>OY728151.1:22266695-24766695 GCA_963277665.1 Viscum album
CCTATTGAACGGTATTTGAGTACATTGAAAAGATTTGTACGCAACAGAGCTCGTCCAGAGGGCATCAATATCCAATGGTTATTTGATGGATGAGTGTACTACCTTTTGTGCAGAATATCTTACTGATGTTGAAACAAAATTAGATAGGCCCTCTCGGATTCATGATGGTCCAGTTGGAGAAGGAACCACATTTGATATGTACAACATCGAGTGGATACAAGCACATCGATATATCTTGTTCAACACTCCATCAGTTGCACCATTAATCCATTAAGTATCTTATCAATGTGCTTGTATAACTTTTACATGTTTTTTTTGCATAAGATGATCTTTTAAACATCGCGTTATCATTTGCAGGAAACACATTAATGAGATAAAAGAAGAGATGCATCGTGCGACTGAGTTGCAAATTCAACAATCTCATTATGTGTCATTTCATGATTGGTTCAAGGATTATGTATGTATAATTTGATTTTCATTATGAGTGAAGTATTATACTAATTATTTCTGCATATATCAGTATTGATTTTTATAAATTATGTAGGTTCGTAAGCTGAGGGAGTTAGGGGACCCCCGCGCTACCTTAAGTATTTATCCAACTGGCTGAGGGTCCATCTATAACGGCTCGTCGTTATAAAGCTATTGATGCTAATGGTTTTCGATTTCGCATTAAAGATGTTGACGACAAACGAGCAACACAAAACAGTGGCATCGGTTGTCCCTTTGTCGATTTTGGTTATTACTATGGTCAATTGATAGAAATCATTGAAGTTGTATACACACACGGTTTTGAAGTACATATTGTTAAAGTGTAATTGGGTTGATCCAGTGCATGGATGGAAAGTCGATCAATATCAGTTTTCTTTGGTGAATTTTAACTATATGTTATACAGAAATAATGAACGAGTTGAGAATGAACCTTTCATTTTGACATCACAAGAGGAAAAAGTATTTTTCGTTACTTTGCCTTCGGATCCAAGTTGTCAAGTTGTTGTCAAAATGTCTTGGCGATGAGTGTTTTTATTTGAAGAAGATGAACCTGAGACTGTTCCGTTTGATTACCAACAACTTGATCAACATACCGTAGTTCAACGTGACGAAGATATTTATTGGGTCAGAGCGGCTGTTGAAGGAGAAACGGTTGATTTTCATGCTTAATGAAAGGTATAATTGTTTTCCCCGCTATTCAGTAGAATGTCCTAGGATATCATAAATTATCTAATCATTTTATAAATCTTTATAAGTTTTAATCCTCACTTTTGTAAGTTAATTCAATCATAAATATTTCGGTTGTTTTTACTCTTGATTTATTGATGTTATGGTCGGTGTATCATCCCTTTGAGGTATTCTTCATCTGATTCATGTGTTGCTTGAATTTTTATTAGTTCTATCTAAAATTTGGCTATGCATTGACTGGTTTTGTACATAATTTATATATCTGTTTTGTTAACTTTCTGATTTTTTAAAATTCATTCACAACTAATTATTCAATACATTTTTTGTTTGATTAACAGTTGTACAAGTTTTATTTTTTAGAACAATCCAATTTATCTTTTAAACACTTTGGACTCATTACTAATGTTTTCTATGATTGCAGACATGTCAGGGGAAGAGGCAGAAGATCCACATCATCCATCTGAGGCATCTACGTCTCAGGGTCGAGGTATGTTTGAATGTCATTGTCTATATTTTTTATGTAATTAACATACATATATATATATAACATTTGTCAATTTATATATAAAATTGTTTTCAAACAGGATCAGACACGGCTGCTTCTTCCTCTCACAGGAGAGGCCCCTGGTCGTGGCATATTATCATGGAGTTCCGACATGACGATAGATGTTTCATTTGATGAGGTTTTTCATCCAGTGGGACCGAATACCCCGGTATTTATTCATCAGCTGGGTCATATCATACGTGACCCACATCGATTTCCATTGACCACGCGTGACTGGGCTTATATCCCTCAGGACACATTAGATCGTCTATGGAGGGAGGTTCAGGTAAGAAAATCATTATACTTTATTTTCTATGTATAAAGAATACTAATATGTTTTATTATTTTCTTTATAGAAAAATTTGAAAGTATTCCCTGGAGAGTTTCGGCCCGTGTGTATGAGTAAATTCCGTAAGATGTGGAAAGATTATAAAGTCAAAGTGAAGAGGGACCACTGGGTACCAAATGTGGGTGCCCTAGACATTTTGGAAAAAGTCCCGAGAGGTGTCCTCCCGGCTCAGTGGCATGACTTGGTTGCATATTGGTCTACTGAGGGTGTTGAGGTTTATATATTAATTATTTTGGTGTATATATATTTTCAAGAATATGTGATTTGTTTGAAATTTGAATGAATTGAATGTAGGAGGTGTCAACACGCCATTCTGAGAATCGAGCGTTGCAGGGACCACCTCACAGGCTCGGGACTCGTCACGTGTCTAAGATCCAACATGAGGTATATATTATTCATTTTTTAATTTATTAATTAATATGGTTTTGTGTTTATATTCTTTTAATATAGAGTTGCGAGAGCAAGGTGCAGCAACTGATAAAATGTTGGTGTGGATGAGGACTCGTGATCACAATGATCCAGAGGTTGCAGCATTGATAGTAAGTGTCTGTACTTACCAATAATTCCATAAATATATATATTAACATATATATATTTAAATATTTCATAGGCTCAATTTGAAGCTGAGTTAGAACATCTGCCAAAGGACCAGCGACAGCTTCCCATGCGACGGGATGAGATCTTTCATCGCATTATCGGTCGGGACGGGCAGGGATATAGTTTGACCTATGGAGCAGGGATTTCTCGTTCTGTAGTGTCACGCGCTGCGGTTGTCGGTCCTACTATTGCTCATATGACACAGCAGATGTCAGATTTTGAGGCACGGCTGCGCGCTTCCGAGAAGGCAAATGCACAATTGACTGCTGAGGTTAGAGCACTGCGGGAATATGTGCATCGAGCTGATGGTGCAGGGGATCATACGACGCAGGTATATACTGTATTTATTTATTTAATTTAAATTATTTTTTTTATTAAAATATTTATAATGTTTATTTGTTGTAGGCCCCTGGCCCACCAGAAGGAGGTACATAGCAGTGATGACAACATGTGACGCATCATATATTCACGAGATATGTTTTTTGTTTTTACTGGTGGGGTTGACATTGATGTACTGTATTTATTCATTTAATTTAAATTAGAAGGTTGTGTACTTATAATTTCTTTCTTTTATTGTTTATTATATGATAGCTAATATTATCTAAGGCATTCATTTAAAAACTCTAACCCCCCGCACCCCCGTACAGCCCCCCACACCCCCGAACAACCCCCCACACAACCGTACAACCCCCCCCCCCCCCCGTACAGCCCCCCCCCCCCCCCCCGCACCCTCGTACAGCCCCTGGCACCCCCGTATAGCCCCCCGCACCCCCGTGCAGCCCCCCACCCCCCCCCCCCCCCCCCGCACCCCCGTCCAGCCCCCCGCACCCCCGTACAGCCCCCCGCACCCCTGTCCAGCCCCCCCCCCTGACACCCCCGTACAGCCCCCCGCACCCCGGGACAGCCCCACCCCCCCCCCCCCCCCCCCCGCACCCCCGTACAGCCCTCCGCACCCCCGGACAGCCCCCCCGCACCCTCGTACAGCCCCCCCCCCCCCCCCCCCCCGCACCCCCAAACAGCCCCCCGCAACCCCAGACAGCCCCCCCCCCCCCCCCGCACCCCCCTACAGCCCCCCCCCCCCCCCCTCTACACCCTCGTACAGCCCCCCGCACCCCCGTACAGCCCCCCCCCCCCTCCCGGCACCCCCGTACAGCCCCCCGCACCCCCGGACAGCCCCCCCGCACCCCCGTACAGCCCCCTGCACCCCCGTACAGCACCCTGCACCCCCGTACAGCCCCCCCCCCCCCCCCCGGCACCCCCGTACAGCCCCCCGCACCCCCGGACAGCCCCCCCCCCCCCCCCCCCCGCACCCCCGTACAGCCCCCCGCACCCCCGGACAGCCCCCCCCCCCCCCCCCCCGTAAATCCCCCCCACACCCCCGTACAGTCCACCACACCACCGGACAGCCCCCCCGCACCCCCGTACAGCCCCCGCGGCACCCCCCGTACAGGCCCCAGCACCCCCGGACAGGCCCCCCGCACCCCCGTACAGCCCCTGCACCCCCGTACAGCCCCCCGGCACCCCCGTACAGCCCCCCGCACCCCCGTACAGCCCCCCGCACCCCCGGACAGCCCCCCCCCCCCCCCCCCGCACCCCCGGACAGCCCCCCCCCCCCCCCCCGCACCCCCGTACAGGCCCCCACACCCCCGGACAGCCCCTACACCCCCGTACAGCACCCCCGGCACCCCCGTACAGCCCCACGCACCCCCCGTACAGCCCCCCCCCCCCCCCCCCCCGGCACCCCCGTACAGCAGCTCGGCGCGCGCTGAAATGGCGCGTTGGGGGGTCAAAACCACCCGAACGACCTCCGAATTCCACGAAACCGCACGAAAACATCTGTTGCGTGAATTGTGAAATGGTCGGTCAGACGGCACGTGAATAGGAGGTTCCGTTTGACCGTGGAGAAAACACCAAAACGGCGTGCAGCGGTCGAATTCAGAGCAAACGTGATCCAAAAAACCTGAAACCGCACGAGAATGATAGGAATATTATTCCTGAGATGCAAGAGGAGGCGACACGTTCATCGGACGTGCGGTGCGCGCGACACGACCAAATGCGTCGTTTTCAGCAGCTTGGCACGCACTGAAATGGCGCGTTGAGGGGTCAAAACCACCCGAACGACCTCTGAATGTCACGAAACCGCATGAAAAAATCCGTTGAGTGAATTGTGAAATGGTCGGGAAGATTGCACATCAATTGGAGGTGTCGTTTGACCACGGTGGCCAGAAACGCGTTTCCGGAGTCATAAAACACCAAAATGGCGTGCGACTGACGAATTCAGAGCAAACGTGCTCCGAACGACCTGAAACCGCACGAGAACGATAGGAATATTATTCCTGAGATTCAAGAGGAGGTGGCACGTCCATCGTACATGCGGTGCGCGCGGCACGACCGAATGCGTCATTTTCAGCAGCTCAGCGCGCGCTGAAATGGCACGTTGGGGGGTCAAAACCACCCGAACGACCTCTAAATGCCACGAAACCTCACGAAAACATCCGTTGCGTGAATTTTAAAATGGTCGAATAGACGACACGTCAATCAGAGGTGTCTCTTGACCGCGGCGGCCGAAAACGCGTTTCTGGAGTCATAAAACACCAAAACGGCGTGCGGCGGTCGAATTCGGAGCAAATGTGCTCCGAACGACCTGAAACCGCACGAGAACGATAGGAATATTATTCCTGAGATGCAAGAGGAGACGGTATGTCCATCGGACGTGCGGTGCGCGCGGCACGATCGAATGCGTCGTTTTTAGCAGCTCAGCGCGCGCTGAAATGGCGCGTTGGGGGGTCAAAACCACCCGAACGACCTCCGAATGCCACGAAACCACAAGACAACATCCGTTGCGTGAATTTCGAAATGGTCGGATAGACGGCACGTCAATCGGAGGTGCCGTTTGACCGCGGCGGCCGGAAACGCGTTCCCGGAGTCATAAAACACCAAAACGGCGTGCGGCGATCGAATTCAGAGCAAACGTGCTCCGAAAACCCTGAAACCGCACAAGAATGATAGGAATATTATTCCTGAGATGCAGGAGGAGGAGGCACGTTCATCGGACGTGCGGTGCACACGGCACGACCGAATGCGTCGTTTTCAGCAGCTCGGCGCGCGCTGAAATGGCACGTTGGTGGGTCAAAACCACCCGAACGACCTCAGAATGCCAAGAAACCGCACGACAACATCCGTTGCGTGAATTTTGAAATGGTTAGGGAAACGACACGTCAATCGGAGGTTCTGTTTGACCGCAGCGGATGGAAATACGTTTCCGGAGTCATAAAACACCAAAACGGCGTGCGGCGGTCGAATTTGGAGCAAACGTGCTCCGAAAAACCTGAAACCACACGAGAAGGATAGGAATATTATTCCTGAGATGCAGGAGGAGGCGGCACGTTCATCGGACATGCGGTGCGTGCGGCACGACCGAATGCGTCGTTTTAAGCAGCTTGGCCCGCGCTGAAATGGCGCGTTGGGAGGTCAAAACCACCCGAACGACCTCCGAATGCCACGAAACCGCACAACAACATTCATTGGGTGAATTGTGAAATGGTCGGAGAAACGGCACGTCAATCGGAGGTGCCGTTTGAACGCGGTGGCCAGAAACGCGTTTCCGGAGCCATAAAACACCAAAACGGCGTGCGGTGGTCGAATTCGGAGAAAACGCGCTCCGAACGACCCGAAACCGCACGAGAACGATAGGAATATTATTCCTGAGATGCAGGAGGAGGTGGCACATCCATCGGACATGCGGTGCGCGCAGCACAACCGAATGCATCGTTTTCAGCAGCTCGGCGCGCGCTGAAATGGCGCGTTGGGGGGTCAAAACCACCCGAACGACCTCTGAATGCCACAAAACCGCACGACAACATTTGTTGTGTGAATTTTGAAATGGTCGGGCAGACGGCACGTCAATCAGAGGTGTCGTTTGACCGCGGCGGCCGGAAACGTGTTTCCGGAGTCATAAAACACCAAAACGGCATGCGGCGGTCGAATTCGAGGAAAACGTGCTCCGAACAACCTAAAACCACTCAAGAATGATAGGAATATTATTCCTGAGATGCAGGAGGAAGCGACACTTCCATCAGACGTGCGGTGCGCGCGGCACGACCGAATGCGTCGTTTTCAGCAGCTCGGCGCGTGCTGAAATGGCGCGTTGGGGGGTCAAAACCACACGAATGACCTCTGAATGCCACAAAACTGCACGACAACATCCGTTGCGTGAATTGTGAAATGGACGGGCAGACAACACGTCAATCGGAGGTGATGTATGACCGCGGCGGCAAGAAACGCATTTCCGGAGCCATAAAACACCAAAACGGCGTGCGGCGGTCCAATTCAGAGCAAACGTGCTCCAAAAAACCTAAAACCACACGAGAACGATAGAAATATTATTCTTGAGATGCAAGAGGAGGCGGCACGTCCATCGGACTTGCGGTGCGCGCGGCACGACAGAATGCGTTGTTTTTAGCAGCTCAGCGCGCGCTGAAATGGCGTGTTGGGGGGTCAAAACCAACCGAATGACCTCTGAATGCCACGAAACTGCACGACAACATCCGTTACGTGAATTTTGAAATGGTCAGATAGACGGCATGTCAATAGGAGGTGTCGTTTGACCGCGGCGGCTGGAAACGCATTTCCGGAGTCATAAAACACAGAAACGGCGTGCGGCGGTCGAATTCGGAGCAAACATGCTCCGAACGACCTGAAACCGCACGAGAACGATATGAATATTATTCCTGAGATGCAGCAGGTGGCGGAACGTCCATCGGAGGTGCGGTGCGTGCGGTACGACCGAATGCGTCGTTTTCAGCAGCTCGGCGCGCGCTGAAATGGCGCGTTGGGGGGTCAAAACCACCCGAACGACCTTCAAATGCCACGAAACCGCACGACAACATCCGTTGCGTGAATTGTGAAATGTTCGGATAGACGTCACGTCAATAGGAGGTGTCGTTTGACCGCGGCGGCCGTAAACGCGTTTCCGGAGTCACAAAACACCAAAACGGCGTGCGGCCGTCGAATTCGGAGCAAACAAGCTCCGAACGTCCTGAAACCGCACGAGAACGATAGGAATATTATTCCTAAGATTCAGGAGGAGGTGGAACATCTATCAGACATGCGGTGCGCGCAGCACGACCGAATGCGTCGTTTTCAGCAGCTCGGCGCGCGCTGAAATGGCGCGTTGGGGGGTCAAAACCACCAGAACGACCTCCAAATGCCACAGAACCGCACGACAACATCCGTTGCGTGAATTTTGAAATGGTCGGCATACGGAACGTCAATCGGAGGTGTCTTTTGACCGCGGCGGCCGGAAACGCGTTTCCGGAGTCATAAAACACCAAAACGGTGTGCGGTGGTCAAATTTGGAGCAAACGTGCTCCAAAAAACCTGAAACCACACAAAAATGATAGAAATATTATTCATGAGATGCAGGAGGAGGCGGCACGTTCATCGGACGTGCGGTGCGCGCGGCACAACCGAATGCGTTGTTTTCAGCAGCTCGGCGCGCGCTGAAATGGCGCGTTGGGGGGTCAAAACCACCCGAACGACCTTCGAATGCCACGAAACCGTACGAAAACATCCGTTGCGTGAATTGTGAAATGGTCAGAAAAACAGCACGTCAATCGGAGGTGCCGTTTGACCGCGGCGGCAGGAAACGCGTTTCCAGAGCCATAAAACACCAAAACGGCGTGCGGCCGTCGAATTCGGAGCAAACGTGCTCTGAAAGACCTGAAACTGCACGAGAATGATAGAAATATTATTCCTGAGATGCAAGAGGAGGTGGCACGTCCATCGGACGTGCGGTGCATGCGGCACGACTGAATGCGTCATTTTCAGCAGCTCGGTGCGCGCTGAAATGGCGCGTTGGGGGGTCAAAACCACCCGAATGACCTCTGAATGCCACGAAACCGCACGACAACATCCGTTGCGTGAATTGTGAAAAGTTCGTGTAGACGGCACGTCAATCAGAGGTGTCGTTTGACCGCGGTGGCTGGAAACGCGTTTCTGGAGTCATAAAACACCAAAACGGTGTGCGGCGGTCGAATTTGGAGAAAACGTGCTCCGAACGACCTGAAACCGCATGAGAACGATAGGAATATTATTCCTAAGATGCAGGAAGAGGCGGAACATCCATCGGACGTGCGGTGCGCGTGGCACGACTGAATGCGTTGTTTTCAGCAGCTCGGCGCGCGCTGAAATGGCACGTTGGGGGGTCAAAACCACATGAACGACCTCCGAATTCTACGAAACTGCACGACAACATCCGTTGCGTGAATTTTGAACTGGACGGGCAGACGGCACGTCAATCGGAGGTGCTGTTTTACCGCGGCGGTCGGAAACGCGTTTCCGGAGCCATAAAACACCAAAACGGCGTGCGACGGTCCAATTCAGAGCAAACATGCTCCAAAAAACCTGAAACTGCACGAGAACAATAGGAATATTATTCCTGAGATGCAGGAGGAGGTGGCATGTCCATCGGACGTGCGGTGCGCGCGGCACGACCGAATGCATCGTTTTCAGCAGCTCAGCGCGCGCTAAAATGGAGCATTGGGGGGGTCAAAACCACCCGAACGACCACTGAATGCCACGAAACCGCACGACAACATCCGTTGCGTGAATTTTGAAATGGTCGGACAGACGGAACATCAATCGGAGGTGTCGTTTGACCGCGGCGGCTGGAAACGCGTTTCCGGAGTCATAAAACAACAAAACGACGTGCGGCGGTCGAATTCGGAACAAACATGCTCCGAACGACTTGAAACCACACGAGAATGATAGAAATATTATTCCTGAGATGCATGAGGAGCCGGCACGTCCATCGGACGTGCGGTGCGCGTGGCACAACCGAATATGTCCTTTTCAGCAGCTCGGCGCGCACTGAAATGGCGCGTTGGGGGGTCAAACCCACCCGAACGACCTCCAAATGCCACAAAACCACATGAAAACATCCGTTGCATGAATTTTGAAATGCTCAGATAGAGGGCACGTCAATCGGATGTGCCGTTTGACCGCGGCGGCCGGAAACGCGTTTCTGGAGTCATAAAACACCAAAACGGCGTACGGCGGTCGAATTCGGAGAAAACGTGCTCTGAAAAACCTGAAACCACATGAGAATGATAGGAATATTATTCCTGAGATGCAGGAGGAGGAGGCACGTTCATCGGACGTGCGGTGCGTGCGGCACGACCGAATTCGTCATTTTCAGCAGCTCGGCGCGCGCTGAAATGGCGCGTTGCGGGGTCAAAACCACCCGAACGACCTCCGAATTCCACGAAACCGCACGACAACTTCCGTTGAGTAAATTGTGAAATGTTCGTAGAAACTGCACGTCAATCAAAGGTTTCGTTTGACCGCGGCGGCCGGAAACGCGTTTCCGGAGCCATAAAACACCAAAACGGCGTGCGGCGGTCTAATTCGGAGCAAACGTGTTCCGAAAGACCTGAAATGATAGCATTTCTTAAATCGGGGGTTTTAAATTATTATAGCACAATGATTCGATATTATACATATATTTAATATTATATATATTAAAACATTTAAAATATATTATATTTATTTATTTATTTAAAATATTGTATTTAATAGTATATATGTGAATATTTTTTTAATATATATATATATATATATATTATTTATTTATTTATTTCAATGGACATTTTTAAAAAAAAAATTCACTATAGCGACCGCCAAAGGGGGTCGCTATAGGCTGCCCGGCAGGAGGCCTGCAGCGACCGCTTGGCGGTCGCTGGAGGCCGAAATCCGGGCCTCCTATAGCGACCACCATTGGAGATCGCTAGTGGCCTCTAGCGACGAGGCTAAAGCGACCGCCAATGGTGGTCGCTAATGGTCTTTTTCTTAGTAGTGATTAGTTTCATGATGTTGTTCCAAAAAATTTCTCTCTATTACCGCCCAAAATAGAAGTGTAGTTTATGATTGTTCTCTTACTGAGTTCCATCACTATTCCAATTTCATATTATTAGATAAAACCATATGAATTTTGGGAATTGAATGATATTTTTATAATAGTTGGAAATAAAGGTTTCATTTGACCAAGTATATATTTATGTGTAGCATCGGTTCTCTTTGTGAAGAAAGTTGTTGTAGATTTTAGACTATGTCTAGATTATCATAATCTTAACCAAATTGTGATAATGAACTAGTTTCCACTTCTATGAATTTATGACCTATTAAATCTATTTAAGGGATCCCATTATTTCTCTATAATTGACTTATGTTCGGGATATCACCAACTGTGAGTTTGGAAAGAAGATATTCTAAAGGAAGAATTAAAAATTAGATATAAACATTATGAGTTTATTGTTATTCCTTTTGGTCTTATTATTTCACCATAAATATTTATGAAATTGATGAATTATATATTTTAAATTTATATGGATTCCTTTTTAGTAATGTTTTGGTAAGATATACTCATGTATTCTTGGAAATATAAGAATATGAGAAAAACATGTATATAGTGTTGGTTATCTTGCAGGAGAATTGTCTATATGAAAAGTTATCAAAGTTTGATTTTTGGATACAAGTTTTAAGTTTCCTTTGACATTTGATTTCTAAAAAATTCACTTATGAAGATATTTAAATGATATAATCTATTATATCTTGGAAACCACTAAATAATTTTTTCTATATACATGGTTTCCTAGTCTTGGTGGGATACTACTGCCATTTTTTATATTAATTTTCACGTTTTCCATCACCGGTGATAGCATTTATAAAGAAATGAACTCCTCTAAAATGGAATGATTAATGAAATAAATCATTTAAAGATGTTACGGTTAGCCTTATGTGGGCACATGTCCTTAGATTTTTAATGTCAGTGTGAATCTATATAGTATATTATGATGCATCACGATCTGGGATGGGATGTGTTCTCATGTAGGGAGATCATGTTGTTACTTATGTCTCATGGTAGTTATGATTTCTTTATAATAACTTAAAAAATAATGATTTAGAATTGGATAATGTAGTCCAAGACTTGAATAAATGGAATCTTTAACATTTTAGTGAGAAATTTATGGTTTTAGTGGACCTTATGATCTTTAAAACATCTCACAAAGATATTTGAATATGCGGAAATAAAGATGGATGTAATACCATCAAATGTTTAACTCAGACTTGAGTTATAAACTAGATAAAGGAGCCTCTGTGGTGGGAAAATTATGTTAAAATAAATATGTTCAGTTGTCTAAATAAGATTTTGATCAATGGAAACTAATGTTAGTCATAGAGGACATGCACCTTGATTGTAGCAACCAAGGTAATGTTTAAATTTTTTTTACGTGCATTATATGTTCCTAATTTGGTTCAGTATATGAAATATCCTCAAATATATAATCCTGAATTTTTTTACATGATGCCAAAAATCAAGGGTGGGGAGACCATTGAGCATTGAAATCTAGATAAGAGTTAAATTTTGAGTTTTTTAGATCAAATCAACGTACCATTGGTTTTTTGAAGAACAACTTCTTAATCCTTGAACTATTCAAAATGGGTTATTCATCCAGTAGTTAAAAATATGTATAGATATATGAAATCATAATTTTTATTTCCACACATTAAAATGGGATTGTAAAAGTGATTTTCAAGATTCTCCACCTATCAGCGGGTTAAGGAAGAACACTGACCAGTAGGTATGTTGTAGTCTTTACCTATTTCTGTGTAGAAATGGGTGCACATAGCCAAGGGTTTTGTAAATGGTCTACTAAGTATGATTATTAAACATGATATTATATGGGTGATAATTGATATACTCACAAAGTTTGATCAATTCAACCTGATTCATGAAACAAATTTGGTGGAAGACGTGAAAAACCGTATATTCAAGAAATTGTAATGATGCAAAGAGTTCAAGTCTCAGTTTTATTAGACAAAGACCCCGGATTTATGTCTCATTTTTGTAAATCCATATTACAATCCCTTGGTACATAGTTGACTATTATCATGGCATATCACCCTAAAATGGATGGACAATAAAAAATAATGATCCAAATATTAGAGCACAGGCATAGGGATTATGTAATTGATTTTGGTGGCTCATCAGAGAAGCACATACCATTAGTGGATCTTTTATAAGACCCATATATGCCTCAGTACATATTGTTCCTTTTGAATCATTGTATGAGATTCCATGTCATTCTCTACTTCTTTGGGTTGAAACATGTGAGACTTCCCTGGTTAGACTCATCCTTGTGTAAGATACAATGAAATCAATTTTGATGATCAAAAGGAGGATGGAGATAGCATAGATTTGTCATAAATATTATGTGGATCATCGTAGATAGTTGTTTTCATTTTAGCTGAGTGATCATATATTCTTGATAATATTCCCAAGGTCTGGGAATCATCATGTTGGTAAGTAGGGATTTTTATCTCCTTGATATGTGGACCCTCATGAGATACTTGAATGAGTTTGTGAGGTGGAATATCAATTAGATTTTCTTCTATGGTTAATTTTACTTCCCAATTTGTTTCATTTATCTCAATTTAAAAAGTCTCAACCTAATCATGACCATGTAACTTTATGGGATCACATATATCTAGAGTCTAATGCTATGTTTATTCATGTGCTCAGATGGATTGTAAACAAGAAATATAAATTTTTTCATCAAAAAATAATTGGTTTAGTGTAGGTTTTTTGTAATCATGGTTGGATTCAAAAAAAAGAGATGTGGGAGGGTTAAAAGTAAATGATGGTCTAGTGGCCCAAAATCTTTTAGGACAACTTAAGATTTATACTTTTTAGGGATGGAAATACTAATTCAAGGATAATGTAGCACCCGTATTTTGAGGTACAAGACCCACATTAATTTATTTTAAGAATACATAATCATCATGTAAATTTTAGGAAGGTTTTAATGGGTTTTGTCATGTTTTGGAGGTATTTATGGATGTGCACAATTTTTCCATGGTTAGGAGAATATTTGCACCACCTGTAGAAAATTGTGAAACATTTGGAAGAAGCGACATTGGAACCACATGGTTAAAACATGTTATTTATAAAATGTGAGTATTTTTAAGTGGACCTGTGTGATCCTGCTATCATTGATATTGTATATTTTTCACATTTAATGCATGGTTTGACTTATCATTCTTTTTAACCACATACTGGGCAATTATAGATCTGAAAATCATGGATCTAATCCAAATAAAATCATGGGACCCATTTTAATATACTAATATTCCAACATATAAAATTTCATTTTCTTCCAAGGGTTGATATTCAATTACCTATGATCTATGACATATTTCAAGAAATTCAAAGCCTGTTGAAGATCCGATTTTATGGGTAAGTCTCCATTAGTAGTCATTCTTCTTATATCTCATATCCTAATCTTTATTAAATCCTTGGATCAAATATAGTAAGGATAGATTCATGTTACTTTATAGTATTTTTATGTTTTATGGTTGAATCTATTGAATGAAAGAAGATCCAATCTGAGATCTAGAGGATCATAGAGTCATTCTTAATTTCTTCCAACGTTTGTGAGGTAGGTGGCTTCTCTCTTGGCTCCACTTTATTCGAAATTTATTTCATAGATTTAACTAAATATTTTGATTGTAATTATTTTTAAATTCTTATGTGATTCTTGTTGGAAACAAATCTAGTGATTGTTTTGAGAAATTATGGAAATTGGGTGGTTTTTTAGAAAATCCTCTTTTATTTTAATTTTAAAATAGTTCTTCTAAAATTAAATTTTTGATATAACACATGTAAAATTTTGGTTGAAATTTTTTAAATAATGAAAGGTTTTAAATGGAATGGTTTTTCTTGGAATTTATAATTCATGGTTCATGTGAGTTTTTTCTTTAGACATGACCTTATAGACGGGGAATGTGCCATTAGGGAACTTAGTATTGGTCACCTTTTTATGACTTGGTGGAAAAAAGAGATACATCTCAGGATTATAGAAATATCACCTTTGTAAGCATGTGTGGATGTGTAGATGTGAAAAATCATAGAATGGGAAAGCCAAATGAATAAAAAAATGGTTTAATGGATTTTTTGTCTCTTTATTAGGAAAACTAGTTTATGGATTTGATATGAACTATTATAAAATAAATTTAATCTATTTTATAATAATGGTCTAACTAGTTGTTTTCCTAGTTTTGATAGTTGGAAAGTCATTTTAGAAGTCCTACTAAGTTTAGTCTAACCCCTTTCTGGGGCACTATTGTGAATTTTCATATGTAATCTACCAATACATATATAAAAGTAATTTTTCTCAATTTTTTAGTGATGCATCTTGATTCCATGAACATGGATTGTCAAGTTGGATCTTAGAGTAGTTTGGGAGTTTATGGGATGATTTCACTTAGGCATATTTTAATTTTATTAGTTCTTTTTGTTTTCACATGTACTCTGATATGGTTTCTTTTGGTTATTTTGTGTGGTATTTTGTACTCATGTGTCATATATAGGTTTATTTCATTATTGTATTTTTCATTTGGGAGTTTATATTTCAATGGAATAATTTTCCCTCAAATGTTCTTATAGACCTTAGCATTTACTAACATCCTTTTCAGTCTTCAGGATGGCACCTAAGGCCTAGTAACACCACAACCTCTTCCATATACAATGTTTTGGGGGAGGTATGTTACACTACATCAATATCAGAACACATCTAAAACTATCTCTAGAGAAAATATAGAACACCATATAATCAACTCCAACATCTCGTAACCTCATAATGGGGCTACAAGAAAACCTCTACTGCAATTTTTGATAATTTAATTGAACTTATTTCATCCACATGAAAGGCTAACACTTTAAATTAAAATAAGTGAGAGTTATTTTGATCCTCTATAAATATATATAAATATCCATTTATAGTCCACAAACTCAAGGAATCTCTAACCCCCAGTCATTCTTTTCGGTGGTTCCCAAGCTGTCACTGCCTCAACCTTTTTTGGCTCCACTAAAACTCCCTCATTTGAGATGAAATGACCCATGAAGTAAACCTCTAGAATCTATGACTAAAACATTGAGAGCTTCCAAAAAATTTGGTTCCCTCTAATTAAGTATAGATCCATCCTCAAATTTATAATGTTCTCCTCTAATTCTAGGTACATGAGGATATTGTTGATAAAACTACCACAAACTAGCCTAGAAGGGATGAAATATCTAGTTGATGAGTCCCATGAACCATATTGTGTAATTATTCATGTTGAGAGAAATTACCAATCACTCTTAGTAAACATAGTTATACTAGAATTATGCCTTAAGTACATCCTTCTCTCAAACCCAAAGCTAGTTTTAACCCACCCCAAGGTTAAACATTGAGCATAACTTCTCCATAATCAGTTGTTAAATAATTCATTGAGTCTCGAAAGAAGATAAAAATTAATACGATTCAAATTTATTAGGATACATTAATCCATGAATAACCTCAAACTCCCATATACCCCCTTAATAAAAACATTGTCTCAATAACATGGATGAACCACAACCTCCGCCTAAAACATTTAATCTACGCATGAAATGTGGAGAGGCTTTCCTATATAGGATGACATCATAAGGCCTCCTCATGAGTATGAGGATATACCATATAAAGATATCTCTTCCAATTGATAAGTCACACTATTGGAAGATGTGTGAGATTTCAAAATCTTCCTCAGTAGTAGTCTCTATGTGCTAAATGATCACGCCAATAGCTCCATTGAATTCTATAAGCCTCAAATAAGGTATGTGGAAAGGAAGGGGTGTCGTATGAATATTTCTAAAACCTATAGTTAAAGTATATATTTCATATACCTAATATTATAACTTACCAAAATATTATAGTTATCATGTCTCCAAAACCTATATTTCTACATGTTCTTGACCACTAGCTCCTCGAGCCTGGTGTGAACCCTTAGAAGGAGGTAGTTGTGGGAAAATATCATATATTTGGCCACATCCCATAGCTCTATTTACTCGTATTCCATATCTCATACCCCATGAACCACATTATTCGTGGATCTTCCTCAAACTTGGAAGTACATCCATACACCCTCTAACTACTGCTATGTAGAGGATCAGACATTCTTGTGAAACATAACTAGATCCTTTATAAGTACAAAAATTCCTCTCCACTGGTGGATTGGGTTGTCTCCACAATATTATTGAATTTTTAACCTCATATGTTGTTACCTTTGTGTATTTAATATCAAAACTATTATAATCTATTCTTTCTCACCTAGGAATATGGTTGGTCCCTACCTCTAAAATTCATGATGTTTCCTTAAACCTCGTGTGTCATCATCTAGAACCACCAAATCATGTCAGGGCTCAGTATGACCTGATACATCCACTTTAATGACTAGAAGTGGTTCTATTCACTACTCAATGGGAAAACATAATACATATTTTGAACCTAAATCGAAAACAATCTCATAAATGGGGCCCTTTATGTATGCCTCATCATCTATAAGGTGATATCCATGACCCAGCCACAGAATCCTCACTAGTTGTTATCATAGAAACATCCTTCATTAGAAAAGGTATACCATAGTAAAAATGGAATATATGGGGAGTTGAATCAATAAGGACATGAAAAACACAACACATACCTATATCATTCATGTACCATTTTTTCTCTACAACCAGTGCCAACATGTACTAAGTTAATAAGAGACTTATCAATGTCTTGGTGAATTGATATGTCAGTTGTTGCATCATCACTAAGTTCCCAAACCTATGAGATAAACTAAATATACTTTAACATTTTTTCCATAGTTCCCATACAATTACATAATAGCTAGACCATATCCACAATTTGATCCTAATAAACCTTCCTCTAATACCAATGTAACAACTTAGACCAATTGGAGCACCATTTTCCCTACAAACATGTTATTACCTTTTTCAACAAGGTAAAACTTTCTTTCTTAACTCCTATCTGATTAGGAATTCATAGATAAAATTGTTTATCCTTGAGTATTAATTAGGATGGGTGACCTCCTAGGATGTTTTACTAGGTGTGTGTGAGTGAGGACACAACAAAATGAAAGAACATTGGTTTTCATGTAGGGATAGTAAATTCTCTGATAACCCATTTAAGAATTTGGGTAGGATCTGGAGAGTGGACAACATCTTTCTACAGAGAAACTGGGGTTCTTATGAGGGAGAATTATTACATTTGTATTAGAGAGGGAACAAGGACATAAGAAAAGTGTATCTTCCTAGGTTGAGATGTAAGGTCCACAAAAAGTATGTTGTTCTCTAAATAGGGGTGAATGTAACACCACAAAATGTTGAAGGTCTAAAAGGATAATTGTTTATACCTATTTCAACAAGGTTAAACATTATTTTTGTAAGCCTAATTGATTAGAAATCAACAATAAAAGATGTTTTCCAGGGATTAGTGATCAAGATGGTTTTCCTCTCATGAATTTTCTTAGGGTGTGTGAAAGTGAGGAAAATCATACTAAAAGAATATTTTTTATGGGGACATTCATTAGTATTATAAACCATTCGAGTATGTGGGTGGGCCCCTAGATAGGGGAAAATATATGTATGTTGGGTTATTGGGGTTTCTGTGTGCCCTTGTCATTACATAAATGAAAAAACATAAAAGATAAATATGAATATCAATACTAGATTCAGATATAATTTTAAGGAGAATGTACTTCACATTTGAGCTTTAGGAAACAACACATGACCAAAATGTTTTTCATCATTGTATTTATATTTTCTCACATGTATAATATATATCATCTCATATTATGAGATTTCATTGGCCAAAAATTCTTACATTAAATTATTCCTAAGAAAACATTCCTCCTAGAAAATAGATTTGAGGCTCAATGCATGGTATAAATCCTATAAAAAGTGTTGAGAATATTTATGTTTAATTTTTAAGGAATTTCAAATGTCTTGGTGGTAGTGTTTTTATGAGGTTAACATATCCCCAGGGACTAATTGATGAGTCATAAATAATCTATTTCCATCTCACCCAAAAAAGAACATATTTCTCCCCTATAATTTTATCCCACAAATCCATCACAACACATAATCCTTACCATATTTTTTTAAGGTACCAATTTTGAAAGAGGTACTCTCCCAAAAGTCTATGTATACTAGTTAAAATTTGAAAACCACTAGAAGATTCAACGATATTTCTATATGGGAGTTAAGAGAATATTAATATTAGACTCAAAAAACATTCTACATAGAATACGTGTAAGACCAAATCTTCAAAAACTGTTCCATATAGTAATTTTTTAACAAAATTAGGAAACCCTCTAATGAAAAACACTAATAGAGTAGGATTTAGGATACTATAATATAAGGATTTTGGTGACTGATTACAACATTCCCAAATAATGATGATCAACTAAATAAAATAATAATATGGAAACATCTCATAAAAAACATATCCCACATAGAATGATCAAATCCAACCTCAGGGAGATGAATGGAGCTATAAAAAATGATCCCCTAGGTGTAAAAATTCTTCCTCCATTTTAAACAGGGTGTAGCTTTATGATTTCCAATTTTTTAGTATTTTAATTTTGTCATTCTTCATTATTAATTCTCTATTATACTATATTCTCATATATAGATAACTACATGTTTTTAATGGATAATGGAAATGTATTTTTTAGAGTTCTAGTATATATATGTCCATTTATTATTTATATGTTTATTACTCTAAAAATTTACATTGATGTGTGATAGGGATCGGTGAAATTTTCCCATTATTACAACTCATAGTGATTTCTTCTTTAAATTTTTAATTCATGCTTGATTTCTCTTCATTGTTAATCGATTATTTAATTAAGGAATTGGGTGGTCCTTAAGGGAGTATTTCATTGATATTTATATGTGAGTTAGGGTATACATCATTAAAATTTTCTTTAATAAAATCGATACATTAAGGGAGTATGTTCAAGTAGAATTCACTATAGAGTGTAGAAAATATCAACCTTAAAGGTGATATTAGTGTTCTTGTTAAATCAATGTAGTGATTTGAAAATTATAATTTTGGTTAATATATCTTTTCAACTACCATTGAGGAGGGAAACGTGTTGAACCATCCATTTTCAATAATGAAAAAGATAAAATTAGTTATATCTTAAATACTAACCACTATATCTATCTAACTTAAATAATTTTCATCACACAAATTTTTAATATTCTTAGTTTCACACACAATAAATTATCTTTCTTATGGAATTCATATTTTTAAAAACACAAAGAAAACATAATAAGTTATCTAAGGACCATGTTTTGATTTATAGCCTCATTTAGATGAAAACCTATACTCATCCACTATATTTTATTTTAAGTGTTTATAAATTATAAATCTTATATTTAATATCAATAAAATTATATCACTATTAATTATCAAAAATGAATATGTATAGAAATCAAATCTATGTCAATAGTAATGAATTTCACATATGGTTAAACATATTCATTTCTAACATTTCATTATAGGATAGTTTTGTTTAGTTTTTTGGAGAAAATGTTAAAATATAGAGTATTGTAGGCCTACTAATCACATGTATTAGGTTATTATCTAATCAAATATTTATATTTTGTTTTTATGAATTTTCAAAAAATAATTCCCTATAGTAATTCTGATGGTATTTTTATTGATGTAATTAATTTACCCTGATTCATTTAAAAATATTCTACAAGTGGATTATGTTTTATACTAGATGAACTTATATATTAATTAATCTATATCATAAATCCATATAATAAGGAACTATAAAATTTAACACTAAAAAGGATATCATTTAGGATAAATGGGGACAGAAGGTTCCATGGTTAAGGAGTTAGACCCACATAGGCATTTCTATGTATCCTTTTTTGGTATAAATAAAATAAAAAACTACAAAAAACAATTGAACCCAATTAGACCCACTTTCAAAATTATAAACCAGCCTTCATAAAGTTGGGTCAATTGTTTTATTTGAATTGGGTTGGGTTGGGTGGATGGGTTAATTTTTTTTTAGTTGGGTTGACCCAATCACACACTCTATGTATAAAAGTATTCCATACTGTCATTTTTAATGATTTTTTATAAAATAAATTTAGGTAAAAAAATTTTATACAATAAAAAAATTTATTTTATTTATTTATTAGATTTAATGATGGGATGTAAAAAAACTTTTATTTTTATATTATGATATTTCAAATAATTATTATATTTGAATATTATTTATTTTAAAGTAATAAAATTTTTATTTATTTTTTAAATTATTAAAACATTGTTCCAGCCCAAATTAACCCACTTTTTAATCTATCTAAACTAGCCATGATTATTTTTATCGAAAATCACTTGTAGGGGAGTCAAATGAGGGGCGGTTTTTTTCCAGCCACCTAATATATTTCATGTGAGATTTATCTTTAATCTAATTTAATACACCCATTTTCACACCCTTAGTGACCTCTTTGGAAGAAATAAAACCCATTATAGTATTATTTCAAAATTTGTAGCTAAATTATAGTGATTTTAACCCATGAAAATGGAGATTTTAAATTATAGTATAGACATAAGGCACAAAAAGTTGTTTAGAGGAAAATGAGAAGGTCAAATGTCAGTACTTTTAAAGAAGTGTGATACGGAACATGGTTTTGTAATTATGACCTATGGAATTCCATTTATAGTCATATAACTCGGACTACTATTTCTGGAGGTTTATATCAATATAACTAAGAAAAATAAGTGAAATCTACCTAGTGACAGTTTCATTTGGGATATATGGACATGTAGTCATTTTTTATTTTTCATAAATATATAATCTTTGTTATGGTATTCATATTACATTGAAATAATATACTATGATGATGAATACCAGGAATCCTTATATGTGGTTGAGCCTATATGAGAGGGTTTTGAAAAATGACTTCTTCTATATAAGAACTAAGAAAAAAGGTTTTACTATAGTCAAAGAATCTATATGGGTGGCATGAAAGTGCTTCTCCGAGTTGGTTCACTTGGATGATTTTTCATCCCATTGTTATAAAAAATGGGGAAAATATTCTTCAACTAGAGGGGCTGAGAAAAGGGGTCTTTAACAATTCCTTGCTTCAAATATTCACCATTAGTTTTCCATCACCCACGTCTAAATTTAAGACATTCAAAAATTAGTCTTCCATGAATGTACTTGTTATTAGTCCTTTGACCAACTTAAATTCAATCCTATTTTTGTAGGTTTAGTTTCCAAAATCACCTGTGAAAGTTCAGGGATCTTGGAAAAATTAAACCTACTGTTTTATTTTATATAATTGAACCGTCATTATGCTATAGTTAATTTGAATATTGGGGGTTTTATTTATTGTAAAATATATTAGAAATGTTGAAACCCTATCTTGGGTGTCTATCCATATAATTGTATCCTGAGAAGTTCCTTGTTGTTGACTAAGGCATGGGGATGATACTTTTTAGAGGGCTCATGCCATGTTTTCTTATGTTTATGAATGGGAATTATACCTTAACCTCGATTATAAACATGATTTCTTATTCTAGAACATTGTAACACTAATTTCAGCATAGTTTTAGGTGTATGGAACCGGGCTCGAGCATGGGTGTGAAACCATGGGTAGGTTATATAGTCAACCAAATGTCATTCATTCACCTAGGTGCATGTTTACCTTGAAAAATTTTATGAACTCCATCATAAAATGTTCAAAGTTAAATTTTTATAACATTTTATCTAATAATCTCTTTTATCTCTATGATCTATTAAATTAAAACTAAATAAATTATTTACCCATGCTTATAACATATTTCAGAACATTGTGTTTTTCACTCACATAAGTTCAATTGAAAACCCTAAAAATGGATATAATGATTTTGGAATCCCATATTCCAACCATGGTTATAATCAATGTCATACATCTATAAGAGGTTCTCCCTACCAAATTATTGGATTGGGAAGTTATTTTTATGAATCTCTATTCATCAATGTGTGAGAAATCATATAGCATGTGGAGGGCCATTTTTTCTTCTTCATATAGAAAGGCACTCCTTCGCCTTTATGTAATCTTAACAAGAATCATATCAATTTATTCAAATAAAATATAATTCCATTATTTCTACTTCATACATAAATATACATACAAACTAATAAACATAAATAAATATTTTCATATATATATATATATGTAATGGTAAAGAAGGTTTCTTGGCCCAGCTGGTCAACCATGTTACCATGAACATGTAATGATGATTTTTAATATATATTTATATAAATATAGATATATATACACAAGCACGCACCTAATTTGGTCATTCATGGACAACTGGATTCTAATTTATATATGGTATAGACCATAAGAACTATAAAAAGTTATTAGAGATTAATTTTATTAAATAGATTCATAATATTAATTATATATTAAAAATTACTCACTTGATTTCATATCAAATATCTATACATAGTTAATGTTTCATGATAGGATTCTAGATTTAGAATTTTTCATATAAATCATTATATAAATTTCAAGTGTCAGAAAAATTAATCCAAAATCTTTAAATGGTATTTACACACTTTGTTGATAATTAAATATTAATTGTGAAATAATCACCTAAAAAAATTTCTCTATGATCATATTCTTACTCATCCCTATCATTATCATTACATAGATAAATATAACTTGAGTTCTACATGTGATATCCATATATGTTTCTTGAATATTTTATTTCCAACATTGTTTTTTTGGATAAAGCTTAATGAAATAACATTTTTATGAAATCATATACTAATCATGAGTGTATCCTTCTTTTTATCCCTCTATGTATCAAAAATAAGGGGATGTTCTCCCTATAATTCTCTCTATTTATCTATCATAAAATAAAAAATTAGATCGTTATTCTGTAACATTGACACGGAAACAATTACACATTTATTTATTAGTTTATGTTTTGGAAAACTACATAAAGATCCTTTCCTTTGAACATAAATTTAATATATACCATACGTTAAAATATTATATTTCATATGTTACTTCTTAAATAATTAATTATTTATGTTATACATAAATAAATATTATGTCAAAAAATAATTCAACATTTCACTTAATAAATATATAATTATTTATGTGAAATAAAAAATAATATAAAATCAATACCACTTATTTAATATATCAATTATTAAATAAATAAATATTTAATTGATATATGAAATAAATCTAATTAAATACTAATTTAAACAATTAAATAATAATTTCGTGGAATTATACCATTAACTCGACCCGAACACATCACTAAAATTGTATATTCACTTATATGTACAAGGAAAACTTTTGAATACATTAATAGTGTAAATCCATCTCACATATTTTAATCAATAATAACCTATAATTTTACTACGAATGGTATAAATTTAATATAAATTCATCCTAAAATTAAGTTTAATTGAATTATTTCATATTAATTGAAATAAATCAAATGGTATTATGGATAAAATCTGTGTGAATACCTATAAGTACCATTATTATTATCATTAGGAAAAATCCATTAATCAAGATAATTATCAAGAACTATATCATAGACAACTTAAATAAATTGTAATTTTATATAAATGTAAACAAAATTATGAATGCAACAATTTAATAAAATAATTCTTTAAAAAAATATCACATCATGCATGATTCATAATATTTTCATCGTCCCTTAATGATTTATCTATAATTATTTGGAATACTAAGATAAATTGTGCTTTTATCAACATGTACAAGGATTATTCTTTGGTAACTCTATCACAATGAAAGGGCTACAAATATCTTATTCCATTGCATGTGAGTAAAAATTATATCTTGATCACTAAGTTAATAGCATACTACTCCTGATCAAACCAATGTAAGATACTTCACCATGTGATTGTGAATAATGGTTTTTATAATTAATCAAAGACACATGTACTAAACGAATTTTCTACTAGAATGTATTCCCAAATGGGCCATTCTCTTGGATATCACATGTAAAAACTTCATGATATTTGGTCAAAATGATTATATTCCCCCAACAACAAATAGTAATATATTAGTTTTTTCTATCAAAATTTTGTATCTATATTAAATCATATTTAGTTAACAATATTATAAGCAGAACCTATAAATTATAATTCTATTCATGATAAACTATAACCAATTAATAAAACAAAAACTCTAAGAAAATTATCACATGGGGAATATAGAATAAAAGAAAATATATTTTACGAATAAATAAATAAATATATATATATATTATAATAAATTATTTATTATTTGAATGTAAATCATAAATATGGTTCTAATTATAAAAATATAACATGTATCTCCAAAGACAATCACATAGTTGAGATTATATATATAACAAAAAAATTAACCCATAGAATTCATTATACACTATCTTCATTTAGAGTTGATGGTCCCATGAGAGGTGTGCGGACAACTATGAGATGGAGTGAATAAATAGTCATTTCCTTGTTAAATATTTATCCCTTGTAAAATAAACCTCCCAAATCAAGTGAATCATTTGTAGTTAAGGATTAATGGACCCACTTATTTAATTTTTAGTTTATCTACCAGTCATATGTAACTGTGTAAAGAATAATGAATGTAAAAATAGTTTTTCATATGCTACCCCACCCTTTTGGAGTGGATAGCCTTTGTTGGGGAGTGGTTGGTATTCTGTTTCTCATTTGAAATATTTATTATAATTTTAAATACCTTGGTGTGGTAAAATTATAATGAACATAAATTACAGTAAATGTTTCCCTGTAAACACTGAAAATGTATGCTCAATGAAAAATTCAAGAAAAAAATAATGAAAAAAAATTATAATATTGGATATCATCAATGACATTATAATTTTAAGAACCCAGCCCTAAACATTACATAATCTTTAATTAAGTCATAAATTCACATTTAGGATCTTTTTAGGTTTAGAGTTTTAGATAATTAGGCAATAACTATTACATTACATCTCAAAAATTACAAATTAGAGACTTCTACTAAATTTCCATTCTTTTCCTAAAATAAAAACTCTTAAAAAAAGAAACATGTCTAGTTCCATGTTATAGACAACATGACTTTCCAAAATCATATCCCTGACCCTATTCATCTTTAATTGCTATAAAAACATTTAAAATAAACTTATTATGTGAATAAAAATATCAGTAAGGGTTAAAAATAAGGAAAGGAAACATTAGCGAATCAATAAATACAAATCAATGAAACCGTACTTTTCAATCATAACATACCTCATGAAATCATAATATTTATGAATAAAAAACTGAAATCATAAATCATAGAGGTAACTTATGGAATACATAACATACTTACATTATTTCATTCCGAGATACATAGGAATTTACGTTTGGAAAACCCATCATAGTATATTCCTTAAATATCTTAAGAGAAACATTAAAGTTTACCTCTGTCACGTTACCCAATGCATTGGAGAGCTATCTCGAGATCACCCGCCCAAGGTTTATCATGGAGCCACCCTTATATGTAAATAATAACAAAGAACCATAACATATCCATAACCCATAAAACAAAAATAAAGTAAATATAACATTTCCACATTTCAATCACAATATATAATTTCAAGATATTGACATAATAAATTCTTTATCAAACCATTTTCAAAATAGTCTAAAATATTTAATAAAGAGACTTTTGAATCAAAATTTACCATACCAATTTTAAGATTTTTAAATAAATTTTAATTTAAAAACATTCATGTACATATAAATGAATCCTTAAAACCATTTTTAGAACATGGACATCAATGAAAAAGATTTAGTAGAATAAATATTTAAAACTTTTAAAACGATAATTTAGTTAAAGAGTTACTAACCAAATGAGAGAAGCTTGAATACAAATAATTGAATAATAACATTAATAAAAGATTATAATATCATGATAATAATGATATTCATGATATAATAAGCTATAGGGAAGTATATACACCATATAAACGTGAATTGGTGTATACAAAAAAAAGTCTCTGTGGAATGTAAATTGAGAGAAAGTCACTTGCATAGATTAAATCCTTAGATTAAAGAAAAAATCAATGACATAATTATGTGTGAAAAATAATAATACACCCAATATAAGTGGATATTATGTGTACAAAATTCATATTTCATTCACACATATTCATTTCAAGACATAATCAAGAAGTATAATTATTATCCCAAAGAATGTAAAATGGGGCTAAGGAGTTCCCTTACAAAAATTTGACAGCCTAAAGACATCCCTTTAAAATTCATAAAATCAGTTGATGAAAGAAAAAAAGGGTCTATCATCACATTGGCATAAAATTTACAACAATAAGGATATATAAGTACATATACCAGCATTAAAAAATGGAAATTTAAAAGACAAAAAATAGGTCTTCAACTAAAAGAGTACGGTGAAAGTTTCCCTTACCGATTAGGTAAATTATGAAACATAAACCACTTAAAATAAGGATCATAAAATGAAGATGTAAATGCCCCTAAATTAAATTATATTAAACAAATAATAAAATCATGGTCAGTAAATACACTGCACAAAAGTAAAAAGTTCCAAATATACCATGAATCTCACGAGAATAATACGTGAGATGAAAACCCCTTACCTCTTTGTAATAAATTGATTCGTATGAAAAAAAGTTTATAAGCACCAAATGAATCATATAATACCATGAATATAAAAATAATCATGAAAATATGTATAAAACATAAGTAAACAATACACCACATTCAAGAAATTAGTGGTGAAGAATGGAAATCTCATGGAATTAAAAGTTAGATAAGAAACCCCTTACCTCGTGTCCGACTTGACTCGTTTGTTCCTTGTTATTCCTGAATAATAAAATTAGGTCAATTTATACTATATTCAGAAAAAATTTCAATTTTATTATTCATTTTATATCACTTATGACTTTTCTATAACAATTAGTTAATTATTTGTGTTCATATCGGACATTTTGTCGATGTTTGGAACATGAGTCAAAAATGAACTTGTTATAATTACAAATTGTCCATGTGGTCATTAGTATATTATCTCAAGAATCGTATTAATGATTTAAATATAATATATATAATATATATCCAGTATATATATGTATGTGTGTATTTAGAAAAGTAAATAACCTTTGGTTATAAGGAATGAAATGTACCGTTCATGGAGACCGTAAGCCATACGTACTCATGAACGCTACTTTCATTTTTTCCATTTTTAAATGGAATGGAAACTGAATGATACATAGGTATATTTTAATTCCATTATAATTTTATATGATAGATATATATATGTTTCATAATTTCATTAATTCCATCTTTTATACGTTCCATGTATGTCATGAATGAATCATATCACCTTGAGGGGACGGTAGTCCGCTCTTCCTCAAATGAAATTATCATGTTTACACAATTGAAAAGAATAAAGGTATGTTTATAAATAAAAATTAAAGAATCATATAGATAACATAAACATAATATATATCATATATAAATACATTTCTGTCATAATGGATACCATTAGAGGTTGTAGGAGAAGATTGAACAATCATCGTTTTGTGATGCAGTAGTTCATTGTCCAAAGAAATAGTATATTATTTACCCATTAGATGGAGGTGTGTGGAAGTGTAGTTAAAATAGTACTTATAAAAAAATCCTATTGTATTGATGTACTGGATTTTTATTAATGTAATGAAAAAAATAGTTATGTGGTTGGAGAAGGAAAATAAAACAAAAGAACTTAAGAAAAGGAATTACCTTTAAATCGGTCAACTCCCTTTGGTTTGAACCTAAAGGCTTTATTGAAGTGCCTTATACCTAATTTGAGGCTTTTAGGAGGAATATAGGGATTTATGGAGCTTAATTGGGTATACCTTGGATGATCCAAGGGGCTTGAGAGGTGTGGGCAATGGGTTAAAGGTGAGGGCTTTTTATAAGGGGGGCTCTTTAGGAATGTTTGAAAGTATTATTTTTTATAAACTTATTTTTAGTTTAAGAATGTAAAAAACTCCATAAAGTTGAATATGAAATGAATCATGTTCGAAATAAAATCATCCAATAAGAATTGGACAGGTTTTGGATATTTTTTAAACTTTTATAATCTTATTTATTTAAATTATTCATTAATGAGATAAACACTGCATCATTATTGTGTCCTAAATAATTTAATTTATTTGATGTCTAAAAATAATAAAAAAAATACCATGTTATAGGAAATATTTTTATCTTTAAAGTTAATATTAATATTTGAAGAGATAACTAATATAAACCCATGTAAAAAGTTATTTACTAAAAGATATATGTTTACGTCATTTTTTCATTACTTTAAAACAATTAATATAATATGTCATTATCACTCCCAAGTGAATCCATGGGGTTCCAAAATCAACCCAATGATGACCATGGTCGGATATGTATCAACCAATATTAATAAGACAAATTTTAGGGTAATTTTATATTATTATTATAATATTCGTTTACCCTTATTTACAGGATTTACCCTTTAACCATGGAAAATAAAATATTTACCAAAATAAATATTCATAAGGTCTAAAAATGAAAGTTACCGAGTTACACAACATGGACCTCCTGATTCCAAGTATGGAATCCATTTTTCCAAATTCAAAACACATAAGTTGTAGGAATTAATTTAAAATTAATTCTCGTTTTCAAAATAAAAAAGCTTGTTTTTAATAAATAATGACTATGAAAAGATTGACACTTGTTTATGTGCAACATCAAAGTGAAATTAAATCCAATGAACAACATTGTATTAATTGGTAAAAATATAATAAAATTAAACCTTAAAACCAATTAAAAATATAATTTAACCATATAAATAAATTAGATGAAAAGGCGTTTTAAAATTAAAATGCGGTATTTTTCACTATTCATTAAAAAAATTAACTTTATCTGAAAAATACCAAACTTTCATCGAAAATTAAATTTGATGTCCCAATTCTAAAAAAGAATTTTATTTTGTCAAATTAAACATATAAAAAAGAAAAAAAACTATATTTAAAAAGGGCTCTCCATCAAAAGGCGGTAAATCGACTTTTTAAAAGAATATTAGAGTATTCATGCTTAAAATTGGATTCATTCACATTTAAAGCCTCTGAAATTTATTAGGTAAAAGTAACAACATTTAACAAACTTGTGTAATAATATTTTTGTTAGTTATTTTCATTCCCACCATTTATAATAATAATAATATATTATTAATATTATTTTTAGTATGACTCAACATTATGTGAAAAAAAAAGACTTTGGAGGAACCCATTTTTGAATGTCAGGTATGCCATCGAACAAATCATCCCCTTTAATGTAATATTAATATTTAATTCACAAATATTAATAAATGTGAAAGTTTATATTCTTTATTTGCCTAGGATGTTACATCGTTCCCCCTTTTGGGAATTTAGTCCTCGCAATTTTAAAATTGGGCTCAGAAACATCATTAAAAGTCCCACATTAAAAAAACGTCTATAAAACTATCCCTTTAAAATAAATAAAGAAAAGAAAAAAGGTCACCTGAGACAACCCATACTTGGATTCCATGTAGGAAAACATGGATATTTAATAGAAACTAACCCTCATAGTTTAATAGAGATTGATAGAGAACTTGATCATGGAAATATAACCACCACAATACCATAAATTTATAGATTGGTAAAAGTCTGATTATAAAAGAAAGCATAAAACATTTTTTCTTCAATATACTTTTTATAGTGTTGAATAATTTTATTACTACCTAGACCAAGATCATAAGGAAATATAATTACTTGAAAATTAGTGTTTTATCATTTAATCTAATTTCTACCACAAACCCATCTTTCATCCAAACGATGAGTATTCAAGATGACCTGGTCACACCCAATGTGCTAGAATCAACTTCTATAGAATCGCATAATCCCCTAATAAGAAACTATATATTTCCTCTATCTTTACACATTAACCAAAACTAAAATTGTTTGTACAGGATCAGATAATCCCCAAAAAGGATAATCTTTTAAAAAAAGAAAAATTACTCTTAATCCCCAAAATTTGTCAAAATATACACAATGTTCAAAAAATACCATTAAATAGACAATTGTACCTAAAAATTTTCAAAGTAATCCAAACTAATATTGAAACACAAATCTCAAAAGGATTTTTTCACATATTCTACCAAGATAAATCTTAACATTTATCTCCAAATTGAATTGGTTACTCTTAAAGTATCATACTGAAAAGTAATTAACCTAATCACATATTCTCCATGATAGGTTAATCATTTCCATAGATAACCCAAATCATTATAAGTCCACAAAAAAAACATGTATTCTTCCCGAATAAAATTCTAACATTTACTCCTCAAAACAAAACCCATAGTATTTTTTCCCTTAAGAATATAATGTTTCAAAAGAGAAAACACCTTTATCACTTAATCACCAAATGATTTTCTTATACTAAAGATATCCATTTGATAAAAAATAAGTTCCCAAAATCAAATTATTCTTGATTCATAAAATCATCTAACAAAAAATAATTAGTCATACAAACCAGGGTCTTCAATTAGTCTATTCGTAGGTGATAAATCCCCAACACACTTTGGTTATGGGTTCGATTCCCACAACATTGTCTGACGCGAAATGTTGTCACATGGTCTGCATGTTGTCCTTTTTCAAAAACTATAAAATTTTAAAAAATTCCAAAAAAATAAGAGATAAATTCCTCAAAAATAACCATAACATATTTTTTACCACAAATGTTATCTCATACTTCTTATTTTCATCCCAAAAGTAATAACATATAATTGCCTCAAATTCAAGGATCGTATAAACCCAAATGTTTCTTTATAACTATATCCACAAAAGAAAAGATAATTATTCTTTGAATATAATTTTCACATATCAAACATCAAGGTTTCATATACTATAAAATGTCCTCCAAAGTAATCCCATCATTAATGCATTCAAACATATCATCATCCATAACTCTTTAATTCCTAAAATGTATACATCTTAATCATTAAACATATTTCCTGATCCTTTATCCATGTTTTTTCATTTTATTCATTTATAAATATTTCATAAAAAACATCATGCATAATGTCCTCATATTTTAGTAATTTTAATACATTATATAATAAAGAATCCAAATCGTTCATAGGTCATTTTCAGTTTCCTCATCCTCAATTGGAATTGCATTAGGAATTGGTAAACATATATTTGTATGATCTTACTGATTCCTTTCCTGAAACTTCTTTATAGGATATATATTTGTGTAATAACCACACACACCACATTTAAAACATTCAATTTCCCTCAAAAGGAAATTCTTTCCCTTTCCTAGAGTCAACTGAACAGGTCTTTTTTCTATGACATGTTCTTGATTTTTTACCTTCATTACCACATTTGAAACATCTTCCCATCCCTTTAATGAATTTTCCTAAGTGTTTCTTTCCACAACCTTGACCCATATGTATTTTAATATACTTACCTTTATTATTATTACCGGAACTTTCATTGGGATTAATTTCTTGCATATATGATGCCTTTGAAAAATAATTAAGGATCAAGTGGTCAATCATGACTCCTAATAGTTTGTTAAGAATAACCACAAGGGTTCTCATTGCAGCTCCAATTTCATTTGGTCTCTCATTCATAAAACCACCATAGTTTCCATCACATCCATTTCTACTTTGTTGCCTTCTAGATTCATCCATTTACTAAAACCAAAAATGTCAGTGTGATTATATCAATAAAATCATCGTATAATATCTTATGATGAGGGAAAAGAGTAATATATACTTATTCATGTTATCTCAAACTCATTCAATTTATCTAAAATAACTATGATGCTTTCTAAAATCATAACCATTATGGTTATGTCACTGATTCATAAAGAACACCCTAACATTTAAATTTTTCTAAACCAACCTCTAATACCAACTATAAGGACCCAACCTTAATCATTACATAATCATGAATTAAGTCAAGAATTCACAGTGAGGATATTTTCGGGTTTAGAGTTTTAGATAATTAGTTCATAAATCTTACATTACATCTCAAAAATTACAAAGTAGAAACTTCTACTCAGTTTCCATTTTTTTATTAAATAAAAACTCTTAAAATAAGAAACATTTCTAGTTCCATGTTAAAGACAGCATAACTTTTCCTTGATCCCATCCCTGACCTATTCATCTTTAAGTCCTATATAATTCATTTCAAAGAAACCTTTTATGAGAATAAAATATTAGTAAGGGTTATAAAATAAGGAAAATAAACATTATTCCATCAATAAATACAAATCAATGAATCCATTCTTTTCAATCGTAACATAACTCATGAAATAATAATATTTATGAATAACACAACAATATCTTAAATCATAAAGGTAAATTATTGTATACATAACATACATACATTATAACTTTCACCACTATTTAGGGAGTTATGTTTAGAATACCCATGATAGTATATTCTTTAAATCTCTTAGGAAAAACGTTAACATTTACCATCTCCATGTTACCCAATGCATTGCAGAGCTATCTCAGGCTCCCCCACTCTAGGTTTATCACAGAACCAACCGTATATGTAAACAATGACAAAGAACCATAACATATTAATAATCCATAAAACTAGAAAAAAGTAAAGATAAAATTTCCACATTGTAATCACAATATATCATTTCAAGATATTTAAATAATCAATGCTTTATCACACCATTTTCAAAATAATCTGAAATATTTAATAAATAGAATTTTGAATCAATGTTTCCCATTCCACTTTGAATATTTTGAAAGAAATATTAATTTCAAAACATTCATGTCCATATATATATATATATATATATATATATATATATATCCTTAAAACCATTTTTAAAACATGGAAATTAATGAGAATGATTTAGAAGAATAAATATTTAAAACATTTAAATGATATTTTAGTTAAAGAGTTCCTAACCAAATGAGAGACGCTTGAAAACAAATAATTGAGTAATAACATTAATCAAAGAATATAATATCATGAGAATAAAGAGATTAATGATATAATATGTAAAAGGTAAGTATATACATCATATAAATGTGAATTAGGGTATAACCACAAATAAGACTCAATGGAATGTAAATAGAGACAAATTCCCTTGAAAAGATCAAATCCTTAGATTAAGAATAAATTGATAACATAAATATGTGTGAAAAATAATAATACACCCAATATAAGTGGATATTGAGTGTAAAAAAATCATATTTCATTCACAAAAATTCGTATTATGACATAATCAAGATGTATAATGACTAACACAAAGAATAGAAATTGGGTTAAAGAGTTCCCTTACCGAAATTCGACAGCCTAACAACGTCACTTTAAAATTCAAAAAATGAGTTGATGAAAGAAGAAAAGGGTCTATCGTCACTTGGAAAAAAATTACAACAAAAAGGATATATAAGAACTTATCCCAAAATTATAAAATGGAAATTTAAAATACAAAAAATAATTCTTTAACTACAAGAGTACGGTGAAAGTTTACCTTACCGATTTGGTAACTTTTGAAACATAAACCACATGAAATAAGTAGAATAAAATAAAGATGTAAATTCCCATAAAATAAATTATATGAAACAAATAATAAAATATTTTTCAGTACATACACCACACAAAAGAAAATAGAGGCAAATATAGCATGAATCTCACGGGAATAAAAGGTGAGATGAGAACCCATTACCTCGTTGTAATAAATCGAGTCGTATGACCAAAAGTTAATAACCACCAAAGGAATCATATAATACGATGAATATAAAAATAATCATGATAATATATATCAAATGGCAGTAATTATTATAGAACATGCAATAAATAAGTGGTGAACAATGGAAATCTCATAGAATTAAAAGTGAGATAAGAAACCCCCTATCTCATGTCTGACATGACTTGTTTGTTCCTTGTTCTTCATAAATAATAAAATTAAGTTAATTTATACTTTTTAAGAACAATTTTTAATTTTATTATTTATTTTATATCACTTATTACCTTGCTATAACAAATAGTTAATTATTTTAGTTCATATCGGACATTTTGTCGATGATCGGAACTTGAGTCAAAAATGAACTTGTTATAATTACAAATTGTCCATGTGGTCAAATTATATTATCTCCAGAATAATATTAATTATATAAATATCATATATATAATAAATATATATTATATAAATATGTATTTTTAATAGTAAATAACATTTGGAGATAAGGAATGAAATGCACCGTTCATCGAGACGGTAAGTCGTACGTACGCATGAACGCTACATTCATTTTTTCCATTTTTAAAAGGAATGGAAAATTAATGATACATAGGTATATTGTAATTTTAGTATAATTTCATATGATATATATATGTTACAAAATTTTATTAATTCCATCCTTTATACGTTCCATGTATGTCATGAACGAATCGTATCACCTTGAGGGGGCGGCAGTCTGCACTTCCTCAAATGAAATTATCGTGTTTACACATATTAGAAAGCATAAAGGTATGTTTATAAATAGAAATTATAGATGAATATAGGAAAAATAAACATAATATTTATCATATTTAAATACAGTTCCATCATAATGGCCACCATTAGAGGTGGTAGGAGAAGATTAAACAATCATTGTTTCATGAGACAGCAGTTCGTCGTCCACAGAAACAGAATGTTCTTTACCCATTAGATGGAGGTGTGTGGAATTTTAGTTCAAATAAATGTTATAAAAAATCCTATAATATTTAAGATATCGGTTTTTTTTATAAAAAGAAATAAAAAAAGAGTTTAGGGGGTTGGAGAAGGAAAATAAAACAAATGAACTTAAGAGAATACGTTACCTTTAAATCAGGTAACTCCATTTGGTTTGAACCAAAAGGCTTTATTGAAGTGACTTCTACCTAAGGGAAGGCTTATAGGAGGAATATAGTGATGTAATAAGCTTAATTGGGCATATTTTGGATGAGACAAAGGGCTTGAGAGGTGTGAGAAATGGGTTAGAGATGAGGGCTTTTTATATGGGTAGGAGGGGCTCTTTAGGAAAGCTTGAATGTATTATTTTATTATAAACTTATTTTCGTTTTCAAAAGGTCCAAAACTCATTAAAGATAAATATAATATTACTCTTGTTTAAAATAAAATAATCAAATAATAATTTTATAGGTTTTTGGTATTGTTTTCATTTTTATAATCTTATTTATTTAAATAATTCATTAACGAGGTAAACACTGCATTATTATTGTGTCATAAATAATTTTATTTATTTGATGTCTAAAAATTATAAAAAAAATTACCATGATGTAGTAAATATTTATATCTTTAAAATAAATATTTATAGTCGAATACATAACTTATATAACCCCATGTCAAAAATTTATTTACTAAAAGGTATATGGTTAATTCATTTTTTCCTTTACTTAAAATCAATTAATATAAAGTGTCATTATCAATCCCATGTGGCTCCATGGGGTCCCAAAATCGAACCAATCATGACCATGGTCGGAAATTTATCAACCAATATGAATAGGAAACATGTTATAGTAATTTAATATTTTTATAATAATATATTTTTACCCTTATTTACTGGATTTACCATTTAACCATGTTAAATAAAATCTTTACCAAAGTAAATATTCATAATGTCTAAAAATAAAATTTACCTATTTACACAATTTGGACCTTCTAATTCCAAATATAGAATCCATTTTTCCAAATTGAAAAAACAAAATTGGAAAGAATTAATTTAAAATAAATTCTTGTTGTCAAAACAAAAAGCATTTTTCTAAGAAATAATAACTATCAAAAGATTGACACTTTTTTATTTCCAATTTCTAAGTGAAATTACATACAATGACCAAAATTGGATTAATTGGTAAAAAAATAATCTAATTACCCTTTAAACTAAATTAAAAATATAATCTAACCATATAAAAAATTAGATGAAAAGGCAGTTTTGAATTAAAATGAGGTATTTTTTCCTATTAATTAAAAAACTATCATTATCTAAAAAATATAAAAATTTCATCCGAAATAAATATTGATGTCCTGATTCTAATCAATAATTTTATTTTTTCCAATATAATATATAAAAGTGAAAAAAAAAATATTTAAAAAGGGTTCTCCATCAAAAGGTGGTAAATAGTCTTTTTTAAAGAATATTAGAGTAGTTATTCTTACAATTAGATTCATTCACATTTAAAGCGTCTAACATTTATTGGGTAAAAGTAAAAATATTTAATAAACACATGTAATAATATTATTTTTAGTTTTATTCATTTCTACGAATACAACGACTATAATTTAACTACCATTTAAAATAATATTATTATATTATTATTATTTTTAGAATGACTCAACATTGTGTGCAACATAAGACTTCAGAAAAACCCATTGTTACATGTAGGGTACGCCATTAAACATGGCATCCCCTTTAATGTAGAAATTAATATCTAATTCAAAAATATTAATAGATATGAAAATGCCATATTTTTTATTTACCTGGGATGTTATAGTAATAGTGAGAACTCTGGTCCAATATGATTCTTAGATATGTACACTCTTTAATCACATGCATAGTTGGGTCTGTGTTAAATAATATCGATATAAATATTGAGAATAATATCTATTAATTAGTGATTAAATACTTTAATTAATATCCTAGTATATATATCTCATCATCCTCCTCTTATCCTATTGGTGTGTTTGGTGATATCCTTAATATGATTTTCACACAAAACCTTAAGTATTTTTTGATATAATATGCAGTGGACCCGAAATATTTGGGGGTGAACCCCATTTGATTATTATTCTTACTTATAATAGAAACCCTTCATTCTTAAATGAATGTGTCTATACCTTTAACACTATATTTTACACCTTTTTTTAACCCTCCGAACCATACTATTCTCAATATATTTTCATTGAAGAAGAATTAACTATTAAATATTAATATAAATGAGGAGGGGAAAACTTTATTACAAGTATATCCCAAAAATCATAAAAAAATTCAGATATTTACAATAATAGGTTATTGATCTACTAATTTTATTTTTTTTATGAATTGGAATGATATATGGTAAAAAATCCTTTTCTATTAACCTACTAGGATAGCCAAGAAAATATAAGAGTAAAATAACAACCCACTAAATAATATAATTTATCTTAAAGATACATTTTTTAATGTAAAAAATTTTATATTTAGCGCCATAGTGTATTTGATCAAGTAACCACTAGGATTATGGTAATAAAAAATTTCATGGAGATACCTTATATAAAATGTCCAAAACTATTATAGGGACCTCAGATTTAGTTTATTCAATTTGACTTATAAAATTTAGCATATAATCAAACATTTCTCTTGATATTTAAAATATATATACTAATATCAATAACACACCAAAAATTTAATCATTCCATTATAATTTTAATAAAATCTACTAAATCCATGACCATTTGAAACTTACCATTTCGTTTGGTCTCCAAACCACTTCTAGAGTGATTTGTTTCACCTAATATGAATATTGTGTAATTTGGATTCCTCAAATTAATGTTTTAACTTATTATCTGCACAAATTCAATTATGTTATCAACCCTCTTAGAACTCCTTTCATATAAATATAATGTTATCATGTTAAGTATATTATTACGAATACCATGTACTACTATCCAATGTATACATGTCTCTTAGATACTATGTTCACATACTAACTCAATATTTGTATATCCCGTTATCATTCTTTATTTCAACTAAATTTTATTCTATATTTTATTCAAGATTATTTCTCATGGAATTTATTTTTAAAAAATTTATAATAAGCAATTAAATGTATAATCACAATCCTTTATCATCATTTGGATATCCTCCTACCAACTTCAAAATGAAAAATAAAGCTCTATGCGGATCTCATGTTCTACTAAAATCCATTTTCTCTAATAAATCATCTATATAATTTTTTTCTTCATCATAGACTATAATATGTAGATCAAAGAAATATTAAAAACTATATCATTTTTTAATTATTTTAATATTTAGTAATATTCTTGAAGAATATAAATAATAAATGAGTATAATATCATATTAAATATTCACCATAAGAAATGTGTATTTTGAAAATAGTATATTTAGAATATCATGAATCTTTAATCATACTCAATCACCTTATGTGGTGGTGAATCATCTTATTTTTTACAAAAATGATTACACTAAAACTTTTATATGAAAAAAATATATGTAAAATATAATTATTCTCAATAAACCCTAAATGAATTTAATTAGAATTAATGCTTTTATTTTAGCACATGATATAAAAAATTGATACCCATGTCATGTAAATTATAATAAATAAAGTTTTATAATTAAACTGTGCTGATTATAGACTAAATATACCTTCACATACTTCATAAATTTATTGAATCCATGGAATACTCCTAAACTATATATCCAAGACATCATATCATTGGATTTGATTAAAAATTATGAACCTATATTACTTGGAGTGTGATAACATATGAAACTCATAGACACTATATTTTAATCTTCATAAATAGTTTTAAATTCCATTGGTTATTCATCTCTCATGGTTATATAAGGCTTAATCATATCATGGGGTTCTTATTATTCCCATTTAAAGTAGTGTGATGATATTACTTTTTCATTTTATGACCATAAGATACATTTTATCTTCATCTTTTAAATACATGAAATGACTTTATATTATAATGATCAAAGTGTTTGAAATCATTATCACCTCCTTCCCCCCTCAATAGCATAAATATCTAGTTTAACATTAATAAAAAATCCATAATAATGAATTGGGTATTCAATCTCCCACTTTGATTTAATTTCAGTCTATTATTATTATAAATCATAAAATTATAATTAATATATTTTAAAATAATTAAAATAGGGTTAGTATTACAAATTACTCAACACACCCTCAATTAAATCCCCCCATAAATAGTTCTTTATAAATCTCATTCAGAAATGAATTTCAAATTTAGATTTATATATCTTTATCTCTTCCTATTTGTTAATATAGTTCAATTCTATTGTAGGGGGTGGGGATTTGGGGTTGATATCTCATCTACAGAATGGATTTATCAAATAAACACAAATTTCCAATCGTAATTGCTCATGTGGAATTTAAATAAAATATTTTCTATGCTTTTATTTATAGATATCCAATTTTTTGTTATTTACTCACCTCATTGGATATCATTGATCATAATTAAAAATCAGCATGTGAGGATTAATAAACTATGGTTTCGATGATCAACATTCTTGTATATGGTAATCATTATTTCATTAAATGTATTTCTCTTCTCAATTAATTTCCCAATGGATTTATAAACTCATTACCAAATAATATGATGTATCCTTCATGAGTAGAGGCTACTCATCATATCATATTATAATATGGGAGTCTAATAATGATATGATGAGTTTCCATAGGTGTCATCACACAAATATGATTCTTTTGAATTCATTTTTTTGTAGCTAGATCAGCCTATAAAAATTGTGTTTTTTGTTATTTGGCTATGTTTTATGACAATTATATTTTGTTTTAATCAACCCATGTGGTCATAATAATTTTATTAATGTATCAATATAATTTTGAAACATAATATTTCATATCTCTCTTCTTGTGTGGTTTCCATAATGGTGAATTCTTTTCTTATCAAATATTGTAATGATGTTCTTTATCATGCATGTGGTAGTCTTGAGATTTCTTTTTTCTACTTGATTTAGTCCCAAGATATGTTTATTACCTTAATTTGAGAGAAATTTGGTTTCACTCCCTAGATATTCATCATTGATTACATCATGTTAATTATCACATGAATACTATGATTCTTTATAGAGGACTCTTATTCAAAAAAATTATTTTTCAATTAAAATGATCCCTATTAATAACTTATTATATATATCAATGCTCTTTATTTATAATTATGTATAGCCATTATGAAAAAATACATGAATCTAGTTTATATGAGGACTCCATATATAATCAATTAGCTTCATAAGAAACTACCTTTTCCATTATTTCATTCAAACATGTAGAATTTTTCTATCGATTTAATTTGAGTTTCCATCTTCTGATTGGTATCTTATTCAATTTTAATATCCTTAAATTTTGATTTTATAAACTCCAATTAAAGTTTTATTTTTCTAAATTATTAAATAGTTTTAATTTGATCTTCATAAACTCAGGCTTCATAATTATCCTTTAATATTTAAGATGATTTATTTTATCAATATATTTAAACATAAAATTTATTAATTCAAACTAGGATAATAATAACTCAACATTGGTTTTCTATAAATCTTGTTTAACTTGGTGAAGATATCTTCTTAATATAAGTACTTTTTGTATTTTATATGTATTGGACAATACCTTTTTACCTTTTTGGTTTATAATATAAAAATCATAGTGAAATGATATACTACTTCAGGTTGTGCTTTTTGTATATCAAAATTTTGTTTCTTAACTATCATACTCTTATCAATTTACTTGATCTTGTTATCTCTTCTATAAACTACTCTATTCCTTTTATCCTTTTATGTTTCACTCTATTTTGACTGCATCAATCACATACCACATTATATTTATTTTATTATTTAATTCAATTCAAATCATCATTTACATATACCAGTTTTTCATTTTATCTATATATTTATATTTAGAGTTATTATTTTTCTTCTCTCAAACTTCCCCAAAAGTCTGTAATAATTTAATAAATATTAATGATCGTATTTTCGGATGTTCTTTCTTAATTTGATAAATTTTAACATTAGAGTCATTATATTAGACTATAGGGGTACTTCTATTGTATATTATTCATGAATCATATCATGGAAATTCTCCAAATGGAATAATAGTAGGAAATTATTCATAATAATTAAATAAAGTAATTGAAATTTTCTTTTTTTTTATATTTTTAATGATTTTGAGTTGATACATAAGTTTTATTTTAGATAAAAAAATACAAGTATGATAGTTATCAAAACTCACAAGCGATAATTCCATTTTATATGTGTTTTAATAGAACTTTATTAATTTTATAGAATAATTATTTTTATTAATTTTCATAAACCTTATTAACATGATCTACACCATGTCAATAGAATTAATTTCATAATTTCTTAAAAATGGGTCACTCATTAATCATTTGATCTATAAGATAAATTAGATGATATGAAATATATACAATTAAAATACAATGGGAAAATTATAATAATCATCAAATACTTTGAGGAGATATCATTATTCAGCTAGAATAATATTTACTTTTCAAATAATAATAATATAGAAACTAACAATGAAAATTTAACCACTCAGTGATATAAAATGTATAAAAAATAAAAAGGTAATTTGTATCCTCCCAATGATTATATAATATAGAAATTTATATAGTGAAAAATATATATTAAATTTATAATTTAATGAGACAAATCATGGTTAGTGAATAAACAAGGATTTATAGATTAAATAGAAATTAATAGTCATGTGGGAGGTCTGCTGGCCACAAAGAAATGGGTAGAATCAGTGGTTTTTTCATAATTAAAAAATTTATTAACTATAAAACAAAAAAATAAACTCAAGTCACTTATGGTCAACTAATCTTTTTTTCACTCACATAATTACCTTTAATCCAACTATTCCCCATATGAAATTTTGTAATGGTAAATGATTGAGATAGATGTTATTTACAATGTCCCCAATTCTTTTAGGAGTGGATATTCCATGATGAGGAGTTGATGATATCCAACATCCCAAAGTATTATTTTAATATCATGGTGAACCTTGTAGTGAAGGGACAAAACCTTAACCACCAATTATAATAAATGATCTCTCACAATACGAATTATGTGTGGTCACAAAACTATACATAAAAATAAATAATTAGAGAATAAATGTGATTCCAATGGATATTTATAGTGATAATTCAACTATGAGAACTATAATCTTATGAGTGTCTTAGATGAGTAAAATTATTCTTGACAAGATCATATATATATATATATTAATTCTATTCAATTTAAATTGTGAAAAAATTGATATTAATTCATTCTTTGTTCATAAAATTTATATAACAAAATATATATCTCATCCTCCTCCATTTATATTATTATGAGTTTAGATATATCTTCAAAATTAAATTTTCACACATCTACAATGATTATTCAACCCAATATGAAATATATCTTTACAAATCAAGTGATAAGGCCCTCTTTATTCTTCTTATTCATCGTAACATACACTTATTCATCTTTGAGTATTTTTATATCTTAAATAATTTCTCTAACTAATTCCATAACACTCCTAAAATTAGTTCTCTCAAAAAATATTCCATTCACACCCCTTCACCTAAAACATTTGTTGCAAAAATGGATGTAAATTATTTCACATAGCCACAACAGACCAAATATAAACAATTTCATCTAATCTTTTCTCTAATAGTTCAATAATCACCTTATCATGATTTTTTAAAAAAAATTTAGATGTGGGTATAATATCCTTTTTAATTACCTAGTAGTATAGAAAAACATATGGTAGTAAAAATATTTAACCACAAACAGGTTTTATTTACTAAGAATATATTTGAGATGAACGGTTACCCAAAGAGGTTATTGTTTTCAAAATAGTCGTTACCCGTGTTTTGTAATGTGAATTGGATGTGATTTTTGGTGATGATGTTTTATTTTATTTTCATCTTCAAGGTCAACAAATATTTAATATGTGATTAACATTCAATATAGAGTGAATATTTTTTTAGTTTATGTGATGTTTATTCAAAAGTTTTGATGTGATTTTTGAAATTTTGTAGAAGTTTCTATTGTTTAGAAAAGACTATATTTCAATGGTGGTTTTCATTCCATAATGATACCAAATAAGATTGAATTTTAGTGATGAAAAATATTATCACATTGAAATTATGGTGATTATTATAATATTTAGTTGTGAAATATGATGATCCTTTTAAATGTTCCTTTGTTAATAAAAGATCACACCACATTTGTTAAGCTATTATTGTTTATGTTCACACTTTCTACTATAGGTTGAAGATTTTTTCATAGGAATGGTGAATTTGTAGTAGCATATTAGAATATACCAAAGTTCATATGTATATGAAATTTTGAGTATCATATATATTTCATGCATTAAGTGATCATGTAAGAAAATTATAATATCACACCGTAAGACCCCTGTGAGTTGAAAACTATTTAGATATTTTTTAGTGAAAATCAATTGGATTGCGCTATGAGGTATAAAATCACACCACAATGGTATTGTTCTTCCATAAAAATAAATTTTCATTCCATTATTCTTGTAAAATTATAGTTTCATTTATTTTTATTGTTAGGCTTCATAGATAACTCAATTGATACTTTAACTAAGTATTTAAATTTTATAAAACACATCAAGAGGTATTATAAAATCATGATTGATTTAATGTCCTAAATTAGTGTGATAGTAGTTTAAAATGTAATTTTTACAAGGATTTTAAATTTCAAACTCATGTTTTTATTGGAATATAATTAAAGATTTCTATAAAATGGCACTGTATCTAAGAAGTGTGTATAGGTTAGAGAGTGTGATGAAAAAATTGGTATTTGTGATAGAAGAATATGTTGAAAAAAACACTTCAAAAGTGGATATAATAGTCATAGATTTTATTATTGATGTAGGAATGATTGCAATGTGAATTTAAAATAATAATTTGAAAACAAATAATTGGATATTTATGGAATATGTAGGAAATATATAAAAATATTATTATTAGACAATGTTTTTATATTCTATTTCATAAAGATTACTCAATATATAATTCAAGAAGATACTGTGTTACATAAGAGTTTGGTCATTCACTAGTTGATAAAAGGATTTTTGTGGAAAAAAGACTATAGGAGTTGATGCTCTACTACAAAAAAGTGGAATATCTTCATTGTTGAATACTCCCTATATTATATATTTAAAGGTCAAATTATTTATTATATGGGAAAAATTACATAATTCAGGAGACATGTATTTAACCTAATTTCAGGGATAATCTATGATCATGTATATCATTGATAAGGATTATAATGGATAATGTGATCACAATTTTTTTAGATCATTCTAGCCATTAATTTTGATTAATGAAACTTGTAAATTCAATATTCTCATGTTAATTATTTTGTTTTGTTGTGTGTCCATTGATATAGGTTATCGAAGATATTAAATTTTTATAGTGGACAATTAATAATGGAGTAATAACCTGTTATCTAATAACATTAACAACTGATGAAGGCTTTGTAGTGATGGAATAAAATAAAATGATAAACTAATTCCCCCATCCCCCACTCTTTATACATCGGTGGGCGTTATAATACTTATGGTAATGTAGTTTTCCACCATAATGGGGTTCAGAGTAATATTAAAGGATATATTCAAAGAATCGTTGATTTTTCTTTTTCTAATGATAAGTTTACTTTTATTTATTTTTGATCTGGTTATAAATTTTATGATCACAATGTGTTGGTTTATTCCATCACATCTTTATTTCAATGATCCAAAATCATGTTTTTTATGTTTCTAATGAATTTTATATTTTATGATAGTCAACTATTTTCTATCCAAAATGATTAATTTTTCTACGTCATGATGTTACCATGTCAACCTACAACATGTGTAATGAACTTTCCTTATGAAAAACTCAACTAACTATAAAGGTCATGTAACTGGGTGCAAGTAACCTAGAATTGTACTCTAACTGACTATATGTACATTAAAGTGATTATGTGTTGATGTTCAAGTGATTACTTGTTTACTAAACCTACTTCACATTGACGATCAAGTGACTGCATGAAGGATTCATCCTACTATATCACAAAACTAGTTACCGTGTGATAGGTGAGTAGAATTTTTCAAAACTATTTAACTGATCATGTGTGATTATTGTAGTGACAATAATAACAAAATAAACTACCACAAGAACAAAAATACCTACCTAAAAAACAAAATTACCTACCTCATGAAGTCAGGAAGTGACCATGAAAGGTATTGAATCTACCATAAGAAAAAAGTAACCACATAAAGAGATAACCAACTACAACAAGAGAAAAAAAATACATGAAGAAAGAAACTAACCACATTAATAAAACAAGTGATAATAATAGAAAATGAACTTACTATACCATGTGACTGTGACAAGTCATTGTGCCAGGATACCATTCCAACTAACTGTGATCCAAAGTAATCGTTCTTTAAGAAAAGATTGTTGATCCTGTCAAACATAAGTAGTGTAGAATTTTCATATATTGGATAACTATATTTTGGATAATTAATTATATATATAGTTAATTTAATAATTTAATTAGTATAAGTATTAAATAATCAATATCTAAATAAGAAATTATATAGAAAAATTCCATTCAAGTTACAGTTCCTTTAGTGGACAAGTAGATATCACAAATAATTGCATCCTAATAAAAATAAAAATATATAGGGGACTTCCTCTAAACATTATATAGCACACTATTTTCATAATCCAACTATTAAAAGTCAATTTATCCTTTTAAAAGACAACTTCAAATAAATTTGATCAATTTATTTTGATCAGACTAAGCTGTACCAAATCATCCTTATTTATATCATTTTATCTTTTTTGTTCTATCATACATTTCAAGATGTGTTTGTTATACTCTATTTTTTTAACATAGATGTCTTCAGTTTATTGTATAGTTATATAAATTCTCTCATATTTTATTCACTTGTATACTCATACAAATAACTCTAGAAGAGGTAGTGCATCCTTGACTTCCTACCTGTAATATTTATTCTTTTTATTATATAATTAATAATTATAGAAGAGGATGTGTATCCTATACTAGATATGTACAATTGTTTTATAAAAAACCTAATCCCAGTTTAGGATCTAATCATTTGATTAATAAGCCTCTTGAAATCAGGTGATTTATAGTTGGAGAGTACTAGGTCTTGGCTTGAGACCAAACCTCTTGAATTTATTAATTTCTGTGCATTCTTCTTTTCCATATTTTTTTCAAATAATATATGTTTTCCAAACAATAATAAAAAAACTTCATTGATATTTAACTTTAATTTATTTTCTATATATAGTGTTTGATTAAGTAAATATTTTAAAAAAATTAAAAGAGTTTTAAACTTATTTAACTGAGTTTGGATTGAACATCTAAGTATATTTTTTAAATATATGATTATACACGTATTGTGTTTTAGTTAATTAAAATATATTTTATAAACTCATGGATTTCATTTTAAATCATTTTAATGTAAATTTTAATTGGAAACACAATTTTCACACCTATTGATTTTTCTACTTTATAAAATATTTGGTATCAAATACCTTTTATTTATTTTTATTTTACTTTTTATTGTGATCTAGTTTTAACAAAAAGTTCAGAATTCTATGTTATTTATAAATTTATATATTTATGGATAATAATAATTTAGAGTTGATATCCACTAATTGAACTCCTTATTTCAATGGAACCAATTATTCTTATTTGATGATCAAAATTAATATCTATATGTTGATCTTGGTATTTGATATTTTCAATTTAATAGAAGAAAAATATAAAAAACCACATAGTCAATAGAACAGGATAGTGGGATTCCACTAAGTCCTCTTTAAACTAAAATTGTAAATATAGGAATTAATTATATTATTCATTTGGATAAGATGAATTTAATATAATTTCTAATTTTTCTACTACATATGTGATCTAGGACACACTTTCTTTTTCTCATGAAGGAACTTAAAATGTTAAATAAATGTTCATGAATAATTATGACATTAAATATGATCTATTTAAGATGAAACATGGAAAAATAATTTATTACATATATATCATATTTAATAACAGTGTGAAAATAATTCATACACTTGGGAAGAAAATCAAAGATAAATATAAAGAGATGAAACTTCATAAATTATTACCAAATGGTTATATAGGAACAACTATTTAATTATATAATCATGTGATATAATAAAATTAACAGTGGTGGAGATTTTTGTAAATCATATGATGTGTGATGAGGAACTGAAATCAAACAATGAAGAAGATGATACTAAAACAAAATCAGTTGATTTCAACCCCACTTACTCTATGGTCAAGTAAAAAATAAAATACAATAGTCAAGTGAGGATGAATCATTTTCGAATATTGATGATGAAATGGATCCCCCTATGAAGACATTTAAAAAGTTATTCAAAAAGAATACATTATTCGAGAATAAAATGTATGAAGGAAAATAATCCCTAAAAGGGAATTTGAAAATGGAGAATCAATTAGGTTATATAACCTATTATGAATGAAAAATAAAAGACATCAATTTATAATTTCAAATGTTGAATTATAAAAAAAGTTTTTGGGATGAATAAAAAAGGAAAATTAGGGTATGAATTCTTTATGGAGAACCAATGAGGATAGTTTAAGTGACTCTGACTTGAGCAGAGAAGATAAGAAGGCTAGAGATAAAATATATTTTATGTATAACACATATGAGGTACTAACATTTATATTTATATTTCCTATATATATTTATAATATTTATGATAATTAAAATAATTAATATAATATGAATATTGAATATTTATTTCAATAATCTAATATTATGAGAGAAATATTAAAAGAAATCAAGTTTGAATATTAATTTTTGGAAAAGAAACATTCTTTAACTGTACATATCAAATGTAACCTTGTTATAAAAAAACAATGCTCAGATATTAAAAAGAAAACAATGAACTCAAATTTCCAAATGGGAAATGAAAAAAAAATTTGGAATGATTTCAAATTATAGAGAATACATGACAAGGATTATTATTAGATGAATCACACACAATTATATAGATGGGGCTGGTTTCTATCCTAGAGAGTGGAAAAATTATAATAATAAATTCATTCTTAGCTCAAATTCAACCAACTCATTAAAAAATTATTCTTCATATAGAACTAATAAAAGTTTTTTTCTAAAATTATATAGTCTATTTATGGTAGACTTTTTAAACAACATTGGATTCCTAAAAATTTTATTAATAACATTTTTAAACCAAAAATTATGTGTGTACCAAAATCATTTCTTATTTAATATTTTTGTAGGAGACATTCTTGATAAGTACCCATAGTCACTTATGGAACCTAGACATTAGATGACCCAAAAACATGCCTAAGGAATGCCCAATATTTAAAAAATCTTATCATGGTGGATGAAAGAAATGTTAATTTTAGTGACAATGTGAAAGGAAAAATAATTTCACTCAATAAAATTGATAATTATGGTGATGCTTTGATTTATACAATATTATTTATTAATGGTTCAAAATATATTCATCCAATAATACCACAATTATGTGATGATTTTTATCATGTAAATTATTATAACAAGTCTTGGAAAATTTATGATTCTATGAATGATTTAGTTTTTACTACATTCCACAATGATAAGGATTATCCAATTGATCTAGATTTATTATTTTCTCAAAATAATTATATTTTATATTCCATTCACAAATAATCTTCTCTGTGGAATAGAAGGATAGGCCACTAAAACCTTAACTCACTTTGAAATATAACTTTTAAAAGATTAGTTAAGTAACAACCTAAATTATAAATCCCAACATAAAATGTTTGTACCCCATATCAAGAAGGGAGAAAAAATAATATCTCTTTCAAACCAAGAATAAAGTTTCTATGTATCAACCCCAAGAGTTAGTTCACATGTACTTTTTTAGACCATCTAGAGTTTCAAGATTTAATGGGAGTCATTATGAATTTTTATTATAGATTAATATTATAGATACACTTGGGTATTATTACTAGCTAACAAAAGTTGTTTTATGGATATTTTTTTGAAATATAAAAAAACAGTAGAAAATCCTAGTAGACTTATTATTAATACCATTATAATTGATCATGGTAATAAGTTTTAAAATCAATAATTTGTATCATTATACTCAAAAATTGGCCACAATGACAAGTTTTCTTATCCCAGGACTCCGTAACAGAATGGTGTTGTGGAAAGAATAAATAGAACACTTCAAGTTATTTCTATAACTATGCTTAAGGAGTATTCCCTACCTATATATTTTTTGGTATAAGATATCAATATAACTTGTTTAATTATCAATAGGGTTATTATTACACCATTTCTAAATAGGACTCCATATGATTTTTAGAATGAACAAAAGCCAAAGGTTAATTACATTTTAGTTTTTTTCTTGAAGTGTATTTATTTGCAAAATATGTATAATTTCGATAATTCTTCATCAAAATGTGATGAAGAATATTCTTTGTTTATTCTACCACCATTAAATCATATATAGTGTTAAATAAAAGATCTAAAATTTTGGAAGAATATATACATGTAAAATTTGGTAAAATAGATCCACCAGAGCCTAGGACTTCTTTAGAAAACATTGAGAAAGATATTTCATATTTGAATTCCAATGTATAAACCAATAATAGTGATAGATATTTGAAACCTCTTATAGAAAAATCACCCAGTTATAAGGAATTTCATGATACTAAACTTAAAGAAGAAAATTATGTATCCATTGCCTCAATTCCAAGAGATATTGGGACTCATAGAGACCATTCTGTAGATATTGTAGTCAGACATATACGTATAGGTACTCATACAATTTCTTCTATTAAAAATAAGTTTGAAGATTAATATTTATTGTCACAACATTAATATAAAAATTTCACTGAAGTAATAATTTTTTTTTATTTTGGGTAATGGTCATGAAAGAAGAGTTGGATCATTATAAAAAAAAATTTTAAGAAGTGGTCGAAATAAATAAATATTTCCTAACCATTAGTATTAAATGGATGTTTAGGAAAAATGCTAATTTATTTGTCACGTTAATTAAAAATAAAGTTTGACAGAATTATCAAGGATACATTCAAGATAAGGTATTGACTTTGAATAAAACATTGTACAAGTATCAATACATGAATTCCTTAGAACATATCTTTCCTTTGAATCAAATTGTATTTTCAAACTATATCAAATGATTTAAAAGAGTGTCTTTCTAAATATTTATATAATTTGGAATTTTGTTTAAGGAAAGCACTATGGATTTTAAAACATCCATTTTTTAAATCATGTTTTAAACCAACAAAACAACTTTATGGTTTAAAATAATCTCTTAGATATTGGTATGATAGGATTGGTGCATTTTTTATATCTAATGGTTTTATTAAAATAATGGGCGATCATATTTTATTTAGTAAAGGAATTTCAAAATATTTTTCAGTATTTCAAATCTATATCAATGATATTATTTTTGGTATATTCAAAAACTCTATGTAATAGATTTTAAAATTTGATACAAAATGAATTTGAAATGATTTTAATGGGTGAGCTAAAATTCATCCTTAGTTTTAATATTTTTTAAAATAAGGAATTAATCATTTTAAATCAATTAAATTAAAATAAGGATATTTTAAAACATTTTGTTATGGATTGAAATAATAGTAGTGATACTCCCATGACCAAAAGTTGTAAGTTGGATCTTGAAAAAACTAGGAAATAATTTATCAAAATAATTAATGATTTATTATTGGATTTTTATTATAACTCACTATTATCCATCAAAATATAATGTTTAGTGTGTGTATGTTTACATATTTTCAAGAAAATCCAAAATAATTACATCTTATTAATTTGAAAATAATTTTTAAATACCTCAAAAGAATAGAAATATTTAATGTTATTTTTCTAAATTGGGAAATAATTTGACTTAGTTATTCAGACGCTGATTTTAGTGGTTGTAAGGTAGATTAAAAAATCACCTCTAGAACATGTAACTTTTTAGTAAGGTATCTAGTTTGATGGTATAGTAAAAAATAAGATCTTTGTTGAATAGTACAATTCTAAATCTGAGTACATAGTTGATGGTTGTTATTGTGAATATATTTTTTGGATGATACATATATTACAAGACTATTGACATCATTTTAGGAATGTCCCAAAAATTTATGACAATACATGTTCAATAAATATTTCTAATAATATTGTATCTCATGGAAAAAATGATATAATACATCATTTCTTGAGAGATCATTTTCAAAAGGGGATATTACTCTTAAACTTATTAATACCAGGCATATTATTTTTGATGTCTTTATAAATATATTTAATATTAAGTGAAAAATAATATAAAACATTAATTAAGAATAATAATCTATTTATAAAACTTTCAATTTAGTTATAACTCTTATATTCAAGTATGTTCTCTTTATAAAGTTTAACTTCTATGTTTTAGCTTAAGTAATGATAAATTTTAGTTTACATGGTAAGTTAAGTGAACATGATTTTTTACTCACATGATTATTATACCCAACATGAGACTTTAATCACATTTTCACTATATCTATCATCATAATTTACTCAAACATTCACCAAGACTTCAATGATACTTTACTCACACAGCCACTAGAACTATCATGACTATACTGTTTGTATACCTATCATTCCCTACCATAATTAACATTAATCCATAGTTAGTATACTTACCATGCCAATTTGAACTTATAATTTTTCGATAAGTTGTTTTAGGTGTAATTTTTTTATGTTTACTATTATATTATATCCATAAATGATTGAATTTATAATTAAAATCATAATATGAGTCAATTCACATCCTTTCCCCCTAAATATCCTTTTTTCTATTTTAGGAATTTTCTTACTTTGAAACCCTCTTTCATGAAACTCCCTTATGAACCCAAACCATTAGATAAATTGAAGAAAAGTTTGATAATACTAAGGATGAAGAGTTATCTTGATATCACACCTCCTATCTAAGTGCCTCCTATAAAAAATAAATCAAATAAAATGGTAGAGAAAGTATTATAGTCAATCCATGAAACCCAAATTTGGTGTATTGGCTAGTGTGTATTGAGAAGGAAGTGGATGCTCTATGTCTTAAGTTAAGAATATCACTAGTATGGAAAGTGACTCTGATTCAAGGATGAGATGGATGGTTTTTGGAAAATTTCAAGCCTTTCTATATGAAGAAATGTAAGTAATTATACACCCATTTAGAATTTATTACTAAAAGTAAAAGATACACCATTTGAAAAATGGTGAATGGGGGATATTTTGAGTTTTCCTCGAAACTCTGGGTGAAGATATGTGGTGTGATGTATAATGTTGAACATGAAGATTAAAAAATATCGTACCCAATAAATCATTCCTATGTTAAATCTGAAAATTCCCTACAAGAACAGTCTATGAATAGGAAACCCATTAGACTAGTTTTAAAATAGATGAGTTTTGAATACAGTCTGTTATAAAAAATTCATCATATATTTAATTTTTCTAAAGAAATGTTACTTTTTATTCTAATTCACTAGGATAAGTTCATTCTATTTTTAATAAAGAATGGTATTTAGATCAGTATATCCAAGAATTTTATTGGGCAAATGAATGAGCAATGTAATACCTCTTTGAAGTTTAATTCTATTATATATATCAAACATTTATATAAGCCCATTAAGTGTATATGGGATTTGTTCTTCAAGGGGGAAGAAGGTGACCACCTCATGTGGTTTATTATTGAATCAAAATACTTGTATAAATTTTAGAGTAAATTGGAATCCTGAGAAAATATAATCAGTAAAATCCCCTTAGAATCAATATGAGAATTTTGATTCTATGAAGTGTCCAGTTAGACCAAGGGTTATACTACATCTAGGTCTTGATCTATATAAAGTTGTTGAATTCTATTACAATGATAAAGTTTGTATTCCTGTGTAAGATGAGGTATTTGAGGAAAAATTAATAGAAATAGATTATCTTTATGAGTAATCCTATTTAGATCATTATGATGATAGGGAATCCTATCATGTTGTATCATTTAGATATCCTGACTCCCCTTAACCTTTAACATATCATGAAGAAGAATTGAAAGATGAGTTCTTGTTGAAATTGAATTTTCTATCTATGGTTATGGGGATAAACATTAATGGGACGACTCTGGTGAATTTGAAGAAGATTAATATGGTTTACATATGTCTCATATGATTGTTTTCACCTTTTGACATACTACACTAGATGTATTTTATGTGGGGGGGAAGTCCCTCGGATCAATAATATTAGGTCTAGACAACTCTAAGTCAATGTTTGATGATGATAATGGGGGATGACCACTTCATTATGGTGGAACTTCCATCCCTTCTTCTCAAAGTGTTATTTAAGTTTATTTGATATATAATATCAATTATCATAATGGACATTAGTTATCTCCTATAATTTCTTCTGTTGATCATGTTTTGGAAGGGACGTTTTTCCCTACTTCTTAAAATAATATTTTGGAATCTGAGGATGAAATTATCATAGCACCTAGTTTATCTCTCTAGATATAATTTCATGAAATTTTAGAAGAATAATATCACGACAAAGATGTTAAATATATGAGATCTAATTTTATAGAGGTTTATGATGATTTAGATAGTAGGCATCAGGCTTTTGATCTATCCCCTCCAATACATTTTTCTACCCCTTTAATTCCATCCACATCCAATATAAAAAAAGATGATTTGGATGAGTTCAAATATGATCTAATAGGGGTTTTGAAATAACTATTTACTAGTTTTTGAAATTTTATAGACCCAACTAGAGAATATGATATCTTCGTGACTATTTCTTTAATCATTTCTCATTTTATCCCTGATTACATCTCAAAATGGAACTAATGGGAAATGATATTGAGGACATGAAATCACAAGTTGTTTATTTGTAGATAGATCATACAAACATAATGTTAAAGTTATAAAAAATGTATTTAAATTTAGTGTTTCAGGATTCTACATCTAATGATACACCTCATGCTCCTCTTGAGCCATTTAATGTAAATGAGAATAAAATTATACCACTCATTAAGGATGATTTAAATGTTTTTTTAATGATTTTTTAAGAAAAATGGATATTTTTTATGTCTTTTAATCACTTATTACTAAGACATTGGTGATAGTTACAAAGGATGTCAAACATGCTACAAGATATAGAAAAAGTACTAAAAAACCCATTAACTTATTTCTTAATATAATATACATAAAGATAGACTTGATATCTATGATTATATAACTAGATATTGATTTATGTATGCCTCCCATGACTCACGAAATTATGTATCAAGTTGAAACACCGAAAATTCTAAATCTTATTCTACAAGACTTCTTGGGGAATAAATGGAATTACTTTTAGGAATGAAACATGGATCTAGAGAAGTAAAATATTTTACTACGTTTCTAGAATACTACCTATGCACTGATAACACTACCATCCTAACTCCAATAACCTTACCTATACCATCTAGCCTTACTACTACAACCTCCTCTCTTGAAATTTTTTCCTTTTATCCTGGGAATGTAGTTTATCACCTTAGACCAATTTCTGGGTATGTGTACATCCAAGACACACCTCCATCCTCTTTACCAAAACCTAACCAACCAACCCAACCCCCCTAACCCCTACCTAGAAAGGAAATGGCCATATATCCTCTACTACATTTAGAGATGTGTTGGATTCTAATTATATATATAATTACTAATAGATCCAATCCTTTTAGCCTTTTACAATACATTGGAATATAAATGAAATACTTCTTTTTCTTCATTTGTGTTTATCTTTTATACTTATATTTTCTAATATTTCCTAAATTAAAATTTCATTTATTCCCTCCATAATGATTTTTAATAATCCATAAAGTGGGATAAAAATTGTGAAATTAATTGTAGAAACTAATAAATTTTATGAAATTTCAAGAAATATTGTAAATTTAGAACTTTTCATAATTTCATAAAATTAGGATTATGATGCATTCAATTCATTTCAATTTAAATTTCATGATTTGTTATCATAAAAAAGGGGGATATTTATTTCTTAGTCCATCACCACCTTATTTCAATAATCCCAAATCATGTATATTATGCTTGTGATAAATAACATGTTTTGTGATATTTATCTATTTTCAGGAAAAAATTATAAAATTGGATAAGAATTAAAGTAATTATGTCAACCTAATGCATGTGTAATAAAACTAAAATGTGAATAAACTTAACTGGACATGAATTTTAAGTGACTATGTGGAAGTGACCGCACATTTTACTCCAACTGGCCACTTGTACAATGAACTGACCATACATTGAATTTCAATTGGCGTCATGTATATTGAACCAACTTCATGTTGATAATTAATTGATTGCATGAAGGATTCAACCAACCACATGACTTACCTAGTTACTATGTGACATGTGAATGGAATTTTTCCATAGTGTTGGACTAGTGATGTGTTTTTATTATAGTGACTACAAGAATAAAAGTACATACTATGAGAATAAAAGTACATATCATAAGAATAAAATTACCTACCACAAGAACAGAATTACCTAGAACATGAATTCTGAAAGTGATTGTGTAATGTATTGAGGATAATGTAAGAAAGAATGTAATCGCAATAAGAGATGAACATACTTCATGAAGTGATAAACCAATTACATTAAGAAAAAAAACTTTCCACATTAATTAAATAAGTAAACATAAGAGAAAATGAAGTTACCATGCCATCTGACCATATTAAGTCACTGTTCCAAGTAACCATTCCTACAAACCTAGATCCAATGTAACCATTCTTTAAGTAAAGAAAATTTGTGACATATAACTTTAGAAATTGAGTATTTTCAAAAATCCAGAAACAATATTTTTTATTATTAATTATAGTTCTAGTATATTTAGGAATACAATGAATATGGGGATTAAAGAATAAATATCATCCAATGGATAGTTTCGAGAAAATATCTTATTTAGATGAAAATCCTCTAATCAACAAGTGGAGATAGAGAATAATTGGGAGCCTATGAAAAATATTGATACATAGAGGACTTGATCTGAACATTCCATGACTCTATGTTATCCTAAACTGTAAAGACCTAAAATTTCTATGTAATTTTTTTAATTAAATGGAAATTTTATGGGTCTGTGAAATCTGACGGCGTACGATTCTGAGGCCCGGAGTGCCCGGAATGATCTGTCAAAGTTTTTTCTAAGCCTAAGTTAACACACATAAGTTGGTTTCCTGAAAAAGTGGAATAACTCTTAAATGGTACTTGGATTAGAAATCTAAGGGCACCATTGCGCTCAGGTTGGTGGGTTTACCCTTGGCACGACTTAAGATTAGTCAGCACGGGCCTCCTGTGAGAAAACCCAATAATGGCATAATCGTAAGTAAAATAATTAAATAAATTATTTAATTTTTAAAATGATTATAACTCAAAAATGGTAGCTCAGATTAAAAATATGAGACCACCACTGAACTCATGAGTGTATTCTTTCTTTAACAAAATACTAACTTTGTCTAGTATGGGCCACCAGAGAAAGTTAGTTTTTGGCCGCAAATAAAATAATTAAGCGAAAATTATTTTATTATAAAATTCATATCTTCTAAACAGTAACTCATATTAAAAATCTGAGAGTATCGTTGGGTTTTTTGGGATGTTTTTCACCTAGGAAAAGCCTAACCTTGACAATCACAAGTCAAGGGTGACTAGTAATAATTTTACGAACTTTTTTTCAGGTACGTTTAGTAAACACGAGAGCGGTGTTTTGTAACTTTTGAACTGGGGCTCGGATTTGAAATCTGAGGGCACCGTTGAACTCGCAACACCAGTATTCTCTTAATAAGACTTTCACCTCGATGGCAGTTAGTCAATAATAAAAGTTAGTTTTTGGCTTTTCTTAAAAACTATAATAATAAAAAGTGTTCAGCACTTTATTTTATTTTATCTGTCTTTTGGTGTGTGGAGGTTAAAACCTCCTCATGGAGGTTGGAGGTGGGGAAACCACACCTTAACCTCCCATGAGAGGTTATGGTGGTGGGACCCACACGAACTAAACCTCCCATGAGAGGATTAATGTGGTGGGGAACACACGGGGCTTAAACCCCCTATTAATGAGGGGGGAGGAAAACCTCTCAACTCTCCCTCATCAATGAGGGAGAGCCTCTTGATTCCTTAACTCCCCATTAAATGGAGAGAAACTCCTTGACCACCCCTACCTTAATGGTGCCACAAACTCCCCTAATTAAATGTTCCAAATCCATCTCTTTAATTGTTGAGCCAACACTATTAATTAAATGTGCCAACCTCATGAATTAATTAGGTGGGGAAATTTAATTTTTTTCATTCCTTTTGAATTTTGTGCCAACACCTAAAATAATAGAACTTTTATTTTAGTGGGAATTGTTCTTTACGGTGGAAACCTTGAGTGTTTTGAGAGGAGATCTTGGGAGGATTAGAATTATCCCAATGAAGAATGAAGAGAAAGGAATTTGTTCTCCCAACGAAGAACGTCGGTGACGATCCTTCATCGACTTCTTCCCTGGACACCTACTAACGTGGAGCGTCTTCCACGAGCCGACGCAGCTCGGGATTGGAAGCGTGCAGCGGATGCGACGATCGAATAACTTCTTAATCTACCTTCCACGGCTCCATCAACAAACGACGAACGACAAATAAAAGGTAGGGGGATTACTTTGAATATTATTCCATTCATTTTCCACATCTTCGTTTAAACGGAATCAATGAAAAGTATTGTAAACAATTGTTGTTCAACTTTCTTCCTTCTTGATGAAAAATTGTTATCAACCCTAAACATGGAGGGTGCGATCCAAACTAACATGGCCTGACTCCCTCCATCGATCTCTTTGTGAAGTTTCTTTCGGTATGGCGACGAAGCGGCAACAAGGCGACTAAGGCTCCAACGACAAAGGCCGCGCTACCCGCGGCCTTCATGATCTGCACCCCCCCCCCCTGCGGCGCACCATTGTTCCCGGCAGAACACTATCAGCCCACCAGCTCGCGGGCTGCCCGTGCGCTTCCTGGAGCCCTTCTAGTCTGCCTGTGTGCCCCGCCAGCCTACCCGCACCCTGTGCGGCCCACCTGTGCCTTGCCTGGTGCTCCGCGTGGCCTGGACGAGCCGCGTTTGCCACTCGTGCTAGCCTACGACATCCTTTGGGGCATCACTGGCTAAACCAGCTCGGCTTTCTGGGTTGAGCCACCCGAGTTGTGCCCCATGTGGTGCTGGCCGAATCGGCCCCGGCCTCCGGCTGCCTACGCGGAAACCGTTAGGCCGAACCGCCCCTGTGGTCCACTGGGCTGGGCGCAGTGGATTAGGCCAAACCAAGCGGGATGACATGCCCAAAGGACCGGGTCAGACCCAGAGGGTCAGACCGGGTGGACCCAGACCGGGTTGGCCTATTCTGGGTTGGTCTGACTTGGTCTGACCGTGTCGGACCGGGCCCAGGCCCATTACCGACCATGTTACTTTATTTTGGCCATATCTTTGGCACACGATGTCCGTTTGACGAACCGTCAACGACGCTGGTATTCTGGGAATGTGATGGTCCCTATGAGAATACCCCACTAGAGTTTGGGGTATATTTGAGATACAGTCAGGTTGGATCGTACACAAATCCAACCGGGCCCCCAGGACTAAAAGGATAATAACACAAAGACCGGTCATCCGATCGATGCACCGTCTGTTGCGTTGAGACCCATATGACGAGGCAGAACTTTGAGATACTTCTAAGTGGGACGTAATAACAGTTGGAGTATCGACCAGTAGCTTTTGGAGTGGATCTTCCAGATACGAGTAGGCCTTTGTGCAGGAACCTAGTAGCTGGCTGAGATGTGACGACTGCTGACCGATTCGACTCGGCGTGATTCGAATAGCCCAGTGGGGAGCGCCTTGGTGTCGCGGCAGACCCATGCTGTGGAGCTCCTCTATGTGAGCGTATCAGACCCATGGTACTCGACACATGGATTACCTCAGCAGGCTACGAGGGGGAGCACCTCTGTGTGAGCGTAGTAGACCCATGATGGGGAGTGCCTCTGTGTGAGCACGGTAGATCCACAGTATTCGACAAGAGGAGTATCTCAGCAGTCCAATTTCATGGGAAGCGCCTCTGTGTGACACGGAAGTCCCACTGTACTCGATATAGTTGGAGTTCTTCAACATCTGAGGGTTCAAATTGACACTATCGATAGAATAAAATCCCGGTTGAGCTGAGTCAGTAACTTTTGTGTTTACCTCATAATTGAGATGGATTACTTGATAACATAGGTATATGTATAGTAATATTCCTATGTGGGGTCATCTGTTGATTTCATTCTTAGTGGTTTGTACTTGTTGAATTTTGTGACACTTTGAGGGTCTCAGGGTCCCTAGTGAGTATCATCATACTCACCCTTACACGGGTTATGCTCGCACCTTGATGTGTAGGTTGCAGAATACGGACAGTACTGACTGGGGCTGAGGATAGCAGGACTAGATGGTACCCAGAGGCGGACCACATGGCGTTACTGTACATGGAGGAGACAGATGGACGTTGAGTGTTGTGGAGGCCATCTGTACCTACCCTTTACGTAGGATTCCCCAATGGATGTCCCAATAGTTGTTTTACTTTTCTTTAGTTGTACTTGTTTTTCAGTTATACTTGTACTTTTATGTTTGTCTTGTATTCTGGCCCCTCTACTTTTCAGCACACTTTTGTATATATTTTTACTTAGTATTTTTCTTCCAGCTTACTCTGGTTGTGTGTGTTTATGTTTTATAAAGGAAATGCCTTCCTATGTTAGGGATTTAAACCATTGGTGCTAGTCACCAGCCCCTAGCCTATGGAAGGAGGTCTTGGGGTAGTCATGCCATGGGCCCCGGGGGACGGGTCATGGCAAATTGGTATCAGAGGAGTCTGTTCTATAGTAGAAATTAGAAATCTGATCTTTCTTTTCTGTGAAGCAATAGTGTTAAGGGTACTGACTTTGGTTCTCAATTTAGGTAGTCCAGTGTTGGTGTGGCGACTGACGTATCCATACACCAGGACCCTGACTACTGATCTCCGACTCAGTGCACAAAAACACCGATTGCGTGTGCATTTTCAACAGTTTTCTTTAAGTTAGCTCAACTAGGTCAACTCAACAGGTATAACTTTTGACCATGTCACATCTGTTTAGGATGCCTCCACATAGACATCCAGTTAGAGTTTTGGGAGAGCACACAATGATGACCCACCGAGCGATGAGGCTTCGGTGCAGGGCCCTCTTACTATGTTGGAACCTTCGGGTGGGGTACTAGCAGCACCACCACCCATTGGGAAGAATATTCCCCCAGCCGCACTAGTGGACAATGCACGCCGACTGAACGCATTGCATGAGTTCCAACTGCAGAGGCCTCTAACGTTATGAGGTGAGACAGATTTCCAGGCAACAGAGGACTGGCTAGAGGAAATTTCTAGAGTTCTCAACCAAGTTGAGACACCCATAGAGCAGATAGTGATCTTAGATACTAGACTTTTTTAGTGCGTGACCATGAGGATGGTTTTCATAGTGATGACGCCTCGGTATGTGGTTCATTACCCAAGATAGTACCTCCGGGAAATGTTTCAGCTATATCACTGCATGTTGGTCACCAGTTGCAACCAGAGGCACCAGTATATGACATTTGTAGTCTTAGTTACTTACATGTGTTTCAGCATCAGATACCCCTCAGGTTCAGAGGAAGATCTGAATCACAGGAGGCTGAGGACTGGCTTGCGGAGGTGGTTGTGAGTTCCCTATAACTTCTACAACTTTGGCAGGACGTCGTGTCGGTAGCTGAGTATTCATCAAGGAATACCAATATTTTTTGGCACTTGTTGAATACATTATGATCAGTTCTTTAGGGCTCGAAATTCAGAGCAAGGTGGGTTTAAAGGACATCCGAGCTAGTAAAAATCCTTTATGCATTCCTACTTTTGTTAGGATGCTAGAGAGAACCTTTTTGGTTGAATGTTCTTTGGCTGAGCAAATACAGCGAGTAAATGTTAGCAGTGGGAAAGCAGGAAACTGGCGCCAGTCTTAGAGACTTGAGCGTGTAAAAATGTTTCAGTAAGAGGAATTGTTAAGGAAATATAAATCTGTAGGGTAGCGTACATGGAAGGAGAGCTAGGATAGTAGCATGAAGTGGTTTAAATTTCGACATGATACAACCACCCCGTTTTGTGGAACCCGCCAGGCTCAGGGAGCTAGAGGACAGGGGAAGAGAGTAGCTGCATGCGGTCAAGGAGTGCGACCCAAAGGCTCTGGGAATGATTCGAGGTATGGTCTATATCTAATACTAGCCTCCGTAACAATAGACATAGGTACCAATCATTCCTTCCTTCCAAGAATCTTGTCCAAGTCCTAGATTTTTGGGTTAAACCTTTGACTTTACCCTCGTGTCTGGAGATACCTTTGGGTGGAGACTCGATAATCACAGATTTTTCGAAGGTGTTATCAGACCCTTGAGGCGAGAGTTTCGGTTGTAACATCTTGGTGCCAACATCGAGGCCTTACGACGTTAGTTTGGGTTTAGACTTGACATCCACAGTTCACACTCAAATTGATTGTATTAGGAACAAAGGTTGTGGATTATCTACAATGTTGGTAATGGTTTTTCCTTGGTCGGTGAAAACAAAAACCCAGGCATCACATGATGGACTCATTCATAAGAGGGTGCAGCCGATCACTCATGATTCAACCAGACTTACCTTTGTGCCAGACTTCTCGAGAGTTATAGCACCACTATCTGCCTTGGTGAAGAAAGGGAAACCCTTCATGTGGTTGGAGAGATGCCAGCAGAGCTTTCAGGAGCTAAGGCAGAGTCTGACTAGTTCCCCAATCTTGAGGCTTCTAGAGGAAGGTGTAGGGTATGTAGTTTATTGGGACTCACCAGGGACCAGACACAGATGTGTCTTGATACAGGAGTGAGCAGTGATTGCATGTGGTTCTCGGCAGCTGAGACAGCATGAGCAGAACTATGCTACCCATGACCTGCAGTTAGCAGCAATGGTCTTCACCTTGAAGATGATTCGACACTATCTGATGGGCGAGAATTTTACCATGTACTCTGATCACAAGAGTCTAAGGTATTTATTCTATCAAAAGGACATGAACCTAAGACAATGACATTGGCTTAATTTCCTCCAGTACTATGACTTCGATATATTCTATACTCTTGGGAAGGGGAAAGATGTAGGAGATGCACTCAGCAGGAGGTCTGGTATACAGCTTCAAGGCGAGGCAATGTAGTAGCTAGATGCTTTCCAGATATCCTTTGTGGAAAGTGATAGAGAAGCCTTTCTATAGTATCTTATAGTCACTCCCCCACTTATTCAATGAGTTAGGGAGGTGCAGCGTGGAGACGCTGACTGCGAGACACGATGTGCTCAGATATCCACAGGACAGACACCTGATGGATTTTCAAAAGGTGGGGAGCACGTCATCCTCTTCAGAGGATGTACCATGCTACCGGTGTCACTTCAGAAGGAAGTGTTGAGGGAGTTTCACACATCCCCTCTAGCGGTACATCCAGGATTAGTGAATATGTACCAGGACATTCGATGACAGCACTGGTGTCCAGGTATGAAGAATGCAGTGGCAGAGTTTGTCTCTTGATGCCTCACTTGTCAGGAAGTGAAGGTAGAGCATCAGGTACCAGCAGGTTTGGTTCAGCCTTTATAGGTCCCAAAGTGAAAGTGGGATGGGATATATATGGACATCGCGATGGGTCTTCTACGTAAGTCCAGGGGACATGACTCTATTTGGGTGATCGTCGACCGACTCACCAAGTCGACCCACTTCCTACCGACCAGAGATAGTATGAGCTACCACGGAGAAGGTGCAGATCATCCAGGAGCGGATGAAGACTTCACAGAGCAGACCAAATTCATATGATGATAAGAGATGGAGACCTCTAGAGTTTGAGGATGGAGACCACGTCTTTCTACGGGTCTCACCTCAACGAGGTCTATGGAGATTTGGCCGATGAGGCAAGTTATCTCCAAGATTCATCGAACCTTTTCGAGTCCTCAATAGTGTTGGCAAGGTGGCATACTGCTTAGCTCTTCCACTTCAGTTGCACCGGGTGCATGATGTCTTCCATGTATCCCAGCTGAGGAGATACGTGCATGACCCTCCCCACATCATCGACCATGGAGAGTTGGATATTGATGATGGGGTGAATTTTACGGATGTTCCAATAGAGATTGAGTATCGACAGGAGCTGGTACTTCATGGATGGTCGATACCTATGGTGTGCGTTCGTTGGAAGCTCAGGAATCTCCAGGAGAGCACATGGGAGCAGGAGGCTCAAATGCGTGCTCAGTACCCCCACTTTTTCCATTAGTTTTGAGTTGTGTCTTACAGGGACGTAGAGCCCTGAGGTGGGGGGAATGTAAAGACCCGAAATTTTCGTGTAATTTTTTTTAATTAAATGGGAATTTTACAATTCCCTGAAATCTGACGAAGTGCGATTCTGAGGCCTAGAGTGCCCAGAATGATCCATCGATGTTTTCGTTAAGCTTAAGTTAACGTGGGTAAGAAATTTTATTGAAAAAATAGAATAACTCGTAAACAGTAACTCGGATCAGAAATTTTAGGGCACCATTATGCTCAAGATGGTGTGTTTACCCTTGGCGCGACTTAATATTAGTCGGAATGGGCCTCCTGTGAGAAAACCCAACAATGGAATAAGCATAAATAAAATAACTAAATTAATTATTTTATTTTTCAAATGATTATAACTCACAAATGGTAGCTCGGATTAAGAATCTGATACCACTGCTGAACTCGTGAGTGTATTCTTTATTTATGTAGATACTATCTTTGGCTGGCACGGGCCACTAGAGAAAGTTAGTTTTTGACCGTAAATAACATAATTAAGTAACAATTATTTTATTGTAAAATTCATAACTTATAAATGGTAACTCGGATTGAAAATACGAGAGTACCATTGGGTTCTTTGGGATGTTTTTCACCTAGGTATAGCCTAACCTTGACCTGCGTGAGTCGAGGGTGACTAATAATAAATTTCCACAATTTCTTTTGGGTACGTTCAGGAAACGCGTGAGTGGAATTTTGTAACTTTTGAGCTGGGGGTCAGAATCAAAATCAGCAGGCACCGTTGAACTCGCAGCGCCGATATTCCATTAAGAAGACTTTCACCTTGATGGGAGTTGGTCAAGAATAAAAGTTAGTTTTGGGATTTTCATAAATAAAATAATAAATTAAAGTGTGCAACACTTTATTTTATTTTATCCACCTTTTGGTTTGGGGAGGTTATAACCTTCTCATGGAGGTTGGAGGTGGGACCACCACACCTTAACCTCCCATGAGAGGTTACGGTGGTGGGGCCCACTCGAACTCTACCTCCCATGAGAGGATTAATGTGGGGGGGACCACATGGGGCTTAAACCCCCTATTAATGAGGGGGGAGGAAAACCTCTCAACTCTCCCTCATTAATGAGGGAGAGCCTCTTGATTCCTCAACTCCCCATTAAATGGAGAGAAACTCCTTAACCACCCCCACCCTAATGGTGCCACCAACTCCCCAAATTAAATGTGCAAAATCCTCATCTTTAATTGTTGAGCCAACACTTTTAATTAAATGTTCCAACCTCATGAATTAATTAGGTGGGGCCATTTAATTTTTTTCATTCCTTTTGAATTTTGTGCCAACACCTAAAATAATATAACTATTATTTTAGCGGGCATTGTTCTTTACGGTGGAAACCTTGGGTGCTTTGAGAGGAGAGCTTGGGAGGATTATAATTCTCCCAATGAATAATGAAGAATGAAGAATGAGTTCTTCCAACGAAGAACACTGGCGACGATCCTTCTTCGACTTCTTCCCCAGACACCTACCAACGTAGAGTATCTTCCATGAGATAACGTAGCTCAAGATTGGAAACATGTGGCGGATGCGATGAACGATGAACTTCTTCGTCTACCATCTGTGACTCCATCACCAAACAAGGAACGAAAAATAAAAGGTAGCGGTTTTACTTTGAGTATTATTCCTTTACTTTTTCTCATCTTCTTTTAAAAGGAATCGATGCGAAGTATTGTAAAAAATTGTTGTTAAAATTTCTTCCTCCTTGTTAAACCAATTGTTATCATACTTAAACATAGAGGGTGTGTGCCAAACAAACATGGCCCGACTCCCTCTGATGATCTCTTTGTGATGTTTCTTTTGGAATGGAGACAAAGAGGAAATGAGGTGACGAAGGCATAAATGACAAAGGTTGTGATACCCGCGACATTCATGAATCACGCCGCCCCCGCGGCGCACCGGTGTTCCTGACTGAACACTACCGGCCCGCAGCGGCTCGATCCGCGCCGAACCAGCCTGCCCAGCCAATACCGGTCGCCGGCCTGCCTGCCCACTACATTCCTGCGTGCTTCCCGGCACCCTTTTGGCCTACCTACATGCCCTGCTGGCCTGCCCGCACGTTGCCCATGCCCCGCGGCCTGCCTGAGCACTGCCTGTGCCCTACCCGGCACCCTACCAGCCTGCCCGTACCCCGCGCGGCCTGTCCGCGCCCTGCCCGATGCCCAACGTGGCCTGCTCGTGCCCCGGCTCTTGGCCGAATTGTTCGAGCCCCACTGGCCACCTGAGGTAGCCCGCGACATCCTTTGATGTGTCTCTGGCCTAGCTGGCCCCGTCCTCCAGGCCGCACCGCCTACGCGGTGACCTTCAGTCCGAACCACCCCTATAGTCTGCTGGGTCGGGCCCAGCATACAGATCTGAACATAGCGGGAAAACTCACCCAACAGGTCGGGTCAGACCTAGAGGGTCTGACCGGGTTGACCCAGACCTTGTTGGCCCAGTCTGGGTGGGGCCGTGTCTGTCTGACCGGGTCATACTGGGCCGAGGCCCATTAACGACCCTGTTACTTTCTTTTGGCCATATCTTTGGCACCAGATGTCCATTTGACGAACCGTCAGCAATGCCTGTATTCTTGAAACAAGACGGTACCTTTGAGAATACCCCACTATAGTTCAGGGTATTTTTGAGATATGTTTAGGTTGGATCGTACACAAATCCAACCGAGCCCCCGGGACTAAAAGTCTAATCACTCACAAACCAGGCATCCTATGGATGAATCGTCTGTTATGTTGAGACCCCTATGATGAGGAAAACCTTTGAAATACATCTATGTGGGACTTCATGACTGTTGGAGTATCAACCAGTAGCTTGTGGAGCGGATCTTCCCGATACAAGCAGGAATGTTTTCAGGAACCTAGTAGCTGGCTGAGACTTGACGACTGCTTACCGATTTGACTCGGAGTGATTCAACTAGCCCAGTGGGGAGCGCCTTGGTGTCACGGAAGACCCACAGTGGGGATCGCCTCTGTGTGAGCTTGGAATACCCACGGTACTCGACACATGGAGTACCGTAGCTGGCTTCGAGGGGGAGCGCCTATGTGTGAGTGCAGCAGACCCACTGTGGGGAGCGCCTCTGTGTGAGCGTGGTAGATCGACGGTACTTGACAGGAGGAGTACCTCAACAGCCCAAGTTAGTGGGAAGATCCTCTGTGTGAATCGGCATGCCCACTGTACTTGATAGAGGAGGATTTCTCCAGTAGCTGAGGGTTCAGATTAATACTATCCATAGAATAAAATCATGGTTGAGCTAAGTCAGTAACTTTTGTGTTCACCTCATAATTGAGATGGATTACTTGATAACTTAGGTATATATATGGGCATATAATTAAGTGGGGTCATATGTTGATTTCATTCTTGGTGGTTTATCCTTATTGGATTTTGTGAGACCTTGAGGGTCTCGGGGTCCCTACTGAGTATCGTTATACTCACCCCAGTATGGGCTATGCTCACACCTCATTGTTTTGGATGCAGAAGATGGACAACGCTGACTAAGGCTGAGGATAGCAGGACTGGACGGTACCCAGAGGCGGACCACATAGAGTTACAGTATATGGAGGAGATGGACAAACATTTTGTGCTGTGGAGGCTATCTTTACCTACCCTTCAGGTAAGATTCCCCAGAGTACGTCCCAATAGCTGTTTTACTTTTCTTCAGTTGTACATGTTTTTCAGTTGTACTTGCACTTTCCTTTTGGGCTTGTATTCCAAACCCTTTAATTTTCAGCACTCTTTTGTATACAGTTTTACTTATTTTTTTCTTCCAGCTTACTCTGATTGTGTGTGTTTATGTTTTATAAATGAAATTCCTTCCAATATTAGGGATTTATGCCTTTGGTTCTAGTCATGAACCTCTGGCCTATGGAAGGAAGGCTTGGGGTAGTCATTGCACGGGCCCTGGGGGACGGTTCGTGACATAAACTATCTATGAAATATTTGTTGAGCATTTTTTTTTGACTTATTTAAATATATTTTATCAACCAAATTTGATAAAACGATGATGCGCCAAATCTTCTCTCTTTATATCCTTATCTTTATACACTAACTAACATTTTGAGTTATATTTTTTATACTCTATTTATTCTTTGATATAGACTTCTTCATTATATTGGAGAGTAATAGACACTCTCTTGACATTCTTCATATCTATACTTCCATGAGGAATAGTGGAATAGGCTCTGTATCTTGGAAAACCTGAAAGCAGTTATTAATATTTTTGTTATCCCATGAAGAATTTTAGAAGTGTATATGTAGCATATAACGTCTTCATATAGTTCTTTTATGTAAAACACAGTTCATTTTTTGGATTAATTTAATTTCTTAATAAAAAACTTGGTATAGGGTGATTTTCAAGTGGGTTGGACCATGTCACATATTGATACTGAACATCTTTAATTTATTTCACTGTGTGAATGTCTATTTTTATCTATCTTTTTAAAAAAATCAGTTTCTATTTTTAGAACTATAATATAAAAACAATACATTAATAGTTGATTTTATTTTTTATTTTTTAAAATATTTTTAATACATGTAAATATGTATAAAAATATAAAAATATTTTTAAACTTGTTTTAACTTATTTGTGATCGAACTTCTTATAGTTTTTTCAAATGATCATATTATAAAATTTTACAATTTTAGAAAACTATTCTATATTTTATAAATTGATATTATTTTTTTAAATCATTTTTAATATAAATTTTAATTTGAAACTCAATTCACCCCCCCCCCCTGCATCATGAGTTTTCCACTCTCACCAACACAATGGATTATATTAATTGATTGAATATAAAGGGAGTTATAATTTCTCTTATAAATAAATATAATTTTCAAACGGATTAAAATAATCCATACAAATTATCTATTATTTTTTTGTGATTTAAGTTTATACATGTGGTTTTGTTCCTCATGTTTAGATTTTTTTAATGATAGTGTTTTTTAAGAACATTGGTATTGAAGATAATGCATGGATTGATGTTATTTAAAAACTATTAGAAACAAAATTAGGTCTATTTGGATTAATATATGAAACTAATATGGGATAAGTTAGCGAACATTTACTAAGGAAATTTGGTGATAAGATAACCCAAAGTAAAAAAAATTATTGATTGAAATAAGTTGTCATTATAATGTATTAAGATGAATCTATTAATGAATTCATCACAAAATCAAATGAATTATTGATCACCATTTATAATTTTAGTGAGGATTTTGTAAATTATATAGTTGTTAAAAAGATATTATACATCTTGTTTGATAAAATTTATGTAAATATATCAGCTCCTGTATAACAGTATTCCAATACACTTCCATTGAATGAATTTTGTTTTCTATATAGAATATTAATTAAATATTAAATATAGTTATTTTAAAAATAATAAAAAGTATTAAAAAAATTAACATTTATATTTTTGAAGCATGAAAATATGTGTTCCATCCTCTTAAATTATGTTTGGTTCTAGTTCATTTCATTTCTCAGTGTTTTTCTAAGTAGACAAAATTCTTTGAAGGCTTTTAGCATTAGTGATGATGTCCCTTCTCATTAGTTTGTTTTTTTATTAAGTCTCATTGTTTTTATCATATTTTTGGTGGTACCTAATAAAGTGGGTGGTGGTTTAGTTGATGGTCACCAACCATGGTTATAACCTATCCACTAAAAACCCTACTCTTGCCTACTATTCTTTCTCCCTAAGCCAGATCAGTCTGGTGTGATGGTTCTTATTGATTTTTTTGGATCATGTTATTTCAGTGGTTATTTTTTTTATAAGGTGATACCATGAAGATGGTGTTATTTTGGGCCCTAGATTTTTGGATTTAGTGTTTCACCCATGAAGTTTTAATCAGTTCTAGTTTTCATGATTGACCCCCTTCTAATGGTGATCCTCAATAGCTGGAGAGATCCAATGTTGGTTTGTTAGTACGTGATGGTAATGGCGGTTTCTCGTGGATGTTTTTTAGTGTGAATTTTTATGTTTTATTATTCTTTTGGTTTTTTATAGTAATGTGGATGAGCTTATGTCGAGTTCTCACTGGTGTTGAAGTGTGGGTTAAGATTAATTTGTCTAGTGTGTAAGGGTGTACTACTCATAGAGGCTCTCAATATACGGTGATGACAAGAGCTATTTTTCCTAAATTTAATTTTAATTTGATAGTATGGGTTTTATTATAGGTAATAATTTTGGTTTTTTGGTTTTGGTGTGAAGTAATTTGTGAGGTTTTCACTCAACCATAAAATGTATTTATTTATAAAATGAAAAAATGGATTTGGATGAAGTTAATAGAATATATAAACGATATAAACTGTTGAAATGTTTTCAAATGTGGATATAGAGAAAATTTTATATAAAACTTCCCAAAACAAAAATAAGATGAATGTGATTTCAAATTTTAGTCATCAATAATCATCTTAAGAAATAAAACATTAAAATTTAATAATTATATTTTTCACACCAAGAGAAATGGTAAGGGTCTACCATGATTTAAAAAAGGGAAATTTATTATCTAGGATAGTTGATGAATAAAGTATAGAAGAAAAATATGAAGTAATTGAAATGGTATATAAGTTGTTTATTTCTAATTTTAATATTGATAATTTAAATTTTGAAAAGTATTGTAATTATTATGATAAAGAAGAAAAAACTAAGATAGACTTTAAAATAAGGCATGTGATAAAGGATTTTCTTTAAATGATCTCAAAGTTCAGGAATGTGAATAAAAATTGGAATAATTATATCAAAAATAAAATTCTTTTGATTCTACCAATGTCGAAAAGGATTAAAAGTTAACAATGGAGACCTGTATATTGGGTTTGTTACTGATTTAGAGTATAATATAAAGTAATTTATGGAAGAAAATGTGAAAGGTATTAAAAAGGAACATGTAAGTGCACATTAAAATCTATTAGAATCATAATATAAATAGGCAAATTCTTTTTTAGCATTGAGTATTTAATTCAAGAAGGTAGAAAACTATTAAGGTGTTATGGGTGATGAAACATTAAAGAGGTGTGATGATAATAGTAATCAAATAGTACCTCACCCAATAGGATTAAAAATTCATGTACGTAAAAAATATCAGGCTTGTTTTAAGAAAATATAAAATGAAGTGAAGATTATAGTAAGAGAAATTAAATTCCTAAAATATAGAAAATATGGAAATTCCAACATGAATGAATATTATTCTATAAATGGAAGCTTCAAAATTTTTGAAAATATGTTTTATAAATAAAGAAATTTATTTGGGGTTCCTGTAAAATTTATTTCATAAGTTGATAAAAATCAGAGTTCAAAAATCATACATATATAAAGTGATAAAATCTAGACAATAATTTTATTAAATAAATATATTCTTATTTTAAGATTATTTATGGTGGAATGATGTATTTTTAAATATGGTGAGAATATAATATATTAATTATATTTCTTTCTATGAGCATAGAATATTTTTAAGGAATTATTTTAGGAATATTAATCCTTCTCAAAAAATAAATGTTAGGAGGAAAGAATATGTTTTTCAAATAAAAATTGAAAATAATTTTAAAATATTTAAATAGGTTTGTCTTTGGATTCACCAAAAAAGTAACGGTGAAAATAAGTTTTAGATAATTTTGAATAATAAATTGATTATTAATTTTATTACTCAAAATTTTCATAATATTAAGGATAAAGGGAATGAAAAATCTATCATTGTGGTAGTTAATCTAAAATATTAACAAAATGAGAATCCATGTGTTTTTTAAAACTGATGTTATTCAAACAAGATATGTTATATAATGTTTATAAAGGATTTTTAATAAAATACTATATGGTTATGTATCATTTATGAATCATAGATCACTTAAAATAAATATATTTGGATCAACTAAATTTTGAAGAGAACAATATGAAATTAAGGATGCATAATATGTTGATGGGATAAAGCAAAACATTATTAGTTTTTCTTCACTCTAAAAAATAAATAAATGAAGTTATTTTTTAAAAGAAATTATTCTTGGTGAAAATACTAAAATATGGTTCTCTTTTGACTAGACTAAAATGGAAAAAAATTAGATATTTCAATTGTTAAATAAAAAACATTCTATTTAAGTTTGAAAGACTCAATGACATTTGATAATTAAGTGGGTCAATAAGGTTGGATGATTGAAGATAGCTAATGAAGATAATTGAAAATTGAGTAGGTTTACTTTATTATTATTTGATAAATTGTTAATATAGAATTAATATTACATATAAGGTTATAGTACTCTCTCAAACACCATTTTAACTAATCATGTGGTGTTTAAACTACCATCACATTGTAATCTAGTTATGAATTATTTCTTGAAATAGTTCAGTTGTGGGTATTGAAACTATTATCATTTTTTATTTATTGACAAAATTATCATGGATAAATTATATTTTAAGTGGATCTTAAGTGTAATGAAAAAAAATTAATATTTTTATGAGTTTAATTGAATCCCTATGTGAAGGTTATTATTATGAAATGATGAGGGTTTTGTAGAATTGTATATTTAATATTATATAGATAAATCACCCAATGATAATCTATATTGTATTGTAGTGTATAATATGATGGGTAGAATTATATTAATATGTGATTGATTAATAGAATAGTATAAATAGTTGTGTCATGAAGGTTTTCATGAGGGGTTATGAAGTTAGGTATACACTATGATGAGGACCCATGCTTTTTTTTCTTTTATAATAATTAAGCATTAGAAATAATCCTATTCCCCAAAGATAAAGGGAATAGTAGGATGAAGGAGTTCACACTACAGCTAAATAACTATGAATGTTTGGTATTCCACTAGTTGAGGATAAAAATGAAAAAACACTCTTAAATACATAGATTAATGTTGTAATGGGTGTGATTATTTTTATATAATCCATGATTTTTAAAGAGTTACTTTCCATATCATTCATATATGACCATCCATCTACACCTAGAGTTTTCACAAAAAAAAATCACGAGATGTTAATAAATATTTAGAGTCATTCTCATAAAAATGTGTGATGAAATAGAGGTGATACATTGATATGACTATCCACCCATTAAAATATATATTTTTATATAAGTGAATAAAGAGGGTGTAAATGTGATCTAAATTTTCAAATCACATGAGTTTGGGATATAAAAATTGATCATCTTTTTTAGCACTAATTTACCACTTGTAATAATAGTTAAATAAAATATTCTTTATCCATTATTTATTATTATAGTTAGTAAGATAATAACATGTATATTAGGAATACAACCATTATTCTACATGTATTTACCAATCAATTACAAGAGTGAGTAGACCTTGTAAAAATGCATTTCAAGTGTGTTATTCTATAATCTACATCTCTCTATTGTGTCATCACATTTTTGATACAATCAATCTAACCAGTAATAGTAATAATTAGATTTAGAGATAGTATTTTAATAAAAATTAATTCACCCTTATGACCCCATATATTATGGAATACTCTCTCTTTTGTTTTTTATATGGTATCAAAATGGTAATGTAATTATTTAAAACCTATATCCAGGAAATTTGATCATGTAAATATTCAAATTAATGGTTATTGGTGTTCCAAATGATATTATACATTATTGATATAATTATTTTGATTAATGATATCTATGGAAACTACAAATACCATTAACAAGAATTAATTTCTATGTTTTATTATAAATGGATTCTATCTATGGAAGTATGGGACGATTATATATGTTTTTTCTCTTCAATAAAATATTTTTGAAATCGTTCATAATGTTGTAAATATTTTTAAAGTTGTGACTACTTATTCATTTCTTAAATAAATATTATATAATTTTATACTAGAACACATAATATTCTTCCTTCATCCTTTTTTTAGAATGAGTATAAATGATTCATAGGTTAAAAATAGTGATTAGGATCTATAGGTGACATCAAGATATTGATCAAGGAGATAAAAATTTAATGGTGTTATAGTTATACACAATATAGACTTGATTATAGGATATATAAATGGGATAAGAGGAAATGTGGTGTGATTAATTCATTTAGGTGAAAAATCAGCTTTATTTGAAGAAATGGATAAATTATTAGTGATTATACCATGGTGAGGAAGCTTTTGACAATCCACATGAATAAATTTAACTTTATGATTTTTATTCTTAATGATTATAAACTAGATTAAAGGACCATTAATATCCTCAAAAATGAATTTATATACTATGATATTATGAGGGGAATCCCTTTGAAGAAAATTAAAATTAGTGAATGAAATTTTATTTGAGGATTCAAAATGTTTAAATCATTCTTAATCAAAGATCTTTCATTAGTAATAAATTGATGTAAGAGATTATTTCATGGATTTTAATATACTTGTATAATTATTTTTAAATTAATACATTTTATTAAAAGGACAAGGAAAGGGTAAACTATCATTCATGTGTTTAAATTATTGAAATATTGGACACATTTTAGTTACATTACCAAAGAAGAAATAAAATGATTAGTAAGATGATTACTCCTAAATATCACTAGGAGAAACAAGATTCCCAGTGATCAGAACAGAATAAATTCTTTCAAATATAGTAGAAAAGTAAATGTAATGATGAATATTTACTTTATCTCAAGGTATAACTCCACATCTTGTGATGAGGGAAATTAATGATAGAAAAAGGACTGCTGGATATAAGTTCTAAACCCTTCAAAAATAAATAAAAAAACAATGATCTCTCTATTGAAGAAGAATTTTGTAGTAAAGAAGATGAAAGTGATAAAAAATATACTGAAAAATATTTATCTAAGGAGATATCTCTTGGTGTTGTTGAAGAAAAGAAGAATCTATAGGGGAAAAAGGAATTGAAATATAATAATGATTCATTAGATAAATCACTTGATGAATCAAAAGTCAGAGATATTGTGGATATGTAAATCAATTTCACATAAGTGATTGGAGATCTAATTGAAAACCATGAATCTAGAGACATGATTATTTATATTTAGACTATATATATAATTTCTAAGAATTAATAATTTGACAACATTATGGAAATAGGTTAAATCTGAAATATATTTAAGAAAATGGCATGATGTTGAGTTTAGAAATTATATAATAAAAGTATTGAATATTCTAAAATAGTGTAAAATTTTACAAATATTACCAATAATCATAAATATTATCATATTAAACCAAAACATATTGTGTTTGAGACCTATAATTTTAATATAAATGGAAATGGAAATTATAAAGGAAAAATCATTGATTTCTTTACATAACAAAGAGATAAATCCATTGTGATATCCAATGGTTGGGTTAAAACATCCTAGAGAAAAGATTTATAGATGAAAAAAAACGTTTCGAGTATAATTTGAAAGAGAATAAGTAATGGAATATGCCTATAATAATGGGAAGGTTTAACGAAGGTAGGGGGTTCGAATCAAAAGGAAAATCAATAAGCATATTTTTTATAATTAATTAACTACATAAGAAGATTTTTTATTAATTGAATATGATAGTGTTGTTGAGTATATGGGAACAAATATTATGTGTTTTGGTATAATTTTTCATATCCCTGATTTAAGATAGGTAATCAATAGATGGGGATTCAAACTAAATTTCCTAAAGTATTTCTAAGACAATATTCAAAGGAGAAGTAAAAGGTAAACAATACATTAAATTATGTTGAGAAAACATATTATTGGTGTTATCAACTTGGGAACATCCCCAAGAAGGGTCTGTCTATGATACTATATAAATTTAAGAAAAATTATAATAATAAAACTATCAAAAGGATGAATAATTAAGAGAAAAAATGGTTCTTCAGGTTTTATTAACATATGGAAAATGAAGAAATCCTTTGATAAGAGACATTGGTTCCAAGGTAAACAAATCAGACAATTATATTCCCTCAATAAATATTCAATAGTGTGAGGGAGGAGTTGTTTCTTTTAGAAATGATGGATCACTAAATTTTAAATGGTTTTCATTATAAAAAATTATATAATAAACATGAATCCAATTATATTTTATTTTTTATTTGTTGTTAAATAATCTCTTTATTACCTCCAAATATTGGGACAATAGGAATTAATTGACCATCCAAAATAATAAATGTTTCATTATGGGGATGAAGGAGGGAAAACATGGTCAAATGGGAGTGATATCATAGGAAACCTATTTCATATTTCTAATAATCATAACATTTTATACATGATTATAAAATAGAATGATTAGTTATGGAATAAAATATATTTCCATTTTGGTATAATGAACAAGGCTAAGTTAGTCAAGTATGAATCTATGTGTAATATTCCAAATCTACATCATGATGGAATCAACACTTGTGAAAAATTTCATAATGTAAGTAATTTGAACAATGGTTTTATGTTTGAGGAGAACATGATAAAGAAACCTTCTAAGTTTCTACACTCTGATATTTATGGTCAGATGAGCTTTAAGTCAACCATTCAAGGTGAGTACTTCATTAAATTTTCTAATAATTTTAAACATGTATCCTTTTTCTATTTTAGGTTGAAAAAATAAAAAAATCTTGAGATATTCAAGATATTTAAATGGTTTTCTAAAAATAAAATCTGATGTGTTATCAAATGAATTCAATCTAAAAATATATTTGAATAGTTGGATAGATATTTTCTAGAATATCATGAGAAGCATATAATAAGGAAAGAGTAAACTAATCAATATATATACCAAAAAATAGAGTATTTGAGTAGAAGATGGTGTTTTTTGAAATAGATAGAACCATGTTATCAGAGTACAAAACCACAAAATTCCTTTATATTTAAGATATAATAGTGATTATATACATATTGAAACAATTTTTACTCTAAAAAAAATTGATCCACATAGAATATGAGATTTTGTTTTGAAATATATTGAACATTAAGATATTAGAGGTTATTTATATCCCTTTTTACATTATAATAAAATGGTGACGTAATTTCGGGTTCAATAAATGTAACACCCCGAGATTTTATGAAAAATATTATTTTTAATTTCACTAATGTCTTGTGTTGTACACTACACCAAAAGGAGCTTGCACAACACGCATCCTTTATTTGCCTTGCATTACACGCAATCACGACCTTTCTCGATAGCGTGTGTAGTACGCAATAACGAGTTTCACTAAACAACAATATGCTATTAAAATATTATTAAAACTAGCCGTTATGAATAGTAATAACCACTTTTTGAAATTTTGTAATTTTATTTTTCAAAATGGAATTCATTTTTGGATTCGTAATATCGAAATTAGCTTAGGGTGAAACTTTGGTGATTTTCGGATAACTTTCATATTTTGATGAATAGTGAAAATTACTAAATTCTAATTAAAAACAACTTTTTCAATCGAAATAATTAGTAGTGATAAATTATTAATTTGAGTGGTTTTAAAGTATATTTAGAATATATTTTTACAATTTAATACAATGATGGTCGTTGGATGTAATTTCACATCTAAACCAGACATAAACAAGTGTCAATCTTTTGATAGTTATTATCTCTTAAGAACACGCTATTTGTTTTGACGACGGGAATTAATTTTTAAATTAATTAATGCAACTGATATGTTTTGAATTTGGTAAAATAGAAATCATTTTTTAGTTCATAATATCAAATATAGCTTAGGCCTAATTTTTGGTATTTTTCTGAAAACTTTCAATTTTTGATGAATAGTGAAACCACTAAGTGGTAGTTAAAAAACTGAATTTTTCATAAAACTTAATTTTACCGCTTCTGTGAGTAGAATTTCGAAACTCCGAGAGACACGGTTAATATCAAGGACTAAAATGTGGTTCAATGAGATGAAAATAATTTTTTGGTGAATAGTAACTTTTTACTTTTTTTTACCACGGTTAAAAATAAATAGGGTAATTATGGGTAGAAATGATATTATTATTACCCTAACACATGTCCTAATTCTATTGGACAAGTGTAATTCGACCAAGAACAAACTTAGGAATAAAATATGACCATTTAGGCCCACTTGGATTAGATTAGGACATTTATTATTAATTTATTTAAAGAAGGGTTAAAAGAGTTAAAATCAAAGTTTATTTACTAAAACATTTTTAATATGGGGTTATACATAAGATAAATTCGACTATAAAAATTCATTAGAAATCTAAAAGGATTTCCTACATAATGATATTTTATTTATAATTTCTAAACATTAAATAAATTAATTTATTTATGACACAACGATGATGCAGTAATTACCCTTTTAAGGAAATGTTAACATAATTGATGTTATAAATGCTCAAATAAATGTAATTTGAGACTTTTTATGAATTCCACTAATTTTCTAGATTACTAAGATATATTAGTGTTGATTTAATCAACTTGGTTCTAACATATAATTCTGTTATGACTTTCACAAAAATCATATATCAAATAGTGTCAAAATTGACACAAAATAGTTTTTAAATCAAATATTATATTATTAATTGTTATTTTATTCCTAAAAATCTAAGGTTCGGCCAAATTACTTAGATAAGGATATATATATATTAATAATAAACAATTTGGGGTTCGTTTGGCATGTTATGGTAAGTGTATTAACCATAGAGTAAAAGAAAACAAAAAGACACGGTAAAAGTTAAATTATTTAACTTAGAGTTAAATCTAATTGATAAGGTTAAAATAATACCCTAAACATGTCTGAATCCTATTGGTTGATAGCATTTCGACCCATCCCAACTTTAGATTCGAAATAAAACCCTTTGGAACCATTATAAACCGATTTTGACTTTAATATAAAATAATATTTTGAGATATTCCTAAGGTGCCCCTCTCCTCCCTTATAAAAGGGCACCTCCTCCCCCTTCTCCTCACACCAATTTCAGCACTCAAGCTTGGCCAACCCCTGAAAAAATCCCTTCTCCACTTCCCTAGAATAATCCTAGAGGTCCTGGTCTTCTTCAAAGACCAATCTTAGTTCCCTAAGTGGAGGATTCAAAGAGGCGTTTCAAAGAAGAGGTAATATCCATTACCGATCTTTTTCAATTTCTTTCTTCTTCAACTTCTTCTTCTTTAGTTGTTTCATGATAAAGTAATAACATCAGTATTTATTATATACTGATATGTTATTATAAATATGAAACAACTCTAATTAACCTTCTATCCATCCTACGGAAAAAGGAAATCACCGCGCGTGCGTACGTACGGAATACCGTCTCCACGCCGTGGTGTAATCTATTTTCCGCCACCTCCTTAATTGGATGGGTATAAAGGTGTAATGAGTAACTATATATGATTATTATAAAGTGATATTGATACTTAAATAGTATACATACACTTCAACACAATTCCACGACCATGGGAACGATATCATCGCTCGTGCGTACGTACGGACTACCGTCTCCACGACGCGATGAGATTCATTCTCAATGATTAACCATTCATGAATGATTATAAAGTATATATAATAAGTAATAATTAAATATATGACCTAATAATGATACTGGAATTATTTATATTTATATGTATGTCATCTACTTAATTCTATTCAATTCAATAAGGAAACGAAAATAGCGTTCATGCGTACGTACGGACTACCGTCTCCATGAACGGTGTATTTCTTTCCATTTATTGATTTATTATATATTTATATTCTGAATATATATATATAAATCATGTTTTATATTCTGGAATTATTTAATCATGATCTAAGTAATCATATGAATAATTACAAGTTAAAAACACAAACGACAAATGAGACGATTTTACCCAAAACGCTACTTTAACATGAATTTACAAAAGAACGGGTAATATAAAGTCATAAGTGGACCATATGTGATATAATAACAATGAATATGATTCTGGAATAAGTCAATAACATTATTTAAATCATTATACAGGAGGTTCGGACACTTACAAAGCAAGTCGGACCTATGGTAAGGGAAATATCACAATCTCATTTTTATCCGAGATTGTTTATTCGTAAGTATTTACTGGGGTGTATTTTATCATCCACATACATGTTCCCTCAATATGTAATATTTTTTCCATCCACTTACAATAGTTTAAATCCAATTTTACCCTTCGGTGAGTTTTTAGTAAAGAATATGAAAGGAATCTTTTGTCGTTTTTTCGTATGAGGTACTTTTTGACTTTTCCAACAAAAGTAAGAAGAATGTTTTTTTAACTTATACGGAAAGAATGGATTTTTAAAACATTATTTCCAAGAATATTCCTTTATAAGTTTTCAAGTTTATTTTTAATCAACTTCTTTTAGTTTATAATTGTATGACATGTTAAGAAAATAAAAGTGTTTTTGAAGTAGAAAGGATATTTTCCTCAAAAATGGAGTTCAAATTATTTTCCATCTAAGATAATATTGGGTTCTGTTTTTATCCCTATTATTACATTGATTTGATTATGTTGTGAGGGAATTATTTTTATGAAGTCATTTACCTTATATGGTTTGTTTTATGATGTCATGATGTTTCAAGAATCCCATTTTTGTTACATGTGTTATGCGATGATGTATGATTTATGATTATGTGGAACACATAAGAAAGGATTCATTATAAGATGAGTGGGACCTATATCTCCCTCCAATGCATTGGGTAAATATTTCATATCTCATGAGATAGACATGGCTGGAATGGTAGGTTATACCGGTTCAGTGAAATAGGACTGAAATGAGGGTGACTCGATTCAGAAAGGGACTTTGTCCACTAAGATAGTCTTGGAAATGAGTCATGACTAACAAGAAATGATTCTCTATGATTATGTGTGTATTCCACAAAGTTCCATGTTTTAAGTTATGATTATGGGGATTTCATTTCACTACTATGATTTATCCCATGTTATGAAATTATGCTCTCTTTTGCAGGTTAAGATTTCCAAAATGTTATGTTCTTATGAATATGATGTGATTGATATTTCTTTTGTTTACCCTTACTGAGCATTTGAGATCACCCTTTTATGTTTACTTTTCCCCAGGATATAAAGAAAGGTTTTAGGTATAAAAAAAGGGAAGATCTTTATGGGAGATGTTGAAGATCTTTCACCAGGATTAGAAGATTATACTCCGAGTTTCCAAAGACACTAAACTATTACGATCCTTGTGTGTGTGTTTTTGTTATGTACTAAGTATTCCTCAAAAGTAATGTAATGTTCATGTACGATAAGCTTAGGGTCTCTACAGTTGGTATCAGAGGAAAGGTTTAGTCAACCTTTGGAAACTAGGATGCGAAAACGTTAGTGAGATCCCTAGAGATATTTCTAAGGTATGTCTAGGGATGTCCCTAAGGTTAAGTATACGTATAGGTTATAGTACTAGAATTACGCTAATGATCATAAACCTATGATGTTAGATATTGAAGGTACTCCCCCTTTATTATGTTGTTTTCCCTAGCATGATTTTTGCCTCTCACACTATTCTTTTTGGGTTTTAGACGATGGTCGGAACCTGAAGGAACCGTGTTGATCAATGCAATGGACAATGCAATGATTTCCCTCCTGAACAAACAAATTTTATGGGAGATGGAGTGAAAAATCTTATTGCTATACTTACACAAGCTATGAATCATTCTGGACTTCCAAATGAGCAGAGAAGGGAACAATATTCTATTGAGTCCTTCATGAGACAACGTCCACCTTCTTTCAGTGGGACTTTCGATCCACTTGTTGCTGAACAATGGATCAGTACCACTGAAAAGATATTTTCAGTTCTTCAATGTTCTGAACATGATAAAGTCATCTTAGCAGTGTATCGTTTGGAAGGTGATGCTGATCAATGGTGGAATCTTATCAAGAATACGAGGCCAAGAGATGAAATTGAGTCCATGGAATGGGACGAGTTCAAGAACTTGTTTTTCAGTAAGTACTTACCTCATATTCTTCGAACAAAGATGGAAAAGGAGTTTCTTGAGCTGAAGCAGAAGGATGATGAATCTGTTGGTATATATGAAGCGAATTTTACAAGATTTGCAAGGTATGCATCTGGCATTATCATCCAACCTGAAAGTAAAGTTGATCGATTTTTTAGTGGCTTAAAACCAAGTCTTCGAAGGGAATTAGCTATAAGAGACTTCAGTAGCTATGAAGAAATTGTGCGTTGTGCTATCAAGGTAGAAATGGAAGTTGGTGTTACATATCCATCTCATGGTTTTGAAAAGAAATGAAAGATGGAGTTCAAGGAGAAATCTCAAAATAATGGTGAAAAGAAGATGAATGTTTCCTTATGCACAAAGTGTGGAAAGAAGCATGGTGGAGATTGTCTTAAAGGGACTAGAAAATGTTTTAGGTGTGGAAAAGAAGGTCATCGAGCAGCTGAGTGTCGAAGTAATGGAAAAAGGGTTTCTAATGATGTGAATAAAGAAAACACTGTAGAGAATGCACCACCAACACTTCAATGCTTCAAGTGCAAGGAAATGGGGCATTATGCTAATAAATTCCCTAATCCAAGGGTTAGTGATGATCGACATGAGCAACCGCTTAAGGCAAAGGACAAAGGGAAGTCACATGCGATCACTATTGGCGATGTTGAATATGACAACGATGTTGTGGAATGATTAAGTGTTTATGTAATGGGATTCCAAAATAATGTTGTATCATAAAGTATTGGAATATTTATGTATTGGTCTAATGTGGTATTCAAAGTGATTGAGATATTTTTGGAAATAAGTTGATATGCGCATAATGAACGAAAAATGATAAAATGAAATGTTTAACAGTATTCATGAGCTCATGATTGATATAAGGACTAAGTGATATCATGGTTTGAGTATATAGAATTTTGTGGATTTTGGTATGTGGAAGGTGTTAACTTTTAACTGCATTCATTTTTTCCCTAAGGTTCAATGAGTATTCAAGAGAATACATGATTAAGGACTTTGAATGTTTGGAATGTGACCAACAAAACATATCTTATGATATATGGGGATCAACGATGGTATTAAATCTCTAGTAATCGTTTTCACTATGTTATGAGAGTGGACTGCAGTATTATGGATAAGCCTAAAGATTGGAATGGATTATGTTGGACATAAGTTAGTATTGTTTAAGGATAGAAGTTTTTTCGATATTATTGATGGGATGTTATAGTAATTTAGTTTTAGAAAAAGGACAACCTGTAGGACGGGCGACAGCCCATCGCGTCGGACAAGGCTGTGGGAATCGAACCCACAATCGAAGTGCGACTGGCCTTTATCGCCTACCACTGGCCTACAAGAAGTCCCTGGTTAGTAGAAAATAGTTTTATTTTATTAAGCGGTATGATATATGAAGTATAAGTTCGTTTTTGGAACCATATACGATTAACCATAAGATGGACTTATTACTTTTGCTAACCTTTTGTTTGAAAGAAATGGAATGACCCATCATTCTATCACATGATCTGCTAAAACTTCACGAATAACAAATTCAACTTCATTTATTTAAGATATGAAGTGGAAATTGTTTAAGGCATGAACAACAGTGAGATTGTACCAAAATAAAGTAAGTATTTATTCTAATTCAAATTCTTCAACTTTATGGAAACGATCTTGAAAACAAAAAATGTTGTCCTAGTGCTCTTATATCTGATTAATTAGATGGTACCTAAGATCGTCACAAATTTATGGATTTGAGATTGTTGGATTTTCCATAGCCATGTTCTCTACCACTCTCCATCAGAACATGATGGTTAGATTTTTCTTCCATATCCATATTTTCACCTATGTGGAAACCCAGTGATTAGTTTATTTGGGTAAACGTTACGTTTCATACTTTTGTTTTTAAAGATTGGTTTTGGTATTCCTTTTTACGATGTGAGTTTCTATTAAAGAAACTTTCAAGTAGTAAACCATTTATAACCCCGACGAATTTTGAGGGCGAAATTCATTTTAAGGGGGGTAGAATGTAACACCCCGAGATTTTATGAAAAATATTCTTTTTAATTTCACTAATGTCTTGTGTTGTACACTACACCAAAAGGAGCTTGCACAACACGCATCCATGATTTGCCTTGCATTACACGCAATCGCGACCTTTCTCGATAGCGTGTGTAGTACGCAATAACGAGTTTCACTAAACAACAATATGCTATTAAAATATTATTAAAACTAGCCGTTATGAATAGTAATAACCACTTTTTGAAATTTTGTAATTTTATTTTTCAAAATGGAATTCATTTTTGGATTCGTAATATCGAAATTAGCTTAGGGTGAAACTTTGGTGATTTTCGGATAACTTTCATATTTTGATGAATAGTGAAAATTACTAAATTTTAATTAAAAACAACTTTTTCAATCGAAATAATTAATAGTGATAAATTATTAATTTGAGTGGTTTTAAAGTATATTTAGAATATATTTTTACAATTTAATACAATGATGGTCGTTGGATGTAATTTCACATTTAAACCAGACATAAACAAGTGTCAATCTTTTGATAGTTATTATCTCTTAAGAACACGCTATTTGTTTTGACGACGGGAATTAATTTTTAAATTAATTAATGCAACTGATATGTTTTGAATTTGGTAAAATAGAAATCATTTTTGTGTTCATAATATCAAATATAGCTTAGGCCTAATTTTTGGTATTTTTCTGAAAACTTTCAATTTTTGATGAATAGTGAAACCACTAAGTGGTAGTTAAAAAACTGAATTTTTCATAAAACTTAATTTTACCGCTTCTGTGAGTGGAATTTCGAAAATCTGAGAGACACGGTTAATATCAAGGACTAAAATGTGGTTCAATGAGATGAAAATAATTTTTTGGTGAATAGTAACTTTTTTCTTTTTTTTACCACGGTTAAAAGTAAATAGGGTAATTATGGGTAGAAATGATATTATTATTACCCTAACACATGTCCTAATTCTATTGGACAAGTGTAATTCGACCAAAAACAAACTTAGGAATGAAATATGACCATTTAGGCCCACTTGGATTAGATTAGGACATTTATTATTAATTTATTTAAAGAAGAGTTAAAAGAGTTAAAATCAAAGTTTATTTACTAAAACATTTTTAAATGGGGTTATACATAAGATAAATTAGACTATAAATATTCATTAGAAATATCAAAGGATTTACTACATAATGATATTTTATTTGTAATTTTTAGACATTAAATAAATTAATTTATTTATGACACAACGATGATGCAGTAATTACCCTTTTAAGGAAATGTTAACATAATTGATGTTATAAATGCTCAAATAAATGTAATTTGAGACTTTTTATGAATTCCACTAATTTTATAGATTACTAATATATATTAGTGTTGATTTAATCAACTTGGTTCTAACATATAATTCTTTTATGACTTTCACAAAACTCATATATCAAATAGTGTCAAAATTGAAACAAAATAGTTTTTAAATAAAATATTATATTATTAATTGTTATTTTATTCCTAAAAATCTAAGGTTCGGCCAAATGACTTAGATAAGGATCTATATATTAATAATAAACAATTTGGGGTTAGTTTGGCATGTTATGGTAAGTGTATTAACCATATAGTGTAAGAAAACAAAAAGACACGGTAAAAGTTAAATTATTTAACTTAGAGTTAAATCTAATTGATAAGGTTAAAATAATACCCTAAACTTGTCTAAATCCTATTGGTTGATAGTATTTCGACCCATCCCCACTTTATCTTCTAAATAAAACCCTTTGAAACCATTATAAACCGATTTTGACTTTAATATAAAATAATATTTTGAGATATTCCTAAGGTGCCCCTCTCCTCCCTTATAAAAGGGCACCTCCTCCCCCTTCTCCTCACACCAATTTGAGCACTCAAGCTTGTCCAAACCCTGCCAAAATCCCTTATCCACTTCCCTAGAATAATCCTAGAGGTCCTGGTATTCTTCAAAGACCAATCTTAGTTCCCTAAGTGGAGGATTCAAAGAGGCGTTTCAAAGAAAAGGTAATATCCATTACCGATCTTTTTCAATTTCTTTCTTCTTCAACTTCTTCTTCTTTAGTTGTATCATGATAAAGTAATAACATCAGTATTTCTTATATACTGATATGTAATTATAAATATGAAACAACTCTAATTAACCTTCTATCCATCCTACGGAAAAAGGAAATCACCGCGCGTGCGTACGTACGGAATACCGTCTCCACGCCGTGGTGTAATCTATTTTCCGCCACCACCTTAATTGGATGGGTATAAATGTGTAATGAGTAACTATATATGATTATTATAAAGTGATATTGATACTTAAATAGTATACATACACTTCAACACAATTCCACGACCATGGGAACAATATCATCGCTCGTGCGTACGTACAGACTACCGTCTCCACGACGCGATGAGATTCATTCTCAATGATTAACCATTCATGAATGATTATAAAGTATATATAATAAGTACTAATTAAATATATGACCTAATAATGATACTGGAATTATTTATATTTATATGTATGTCATCTACTTAATTCAATTCAATTCAATAAGGAAACGAAAACAACGTTCATGTGTACGTACGGACTACCGTCTCCATGAACGGTGTATTTCTTTCCATTTATTGATTTATTATATATGTATATTCTGAATATATATATATATAAATCATGTTTTATATTCTGGAATTATTTAATCATGATCTAAGTAATCATATGAATAATTAAAAGTTAAAAACACAAACGACAAATGAGACGATTTTACCCAAAATGCTACTTTAACATGAATTTACAAAAGAACGGGTAATATAAAGTCATAAGTGGACCATATATGATATAATAACAATGAATATGATTCTTTAATAAGTCAATAACATGATTTAAATCATTATACAGGAGGTTCGGACACTTACAAAGCAAGTCGGACCTAAGGTAAGGGAAATATCACAATCTCATTTTTATCCGAGATTGTTTATTCGTAAGTATTTACTGGGGTGTATTTTATCATCCACATCCATGTTCCCTCAATATGTAATATTTTTTCCATCCAATTACAATAGTTTAAATCCAATTTTACCCTTCGGTGAGTTTTTAGTAAAGAATATGAAAGGAATCTTTTGTCGTTTTTTTGTATGAGGTACTTTTTGACTTTTCCAACAAAAGTAAGAAGAATGTTTTTTTTAACTTATACGGCAATAATGGATTTTTAAAACATTATTTCCAAGAATATTCCTTTATAAGTTTTCACGTTTATTTTTAATCAACTTCTTTTAGTTTATAATTGTATGACATGTTAAGAAAAGAAAAGTGTTTTTGAAGTAGAAAGGATATTTTCCTCAAGAATGGAGTTCAAATTATTTTCCATCTAAGATAATATTGGGTTCTGTTTTTATCCCTATTATTACATTGATTTTATTATGTTGTGAGGGAATTATTTTTATGAAATTATTTACCTTATATGGTTTGTTTTATGATGTCATGATATTTCAAGAATCTCATTTTTGTTACATGTGTTATGCGATGATGTATGATTTATGATTATGTGGCACACATAAGAAAGGATTCATTATAAGATGAGTGGGACCTATATCTCCCTCCAATGCATTGGGTAAAGATTTCATATCTCATGAGATAGACATGGCTGGAATGGTAGGTTATACCGGTTCAGTGAAACAGGACTGAAACGAGGGTGACTCGATTCAGAAAGGGACTTTGTCCACTAAGATAGTCTTGGAAATGAGTCATGACTAACAAGAAATGATTCTCTATGATTATGTGTGTATGCCACAAAGTTCCATGTTTTAAGTTATTATTATTGGTATTTCATTTCACTACTATGATTTATCCCATGTTATGAAATTATGCTCTCTTTTGCAGGTTAAGATTTCCAAAATGTTATGTTCTTATGAATATGATGTGATTGATATTTCTTTTGTTTACCCTTACTGAGCATTTGAGCTCACCCTTTTATGTTTACTTTTCCCCAGGATATAAAGAAAGGTTTTAGGTATAAAAAAAGGGAAGATCTTTATGGGAGATGTTGAATATCTTTCACCAGGATTAGAAGATTATACTCCGAGTTTCCAAAGACACTAAACTATTACGATCCTTGTGTGTGTGTTTTTGTTATGTACTAAGTATTCCGCAAAAATAATGTAATGTTCATGTACGATAAGCTTAGGGTCTCTACAATAAATGTTTTTATGAAGTAAACTTTCTTAGGTATACAGCTAGTTAAAATATTTACCACTGTTATAACAAGAATATGAAAAAATTCATTTAGGGATGTGTTGATATTTTCTTATAAAATCAAAAATTATTATTAATATCACTACCTATTGATGAAGAAGTTTAGGAATTCATTATATAAAAAAATGGATAACATGGGAGTGTTTTGGATGAACAAGTATAATTCATAAAATATCATTTTTATTCTTAAATTTCTAGTAGTGAGGAAGAATTATAGTAAGGGTTACCTATTTCCCAAAGGATTAAATTCACATATTTAAGGAGAATATTCATGGACATAGTATCAGGGTTTAAACATGTAGAGGATTGAGAAATTTGAATCAGACCAACTTACTTCACAATTTAACAAAAAAATATAATACCCTTTGCAACAATAGGATTTAATAGAGGCAATATAATAATTGATGAATTAAATTAAGAATAAAAACACTTAGTAATTGGTTTTTTCTCCCAATGAAAAGAATATGTTAGGGGTGATGTTGGATTTCAAGAATAAACTCAATAAGAAAGGTGAAGTATCATGGAACAAAGATGGTATTATTTATAGAGGATAATATTAAATTAATGGAATAGAATTTTATGATACATTTTCTCAAATAATTAGGATTAGTATTATTAAATTTTTATATGTGATTTATGAATAAAATAATTATAAATAATTCAAAATTAAAAATAATTGGTATTTCTAAATTCTTATTTGGGGGAAGATGTATATATTAAACAATTAAAAGAAATTAGTCTCAATGATGATGTTTAATGAGTTTATATTTTGAGTAAAGAACTTACTTGGGTTTTCAAGTGCTCTAAGCATGGTGGTTGATGCTAGAAATTATTTTAAGATGTATGTAATTAAAGAAAGAAAAAAGTGGACTCAAATATCTATATCTGGGTAAATAGAAAAACTAATTTATTATGATTATATATATCAATGACATAATTTTTTATTGAAATAAATATGATACTTATGAGAAAATTTCTTCCCAATTATGAAATTTTTTTGAGATTTTAATTTTTTGAGATGATATTATTCTTGGTTTTTCATGTTACAAACATAGTAGGTTCTATATTTATTTCATGGGGAAATTACTCTCATTAGTTGTTAAAAAGTTTGGAATAGAATAATTTAGAGAGAACTATAATTCTATTACACATTGGTCCATGTTTTCAAATGATGAATAATATAAGAGTGTTGATCAAATAGATTTGTTAATATTTTTAGGTTTTACTATGTTAAACCATATAGTATAGACATCAAATATGAGGTTTCACATGCATTATTCCAAAGGAATTTCAAGGAGTAATATCTTACTGAGAGGAAACGTATCCTACTCTACTTCAATGGGACACTTTATTTCATCATGAGGAGTGATAAGAATACAACATTTCATATATATGTATATCCCAACATGATTTGAGAATGTGATTTTGGTGGTCAAAATTATACTACAAAATCTTCATTATTTGTCAAAAAAAGATATATTTATTATATCTACAAGAAAAAAACATGCATCGCATTGAGAATTATGGAATAAAAATGGTGTGTCATAAAAAAAAGATAAAATGATATAGTTGAATTCATGTATTGATTAAATAAGGATGAATGTGTCATAAAAATTAATCATTGGGTGAGATTATAAAAGTGTAATCATTTTTTTGATGAATTTGATAAAATATTCATGGTTACAACATATTCATATCAATTGAAAATTTAATAACAAAAAACTATAATACTATGAGATTTCATTGGAGCATGTTTCAATTAGTGAGAATTGAATGATATCATGATATATACCCTAATGAAAAATTTGTTTTGAAACTTAAAAGTTTCATTAAAAGTGTATTATATCCCAAAATATATTTTTGTTCTGAATTTTATTTTCCCTTCTTTATACCATTGCATTTATTGGAAAAAGGGGGAGAATAAAAAAACCATATCCTATTACTAAGGGGGACTCTATTTAGTTTCATAGGTTATGATTTAGAGGTACATGTGTTGAATAGTATTCATTATATGGGATACTTGAGGAGTTGGTTTGTATTTATTGAGGAGATCATTTTTTTATCATACTTTTTCAAAAACTATGGAGGTATTAAAAATCTCATGATGATTAAGTTTTTAATAAGATGTGACCATTGATGAACCCGAATGAATATAATTGAAAACATTGGAGTTGTGAGTAGTTTTAAATTATTACATGGTCAAAGTAGAATTGATCTTACTATAATAGTAAGGGAACTCTAAAAAAAATCCATTTTATGGCATGGCATTTGAATTACAATCACATTGAAGTAATTTTATATCAGTCTTCATGATAATATTCCTTGAGGAGTGTCGAAAGTGTTATAAAATTTAATTTATTATCAACATGGTCATTTTATCACCCCAATATTTAATGATAAATTTATCGTTAACTAGATTTAATTTCTTCGATATCATTCTTTCAACCCAACATCGAGTTTAAATGAACCACAATATACTATTGAAATAATATTTTTTTATATAATAATTATTTCCTAGATGTTGGTTGGGAGGGTAAAAATAGGAATAATAAAATCATGAAATATATATATAGGATTTATTTAATGAAAATTTATTTATTAATTCATAATAAATATGTACTCATGTTCTAGTAAAGTTATTTTATTTTTTGAAAACATATTTCCTTCAAAAATGGATTTATTATATTTTATGAATGGGTATTATAATTAATTTTAGAGTCATTAAAAAATTAAATTTTTGAAAAATTATATCATTTTTAACTAGAATATCAAAATTATTATAGGTTTCTTTTATTTAATTTTTTTTGAAAAAGTTGATTTTTGGGTTAATAGTCAAAATACAAATTTTCAATGAAAATTGGATTTTCTTTTTTGTATTTTAATAGCCCCATTTTTTATTTTGATTGGTTTAAAATTTTAATTATTTAATATTTCTAAATATTATTCAATTTATAACTTTTGGATCAAAATTATACTTGATTTTGATATAAAAATACTTAGTTTTAAAAAGGATTTTTGAAAAAAAAAATAGACTTCTATTGTCTTTTGTGTTTTTATATTCAACTAATTTAACTGATTCATTGTGTTTGAATCTTGAAAGAATGATTCCTTATTTTTAGTAATCATGTAAAACGTTATAAATAATTCCAACTTCATTATTTCTCATTATAAATAGTATCTATGTAGAAAATATTACAACCTCTATAAAAAGAAGAAAATGTGTAAATTAAGGTTAAAACTAAGTGACAAGGCCATAATTTTTCATATTAATCATTATTAGATGAATTTATTTATACTATTACAAAATTTGCCTCAAAATTGAATTGTTTTGGGGTCACTTTTCTAGGAATATTAATTAATAATTTTTTAATCCTTTTGAAAATTCATGGTGTGTCCCTCCCCCCACTTATAAAAGCACGCAAACTCTTCTCTCCACATTACAACACCTTGATCCACCTAGTTTTATGGAAACCTGAAAAATTTATCTTATAAAAATTACTATATATTAATTAGTTGTTTTTTATTCTTAATGTACTATACCAATAGTTCTTAAGAAGGGGTCTAAAGGAGGTCTATCAAAAAAGAGGTAATCATCTTTACCGACTCTTTCAAAAACTTCTTCTTAAACTATATATATATATTTTAAGCACCCATAAATAATGAATCAAGTATCATAAATATTATAATATATTATTTTGGTCATGTAAAAAACATTTTACCACTCTTTTCTGTCCCATGGAAAGTGAAAACATCGCTTATTCATACATACGGATCACCATCTCCACGAGGTGGTGTAATTGGTTTTTCATAACCATTTTACTTGGATGGTTATAAAGATGGAACTTATGAAAATATTTGATATTTTTGAAATAATTATTTTCAAAAAATTATCATATATAATTTACCTTCTTACCCTTCCACTTGTTAAAAAATGATAATGGAACTTGTGTGTACATGTAGAGAACCACCTCCATGATGTGATGTGATGTGATACATTTATGATTAATGCCTTTCAAGGTTGATTATAATAATATTTAAAATTAATATATATTATAATTATATAATGATTAAAAATATTCAAGTGATGGGATAATAATAATGATGCAATGAAAAGAACTACTGAACCAATACTTGCATGAAAAATAAAATAAACAACACTCAGAAATGATGATTTTAATAAAAAATATTAATTAATAGGTGTTAAAATGTTATAATTGGATCATATATAATATTATAAGTATGAATAATTTTATTATGTTAAATTATTGGATAATTAAATATTTATATAAGAGGTTAAAATCAATTATGGAGTAATTCATGCCTGGGGTAAGGGATTATTCCAAAATCTCATCATTATCTTGAATTGTTTATGTTTCAGTTTATGTATGAGGAATTATAAGATCCTTCTATAGTAAACACCATATATTTTATTTTATTCCTATTATTACAAGGAATTATAATGTTTCCTTTCAATTTCCTCTCTCCAGGTGCTCAAAATTATGAAAGATTATTTTTATGTAAAATTGACTTTATTTATCTCTTTTGTCAAAAATACTTTTTCTTCCATATCCATGTTTTATATAATTTTTTCAATAATGGTATTTTAATATCATAAAATTAATTTTTAAAGTAATTTTTACCCATTTTTTATTTTTTATAAAAAAATAAAATGAATATTCTTATAATTTTCATAACAAGACACATTTTTTCAAAGATTTCAACACAGTCATTATTTTAGCATACACTAAGAAAAAACCATTTCCCACAATCATGAATACTCATTACATTTAATATTCCTTTACATGCTTCATTTTTTTCAAAATAAAATTTATTTCCTAATATTTTATAAATTCTTATAATTTAAATAATTGATTTGAAATTGTAAAGGTTATTTTCCTTGAGAAATATTCCATTGATTTTTTAAATTTATTTCCATATATGTCATCATAATTTGATGAATATTATTCTTTACTGAGGTTAAACTCTACTGATTCCATCCACCATATTTATATGGATGCATTATGATCAATTTTTCTACAAAATTTATAGACATTATGTTTTTTAGTTCTCCCAATACATAAAATTACTGATTATTATGGTATATTGATTAAGTTTCATTGTTTCTTATTATGATAATTGAATTAGACTTATTAAATGATGGGTGGTGAATAGAATTTCATAGCCCCTTTATGATTTATTGTATCACATGAGACAAAACAATTTGGGTATTTTTCCATGGCCTTTCCCATTTATTTAAGATATCTTGGTATGAGGACTCAATAGTAAGTTTTAGATGTCCTGCATAATGAATTCAATAATTTTGAAATTGGTTATTAATATCCAGGTGATTATTCATATATATTTTTCATCCATGAATAATTTAAAAACTCATGTGAATATATATATATGGAATTATTTGATCTTTATTTATTCATTTCCTGTTATTCATGCCTTATTTATTGTATTATAGTTTTTTTTAATTTACTTATTGATTATATAAGTTCACCACTTTTTTATATTTCTTTTCCTGAAAAATACAAGAAGTGAACTTTTATTGACATCAAATAATTTGTTATAGGGAATAATAATGTTCTCAAAGAAAATAGTATCTTGTTATTTATGTTTAAAATGTAATATATGATTCAAGCATGTATCTAGTTTACTAATACTACTAAACTATTTGGTCTCATGGAATGTGGTTGATTGTATCTAGTTCCATCATAATAATGAAACCACCTTCTCTAGTCTACTGTGGTTATAGTTTTTATAGATGGTATGAGAGTAATTTTAGTATAAACCTTGGGAATTGTATATTTGAAAACATGGATTAGGAAACATAACCCTTTGAATAACCATGAGGATGTGTCTTATTATAGGATAATGTCATAATGTTTATTATAAGGTAGAGATTATGTGGTTTTCCTATAAATACATCCCTCTCTGGATACAAAAAGTGAATGTGTTTTTGCACAAATGAATCTTGGAATAATAACCTTGAAAGGAGTTAGTCAATTATACATCATCCATCAATCAAGTTCATGGGGAATGGGCCCTTACTATGAACCTAGTTTGACACTCTTGGGGGATACTTAAAGGTTAACTAAAATCTTATTTATGAACTATTATGAAGGATTTGAATAAATACTAACCATGGATAACCTAGGTTAAACCCACAGTTTCATAGATTTAAAATAACATGTCATGATTTATACATCCTATGAATGAATTTTCATAATTATATAGTTTTTAAATATTATATTTTTTTATAGAACATAATGTAGCTACATTACTGATCAATATAATGATAAATGAATTGGTTGTCCTCTTGATAAATGAAATGAAGTAAGATCCAGAGTAAAAAAACTTATGATTATGCCTAATCATCTATAATGATATATGATTACAAATATTAGCATATGTGACTTTCTTAACACTCCAGATAAGAGGAAATTATACTTTTATAGAATTTCATGTGGTAATTATCATGGGGGAAATAAACTTCAATTCCAGTCATGGTAAGAATTTCGGATGAAGCACCCAAAATAATGTCTCAAATAAAAAATAATATGTTTTTTATTTGGAAATACAGGGAATATATCGATAAATTTCCATGTAATTCAATACCTTTTATGTAGGGAACTTGGGAATTATCTAAGTCAATTCCTTATTTAAATGAATAAATCATATAAAAGTGATGATTTTATTCCTTCTCAATCACTAAACTTGATTTTTATGACTAAGTAACACATACCCTCCACTATAAATCTAGGAATACCATGTTTATGATTATAATAATGTTCACTATAAAAATATTTTTAAAGTTGAATTTGATGTGATTTTAAGAAACTATTAACTCTCTCTTAAAATATACCTTATAAATTTCATGAATAAGAGAATAAAATTATATATTTAGAATCATCCTAATTTCATCTATCATTGTGAGGATGAACCTGAACCCACAATATAAATTAGTTCCATTATATGAGTTTTACTACCTCTTAATGCGGGTTGTTTATCTTAAATGGTTGAAGAGAAAATGAACATTGAGTGTAGCCATATTGTATAAGTTTATGTTGATATTGGATAGTTTCCCAGTATTCCCCAGAATCATGAATCTTAATTTTCAATAGAACTCATACATGGTGCTACACATATTTCAAAGACTACATATAGAGTGGTATCGATTGAGTTTCATAAATTGTATAATCAACTCCAAGAAAATATATATAATATATTAATTAAGCCTAGTGTTTTCACCATGGGATGTAACTATTATTTTTGTCAAAAATAATGATAGTGCAAAGAAAAATTTTATTTATTATCAGAAACATAACAAGGTTGTTATTAAGAACAACTATTTAGTACCACCTTATTGATGATTTGTTTAAAAAATTATCAGGAGATAAATATGTTTCCAATATTTTTATTCAATATTGATATCATAATCTAAGGTTTAAGAAGAAGAATATACCCAATACAACCATCTATATATGGTTTGGTTATTATGAATTTATAATAATTTCATTTGAAGCTACTAATCCTCTTTCTATCTTCATGAATTTAATTATTAGAGTCTTTAGATATTACCTCAATCAGTTTTTGTTAGTATTTATAGATTTTATTATTAGATTTTAATAGAATAAGGGAGATAATATATAATATTTTGAAAAATATGAATTTCCCTAAGGAAGGATAATCTGTAATCAAAATTTACCAATGGAATGTCCTGACTCGGAATCCACTGAACATGTGACCCAAGCTAGTGTGTCACATGGCCTCAAGCATGTCTCCCCATATGCTAGAGGATGCAGACTAAAAGTAAGGGTGTGAAGTTGGTCCAGTGGGGAGACTATACCATCTTATTAAAATGGAACATCCTAAATAAACAATAAACATATAATATTAGTGGAATCATATATAAAAAAATACAGAGAATAATAAACAATATATGAAAGAGTAAGTATAACTAAAGAGTAGATAATATAATAAAAAGTCTCTAAGGAAGTGTCTGATACATGGATTCATGTCATGCTAATTCCAAAAGGGAATAGTTGATAGGCATAAAATAATGTTACACAAAAAGCAAAAAAAGAAAAAAATCTTCTTCGCAGGCATTTTGAGAAAAATATTGCTCCTCGGCCCCAAAGATCCATCTATAAGAAATAATATCAACAATTTGTAGAAGGTTTTCTTCCCTTATCAATTTTTACATATATATATAATCTTATTGGGTACCAAAGGAAACTTTATTAAGGTTTGAGATAAAAATATATGTAGGACACCCCCAATAGTGTATAACTTTATTCAAAGCAATGCTCATAACTAAATCATGCACAGATAATAATAACTAATTAACAATGTATAATAAATAAATAACCAGGTCACTCAAGTAAATGATGGACACCTAACAGGTCTAATTGCTTTATCTGATGGCTATAATTGTTGTCTGAATAGTCACTATATATATAATAGTAGTAATATATATATATAGTATAATTATATATATATATATATATATATATATATTTCATCCACTAATATAAACAAAGTACATGCAGATGTAAGTGGCCATATACCATGAATACTAGTGATGGTTGGGATGGGGTGTAACTCAGACATCCATGACTAGTCTAATGAGATTATAATCTCAAGCAAGAGGGTGTGTTCCCTATATCCCAAGAAGTGTTTAAGACATCATGGAAGACACATGGGATATTTATTTAGCCATCATGCCAACACTAAAATAATGTAAAGTGGCATGAAAATCCCAACACCCATACAGTATCACTGGTGTGAGATTTCATACTAAACACCTGATGTAAGGGAGTGTGATTATTCGTCTTTCTCTACACCCCTTACCATAATTTATTATCCTATATTAAGGTATACCAATGATTATAATGTTCATCATGAGTCAAATAACTCTCAAGTAACATGTTTACCAAGACTTTATATATAGATACAGCATATTCATGTTTCCAATATCACACACGAGGAAACACCTCTCATGTGTCCCTTTAGTCAATTTCAATTCCATTTAAAACATTATGATTCATAAAAAGAAATTTTTAAGGAATAAACAAATTCATGGTCATACCATCCCCTAAAATCATTCATTTAATCCATTTAAAATGGTAAATTATTTATGAGTATTCCATTAAATTTAATTCAATCCATCTAATTCACAAAATCTGGGTAATTTAACTTATAATGTTTAAGGAGTCCATTGAAAATGCTACATAATCAAGGAAGGAAATTTTTTACTTGGAAAAATCCAACCATATGTGTTCCAATCACCAAGTGGTGACTTAGTGCCCATTTAACACTCATGTCTCAAGGGAAATTTCATTTAAAGGATAATTTGGAAGCTAATTAGGTGTTCTATGAAATTAAGAAATCGACCATTAAGGGAAAACTTGAAATGGAACACTCATGGTGTGTCCATAAACATTGTAGGAATCCTATAACTCAAAACACAAGGATTAATAGGCATTTATTAAGGTGTAAGGATCAATTATACATGAATAACTCAATATAAAGTGGATTATGAGAAAAATATTTCATGTGGCACCACAGCTTAATTAGAAAAATATCAAAGCTCAAAGGGAAAATGACATGACCACTTACCTCTATGGCATAATCAACTCCTCACTCGATATTGGCCTCATATGCATAGTAGGTTAGAAGAGAAATGAAAAATGGTACAATACCCTAAAAATAGGGAAAATGATCTTTCACTTAAATAGTGATATAGATTCGAAGAAAAACTTAGATAGGAAAAGAGATACTAGAGAGGAATACCAAGATAGATAAAATGCTTTATAAAGATCAAGAATCGGACTTTGGGAGGAAGGCCTAGGTCAATGCTTAGATTTTGGTGTTCATGATCTCAAAGGAGGAGGAATATGTGTTTCATCCCTAGGAAGAACAAATGGGAAAAGGTAAAATAAAATTAAAGAAGTCCATTTTGTTCATTTCACCCCAAAATACATAGGCACACAGTTTGGATGCATGGTTTGGAAGAAATATTCTCAAGCCATGCTCAATTCACTACTACATAAGGGAACCTCACATGGTTAGGCACACGGTTTGACTAACTGTGAGTGAACCAGGAAAAATGGCTCCATCCCAAACCTAGTACCAACCACGTGGCAATGCTCCTAGGGTTCCACAGTTGAATAAAATCTATGTGGAATACTTCCTTATTCCCATTTCAGGGATATAGGCTCCAAATGAGGCAAGGACCCACCTATGACCTCTTTGGCCTGATTAGGATTCAATATAGGGGTTGATTAAATAATTAAAATTAAATAATTTACAATTCTTATATTAATTAAAAATTTGGGTTGTTACAACCTCCCCTCATTAAATTAACTCATACTCGAGTTAGAATTTTGAGTGTAAATATGATTCATTTGAGAAAATCATTGGCCACTAATCTTGTACATCAGATTTCTATTCCCTTTTCCCTTCCTATACTCATATGTGCTACTGTAGAACCTATGTTAAAGTAACTCCCCTTCCTCAGATTTTCTTCACACTAGAATCCAAAATACACACTAGATACTCATTGAAGGAGGAATATATATCCAAATCAACCTCATAAACTAGAAAAACATGAAATGGGTATGGTTGTATTAGCAATGTTGTTATATATAAAACACCTCATTCATTGGATGGTATCTATAAGGAAGTTCCAACTGCTAATCCATGGATATGACCCATTTCAAAACCTCAATGGGTCCAAATAACCTTAATGAGAAATTAACCTACTTTCGTATATATCTATGGACAACCTGGGTGAGACTTTCAAGAAGACCTGATCACTAACCTACAACTCGATAGGTCGTCAGAACCTGCTACAATATAACTGATTTCTAGAATAATCTATAAACATGCATGTTCTAATTAGCTGGAACTACTCTATGATCTTCTATACGAGACATGGTCCAACCATTTCTTCCACCACTACCTATATCCATCACATAGGTGAGCAGAAAGGCCTACCATAAAATCTTTATAAGGATCCATCTCGATGGTAGCCTGAAATCTGCTGTTGTAAGAAAACTCCAAAAGAAGAATATGTTTCTCCTAAGAACCTAAAAAGATAAGGACACATACACATAGCATGTCCTCTTGCACCTGAATCATATAATCTATCTGTTCATCGGTCTATGGTTTATAGTCCATGCATAAATGTACATGCTTCCCAAAGGCCTTCTTCAACCCCTGGTAGAAATGTGATGTGAAATAAGAATCTCTTTACTAAATGATAGAATTAGTAGTTCAAAAAATATGAACAACCTACAGATATATTATTTTATGAAGGTATCTCACATAGGTAAAAATTGTTTGACATTCATCAAAAAATCAATGATAGGCTGAAATATATCATTCCTATGAGGTGATTTGGGTAGACCAGACATAAAATCCCTAGAAAGATCATCCCATTTCCACTTAAGAATGGAAAATGGATATAGTATACATTCCATACATTGATACTCCTCTTTCACCTAATGATACATTTAACACTAAATTATAAATCCATAAATATCATTTTCCATACTAGGCCACCAACATTGGAATCATTGTTCTCAATGCATTTTGGTGACACTGGGGTGAACCACCAATATTGTGTCATGAAATTCCCACATCATCTCCTCTATGATGTCTTCTGGGACCCATAAATTCCCATGGACTACTAATGAATCATCCCTATCCATGATTTAAACTGATTTTGTAACATCATATGAAATGCTTTCACATAGGACGAGGCCCTTATAATCAGATAACTATCTCATTCTTAACCATTCCAGAGGATTAGAGGTCACTACTAAGACTGAGTGGATAGTCTGCCCATGATCCTTGCAAACCTCAATGTGAATAAATCAAAATTAGTTCATAAACTACCATTTTACATGGGATTCTTGAACATCATGTGTTTTATACATTCATCTTTGAGAATTAGCAATTGAATTATCCTTCCCCAATATTTTAGAAATACTAAAATCAAAAGACTGTAGGTACTCAACCCACCTATGTTGTCTAAGATTTATATTGCACTGTGTAAAGATTTACTTGAGGCTTTCGTGATCTATGAACACCATAAAATTATACCCATGCAGATAGTTTCTCCAAAGGAATAAATCGTGAAATTAAATAGTGAGCTTAAGTTCATGCATCAGGAAATTCTATTCGTGAGGCCTCAACTGATGAGACCCATAAATTAAGACTCGGTCATCCTCCATCAAAATAGCTCTAAGACCAATAACTAATGGGTCATAGTATACTGTATATATCCTTCCTAGGTCTGGTAGAATCATGATCGGTGGTGAAGTAAAATTACCCTTCAACTCTTGGAAGGGATTCTTCATAAGATTCTATCCATTGGAAATTCACACCCTTCTTTGTCATGCTCATAAGTATCACTGCAATGTGTCAGAAATCCTGGATAAAGTGCCTGTAATATTTTTCCATCCATAAGAAACTCTTGACATTAGAGACATTCATGGGCTACTCCTAGGAAACTACAACTCTCAATGTTTCTGGGCCTATTAAAACTTCTGACTCCAAGATGATATGACCTAGGAAGTGGACTTTATCGATCCAAAAGTGGAATTTATTGAGCTTGTCATAGAGCTAGTGCTCTATTATTTTATTAAGAATGATCTTAATATGGGTTTCATGGTTATTTTAGGATTGTGAACACACAAATATATAGTCAAAAAATACTACCACAAAAGAATCAATATATGGGGAAAACCCCAATTCATAAGAGCAATAAAGGCCACATGTTAATTTGTGAGTCCGAAAGACATAACCAGGTACTCATACAGACCATACCTACTTCAAAAATTTGTGAGAGGTAACTATGAATTCTTGATGCATACTTGATGATATCCTAACCTTATATCTAGATTTTAAACAACATTAACTCCTTAGAGCTGATCAAATAGGATGTATATTTTAGGAAGTCGATAGATATTTTTCACTACAAGATGGTTCAAATGATGGTAGTCTACAGAGGGCATGAGGGTATCATCTACATTATTTGAAAAAAGGATCATTGAACCCCAATTTGATGTTCTAGGGTGTATAAATACTTTATCCTCTAGATCCTTTGACTACTTCTTGATATCCATAATCTCCTTAGGTTTCATCCTATAATGAGGAATGGTCTCTAGTGCTTCTCATGGCACAATATCAATGGTAAAATCTACCTCTCACACCAGAGGTAGCCCAGATAATTAATCAGGAAAGAAGTCTCTAAAATTTCCCAATATAGGTGAAAAAAATAATAAGTCATAACCCCTATTCATCAAGGAAAAGACTTGTGATCTGAGATGTCACACTACCTAGCCTCTTCTTCTTGGGTACGGCTCAAGTCGTACTAAAAATAAATTCTCCATTATGCATGTTATTAATGCCCTCTGGTGATATAAATGTTGTCTTAAAATGATAGTATTCAGAATGGGCTTGATAGGTAACTAGCCATACCATCCTGATGATTATGTCAAAGCACATCATGTCAAGGAGGTAAAGATTCCAAGGAAAATATAACATCCTATATCAGTGGAACATCCCCTACAACAGTAAAATCCCTCATAACGGATACCTAACATGGGGTCTAGCATCATAACATTGTAATAGTGCTCAATATTGAGGCCCAAAATCTCAGATATTGCCTCAGATATAAATGAGTGAGACACGCCTGTGTCAAAAATTTCATTCACCAAAGTGGAGGATACTAGAATAGTAACTAGTTAACAAGAAGTTTTGGAACTCTACTCTTCTAACATAGGATGGGTTTCATACAGATGGCATGTACTGCAACACTTCTTTGAGCAAGCCTACTCTTTTTGCATTGAGAGTCATATATCTTACTACCTTTAACTTGACCTCCTATTTAGACTGATCTATTAGGGTTATTTCGGATTCCTTCATGATGTGATCCCATTAGTCTATCTCTTGAACAGGTAGTTGTTTTAGATCCATGATTTCTAGAAAATGTTGGAAAAGCCCTGCAGAAATGGTGGATATGGCCCATCATGCCACAACCTCTACAATCCACTGGATCCTGAATTCACTAAAGCTTTGTGTGTCCTAGCTTCCTTAACTGGTAAAAGATAAAGTAGTTTTTTATACTTAGAACCTGGCTTCTTCTACCCCTACATGAAACCTCAAAGTGACTATTGAATCTAGAAGAAGAACCACTACTAGCATTTGGTTTTGAACATCCTGTCTCACACCATCAGCTTTCTTTGATACCTCTCTATAATAGGGGCCTCGTTGATAATTTCAGAAAAGGTCATCAACCTAAACACGTTGACTTTTGACCAGATGGCATAAAATAACCCATCATCGAATCCCCTAGCAACCATAAGTTCATCGCCTTCTACAGTAGGATAAAATCACTGTATCGTTGTTAAACAGGTAGAGTATTTCATAACTAATGTACTCCCCAAATGAAGGTTCATGAATTCCTAGATCTATCATACCTCATAGTTTGGGGAAAAGTAGTTATAGAAGATCATCTACATATCCTCCCAAACTATATCTCTTTTTTTCATCCTCTTGGGTAATAACATCACACCACTACTTGGTAGTGTTGCTATACATATACGCTACTAGATTAACCCTCCACTGTGGAGGAATCTAAAGATGATTGATTATAGAAAGGATTACTTTGATCCAAGACTCCACAGCATGAGGTCCTCTATTACCCAAAATGGTTATTTGATGGTAATAATAAAATTCCCATGTCAAAACTACCATACTCAAGGCAGGTCAAATGACACCTTGCATAGACTGAAACATATAGGCAAAACCCTCTCAAAACTAGGTGTTATTGCCCACATCAAGAATATGAAGACGATCCATAGGTGGAACTCTGTGAGAAATCATTGGTGGCGCAAGGCCTACCACCTCAGGAGAATAGTATCCATCGCCTCTGTGGTGTACGATAAGAGGGCGTCGTGGAAACATGATACTACACTTCCAAATTCATGCATGAGAAGAGATTTAAGTAAGTGTGAAAATTTCATTTAAGAATCTAGTACATGAGTAAATCATTCCCATAGAAACAACCATGCCTATCTTCGTACTTCAAAAACATGGTTTAAATGGTTGGGAAGACCATAAGAGGCCATAATAATGTAATAGATACCCACTACCCACTACTATAGTCGGGTTTGGGTCTATGTCTTTGTTTAACATGTATCGAATAACCAATTTCACTTTAGATTCCAAATTCATTTTCAATTTGTACTTGTGAAACTGTGTAAATTACTTCAAATTTTTGAATTAGATGGTATACCACTTTCAATACATAATATCCCACGCTCCTTATGAATGAATATATGATATCCATTAAACTAAAACCATAACACATTCTATCCCATGTGACAAATGGTCTATGGATCAACATGACATAATTGAATATTTAATGTTTATTCTTTAACCTATTCATAAAAATACTATAATGTTAAGATAGTAACATTAAGTATCTATTATATTTTCCAATACCACTAAGAAGTGTCTGAAAAATTAAAAAAAATCAAGGAAATAATAATATGAAATAAAAAAATACACGCTAAAAATAGAACTGACAAGGAAAAATTGAATGGAATATTAGTCCAAATGTGCCTAATAATGATGCATGAAAAATTCTCTTTTCCCTCATATCATAAGATGAAGGATAAAATAAATTCTCAATAAAAAAAATAATAATAACCATAACACCAAAGGTGGGTTACCCATTGGTGAAATGACATCAATAGTAACAGAAAAAAACTAAATAATTATTATAATTCAGGAAACTTTCTTTTACCGTGAACATGGGTTTATGATGCCCAAGCATGGCTAATAAAAAAGTTCTAGGTATTCTCAATCTCTAATATATTATTTACAAATAGTTAAATAAGAAAATAACTACCTATGATACCACTTTGTAATGTCCTGACCTAGGATCCACTAAACCCACATCCCGATTTTATGGGCCACATGGCCTCAAGTGCATATTCTCGTATGCTAGAGGGTACCGACTATCAGTGAGTGTGTGAATGAGGTGTAATGGGGAAACAATACCCTCTTATTAGAATTAAAAATAGAAAATAACTAGTAAACATACAACAGTAGAAGAAGCATATATAAAAAATAGATTGAATAATAAATAAGCATAGGAAGAGTAAATATAACCAAACTACTGATAATATAATGAAAATCTTCTAAGGTAACATCTGATACATGGATTCATGGTATGATGATAAAAAAGGGAGCAGGGGACTGGTATAAAAGCATGCTATACATAAATAACAAAAAGAAAAAAAACTTCTCCACAACAATATCATGTTAAATCTTGATCCTCTTCTCCTAAGATCAAACTATATGCAATAATATCAACAATCTATATAAGGGTGCTTTCCCTTACCAATACCTGAATATAGATAATCTTCTCAGGTACCAAAGGCAGCCCGAGTAGTTTGTGGAATAAAAATATTAGTAGGCCACCCCCAATGGTGTCTACGTGTAATCCAAACAGTTCTAATAAAAAAAATGTTTCTTGGAAATAATAATTAATTAACATTTAGAAATTAATAAATAACAAACCCACTCAAGTTCCTGAAGCACACCTGGGGGGTCTATCTACTTCAACACACGACTAGAATGGAAGTAGAGACATTATCTATATATATAGTAGTAGTGATATATATATATATATATATATGTCTATGTATATACTGTGTCCACCTATATAAACCATGTATGTGCAGTCATAAGTTTCCATATACCTAGAATACTAGTGATGGATGGGCCGAGGTGTAACACAGTCATCCAGGACCAATCCAATGAGCATATAATCTCAAAAAATATGGTACATGGCCTACATTCCATAAAGGGTGTGAGTCATCACTCATGACACTCGAGATGGTGAGTGATCAATCATGTCAAATCTCAGATCTTGGAACATGGCATGTAAATCCCAACTCCCATATAGTATCACTAGTGTGTTATGCCATACTCAACACTCGATATAAGGGAGCATGATTATTCATAATTATCAACACCCCTTACCATCGTATCATTTCTTATATTATGTAATATGCATAATTATAATGTTCAACATGAGAAAAGTATTTTTCATTTAACATGTTTTCAAATATTTTATATATAGATAAGTCATAATAATGTTTACACCATCATACATGAGGAAACTCCTCTTATGTGTCCCTTTAGTCATGTTCAATTCCATTTAAAACATTACAATTCATAATAAGATTAATATAAATCATAAAAACGGGCATGGACTTAGAATACTTTGAAATCATTCATTTAATGCATTTTAAATAGGGAAATCCATCATGACAATTCCCTTAATTCAAGGCATCCAATTCACTAAATTATAGAAATTTAACACATAAGGTTTAAGGAGACCATTACTTTGTTACATGGTCAAGGAATTCAATTGCCTACTTAGTCAATTCCAACCATATGTGGGCCAACCACCTAAGGGGTGACTTGGGTACCCTTTAACACCATGTATTGAGGTAAATTTCATTTAACGGCTAATCTAAAATGTAATTAGGAGCTCTTAGAAATTATGTAATGGACCATTTATGGGAATATCAACTTGGCACACCCATTAGGTGTCCATAAACAAGTTAATAATCCTCTAACTCTCAAAACAAGGATCAATAGACATGTAATAAGGTGCAAGGATCAATTAGACCTAAAGAACTCAATAAAAATGGAATCTTGGAAAAATATGGAATGCAGAAAAAAAATCATTATGAAATATCAAAAATCAAAAGGAAAATGATTTGATCACCTACCTCAATGATATAGACAACTCCTCACTTGATATCAGCATCAGATTCAATGAAGTTTGGAAAATATATGAGAAATTTTCTAAGGCCTTGAAAATAAAGAAAATGATCCTTCACACAAATATAATGATGGATTTGAGGAAAAACTTACATAGAAAGGTAGATACTATAGGAATATACCAACATGGATCCAATGCATTAGATGGATGAAGAATTGGACTTCTGATGGTTGACATAGTTCAATGCCCATATTGAGGTGTTCATGAGATTAATAGAGCAGTAAAAGGTGTCCAATATGTTGGATGAAGAAATTCAAGAAAATGTGAAATATAATTAAAGAGGGGAATTTTTTCATTTCACCCCAAAATACATAGGTACACGATTTAAATGAATGGTTTGGAAAATGCATGTGCAAAAAATGCTCAGTTCAATCTTACAAAGGGGTGCCTTGTATGATTAGACCCATAATATGACTAACCGTGAAGAAACCGTTCAAAATGGCTTTGTCCCAAACCTTCAAATAGACACATGACTGTGTTCCCTGGTAGTACATTTGCTGAAAACCCATGAGGCCTAGTTTTTTCTTCCCATTTTAGGAATTTTGTCTCTAAATGTTCCCTAGATTCACCTGTGACCTCCTTGGCTTGATTAGGATTCCATATTATAGTTGATTAAAAAATTAAAATTTTAAAACAATTGATCTTTATTTTTGTTGAAAATATGGTTCATTACAACCAAGTATAAATTTTGGATACAAAAAGACTCATTCTTAGGTCATATTATTTTTAGTGTGTGTGAATAAATGGATCTATAAAAGATGGAAGTTATTAAACAATGTCACAAACCAACCACAGTGATCGAAATAAATGTTTTTCTTAGGTTTTTATAATACTAAAAAATTTATATGAATCACTTCTCACAATTATAAAATACACAATGAAAGTTAACCCAAAAGGGAGATAAGTTCATGTGGATAGATGACTGTGAGGATAATTTTAAAGAGATAAAGAGAAGGTTGGTCAATGCACTAGTTCTTAAACTACCCTAATATGGGTTTTTGTTATATAGTGATGTATCAAATACGATACTAGGATTTTTCTTGATTCAGAATTATATTTTGATATAATTTTCCTCTAACCAATTGAAAATACATGAGTAAAATTACAAGACACTTAATTTGAAGCTATAATCAGTAATTGTTGCATTGCCTATCTAGTGGAATAATCTAAATTGTTAAATGATTAATATATATAATATGATAAAATCTTTTTTATATATTTACATAGATAGATTTTAATATGATTCATATAATATAATTGGTTTTGATCGCAGATTATGATTGCTTAATATATTACAATTATCAAAAGGTGAATAAGGTGGTTGATGCTCTAAGATTAAAATATCATGAAAGTTTTCTATGATGAGGATTAAAAGAGATCTAATGTTTTGGGGTTTTTAAAATATTTATCATGAAATATTGAAGAAAGGGGAAAGATATTATTTTATTCATATTATTTTTATACCATTCATCCATGAGATAATTAATAAGGCATAAAAGGAAGATGTGGAATTATAAAAGAAGGTGAGGAATGTCCCAGATTTTAATCATGATCATGTAAAAATGTTATGGTTTAGGAACTGATTATATGTCCCATCAATACGGAAAATTAAGAATTAGCTATTGGATGAATCTCATAGTTTTTTATTCTCTATTCATCTTGGATGTATGATGTTGTATAAAGATCTTAAAGAGTATTTTTGGAGGGATAACATGAAAAAGATATAGTGTAGACTATGTAGAATAATATCTGGTATGTTATGAAATTAAGGATTGTATATAGAAATATAAGGTGGTGTTATAACAATTTCTAATACAATAATGGAAATAGGAAAACATTACCATGTATTTCATCATCAAACTCACCAAAAATATAAAGGGCACAATGTTATTTGGGTTGTATTGGATCACCTTATGCAATAAGATCATTATATTTACATTAGATACGATTTACCTCTTGATAAACTTACTCAATAATGCATTATGGAAGTGGTATTATTTCCTCGAGTACTAGTATCTATCATATTGATTAGGTTCTGAGGTTTTCCTGGAAGTGCAGGAGAATTATTCAACAGTCTCTGGATACAAAGTTGAGTTTCAATAATGCTTATCATCCATAGATAGATTCTTAGTATAAGAGGTCCAATCAAACTATAGATTATATAGCGACATATTTCTTTATGTATTTCAATGGTTTTTTTAGATCAACAACTTCCTTTTGTGCAATTTTCTTTCAATAATTGTTTTCACTCAAACATTCAAATTCATCCTTATGAAGCCTTCTATGGAAAGATATTAAGAACTACATTGTGCTAGTAAAAACATAGATAAATTAAGATATTGGGACCTGATCTTGCTAAGGAAATTTAGGATAATGATAGATCTATTCAATAGCACATAAGGTAGCTTAGTGTCAATAAAAAGATATACGGACAATCATTGGTAATATTAAGAGTTTCAAGTTGGTGATAAGGTATTAGTATAAATATCACCTATGTGATTTTTACATAAGGGAATGTTGATATATAGATATATAGGTTTTTTCAAAATTATTTATTGTATCAAGATGGTAGATTATCACTTGGTTCATCAACTGAATCTCTATCATGTCCATGATGTGTTCCACGTGTCTCTCTGGAGGAAGTACAAACCTAATCCTTAAAATGTACTGAACTCAAGGGCATTACCACTAGGGTTAAATATATATTAATCATATAACTATGTGTATTCTAGAGAAAAGTGATAAAGTTATTGAAAAATGACCCCTCACCTGGAAATTTTTTTATGGAAGACCATAAATTTTTGGAAGCTACGTGGGAACCCGATGATGTGATGAGGTAGAAGTATCATAAGTTGTTTATATCAGAGTGATATATTTGGAAGTGGAAAATTCATATAATGGGGATAAAATGTAACACCCAAATATTTTATGATATATTTTTCTTTAAATTAATTTAATTTCATTGATATCATGCTTTACTTGCAACACCGGTTTTAAAAGAATCACGATACAAAATTGAAATATTTATATAATATAATCGTTATCACACATCCATTTGATTATTGGGTTCAAATAGTATTAACCAATTTATGAAATATATATTTAAAAGTTTTATTTAATTAAAATTTATTAACTAATTCACAATAAATATGTACTCATTTTTTTATTAATATCATTTTATGCTTAAAAACATGCTTTCTACAATAATGTTTTTTATTTCATTTTATTCCTAGATATTATAATTAATTTCTTCCACCTTTATAAATATAATTTCATAAAATTTTAATCAATTTTTAAATAATCCTTAAAACATTTTCTTAGGGATATTTTTTATAATGTTTAGAAAAAGTTGATTTCTTGGTCAACACTGAAAATACTGATTTTTAAATAAAATTATTTTTTTCTTTCCTATTATTTTAAAAGATCCATTTTTATTTGCATTATATTTTAAATTTAATTTATTTATTTTTTTGAAAAATAAATAAATTTAAATATTTCATTTTAATAAAACACTTTAATATCTTATATAAATAATTTTATTCATGAAAATGAATTTTTCAAAAAAACATTCTTTATTGTTTATTGCATTTTTATATTTGATTAATTTTTACCATTTTTAGATATTAAATATTGAACAATGGATTAAATTATTTGAATCATCATTTAAATATTTATTATTTTTTTCAATTTCATATTTTTCATTTTTAATAGTAAATTAGGTAAATATATTACAACCTCAGTAAAATGGGTAAAATGGATAAATTAATGTTGAAACTAAGAGATAAGACCAAATTTTTTCTTTTTTATTCTTATTTAATAGATTTATTTATAGCCTTATAACTATAGTATCTAAATTTAATTTTTTATATGACAATTTTCTAAGAATAATACTTTTTAATATTTTAATCTTTTAGAAAAATCTATGTGTCTCCCTCCCCTCACATATAAAAGGACACACCTCTTCTCCCTTCTTTAGCCCACTTTGAGCCACCGAAATCTACCAAACCCAAAAAACACTATATTATTAAGTTCCCTAGATATTAATTATTTTTTATGATCTTCTAAAATTACTATTCTAGGAGTTCTTAAGAAGTAATCTAAATGAGTTCTATTGAAGAAGAGGTAATCAGATTTACAGTCTCTATCAAAATTATTTATTCTTATAGTTTCTATAAATATAATTTAATCATCCAAAAATAATTAATATAGTATCATAAAAGTACTAATATGTTATTATTATTATTATAAAAAAGTTTTCAACCTATTTTACATCCTATATAAAGTAAAAAACATCGCTCATGTGTATATACAGCTTATAGTCTCCACGTAGCAGTGTAATTTATTTTTCATTATCATTTTACGTGGATGGTTATAAATATAGAAATAATTAATATATATGATATTAATTAAATAATTATGTTATTGTAAATATAATATATCATTTACCTTATAACCCTTCCACTTGTTAAAAAATGAAAATGTCATTCATGTGTATAGGAGGATTATCACCTCCACGAAGCGATGTGATTCATTTTTCATTACCACATTTCAAATATGATTTTAATAATGTATAATATATATATATATATATATTTATGGTATTAATATCATGATAAAAATTATATAGATTATGGGACCATGAGAAATATGAAATTAAGAAAACTAATGGGATGACCCACATTGTCAAAGATTTTGAAAACTATGGGAAATTAGAACTTTTTTGCATTAGAGTGTTCTAGGGGAAAATGGTATCTTATATTATAATGTGATCTTAGATAATTTTTTTACCACTCCATTGGTCCCAAAATAGGTTTTTTACTCTTGTATAATAGTTTGGTTGAAATTTGGCTTGTTCAAAATTTGACGAAATATTTAATATTTAATTAATTAAATATTATTTTTTTCATGCATGTTCATTAGGGGTATATTTTAGAAATAGAATAGGATTGAGATTTTTTCTTTGAGTTTGAACCTTTACTATGGTTTTTTTCTATGTTAGTAATAACCTTCTATCGGGCACTAGGTATAGACCCAGTTCCCTTTTCTTTATTTTCTTTTTCTCCTTTTTATTCCCATATTATTTTCCCATTTCCCCATTGGATTCCCATACACACCCCTATGGGATTCCCTTCCCAAGGAAAATAGAGTATAATAGAGAGAATATAGAGTATGGTTGATTATTCTCAAACGAGGATATCATTGAGAGGTAAGTCAAGGATCAAGAGGTACATGGCATGAATATGGTGCGATGTTTCAGCAATTTCTGCCCAAAGTTAGGCCCGTTTTTTTCACAAATCTTCATCCCATAAACATTTTTTTAAGCCTCTAATGAGTTATTGGGGACCCCTTGAGGGTTGATCTAGTCTTAATCATGGATAATAATGAATTTTAATCTATTTTCGGGGATTCCCATTTCGGTAAACTCTTTTACAAGGCATATGGTTTAGATACCACACATCGTGTGTTCTTCTAATTTGTGAAAGATGGGTTTTGGGACAACAAACCATGTATATGGTAGTTCATGTTGTGTAGTTATGAATTAGGGTGTGGATAGTCACATGGATATGTAGTGTGAATGGAGATAACCTATTTGTGGTTAATACCATGTATATGTACACGGCTGAGTGGAGAACATAGCTATTCCATGTGACATACATGTCTAGGTACCCATGTGGGAGTAAAAACAATGTACGAGAGGAGAACGTCAATTACTCATAAGGGGTACATGACAAGTAGGTCTGAGGTACAAGGTTAGGTTCCCATGTAGAGGCAAGCTCCCTGTACTGGGTCCACAAATCGTGTACTTTTAATAATTACCTATAAAGTGTCTTTAGGAACCCGATAATGGGAAGAGAATTGGGGTTATATACCATGCACCTGAAGTACTTTTCGTGTACTTTTCTTTCCCTGGCCTTTTTTATATATCTTCATGGTGGAGTCATAATTGGACTTGTGAGTAATCTATTGTGTTTTTTCAGATATATTGTGATGGTGGGAACCTTTTTATGTTTATAGGATATCTAGAGAGTGATTTGGACTGAGAGAGTTCATCGAGAGGTTTCTTATAGGTTTGGGTCAAAAATCCTGTCGTGGGTTGGGTTGTGAGTTGTGAGGCCTGGGGTAAGGTTTGTAGTCTCATTAATTGAAATAGCTTGATTTTATCATGGAATCATATTTGAGGTTATTTTTGACTGATTCTAAAATATGGTATCACATAGTATCTCTGAGAAGATATTAGTTTTTCCCTAAATTTTTGGACTAGTTGCTCAAAGTTAGAGTTATTGGGGTATAGATCCTTTGTTTTGGGGTCATTATTTAGGATAGGTTGATGTAGTGCGATGGAAATTATATTCATTTATTTTTTATCTATTTAGAGGATTTTAAGTGAATATATTTGTATTCCATTGTGGTTGATTCGATACCCATGGATGGGTTGTTTTTTGGGATGGACGGATGAGGTTCTCTTGTGTGGGCATTACCCAATTGTTTCACATGTGCCAAGGAGCCCTTCTTGAGGGTCATGTTTTAAAGTGGTCATGAGGACTATTGTGAATTACCCTATTGATGGAATTTTTTTTTTGGATTCCCATTAGGTTTTTTATTGTTGAGGATTAGTTTGAGGCCATTAATAGTCATTTGGGGTGTTCTACACTAGCTGTGTCCCCTAATTTTTGATGATATAGAGGAACCCATTATAGGTTTTTATGATATTTTTGTGGTCATTGGTTTATTTGAGTACATTTCTATAGGAATGGAATGAGATATTTGGTGTAACATGGGAATCCCAATTAGGACATTACATTTTATTGTGACTTTGGAGTTTTTGGGAGCCCTATGTATTGATTTTACCATGAGGAGGGTTTATTCAGAGAATTTGGTGGCTGTTTTCTTAGATACTATGTTCTAGGTTGCTGAGAGTGGAACTATGTTTTGTTGGCTGAGACTGGATCAGTGATACTAGTTTAACTACTCGAATTGTGAGTTTGAGGTTGGATCATCTAACATTTGGTTGTCCTTTTTCCATTATTTCTAATGTATTGTATGCCATGTAATTTGGTTTGAGGAGGAGACGCGTGGGATATTGTGGATTAGGCAATGACCCTAAGTTTTGATCTATTTCTCTCATTTATTGGATAGATATTATTGTACAGGATTAGGGTGCTAATGGATTATCTAAAAGAGTGTACCCCTCTAGTTGAGTGTGCACCTTGGCAAGATGTTATATATCATAGATGTGGTGGGATCCTAGTTCTTGAGTGGGTCCATGGGAAAGTGAATTTGTTGGAAATATGGTTAAATATGATCCCATAAAATAATACATCTATCAAGTCCATATCTATAGGTGTTCTCATGGGATGGTTTTTATTATCAATCCCTTTTTTTAGAGCACATTTTTTCTCATGAACTTTTGGGACATGATGGTTTCTCATATGTGAAGAGTGAATATATGTCTCTAGTTTGACCATTCCATAGGTTTGTTATTTATTAGTATGTTTGTTTTTTTGTTTATATGCCTATGATGATATAATAAGGTTTTTTAATTATGTATGTTGATATTCCGATCCTAGGGAGTGGAAGAATATACGATTAATTTTTTTCCTTAATGAAACACAGAGGCTAACCAAGGTTATCTCACTTAGAAATTTTTTCTTTCAATTAAACCACTAATTTTAAATTCACAAAATCTAATAATTTTTGTTGTTTTTTATATTTTATGAATATAATATTATTTTTGGTTTTGGAAATCATGAAATAGAAAATAATGCATTGGAAAATATTAAACCTAAATGTATGTAGATACAATATAGAAAGTGGGTAGGGAACAAAGGTCTTTTGATAGGGTTTGGTTAAAATGGTTCCTTATTTATTAACTTCAGTTTGACAATCAATCCTATCATACATGTATTTATATTCCCTACCTTGAGTATGATTTTTATCATTCCAAAGAAACCACCTTGTCACACTAAATTTCACTCACTCTTAGTGTAGAATTATAATTAATGAGAGTTTCATCCTATGGTGGATGAGTTCTGCACCCATTCACTTCCCTCACATCAGAAAAAAGTTAAATTAAATCATTTAAAGAACTAATGTTTAATAGTTAAGTACATCATTTAACATCCCCCAAATCCAATCCAAGGGATGGTCACTTGCCTTTACGAAGTGAAAGGAGATCATGATGGAATAAAGTATAAGGGAAAATAAGATATGTTTTGAATGTAGATTGGGATTTGAAGAAGAAAGATATGGAGAATGGGAAACACTCTAACAGAAAAATGTGTAATTGAATTAGTTATTAATTTAAATTTAAAATAAACTAAAATAAATAGAAAACCAATGAAGTAAAATTCTAATAGCGCAGCATAGCGGCAGAACCCTCCAGTACCTTAATGAAAAAAATTCCTTTCACTTACCTCTTATTTATAGGATTTTTGTATACTTAGGTTTAAATTAATAGTACCTTAAATTGTTCTCATGAGGTCTGAGAGCATAATAAGTCCTTAAAAATTATCTTAGCCATTAAATTCTTTGAATATACTGATTCATTTCCCCTATTGAATCTTTTTCTCTATAAATAGTGCTCTAGATAGTTAAATGTTGTTGGGATGAACCATGGGAGTGTTTTACTTGAAAACTATTGTCAATATGTTTTTAGAGAATTTTCATGGAATAACACATATATGTCACCCAAATATACAATTGATCATCACCCAAACACTAATTTTTCTTTTTTAGCTTCTTTTTAGCCTATAATTATCTATGTATTACACTGTAATTTACTATTTACAGTGTAAAATGTTATTTTCCAATTGTTTCATCTCCTTTTCCTCAAGCTTCTTCACTTTAATGTGTTGGACTTAGACATTTATATATGGAATAACTCAGGTCATCTTATGTATCTGGAATTAAAAACTTTTTATTTAAAAAAAAATCTTATAACCTACCATAAAACATAAAAAATTAATATCGAAATGACTATAAATTTAATGTTTACATAAATTTGTTTTATATTCCAATATGCTGGAAAAATATAAATCTGTCAATTCCCCCTCTCTTAAAACTTTATTTTCCTTATGAATGTTTTCACAAAAACATTTTAAAGGGATTTTATTCGATTAATATTTATTTTTCAAAAAATAGAATGAAATGTTTGAAAATGGAAAATTAACCATCAAATATCATACACAAAAATTAATTAAACTCCTCATTATTAAAAGAAATAAATACAATCACATATTTTACTTTCCTTCTTTTAAAATAATAATTCTATTCCTGCCATTAATTTTTATTTTTTTGTTATTCATTAATTTCCACACTATATTAATTTACCTAAAATTGAACACTTTTTTAAAATCTCAAAAGGTAACATATATAATATAATTGTGTCCATACCTCAAGTAAAATTCACTTACCAAAGTATATAATACATCTAGTATCTCAAAAACATAAATACGAATATCTAAATTAATTATGATGGCTTTGAATTAGGGTTAAAATGTATTTGTTTCTTAGGGTAGGTAGGTAAGGAATAAAATAATATAAAATAGTGTTTTTTACTCTAGAATATTCCATGATATCCAAATATAATTACAATGAAAATAATCTATAAATAACGTCATAATTCGATCCATAACTCTGAAGGTTGGTACAAGATGAAAGTAAGCATAATTAATGAATCACCCTCCATTGATTTTTGTTTTTTAAAATTTTTTTAATGAAAACCTCCCATTTAACCCATAAACACATTTGATCAAAAAATAACCAATCCATAACTGTTGATTTATTATAATCAAAAGACACAACATATTTTTTTAAATTTTATTTTATTATTATTATTATTTTATCATGAGAGGTGAATAATAAAGTATAATTAAAAAATTTACTTTAACAAATATCATTAAAATCCCCTGAAAAATAAAGTTCATCCACATCTACCATGAAACATACTCTGACCCACCGACAGTCTTTTGAATATCTTGAAACATACTGTGAGTATTGTAGGAATGGATATAATTTTCATGTAATGTATCTCATTTACTAACAAGGTCATCTATGTATTATAATGGAAAAAAGTAGGATTAATTTCATGGTTGGTCTATTGATAAATGGATAAATAATAAAAATGACTCTATCATATTAAAATTGATTCTATTCGGTCATATCATTTATATCATGTCAAGAATGTTTGAGAAGAAAACATACCCTTCTATAGCAAAAAATATGATATAAGAATAAATAAGAAATATTGGTTCATAATTTTCCTTAGGGAAGACGGGATATGGTTTAAGAGAATTACACATAGTTATGCACAAAATAAAAAACCAATCATTGTCAACTTCAAAAATTCAAAACTTGTAAAATATTATAAGAATTTAATTTTAAAAAATCAATTCATCTCTAAAAATAATTATTTGTCAAATTCAACCCCTCATTCTTAATCTTACTCACTCATTCTTCCACCTCACTCATCTAATTATTTCAATGATTAAAATTAAAAAACAGAATGGTGATTATCTTAAAAAAAATATGTATCATAGATCGCCATTATAGTAAAAGACTTCAAGTGGAGAATTCAATTTTCATTTTAAATATCAATATCAAATTTCAAATTTTGTGAGTAAAGTAAAATAAAGAATTGAAACTCATAATACCCTTTGCAAATATTATTTAGTATGGGTTCTATTATTATAGATTTTTTACAATTATGTTTAATGGTTTCTATGATGTGAATTATTTTTTACAACATTTAATATCCTTTTACGATTATTATCACTTTGAAATCATGAATTACACATAGTTTCTCAAATTTAACATCTTCATCCTTATGCCAAGTTGATGGACCAACAAAATAAAACTACTCCTATATGTATAAGGAACATGTCAAAGTAATATTTAAAAACATAGTGGTAATGAGGAGGCATCTGACTTTATTCCTAAAATAAATTTAAATATAATTTGAAATTTAAATCCTATAAAGAATTTAAATAAAATAAAGTGAAATATAATTCTTGGTTTCATCCCCCAATTGGGCATTAGATTTTGATTTCCAACAGAGCGGTCATACCATCTATCATCCATATTCTGATGGTAGGTGAATTTTCCAAGATATAATCCACCACATGATATATTTAACAACTTGTACATAATTGTTCCTATTGTTTATGATTCCATTGATACAGTACACCATATCTATCTATTTCTCATTTAAGTACAGTTTTCATAGTAGGTATGGGATGATGTATGGAAACTCCTCATCTTTAGTTTCTACGTGTAAAACCTATTCATCACTATCTAGTTGTTGAAAAAGATATTTTTTTCAATATAATATTAATGTGAATTTTATAATTTAATTTTAATTGAACTAAATATAAACAAAACTATTCACTAGTAAAATAATCCATTTTATTTTAATCAATATCCATCTATTATAATTTAGGTAAATCCACTTGGATCTCCTCTTAAACTCTTTTTAAGTGTTTAATGTCTTTTGGTAACTCTACATATTTCTCAATATGTGCATTTTTTTCATCATCACAGTGTATGGAAAAATATGAATTGGCCAATATGGAAAATAAATAAATAAAGGAAATATTAAGTTTTACTTTAGAAAAAATTAAATAAAGTTTTGTTTAAAAAAGGATTAACTCTATGAGTTGGTTTATCTTTAGTTTTTTCTTCAATTTCAAGTTCCACATAGAGTTGGATGGTATTTGGTAGAGTTAAGTAGTCTAGATCCTCCATCCTTTCTTAAATTTACACAACTCTATTGGTTTCATTGTCTTCCAAGGGTATAAATAATTAGTTAGGTGTTTGTTCTTCTAAATATCATATAGATATATCTAGTTTTATTTCTTAATATTCCCAATCACTATAATATTTATCAAGGATTTTTTATCTCTTAGATGTATATCAACATGTGAATCTTCATCTTCACTCTCTATATATTCATGGAAATAATGGATTTAGATCTTAAAATGGTTGTTATGTTATAGGTCTTAAAGAATGGACTAAATTTTTTGGATTTCCTCTAAAAAACATGAAAGAGTAAAGGTTCTTCCTATCGTTGAGGTTCAGGATTTTCTAAAGATTCTTGTAAATATGTAGATACCCATTAAATTTTTATTTACAAGTCTTGTATTTTGTTTCCAATCCTTTATAACTGGTATTTGTGGTCAATAACTAGTTCTTGATATTTTATATAAGTAATTTTTTCTAAGAAGTTGGGAGGAAACAAGGACGGCTCTATTTTTGTCATGATGGATTCTTAATAAAACTCTTGGAAGTAGTCCTTTATTTTTATTAGTTCTCTAGCTAATATATCAATGATTGGGTGTTTTAGGATCTCTTTATGATCATGGATGATCTCCTTGAATTCTTCCTCTATGATGATTTGATTTTAGGCTCCCCAAATCTATCTAGAAAAGAAAGAAACACCATCTTATAAACAATTAATTGAGTCAAATATTATTTCTTGCACATAAGAGTAGTCATCACATGAAAAATAATACAAGTTTAGATATATCATGAAAAATATAAAAAATATATTTTTTAATTTTAAGAAAAAATTAAAATTGATTAAAAAAATATGAAAAATAAATATGTGAAAGAAAGTATTTTTATCTCCCTAACAATTGAACCAATTTTGATTCTCCTATCATATGGTGTGGAAAAGATTTACTATTTATTTTTTCTTAATGAAACATTGAGGCTGAAAAGAGTCATCTCACTTGAGGTGATTTACATTCTGTTCAATCACAAATTCTTAGTTCATCTAATCTATTTCTTTTCTTTGTTTTTAATATTTTTCGAAAACAATGTTATTTTTTAGTTTGGGAAATAAAGTAATGGAAAATAATGCAATAAAAAATTTAAAACCTAAATTCATATAGATACAAAACGAAATGAAGTTAGGGAAGAATTTCCTTCTTATAGGATTTGGTTATGTAGGTTCCTTAATTATTAAATTCAATTTAAAAATCTATTACATCATACATGGATTTTTATTCCCTACCTTGTGTGTTATTTTTATCATGCCTAAGATAACTACTTTTTCACACCAAATTTCACTAAATATTGGTTAAAAACAAGAATTAATGTGGGTTTCATTTCATATTGGATAATTTATTCATCCATGAACTTCCATTAATTCCACAAAAAAATTAAAAAAAATTAAATAATTGAATAAAAATAATTAAGAATGTCATGGAGCCTCCCCTAAGACAAAGGCTATGGTTAGCCACATTCCATTATGAAGTGATAAGAGATCATGGAAAAATAAGGAAGAGAGATAAATAAAATAAATTAGGAAGAGAGATTGGGATTATATGAAGAAGGGGATGATAATTAGAACCACTTTAATAAAAATATGTAATTTCATTATAAATGAATTATAAAGTGAAAATAAATCAAAAAATAATAAGAAAATCTATACCAAACAATCCTAACAGTGTGGCATAGTGACAGAACACTCTAGTTGATGACTAGAAAAAAATTCCCTCTACCCTTTCCTCTTTTTATAGGACTTCTATATGCTCATGTTTCATTTTATGGTGTCATAAATGGGTCTTTTATGGTCTTGGGTCATAACAGAGCACTAAAAAGTGTTCTCCAACAATAAATTAATAAAATATTATTGTTTTTTGAGCCCATTCAAAGCTTTTACACCATAAATAGTTTTTTAACTCATAAATGCTATGGGACAGAAACCTAGGAGTGTTTTATGAAAAAAAATGTGGCCTTAATTTTTTTAATGAAGTTTCATGACATGAATCTAATGTGTCACACTGTGAAACTTTTGATCATCACCGAAACACTCCCTTTCCTCTTATAGATTTTCTTCATGCCTTGGATCCTTCATGTATTGCACCATCAATTACTATTTATGATGTAAAATATTTTTTTCATAAATTTTATCTCTATTTTAGTGTGGTTCTTCTCATTAGATTTTAATACATGGTCCTTTCCCTATGGAACATCATAGGAAATCATCTGAATCATGAATTCCAAACCTTTTATCCTATTATTGTACATTTCCTATAACCTTGAATGAAACATAAAAATATTAATATTGGCATTCAATATTTAAATTTTGAAAACAATGTATTTTATATTCAAATATGCATGAAAAATATAACTATCACATGTCATTATAGTGGAATTTTGAGATCATATTTGATCTGGAAGATGTGTCGATTATCATGTTTTTTGTTAAGCCATGTGTGGTAAATCCTCTAGTAGGGGACTAACAGGGGGTGGATTTACCTTAGGTGTCAATATAGAACCCATGGTTGGTTTTTTTCTTTGTTTTTTATTTTTCCATGTTTTTATAAAAAAAATTCTCTTGTTCCAACTATTTCAATTTTCATCATTGGTGGGAATATCACTGGTGAATACACTTTTATGGTAGAATATTTATATGTTCAATATAGGGGGAATCCAATTGATATTTATCTCTCACCCCCTATACATGAACCTCAGTGTATGGTAAGACATGGCTTCTTCTTTCATGTAGAGGCACAAGTTATGCGTTATATGGGGTTGAGTCTTGGTTTTGTTTGATCTAGAAGTTCTACTCGTTTAGAGTCTCCTGATCCGGATAGTGAAGTTCCAACATCATAAAGAATAAATATTTTTTTATCAATGATGGTAGTAGATCATGTGGTATTTATTTTCAGTTTTTTATTTTATTTTTGATGTGTTTAAGGCCCTGGTGATGACCATCTGTTGTGTGTTTTTCATGTTCTATGTATTTGTGACTATATGATACATTCCATTTATTATAGAATGCTTCTATTTTAGTTATTTAGTATATGCACTCTAATGTTTATCATTTTGGGTGAGTTTGGTTATTTTCCACAATTATTTCACTTTGAACAAAGGGTATAGTCACACCACTATATATTTAAGACCCTCATCACTAGTTAGCATCCTCTGTAATTAGGGGTCATACTTGATTCCTTGTAGAGATACAAATTCAGTGACATGCCAAGTTAGGATGGACTAGTTTGTTACAAAATGGTATCATAGATTTTTGGGTTGGTGATTCGGGAGTTAATATACTAGTGGGCTAGGAATGTGTTAGAACATGTTATAGATATCATACTGGTATGTCGTGAACACTATTTATGATAGGAAATCCAATTTTCTGAGGATGGTTTTTTTATTATTAGATTACTTTTTTATGGTTTTGTGATTTCCCCTAGTGTCATTCATTGGGCTTTGTGGATTTATGATTATTTTTATTTTTATATCTTGGACCATGTTTAAGAGGACGTTATTCATGCGTCATTCTGGGGACATAGGATTCTCATATCTTTAGTGTTTTAACTAACAGTAGAGATTAATTTGTTTAAATATTTGATAATAATCATATATTATTTCTTATATAATTATTTAGGGTCATTAAACTCAAATAAAACAAATTTGTATATTTTCTTCTCATGGAAGGTCATGTAGATCTTATGGTGAGAGGTTCATTGGTGTAGGCTATGTATTACCTTAATTAAGGGATAAATGGATAAATGTGTCAGTTGGTAATGGGATGTGATTTCATCATCAGTGGATCAATTAGGTAAAGGTTCTTGATAGATCATTTCATTAGGATAGAGTTTCCGTAAGTTGGTATTTCCCTTGAATTCCCATATTCGTCTTCCTTGGGTGGGATCTATTTTCACCACATGTTGTTTATCGAGTTTTGTGGTGGGGATAATGTGTCTACGATAAATATTGGATTGGGTGGGAGTCGTTTTTCTTCCTTGATGCATCGATCAAGGTATATTATTACTTGGGGTGGTAAGGAATGAGGTTTATTTGTGGTTGTTATGTAGAGAATTGAGAGTTCTCCATGTATTATTGAAATATGGACATGGAAGGTTTGATTTGTACCATGTCTTCGCTCTCTTTGGTTGTTAATTAGGTGGTGTAGTAGAATTGTGTTTGGACATTTGTGAATTTTGATTGATTCTTAAGTGGAGGGTGGTCACATGGTTTATTTTTACAAGGGGGATATGCCTAATTTTTTTAAGATGAGTGACAAGGGTGCTCTAAATTGTTATAATTTTCCTCTATAAGAATCATGGTTAGTAGTTTTTGGTTTGTTATCCTAGTTTCTTTTGAAATTGTCCCATTGAACCATTAGTATTGTTGGACTTTTGAGATTATTGTAAGTAAATCCTTATGGTGTGAAGTACACTATATGTTCTTTGAGGTCATGATGCTCATTAAGTTGTTCCTTGAGCATAGAGGTCATTGTTCCTTGTGGGTCAAGAATGGGTGGTTTTGTCATCATGTTGGAACTCAAGGCTGATAATTTTTTCCATTTCAATCCATTTCATTTAGTGATGAACATTGTGAATTCCATGTGGTTTTTCTTTTTGGAATTGATGTGATGATAAGGATACTCTGGTGGTGGGGAGCATCGGATCTCTTAGGATTGAGTGTATGTCATGTTGGGAGTGATTTCTAGACACTATAAAATAGGTTCTTGTATAGCCATGATAGAGTAATTCCTTCCAATTATTGGGTCATTGAATGTATATTAGTTTTCTACTAAGGCATTTCAAGGTTGAAAACAATTTTTTGGGTAGTTTTTGATGACCTTCGTCACCACTATTTGTAAAAATTGGGGGAAATCTAAAACAATTTGTTCTAGGGTGTGTTTAGGGTGAAAATGGTAAACTCTTGTATAAGATGATCTTTTATAATTCTTCCAACCACTCTATTTAAATCTCAATATAGTATTTACCATAGGATAATAGTACAGTGGAAATCTTAGCCATTCATAATTTCATAGAATATTTAATTTTTAATTACTTAAATATTATTTTTTTCACATATGTTTATGTAGTGATTTATTTTAAAAGGATAATCTGATTGATATTTCTTCTCTATATTTGAGTCTAGAATTATGGAATTTTTCTATGGGATGCATAAATATTCATTGGGTATTGGGACTGAACTTGGGCCCCTTTTATTTTTCCTTTTTATATTCACTTTTTCTTTTTTCCTTTTTATTTTCTCCTTTACCCTTTAACCTACCATACACTCCCATGTGGGATTCACTTCATATGGCTGAGATAGGGATCGATACATAAGAGGTATTGGGAATAAGGAAGCAACAATCAAGAGATCATCTAGAGGTAGATTAAGGCTCAATAGGTTCATGGCACGGATCTGGTGAAAATATCTAGTGGTTTATATATAGTGGTAAGACCACTTTTATTTTGTCCCAAAAATACTCATCTCATATCAATTTTTTTTTAAATCTTTTTGAGGAATTTAGAGGACTCGTGGAGGGTCTATCTAGGCTTAATTGTGGATAATTAAAAGTTTCAGGTTGTTTTGGGGGCTTCTAGTTCAGGGAAACCCTGGTACATGATGTATAGTTCAGAGAACACATGTAGTGTATTCTTAATTGTCAAATATTATGAGATATTTGGACTACATGATATGCACTTGGGATTAAATTCTATTTAGTGGACTCTTAGGGTGTTCTTGAACATATGTTCATGTAGCGTACATAGATAGACCCCATGTGGGCTACATGAAGTATAGATGTACATTTTTAGGTGGAGATAATTTCCATTCTATGTGAGGAAAATATTCAATTATCCCATGTTGTAGTACAATTCAGGAACTAGGGGAACACCTCATATACCCATAAAGGGTACACACCAGTTGTGGATAAGGTAGAAAGGAAGGTACCCATGTAGGGGTACACTGTGTGTATAGATTCTACACACCTTGTACCTTAGGGGTGTACATGTCAAGTAGCCTGAGTCACAATGCCATGAATATCCATTATGGTTACACACCATTTATCAAAATTACATTCCATGTTCTTTTCTTTTACCTTTTATTATTCACTTTTTTCACCCTAGAGTCAAAATTGGACTTGTGAGTAGTACATTCTGAGTTTTTTTGGTATATCATGATGGTGGAATCATTTTGGTGTCATGAGTCTATCTAGATGGTATAATTAGTTTATTTTTGATGGAATCATTAAATTATAACCTCACAAAATGGAAAGATTCATCAATTGTTGTTGACATGGATTATAGAACTTTTAAAAGATAAATTGATTATTTCTTAAGGAAAATAGATATTTCATTTTGAAATAAATTATTTAAAAGATAAAAAACAACAAAATATTAGGAAAATAATTTTATTGGAAATAAATTTGGAATATTTTAAACTAAGCTTCAATACAAATAGTATCCATTATGGTGGTAAAATCCCTTTTTTTTGTTATGTTAAAATAATAATTTTTTTCAAAACTTTAATAAAAAGTGACTTTTTCCAAAAAAAATATAAGAACATTCCTTTAATGGATTTTTATAATAATAAAAACATTTATAATATTATTTAATCAACCATTTGATAATAATAAACTATATTCTTCAAAATAAATTATAAATCATGTATATTGAAGAAAAATGATTTTCCACTAAAGAGAGAAATAAAGTTAATTTTACTTGAAAATAATGTTTTGGACTTTTGAGTACCTATAGAGAGTAAAATGAAAGGAATATTTATAATTTCCAGAAATAACTAGTTGAAAAAAATATCTGGGTCTTAATATAGAGAGATCATATAGTCCCTCATAATGAAATTTAACCATAAATAATCCTAAACAATGATGATATTGAGAAATAAACCCTTTCCCTTGGTTTGACTTACTTTTTATTTTATTTTAGCCTCCTGTATAATAAATGTAAATTTAATAAAGTCCTAGAATAGAACCATATTAATACTTATAATAATATATATGATCCACTTATAACATTTCTACACCCATATGATATTAATTATTTATTAAAATATTCATTTCTAAATGTTAAAAATTGTATTTCTCATGTATGTTTTAATTCAATAGTAGTAACGAACCATCTTGTTTTGACCAAAAAAATCACCCAATATGGATCACCATAAAGACACTATCATGAACCCCAAAATGCTAGATGTTGCTGACTAGCACTATGGGTAAAAAAGATATAGTAGGGGGATTACACCCTATGGTTTGAGTGAAATTACAATGAAAAATAGACAAACTTACACATTAGGATAAACATCAGAGTACAAATTATGAAAATCATAAATAGAATCATTATAAAACAAATGTAATGAAACAAAGAGTCATATAGACACAAAGAATGGAAAACATACAACATACGGTCACTCCCGTAGGCTGACCACACATACAAAATAAAAAATCAGAAATTAAATACAATAGGCTCTACAACTAACTCTGTGCCAAACAATATACCCAATTACACAATTCTTGAGTTGTACCAGCCCAATACTAAGACTCCACACTAGTGGATACACTCAATAAAGAAAAGTTATGAATTATCTCCATCCAATCTGAAAACTACTCTCAAAAATAAAATCATAGATTAGGTTTGTACACACGTCGATTTGAATGTATAAAGGGTGTGAAATAAATCCCAGTATTCCACCCCTAATGGTGAACCTATAAATATTCTATCATAATAAGTTCATTCACACATTATATTCCTATCCTTGTTGAAAACTAAAAAAACTGGAATAAAATAAAAACTATATAAAAAGGGGGAAACTAAAATACAGAAAATAGCCAACTATTGGTTTTATCTTGACACCCGAGGTAAATCTAACATCTCTCAAGATATAGAGACCCAAGATTATCATATATTTATATTACATCATTTTAGATGAATATTTAGTACATTATAAAAATACATGACCAAGGACCATAATAGTTTAGTGTATTTGGAATCTTGGAAAAAAATCTTACATCGTGATGAAAGATATTCAACCTGTCCCATAAATATCTCCCCATTTTGTACTTCTACCTAAAACCTATATTCATAACCTCGGTAAAGGAAATATAAGATAGGTTTTATCTCAAATGCTCAATAAGGGTAAATAAAGTAAATTCATAAACATAACATGAACAAATGGGTATGGATTTTGAGCATAACATTTGAATATCTTACCCTATATATTACATATCATAATAATTATTGGAAGTTTATAAGACATGAATCATAAGATAATTATGATCATAAGTCATTAAATCATAACACAAGAATAAGAAATGGAATTTGTGGCATACACATTGGTTTATAATTTTGTGATCATATATAAATAGATTCAGGTTCACTCAATATGTTAAGGAAATGAAATCATGCCTCCACCTAAACTTATGTACATGCAACTACGTCCATGCATAAAATTGTGAATGTGTAATCAGGTTTGCACATAAACTTATGGACATGAAACCAGGTGCAGGTATATAATTGTTAACTTTTAATTAGGTTCACGAATAACCTTATGGACATGAAACCTAGTCCATGTATAACATTTTGAAAATTTAACTAGGTTCACGCATATCCTTATAGACATGAAACCAAATCCCTAAATACCATTTTGAACATGTGATTAGGTTCCGACATTACCTTATGTCCATGAAACGAGGTTCATTAATAACATTGTGAACATGTAATCGGGTTTATGCATAACGTTGTGAACAAGTAATCATGTTCACACATAAACTTATGGAAGTGCTACCTAGTCCACACATAACATTTTGAACACATAATAAGGTTCATGCATGAAATTATGAACACTAAATCAGGTTTACTCATAACATCTATACTCATGAGTCATCCATCGATACCCAATGTATTGGAGGGAGATATAGATCGAACCCAGGACATAACAAAATCATAAATACAAATTACTTAATATTATAATTAGTAAACATATCATTACACATGAAATGGGATAGTAATAATAAAAATTTTATCATATCATTACATATGGAAAATTGGTAGGTCTCATAATCACCACCAGTGAAAATAAGCGGGTATCAAAATCATATGAATCGTAAAAGAGAAATGGGTTTCATAAACATCATTCCATCAAAATGTTAACCATTTATAGACAGAATATGAATTCATTCATTGAATCACTCCCCTATAAATGAATTAGTAACACCAATATATGTCATATTATATGGTAAATAATTTGTAAATATCTTCTAAAAACTCTTCTCTATGAAAATATTTATTCTTCTTTGAAATTTTTTTTGTTAAAACATTAAACCTTTTGAAAACCAGTTCCTTAAAAATAATCTTAAAAACTTATAAAAAATGATTTCAAATCCTTTTGGAAACATTTTTCTTTGAAATTTTATAAATAATTCTTGAAATTTTTTAAAACATTTCTTAAACATAAAACATTCTTGAGAACCATTTTCTTTGAAAATAACTTTAACATATTTTAACGAAATTTTTGAAAAAAAAACATAAAACATTTTGGAAAACCATTTCATTGAAAATAAATTTGAAAAAAACAAATTCATAGAATATTAAGAAAACATTTTTCATTTAAATTTAACTTTTAAACATACAATGTAACTTCAAGTAATTTATGGTTGCAATGGTGGTAAGTCATTATATTTTAAAAATTCCTTTTCTTACCTTAAAAGTTCCAAAAATTAACTTGGTAGGAAAATGACAACAATATTCCATATAAGACCATATAAGGTAATACATGGGTAAAATTTTATATTAATATAATTTGATAAAATTAAAACATTTTTTAATCAATTTTTATAAATCATTTTTTTTAAAGAACATATATTTCTAACCAAAATAAGAAATAAAGTCAGATTTTCATTAAAACATTTTCAAAGTTATGCTGATTAAAAAATAATGGTAAATGGTATTAATACATGAATATATTGTATAAAATATATTATAAGATTTTTCATGTGTGTTCTTGAGATATGGATCATGAGATGTCATCAATTGAAGCATAATCATATATAATCTTGAAAAGTGATGAGATAGTTTCAATAAATTCTTATCACATGGTAACGTAAGATCATACTCTCCATGTGAGAAAAAAGAAATTACATGAAGATTAAAAGTCATTAAAATAATTATATTAATGAAATAACATGTAAAATGTAATTATATACACCCCTAAAAATAAATTTGTTGCATAAAAAAACATGAGTCTCAAAGAAAGAAAATTGAGAAATGAACTATTTGGCCAATTTGGTAACTTTTGAAACATAAAAAACATGAAATCAAATCATATAAGGTATATTTAAATAACCATAAATTTAGGTATAATAATCATTTAATACATTCATGGGAGTTATACAAACCACAAAAAAGGAATGGCTGGTGAATAAAGCGTGTACCTCATGGAAATAAAAAGTGAGATTAAATCTTCTTACCTTGTGTCTTGACTCTCTTCATACTCATACAAGCTTCCTATATAATAATGGTAAGTTTAATATAAATATATTAAAGATTAATATTATTGAATATAATACCATATATTTTTTGATTTTGGTCTTATATTACCCTCTTTTTGATAATCCTATGTTAAGGCTTCAATTCGGGTAATATTGCCTTTATTCTTCATATGAGTCTTAATTTTTTATATTTGTGTCCCTTATACTTATATCATGATTTATAGAATTTAAACAATGATATAAATTTAATTTAAAATCATTATATGTGTATTATAATAATCTATATAGTATATAAGTATGAAATGGAATAAATCCTTCATGGATACGGTAAGACGTACATACACATGAACGATTTTTCTGTTTTTGTTTTTGTATTGAAAGAATTAATGAAAATGAATAATTAGTATCTATATATGTATATATATATCATTAATACAGTATAATTATTATATCATATATATCATATAATTTAACTAAACCCATCATTAATATATTCTATGCAGTGTTTGAACGAATCACATCACTTCGAGGGGGCGATAGTCCACACTTCCTCAAACGAAAATATCATATTTACACAAAATGGAGAGTAAAAAGGTATGTGTTATAGAAGAAATAATTAAGATTAAATACATAATAAATATAATATATTAAATATATAAACATAGTGTACATTAAAATTTATTCCATGAGAGGCGGTAAAGGAAAAATGAACATTCATTGTTTATTGAGGCGGTAGTTCACCATACACATAAACAGTATGTTTATTACCCATTAGATGGATGTGTGTGTATTTATAGGTAAAAACCCTAGAATAAAAACATACTAGTATATTTAGGATGTAGGTTTTTATATATAATAATTTAATAAATAATGCAGATGGTGTGGATAAATAACATAAAAGAAAGGAGTTTGAGAGAATATGTTAGCTCTTAATTGGGTAACTCCATTTGGTTTGTGCCAAAAGGCTTCTTTGAATTTCTTTCTGCAAAAAGGGATGATTCAAGGGGTAATGGAGGGAATTTGGGAATTTTATTGGAATAATATTGGATGAACCTAAGTGGTTTGAGATATGTGAAGAAGAGGGAGATTTGGTGGCATTTTAGAGGGAAAGGAAAAGGACACACTTGGCATTTTTTAAAACAAGTTAGGTATACCCACGTTTTTACCAAAAATCCATACCAAACCAAGAAAAATCACTAATGTAAGGTTAATTTCAGAATAATTTTCATAAAATGGGATTTGGAAAAGTTTATAGGTCTTTTTTGGACTTAATGTTAAGGGTTAGTGCTTTATTATCCTAATTTTTCTCTTAACTATTGTAGTTAATTTTAATCACTTTCACTAATATTTTTGGTCCAAAACTAAGTTTACCATATTATAAATTATAAATTTTGATTATTCTAAATATTGAATCCATTTTTATGAATTCTAATAACATATGTGGAAATAAATTAATATAAAATTAATCTGGTTGATGGGATGACTCTACAAGTTTTTAAAGTAAAAATGTTCAAACATTTGCTATGTTTATATACCCAATTTCAAAGTAAAATTGATTCCAATGACCTATATTTTCTTAATTGAAAAAAATCGGATCTAATTAAATTTTTAAACATAATTAATATATAATTTAACCTTTTAAATAAAATAGATGAAAAGGAAGGTTTGAATTAAAATTTGGTATTTTTTTCTATTGATTCAAAAATGATGTTTCTCAAAAAAATAAAAAAACATTTCCCAATGGTAATTTTGACATTAGAAATTAAAATATAAAGTTTATTTTATCAAATTAAATTTCTAAATGTGTCTAGAATTAATTTTATTATTTTTCATATATTGAAATTAAAAACAATTAATTTGAGATAATAATATTTTAAAATATATAAGGACTTTAACAAATATTATATGATTCATTACCAACATGTTTTATTTATATAAAACCCTTATATAAAATATTTTAGAATTAGTTATTAATATTTATATTACTAATTTTAATAACTCTATTATAATGATATCATTGAAATAATTAGAATAATAAAATGATTATTCCTATAAATTCGGTGTCGCATGTAACGTACGCCAAAGCGGTGTTGTGTGTAGTGAAATCCAAGTCAGTTATGTTTGAAATAAATGTTTGACATAGTGCTTTAATATATAAAAGAACAATTTTTAGTGTTTTATGAAATGAGAAAATATCAAAATATTAAATTAATTTGAAAATATATATTTCACAAAATCTTGTGGTGTTACATTCTACCCCCCTTAAAATTAATTTCTCCCTTGAAATTTATCTAGCTTATAAAAGGTTTAATACTTGAATGTTTAATTCATATAAACACACATATAAACAATGATTACTAAAACTTCCCTTAAAAAGGAAAATTTTGGGACCATAATGGTTACCCAAAGTAACTCATAACGAGATTCCCACATAGAATAACATAGGTGGTAAGTGAAAACTTGTACATGGAAGAGAAATCTTACCATCAAGATCTGATGGAGAGTGATAGAGGACCAGGTCAGGGGAATATTAATAATCAGAAATCTATCAATATATGATAACCTAAAGGGTCTTCTTATTCATCGAAAATGAAGGTACTAGGAAAGAATTCCTGGTTTCAATATTATTTTTCCTAATGTTGAATAATTTTCATGAAAAGTTATACTTTCATGATTTCATAATAATGTCACCCATTGTTGTTCATTGATCCACTTCACCAATTTCTCTAAAAAGCATGGTGAATTTTTCATTCCTAAAGTACTAACAAATCATGAGACCCATGATATTCCATCCATTTTTTCATTAGTTACCACAAACACGAGGTAGTTTGAACATGATATCCAATATACATAAATCCTCATATGGAGAGATAACACATTAATCTTACTGACTTAATCTTATGTTTAATTGAGGTTTTTCATAAATGTTTAACCTTATAACACTTCTAAGAGATTAAAATCCACAACATTAGAAATAAAATCATGAAATAATATTAATATTTATCTATCATATATCACAAAGAATATCTAGATTGTCACGTTCCAAACATATGAATACTATCATCATATATTCTCTTGAAACATTGTAATAACCTAAATTACCATAATTCCTTATTGAAAATATTAATTTTTCGTTATTAAAAAAGTATATTGGATATATTCTTTAAATCAAAAAATGTTGTAAAATTCATCCTTGATGACATAGACCTATTTTTTAATAATTAGTTACTAGGTAATATGTACTGTTCAATTTACCTATTCATATATAGTATATCTTTATCCAAACATCATTATCTCAACCTAAAGAATTAATTAATAATTACCATCCCTACATAAAAATCTCACATTTCAATGAAATCACTTTTATATGTATTAATCACCATTAAACATGTTATTCTCAATTATTAATGAAAATTTATACTGAATATACTTATATATTTCAAGATTTATATAAAATAATCTTTGAATTCAAAAACATAATTACTTTATTCATCTAGAATTATTATTAAATCATTACTTAGGCTTCATCAAATTATTCTTTAATACCTCATTCCTAGAATAAGAAATATTAATCATGTCTTAAGGTTCCTCCACCTCAATTTAATCATTTTTAATATATTTAATGTAAAAAATACAAGAAGTACATCACATATATTTCACAAGTTGTTTGTTATCTCTTTATCTTCATAAGTATAACCTATACTCGTACCACCTTCCTTATTCACTTTGTGATATTTCCCCTTGGTAAATTCATTATCATAATTCCCATATATTCAATATATGAAACGCTAAATATTAACCATGTTCTTTCTTGTTCTATCCACTAAATAAAACTAAAAAGCATAGTGTGAGAAACATTTATCATATTGGGATACTATATAATCATGAAAATTACTTATAGGGTGCCAAAATCATGGATCCTACTTCATAAATCTATGACACTTTAGGTTTATCCTAGGTTATTCATAGTAATCCACTATTAAAATATTTCATTATGGTTCATAAAGATTTTTTGAATTCCCAAAGAATATCCCCTTGGAGTGTCAAACTAGGTGTGCAGCAAGACGATTTTTCGTGTAGTAGATTACCCCAAATCATACCCAGGACATCTTGTTGGATTTGTTACACCAATGAACATTTTTTCCAGATACACATCCACTTGTATTATCCAGATAGGGATGTATCTATAGTAAATTACTCACTCAATCCTTTACCAAAATTCCAAGACATTTTTCAAAACATTTCATTATCCTTAGAATTGTCCTTTGAGAAACCCCTAGGCATATCCTTAGAAATATACCAAGGTATCTCACTAATATTTTCTCATACTAATTTCCAAATTTTAACTAAACCATTCCATTAAAACCAACTATAGAAACCCAAGCTTATCATACATTTATATTACATCTTTTTGGATGAATTTCCAGTATATTAAAAAAATACATACTTGAGGACCGTAATAGTTTAGTTTCTTTGTAAACATATAAAAAATATTATATACCAGTGAAATATCTTTAGCATCTCCCATAAAGGTCTCAAAATTTAGTAATTCTACATAAAACCTTTCTTCATAACCTAGGGAAAGGAAACAAAATAAATGGGTGAGCTCAGATACTCAAAAAGGGTAAATAAAGTAGATGTGTAATCATAATAGGAACGAAAGGGTATCGAACTTGAGAATAAAATTCGAAGATCATACCTTGCATATTTGAGATAATAATAAATATTGTAAGTTCATAAGACATGTATCATAAGAGAATAAATATCATAATTCAAGAAATCATAACATAAGAATAAGACATGTAATTTTTGGCTTGCACATTGGCTTATAACATTATGAACATGTATAAGTAGAAACAAATTCACTCATTAAGTTAAGGACATGAAATTAGACCTCCGAATAAAATTATGGACATGAAACCAAGTCCATGAATAACATTTTGGACATGTAATTAGGTTTATGAATAACCATATAAACATGAAACTTGGTCCATACATAATATTGTGAACGTGTAATAGGGTTCATGCATAACCATATAGACATGAAACCAGGTCCATGCATTAAATACATGTAATTAGGTTCATGCATAACCTTATGTACATTAACACAATTCTATGAATAACTTTGTGAATATGTAATCAGGTTAATTCATAACCTTATGGACATGAAATCAGATCAAAGTAAAACATTTTGAACATGTAATCTACTTCATGCATAACGTTTTGGACATCTAATCAGGTTCATTCATAAAATTATAAACATGTAACCAGGGTCATAAATAACATTATGAAAAAATAATAAGGTTCATGAATAATATTAAAAACATTAAATAAGGTTCATTCATAACATTTATACTCATTATTCATCCATCATAACCCAATGCATTACAGGTAGATATAGATCCATCCCAATACATAAAAAATCATAAATATGAATTCCAAAATATTGTAAATAATAATAATATTGTAACCCATGAAATAAGATAGGAATAATGAACATTTTATCATATCATTACTTATTGAAAAGCAGTAGGTCTCATAATCACAACCTGTGAAAATAAGTAGGTTTCAAAATCATATAACCCATGAAAGAGAAACATGTTTCACAGACACCATTCCATCAACACATTAACCATTTCATAGAAAGAATATGAATGTATTCATTTAATCGTTACACTAGAAAGGAATGGGTAACACCAATGGATGTCATCTTATATGGGAAATAATTTGGAAAGATCTTTTAAAAACACTTCTTGAGAAAAAATATCATTTCTTCTTTGAGAAAATATTTTTTAAGATATAAAACCATTTTAAAATAGTTTCTAGAAAAATAATCTTGAAAACTTATAAAGAAATATTATAAATCATTTATAAAACTTTTTCATTGAATATTTTTAAATAATGCTTCTAAAAATTTAAATAAAATATTAAACTTAAAAAAATCTTCTAAAACATTTTTCTTTAAAAATATCTTTAAAATATTTTAAAGGAGTATATGAAGAAAAAAACATAAAACATTTTTGAAAACCATTTTCTTTGAAAAAAAACTTCAAAAATAATAAATGATCATAATAATAAGAAAAAAAATTTCCTTTAAATTAAACTTTTAAATTTAAAATGGAGCTTCAAGTAAATATTGGTCTTAATGGTGTTACGACTGTATATGCCAAACATTAGTTTTTTATGATAAAAGTTACAAAAAGTGCCTTGATAGGAAACCAACAAGAAGATTAAATTTAAGACAGTAAAAGGTAAAACATGCGTAAAAATCCATTCACATAATATGATAAAATTAAAACATTTTTTAAATCATTTTTAGAAATTATTGTTCTGAAAGAACAAATATTTATGACCGTAAAGAGAAATAAAACTGGATTATCATTAAAACATTTTCTTAGTTATCATATGTACTAAAGAGTGAAACAGTCATAATAATACATGAATATATCATGTAAAAAAATAGGATAAGATTTCTCATTGGTTTTATTGAGATATGGATTGTTAGATTTCAATAACTTAAGCATAATCGTAAACATTCTTGAAAAGTGATGAGATTGTTTCAATAAACTCTTGTCACATGGTAACAAGAGATCATACTCTCCATATAAGAAAAGAAAATTAAATTAAGCATAAAATATCTTGAAAATAATTATATTCATGATATTACATGTAAAATCTATGTATATACCCCTTGAAAAATAATTTAGGTGCATAACAAAACATCAGTCTCAAAGAAGGAAAATTGAGACGAAACTATTTTACTGATTTGGTACCTTTTTAAACATAAACCCCATGAAATAAATATAAAATAATGTATATGTAAATAACCATCAATTTAGGAACAATAATCATTTAATACATCCATGTTAATTATAAACACCACAAAAATGAATTGGTGGTGAATAAATAATGTATCTCAAAGAAATAAAATGTGAGATGAAATCCCATTACCTTGTGTATTGACTCTCTTCGTAATCGCACAAGATTCCTATATAATATATGTAAGTTTATTATAAAATTTTATAGAAGAATATTCCTATATATAATACCATATATGGTTTTATTATAACAGTATATTTCCTTCTGGTTGACAATCATATGTTAAGTCTTCACTTTGGTTAATATTCCTTTTATTCTTCGCACGAGTCTTAATTTGTTATATCTTTTTCCATTATAATTATATCATGATTTACATAATGTAAAAAATGATATAAATATAATTTATATTCATTAAATTTTTATTATAATGATCTACAAAATATATAACTATGAAATGGAATACAGTGTTCATGGAGATGGTAAGACGTACACACACATGAACGTGGTTTCCGTTTTTATTATTGAATTAAAAGAATGAAATAAAATGGAATAAAAGTATCTATATTTTTATATAGATAATTATTCTAGTAGAATGAATATATCATATATATAATATATGTTCACTAAACCAATAATTAATAAATTCCATGAAATGTGGGAAAAATCACATTGCTTTGAGGGGCAGTAGTCCACACTTCCCCAAACGTAATTATCATATTTACACAAAATGGATAGAGAGAAAAAAGTTATATATTTTAAAATGAATAAATAAGATTAAATACATAATAAATATAATATATTACATATATAAAAATATTTTCCATCATAATTTCCACCACAAGAGGTGGTAAAGTAAAAAAATGATCAATCATTGTTTAGTGAGGTGGTAGTTCGTCGTACGCCTAAACAGTATATTAGTTACACATTAGATGATTTTGTGTGTAAGTTGAGGTTGAACCCTTAGAATAAAAAAACATAGTATATTTTGGATACTAGAATTTTATACATTAATTTAATAACAATAGTGGATGGGTCAAATAATGAAAATAAACAAAAGGAGCTTGAAAGATGATGTTACCAATTAATAGAGTAACTTCTTTTGGTTTAGGCCAAAAGGATTCCTTGGATTTACTTCTACCCAAAGTTAGGCTTAAAGAAGGAAGTAAGGGGTGTTTGGAAGTGTATTGGGCATAGATTTTCCAAACCTAAGTGGTTTGATAGGTGTAAAGAATGTAGAGATTTGGTATCCTTTTATAGGTTAGGGAAAGGACACACATAGCATTTTTGAAAACAAGTGAGTCGTACCCACATTTTTACATTAAAAAAGTCATAAAAAATAAGCTCAATAATTAAAGGTTAATGGATGAATAATTTTCATAAAATGGTTTTTGGACAAGTTTCTAGGTCATTTTGGGTCTTAAATTTAAGGTTTAGTACTTTATTAACCTAATTTTTCTCTTAACCGTTGTAATTAATTTTAATCAAGTTCGCTAATATTTTTTTCTCAAAAACTACGTCAAACTTATTATAACTTATAAATTATTTTGAATAAAAATATTTAATAAATATCTCCAAATTATAATCATATAATTTCCAGAAATTTAATTAAAATTAATCCCACTAATAGGATGACACTACGGGTTTTTAAAGCGAAAACATCCAAATGTTTACTATGTTATTATACCCAATTTCAAAGTAAAATTGATTTCAATGATCTATATTTGATTAATTGATAAAAATGATATAATTAAACTATTAAACAAAATTAAAATATAATTTAACCTTATAAATAAATTATATTAAAATGAATTTTCAAAGTAAAATATAGTATCATTCATTAGTCATCCATAAATGAAGTTTCTTAGAATAATAACAAAAATCGCTAAGATAACTTCAACATTATAAAATCAAAAACTAAGTTTATTTTATCAAATTAAATTTCTAAATTTTTCTAAAATTTATTTTATTGTTTTTCATATAAGGACATTAAAAGTAGTTCATTTGAGAAAATAGTATTTTAAAACATATAAGGACTTTACCAAAAATTGTATCTTTCATTATAAATATGTTTTATTTTTAAAAATCATTATAAAAAATATATAAAAATTAGTTATTACTATTAATATAAAATTTTTTTACATATCTATTACAATTATCTAATCTAAATAATTATAACAATAAAATGAAACATAATATAAACTTGGTGTTGTGTGTAACGCATGCCAAGGCAGTGTTGCGTGTAATGCAAAACAAGTTGATTCCATCTTAAAGGAATGTTGGACTTAGTGATTTAATGTATAAAAAAATATTTTTCTGTTGCATGAAATGAAAAATATCAAAAGATTAAATTAACTTGAAACAAAAAATATTTCATAAAATCTAGGGGTGTTACTCCACCCCAAGCCAGCGGATTTACTGTGCATGCTCACCAAGCCACATGATAACCAGTGAATTTTCCTGATCAAAGAAGAGATCTATAGTCCATCGTGAGGGTAAAACTAAATGTTATCTCCTAGGATCTCATTTTATGAATAAAAACATAGAAATATATATACCATCCAATATAACTCCAATGGAATGATCATACTATAGAAGGATCTTCACTCTACTTATTAATGAAACCATAATGTACTGAAAGATATACTAAATAAATCAGAATCTAAACAAGGGACTAAAGGTATAAAAAATCATAAGAGAACAACTTCATATATTGGATCTATGGATGTACTATCCTAGGGTATCCATTCTACCCATATGCCTGATAGGTACACTATCCTAGGGACCCACTCAATAATCAGGATCCCATAGCAACCACGACATATGACCTCTAGCTTGAGATAATACTCATCTAGAGGGGTTCACTCATCTAGATATTACATTATCTACCTAATCCCATATAATAGCATCCAACCAACATAGGAGGGGACCAGATAAAAACTCATTTCCAATCCTCGATCCTAAATATACAAAGGGTCTCTTCCTCAAACCAATGTATTTAGTAGAAACTACCTCAAATGTCACTACCAAAGGCCGACCGAACATGGGATGATCCAAAATTGACCCTCCATCCATGTTGTTGAACTAGAAGTGGTGATACACTCTCATCCAACAAAACATGATCCTCTCTCATCACTCTAGATCTCATCATCCAACAAAATAGCCACCAATATCTCTCAACCAACCCTCCTAAGGGCCAAACCAAAACATGGGGCCCCCACATACCCTAGGGTCACAAAAAAGGGTGGTATCCTAATAATGAATCCCATGATACACCTATGATCATAATCCATGCCAGTAGAAACATCCTCAAATGGCCCAAATTCCATATAAAGATTTGGAAACCCTGTGAGGGGTTCCTTTAGCTCATCCAAAAGTATAGAAAACCCCTAGAGTATAACATCTCAAATAGCCTTTAGTGTCCTCAAACTAATCCCTGATCAACAATGTTCCCAAATGGAATCCATATCTCGAGCTCCCCAATATGGTCTTTTACAATGGTCCTTGTGACTACCTAAAAATAGGACCCTCCACAAGGTCTCCTTTTCATAAGCAAAAACCTCAAAGAAACACCCGCATAAGAGAACCTCAGTCTCCCTTACCATAAAACAACCCATCCATTGGAACCAAATCACCCATAAGGGAATCCAAAAAGAGTCCCTCAGAATCATCTCTCTAGCTTAATGTCACAAAACTGTGGCTACCATCCTAGGGTGTAAACCAATCCCAAGGGATCTAATAGCTCCAATCCTCAAATATATAAGTTATACCTCAGTTTCTCTAACCTCGAGTAATCAGTCCCAATATGTAGGGGAAAAAAGATCTCCTCTAAGATACTATAGGATTCTTGCTCATTTAATTTTTCCAAAGTTCCACAAAAATATCACCTTCACACACTCGATCTAGGATGATCAGAGATCTCACAATCTTTACCCCGGTCCTTGCATCTCACAACCCAACCCAAAAAAGTATTTTGGAACTAAAACTCAAAGAAACCACATAATGAAATATCTTCGTAAAAAACACCATCCAAATATACTCTAAAAACAAAAGGATTCTACCATAATGAGATACAAAAAAACTCATAATGGACTACTCACAAGTCCAATTTTGACACCATGGTGAAAATAGGAAAAATGGGCATGGGTGGGAAAATTACATGGTATTTAAATCAATTGCACAATGTGTAACAATAAATTGTCTCCCTAGACATGTGCCTCAGACCAATCGACAATTATTTACTAAGTAACATGTAGTGTGGACCTCGTACATGGCATGTACCCCTACATGGGTACCTTCTCATGTACCTCAGTCCCACTCAGTGTGTACCCCATATGAGTATAGGACATGCTCCCCTAGTACATGACATGTACTCCAAAATGGGGTACCTAAATATTTTCCTCACATGGAATGTCCATGTACTCCACCTAATTATGTATATCTATACTGCTTGTATCCCACATATGTTTTGGTCATACAAACTACACTTCCATCTTCCCAAGCACACCCTGAGTTTCCACTACATGTCATGTACACCCATGTACAAAGCATGTAGTACGAAAAACTCATCATCTTCAAATAATAAGAACATATGGAATGTTCTCTCTAAACCACACATCATGTACATGGGTTTCACTAAATGTGAAGCCCTAAAATAACCCAAAATGCATGATTCTCCCCAATTAATCCTAGATCGACCCTCCTTGAGTCCTTGAAAACCCAATAAAGACTTTAAAATAAAAAAAATGGCTATGAGATGGGGATTTGTGGGAAAAAATAAAAATGGCCTACCTCCATCTACAAGCCACTAAATCTTTTCACCATATCCACTCCATTCACACACTAAGCATCGATCTACTTTCATATGAGATCTCAATTAGTGAATCCTCATTCTGTATCCCTATTATATCCACATCCCTCTCTTAGCCTTGTTGAGGGAATACCACCGGGGATTCCATGTGAATCCAAATGGTAAAGTAGAAATGAAAAAGTAAAAAATAAAAAGGGAAGAAAAAAAAGGTTTTTGTGCCTAGTTCCAGCACCCAAAGAAATGATATTCCTTTCCTAGGGAAACCCCATCATTCTAGATTCAGACATAAAGATGAAATATCAATATGATTATCCTTTTAAAATAAATCACTTAACAATCATTCATGAATAAAATAATATATAATTAAATAAATAATGAATATTCTATGAAAATACGAATGACTCAAACTTCCACCAAACTTCTATCATAGGGTAAACACTGTATTATGAGACCAAAAGAGTGGTTAGTAAAATTATTAGAGATAATATTACAGGATAGTTTACCATTTCACCCTAAACACATCCTAGAACAAAATGGTTCAAATTACATGAAATTTGAACAACCTGCGATGATGCATGTCATCACAAACTCTCCACCATATATGCTTATCACCCCTACAAAGACTCGGTGGAAAACTAGAAGCCATTATCTCACCCAAGAACTGGAGTGACTCAAACTATCCCAACAATCCAACAATGATCCTTATAGTTTCCAAAACTCACTCCCAATATTATAAACACTCAACCATGATAGATCTTATACTCCACAACACATGATTATCCTTATTGTATCCTCACATCCCAAATTAAAAACCATAAGGCCCACACTACAACCATAATTGAATGCAATAGATAGACAGGGAAAAATATCTCACACATGAGTATCAGCTTGAAAAAAAAATTATCACTCTTAACCCACCTAGAACAACACCCTATATTCTCAATAAACCAATTAAATGAGTATCACAACCTACAACATCCTATAGTTCACTCCCCACTATAAGTATTTTCTTAAACTAATCTCAAAATTGCAACAAAACTCATTCTATGATGGGCTATATTCTAAAGAAACTATTATAAATTTCCAAAAATAGCTATCCATATTCCTCACGGAGGCAAAAAGTGTGATAAGAAAAATTATCTGAGATCATATTACATGTGAGTTTACCATTTTCCACCTAAAAAATCCTAGAATAAAATGGTTCAAATTTCTCCAAATTTTTACAACTTGTGATGATGCGAGTCATCAAAATATCCCAAACACAAATTCTTCTCACCCATAAAAATCCTCAGTATACATCCATTATCCATTCTCTCACCCAATAAATTGAGTGGATGAATCAATCTTGTCCATCAAATGAAAAGTCTTATTTTTCTATAACTCACTCCCAAAACAAGAGACACTCAACCATGATAGATTTGGTGACCCCCCTCCCCCCTTATGAGAGTATACTTATCATCACCTCACTTCCAAAATGACAAATCACATGGTCCGCACTACATTCATCACTGAACACAATTGATAGATTTTTCAAAAAATCTCACACCTAAGTACCATCATTAAAAAAACATCTCATTCCTGACCCAACAAGAACAATAACCTATTTTCTCAGTAAAACAATTAAACAAGGATTGAAAACTCCAATATATTATAGTACACTCCCCTCCACAAGGATTTACTTAAACGGCTCTCAAAAGTGCAAGAGGACTAATTCTTCCAGGGGTCATGTCCTAAATAAACTAGGATAACTCACCTAAATCTAATTACCATGCTCTTCATGGAAGACAATTATAAAAAATCAGATCACCCTTAACCCTTCTATTAAAAAATAATGTATCTCCCTTAAGCCCAGATCAACCACATGACCACCCTCCACTTGAGAGTCGATCCAAAGCCACAAACATCCAACCAAAACTCCACTATGCTACCCAAAGCGCAGCCAAAATGAGTAGGGCCAAGGTAAATATCAAACATTCACTATCAATTCATCCACAATACAGAGACAACTCCCAATGATCTACTTCTCAACCACAAATAATACATGTTCCTAAACACACTCTAGAGATAAAAGACATTAATGGTCCCACTAAAAAATAAAAACCATACCCACTCATGCCATCATTGATCGTATTCACATCATCCCCATTACACAAGTCAATAGACAACAAGTGGTAGAAATAATTCCCTCCCAAGGAACAAGAACTAGGGAATTCAAGGTAACCACCAACATAGGGAAACTTGAGTCTAATAAAAAAATCTCACATGCATCCTTTCCGTCATTGATCCAAAAATGGGTAAATCAGAGACCATTACCAACCCACTAGGATCTCCATTTATCCATCAATAAAGAGATTACATTGCCAACACCAGTGAATATCTCACCAAAATATCTACATGACCATTCATTTGAAGAAAATATATATATGTGGTTCATTAGAGTAGAATCACACGAATTAATTATATGAGAAAAAATGTATGATGAGTTGATAAAATTGAAAACAAATGAACATCCAATATCAGTAAAAACACTAAAGACATGTGAACCCTGTGTCCTAGAATGATGCATGAACAGTGGACTGCTTCAAATGGTCTAAGATCTAAAAAAATAGAATAATAATAAATATACAAATCCTTGGGAATAACACTAGGTGAAATCACACAACCATAAACATGAAATCCAAGAACAACAATCCCATCCCTAGAATCCAAGACTTCTTATCGGCAATGGTGTTTGTGACACACCAGTATGATATCTACCACATTTTTTAACACATTCCTAGAACACCAGTCTATTAAATCCAAAAATCACCCAAAAAAATCTTTGAAATTATATTTTTAACAAAATGGCATGGATGAGCATAACATGTGACCGGATATTGCTCTCTATATGGCCTAATGTGTGCCTCCTAAAATTCAATAGTCTTCTGAATGGTGACGATGGTATTAAAGATACATTGGGGAGACTATACCCTCTTGTAAAAGTGGAAAAAAGTGGAAAATAACCAAAATCACGCACACGGATAAACATTATTGTATTAATAATTAATAACTAAAACAGAATCATGATTTAATAAATTGAATGTTGAACATAGTCATAAAGTATCAATACATGAAAGATTAACAACAGATGGTTTTCCACTAGGCCTTCCAAACATACAAATTTAAAAACATTAAAATAAATACAACATTATCTACTACCATCTTCAATACAGACAACATAACTGGTCTCTAGGAGGCTCAAATGGCACCATTCCGATTTGGAGACTCCATGTGAGTGAATCTTCTCGATCAAAAAACACTAAGACTCAACACTATCTAACTTGAAACTTGTGCTCCAACTGAAAATAAGATTCCAATTCTACACATACACTAAGGTTCACATATAGGGGTGAGAGATAAATCACAACAGTCTATACCCTATTGTGAACCTATAAATATATAGTCATAACAAGTGTATGAAAAAGTGATATTCCCACCCTAGATGAAAATTAAAACAATTATCATAAAATAAAAATTTCATAAAAAGAGTAAAAACATAAACAAACAAAACAACTAGCCATGGGTTCTATCCAGACAGCCAAGTTAAATCTACCCCTAATATGGCCCCTGCCAAAGGATTTACAAGACGAACCTATAACACATAGAATGACTAAATTATATATGAGGGTAATGATTTGAGCTATAAGAGAAGGAATATTCTTCATTAGAAAATATTATAGATATATTTTAGAAAAGTATTATTTTGGGATTTCCTAGTTTTATATATAATTATTTTGTAATTATACATTCTTATCCACCAATTAAACATCATTCTTATTGAGGGAAAACTACATGTGGTTATTCTGAGAGACAAGGAAGGTGTAATTATTTATTTTTAATATGCATATTTAAATATATATATATAAATAACATTTTATTATTCATTTATTTTTACTCTTATAATTTAATGTGATGTGTGATAGGGGTCTATGATGGTATCCCACCACTGAACCTCATCGTAGTTTCTTCTCTATACTTTATACATGTTCAAGCTTCTGCTTCCTTAGTAATTTAGCATATAGTTTTTCAACTATGTAGTTATTGATGGAGTATTCTACTAAAGTGGCTATGTGAGTTGGGATCCATTGCCTAAGAATTGTCTGACTATTAATATAAATGTTGGGGAGGATGTTTGAGTAGAAATACTAGACATACATTATTCACTCCAAAGTATGCAGATTAATCCACAAAGAAATATAAGGTTAGTGTGATTGTGAATATTGTATACATATTTTACAAATTAGTGTAGTGGATATGGTATATTGAAACTTCCATTGAGTGGGAATTGTGTTGAAAAATCCATTTATATTGATGATATGATTAAATTTGATATATCATAAAGGATATCCACATTTCTTATCATATTTTAATGCTTCTCATTAGATGCATTTTTACTTTTTCATACTCCATACACTAAAAATCTATTTTTCATAGCTTTAATATCAACAAAAACATAATAAATTAATAATTAGATGTTAAATACCATTTTTTGATTTATATATTCTTTAGGAAAATCGTTTTGTTCCATTTTATATGTTTTTAAATGTTAATTATACTGAGTAATCTCAACGGTGGAACTTAACAATGGACATTTTGGCACGATTTTTAGGGAAAAAATTATTTCTTGTGTTAATGGGGGAAAACTAAACATATAAACATAATAAAAAAAATAAAAAAACAAAATTAGAAAAATATAAGCTTCATTGATATATATATATAATTTAATAAATTAATTTATCATACCTTATTAATGGGATTAAATATATTATTAAATATTATTCTAAATAATTCCCCTGAACGATTTCAAAATGTGATTTGAATCATTTGATGATGAATAGACTCAGGTGAAGTTTTCAATAGAATAAAAATTGTGACATATTTAGAGAGATTTGTGTCTGTTTTTATTATTATACTAATCTTGGGTTATTGAGGAAACAAAAAAAATAAAACAAAATAATAGTAGATCTTAGTCCTAAGCAAAACAATTTATAATGTATAATATAGGCATAATCAAAGAGGACCAATCAAGGGATAATATGAAATAGAAGAACTGGATCTATAAATCCAAGACAAAATAAAATAATGGACTTCAATTTTTATTTTACATGTAATATAACTCTTAGAACTTCTAAATAATGTTTTTATTATGGTATAAAAAATAAATATCTAAAAAGTATAAAGGTGTAAGACCATATTAAATGAGTTTCCAATTGAATGGGAACCTAATAGGATGAAAATAAATAGTTTATTTACATGAAAGGTGGTTATTTTCATTGAATAGATTCAAAAAAACCAAGGAGAGCACCATGAAAAAATTTCTAACCACTTAATATTTGAAACAAATTTCATATATAAAGGAGTACTTGTATTATCTATTTAATTAATCTATATAAATTAAACTTTAATGGAGGTCTATAGTATTTGAAGAAATTATTTACTCCATAGATCCCTTTAAATAAAAAGTTTAAAATTTAATTTTTCAAATAAGAGTATAAACCCACAATTGGTTGTTCTTACTAAGAAAGACACATCCACCATTATAATGGGGATTGTTTTTTTGAAATTTTGGATGAAGGTATTAAAACTAAATCTCTATTTTGGAGTCATCCCAATGCATATAGTGTCTTATATTTTTATTTCCTTTTTACTTTAATATTATAAAATCTCATTTCATCCCACTTATTGACTTATTTATTTTAATGGATGGTTCCAAATTGGATAAAATATGTATAAAAAATAAAATAAGAAACATGGCATTAAAGGGACAACAAGGAAGGCATGTGTTCTTCTATTACCTTTATGTAATATGAATTTTTATTACATATTATTTGATTCCTCTATTTATATATGTTAATATTATTTATAATGTAACAACCAATTGTGGGGGTGTGTGTAAAAAATTATCTACATATGTAAACCACCATAGAAATTTTACTTACCATACTCTAGGATATAAACTCAATATAGAAAATTTTTAACTATTAGCTATAAAAATGGTGAATTAACATTTAATCTAATAGATTTTAGTTGAATCAAAATTTAGGATTTTATACATGTTATTTATTGAAGAACATATTTGTTGATTTTTTATTTAAAAAAGTAACATCTTAGGAAGAAAATATAAATGTAAATTTTATAACTCATATGGAAAAGAGTAAAATGAAAATTTGGGATCCAACTTATTATTTCCTATGATATCTTAGAACATGGTTTGTTAGAGAAAATGAAAATACATAAATAATAGTTATGGTCAATTTGGTATTCATCATCCTAACCATAATTTCTTAAGATAATTATTATAATTACCCTCAAGGTATTTCTGTCACGGCCCATCCTCGGGGCCCGTGCCATGACTACCACAAGCCCGCCTTCTATAGGCCAGAGGTTGCCGACTAGCACCAAAGGCGTAAATCCCGATAACTGGGAAGACATTTCCTTTATAAAAGTAAACAAAACACTACAGAGTACAAGCAGAAGCAAAACACTAAGTACAAAAGAAAGTGCTGAAAAGTAAATGGTCCAGAATACAAACCCAAATGAAAGTACAACTACAACTGAACAATGTACAACAGAAAAAGACAACAGCTGGAAGAAAGGAGGCATCTCCTAGGTCTTCCTCCTCGGATCTTACCTGAAGGGTAGGTACAGATGGCGCAGCTCCTGGATCGTCCACCACGGATCCCACCTGAAGGGTAAGTACAGATGGCCTCCATAACACTCTCGCCCGTCAACCTCCTCCGTGTGTTGTCTCGCCGTGAAGTCCACCTCCAGATACTAACTTGTCGTGTAGTCCACCTCTGGGTAATGACTCGTCGTGTAGTCCACCCCCGGGTACCGTCCAGTCCTCGAACACTCGGCCTCCATCAGCAATGCCCGTTGTCTGCAACCAACACAACGAGGTGCGGGCATAGCCCGTGCAGGGGTGAGTATAATGATACTAAGTAGGGACCCCGAGACCCTCAAGGTCTCCCTAAAACCAACATGGATAACCACAAAGAATATCTCAACAGATAACCTCTACTTAGGTATATGCCCATGCATATACCTAAGTTTTCAAGTAACCCATCTCAATCATGAGGAAAACATCAAGATCATGAAATCAATGGATAACCACTACCCAGGTATATGCCCAAAGATATACCCAAGTTATCAAGTGACCCATCTTAGTCATGAGGTAAACACAAAGGTCAAAAGTCTCAGCTCAACCAGTATTTTCATTAACGAAAACGTAACTGCTGAAGAGCCCCATCTCTGGAGTGTACAGTGGTCCTGTCACGACTCCGAGGTACTGCTCACTTACCTAAAACTGCTGAGGTACTCCTCCTGTCAAGTACTGCGAGTCTTCGGCCAACTACCGGGCGCTCCGTCTGCTGTGGGTCTGTCGCCAAATACCGGGCGCTCCCCCTAATAGCCTACAGAGGTACTCCTCCTATAGAGTACTGCGGGTCTGGGCCAACTACCGGGCGCTCCGTCCGTCGTGGGTCTGTCGCCAAATACCGGGCGCTCCGTCCACTGGGCTAGTCGACTCACTCCAAGTCGAGTCAGTCAAGCAGTCGTCAGGTCTCAGCCGGCTACACGGTCTCCATACTCTGTACGCTCGTCTCCGGGACGGTCCGCTCCACGAGCTACAGGTCGATACTCCAAGTATCACAAAGTCCTACGAAGAAGTATCTCAAAGGACCGCCTCGTCATTGGGGTCTCAATGCATCAGTCGGCGCGTCGATTGGATGCCCAGTCTATGAGTTATTAGTCTTTCCGTCTCAGGGTCTCAGTTGGTTTCGTGAGACCTTGAGGGTCTCGGGGTCCCTACTGAGTATCGTTATACTCACCCCTGCACGGGCTATGCCCGCACCTCATTGTGTTGGTTGCAGACGACTGGCAGTGCTGATGGAGGCCGAGTGTTCGAGGACTGGACGGTACCCGGAGGTGGACTACACGATGAGTCAGTACCCGGAGGTGGACTACACGACGAGTCAGTATCTGGAGGTGGACTTCACGGCGAGACGACACACGGAGGAGGTTGACGGGCGAGAGCGTTGTGGAGGCTATCTATACCTACCCTTCAGGTAGGATCCGTGGTGGACGATCCAGGAGTTGCGCCATCTGTACCTACCCTTCACGTAGGATCCGAGGAGGACGACCCAGGAGCTGCTTCCTTTCTTCCAACTGTTGTATTTTTCTATTATACTTTGTTTATTTGTAGTTGTACTTCCATTTGGGTTTGTATTCTGGCCCATTTACTTTTCAACACTTTCTTTTGTACTTAGTGTTTTGCTTCCTCTTGTACTCTGTAGTTTTTTTTTTACTTTTATAAAGGAAATGTATTCCAAGTTATCGGGATTTATGCCTTTGGTGCTAGTCGCTAGCCCCTGGCCTATGGAAGGCGGGCTTGGGGTAGTCACGGCACGGGCCCTGATGATGGGTCGTGACAAATTGGTATTAGAGGAGTCGGTTCTACCACAGAACTTATAACTCTGATATTTTCTTTCTGTGAAGCAATAGTGTTAAGAGTACCGAGTGTGTTTTTTAGTTCAGGGAGTCCAGTGTTGGTGCGGGCGGCCGACGTATATATACACCAGGACCCTGACAATTGATTTCCGACTTTGTGCACGAAAACACTGATTGTGTGTGTGTTTCCAGAAGTTTTATTTAAATATCAGCTCAAACCAGGTCAGCTCACCAGTTATAAGTATTTTGACCGTGTCATGTTTGTTTCTTTCAGGATGCCTCCCCGCGGACGACCAGCTAGAGGCCCGAGAGTTATTCGTACTGACAGCCCGCCGAGCGACGTGGCCTCAATACAGGGCTCTATTCCAGTTGCGGCACCAGTGGAGGCACCAGCGATACTACTACCCGTTGGGCCATCGATGCCACCAGCCCCAGCAGCAGAGGGTGCACGTTGCTTGAGCGCACTGCACGAGTTCCAGTGCCAGAGGCCACCCAGGTTCCAGGGAGAGACGGACCCGCAGGCTGCTGAGAATTTGCTGGAGGCTGTGGTGAGAGTCGTCAGGCTAATGGGGGCGCCGGAAGACTTCATGGTGATCCTTGCTGCCAGCCTTCTTCAGGTAGCAGCAGGCAGATGGTGCATCCTAATGCTCCAGATGCATGACGAGGCGACACTTATTTGGGAAGACTTCGAGAGCCTGTTCTGGGCAGAGTTTGTACCAGCCACACTTCGAGCGGTGCGTATACAGGAGCTACTTCAACTGCGGTAGGGCAGCATGATAGTGGCACAGTATTCAGCGAGGTTCACAGACCTCTCATGCTACTCCACAGATATGGTACGAGACCCGTTCTTCAGGGCCCGATCCTTCGAGTAGGGGCTCAGGCGAGAGATTAGAGCTTCTATTGTTTCTCACAGCATTACAACATAGACAGGGGTGTTGAGAGAGCCCTCTTAGTGGAAAGTTTCCTTACTGAGCAGTCTCCAGCAGCAAGACCCACCACTAGCCGGCTTGCGGCAGAGTCTTCTACAGCAGGCAGTATACAGATGACGTAGAGGTCCAAGAGGACAAGACCAACTGGTGGCCGACTGCACGACTCAGGTTCATTTGTGCGGGGAAACTGGGGTGGAGTCAGATCTAGACGTGCCGAGAGTGGATGGTGTTACTCCTACGGTGTAATTGGTCACATGGCACGTGACTGTCCGACCCGCCATGCAAATGACCAGCAGTTAAATGAAGAACCTCCCAGCCAGAGGCAGAGGTTCGATCAGGGAAGACCGCAGGGGACAGGAGGACATGGGAGAGCACAGCTTCAGGCATCTGAGGCCTATGTTCATGGAGCTCCAGAAGCAGATGGAGAGGAGCGGGACTAGCTCCAGACCTGTAGGCTATTTATCCTGTTGCTTCTAGTTTTGTTGATGTTTGTTTGTAGTTGCTTTGTTTCTTTGTACTATGAGCTGCAATAATAAAAAGACACTTATCTTTGTGATATTTTCTTTCCTGTACTTTTGTTTGGTTGACACTGAGTGGTCCCGGTTAAAACTGTTGACTTGACCCTCACTTTCGATATTTCTACTGGGGGAGACCTAGTGACCTCACACTGATGTCGATAGTGTGACTCAACCCTTGGAGGCAAGAGTGACAGTTGGATCTCTTGGTAGTTATGTCGAGGCCTTACGATGTCATCCATGGCATGAATGCATCATTCGTGTCAGGATTGACTATATTAGGCAAAGAATGTGGTTCATCCAAGAGATGAGACCAGATTTCTCTTATCAGTAAAGAAGAAATCATAGCAGCTCTTGTGAGACTAGAGAAGGTCCAATTCATCCAAGAGCGGATGAGGACAGCACAGGGCCGACCGAATCCTTATGTTGACAGGACTTGGAGGCCTCTAGAGTTCGAGGATGACGATCATGTCCTTATACGGGTCTCACCTCGACGAGGTTTACCGAGATGTGGCCAAGGCGGTAAGTTATCTCCAAGGTTCAACGGACCTTTCTAGGTCCTCAGCTGGGTAGGTGGGGTGGTTTACCGCTTGACCCATCCACCTCAGTTGCACCAGGTGCACGATGTTTTCCAGGTATCTCAACTGAGGAGATACGCGCTCGACCCTTCGCATAATCATCGACCATGAGGATCAGGACGATGGCGATGGGGTTACTTCCACGGAGGTTCTAGTAGGGATCGAGGATCGACATGATAGGATCCTACGAGGACGGTCGATTCCTCGGGTGCGCTTTCTTTGGCAGTACGGAATCTCCAGGTAAGCACATGGGAGCGGAAGGCTCAAGTGCGTGCTCAATACCGCTTTTGTGACCCTAGTTTGTGTTGAAGCTTTACGGGGATGTAAGTCCCTGAGATGGGAGTAATGTAAAGACCCAGAAATTTCAAGGAAAAATGTTTCTTAATTTTATTTGTAATTTTACAAGAACACTGTTTCTGACGGCGCCTGATTCCGAGGCCCGGTGTGCCCGAAATCATTTTCCGAAGTTTGGCTTGGGTATGTTCAGTGAACGAATGAGAGGGAATTCCTATCTTTGGAACCAGTGCTTGGAATCGAATTCTGAGGGCATCAATGGAACCGTAGCACGGGTAATTGCTTAGGAACACCTGTTCCTGAGTTGCGTTTTCCCGAGAGTTGATGATAAAAATTGTGGAAGTTTATTTTATAATTATTCTACAATTTTTATTTTATTCTAAGTGTTTAATCCTTTGGAAGGAATTTGGGTAACTACCCAACCTCCCTTGGGAGGTTATAAGGGTGGTGGGGCCCACACGAACCCCACCCCTTCATATCCTCTAACCCCCTCAACTCTCCATTAATATTGTTAACTTAAGTTAATAACTTATGAAATTAATGGAGTGAGTTTAATGTGAGTCTTTGAAATTCAAACACATGAATTTAAAAAGCTAAGTTGAGTTAATAAATTAAGGGTGGCATAATATATTTTGGGTTAGTTCCTTTGTTTCTTGGGAGGATTTGGGGAGGCTTGAAGAACATCTTATTCATCGACGAAGAATGTGAAGAACGAATCAGTCTCTGATGAAGAACACCATCCTTCCATGAAGAACGACGATGTGCCTTCCTTCCTCTTCACCGCAACACGTGAGGAGACGCCGCTTCCTCCTCAGATGCACCCCGACATCGTCTTCAAATCCTCTTTCTGTGACTCCGCTCTTGGAACCGAGGTAGGGTGTTTACGTGTTTTCTATACGTGATTCTCTTCTGTCTTTTATCCGCATCTATTTGGACCGCATGATATCAGTTAACAGGAAGAGTTTGGACCGCACAAACATGGTCGTCCCCCTCCCTTTTTGTTTTTCTTGTTGTTGCGGATCGAAAGAAATTGACACGACATCGTCACGCCATGCGGGATCGAGCGGCATGTATGCGCGACATTGTCACGCCGCACATTCAAATTTTAAACTCTCATGCGTGGGTATTTGATTGCAAGGTGTTCGTATAATTTATTTTGGATAAATTATACCCTCTTCAATGATTAGAATCATGTGTTTATTATTTTCCAATTGAAAACACCTAACGCGGAGGACGTGGGCCGAACAAACACGGCCCGACAACCGTCCGCAGCTTGTTTATCGATGTGTGGATCAACAGACGACGACGAAAGAGGCCGCTATGGCATTTGAATCCCTTTGCAGTGAAGGTCGGGTCCCGAAAGGACCGTTGGCAAAGACGGAAAGAGAAACGGACCACCGGAGCGCGTCTGGTGGTCCGCGGAAGGCGGTGGTGGCGCACTACGCCGGCGCGGTGGCGCCGGCGACCGGCGGCGGTTGCTGCCGGCCTCAATTAGCGGCGAGGGTGGGGGAGTCGCGCACCCCGCCCGCGGCTTCCTCTCGGCGGCGCCGGCCGAGCCGCGTCTGGCCGGACCGACCCAGCCGCGCCAGGCCGTGCCGGCCGGGCCAGGCCTCACCGGGTCGGTCCGGGCCCGGACCCCCCTTTTCGAACCCCTCACGGTCTTTCACCCATATCTTGAGCTACAGACCTTCGATCGACGCATCGTCAGTTGCGTAGAGATCCTTAGAACGAGACGGTTGTTTCGGTATATCGCAATCAAGGTTTCGGAATATTTTGGGTTTGGCTGGGTTGGTTCGGATACCAAACCAACCTGGCCCTCGGAGCGGAAATGCTTATATCTTGATCTCCAGACGTCCGATTGACGTGTTGTCGACTTTGATGGATTCTTCTAAGTGAGATGGATCTTTTTTATTACTCTGTTCGAGGTTTGTATGTCATCGGAGTGCGGTCGGGTTGGTTCGCTAATGAAACCAATCGGTCCCCTGGAATGAAAAGGCCAATAACTCACAGGTCGGGCTTCCAATTGACGCGCCGTCTGTCTCGTTGAATTCCTCTTGATGAGATGGAACTTTTGGCATACTTCACCCGAGTTTTGGTTGCTGTTGGATAGTGGCCGGGTTGGATTGTACCCGAAATCCAACCGGGCCCTTGGAACGGAAAAGCTCTTATCTTTCAGACTGGACGTCCGTATGACGAACTGTCAGCGGCGTTGGTGATCACGTTCAGAAACGGTCCCTATGAGTATAACCTATGAGATTTTAGGGTACAGTTGAGATACGGCCGGGTTGGTTCACTCATGAAACCAACCGGGCCCCTGGGATGGAAAGGCTAATAACTCACAGATCGGGCGTCCGATCGACGCGCCGACTGATGCATTGAGACCCCTATGACGAGGCGGTCCTTTGAGATACTTCTTCATGGGACTTTGTGATACTTTGAGTATCGACCTGTAGCTCGTGGAGCAGACCCTCCCGGAGAAGAGTGTACGGAGTACGGAGACCGTGTAGCCAGCTGAGACTTAACGACTGCTTGACCGACTTGACTTGGAGTGAGTCGACTAGCCCAGTGGACGGAGTGCCCGGTATTTGGCGACAGACCCACGGTGGATGGAGCGCCCGGTAGTTGGACGCAGACCCGTGGTACTCGACAGGAGGAGTACTTTTGTAGGCTATTAGGGGGAGCGCTCGGTATTTGGCGACAGACCCACAGCAGACGGAGCGCCCGGTAGTTGGCTGCAGACCTGCGGTACTTGACAGGAGGAGTACCTCAGCAGTCTTAGGATAGTTAGCAGTACCTCGGAGTCATGACAGGACCATTGTACACTCCAGAGACGGGGCTCTTCAGCAGTTACGTTTTCATTAATGAAAATCCTGGTTGAGCTGAGACTTTTGACCTTTGTGTTTACCTCATGATTGAGATGGGTCACTTGATAACTTGGGTATATGTATGGGCATATACCTGGGTAGTGGTTATCCATTGATTTCATGATCTTGGTGTTTTCCTCATGATTGAGATGGGTTACTTGAAAACTTAGGTATATGCATGGGCATATACCTAAGTTGAGGTTATCTGTTGAGATCTTCTTTGTGGTTATCCATGTTGGTTTTAGTGAGACCTTGAGGGTCTCGGGGTCCCTACTGAGTATCGTTATACTCACCCCTGCACGGGCTATGCCCGCACCTCGTTGTGTTGGTTGCAGACGACGGGCAGTGCTGACGGAGGCCGAGTGTTCGAGGACTGGACGGTACCCGGAGGTAGACTACACGACGAGTCAGTACCCGGAGGTGGACTACATGATGAGTCAGTATCTGGAGGTGGACTTCACGGTGAGATGACACACGGAGGAGGTTGATGGGCGAGAGCGTTGTGGAGGCTATCTGTACCTACCCTTCAGGTAGGATTCGTGGTGGAAGATCCAGGAGCTGCACCATATGTACCTACCCTTCAGCTAGGATCCGAGGAGGACAACCCAGGAGATGCTTCCTTTCTTCCAGCTATTGTCTTTTTCTATTTTACTTTGTTCAGTTGTAGTTGTACTTTCATTTGGGTTTGTATTCTGGCCCATTTACTTTTCAGCACTTTCTTTTGTACTTAGTGTTTTGCTTCCTATTGTACTCTGTAGTGTTTTGTTTTCTTTTATAAAGGCAATGCCTTCCCAGTAATCGGGATTTACGCCTTTGGTACTAGTCGCCAGCCCCTGGCCTATGGAAGGCGGGCTTGGGGTAGTCACGGCACGGGCCCCGAGGACGGGTCGTGACAATTTCTACTTTTGGGAAGGTTTTGTAAAAAATTATCCACCTCAACAAATAGGTGGAATGCACAAGAAATGGATTATGAGAAAACAATTATGTCTAAAGTTATTAAAGGAGATGGATAGTAAGGTTGGTATTAAACTAACATAAATAATAAGAAAATTAATTATTAGAATGTTATATTAGTTGAATTAATGAATTTTAAAATTGATAAGTATAGAAAAATTCTCATAGAAATGGATTTAAGAATGTGTTTACTATTAAAATTATAAATCAACTAATCTCTTATGATATAAATATCATTGGAAAAGAACCCAAATCTAATTTAAACATATTTCTTGTGAGAAATTTTATTGGGAGTAATTACTTGAGTAAATTAATCATCCATGTTTGGGAGTAATGTTATTGTTATAAATATTTCTTTGTTATTATGAAACTTTTTCATTGTATTATATGCATTTTTATATAAAATTTAGTATATAGATATTAAATTTAATGTTTTCAAGAATTATTACATGGTTTATAAACTCATGATAATGTGATAAATTTCATTTAATAATTTATTTTTAATTGAATAATGTTCGTGGATGAGTATTTTATTGGATTTTGGTGTTCATAAATGTATGTGATGTCGATTGTGTGATATTAAATTATCAAGACCCAGCCCATCGAGGCTGGTAGAGCCAGTGGTAAGATAAGTATGACACCCTAAGCCAACATTAAATAAGTCAGGGTTTAGAAACTAGCATCTAGTAGGAATATTACACACAAGGGAGGCCATATCTTAAAGTATATATATGCACACTCACTTCTCCATAAACAAGTAAAATATAGTAAAGATAAACAATTGAAACTATAAATGCATGAATAACTAATAAAAACATAAGTTATTATAAATGGGAAAATAAATATAAATGGGTCAAATACAATAACACCATAACTTCAAATGAGACTGGCCTTCAAACAAAATGTTATTTTTTTCAAGATGCACCTCCAAGAACTATTTATGCCCCATATACCCAAAATAAGATCCACCTATATTTTTTACTCCTAGTATTCCACTAAAAGTCCTATCATCTAAAAAATAAATGAAATGTGTTGGTGTATCCCATGCAAGGATGAGTATAACATAACCATTCTGACATCCAAAAAACACCAAACATAAGGAATCAAATAAATATTAATCTCAAAAACACAATGGTGGGTCAGATAAAAGATAATAACAACACATATATACTAAAAGGGAGACTCCAAGTCTCAAGGTAAGATGATTTCATCGCGGTAAATCTAAGATTCTATTCGAGGATCCATGGTACTACTCATCCAAGAGGACTCACTCCTCATGTCGTACTAATACTAATGAATCCCATCCAAGAGACTATGCTTGTCGAACCTTTCCAAGTTAAGTACTAATGAATTGAGAGGTATCATCAAATATATAAACTCATAAAAAATATACCTTATTATAAGACAATATATTATGATAAATATATATATTATCACACCCAGTTCCAATGGGGGACACCTGACCTTAACTAGATTAACCCACTAGTCATGTGATCAATTACTCGTTGTGTAGGTTACGTGATACCTAACCCTACCTATAGATAAATATGTGTAAAAGGATCCAAAAACTATCCTCATGAATAGAAATATTCTCTAAAATTTGAATGGAATATTACATCCCATTATCGTGAATATATGCCACACTATACCCTTGTGTGGAAGACTGAGGAAACTCAACCTGGAAAATGGGAACTCATCAAAACAAACTCAAAAAGTGTAAACGCACCCAAAATAAAATTAAATATATACTTATGAAATCAATGGATATAACCTATCCTAAATATGGTACATAGTATATATAATTCACACATGGTTTTCCCCTTTAATCTCAGTCATTTTGACATTTATGTCTGTGTACTCCATCCTATTCCCATTCACTCTGGTCATTCCTGTGTATGTTGGTCATTCTCATTCCACTGTACCCAAGTGTACACATCGGCTCACCAACTTCTGGTCACATATTATGTGAGTGGGTCACATGGTGTGTGGTAATTATCTTACTCATAATCCCTATCTACCTTGGAAGGTGGTCCATATGGCGTTTGTTCTTCCAAACTACACACTGTGTATATCAAGATTTTCTAGAATCCCAAGATCTTCCCACATATCTACCTATGTCACACCCTCATTAGTTTTAACCAAAAATAATTCCCTCATAATAATTTTATATTGTTGAAAAAACCTAGAATGTCAATAGTTTATATAATCATTCCACCCATTGATTGTAAAATTCCTCTCATCACGTTGTGTTTCCCAAATTACAATCCCACAAATTGAACTCCTTATATCGATCCCCAATCTAATATCATCATAATAAATGATAAATCACTCCTTCAATATCAAATATAAATATATATTAATAATACAATATGTAAAATAGTGATTTCATAATGATTAGTTCATAGATATAATTAAACGATTGGTCAATAAAATAAAAAAATGTTCACAGAATGAAGGGAGAAACGAATAAAACTCCAAAAGTGAAGAATGAATGATTTTTATTTTCTGGTTTGGAATTAATTTTTTAATAGAGATATCATTAAATGGGGTGTACAATTAGGAATCTATAACTAAGAAAATTAAAAACAATTAATAAATAATCCATGAATTGATTTTCTAATGAATTAATTCATGTTCACCTATAAGATAACAAGAATAGGGATTAATCGAAGAAAAATATTTCATGCCTTAAGAAAATATTAATATATGGTGAAGAAAAATTATGGGTGTTTATTTTTGTAGATATCCAAGAACACTTTTGGTGATGACATTCCCACACAAGATACCCTTTATAAATTTTTTGTGTTCATCGTCGTCTCCACCAATATCATTTATGACAACTAATGATTCCTACTATCCATTATTACCTCCAAAATATAAGTGTTATAAGGATAATTGTATCATCTTAATACAAAATTTAAAATATTCCTAGACCATAGTTCTTATATTCTTTTGGTTGGGTCTTTTTTTAAGGATTTTTGGGTTGAATTTGGAGATTTTGGAGGTTTTCTAGGTTGTATATGGTTGGTGCATGGTTTTGAAAATAGTATACCCCACCAGTGAAAACTATGACCCCAATAGAAGTTTGGGAATATATAGTTGACATAGGTTTTCTCAAAAAATTCACCCACATAATAGAAACCATGAACCATATACAATAAGGGTGCATGGTTAGGTTGCATAGTTTTTCTACTCGTGGGGAACTCTATAAGAAATTGTGTGATTTGATTTAGATTATTCAAAAAATTATTTTAAAATCAAAAATCCCTTATTTAACCCTAGATCAACTCCCACTCTACCCTAATCATTTTTTTTGGATCTTACAGGCTCTCAATAAGAAATTTTGGCTCCTCAAACCCCTTCTCTTGGCAGATCAAAGAGTGGTTGATCACATTTAATCTCCTTAAGGTAAGGGTGTCTCACCGCATGTGGTTTATTATGATCTCTCTGTCATTATTCCTTATATTTTGAGGGATCATAACATATTGGATAGATCTAAACTCCATTTTATTGGATATTGATTACATTTTCTATTTCTTAACTTATGACACCTTCATTATTTGTTGGCAGATCCCATTATGGGTATTTATTTTTGATCTTTGATTAAAGGTAGGTGGTTCTATAATTATTTTCCCTAAAATTAAAACCTTAATTTTCTTGAAAAAAATTATTTAATTTTTAATTGATTTAGAAACATGTACTTTTTATGATTTTATTCTTGATTTGAAAGGTAAATGAAAATTTATATATTCCCCAATTTTAATGGAATTGAAATTGTGGGTGAATTTATGAACAAATGATGGCTTGTTTTGGAAATAAGTTTTATGTAAATGATTTTATGTGGACCTTAAGAAAAAATATTAAATTCAAATTTTTTTTTAAAGGTAATAAAATCATTAAAATGGATGGTTTGTTTTTTAAATGATAAGTCATGTTGAAAATAGAAATTGGACAATTGTATTTTAAAGTTTTTGAAATTGATTAATTTCAATTTTTTTGATATAATTTTATATTAAGTGGGAGTGGATGTAATTTTGCCTCTAGTGGGAGTGGATGTAATTTTTACATAAGTGGTAGTGTATGTAATTTTACCTTAAGTATGATGGGATGTAATTTTCACTTACATGGGACGGCAGTTATCCATTTTTTTATAAATTTTTTAAATTTATGCTGTTTTTTTTCAAGCCACCGGATTTATATAAACTATTTTACATAACATGTTTTTTTAAGATTATTTTAAATTATTTGGATATATCTTCAATCTTTTTAAAATTAAATCATGTTTTGGTTTAAAATATACCAAATAAAATTCAATTACATACCTTATTTTATGTAAATTAATTATACTAATGGTAAATTGTCATGGTATTGATTATAGAAATCATTGTGAGACCCTAATTGTATTTATAGTTCACATTATACCTTTTAATTTAGGTATTTCTATATTTTATTATGCTAGGTCTGATAAAATGGAAAGATCTACTTAGAGGATTTGGATGTTGTTGATCCTTTTGGAATATAGTGATGTATGGGACTAGTGGAGATGTTATCCAACTACTTCATGGGTTTTTTGAGTTTTAATCTTGTCAGATTTTGAGTTATTTTATTATTTACTGTTTTGGTTTTTATTTTACCTTTTTTGGAACTCCTCCCATTGTAGTGTTGAGAAAATTGACTTTTAATCTTTTATCTTCCACTATTTTTGTAAAAAATTTGTTCTCTATTGATTGGGTATGCTATTTGGAACTAGTCACCAACCCATGGGTATTGGAACATCCTTCTGGCCATGTTAGTTCTAGCTTGGGTACTAGGGTACAAGGGTATCAAGTCTAGTTTAGGGCATTATCCCAAGATTTTTCCATAACATGGTTCTAAATAGAGTTACTTTATCGATTAAAAATATAATTAGGCAATTTATTTATTATTTAATTTAATTCATTTATTTTATCTATTCTCTACAAGAAAATACACTCTAATGATAGGCCCAATATTGACTAAAATTATGTCACATCTCGGGTAAAACCCATGACCTGGATTTATTTATGGTCTCATTTTTTCATATTAGATATTTTATAAGAGGTAAACTATTATCTTAGTAAACCAATGTACACATGAGATATTATATTTAATATATTTGATATATCAACATCAATACTCCATGGGACTCAAAATTTTGTACTGACCATGCTCTTAACTTCAAATATACTCATTAAATATTCCAAAGTATTATATGGAAAAAATATATTCATTACATTCTCCCCACCTCATGGATTTTCCTCTTGAAAATAAAAAATCCTATTAAAAATATGAGTTTATAGAGAATGCAATGGTTCTAATATTCCTATCTACTCTCCTACAGATTATCATGTATCTAATAAACATGCATCAAGGTAATATCTCTCCCATGAGGGACATTCTCCTGCCAATCATAAAATGTCTCTAGTATTTCTAGAATAAGGATTCATCTTTAATATTCATCTTACCCAATTAGATAATTTTTTATGATTCATGCACAAATCTACTCAACTAAGACATGTTGAATACATCCCACACATGTTCGAACTGTGATGGTAAGGGTAAGGGGTATGCCACCTTATTATACCTCCATAGTCTATGGAACAGTCCCAAGAATGTCAAAGAAATCATATCATCTTGTCCAACCCCTTTTTATCCTCACCAACATGAGACCTTCATGAACACATGATATCCCTCATCAAACATCAATTTTCATCATCATTAGTCTGTGTAGGACTTATAATGGCTCTAGTATCCCTCATTCACTCACTGATGATCTATACCTTCTCTATCATCACTTATATCAATTTTTGGGAAATAATAACTATCTACCCTAACTCCATCCAGCATAGTGGTGACCAGTAAGATCTCCCATTTAGGTCCTTGAAAGGTTCTACACTGATGAAATATTGGAGATTTTTTTCATAAGAAAACTCAAGAAAGGGTAGATGATTCTCCCATCTATGGCTAAAGTCCATCATGCGAGCCTGATGAATTTTCTCCATAACATGAATGGTCCCCTATATCTGGACATCTTTCTGGGGGTGTAACATTATACTCAATCACAAATATTTTCAAAAATAATCCAAGAACCCTACAAAAATTCACAAATTAATCAAGCATCATGTTATAAAATGATCATCAAGAAAGCTCTATATAGCCGAACTATCTCTTATACATAGAAGCTTCCAAAAACTCCATTGAACTCTACTCTTAGATGGATAGGAAGCCCGAATAATTATGAGGTATTATATAATCACCCATATTGCAATGTGATCTCTCATAGATCATGGAATTCCTATCATAAAATCAATGGTGATACTGTCCCACAGTTACTTCCAACCCAACACCTCAATATTTTCATATAGGTAGATGAGTAATTGAGAGACAAACTTAGGAATACTCATCTCCATCCTTAACAATAAAAACTGACACCAAAATTACTAAAACATCCTCACCACTCCTAGATAAACCAATAAGGGGGATATAAGAAACTCCATTAGTACCTTTTCACACTACGTGACTGGTACCAACATCTATCCTTTAAAATGATGATGTGATCCCCACTTTCGGAAAATCTATCAAGAGTATTCCTGATAGATATATGCTCATCAAATACTTATAAATCACTATCCCCAAGCTGAGCCTTCGTAACACACTGAATAGGAGGAGTGGTAACAACCATTAATTTGAGGTACACTACATCATCATCTCCTTCTAGTGAAAAATAGTACAAGTCTAACTGGTCAAATACATATAAAAACACCGAGAATAGAAGTTCCAGCTAAGAGTATCTTCCATTAAATTCCCCTTCCTAATAGTATATACTATCAAAAATTCATTGTCTTGTAGTAACTCTACTATTTTCCTCTACCTTAGGTTAAAAAAAATTATGAAAATATATACTTGATACTCTTATAGTAATAATTGATGATGAATCACTCTCCCATAAGATAGTGTTTTTCAGAATTCAAGGTGGAAACAATTGATGTTGGCTCAAAGTAAAGGTTACCATATTTATGCTCAAAGTATCTCAACTTCCTAGATCCATAAACAATCAATGTCTTTCTATAGCACCCCCAATCTTAGTTAATTGACTTTTTATTTATATATTTTAAACATATATAATGATAATATTAAGTTTAAGTAGGTTATAAGTGGTTTCGTAAGGTTTCGGAGGAATTTAGAGAGATAAACTATTTGTACATGGTAGTAGAAGCTGTGAACCACCTCCAGAAGACTCTGAAACCATTTGAAGAAGGGACGGTAGAACCACACAGCTGGTGCATGGTTTGTCCTAACCGTTTGGGTCCTCAGAAGATACCTTGAAATCCTAATATCATTAATATAGTATCATTGGTATAGTTAGACCATAGTTTGACTAGTTGTGCGCCCTAATGATTAACCATGAATTTTTAGATTAAAATTCATGGATCTAATCTAAATTAAATCTCGAGACCCATTTTAATTTCCAAATATTCTTAAATATTGAAAACCTTTTACCCCCTAGTATTGATAAGAGATTCCCTTTGATATGGTAATATGTTTTAGGATATGTAAAGCTCGTTGGTGACCCAGATTCATCAGTAAGTCTCCAGTCATGTTAGTTAATCGTATATCTATTCCCCTCCTCTTTCATAAATCTTTATATATAATCTATTTTGTATAGATCAATGTTACTCAATGGGAATTGTGATTTTTTAGTGTTTGATATATTGAATAAAAGGAGATCCAAGCCTAAATATAGAGGATCATAGTATCATTTTTCATTTTCACCAATGTTTGTGAGGTAGTTGCCTTCCCTCTTGACGACACTTTATTAGAACTTTAAGTCTTATCTTGAATGTAACGACCTAAAATTTTAAAACATGAACATTGTATTCGACAGTGTGTATGACACGCATCACCAAGAATAGAATGGAAAATTATATCCTAAGACTTTTGGGTATATTTACTATTTAAAAAAATCAATCTATTTTATAGCTTCAAATGCACTCAATACTGAGTTATCTTTTATTTCATGCAATAATGACTTTTTTCGATAGATTTCATTACAAATGAGACTAAGTTTTACTAAATACTATTAATGTTATTATTTAAAAGGATAATTATCTCCTAGTTTTTAAAATGGAGGTTATGAATAGTATTAACTAAATTATAAAAATATATTGTTTTTAAAAATATTAAATGAACTAATTGGATTTCAATTACTTAGAAATGAAAATAAAAATAAATAAAATATAAAGAATATTTTTATAAAAAACAATTTTTATGTAGCAAAGGTGTTTTATCATAATAAATTTAATTAGTTACAATTATTGGATGATATTAATTAAATTTATATATTATATATTAAATCATATTTTTTCATTTATTTCATATATTTGATAGGAATAAGATAAAAAAAATCCAATTTTACGAATAAAAAATGTATTTTTTTAAGGTATTTTTTCCCTTTAATGGTGCGCCTATTTTAAAACTAAATTTTATAAATTTTATTTGAAAAAATAAAATTAAATTTTAAAATCATAATTTAAAAAGTATTATAGGTTAAATTTTTGTTATTTTTCATAGAGGTTCATTTTTTGCTGAATAGTGAACAATATTTCATTTTAATTGATAAGTAAATTTTATACTAAATAAATATTAATGTTGAAAAGTTTTTTGAATTTTTTTAAGTTAAAATAGACCCATTATACATATATTAATCCAATATATTTCATTTTAATCATTTTAATTTTGAATTTTGATAAAAAAACATTGTAAACATTTGATCTCTTTAACTTTAAATAAATGTTTTCTCATATCGTTTATGGGATTAATTTAAAATTAATTTTATCCACTTATGTGGTTTGAATTTGGGTAAATGGGTTACATATTTGGAATAAGTATAATTTAAAATATATAATATGTTGAACTTAATTTTTTACCTAAATAATTAGTGAAATTATTTAATATTAATTACATCTCTTAAGAGAAAAACTAGTTTACTAATGGACTAAAATTTAAACTTAAGGAGATAAATGACCTAGAAACTTTTCCAAAATCTATTTTATAGAAATATTTAAACCTTATTCATTATCAAAAATATAATTTATCATTATTATGTCTTTGTGACTTGAAAAAAAAATTTGGGTGGAATTCACTCTTTTCAAATATTAAAATTGTACCACTCACCCCACTTATATAAGGCCACCCACTCTCCTCTCCACTTCACACCATAAAACCACATTAGTATGGAAAATAAATTCCAAAATAACTCCCAAACTTCCATAATCTCATATTATAATCCTTATTTTTAACATAAATTAAACATTTCATGGTTTTAGTGCAAACCTAAGGAGGATACCCAAAGAAGAGGTAATGTTCTTCAAAACCATTTTTTAATTTATTTCCTTCTCTGCATCATTATATTATTATTATACCATTATTTTATAAAAAAAGTCATATAATATATATACTTAAATTTTTTTATGTTAATGGTACTACCTAAAACTTCACACGCTTCCATAAAATGAGTTACAAAATCATCATTCATGTGTACGGTGAACCACCACCTCGCGAACCGTTGTTATTCATTTTTTCATTACAACCTTTCAATGTTTAGAATAATGATGGATTTGTAGTTTATATATCATATATATTATATTTATTATTTTATTATTCTTCTATAATTATTATATCATACATAACTTCATTATTTCCATTTTTTGGTAATACAAAAACTTCACTCATCTATACGGAGGACTATCACCTCGCGAAGAGATGTGATTCGTTCAAGATTTATGTTGAGTTTATTAAGGAAGGTTTTAACAAATATATGTGATATTTATGAAATAAAACGATATTTTAATTATAATATATATATATATATAGATCATTTATTTTTCATTCTCTAAATATGATAAGAAACTTGAAACAACATTCATTTGTATGTACAGCCTACCGTCTCCATGAATAGTGTATTTCATTTTTATCACCGAATTTGATGGATTACTCTAAATAAATATATAATGAAAATATATATATATATATGATATTTAAATCATGTTTTATATTATATATATTATCAAATCATGATCTAACTAAGAGAAACAAAAAATAACAACTCAAAAGATTGTCGAAAAATAAGGCAATTTACAACAACAAAATGAAAATATTGAATTATTGTTAAAAAAAAGTGATAAGATAATATATGATATCAAAAATATTAATATGGTTTTTGAATATGGTAATAAAAAATTTAAAACTAGTATACATGAGGATAAATCAAGTTCAACCAAAGGAATCATAAAGTAAGGGATTTCGTGTGAATTCCTTTTCGTTGAGGCATATTATAATGTTGATAACCTAATTCTACTTATATTGTGTATATAATTCACCATAAAATGTAATATAATGAATCATTAATTATTCATGATATTTTAAGTTCCAATTTAATTTATTTTATTTAAGTGAATTTTAGTTAAATGTTACCATGTGGTAAATAATTTGATAACCTAATTAATTTTCATTGAGTTATTTTACTTCCCCATTTTGGTGATAGGGCCATGATATATGATCCAGGAATTGATGCAAATCTCATTTAAATGAGAATCAATCCACACATAGTTCTTGAAAGGTTCCCCATGCAGGTCTGACCTATACACAGGGATGAGGGCATTATTTTTTTTTGCATTGTGGATGGGACCAATATTGGAGATCTAGTCATCACTATGTATCTCGTTGGAATGAGGATAAAACCAAACATAGTTCTCAAAAATATTTTGTAGTTTATTGTTGTGAGATATGGATTTTAGTTGTGTAGCTTAACATCTTTCATAAGTACTTGTGTCACCAGTCATAAAAGGGAAGTAGTATTTTATCTAAGACTAATATTAGAGGTTTGGTCATCACTACATATTCAGTGATGGTCGGAATCAAACCAAATTTTGTTCTTGAAGATAATTCCCCACATAAAAAAGGTTTGTATGCATTGAAAGGGGACTATGATATTTTCCAGAATGATGGATGGGCCCAAGGCATGTGGCTTGCAGCATAGGCATCACTACATATCTATTCGGGATAAGAATAAATACACATGTGTTATTGAAAAGTTACTTGTGCAGCTCTAACTCGTACACTGGGAGAGGGGTATTTTATCATGGATGGACCCAAAATGGGGGGTTTGGGCTTCAAGCTACCACAAAATAGGCCTTTAATAGAGCTAGAAATTTTATTTATCAGTTCTAGAAAAGTTATAACTACATGAGAGAAGTTAAAAGCCCATGCCTTTTATCAGTGCTGAAAAAACACTTTTAAAGGGGTCCTTTTTCAGTGCTAAAAAAACTTCTTGTAAATATGATAGTTATCATCAATTTTTAAAGAATTTATAAATGGGACCTTTATCGTTGCTTTTTCTAGCATGGATAAAGGGTCTATTTATCAGTTCTTATAAAATCACTGCAAAAGTGTCTTTTATCAGTTCTTATAGAATCGTTGATAAAGTATTCCTTTATTAGTGATTTTAAAAGTGCTGATAAAGGTCCATACCATAGTGTGCTATAACAGTGCACTGCAGCACCATAAACTCACCATATATCAACCATATTCCAATACAAGATTTAAATGAAATGAAATTTACAACACAAACACAGTAGAATAATGCTATATTAAAGACATTTCAAATGTTGTTTTATACAATTACATAAATACAAATTATTACATACATTCAAAAACATATATGTTCTTTTATATTTTAATCATGAGCTGACTCAAGATATTGAGAAAAAAACCACAGCTTCTATAGAAAAACAATGCACCTGTATAAGAAAACAATTCATATGTAAGTAATAATATAAAAAAATAAATTAAAAAAAACTATAAATTTTATTAAAATTGAAGTAAATTTAAAATAAAAAGATGAACATGGAGTCATACTAGTCACATCATGAATCTAATTGAGTTGAGGATGATTCCAACACATATCAACTGACTTTTGGATAATTTTCATAAAGTATCAAAATAACTTGAATGTATTTTCTTGGATTTGAGTATTTCATTTTTCTTTTTTACTAAAATTTAAGTTTAAACTAGATATAGGAACTTTTGATTCATTTTGGTCACATCATGTATCTCTTTGATGTTAAATTAATTCCTACATGTTAAAATTACTTATGAATTGTTTTCCAAAATTATCAAGAAAATCCAAGCATGGTTCATTGGTTTCCAGTGAGTGGCACTTTTGGAACTAAAATATTGATTTTTAACAAATAATGGATAATTTTAGTCATACTAGGAATATCATGTATTATATTGAGCTATAGTTGATTCCTACAAATCATAAATGACTTATAGATATTTTTTCATAAAGTATCAAAACAATCCGAATATGGTTTCTCAGCTTTGAGTAGGACAGTTGTCTATTTTACTAAAATTGAGGACAATTTATATAAAAAGATGCACTTTGAGTCATACTGGTCACACTGTGCATCACATTGAATATAAGTTGATTCCTACACATTAAAAATGACTTATGTATAGTTATCCTAATGTATAAAAACAATAAGAATGTTTTGTCTTGTTTTCAAGTGATTCACTTGTCTTTTTTACTAAAATGTCATTGTAAACTAGAAACACACACTTTGGTTTCACATCAATCACATCATGTATCGGTTTGATGAGAAAAAATTTCATACACATAAAAAATTAATTATGAATCATTTTTTTAAATTATCAATAAAATATGAGTGTGTTTGATTAGTTTTAGTGGGGGACTCTTTTTGAACTAAAATATCAATTTTAAACTAATAGTGGACACTTTCAGTCATACCGAGGACATTGTGTATTGGATGGAGGTGAGGTTGATTCCTACACATCAAAAATTAATTATGGATAGTTTTGTAAATTATCAAAATAATATGAATATGTTTTCTTAGTTTGGAGTAGAACAGTTTTTTATTTTACTAAAATTGATGACAATTATAAAAAATATATGCACTTTGAGTCATTTCGGTCACACCATGCGTCAGATTGAGGAGTGACTAATTCCTACACATCCCAAATGACTTAAGGATTTTTTTCCTAAAGTATCAAAATAATCACAATTTTTTTCTCAGTTTTGAGTACGTCACTTTTCCTTTTTACTAATATGTCATTTTATAATTGAAACATGCACTTTGACTCATATAGATCACATTGTGTATTGGATTGTGGTAAGGATAATTCTTATATATAAAAAATGACTTATGTATCATTTCACTAAATTATTTAAATAATTTGAATGTGTTTTCTTGGTTTTGAGTATGTCTGTTGGCCTTTTTTCTAAAATTGTTGTCAATTTAAAATTAAAACATGCACTTTGATTCATACCTTCCACACCATGCATCAAATTGAGCATTAGGTGATTTATTCACGTCTAAAATCACATATAGATTTTTTTACTAAAGTATCAAAACAACCTGAATGTGTTTGTTTTGTTTTTAGTATGTCAGTTTTTTTGTGACTAAAATTGATATCAATTTTAAATAAAGACACACATAGATTCATACCAGTCACAATGTGCATCAGATTGGGGTGAAAATTATTCCTACACAATCCAAATAACATATATATTGTTATCATAGAGTATCAAAATAATTTTAATGTGTTTTCCCAGTTTTGAGTGCATACCTTTTTTTACTGAAATGTCCATTTAATCTTCATACACACACTTTGACTCCTACAGATCACATCAAGTATCAGTTTGATGTGAGACCGATTCCTACATTTCAAAAATTATTTATGAAATGATTCCATAATTTATCAAGAAAATATAAGCATATTTTCTTAGTTTTTAGTGAGTCACACTTTTTAATTTCAAATGTCAATTTTAAACTGATAATGGATGCATTGAGTCATATTATGAACATCGTGTATTATATTTAGGTGAGGATGATTCTTACACACCAAAAATGACATATAGATCATTTTCCTAAAGTATCAAAAACAATATGAATTTTTTTTCTATATTTTTTAGTGTGTTAGTAGTATTATTTATTAAATTTTATGTAAATTTTAAATAGAAAAAAGTAACTACAGTAATACATGTCATATCATGTGTCTGATTGATGTGCGGTAGATTCTTACACATTCCAAAGTCTTAAAAAAATCATAACTGTCAATGTTACCATGATTTATATTGACTTTATTTTTCAAATATCCAATACTACATGATTATCTTAGAATAAACCACATCAACTCGAAAAAAAGAATCCACTCATATAAGAAAACAATTTTTGTGAGGAATACTAAAAAAAGTTTAACATAAATAATAAATAATACAATAATTATATGGAAAATTATTTTACTATAAAAATATCAATTTTACCTCTGTGATTGGGAGTGTATGGATCTTTAAGGAAAGTGGTAAATGTCCACACTATTTTTCTGAAAGGTTTTGAGGAAGAAGAAGTTTAAGGATGTTTTGGTGCAGAAAAGTATGAAAGATATAAAAGTCACCCCAACTCGAAAAAAATAATCCACTTTTATAATGAAACAATTATTATGTGAGAAATAATAAAAAACAATAAATTAAACATAAATATTAGAAAATACATTAATTATGCGGAAAATGATTTTACTGTGAAAACCTCAAGATTACCGTTGTAATTTAGAAGAGGCAGTATTGATTCTCTTCCTACAAAGGTAGTGGATATAAGTTGAAATAATGTTTTAAATGAAACATTGTAGGGTTGAGAACGTTTTTAGGGAGAATAATTCTATGGATGTTTTGGTGTATAAAGGCATAAAATATGGACATACCACCCAACTTGTACAAAATAATCTACCTGTATAAGAAAATAACTATTATGTGATTAATACTAAAAAGAAATAAATTAAACATAAATATAAAATAATACATTAATTATATGGATAATGATTTTATTGTGTAAACATCAAGATTCCCATTTTAATTGAGTATAGGAAACATTGTTTCTCTTCCTGCAAAGGCAGGGGAGATAACATGAAAGAAAATGATAAATGAAACACTATATGGGTGAAAAGGTTTTGATGGAGAAGAAGTCTGTGGAAGTTTTGGTGCAGAAAGGCATAAAATATGGATAGAACACCCCAACTCAAACAAAAAATCCACCTATATAAGTAAACAATTATTATGTGAGTAATAATAAAAAGAAATAATTTAAACATAAATATAAAACAATACATTAATTATATGGAAAATGATTTTCCTGTTGAAACATAAAGATTACCTCTATGATTGATAATATATAGCATTGTTTCCCTTTATGAAAAGGAAATAAACATATAAATAAATATTCTAAAATAAAAAAAATCTACAAAGAATAATTATAATTATATCGATATTTAATTATATGATTTTTCGGTAAAATAGATAATATATATCGTAACATTGCCTTTACATATTTCCAAAGGGTTTCCTTAATTATAGTGTGTTCTTCTGAGGGATTGGTAACATCATCATGTATAGAAGGCATTGTCTATATGAGCAGTCAAACATTTATTTTAGGTTATGTTAATTCATTAGAGAAAATATAATATTATGGGGAAAACATAATATATTAAAAAACACATTTTCCTTCTCATTAAACTCTGTTTTTTCTAAGGTTTCAAGGATTTGGTTCCTCTATAAAGAAACCAAATCTCCTCTTTGTTATCCCCTCTAATGTACAATAAATTTTCAACTTTGGGACCGTTGTGAACGGATTGTGATGTCCTAATGACGGGTTTATCCTCGATTGAATTTTCATCTAACTCAGTATGTGTTTTAGTCATCAATAGGAAAATAGACTAGTTTTTATTTGTTGGATTAGAGAGATAAAATACTTTCACTTTTTGTGATTCCATTATGAATGGCTCATCTTTTTTCCATTCCAAAATGAAATTCACCTTCACAAATTCCATTTCATCAACTTTCACTCTATTGATATTGTTAACCCATTTTCAATGGGAAAGAGGAACATGAAATGATGTATAATACAACTTGTATATCTATTCAATGATGAAAAAATATGACATATTTTCTTAAATTGTATTTCTATTCTTAGAACCAGATATGTACATCTCTTCATCCATAATTTTAACACCACTTTTTTTACATCTTACTAAAGTAGTAATGTTCTTTTCTATAGAACATATAACCATTGATTACAAAACTATTGTAAAGTATAACATTTTCATTTGGTCATATGGCTAGCCATTTATGTCATTTGGAAATTGAATTCAGATTTTTAGATAACTCCTTTTAATTTAAATCTCTATACCATCTGATAAACTATTGATTATTTGTATTTGTTATCCATCCTTTAGCCATGGATAAATTCCAATCTGTAAGAATTTATTTTTGGGATTAAAATTTATGGATCAACATCTTCACTATTATGTAATTTGTAAAGGTGTTCTTCCTCTCTCTCTTTCACGGTAATTGTAACAAAATATCTTCCAAAAATCCCTTCTCCTAGAAGGTGTATGTTGTGACGAGACTTTGGGAGACCAATGATTTCAACATCTGATAGGTAATAGGTATAGAATTCAATAGCTTATTCAAAAATATACCATTCTATAATAAAACCTTAAATATGACTTCAATTCATGACATACTCTTTCAAAATCTTCATATGTCATTAAATGGGTTACATGCATATGTAATGGACAGAACGACATAGTTGAACCTCTCAAACCAAGTAAACCATCTAGTGGACCATTATATCAAAGGATTATGGTGGGAATAACGTCTCTAATTAACATAATATGACTACAATATCATAATTCATAATAAGAAACTTCACCGGGTCTACAACATTATTGTATATGGATTTGAAAAATAAGTAGATTTTGGTTAATTTATGTCATACATTTTGAGGTAGAATGGTATGGAAAGAAACAGTCATTAAATCTTTCATCAAAATATGACAGTTGTGTGATTTTAGTCCCGGTAACTTCAAATTATTCATTGATATGAAATTTTTGATATTTTATGAATATCCTTGTGGAACTTTTACACTAATAAAGAAAATGAAAATTTTCAATTTTTCCTATTTATATGGAGTATAAAATTCTGGAGGAAGAAAATTCTATCTTTTACCATTCATTGGTGCCAACTCTTCCCTTATCCCCATTTTGATCAAGTCTAACCTAGCCTTGATGCCATATTTTATTTTTTCAAGAATATTTTCCAACATGCTAATAAAACTATCAAATATATTTTTTACACATGCATGACATCAAGAAAATGTTTGAAATTTAAACAATTCTAATATGGTATTTTAATAAAAATTGATCTCTTCTTCCATCCAAATTTTGTAAGTTTTTTATAAAATGGTTTACCAAAAACAGTGTAATTTTTTTTTACATTATTGTACTATTGATCACCCATTATTGGAGACAGTGTTGTAACTTTTTTGATATTACCATTAAATGATGTCATCTAGGATTGAAATTTATGTCATCAAGGTAAAAATTTCTGATATCCTAAAAACACATTATTCAAAGAATGTTTCAACTAAACAGAGTATGTGAATTTTTCAAAAATGGGACACCCCAACCTTCCTTTAATTCTATATCTAGACAAATTTTCATAAGAGGGAAAGTCATTTATCATGTCGTACAACATGGACTTCAATGTGAATTTTTCACTTCTATGATAATCATTCATTTTAAAACTTTTATCCCACATCAATTTCATATCTTCAATTAGTGGATCCAAATAGAAATCAATATCATTACTGAGATTATTTAGAATATATATAAGAAGAGACAACATAATGTATTTTTTCATTATTCATAACCATGAAGAAAAGTTATAATTTACAAACATGATGGGCCATTTACTATAGGTAGTACTGTTTACACAAAAAGGATTTATTCCATCTGTAGATATTGTAATATGCAGCTTTCTCAGCTAATTTTTAAATTTATGAAAATCATAATAAATTTTCTTCCACTGCCGAGAATATGCTGGATGATATAGTTTTTCATCTTTAATTCTTGTATTTGCATTCTATGTTAATTTTATCATGGTTTCCTGAAATCCAAAGATCCTTCTAAACTGTGTAAGGATAAGAAAGTACCTTATAAATTTTGAAGGACTTGATTAATTTTTCTTGTATCAATCTACGCCACACTTAGGGTGTTCTATGAGTGATTCATGGTCCTTGTAAAACAATATGAAATCATTTAGACAAGCATGTATTTTTTATAGATCATTCCCATTGAGTGTAACATTTGTTTAGCATCATGTATTCGGAATGGTAATTCATTTTCATATAGTAGAATATAATTCAAGGGACCAAGTAGTTTTGTAATTTTATGTCACTCCATTTATTTCCATATTTCAAATTATATAACATCAATATAGCAGAAAATGTTGTTCATTTAGTATAAATGGTATATAATGGTTTCTTGGAACAGTTATTTAACTCCAAAAAAACTTTGGACAATCAATAAGGTCATACTTAATTTCCATTTTCATTTCTTCCATGGGATCTCCATCATCATTTATAATGGTATTCATATGAAATGATTCATAAACCGTAGTATCATTCCAATTGGTTTCCAAATTCATTTTCCACCTTTTTAGTCCAACATTTTTAGCCTTGATCTATTCTGTGAAAAATCTAATGTTCTTCGAACTCTTCTGGACTAATTTTCCATGAATAACAACAACATAAACATAGACATATGATTTTAGAAGGTTCTTATGCATGATCTCTTACAAACTTGATGAACTCTTTAACTCGATATTCATACTAATTTGTGAAATGATTAGTGTGCATCCATTTTCAATTCATATCCATCCTATCAGGTTCCTAAATGATTAATTTTGTACAATATAAAAATAAATACACAAATGATATCCATTATAAAAGGTGAAAGTTATATAAAATTCTAATAAGTCAAACTTAATATTTGACATTCTCAAATAATTTTAATATTTTTAAGAAAATGGGTAATTGGATTTAAGAAAAGAATTACTCTACTATGGTAAGTGTTGCCCTATGAACTCATTCAAAGGTGAAAGTGACAGACAACTCATCCTCATTTAATTTTCCATTATACATACCCACCCTTAATATTTATAAGTAATGCACAAAACATATCTATTATTTCATAAAATTGGATCCACATGAGATGTATATTTTTATTTATCACACATTAAAGAATGGAAATTTGATAAAATGAAACTCCTTCTCAATTATATTAGAACCTCTCCACCACTCCTTTAGAACAATAACTAAAATTATGACCCCTCAATATAATCTAAAAATAATATTTATAATTTTCATCAATTATACTTTTTAGAGGTCCTAGTCTCAATAGGATGTCCTAAATTATTCAATACGAAATAAAATTCAATAGAAGATATGATTTCATTTATATAATTAAGAATTTATTATATTTCTTTTCCATTTAACTTTTTCAACTACCTATTCTTAATACTAATTTACACCTTTAATAAAATTAAAATAAAATCGTTATACTTATTTAATAAATATATTACAATAAAATTAACTTCATATTAATTCTCATCGATTGATTATTACATGTTATTTTTCTGGTTCAATTTAACCACCAACATAAAGGATGATATAAAATGATATCATGGATTGTTATGAAAACATAATTAATTTTTTAATTGATATTTATAATGAAATTATTTTTGTTTATGGTTCAGTAAAGGTAATATGACTATTTCACTCATTCTTAACAAACCACTTTAAGTTTTAAAAAATTACTAAAACAAGAATATTATTAATTCTATGTTGGAAAACCATACAAAAAATGTCCATGGATTGAACTTGGATGGTATTAACTCTAAATGGAACTTTATTTATAATACCTTTTATAAGGCCCCGGCCTTAAACCTTACTTCATATTGAATTAAATTAATAATTCACATTGAGGATCTTTTCAGGTTTAGAGTTTTAGAGAATTAGAACATAACTATTACATCTCAAAACATTACAAAGTAGTCACTTCTACTAAGTTTCCATAATAATAATAAAAACTCTTAAAAGAAACATGTCTATTTCCATGTTTTATATAGTATGACATTCCCTTGATTCCATCCTTGACCTTATTCCACATTAAGCCCTGTGAAAAACATTTCAAAAAAACTTGGGGTGAGCATAAAAAGCTCAGTAAGGGATACACAAAGAATGAAAACTGTTAGTTTTTCAAACATCAAGTAAACCATATATACTCTATCAAAGTAATACCTTTACATTCATGAAGTAGTAAAAACTCTTCACTGAATAAAGTATCATTACTTACCTTTTTGTAACCAAAGGATTTCCATAAAACCCATAAAAAGAACACATAACATATATAAAGGTAACGTGGGACATAAACATACTTAAGTGGAATAACCATACGGTCGACTTCCACACATATCACTTAATGGAATATCCATACGGCCAATTTCCATACATACTTAATGGAATAGCCATACGGCCGACTTCCATACCCAATGCATTGGAGGTTATAACGTAACCACCCGTCCTGGTATTCACGGCACCACTCATCATATGGTTTATAACGTAACCACCCATTAAAATGTCCAAGTACCAATATAAAATCATAAAACATAAAACCAATATAAAGGAATGGTAACATTTCTACATTTCAATCACAATATATCATAAATATATTGACATAATAGAATCCTTTTTCAAAACCATTTTCAATACCAAAATAAAAGAAAAGTAAAACATGGTATTTATTTTTCTTTTAAAAAGAAGGTATGGCTTGTAGAGGAAGTCGAAACTCAAATAACGGTCACGACGGCGGAGAAGTCATTGTCGCCGCATACGTACGACAAAAACATTCCCTTTTGTCGTTTAGTAAATGCTTCGTATAAAAATATTCCTTTTGAATAAACGTAAAAGTCAAAGGGGTTTATACACTGTATAAAATAAAGTTGTTTATAAAACGAAATATGCATCAATGAAAGGAGATTGAGACGAAGTCCCTTACCTCGGGTCCGACTTGACTCGATCATTCTTTAACGTCCTGAATAATAAACTTGAGTTAATTTATACTTGATTAAGAACCTTTTTAAAGTTCATTATTCCTTTTATATCACTTATTTCCATGTTATAAACATTATGTAACCATTTAAGTTAATAATGTTTGTTTTGTCAATATTTGGTTCTTAAGTCGAAAGTGGACTTCTTACAATTACATGTTGTTCGTGTGGTCAAAGTTTCTTTATATCCAGAATGAAATTCCTGATTTGTATATCATATATATCATATATATCCATCATATAAATTTATTTATAATATTACATAATCATTTAGAGGTAAGAAATGAAATGCACCGTTCATGGAGACGGTAAGCCGTACGTACGCATGAACGCTACTTTCGTTTCTTTGTCATATTAATGGAATTAAAACTAAATGAGAGGTATGTATATTTTAATTCCAGAATTATATTCATCATTTAGATATATCATTAATTATATATATCCATTATATACATGTACTTTTATTAGTACATTACATTTGGGGATAAGAAATGAAATGCACCGTTCATGGAGACGGTAAGCCGTACGTACGCATGAACGCTACTTTCATTTCTATCTCATACTTTAATGGAAAGAAATAATAATGATATAGAGGTATATTATAATTCCAGTATAACATAATATATAATAACTTTAAATCCATCCTTTACACGTCCCACATATGGCATTAACGAATCACATCGCTTTGAGGGGGCGGTAGTCCGCACTTCCTTAAATGAAGATATCGTGTTTACCCATAATGGAAACCATAAAGGTATGCCCAAAATGAAAAATACAGAAGCTTAAAGAAAAAATAAACATATTATATATCATATATAAAAATAGTGACATCATAATGTCCACCTTTGAAGGTGTTAAATGAGTATTGAACAATCATCGTTTCGGGAGGCAGAATTTCGCCATCCACGGAAACCATATGTTCTTTAACCATTTGATGTAGTTGTGTGAGAGTGTAGCTCGAATAAATCTTATAAAAACATCCTAGTATATTGAATATAATTGTGTTGTTATAAAAGAAGTAAATAAAAAGAGTTTAGAGGGTTGGAGAAGCAAAATAAAACAAATGAACAAGAGAGAATGAATTACCTTTAAAAGTGTAACTCCTTTTGATTTGAGCCTAAAGGATTACTTTGAAAAGATTATGCCCAAAGGGAATCCTCTAGGATGAGGAGGGGGATTTGGAGAGAGTAAATGGGCAGGGGTTGGCCGAGCCAAAGGCTTGAGGAGTGTGTGTAAGGTGGTAGAGGTGGGGGCCTTTTATAAGAGGAGAGGAGGGGCACTTTTGGAAAGTTAAGAAATATTACTTTATTTGAAAATGTGTTTCGGTTTTAAAAGGTCCCACATTGATATAATTAGTGGATAAGGTGATAAGGGTTCTAAATCCACCCATCCAATAAGTTTTGGACATGTGTAGTTCATATATTTTACATTATCTTTCCATTTTATTTAAATCGTTAAATAATGAGGTCATCGTTGCATCATCATGATGTCATAAATAAATTAATTTATTTAAAGTCTAAAAATTATAAAAAAAATACTATGATGTAGGAAATCTTTTTATATGTCCAATTACTATTTATAATCAAAAATATGACTTGTATAACCCCATTTAAAAAATTGTTAAATTAAAACATATCATGTTTGTGTCATTTTTACTTTTACATTAAATAAAAAGTTATTTATGTCATTTCCCAACCAAAGTGGCTCCATGGGGTCCCCAAGTTGACCCATGGCTTGTCTTGGTCGGCCATGACACAACCAATAAGTTTGGGACATGTGTCTAGGTCATTTCATATTATTAAAACATTACTTATACCTTAAACTACCCTAATTACCACTAATCGCGATTAAGAACTTAATAAGTTACTATTCACCAAAAAATTATTTTAATCTCATTGAACCACATTTTACTTCTTAATGAAAACCATTTATGTCGGATTTTTGAAATTCAAAACACAATGATGGCAAAATTTCATTTAAACGAAAAATCAGTTTTTATAAGTACCACTTAGTGGTTTCACTATTCATCAAAAATTGAAGTTTTTCAGAAAATTACCAAAAATTCACCCTAAGCTATATTTGATATTCCGAATTCAAAAATGAAGTCTATTTTACAAAATTCAAAACATATAAGTCAAATTAATTAATTTAATAATTAATTCCCGCTGTCAGAGCAAATAGCGTGTTTTTATGAAACAATAAGTATCAAAAGATTGACACTAGTTTGAGTCCAATTTCAAAGTGAAATTGATTCCAACGACCACTATTGGATTTAATGGTAAAAATATTTTCTAATTTCACTATAAAACCAATTCAAAAGATAATCTAATCATATAAATAAATTAGATTAAAAAAGGTTTTGAATTAAAATACAACATTTTACACTATTCATAAAAAAAATGAACTTTATCAGAAAGGTACCAAAAATTTACACAAAGTAAATTTTGATGTCCCGATTCTAAAGAAGAGTTATATTTGGTCCAATAGAATTTATAAGATCGATCAAAACTATATTTAATGACGGTTCTCCGTTAAAAGGTGATAAGTGGACCTTTCTTGAAAATTAGGGTATAAATGCCTAAAATTGAACTCTTTCCGTATTTTAAGCCTTTATCTTTTATTGGGTAAATGTAAAAACATTTAAAAACATATATAATCATATTTTAGTTATTTCTATCCATTACCGCTAGTACAGCGGCTACTCGTTAACTAACATTTAAAATAATATTATTTTATTACTTGTGTGCAACGTAAGTTTTCAAAGAAACACATCGTTGCGTACCGAGTACGCTATCGAACATAGAAACCCCTTTTAATTAAAATTAATATTTAATTCGGAAATATTAATAAATATGAAAATTCTTTATTCTTTATTTACCTGGGATTTTACATCCTTCCCCCCTTTTGGGAATTGCATCCTCGCAATTTTATTCACTTATCAAAATAAGTGGGGGTATTTATCCCTCATAGCATTTTCAGATTCTAATGTTGCCTCTTCAATCATGTGGTTTTTCCACAAAACCTTTACCTGGTGAATCACCTTATTCTGTAACACTTGCTCCCTGTGGTCAAGAATCTGGACCGGTTTTTCCTCATAAGATAGGTTCTCTTCCAGCTGAACTACCTCTGGACTCAAAACATGAGATGGATCTGGCATATACTTTCTCAACATCAAAACGTGAAAAACATTGTGTACCTGAGATAAACTCGGAGGTAAAGCCACTCGGTATGCAACTGATCCAACTCTCTCCAGAATTTCATATGGTCCAACGAACCTTGGACTCAACTTTCCTTTCTTACCAAATCTCATCACACTTTTCCAAGGAGAAACCTTGAGAAAAACATGATCACCTACCTCAAAAGATAGATCCTTCCTCCGATTATCCGCATAACTTTTCTGCCTGCTCTGAGATGTTCTCATGTGCTTCTGAATCAACTGAACCTTTTCTGCCATCTCTTCTACCAATTCTGGTCCCATCAGCTTCCTTTCACCCACTTCATCCCAAAATGCTGGAGTTCGACACCGCTTCCCATATAATGCCTCAAATGGTGCCATCTGTATACTAGAATGAAAACTGTAATTATAAGAAAACTCAACCAAAGAAAGATGTTGGTCCCAAACTCCCTGATAATCCATCGAACAAGCTCGTAGCATATCCTCCAAGGTCTGAATTGTTCGTTCTGACTGCCCATCTGATTGAGGATGAAAAGCTGTACTAAAATTTAATTTCATACCCAATGAATTCTGAAGGCCTTTCCAAAAGTTAGATGTGAACCTGGGATCACGATCAGATACAATGGAGAGAGGAACTCCATGTAACCTGACTATCTCTTTAAGATAAAAACGGGAAAGGTGATCTAGAGAGAAAGTATCTCGTATAGAAAGGAAATGAGCAGATTTGGTCAAGCGATCAACAATAACCCAGATTTCATTATTACCTCTAGATGTCCTCGGTAATCCCACAACAAAGTCAATGGATATGTTTTCCCATTTCCACTCTGGCACTGGTAAAGGCTGAAGCATCCCTTTCGGTAACTGTCGCTCTGCTTTAACCTGTTGACATGTCAAACACTTCACAGTAAAATCAGCAATGTCTCTTTTTATTCCATCCCACCAGTAATACTCCTGCAGATCTCTATACATCTTAGTACTGCCCGGATGAACTGAAAATGGAGAACTATGAGCTTCACATAACAACTCTCTCTTCAATTGTGAATCACAAGGCACACACAATCTCTTCACAAATCTCAAAACACAATCATTATCAATGATGAATTCAGGAAACTTACCTTTCTGAACGAGCTCTATAGTCAATCTTAGCATGGTAAATAGAGAGCCAATCCATACCCAGGATAACATCAAACTCTACTAGAGGTAGAACAATAAGGTTTGCAAGTAGGTTCTTTCCACAGATAAGGATAGGAAGATTCTTATAAATTCTTTTTGCCTCAAAATTTCCCCCATGTGTTTTTACCAAAAGTTCAGGAGTCATTTCTTGAGATGGTATTCCCATTTTACTAGAGAAGGTTTCAGAGATGAAAGAATGTGTAGACCCCGAATCAAACAACACACTGGCATAATCTGAAAAAACAAACAAATTACCTGATACAACTTCATTTAATGTCCCGACATCTGCTGAAGTAGTTGCAAAGGATTTTACCACCCCTTTCTGCTTGTAGTCTAACTGCTTCCCATCACTCAAGCTCTTTGTCGGACACTCGTTTGCATAGTGACCCATCTCATTGCACCTATAAAATTTCACTAACTGTAAATCAAATTTGTTTTTACCTTCACCTTGATCCTTTTCAGTGCAATCACGAGCCTTATGTCCCATCTTACCACATCGGTAGCACTTTCCAGAATTCAGAACACATTCCCCAGCATGCCTTTTGCCACATTTATCACAAACTGGAAACTTAGTTCTCTTACCATCAGACTTTTTTTTTGAAGAATTCTTACCTTTCTCCTGCCACCTCGGTCTCTTCTTCTGCTGGTTGTTATAGAACACTTGGCCATTGGAAAACTCCATTTCCACCTTCTCAGCACATCGAACAAGATTTTCATAACTTTTAAACTCATGAGAAGCTAGTTCCCTTCGATATTTTGGCTTTAATCCTGAGTAAAAACGATTGATTTTACTATCAAGGTCTCGGATAAAATTTGGAACATACCTTGCCAATCGAGTGAACCTTTCTTCATAAGCAGCCACTGAATCATCCTCCTGCCTCAATTCTAGGAACTGTTTTTCCATCCTAAGACGAACCACCTTAGGAAAATATTTCTCAAGAAACATACCTTTGAATTCGTCCCAGTGAAGATCCTCAATCTCATCACTATCCCTTATATTTTTCACCATCGACCACCACTAATCAGCTTCACCCTCAAAACGGTAAACAACAAGACTAACCTTTTGATGTTCTGAACACCCCATGACATCAAAAATCTTCTCCAGTGCTTTAATCCACCCTTCAGCTTGCACAGGGTCATATGATCCTCTGAATGATGGGGGATGTTGCCTCATGAAATGTTCCACCACTGACATGTTCCTCTACGGTTGATCTGGCTGATCTCGTGCATGGATACCACCACCATTTATAGCCTGAGTCAACTGTGCCATCACTGCAACAAACTATTCAGTTCCGATTCCGACCATCTCAGGTTGCTGATTTGGAAGGTTATCTTCCTCCTGATGTCATCCCAACATAGATGCTTTGTTTCCTCTACGGAAAACCATTCTGAACACAGAAATATCTTAGGCGAAGCAACATGGTAATCCGTAAATGCTATATCATTTCAATCATATTATAATTTAACACTTTTCTAACTCCTAAAGTTGTCTAAACAGACCTCTGATACCAACTATAAGGCCCCGGCCTTAAACCTTACTTAAAATTGAATTAAATGAATAATTCACGTTGAGGATCTTTTCAGGTTTAGAGTTTTAGAGAATTAGAACATAACTATTACATCTCAAAAGATTACAAAGTAGTCACTTCTACTAAGTTTCCATAATAATAATAAAAACTCTTAAAAGAAACATGTATATTTCCATGTTTTATATAGCATGAAATTCCCTTGATTCCATCCTTGACCTTATTCCACATTAAGTCCTGTGAAAAACATTTCAAAAAAACTTGGGGTGAGCATAAAAAGCTGAGTAAGGGATACACAAAGAATGAAAACTGTTAGTTCTTCAAACATCAAGTAAACCATATATACTCTATCAAAGTAATACCTTCACCTTAATGAAGTAGTAAAAACTCTTCACTGAATAAAGTATCATTACTTACCTTTTTGTAACCAAAGGATTACCATAAAACCCATAAAAAGAACACATAACATATATAAAGGTAACTTGGGACATAAACATACTTAAGTGGAATAACCATACGATTGACTTCCACACATATCACTTAATGGAATAGCTATACAGCCAATTTCCATACATACTTAATTGAATAGTCATACGGCCGACTTCCATACCCAATCCTTTGGAGGTTATAACGTAACCACCCATCCTGGTATTCACGGCACCACCCGTCATATGGTTTATAACGTAACCACCCGTTAAAATGTCCAAGTCCCAATATAAAATCATAAAACATAAAACCAATATAAAGGAATGGTAACATTTCCACATTTCAATCACAATATATCATAAATATATTGACATAATAGAATCCTTTTTCAAAACCATTTTCAATACCAAAATAAAAGAAAAGTAAAACATGGTATTTATTTTTCTTTTAAAAAGAAGGTATGGCTTGTAGAGGAAGCCGAAACTCAAATAACGGTCACGACGGTGGAGAAGTCGTTGTCACCGCATACGTACGACAAAAACATTCACTTTTGTCGTTTAGTAAACGCTTCGTATAAAAATATTCCTTTTGAATAAACGTAAATGTCAAAGGGGTTTATACACCGTATAAAATAAATTTGTGTATAAAATGAAATATGCCTCAATGAAAGGAGATTGAGACGAAGTCCCTTACCTCGGGTCCGACTTGACTCGATCGTTCTTTAACGTCCTGAATAATAAACTTGAGTTAATTTATACTTGATTAAGAACCTTTTTAAAGTTCATTATTCCTTTTATATCACTTATTGCCATGTTATAAACATTATGTAACCATTTAAGTTAATAATGTTTGTTTTGTCAATATTTGGTTCTTAAGTCGAAAGTGGACTTCTTACAATTACATGTTGTTCGTGTGGTCAAAGGTTCTTTATATCCAGAATGACATTCCTGATTTGGATATCATATATATCATATATATCCAGCATATAAATGTATTTATAATATTACATAATCATTTAGAGGTAAGAAATGAAATGCACCGTTCATGGAGACGGTAAGCCGTACGTACTCATGAACGCTAATTTCATTTCTTTGTCATATTAATGGAATTAAAACTAAATGATAGGTATGTATATTTTAATTACAGAATTATATTCATCATTTAGATATATCATTAATTATATATATCCATTATATACATGTACTTTTAGTAGTACATTACATTTGGGGATAAGAAATGAAATGCACCGTTCATGGAGACGGTAAGCCGTACGTACGCATGAACGCTACTTTCATTTCTATCTCATACTTTAATGGAAAGAAATAATAATGATATAGAGGTATATTATAATTCCAGTATAACATCATATATAATAACTTTAAATCCATCCTTTACACGTCCCACATATGGAATTAACGAATCACATCACTTTGAGGGGGCGGTAGTCCGCACTTCCTTAAATGAAGATATCGTGTTTACCCATAATGGAAACCATAAAGTATGACCAAAATGAGAAATACAGAAGCTTAAAGAAAAAATAAACATATTATATATCATATATAAAAATAGTGACATCATAATGGCCACCTCTGAAGGTGTTAAATGAGTATTGAACAATCATCGTTTTGGGAGGCAGAATTTCGCCATCCACGGAAACCGTATGTTATTTAACCATTTGATGTTGTTGTGTGAGAGTGTAGCTCGAATAAATCTTATAAAAACATCCTAGTATATTTATGATACTGGAGTTGTTACAAAAGAAGTAAATAAAAAGAGTTTAGAGGGTTGTAGAAGCAAAATAAAACAAATGAACAAGAGAGAATGAATTACCTTTAAAAGTGTAACTCCTTTTGATTTGAGCCTAAAGGCTTCCTTTGAAAGGATTATACCCAAAGGGAATCCTCTAGGATTAGGAGGGGGATTTGGAGAGAGTAAATGGGCAGGGGTTGGCTGAGCCAGAGGCTTGAGGAGTGTGTGTAAGGTGGTAGAGGTGGGGGCCTTTTATAAGAGGAGAGGAGGGGCACTTTTGGAAAGTAAAGAAATATTACTTTATTTGAAAAAACAATTCGGTTTTAAAAGGTCCCACATTGATATAATTCGTGGATATGGTGATAAGGGTTCGAAATCCACCCATCCAATATGTTTTGGACATGTGTAGTTCATAGATTTTACATTATCTTTCCATTTTATTTAAATCGTTAAATAATGAGGTCATCGCTGCATCATCCTGATGTCATAAATAAATTAATTTATTTAAAGTATAAAAATTATAAAAAAAATACTATGATGTATGAAATCTTTTTATCTTTCCAATGACTATTTATAATCAAAAATCTGACTTGTATAACCCCATTTAAAAAATTATTTTAGTAAAACATATCATGTTTGTGTCATTTTTACTTTTAAATTAAATAAAAAGTTATTTATGTCATTTCCCAACCAAAGTGGCTCCATGGGGTCCCCAAGTTGACCCATGGCTTGTCTTGGTCGGTCATGACACAACCAATAATGTTGGGACATGTGTCTAGGTCATTTCATATTATTAAATCATTATTTATACCTTAAACTACCCTAATTACCACTAATCGCGATTAAGAACTTAATAAGTTACTATTCACCAAAAAATTATTTTAATCTCATTGAACCACATTTTACTTCTTAATGACAAACATGTATGTCGGACTTTTGAAATTCAAAACACAATGATGGCAAAATTTCATTTAAACGGAAAATCAGTTTTTATAAGTACCACTTAGTGGTTTCACTATTCATCAAAAATTGAAGTTTTTCAGAAAATTACCAAAAATTCACCCTAATCTATATTTGATATTCCGAATTCAAAAATGAAGTCTATTTTACAAAATTCAAAACATATAAGTCACATTAATTAATTTAATAATTAATTCCCGCTGTCAGAGCAAATAGCGTGTTTTTATCAAACAATAAGTATCAAAAGATTGACACTAGTTTGAGTCCAATTTCAAAGTGAAATTGATTCCAACGACCACTATTGGATTTAATGGTAAAAATATTTTCTAATTTCACTCTAAAACCAATTCAAAAGATAATCTAATCATATAAATAAATTATATTAAAAAGAGGTTTTGAATTAAAATACAACATTTTACACGATTCATAAAAAAATGAGCTTTATCAGAAAGGTACCAAATATTTACACAAAGTAAATTTTGATGTCCCGATTCTAAAGAAGAGTTATATTTGGTCCAATAGAATTTATTACATCGATCAAAACTATATTTAATGACGGTTCTCCGTCAAAAGGTGATAAGTGGACCTTTCGTGAAAATTAGGGTATAAATGCCTAAAATTGAACTCTTTCCGTATTTTAAGCCTTTATCTTTTATTGGGTAAATGTAAAAAAATTTAAGAACATATATAATCATATTTTAGTTATTTCTATCCATTCCCGCTAGTACAGCGGCTACTCGTTAACTAACATTTAAAATAATATAATTTTATTACTTGTGTGCAACGTAAGTTTTCAAAGAAACTCATCGTTGCGTACCGAGTACGCTATCGAACGTAGAAACCCCTTTTAATTAAAATTAATATTTAATTCGTAAATATTAATAAATATGAAAATTCTTTATTCTTTATTTACCTGGGATGTTACACCTTTATTGTTATGAGTAATATGAAATCTTAAACAGAGATCAATGACCAAGATTATTATATAGAAATATATAAGGAATAATTGGAACTATTATCAACCAATGATAAATATAAATTGAAAACATTGAATATAGATTTATAATAAATCTAGGGTAAGGATGTAGATAAGGAAATAGTATAAATGGACCAGGCCATAAATAACTCATGACATCATCAAATAAAAATCAAAAATGAAATGAAAAATAAAAAAATAAATCCACAAGGCCTACCTTGCTAGGTTGAATAAAGTATACTTCAAAAAACCAAACTACAATTGAACACTAGATTCCCGATGATGTTCGAGCAACTTGAGGTAGTCGAGTGGTGTGATTCGAGCTTCGATTAACTGAGGAGGAGCTTCGGCATAGGGTGTCTTCCACGTAAATCTTCTGATATCACGTTGGGTTCACAAATGGTTATGGTTTTTTTAATAAATCTGGAAACATTTATCAATTCTCACAAATAAGCGGTGATAAAGGTAAGTCTTTATCGGTGCTAAAAAATCACGGATAAAATCCATATTTATCAGTGCTAATGTTTTAGCACTGATAAATTTTATTTTATCACTGATTTTTTTAGCAGTGATAAAGCCTATTCTTTATCAGTGTATGAAAAAGCACAGATGAAGACCTACATTTATCAGCGCTTATTACTTAAGCACTTATTATGGATTTATAATTATAATAAAAAAATTGTAAATAAATATATATATAACAAATAAATATAAATATAAATATAATAAATATATTATTTTTTAAATATATTTATTATAATTTTATAATTATTTATTTATAATTATAAGAATATTTTAAAAATCGTATTTATATCTAATCATAAGTGAATGGATTTTCATACATGTAAAAAATGAGTGAAATTGAATAAATTAAAAATAAGTTCACTTTAACAATATTGAAAAATGCATATGTTTTGTGTTTATGCATTGTATATAGAAATTCATTAATTATATATCAGTGAAATAAATATAAAAAAAATTATCTATGTTAAATTAAAAAATAAAATGACACATTCAATTATATGTTCATTAAACTATGTAATTACTTAGTATTTTTAATACATGTTAATTTTTAATTATAACCCATTATTAACTAAATATATGACTATTTAATGTAAAGAAGATAAATATATTGTAATTTAAATATCATGTTTATATAAATTAATATATATCTATATAATTAATATTTACAATTTATTAACATTTTTCATCATCATTATCTAATTAATAAAATGTTTAATATTTAATAATTTATAATCAATTTATTCCTTTTATCCGTAATTATTTAATTAATAAAATTTGTAATATTTTTTTAATAACCTCAATTTCTATTTTTTATTTATTTAATTATTTAATTTTATTCATTCATACCTTAATCAGGGCTAAAAAGAACTGATAAATGGTACCATTTATCAGTGTTAAAAATAAATCCCTGATAAAGTTTTCATTTATAATCACTAAAAAGGCACTGATAAAAGGATAAATTTATCAATTATTTCTTTAGCACTGATAAATATGAAATTTATAAATAATTTTTTATCCCTAATAAATACCAGCACTTTTGAAGGTTGTTTTTGTAGTAGTGTCACTACGTACCTCATTATAATGAGAATAAATCCATATGTAGTTCTTGAATAATGTTGTGGTAGGGGTATTGAAACTGAATATTGTGATCCTCTCAAACATAGATCAAAATGTTATTCAGTTTTATTTTTTTTAATTAGTAATGAAAACATAAAGATTTAAATCATGTGGAAAAGGAAATTATTGTATAGTTTAACGTATTATGACTATGAAATTGGTTCTATACAGTTTAATGTCTTGCTGCAAGGATATTATGTCATTATTTTTAAGGTTATTCTATGAAAACCAGCTACAAAGATTAACATCATGTAGATGGGACATATACAATGTAATATAACATCAAATAGTCAGAATGACATGCTCTGCAGTTAATCATCTTACATCATGGACCATATAGTGATGTTCAATTTAACATCATACAACTAGGATGAGTGTCATGGAATTACACAAAATATATCTTTAGAAACCTTTCATCGGTGGGGTTTTTTTATGATCTCTACATCCCTTGAAACCAAGGAATATTCTCTATTAGAGTAGACCTTATGTATGGAATAAGGTCGTTCCAACTTTGGCTCAAGCTTTAGAGGCTTCTGTCCTATTATCACAAGAGTTCTAAGGACCAGTACCAGTTCTCCTTAGAGGAATGAATGGAAGATAACATTCATCTTAACACCCCAGAATGATAAATAGTGGAATAAATAAATAAAATGACTCATGTCAATAAGGTGCAACTTTTTTTGAGGAGCCTACATGATTAGAACTCCATAGTTCAGTGTGCTTGACCTGAAGTAGTGATAATGATGGGTGACCCTCTAGGAAGTTTCTCTCTGAGTGAGGACAAAGCACGCTAGAAAGGACATGTGTTGTTCTGTGTGGAAATTAATTAGTCTGATGACCTATTCATACATGTGGGTGGTCCCCAAGAAGGGGGCCATATGAATGAGGGGAAACTGGTGGTACCTGGTAGACCAAAACCTGAAATCCATGTTAAGGCATGGTGTCTATGTTGTAACCCAGACTCAGTTGTTGTATTATTATTAAAATCTTACACTATCTGGTTTTTATGGACCTCAAAATGATGTAAAGTGTTCAATATTTTCTCATTGAGTCACTCAAATTCATTCAGTCATTTCTAGGATTTCTCATCTATGGATATTTGATAATATATGGAAATATGTAGTGATAGAAATTAGACTCAATGGGAATGACTTCTTATGTTCCATATACGAGCGAATATGAGGTTTCCCACATAGCAGTGCAGGTGGTAGTCTGATAGTCCCACAAGGTATGCAAGAGATTATCAGTCTAATAATTTTATCATTACCCAATATATTTTGGAGCATGTTTTATAGAGAATTTTTGATGGCCTATATATATCCATCAGTTGCTTCAAAATAACAGGATGAATGGTTGGATGTGATGTTTTATTCCTAATATATATTTTCCACCATATTAGAATATAAATTGGTTTCTTTGTCGATTATTATTGTATAAGGAACACAAAATCTAGTAATAATATTGTATTTCACAAATATTACAATTATTTTTGGCCCAAAATTATTTTAGGGGTATTACCTCATCCCATTTAGAGAAGAATTCAGTTATAGTAAGAATATATTTGAACTTCTTGGATATAGTTGGAGGGTATGGCCCCAAAATATTCATTCCCCTTATGTAAAATAGACATGATTATTTGGATGTATATTGAAACTCTAGGGGTTAAGGTATAAAGATAGCATATACATGGAAGGAATGAAATTTTCTAGTGAATCTTGTGCAATATTTCTTCATAGTGGTCTAGTAATATATATGCCTCCAAATTTGATGAGAAATCCTATACCCTGACTATTGGGAACCACAAGCTCCCAAGTATAATTCCTTCATGATAGAAAGTGTCTCTTCTATGTCAATAAATAAAACAAGTAATCCATTAAAGACTCATTTATATAGGGCCTTCTTGTTTTTTGGGATATCATAAATAGTGGATTTGATTTCTTGTAGATAGACTTTCTCCTTTCAAGCATTTTCTGATGAGAGTAATCCATTCTATATGTAGTACATGATGGGAATCATCCACCCAATAGTTGGACCATATGGTTCTGGGATGGTAATTACTTCATTCATCTCTTCCATGGTGACATGACCCAAAAGAGATACCATTCAGTGATGTACAATTCTAATGACTATTTCATCCCAGTTTGGATTTAAAAAATTTATGACTGAATTTTTCAATTCATATTACTTATAATTTTTTCAATCATGGGACATGATTCAATTTTGGACCTTAAAGGAATTGTGTGTAACACCCCAAGCTTCTACGGTACGTTTCCCTTCGAATAATGTGATAGCGTGTGTTGTACGCAACACCGAGTTCTAACACACCATAACTAATCAAACTAGCCGTTATGAATAGTAATACCTACTTTTTGAAATTATATATATTTTATATTTGAAAATGGACTTCATTTTTGGATTCGGAATATCGAATTTAGCCTAGGGTGAAATTTTGGTACATTTCGGATAACTTTCATATTTTGATGAATAGTGAAAATTACTAAATTTTAATTAAAAACAACTTTTTTAATCAAATTAATTACTAGTGATAAATTATGAATTTGAGTGGTTTTAAAGTATATTTAGAATATATTTTTACCATTTAATATAATTTTGGTCATTGGACATAATTTTACAATTAAACCGAACATAAACAAGTGTCAATCTTTTGATAGTTATTATCTCTTAAAAACACGCTTTTTGTTTTAACAGCGGGAATTAATTTTAAATTAATTTCTGCCAATTCTGTGTTTTGAATTTAGTAAAATGGATTCCATATTTGGAATCAGGATGTTCAAATTGTGTAAATAGGTAACTTTTATTTTTAGACATTTTGAATAGTTACTGTGGTAAATATTTTATTTACCATGGTTAAAGGGTAAATCCGGTAAATAAGGGTTAAAAAATAATATTATAATAATACAAAATTACCCTAAAACGTGTCCTAACCTTATTGGTGGACACATACCCGACCATGGGCATCCTTGGGTCAATTTGGGGACCCCTTGGAGCCACTTGTATGTGGTAGGGACACTTTATATTAATAAAGTTAAAATAAAAATAAAAATGGCATAAGCTTACATCTTTTAGAAGAACAATTTTTACATAGGGTTATACATGTTGGATTTTCGATTATAAATATTCATTAGAAAGCTAAAAAGATTTCCTACATAATGATATTTTACTTATAAATTTTAGACATTAAATAATTTATTTTAGTTATGACACAATGATGATGCAGTAATTACTATAATAGTGCAAAATTAAAATAAGTGATATTATAAATACCCAAATAAATATAATATGAAACTTTTAATGAATTAAACTAATTTTCTAGGATAATATGATATATTAGGATTGATTTAATTGACTTTGTTCGAAGTAATAAATCTGTTATGAGTTTCAAAAAAATCAACTAATGAATAGTGTCAAAATTGACATAAAAGAATTCTTAAAACAAATATTATATTATTAATTGATATTAAATTCCTAAAAATATAATGTTAGGCCAAGAGACTTATATCATGATAGGTTAATCATTAATGGACCACTTGGGGGTCTCTTGGATGTATATAGTAAGTTTATTAACCATAATATATAAAATACAAAGAGACATTGTAAAAGTGAAACTAATTAACTTAGAGTTAATACTTAAAGATAAGGTTAATATAAGTACCCAAACCTGTCTAAATTCTATTGGATGATTTTCTTTCGACCTATCCCCACCTCATCATTTGAATAGTCAACTTTGGAGCCTTTAGAAACCGAATATGAATTTATTATAAATTAATATTTCTAGCTTTTCCAAAGGTGCCCCTCACCCCTCTTATAAAAGGGCACTCCTCCTTCTCATTTCTTCACACCTTCAAATCCTTTTGGTTCGGCCAAACTCTGCCCAAATACTCTCCCAACATCCCTCAATACAACCTAGAGGCCTTAGTTTGATCAGAAAGCCAACCTAAGGAGCCCTTTTGATCAAATCAAAAGGAAGAACCCGAAGAAGAGGTAATGATTTCACCACCCTTTTCTCAGTTCATTTCTTCTTCCACTTCTTCTTCCTTTGTTCTTACCATTCTGAAATAATAACTCCAGTATCTCACATATATTGCGATGTTATTATAAATATGGTACAATCATATTCAGTATTCTATCCACCCTTTGAATAACATGTCACCATACGTGCGTACGTACGGCTTACCGTCTCCACGTCGTGGTGTAATTGTTATTCAATATAATATTATTTGGATGGGTATAATAATGATGTGTAACTCATTTAAATAATAAATATAACATGTTAATGATTCTGTATATATGATATACCATCCATTTATATATTATTTTAATATCAAAAGAATGATATTGTCGCTCGTGCGTACGTACGGACTACCGTCTCCACGAACGCGATGAGATTCATTCTCCATCGTATCCATTCAAGTATAATTATCATTTGATGATTTAAAAATGATGTTTAAGGACTGTATATCATTCTGGATATGAATAAGATACAACAACCATGGCTTATGTAACAAAACATATAAAATAAAATGAGTAAGTTAACTCCCGAAACGACGATAATTCTAAGATATTATTAACAAATCAATGTTAAAAGATCATATATGATATCATATTAATATATATGATTCTTGTATAATTTAATAACAACTATTTCACCATTATACAGGAGGTTAACCTACCCCAACCAAGGAAAAGTACAAGGTAAGGGTTATTTCACAATCTCTTCATTATCCGAGGTTGTTTATATGTAATAATCTACTGGGATCTCTTTATCATCCACATCCATGTTTCTTAAAAATGTATTTCAAAACATTTTTACTATTTACAAGAATATGGGTTAAAGTCATTTATACCCTTGTTTGACTTTTTATAAGAGTTTTATAAAGGAATCTTTCCGTCGTTTTCAAAACAAGGTCCTTTTTAACCTTTTCGACGGAATTGAGGTAAGAATGTTTTTTTAACTTATACGGCGGGTGCGGTTATTTTCCACCGTTATAAAATTGTCGAAGCTTTACATACAAGCTTATAAGAATATTTTCAAAGAAAATGTTTTATTTTATATGGATCTTAAATGATTTCAAAATAAAAGGAGATACTTCTTTAAAAAGAATTTTGATTTCATCTATGTCAACATCCTTTGATGGATTTTAAGATTATTTGAAGTTGATTTATTATGATACAAAACTTCTATATTGTATTGAAGGTTTTGTGATATGTTTGACTGTGGATGTGCTATTTTTATACCATTCATAGTTTATGGTGAAATTATTGACATTTCGTATGCTAGTTTTAATACGAATGTTTATGTTATGTTTAAACCTTTTCATATGGGAATGCATTGGACTTAATAAGTGACGGGTGGAGCCCGCTATAGCTCCTCGATGCATCGGTAGGTCTCATGAGACAAACTAGTGTCTTGGCACAAGGCCTTGACAAAATCTTATTTGTAGTCTTGGCACGAGGCCTTGGCTATGTGGTTATGATAGTCTGGCATTATGCATTCCAACATTATGAAAGTGGTTATTGATTTTTGCATGTGATTATTCGATTAGTAGAATATCCATGTGAATAAGTAAATGGCATTATTTCATTTTACTTTTGTCATACCATGTTGAAGTTCAATTTTAAAAGGCTTTTGTTTTAGTAATGCATTGCCTTAAATGTTTATTCTTATTTATGAAAGTTTCCGCTTTATTGTTATCCTTACTGGGCATTTGAGCTCACCCCTTTTCTATGTTTTATTTTTTCCCCAGGATGTGAAGAAGTAAATTATGAATGACCTGCAGGGATATTATGAGGGGATAGTAGTGTGGATTATGGAGACATTATGTTGTTGTAGTAGTTTTTCATTTTATGATGTAATGTAAAACTTATGAATATATCTAGTGTTTCCAAGGCTACTAAACCAATCGGTCTTTCGAGATTTGATCTTTCTTGTGATCATGCCAATGTTATGTAATAATGCACCGACTCTGGGTAACTGGGGTCGGGGCGTTACAGTTGGTATCAGAGGAAGTTTAGTACAAACCTTGGAAGCTAGATTTAGATAAACTCTGATTAGAGCACGTAGACCTAAGATGAACTTTGAGGATTAGTATAGAAGAACTTCCTAGAAATTTTGGTATTGTAGAGATTTTGTGAGTTTTCCGAGCAATACATCCCTGTCTGGATACGAGCAGGTAGAGGCGGCTCTGGCACAGATGTACCTAGGGGTAAAACCCGAAAACACCGCTTTGAGCTAGACTCGAACGGGAACTGGTGCACGACAACGGGCCTTGCTGCACTCTTGGTTACGACACTCCCGGGGGATATGCTTAGGATAACTCTCACTTTCTTTACAAATCGTTATGAAGGGTTTATGAGTATATACTTCCTCAAAGAAAACATATTTATGATTATGGATTATATCCATATATAGTTCAATTTATGTTTAGTGTTTTATAAGTATGGGATTATGTATTTTGATTCATAAACTGATCTAGTTTATGACATTGTTTAGAAATGGCGCCTAGTGGAAGAAATGGAAACCGTATCAATGCACGCACTCCATGTAGGGATTGCCCTCCTGCTCAAGATAATTATAGTGGGGCTGGTGATGCAACTGGTGCTGATCAGCTAATCACCGTACTGGGACAACTTACTCAGGTTATGAATAATAACCTTACCCGTATGGAGCACCCTGATCCGCAGCGTGGAGGATCAATGTTAGATCGATTCATGAGACAACAACCACCAACGTTCAATGGGAGTACAAATCCCTTAGTAGCTGAGCAATGGATATTTTCCCTAGAGAAAATATTTCAGGCTTTGGGGAGTAGTGAAAGGGAAAAAGTTACCATGGCAGTTTACCGCCTCACTGGAGATGCTGATCAATGGTGGTCATTGATTCAAAACATGAAGGAAGATGATGAAGTATCAAACATGGAATGGAGGGAGTTCAAAGATCTGTTTTTAGAAAAATACTTTCCTCGCGACCATCGAGCAGATATGGAAAGGCAATTTCTGAGTCTGAGACAAAAGGAGGATGATAATGTCACAAAGTATGAGGCTAACTTTACAAGGTTAGCGAGGTACGCTGGTGATTATATTCGCAACCCAAGAAGTAAGATTGATCGTTTCTTTGATGGGTTAAAACCATTTCTCCGTCGAGCATTAGTCTCACAATCCTTTTCATCGTACGAAGACATTGTCTCATGTGCTATCAAGACCGAAAAGGAATTCTCTAAGTCTTATGACTTTAAAGCAAAGCAAGAGAAGAAGAGACCTGCTGATCAATCTGGGAATGGAAATAAGGGGAAGAAGGGAAAGGTTGAATATCCATCTTGTGGTAAGTGCGGGAAGAAACACCCCGGTGCTTGCCTGAAGGGAATGGGAGTCTGTTACAAGTGTGGTGAAAAAGGCCACCAAGCTCATGATTGCAAGGGGAAGAAGGAAGCTACCAATGTTCAGTGCTACAATTGCAGGGAGATGGGGCATTATGCAAATGCATGTCCTAAGCGTAAGGAGAACTTACCTCAGAAAAGGCCAAGGGATCAAGGCCAGGCTTATGCTATCACTACTGCTGAGGTAGAAACTCCGAAAGACGTGGTGGCAGGTAATTTAATGGTTTCCTCAAGTTTAGCAAATGCATTATTTGATTCTGGATCATCGCATTGTTTCATATCTTCCCAGTTTGCTAAGAAAATTAGATATTTCCAATTTGATTTAATAAGGGAGTTGTCAGTTAAAACTCCTAAGGAAAGTATCGTTGCAACAAAGTTTTGTGAATCAGTCCCCATTAGAGCACATAAATTTTCTTTATCTACTGATTTCATCGTCATACCTATGATTGAGTTTGATATAATCCTCGGTATGGACTGGCTTTCGGACTATGATGCGAAGATTTATTGTAAGAAGAAAGAGGTTACGATTCTCGATGATAATGATAAGGAACACCTTATTTTTAGAGCAGAATCGTCACCACCTAATTCTTATTTAGACCCACCCCCAGTAGCTCAACTTAATTCAATTATTGGGGAGGAAGAGAATGAAATAACTGTCGGTGAGGAAAGGAATGTTCAAATAGAGGATGTACCTGTTGTGAAAGAATTTGTAGATGTATTTCCGGAATATTTACCTGGACATCCTCTAGAACGAGAAGTTGAGTTTTCTATTGATTTGATTCCTGGATCAAGGCCTATATCGAAGACCCCTTATAGAATGGCCACTGTAGAGTTAGTCGAACTAAAGAAACAACTAGAGGAATTGAGTAATAAGGGATTTATTCGCCCTAGTGTTTCTCCATGGGGAGCCCCTGTTCTTTTTGTTAAAAATAAAGATGGATCTATGAGGTTATGTATTGACTACAGGGAGATCAATGCTATAACGATAAAGAACAAGTATCCCCTACCTCGTATTGATGATTTATTTGACCAACTGCATGGAGCTCAATACTTTTCAAAGATTGACCTTCGATCTGGATACCATCAGTTGTGTGTGAAGAAGGAAGACATACCGAAAACAGCATTTCGAACCAGGTACGGGCATTACGAGTTTACTGTAATGCCGTTTGGATTGACCAATGCACCCTCTGTATTCATGGATCTGATGAATAGAGTTTTCAAGGAGTATCTCGATGAATTTGTGGTAGTATTTATTGATGATATATTGGTATACTCCAAAACCTATGAAGATCATGAAAATCACTTGCGCATTATCTTGAAGACTCTGAGGAGGCATGAATTATATGGAAAGTTTAGCAAGTGTGAATTCTGGCTTCAGGAGATTTCTTTTCTTGGACATATTGTCTCTAAAGATGGAATCTCTGTTGATCCTTCTAAGACCAAGGCAATCCAAGAATGGCCAGCACCTACGAGTATAACTGAGGTACGTAGTTTTATTGGTTTGGCAGGTTATTATCGACGTTTCGTCCAGAATTTTGCCCGATTGGCAAACCCATTAACGAAGCTCACACGTAAAGGGGTTAAATTTGTTTGGACAAAAGAGTGTGAAGAATGTTTCGAAGAACTGAAGAGAAGATTAGTCAATGCTCCTATATTGACTCTACCATCGGGGAATGATGGGTTCGTTATTTATAGTGATGCATCAAAGAAAGGACTTGGCTGTGTCCTTATGCAGAATGATAGAGTTATTGCCTATGCATCACGACAGTTGAAAATTCATGAACAAAACTATCCTACTCATGATCTTGAGTTAGCAGCTGTGATCTTTGCTTTGAAGATATGGAGGCACTACCTCTATGGTGAAAAATGTGAGATTTATACTGATCACAAGAGTTTGAAGTATATTTTCTCACAAAAAGAACTCAACATGAGGCAAAGGAGATGGCTTGAATTACTCAAGGATTATGATTGTACGATACACTACCACCCGGGGAAGGCAAACAAGGTGGCAGATGCTTTGAGCAGAAAAGACCATGGAGTTTTGAACATGATGAGAATTGAAAGGGATCCAATTTTCATGGATCTAGTGAAGATGGACATGGGAATAACCAGGGAAGGTGAAACATCAATGCTTTTTCAAATGGTTGCCAAACCATCTTTACTAGAAAGGATTAAGAGTTCTCAGACCGATGATGAAGAATTTCAGAAGAAGATTAAAGCTGTGAATGATGGGAGATTGAGAGACTTTGTGTATGAAGATGGAACTTTGAAATTTGGAAAGAGACTTTGTGTTCCCAATATACCTGATCTAAAAAGGGAATTGCTGGATGATGCTCATAGTTCCAATTTCTCTATACACCCTGGGAGCACCAAAATGTATAGAGATTTGAAGGAACATTTTTGGTGGGACAACATGAAGAGGGAGATTGCTGATTTTGTATCAAGATGTATGGTTTGTCAACAAGTGAAAGCTGGAAGGCAACAGCCTGGAGGAGTCATGCAACCTCTTCCCATACCGGAGTGGAAATGGGACAATATTACGATGGACTTTTTCATGGGGCTACCAAAGACTTCTAGAAGGAACGATGCAATATGGGTTATTGTTGATCGTCTTACCAAGTCAGCACATTTTCTTGCTATAAGAGAAGATCTACCCCTGGAACGTCTAGCAAGACTATACATTAATGAAGTTGTGAGACTTCATGGTGTACCCCTATCGATTGTTTCTGATCGTGATCCCCGTTTTACTTCAAGATTCTGGAAAAGTCTTCAGAAATCCCTGGATACTGAACTTCATTTGAGCACTGCTTACCACCCTCAGACAGACGGACAATCAGAACGGACTATTCAAACCTTAGAAGACATGTTGAGATCTTGCTCACTTGATTTTCAGGGTATGTGGGATCAATATTTACCTCTGGTAGAATTTTCCTATAACAATAGCTTCCATTCGAGTATTCAGATGGCACCATATGAAGCGTTATACGGAAAGAGATGTCGTACACCAACCTGTTGGGATGACGTTGGTGAAAGAAAACTTGTAGGCCCAGAACTGGTGGAGGAAACGGTGGAAAAGGTGAAAGTAATCCAAAATCACATCAAAGCAGCTCAAAGTAGGCAGAAGAGCTATGCCGATAATCGAAGGAAGGATTTGGAATTTCAAGTCGGTGATCATGTTTTCCTGAAGGTATCTCCGTGGAAGGGAGTCATACGTTTTGGTAAGAAAGGTAAATTGAGTCCCAGGTACATTGGACCTTTCGAAATTCTAGAACGAATTGGGGCTGTAGCTTACCGATTGGCAATGCCGCCAAGTCTCTCCAAAGTTCACGATGTGTTCCACGTATCTCTGTTGAGAAAATACATGCCTGACCCAACGCATGTACTCACCTATGAGGAATTAGAACTGGAACCGGATCTGTCTTATTATGAAGAGCCCGTCAGGATTCTTGATACAAGAGAACAAGTACTGAGAAACCGGACGACGCGTCTGGTAAAAGTTTTGTGGAGAAATCATAAGATGGAAGAGGCAACGTGGGAACCCGAGGAACTTATGATGAAGAACCACCCGAGTCTTTTTATGCAGTAATACCCTAGAAATTGCGAGGACGCAATTATTTGAAGGAGGGGAGAATGTAACACCCCAAGCTTCTACGGTACGTTTCCCTTCGAATAATGTGATAGCGTGTGTTGTACGCAACACCGAGTTCTAACACACCATAACTAATCAAACTAGCCGTTATGAATAGTAATACCTACTTTTTGAAATTATATATATTTTATATTTGAAAATGGACTTCATTTTTGGATTCGGAATATCGAATTTAGCCTAGGGTGAAATTTTGGTACATTTCGGATAACTTTCATATTTTGATGAATAGTGAAAATTACTAAATTTTAATTAAAAACAACTTTTTTAATCAAATTAATTACTAGTGATAAATTATGAATTTGAGTGGTTTTAAAGTATATTTAGAATATATTTTTACCATTTAATATAATTTTGGTCATTGGACATAATTTTACAATTAAACCGAACATAAACAAGTGTCAATCTTTTGATAGTTATTATCTCTTAAAAACACGCTTTTTGTTTTAACAGCGGGAATTAATTTTAAATTAATTTCTGCCACTTATGTGTTTTGAATTTAGGAAAATGGATTCCATATTTGGAATCAGGATGTTCAAATTGTGTAAATAGGTAACTTTTATTTTTAGACATTTTGAATAGTTACTGTGGTAAATATTTTATTTACCATGGTTAAAGGGTAAATCCGGTAAATAAGGGTTAAAAAATAATATTATAATAATACAAAATTACCCTAAAACGTGTCCTAACCTTATTGGTGGACACATACCCGACCATGGGCATCCTTGGGTCAATTTGGGGACCCCTTGGAGCCACTTGTATGTGGTAGGGACACTTTATATTAATAAAGTTAAAATAAAAATAAAAATGGCATAAGCTTACATCTTTTAGAAGAACAATTTTTACATAGGGTTATACATGTTGGATTTTCGATTATAAATATTCATTAGAAAGATAAAAAGATTTCCTACATAATGATATTTTACTTATAAATTTTAGACATTAAATAATTTATTTTATTTATGACACAATGATGATGCAGTAATTACTATAATAGTGAAAAATTAAAATAAGTGATATTATAAATACCCAAATAAATATAATATGAAACTTTTAATGAATTAAACTAATTTTCTAGGATAATATGATATATTAGGATTGATTTAATTGACTTTGTTCGAAGTAATAAATCTGTTATGAGTTTCAAAAAAATCAACTAATGAATAGTGTCAAAATTGACATACAAGAATTCTTAAAACAAATATTATATTATTAATTGATATTAAATTCCTAAAAATCTAAGGTTCGGCCAAGAGACTTATATCATGATAGGTTAATCATTAATGGACCACTTTGGGGTCTCTTGGATGTATATAGTATGTTTATTAACCATAATATATAAAATACAAAGAGACATTGTAAAAGTGAAACTAATTAACTTAGAGTTAATACTTAAAGATAAGGTTAATATAAGTACCCAAACCTGTCTAAATTCTATTGGATGAGTTTCTTTCGACCTATCCCCACCTCATCATTTGAATATTCAACTTTGGAGCCTTTAGAAACCGAATATGAATTTATTATAAATTAATATTTCTAGCTTTTCCAAAGGTGCCCCTCACCCCTCTTATAAAAGGGCACTCCTCCTTCTCATTTCTTCACACCTTCAAAGCCTTTTGGTTCGGCCAAACTCTGCCCAAATACTCTCCCAACATCCCTCAATACAACTTAGAGGCCTTAGTTTGATCAGAAAGCCAACCTAAGGAGCCCTTTTGATCAAATCAAAAGGAAGAACCCGAAGAAGAGGTAATGATTTCACCACCCTTTTCTCAGTTCATTTCTTCTTCCACTTCTTCTTCCTTTGTTCTTACCATTCTGAAATAATAACTCCAGTATCTCACATATACTGTGATGTTATTATAAATATGGTATAATCATATTCAGTATTCTATCCACCCTTTGAATAACATGTCACCATACGTGCGTACGTACGGCTTACCGTCTCCACGTCGTGGTGTAATTGTTATTCAATATAATATTATTTGGATGGGTATAATAATGATGTGTAACTCATGTAAATAATAAATATAAAATGTTAATGATTCTGTATATATGATATACCATCCATTTATATATTATTTTAATATCAAAAGAATGATATTGTCGCTCGTGCGTACGTACGGACTACCGTCTCCACGAACGCGATGAGATTCATTCTCCATCGTATCCATTCAAGTATAATTATCATTTGATGATTTAAAAATGATGTTTAAGGACTGTATATCATTCTGGATATGAATAAGATACAACAACCATGGCTTATGTAACAAAACATATAAAAGAAAATGAGTAAGTTAACTCCCGAAACGACGATAATTCTAAGATATTATTAACAAATCAATGTTAAAAGATCATATATGATATCATATTAATATATATGATTCTTGTATAATTTAATAACAACTATTTCACCATTATACAGGAGGTTAACCTACCCCAACCAAGGAAAAGTACAAGGTAAGGGTTATTTCACAATCTCTTCATTATCCGAGGTTGTTTATATGTAATAATCTACTGGGATCTCTTTATCATCCACATCCATGTTTCTTAAAAATGTATTTCAAAACATTTTTACTATTTACAAGAATATGGGTTAAAGTCATTTATACCCTTGTTTGACTTTTTATAAGAGTTTTATAAAGGAATCTTTCCGTCGTTTTCAAAACAAGGTCCTTTTTAACCTTTTCGACGGAATTGAGGTAAGAATGTTTTGTTAACTTATACGGCGGGTGCGGTTATTTTCCGCCGTTATAAAATTGTCGAAGCTTTACATACAAGCTTATAAGAATATTTTCAAAGAAAATGTTTTATTTTATATGGATCTTAAATGATTTCAAAATAAAAGGAGATACTTCTTTAAAAAGAATTTTGATTTCATCTATGTCAACATCCTTTGATGGATTTTAAGATTATTTGAAGTTGATTTATTATGATACAAAACTTCTATATTGTATTGAAGGTTTTGTGATATGTTTGACTGTGGATGTGCTATTTTTATACCATTCATAGTTTATGGTGAAATTATTGACATTTCGTATGCTAGTTTTAATACGAATGTTTATGTTATGTTTAAACCTTTTCATATGGGAATGCATTGGACTTAATAAGTGACGGGTGGAGCCCGCTATAGCTCCTCGATGCATCGGTAGGTCTCATGAGACAAACTAGTGTCTTGGCACAAGGCCTTGACAAAATCTTATTTGTAGTCTTGGCACGAGACCTTGGCTATGTGGTTATGATAGTCTGGCATTATGCATTCCAATATTATGAAAGTGGTTATTGATTTTTGCATGTGATTATTCGATTAGTAGAATATCCATGTGAATAAGTAAATGGCATTATTTCATTTTACTTTTGCCATACCATGTTGAAGTTCAATTTTAAAAGGCTTTTGTTTTAGTAATGCATTGCCTTAAATGTTTATTCTTATTTATGAAAGTTTCCGCTTTATTGTTATCCTTACTGGGCATTTGAGCTCACCCCTTTTCTATGTTTTATTTTTTCCCCAGGATGTGAAGAAGTAAATTATGAATGACCTGCAGGGATATTATGAGGGGATAGTAGTGTGGATTATGGAGACATTATGTTGTTGTAGTAGTTTTTCATTTTATGATGTAATGTAAAACTTATGAATATATCTAGTGTTTCCAAGGCTACTAAACCAATCGGTCTTTCGAGATTTGATCTTTCTTGTGATCATGCCAATGTTATGTAATAATGCACCGACTCTGGGTAACTGGGGTCGGGGCGTTACACATATGGTGGTTTTGGAAGCTAGTATTTTCCACTAGATGGCTGAAAGTTTGTGGGTCTTGGTTACTCATATGCATGATGAGTCGGCACTCTCGTGGGATGACTTCTAGCAGCAGTTCCATGAGGAGTACTACCCCTCATGCTTATTCTCTATTCAAATTCAGAAGATTCTAGAGCTTCATCAAGGAGGGATGTTAGTGGCAGAGTACTCATATAGATTTACAACCCTTTCTCGATACTCTTCGTACATGATCCGTGATGGATAATTCCAAGCATGGAAATTTGAGTAAGGACTCCTCATAGAGATATGTGCCTTCATAGTAGCCCTGTGTATCCCAACCAATGGTAGGGTGTTGGAGTAGGAACTTGTGATAGAGTGATTTTTTTAGAGGGATTCCAGTTGGCTAGGACTTGTAGTGGATGCTACAGAGATGAGACGTATATGGAAGATAGCTGAAATCAATTGATAGTATCTCGATGTAGCATATCTTCCCAATATCAGACTCGAGCAAGTGGTCAGGCATTGTTGGGGAAGAATAGAGCACCATGATAGCCCGAAGAGGGTCAGTGTTAGGATTGTGATGGGTGAGGTCACATGGCATGAGACTGCCTGACCAGATAGACTGATCGTCCCATACAGATAATAAGTGGACCACCACGACAGAGACAATGTCATGATTAGGGATCCCCCATGTGAGGACAAGGTGGTTCCCAGGGAGGTGGTGTTAGCAGAGCAGCAGGAGGGGCTATATGTGGGGGATGACACTATGAGGTTCTTCCACCACCACCATCGGACTGCCCACGTTAGGCTCAAGGAGCTAGAGGTCGGGGCCATAGATAGTTTCAAGTTATGGATGTTTTTGGTCCTCCAATGCATGAGATGATCTGAGGTACGCTCGGTGTTTATTCTACACTTTCTTTAGTTTTAGTAGACATGGGTACTCGTCTCTATTTTATCTCATTAATCCTAGTACAAAAGTTGGATCTCCTAGTGGAGGTACTAGCACAGAAGCTTTATCCCAATGTTCTTACAGGGAACAAATCTTATGTGTATTTCATCTACCAACAGTGCGAGCTATCATTTGGAAGAGAGAGGCTCACATGGGACCTACTAGTCATCACGATGTAACCCTATGACATCACCTTGGGAATGGATTATCTTTTTATGGTTTGAGCCCAGATTGACTATCACTGTAGGCTAGTTAGATGACTGCACACTGATGGGATGAGGTTCTACTTTCTCAGTGAAATAGACCTCATAAAAGGGTAGATGGGTGCTATGAGTAGAAGACTACATCCCTTAACCCATCAGTTATCAAGTGTAACCCTTGTCTTAGAAGACTCTTCAGGCATCTGGGTTCCTTTCATTATAAAAGATTGTATGGATGTCTTCACCAAAGATGTTCTAGGACTACCTCAAAGGTAGTGGCTAGATTTTTACATTGACTTGAAACTAGGGAAAACCCCGATATCTTCTACAGCATATCGGATGGCACCCATCGAGCTCTAGAAGATACGGTTATATTTGGAGGACATTTATGAGAAATTTTTCATCAGACCCAATGTGTCCCCCTAAGCAGCACCAGTTCTGTTCTTGAAGAAGGAAGATAGGAGATTATGGATTATCATGGATTAACTTCGTCTAAACAAGGTCACGAAAAATAAAAAGTACCCCATTCCAAGAATTGATTACCACTTTTACCAAATATGAGGTGTAAGATGGTTCTCCAAAATCAATCTCAGGTCTAGTTACCACCATTTATGAGTTCTCTAGGCAAATATTATGAAGTTTTCTTTCCGATGTTGCTATGGGAATTATGAGTTCTTAGTAATTCCATTTGGTGTGACAAATTCCCCAACCGTTTTTATGACTTTGATAAACTAGATATTCCATCCTTACCTGGACCTGTTTGTTTTTTTCTTCATAGAAGACATACTCATCTACACTAAATTAGACGAGAATCACATAGATCACTTGATTATGGTTCTTGATTTACTTTGAGATCACAAGATTTACAGAAATCTCTTGAAGTGACAGTTTTGGATACATAAGGTCCTCTTTTGGGGGCATGTCTTATCTAAACAAGGTTTATCCATTGATACAACAAATATTTAATCCGTGATTTCTTGGGATCCACTCAATAATGTTTCAAATATGAAAATATTTCTTGGTTTGGTCTGGTACTACCAGATATTTTTGGCAGACTTCTCTAGAATCAAAAACCATTTGATTGCTCTAACGAGGAAGGGACGACTATTTACCTGGTCTGTTCAGTGATAGAAGGTCTTCAAGGAGTTAAGGAAGAGGCTAATGAGTTCTCTAATTTTGAAACTACCAGATGAATCTGTTGAGTTTGTAGTGTATTTTGATGCCTCGGGAACGGGGCCCGGTTATGTGTTGATGCAACAATAGGAAGTTATTTCATATGGGTTGAGGTAGTTGATACCCCATGAGAAGAACTATGTGACTCATGACTTAGAGATTATAGTGGTAGTCTTCACCCTGAGGATGTGGAGACACTATCTTTTGGGAGACCACTTTTTGGTTTACTCAAACCACTAGATCCTCATGTACATCTTTACCTAGAGACACCTGAACCTAAGGCAGTGATACTGGTTGGAGTTCCTACAATACTACAACTTTTAGATAGTCTATACTCCAAAGAAGGGAAATTTTTTAGCAGATTATCTTAGCAGGAAGTCTCAGGCTTTCCTAGTGTGGGAAGCTTTAGAGAAGTTAACTTCCCTATTGCTGACCCTAGTAGAGTAGGAGGGTACAACATTTTTATAGTCGATGGTGTTGGCTCCAACACTCCTTGAGCATGGGAAAGAGTCCCAATTGGGATACATCGACTATGAAGTTAGGTGTGATCATATATCTATAGGTGATACACCATATGGATATTCTGAAGGAGGGAATCATGATATCTTGTTCAAAGGGTGAACAGTGGTTCCAGTCACGATGCGGGAAGGGGTGATGTGGGAGTTCCACACTTCTCCCTTAGTTGTACATCCCGGTGTGGGGAAAATGTACAGGGATCTTTAGCAGCAATTTTGGTGGTCCGATATGAGATGAAGTGTAGCTAATTTCATCTCAGGATGCCTCACCAATCAGTAGGTGAAGGTTGAACATCATGTTACGGCGGTTTTGTTACAACCTCTTGAGATCTCAGAGTAGAAATGGGATGGCATGTCCATGAACTTCATCCTAGGGATTCCATGCACAGTGAAGGTCCATGATGCTATCTGGGTGATAGTTGACCGACTCATGAATTTTTCACACTTCTTTACTATCAGGGAGTAGAGTTTGGTGGAGGGTTTAAGGTATTTGTATATACAAGATATTGAATTCCTTCACAAGGTACCCTTGACATTTGTCTCTGATCATGATGTGTGGTTTACATCAACATTGTGAAGAGGCCTATAGGAGGTATTAGGACCCATCTGTAGATGAGTACAGTATTCCACCCCTAGAATTATGGGAAGACTGAACGCACTATCCATGTGCTAGAGGATATGCTAAGGGCTTGCGTGTTGGATTTTTGTTGAGGCTGGGAGGATCACCTACCTTTGTTATAGTTTGCGTACAAAAACATATACCACTCTACTAGCAGCATGTCACCTTTTGAGGCCTATATGGAAGACCCCTATGGTCACCTTTGTTTTGGATAGAGGTTAGAGTTTCATCCCTCATGGGCCCATAGTTGGTGCAGATGATGATGGAGAATGTGAAGGTCATAGGTGAATGTATAAATATGGCCCATAATAGATATAAATCATATAAAAATTTCCATTGTAGGCCCTTAGAGTATGAGCAGGGAGAACATGCATTCTTGAGAGTCTCCCCATGATGCCGAATGAGTATGTTTATCTAGGGATGAAAGTTATCCCTAAGGTTCATCGGGTCGTTTGAGATCATGCAGAGGGTTGGTGAGGTTGTCTACCTCTTTTCCCTACCCCCACAACTAGAGCGAGTGAACGACGTATTCCACATGTCACAACTGAGGAGATATGTGCATGATCCTATACATGTCATCGATTGGGGTGATATGGACATAAAATATACATCCACCTTTATAGATCACCTGGTTGAGATTGAGGATTGATAGGAGTGTACCTTATGTGGATAGACCATCCCTTTGGTTCGTATGTTTTGGCAGCACAGAAACGTGTAGGAGAGTTCCTATGAATGGGAGATCCAGATGCGACCTCAGTATCCCGAGTTGTTTTCCTAGTTTTTCTTTTTAGGTATGAAACTATTGAAGTAGGGAATGATGTAGAAACCTGTTTTTTTTTTCTTGTAAGATTTTGAAATACTTATATAGATATTTTTTGAGCTATGCATTGAGACGAAATGCAATTCTGAGGCCTGGTGTACACAGAATAAATTTTATAAAAATATTAAGATTATTTTATACTATTCACATAAAGGAAATGAGATAACTCTTAAAAGGTATCCAGGATCAGAAATATGAGGGTACAGTTGAGTCCAGAACATGGTGTTTACCCTAGGTAGGACATAACTTAATTCAACGTGGGACTTCTGTGGAAAAATTCACTAGGGAGGCATAATCGTCAATATAATAATTAAATTTAATTATTTTATCTTAGACATCTTATCAAATAAATTTTGAATGGGGTCTTCGATTTAAAATTTGATACCACCATTGAGTTTGTGATGGGGTGTTTTACCTGAGTGTAACCTAACATGAGAGGGTGCAGTATGTTTGGATCCCGCAACCATTGGTGGGTATTGTTAAATAGATATATTAACCTAATCATCATTCTATAAGAAGGTGGTTAATAGGATTTTTTATGGTTGACCCCTAATCCTCATGCAACCAATCTCTCTTTATATCCCTTTTTTCTTCAACAGATCAATAAAATATAGCCGACGAACCTTCGGCAGATTGCAGTGGAGGCTTAGCGAACATTGTCAATGAAGAATGGATCAAATGAGGTAGGATTACTTTTTATTCTGCACCCCAATTTCAATTACTAAATTATGTTGAGTTTGTTGTCGATTTTTTCTTACTTTTTGAACACCATCATCAATGGCCAACCTAACACAGCCATGGATCCATGCTTGGAATCAATTTTTTCTCCCTATTCTTCATATGTTCCTTGTGGAAATAATCATCTACTTTTAGACAAATCACATCCTCAATGAATCGTTGAGAAAATATTAGTTCTGTGAAGGTCTCCACACAAGGGATATATATCTACATTTGTTGTGAGTTTTGGGCAATTAGAGGAGGCTCGGTGGTCTGTTGAAGAGACCACCAGCAAGCTGTCATGGCCGCCGGCCACGATGCGGTGGGCCGCAAGAGCAGCGATGGAGTTGCAGTGAGGTAGTTCCATGTTGACTGTTTGGTTGGTTGGGCATGGTCGTAGGGTGTGACTGAGGCAGGAACCACCACCGTGAAATGTAGTTGGTGGTCGGCTGTGTTGACACAGCAACGACGGAGGGTCAGTGAGCTGAGGGAAGAGGGCCAGTGGGACAGTCCATAAAAATAGTTTGGGCCAACGAAGTGGGTTTGGTCCATCCAACTGGGTCAGACCCGAGTCGGCTGGGGTGGACCACGACCGTGGTTGACCATGAATCTATGGCAGTTGGAGCTACTGTGTGGCCAGCAGCCACGGCCGGTCCGAACAGTCGACCGTGCTGACCAGTTGGCATGACCAGTGGACCGACTACGGAGGTCATTCCATGGGTGAACACACCACATATGGTCGAACACCATGATAGGTGGACCGACTATGGCGGTCGGTCCATGATCGGTCAGGCATGTCTCAGCTGGTCTTTGTGCAGCGTCTTCAATCGGCTATATCTTCTAAATGGAGAATTTAATTGTTGTGTCATCTTTGGAAATGTAATCCACTCTTTAAGACAAACCTTTTGAGGTCAATTTTTGGAATTTAATGTTCAGGGTCAATATGTGGGCCCCACAATGTCCCGATCAGACTTGCTACGATGAAAAGTTCCATTTTCATCGGTTATCCATGTCGAGCTAGTAAATGGCCTATCTTGTTTGTTTTTTCATGTAGAGTAAGTTGGTGAACTCTGATGTGGCATTCAGGTTATGATTTGAGGTATTCTGAACATGACGCTCTTTCTAGTGGTGTTCGATGGTCGTAGTGTTCATGCGATGACATCAGAGATTCCTAGTGGCGCCCTCTAACCGAGTCAAGCATGGGTCCTCGACGATGATAGAATGTCACCATAAAGCCAAGTTGGGCATGGGTCCTCAACCTATTCTAAGTGGCACCCTCCAGCTGGGCTGGGCATGGGTCCTTAACAATGCTATAGTGGAACCCTTCAACCAGGCTAGGCATGGGTCCTCAACGATTCTAGAGTGACACCCTCCAGCCAAGCTGGGCATGGGTCATTAACCTTGAGACAAGACCTCTTGACTACATGGATCACTGACAAGATATGGTTTGACGTAACATTAGACTCACAAGTAATAGGGACACTTTCCCCACCAAGATGCATCCTTGTGACATGACCTAAAACTGTGTGGGTGAGATAGAGTCTCCCAAAGCAGATAGTATCAAGGTGTGGTGATTGAGTCCCTTTGACTTGAATGTTTAGGGAAAATGTTAGGGATGTTATGAATCATTGATGGATAATCCTCGAACTATTGGTGAATCTTCATCTTGGGATTAGTTGTGAGATGGAGATCCCCTTACTCTCTTTTTTGGGTTTCTTTGACCGAGCATATATATATTCTATTTGAAAACCCACTCCTTGGGTTTTGGTTAATCTCCTTCTAGAAGAGGCAAAGATGTAGGGGGTATGCCATGTGCTTTCCATGTCTTTCTTCTTGTGGTTGGATGAATATACTCTTCTATTATATGTATAAAAGACTCGAAAAGAAGTTTATCTTCTCACCATTTATTTCTCATTATGTTTGGATGAGATTACTTCACTCTCTTGTTGGGTTGAACTGCACTCTTTCATTGTACCATGTTCTATCTGCTGCATTAATTTTCTATTGTATCACTTACTACTCCCCCTCCAACTTTCGGGGCATCCTACAGGGTATTTTTATACTCACCCATGTATGGGATTTTCCCCCACATATCATGCCTTATACAGATGACGCACAGTTTTGATTGAGACTTTAGAGGAGGGATATGGGTTCTTGGACCTCATACAATGGTCATAGATTGGTATCTAGGAGCGGGGCTCTCTCAGCTATTTTACTTTTCCAATTTCTATCAGGTTGGGACACATTTCTGGTTGGTCATTTATTTTTTCCCTTTTCCATTTCATTTTACATTATTGTACTCATACTTTTTAGTGGTCCATGCATGTTTGGTTTATTTATAGAAATATATCATCTTTTACTTCTTTTCCTCTTCACTTTTTCATTGATTTGGTTGTGTGCATGTATACAAGTACTTAGGAAAATTCCTCCCCAAGTTTGTTGCACCATCAGTGCTTGTCACCACCCCCTGGCCTATGGAGGCGAGCTTGGGGTAGTTGAGGATTGAACACAGAATGGGTCAGTTCATGAAATTATCAGTACTAAAAAATCATTGATAAAGGGTATTGTTTATTAGTTCCAAAAAATATTGATAAAGGGAACCTTTATCAGTGCTTTTTACTAGTGCTGATAAAGGTCATCACAATTAAAGGACTGTTTTTTAGTAGTGAAATCATTAGGAAATAGACAAGCATAAACCACAAGGTAATCTAGGCCCTAAAACAAGGCATCTAGCCTTCACACAGAAATGAGCTCTCACGGATCCAAACTCAAGTCATTAATCCATCTCAAGAAGATGAGAAACTCGGGCCCTAGAAATTATTTTTACCACATAATCAATTTTTTTTCATCTTGAATTAACTTATTCATTATTCAAAAGTTCCAGTTATGGGAAACCAAATGCATCAAGCTATAACAAGAAACTAAATTAAATAATTAATTAATTTAAGAATGCTTCAAAGCATGCATTCCAATTTCAAAAAACTTTATTGAATTTACAATTCATTAACATGCCTTTAATTATTTCCATAAAAATCATTATCATTCTTCACAATTTTTATCAAATTCCATCAACATATGAAATTACATATTCAAATAAACCTTCATACTCACATCAATTTTGTCATTATTAAATTACACAACCACTAGATTTATTAAACGGGCCTCTTTATTCTACAATCAATTAATAAACTAATTATGGATTTTAATCCTTTACCATTTTACATAAATAACAACATGTAAATCCATAGAATCACAATACATGCCAACAATAATAACATAGATATAAAATTATCTATAAAATCAAGAGGCAAACCATTATCATGGTAGAAAATAACAACATGTGATTTCTACAAACAATTATTTACTAATCTAGTTCAACAATTATTAGGTTACATAAATTTCCATCCAAAGAGATAAACAATACTAAATTTATGATTTCAATTAAAAAATAGTAGAATAAATGAATTCCCTACCTCAAATACATTAATGTTTTTCAAACAAGAATAAACCAACATCATAGTTCCCAATCAACTCTCCCACAAGAAGCTAAATCCATACATGGATTCCAATCCACAACTGTACCAAAAAACAACCATAAAAATTTAGTTAGAATAATGGAGAGAAACCTTAATCACATGGAAAGAAGAAGGGAGAGGATACGAATAGAAGAACCGTGAGAGAAGAGATAGAACGTGCCTCAGATCACCATGGATTGAAGATGAAACGCCAATAATTGATCCCCATAGAAGAGACCCAATATGCCTTGAGGGGGAGACACTAGTCACCTGGGTTGTGGGAGAAAAATGTAGGGTCTGATAAAAACCTAAGGTGATGTATCTTTTAAAGGCTCACTACACAGTGCATTTTCACAGCATGAAACCCTTCACATTTTGTAAATGTTGAGATTTAAGTTTATCCAAAAAAAACCCATCGCCTCAGACCATTTAACCCAAAATTAATTAATATCATGAGTCACCCCATGAAAGAGTCTCACACATGTCATGAATCAAATATTCATGAAATGAAACACTTAAAAACATGAATTCTTCCTGATTCCAGGTTGTAGCAGTCAAACACCTCTAGACCTACTTTAGGCCTCCTCTAAGAACCATGGGCTTCAGAAACACACAAAGGGTTAAAGATATATAGATCTAGGACCTTATATTAGATATCTCTCAAAATATTATCGTCCTTGAGAATCCAAAACCAAAACCACAGAGGAAGAAAAAATGGGTCGTCCGAATAGCCACCCCATGAGATACCTCTCAAGGATCTCACTATCATAGGAGTTCAACTACCTCATCATAAGAACAGCATGGAACCAAACAATAGAAACAACCAGGTACTAAGAATTATCCCAAGGGATATAACTATAAAACTAGAGTAATTTTACCAAAAATAAACAAGTTGAAATCATATCATAAACAAAAAATGTCAACATCCAAAAAATGAACAATGTTACAAGAGATGAGTTAAACATTAAATAGCTCGGGGTACTAAGTTCACATCTGTGACTTGCATTCCCAAGTAATCTCTTAAATTACACTATGCCTCCACAATATAGAAACCAGTGGAATGAAATCCTCATGTAACACCTTCTTCTGGTGTTTTGATATCATCACATGTCACTCCTTGAAGGTCACATCATCATCAGCATTGATCTCTTCCCAATCCATGACTTATGATTCATCATGAATATAATGATGGAGCTTCTATACATGGAAACAATCATGTATCCAACTAAACTATGGGGGAAGTGATATCTAATGTGCCAAGGATGCAATATGAGCCAACACCTCAAAAGTTACAACAGACTAGGGAGACAGCTTACTCCCACAACCAAACCTTCACTGCCCACAATAAGAAGTCACCTTTAGAAATATGTGATCTCCAATGTCGAACTCTAGAGTTATCCTCCTATTATCAGCATAGGATTTTTTATGATCTTGCACTACCTTCATCCTCTTGTTAATTACCTCTACCATATCTATCATATTTATTACTACTTAAGACCCAATAATTGTTGCCTCTCTGAGACTAGTCCAACACAATAGAGAATGAAAATTTCGACCGTACGAAGCTTCAAATGGTTTCATACCAATGCTGGAGTGAAAACTATTATTATAAGAAAACTAAAATAAGGTTTTATGCCTCATCCATGAACCTCTAAAATTCATTTCACAAGAGAGAAACATGTCTTCAAGAGTCTATATTTTCTTCTAGGTATGATCTTCCATCTACAGATGAGAAGTAGTGTAAAGGAATAATTGAGATCAAAAAGCATGTTGGATACCTCTCCATAACCTAGAGGTAAAATGAGGATCCCTATCATATATGATCTTCCTTGAGACTCTGTGGAGTCACACCACCTCCTCCAGATACTTTCTCATAAAAACTTATACTAATCATGACTCCCATATTGCTATAAAGTGGTCAGATTTCATCAAACCATCCCTTATCACCCATATAGAATCATAGGCTCCCTAAACTCTAGGTAAAACAGTAATAAATTCCATCAAGATGTCCTCACACTTCCATTGGGGAATATAAAATGGCTGGAGCATCCCACTAGAAACATAGTGCTCGACCTTCACCTTCTTCCAGACCAAACATCGAAAAATAAACTCTACAACTTCAAACTTTGACCCAATCCCCCAAAAGTAACCTACAAAATCTTGGTATATATTTTTCATGTCATTATGTAAAACTAAATTCAATATATATAACTCATGGAAAACCATATCATTTATATAAAAAGGAACAAAAAACCTTCCCTGTAATAACACGAGGTTTTGTTCATCCTCGATCCAACCATCAGCAGCATCGTTAAAAACAACTTGGTCCCTCCAGACCACCACCTTAGAATCCCCCAATTGGGACTCCTCCACATGTTGAACCAACTATGACTATACCATCATCTAGAAAATACAACCTCTATCTCCAACCTCTCTCATATCTAGATTCATCGCTGAGAGTTATTCCATAACTATCCAAGGATCTCCACATTTACACACTACTACAAAACTGGGTTTATCCACTACTAGGGATTTAATAGATCTAGCTAAAAACATTGTTAAATACCCCCTTTGTCAGTGCTAAAAAATCATTGTTAAAGGGGGTCTTAAATAGTTCTTTTTTAGCACTTTTAAAGGGGGGATTTATTAGTGCTTTTTTACAAGTTTTGATAAAGGCCCACCCTTTATCAGTGCTTTTTAGAAGCACTGATAAAAGTGTACTTAAAAAATAATGAAAAATAATATATTAATATATAAATATATTTATATTGATATAAATATTATATATTTTTTTTAAAATATTTTTTCGATAAGGTAAATCGACATTTACACTTAATATATAATATGTTTAGAGGAAATAACTTATAAAATAATTAAAAACCTATTTTTAATTAATAATAATATTATTATTACCAATTAATAGTCATTTAATATAAATTTGAAGAGAAAAATCCAAAAAAATGTCTAAAATAAGTGGATAATTTAACTCAAACTTCAAACGGCCATAACTTTTGATTCGAGTTTCCGTTTGGGCTCTACCACATACCAAATAGAATCCTGCAACAAGATCTATGTCTTTAGTGATATAGGTAAAGATATGTAAGATTTTTTTAGGCTAAAAAAGGCCCATAAATCCTCCAAAACTGAGTTTTTAGTCGGCGTACCCCTATTTTTTTAACATTTAATGGATTTTTAGGTTGGTTTATGGGTGTATTTTTTCTCTTTTTTGGTGGGGACTAAATTTATTCCCATGTATTACATTCATATTGATATTATGGTTTTAAAATTTTATCATTTTTCATAACTTATTGTTATTTATAATCAAATATATAACAATATATACATATTTTTTATATATTCACACATAAAAATTTAATTTTATAAATAAATAATTAAACATATTTACATATAAAATATAATTATTAATATATAAATATATATATATATGGATAAAAATTTAATAAAATATATATAAATAAAAAATATATATCATAAAATGTGAAACAAAATAGTATAAGGGAGTGGAAAAGGCTACGATATATATATTGGAGGTCTAGGGTTCGAAACTCACTAGAGGCAGGGGTGCGTGCAAGAGGGTGGGATTATCTAAAATGCTGATAAAGGTCTAGGGGTGGGAAGCAATGATTAAGGGGGGTGTCTAGGCAGTGGAGAAAATTATATACCCTTTACTATCACTAAAAATCACTCTTAATGGCCCCCTTTAATAGTGCTAAAAAACACTGATAAAGGGGGAATTTAACAGTGCTAAAAAATATGCTGTTAAAGGACAATTTTAACAGAACTTTTTTAGAACTATTAAAGGGGGACTTTAACAGCACTAATAAAATATTTTGGCCTTTAACCTCACTCAAATTATCAGTGCTTTTTTAGAACTGATAAATTCCTATTCTAGAACTATTAAAGTCTATTTTTGTAGTAGTGGCACGACATCACTATGTGAATTCCTACTCAGCACATCGACAACAAAATTTACCTTTCTTGGAAAATAAAAAATATAAAATTCATAATCCTGTAAAAATTATATCCACTTATGTTGATTCAAGTTCAATTCATACTGGGAGAATACATACATTAGGCCCTTATGGTTGGTAAAAACCAAAAAACTCTCACCAATGAACTAATGCCACCAAAACCTCAAAGAAAACACAACTATAACCAACTCAAGATCATGGGTGGAATAGTTACACTCGTGGGGATGTAACTACCAATATTGATAAGAAATAATTGATCTATAATGCATCAGAATGTAGCCCAAGAAAATACATGAATAATCATAAAAAACCTCAAACAGAACTCATTCTGCTATAAAATAAAGGACTAGAGTGTTTCCCAAATTCTCCTTCTAGTTATTGAAGTCTACCTAAAACTATTCAATAAACAATAACTACTTAGATTTTATGATCAATAATATTAGAGGAATCACAACATGAAATAAATCATCTATGAACCTCCAATAATAGCCTTCAAGACCATGGAAACTCTGAACCTCTACCATTGTCTTGGGGGATAACTAAGAAACAACTGCCTCTATATTAAAAGGATCCAAATCAACTCCCTATTGGGACATGACATTCCCTATTGAATGTATTTCATGGGTCCATAACTCACACTTTGAAAAATTACTAAACATATTCTCATGAATAAGAACCCCCAAAATGAAAATTAGTTACTCTATATGATCCACCTTAGGCACAGAGTACACAAGGATGTCATTGATAGAAACCACCAAAAACTTATCCAAGAACTCTCTGAATTAATCATTTTTCAACCCCATGAACATGGATGGTGCATTCATCACACTGAATAGTATCATAATGAACTCATAATTCCCATGAAGACAACATAAATTAGTCTTATGAAAATCCTCATACTTCACTTACATTTGATGATATCCTAACCGCAAATCAATTTTTGAGAACTAAATTTCTCCCTTTAGGTGATCGAATAAATCATAAATACAAGGAATAGGATAGAGTTTCTTCACTATCACTTAGTTCAAGTGATGATAATCAATGAAAAGATAGAAATTTCTATCATCCTTCTTTACTAACAAAAATGGTGTACCCCAAGGTGACACACCCAACCGAACAAAACTTTGCTGCAATATATCATTGAGCTATACTTATAGATATCAAAACTCATAAGGTTCCATATGATATGGTGACATTGATATAGGAGACACGCTTGGTTGTAGCTGGATCCCAAACTCATAGTTGGATCCCAAACTTGATATCCTATCGAGGGGGTAAAGCCACAACATCCTCTAGGGATACATCATGGTGCTCTTCTACTACCCTGGTAAACACAAACTAATGAAACTTTTATGAGCTTAGCATCAACTCATCCATCAAATATGACAAGGATGGAACCCACCTTTGACCCATACAAGGGTTTTTCTCATTGAATAACAGTAATATCACTCCATCAGCACCATTGATCACAACCTACATCCTAAAGAAATCCATAATACCATACACAAGATAAAAATAATTCAGGCTGAGGATGATGTCATATGGATGTATCTATAAACATAAGAAGTATCCCCAAGAGAGGTGATTCCCCAGTATTATCTCATAGTCTCTACATACTTCATGCAAGTCATCTCAAGCTATAAATGGTGTAATTAATGCCAAGGGATCTACGAGCCTCTCTACCACATGTACCAAAGCATGGACAAGGGAAGGTTATATAAAGGATTGTGTAACTCTATAATCTAAAAAATCATGCACCCATGTAGAAACCAACAAAGGGTACCTCAAATGAAATTTGGCTCCCCTGGAATTGGAAATGTTAATAAAAGAAGCTATTCCCAAACTAGAACACCTTACTATAGTTTTCATGGCTGGAACTACCTCAAAAGAGGAATAGTAAGTGGAACACCTAGCACACATTGACTTATTAGGAAGGTTGGGAACCCTCACCACTGATTACCTCATATTCCACAATAAAAATGCACATATGATCACTTTTTATAGGTATAGGAGCTACTTCACCAATAGAAATGAGATGATGAGGGATGGGACCTACCCCCAGCTAATTGAAAACTCTTCTATCTATACAACTAAGAACCCTAGACCATTGATCTCCTTTTCAATGAATCCTAAATACTCCCCTCTTGTGATGATCTGGTTCTAGTCAACATCCTCTCAATAACCTTTTATCTTTCTAGCACCTCAAGATACATATTTAGTATAAAGGTGTGACCTTGTGTTGGATATTTAGATTCAAAGCCTCCTCAAAATGCCTTGACCTGGCCTCTTCATCTAGAAACAAGTCTAAATCTTATTGTAGAAGGGCATTGAAATGGATCCCAAAACTCTCGCATGCTATAACTCCCCTATAGAAGGGTAAGAAGCTCTTAGATACTGGTTTCCTTCATGGTTGATGAAGGTAACTCTACTCAAAAATATTCTCGAAACATATCCAATGATATAGTTGAATCTTCATGATCCTTGAGGAACAAGAACCATAACTTTCTCATTACTCCACATAGCATTGTCTTAACCAATGAAACCTAGTTCTCCTTCCGAGAACTGATCAAACTGAAAGATATCTCAACCTCATCCAACCAGTATTATGTGATTGAATCTAAAACATAGCCCTCATACTTTTCCAAACTCTAGTATTTAAACTCTCATAGTGTCCTCCTCCATGTTTCTTAATCATCGACCTCAACTCTACGGCGATCTGCTGGCACATCCTACTGAACATCTTTAATGAAAACTTGATGAGGAATTCAACCCAGATCCATGACTACAAAATGAAAAACTATTAGACTCTTAAACCTATAATATAGAATGGTTAACATTAATTAATTATTTTTTGGTTATATTGTTAAGTTTTAAACCTATCTTAAGGTCTATCCATTTCAAATAAATTCAAAAAGAATAATTATTTGTGGTCCTTTCCTATGTATCTACATCGTAACTAGTAACACTTAATTTAGTAGGCTCAATAAACTTAAAGGTCCATGCATTAGATCATAGGGGGGGCCTAAATACCCATGTCTCTTCCGGTCTTCTGTGTTTACATTGCTTACTAAACTTAGTTAACACTATTTTCCCTATCAACCCATGTAATATCACCTGTGCCTAACTCTAAAATCCATCCTATCCCTCAATATGAACCTCTTATAACACTCATTAATGAACCACACCCCCCAAAGTGTACCCCTCCAAGGCTGGAAATGAGAGAATGGAGATGGTGGCTACCTGATTCCCACTTCTAGTAAGCCCTGGGTTGGTGACGAGCACTAAGGGTATAATAAACATACATATGGGATTCATTACCCTCTAAGAGAACATGTGAAAGAGAGGGATAAGATAGATACACCAACCAACACCTTCTTAGACATATATATAAATAAATCCCAAGTGCATACATGCAATTTCATATAGTACTAAAACAACTGGAAAGAGAACTACAAGTACACAAAAAGGTAAATATGACAACGACCAAAAAGCCTAAACATCTCATACAAAACCATGAGCTAGTAATATCCAACCTAATCTTCAACATTCTCTAGATGACATAAAAATATTTTATATGTATGAATGGTTATCATAATAGTATACTCAGTTGGATCCTCCCTAGTTCATCTTATAAAAAAGATAAGGAAATCATGCTAAATCACAATGAACAAAAGTGAAACTAACTCATCACCTAAAAAAGTATACTAAGTTACCAGCCTCATCATGGATAACTCTCACCAAGTTTTGCATGCAAGAGAGAATATAATATAATAATGAGACCTCAAGGGCACCCCACTTCTCATCCCCATTGGTTTTATACTCTTCCCCAACGTCACATGTACTAATCCAACTCTCTCTAAAATAAGTCATCCCAAAGACACATGGGAAAGGCATCACAACATGCACCTCATTCATAAAATCATCACACCATCCCATAACACATCACCATATATAGTAACTAATTAGTTCTTAGGATCCTCCACAACTCGTATGGCATGTATCATTCATCGGGTATTATTCCTCAATCCATTACATCCCATACACCAAGTAAGGTACCACAAGCCATCACATCTTATAAATTCCATACCTATAATAATCCTTTAGATACTATATCTGGTATTAAATTTGTGTAAAATAACCACTAGTAATCACAACCCTATACAAACATATATGGGGAAACTAACCTACATTCATACCATCACAAGTAACTACTAAGAGAAGAGAGTTAGACCAGATGGGGTAGTCATCCATCCATACTCCCATCAAGATATTTGGTAAAACACCCTCCTAGAGTCCACTAGGTGTCAGTCACCCAAACCAACATCAGTGGGGTAGCATATGAAATCATAGAATATACATGGTATAATACAGTTAGCATCCACACTATGAGAATAACCTATTCTTAGACTCAAATACAGCTAACATCCCTTGGACTTCTGTCTACAACTGCTAAGACTAGATATCTTGTAAGCATGTAAGCATTTTAAAGTGATATATTAATTACTTATTTCATTTATATCATTTCCTTTTGTTAATTAATTTATTATAAATTAAATTAAATTAAATAGTAATATTATTTCAATATACACTCATTTTTCATCAGAGTAAGGCCCATTTCATACAATCATAATCCAAATTGATTCCATGGATTACCAAGATTAACATATTTTTATAATTTTCATTCCATAATTTCTAACCCTATGGGTTAAGAATTATTTATTAACTATTAGTATCATTCCATAATCTAGGTACTCTAGGATGACCATCCTAAGCTACCAGGAAACATGCAACCAATAACATCAAGGTAACTCAAGTAGTGGAGAAAGGAATGCAGATAAAATAAGAAACCCGACCATCGACTGTTAAGCATCTTTTTCTCAAGAAACCATCCAACTTTATCACATCAATGAGTAATCCCAAATTAAACTGATTAGATCATCTCTAATTCCATGCCTAATACCCATATTCATGTCCCAATTCATCACACCATCATAAGCATCAATTGTTTCCACATCACCCGAGCCTCCCCGCCCCATATCACATCATACATCCTAAGATCAGCCATCTCAGTCTCATAACACATTGCTTAGTGAAGATCACATCTAAAACACATCATAGAATTATCAAGAAACAATAAAGAATATCCAATAAGAAAATATAGGCCTTAAAATAATGCATCCATACTTCCCAAAAAAAACAATCTATCACGGCTCCAAACTCAAGGCACTCGTCCTTCTCAAGTAGATGCAAAACTTAGTACCTAGAAATTATCTTTATCACACAACCGGTTCTTATTCCATATTGAATTAACCGATTCATTATTCATAGGTTCCAACTATGGTAAACCTAAGGAAACAAGATATAACATGCTGCTAAATTTATTAAACAATTAATTTAAACAAGATTCCAAGTATACATTTTAGTTTCAAAAAACTTTGTGTAATTTAAAATAAATTAACATGCCTTTAATTATTTTTGTCAAAAAACATTAACATACTTCATATTATTTATTAAATTCCATAAACACATGGAATTAAATATTCAATTAAAAATTTATACTCGCATTAATTTTATCATTATCAAGTTATATCAAACATTAGATTTATTAAACATGCCTATTTATTCTCTAGACAATTAATCAATTAATTATGGATTTATATTCTTTACCATTTTCCATCAAGAACAACATGTTAATACATAGAATAATAAGACAAGACAACAATAATAACATAAATAGAATACTATCTTGAAAATCAAGAGGCAACCCATTATCATAGAAGAAAGCAACAATATGTAATCACTATAAACAATAATTATTAATCAGGTTAAATAATTATTAGGCTAATTCCATTTTCATCCAAAGGGATAAATCAAGATAACTTGATGACTTCACATAAATAAATAGGATATGTAATGAATCCCTTGTATAAAAGGAATCAATGTTATTTATATGAGAATGAACCAACATCTTAGGTCCCAATCACCTCTCTTGCAAGTAGTTGCATCCCTACAAAGATGTAGTTCTATAATTACACCAACAAATAACCAATAAAACTATATTATAATGATAGAGATAAAACTCTATCACATGTAAATAAGAAGTGGGTGGATCCATATTGATGAACCATGATAGAATAGGTGGAATGTACCTTGGATCATCACAGATCAAAGATGAAATGATAAGAATATATCCCCACTGAAGGGATTCCTAGAATCCTAGAGGGAGAGACTCTAGACACCTAAGGTGTGGGAGAAAAACATTGGGTTTGAGAAAAACCTAAGGAATTATAGAATTTTAAGGCACACTACATAGTGAATTTTCATGATTTGAAACCCTTCTACATCGTGTAATTGTCTAGATTTAATTTTCACTGAAAAATGCATTGCCTCAAACCATTTAACCCTGAAATAATTTAAATTGTGAGGAACCATATGAACCATCCTCACACAATTCGTGAATCAAACATTCATGATGTAAAACACTTACATGTCATGAATTCTCTTTGATTCTAGATTTTAGCAACCAAAGACTTCCAAACCTTATCTAGGACTTCTCTAAGAACCATAGTCTTTGGAAACATGCAAAGGTTGGACTAGTTGGATTTAGTCCCTTATAGAGGTCGTGAAGGTATGTTTATGATATTTAGAATTATGAATTCCATCACTATGAAATCAATTATTATTATCCATGTTATTTTTTACATTATTATCTTACCCATGGATATATTATATGATAAAGTTATCAATTATATGGAATTTTTTTGTTATTATTTATTTATATTATATTATTCAATCCTTTTTTATTCCATGATAATTTATATTATATGATTTCCCTTACTAAGTGATTGATCCAATCCCTCTTGTGTTTCCATTTCAAAAAGTTATAAAGAAGAGTGTTATGTGTGAAATTTTTAAATAGGTGTCATGTGTGGAGAATTTTTTTTGAGATGTTAAAGGATTATCATAAAATAATTAATATTTTTTTAGTGGTAAAATACCAATTATATGGGAAATATGTGGGTTTTGTTAACTCAAGGTTTTTTTATCTCTCTAAAACTCTAAACCAAATAGTTTATGGGCATATAAGTGACTCAATATTTTCATTAATATAGTAATTATAGATGGTTAACTTTTTTTTAATTCAAATGATATCAAACCAGTATGAAAAAAATATTTTTTTAGCACTAGATCTAGAAGTATGGTTCTGGGAAGGGTTTTATATAACTTTTTAGGTTAGGATGTTATCAGTCAAGGATAATTTAAGAGTTGTAGATACCATCATGGGATAATATTTCTAAGGTTGATTATAAGTTTAAATTCATAGATATCATTTTATAGTCTTATGTGGTTTTATTTTAAGGTGATTTATATTATTTTAGGAGACATATATTGGGTTTTAGGAAAAATACAAGATCTAATCATAGTTATCCCTTAAGGTTGCTATATAATTTTATGTCAAGGAATTTCTATTTTTTTAGGTAAAATATTAATATATTTTTGGGAATATATATGATTAAGATATATATTGGTTTGAATAAAATTAATATTTTTTTTGGATAATAGATAAGTTAAAATTTATGAGCATAGGTTTATAGGAATTTTGGGTTTAGGATATACTAAAAATATCTTTATTTAATAATTATTTGGAATTAAGACTATAATACATTAGTGAAAACCCTAGGGATAAATTTAAATATAGGAAAACAATCGAACTTTTTTGTAATGTAAAGAGTATATGGTTTCCTAGTAATGACATGCCTATATAGATACAAATAAGTTACTATAGGTTCTTACTTATATGTTTCTAGGGTTAATAAACTTGAAAAATTCTGGTTGGGTATTAACTTGATATTTACTCAGTATACAAAAAAGGTTCTAACTACAAACCTAGTATATAAATCCTTGGGGATATGCTTTAGATTATTCACAAATTATTTACAAACCATTATATTTTATTTGAATTCATCATTATTTCATCAATTATGACTATATTAATAAAATACCCATATATTTTCATCAGTGAGAGAAATTAAAATTGCGAGGATTCAATTTATTTCTAAGGTGGAATACAACATCCATACCTATTAGTATTTGTTTTCTTTCAAAAAAATACTATATTTAATTGCTTATATCATATGCAATGCTAAACTAAAAATATTAAAAAATTATAATTATTAAATATGACCATTATAATATAGTCATTGAATTAGAGGGTATAAAAAGAAGTTAATTCATTATGATATCTATGTATAAAGTATAATAAATGGAATAATTAAGTAGTTTTATTCCTTATGAGTCTCATTTATCCAACATTCTAAAGGAGACAGAGTCACTGGGATTTTCCCTAGATTGATCCCAAGCTGAGCTTCAACAAGTACAACATGATAAAACTAGTCTATATGAGAAGTTCAAGTTTTTTGAAATCACTATTATATACATACTAACTGAATCATGACACATGACACCAACCATTTATGATCTTACCCTTATGTTTTATGTGGAGTTATTTGTGGGGTTTTATAAGTAGAGTCTCATATGATATAAATATATAATTATTAATGCAATATATGTTCTCATTATTTTGAATTTTTATAAAAATTATTTTGAAAATAAATTTAAAAGGTTGTATCTAACAAAATGTATTTATTAGTTCCTAACAAATATATAAATAATTCTATAAATTAGGAATAAAATCAATTGATGTTTAAAAGAACTATTTTAAAATATATATATATTTTTCTATATATTTTTTATTTTTATATTAATTAACTAAATTAATAAATTTTGAATAATAATTTTAATGAAATGTATTTATAGTATATATAAACAAACAAATTAACACTAATTTAATTATTTTTACTTGTAAAGGAATAAAAATAAATTCACATTATACTAAAAAAATACATTTTTCTAAAAAAATATATGTTATGTGTTATTATATTAATAAATTTTAGAAATTTATTCTAGTAAAATATATTTATTTTATATAATTAGAAAATATAAAAAATTAATAAGTTTAATTTCATTTTTGGTCATAAAAATAAGTTACCAAGTTAAAAATTAGTTTCCACGATAAAGATTAAAATGAGTAGAAAATGTTAAATAAATAGGGTAAAGTATCAAAATGTCCTAAAACATTATATATAAATGGGTGTATGAGAGAATTATCATCCATATCATTTATTTTCCACTATAATTATAAATATTTTATTTTCTTTACTTGAATAATGTGTCTCTATTTATATTAATAAATTAATATTTACAAAACTTCCAACCCTCTCGCCAGTAAAAGAACACATTCACTACCCCACTTATCCCCACACCTAAAGCTTAATATCTTGAAAAAAATATCCAAAAACCCATTTAAATCCATATTTCTCACATAATAGATGTTTTTTGTCTCACCAAAATACCAATCTAATAAGTCTTAAGGAGTGGTCTAAAGGAGGATATCCATTGATGAGGTAATTGTATTAATAGAGTTCTTTATGTTTATTTTCTTCTTCCACATCCTACAAATATAATATACCCATACTAATATAAGGATATAAGTATCATTATTAAACTAAAATGTTATGTTATTTATGTAATAACCATTATCTACCTTCCTCCCATCCATTAGAAAATGAAAATTCCGCTCGTGTTATGGTCAGATTACCACCTCCATGAACGACATGTTTCATTTTACATCACCACCATACATGGATGGTTCAAAAATTGAATTTAAGGAATATATATATAATATTTTTATAAAAATTTTATAATTTTAAAATAATAAATTTGAAAATCTATTAATAATATTAATAATAAATGGTTATAGTAAATTTAGCCACCTGAAATGTGCATATTGAGATATTATTCTTAATTTGATTATATTCTTTACAACCTATTACACTGTATAAATTTTATTCTACTAAAATGATAAATAAATTTTATGTATACAATTGAAAATATTATGAAACAATTTTAATACTATTTTGATCATAATAAACATACCGAAGTGGTTTTGAAGTAATTGACTGAACAACCCCAAGTGGTTGATGAGAGAAAAAACTATAAAGTAAATTAATGGCACATGATAAAAAATGAACCTTAAAAAATAAAATTCACATGAAAAAGGTTCTTAATTAAATATTTAATCATCTTAATTTATTTATTCATGAGGTTAGATGTATGAAACAAGAAATTCATAACTTGTGGTAAGGGTTCTTTGTTTAAATTTCAATTCCTTGAGACATGTTTCTTATTATGCACCAATTTACCTTTATATGGTGTAAATACTACCTTGATAACTTATTATATCTTAAATAATTGCGATTATTGATATTTTAAATTTCATTTAAGCTCTCTCTTTTCCTTTTCCTTTGATTTATACATTACCTAAGTCCTAAGAATTTTTTTTTGTTAACTTAATTTACTTTCATTAAGTTAGAACCTTTATTCTTGAGCTTCATCCCTATATATTCGGTATATTCCACCAAATTATTTAGTTATATTTTATTCCATGTTTATTTTCTAGGTTTTATAAGGTTTCTTGATATTTCACCTCTCATGGTTTATAATTCAACCAAATGGTTGTTGGTATGAGGACTTGTTCTTATCTCTTATTTATGGTCAAAAATATTTCTCATCATGTCCATATTCTTTATATTTTTTTAGGAATGTTCTTATCTATAATTAAATTATTAATTATATTAATTTTCTATTATCAATTAATTTATTTACAAAAGTTTTAAAAGGAATATTTTTAGCATTTTCCACACGGGTCATTTTTTACTTTATTTATAAAAGTGTGAAAAGAAATTGTTTTTAACATTTTCTACATGAATGTCAATTCTTGGATTTATGTTTTTTATTTTGTCATCAATATTTATTTCTATATTTCCTTATGTTTTCAAAGAAAATAATATTTCCATTATTATGTTTATTTTTCATTTTAAAAATAAAGGTTAATGTTTTAGTAAAATAAATAAAGGGATTTCATTCCTCTTATGAAAATTTTTATCTTCCACTAAAAAATTCATATTTTTAAAATAATTTATTTTCAAGGGTTTAATATTTTTAATTCTTTAAAATTTAAGGTTTTCAATATCCTCTTTTCACCCCTTGAAATGAACTTTTAAAAGTGTATTACTTTTTTCAACTATATTTCAAAATCATTATGAAAATTATTTTTATCATTTTGCTTCTATTTTATTCTCAAACTCTAAAATATCTATCAATTTTGGAGTTTTTTCACATAGTAACCCATAAATGATCTTATTTATAGCTCATACCTCACCTTATTTGTAAGGATTATAATCACTATTACTCATTATCTCTCTCTTGAGTTTATTTTTCTTTTTCCTATCCATATTCATTAATTTTATATATATATTATATATCACTTACACTATTTTTATATTATGTTTCTAGTATTGAATTCACCATATATATATGATTTATTGGAATGATTCCTTGACAAAACTTTTGTGATGTCTGGTATTATGAATTCTATCACTATGAAATCAGTTATTGTTATCTATGTGATTATTTATATTATAATGTTATCCATGGATATATTAAATGCTCATGTTATTAGTTCTATGAAAAGTTTTTATTATTTTTTTTCTATAATATTATTCATTAAATATTTATTCAATGATAGATTCAGTTGTACATTACCTCTTATTTAGTGTTTAAGATCACCCTTATTATTTTTCTATTTCCCACAGTTATGAAGAAAAGTGTTGAGTTTGAAATTTCTAGATGGGTGTCACATGTGTAGAATTTTGTGGGATATGTTAAATAATTATTTTAAAATAATTAATCCTTATTTTAGTGGGAAAAATGACCATTTGATGTGAAAGATATGAGTTTTTCTCTTTAAATTGTTTTCCTGACTCTCTAAAACCCTAAAACTAAAAGGTATTAGGTATTCAAGTGACTCGATATTTTCTATTTATATTGTAATTATATATGGTTAAGTTTGGTTCAATTCATTTTATATCAAACTGATATGAAAAGAATATGTTTTTAGCACCATATCTGGGAGTGCGGGATTGGGGTGTCATAACTAAGGTATCAATAATGTCAGTTGTCACTAAACACAATCATCATTAACCTACATCAATAGATGAAATGATCACCTCACCAAAATGAACAAAAAAATACATGACTAAGAAAATCCTCAAACCAAAACACTATAATGATCAAATCACTAAAAAAACACCAATCATACTTCCCACAGCTATGTTAATCATCTCCATCAATCTCACTAGGACTATATGCTAGAAATAATCAAATATTATGATATAGAAGATAAACCATGAAAAATGAAATCACCACTGAAAATAGAAATAGAAGAAATACATCTCGTGTTAATCCTTGTAGATCTATCCCAACTTTACTAATCTCTTATACCTTCACCCAGTGTTATCTCTAGTAGAGGCCACAATCTCACCCTTGTCACACTACCTCTATTTAATAATATCACCAAATATTAATTTCCAAGTATATAACTAAATATTAGTTTCAAAAGAAAATATCATAAATCCATGAAAGGCGAATAATGGGGTAGGAGTAATGAACTCCACCACCACAAACTGATATAAGAACAGGAACCCAAAATGAGAAAAACATTGAGGGACCAAAATGAGTATATAAAATATGAGGCCTATAAACATTGTAAAGGGATTAAATAATGAGTAAATTCACAAAATATGATTCAACTTCCATCCTTTACACTATTTTAGTCTCAAAATACACTAAAACGCCATCATTATTGACTATAGTGGGGTGTTTCATGATCTGTATGGCGGAAAGGGAAGAGGTATGGTTCAGGAATAAGGGCCACTACACCAAGGAGACTGAAGATCAACCAAAACCTAGAAAGACTACATATATCCAAAAGTAGGTGATGGAAAATGATATCACCATCACAACCCCAAACCACTATGAACATCATTTTACTTATCTAAGGATAGGGTCTAGTGTGACATGCTATGATGAAAAGGAAATGGTAGATAGTGAATGAATCCCAAAAAAGCAAAAATAAATAACCAAAATATATGAGGATATATGAGGATTTGAAACCCTATAAGGAGAAAAGAGATAAGAATGGGTAAATATAACCAAGGGAGAAAGACAAACCATCAAGGTGGGTAAGAGGAAAGGAGGCCATGTGACTCAAGGGAAAGTCATTACTGCTAAAGGTTCATGAAAAAACCCTATTTGAAGATGGAAATATTGAGAGAGAAGGGATATATAGTAGAGTATAGAAAAATCCCATTATCTATAACTCAATCTCAAAAAAAACCAATAAAATTTCAACCATCTCTTAAAAAGTCACCCAACATACAATAATTTCATTTAACTCAAATAATTAATGTTTTGATATTATTTTAAAAAATCAATAATCATGAAAAATAACTATGGATAGCAACAGTTTTAGGACTTGTTAAGGTCTAATAAAAATTATTAAAATATAAAAAAGATATTTTATCTCTTTTATAAGGTCACCTGTGAATATAAAAATGAGAAAATTATGTAACTGAGAATAAAGAAATATTATAAAATTCATACCACTCATCAAAGAATCCAATTAAACATCTTGATCACCATCGAGTGGTTTGAGAATAATCACTGAAGTGAAAACCAAATGACGTACCACCTCCAGGTATCCACAAACTATGTCGAATTGTCTGTTTTTTGTATGATATTTACCCTTCTTCCATGAAATGATAGTGCATCTCAAAGTTAAGGAAAACGATGAAGAGAACTTCAGGTTCCTAGGATATTTAGACAATAATTGTGAAAACACACACATGCACACACACCATCATCGTATAGAAGTGTTTTATATTGACTGTAGAAGATACTCTTAAACTATACACATTTATTCATGCATTAAAATTCATGAATAAATTCTACGACAAGTATATGAATTTATCATATGAATTATTCACCACCTATATGTTTCATCTTATGAAATGGTTTCTTTAAATGATAGTTTATGTGGGTGAATAACTTGAGTATCTAGTGAACTAAAAAAATGATATACCCATACCTAAAAATCATAAATTTCATTGTATAAATTTTATATGTACTATATACATGTAATTATTTAGGGCATATCACCTTCAATCCCTCCACTTTCACTAAAGCACAATATACTTTGTGCCACTTCACCTTATAATGTGTTATATATAATAAATCGTGAAATCATATCCAAAAAACCTTTTGGATATCTTATAAAACACTTTTTCAAATATAAAATAAACTACACCTCATATCACATCATAATAAATACCTTGTGAATACCCATCCAAAACACTTTTGGTTTACTCTATAACTCTTTCATAATATCTCTCTCAGTCAAACTCAATCCTTATTCAATAATACCTGAATTGTGATCCCACAAGAGTTTATATAATTGAAAAAAAAATATATGAATCTTTGGGTTCGTAAATGTAATAAAAGAGTAGTAACTTTAAAATCATCGATACTGCTCAAGCTATAAAAAGATTTGGCATGATATTCGTCAAACACATGTATCTATATACCTTTTTCCACCAATCTACATCATATGAAAATTTTCATTCTCATATTTTCCCTTTTCCTAAGATATCAGTGACCATGGGACATGGATAATGACAATCCAATATATCCAACTCATACATTCTTGATTCCTAGAGTATAGAATGAACTAGTCGGTGAATTAATCACATGTCATTCACATTTATAGATTAGAACACCAAATATCCCTTATTTGGATAGATATATAATATCTGAGTGTGGTTCCACACTTCCATGGTTAATCTCAATCAATGGTCCATATGTTATACTCATTATATGAGAGGAAAAATTCCATCTTTTTTTTAGCTCTAACTAACAATAAGATCAGAAACATACCCAACCACCCCTGTTTTAGAAAAGTTATTTTTACACTTTTATAAGTAGGGTATCAATGTATGAAGATTATAATGTTATGTATCTCACCATCCTTGGGTATTTGGGACTCAAATATGATCCATGAACCCCTACTATTCTAAGTACATATGTATTACACTCCATGTGGTATAATTCATGGGTCATCCAACACATAAAGAATATTTTTCTTTATTTTGTGCCCCATTAGAATATTTTTTATCTCTATATAAGAATCCTACCCATGATAACCTTAATATTTCATCATAACCTATAATAATCCATAATGAACATGAATTAATGATAACTCAAAGACATACTTTGAGAGGTCAATTATCATTACACTTAGTGAAATATATATCTATATATACATTAATGTAGCCCGTAAAATAATGATAAAGTGGAGATTTCCTATTATATAAAAAAAATTATAACCCTAAAAATATTTTAATAGAATTTAACAAAATCAACATATGAATCCATCTATCATATATTATTTAATAATAGCTATATTTTCACTTCACTTTTTGGGGTTTTGTAACTAATTACATCATACTTAATTCCTATCACATATCCATGTGACCATTTGAAAAAATCATCACATTAAACTCTTTTAATGAGATACATATATGAATAAATAAAGCTGAATAATTGTGATATTTAGGGAAAATATTTTTAACTATTTAACTCTTTGAAGATATTTAAACTTATTAACATCATAACATCAAATGACACAATGTTCACTTATATTTTATACTTATAACTCTTTAAATACATCTTCATCATCCTTATAAATCTTTCCATAAAACTTGTTTCATAAAAAAAATTCAAATAATGTAACTATTTATATAATTACATTACCATAACATCCTAAAAACTTTTAGGAAAAAGGTAAAATCACTTTTATATGGTATCTAATGTCACTTTTACATTTATTTTTACCTCCATACCCTAATTTATTTTAGGATAAAATGACATCCACTTTTTTATGGTTACTAATATAACTCCTTTCATTTCTATTTAACTATAAATCCTCAAATATTTAAGATATTATGTTTAATTAACTTTGTAATTTGACTCATATAATCCTTTAGGAAAAAATGATATTCATTTTTCACAATAACTAAATGTAAATCTTTACAATTTTATTTATCACTATATATTGTAAACTATTTAGGATATCAAGTGAAAAAAAAACTTTATGCTTAGACAAGTATAATCCATTATTTATTAACTTTAATCTTCCTTAATTCCAAATATACTTCCACTAACTTCTTAGATACTATATTCATTTCAGAATATCTTACTAAGATACACAAACTGCTTTAAGTTTAGAAAATGGCACTTATTTTTTATTAGTATGAATATTTAACAAATAAACTATTATTTTCATATCATATATGGTATTCTATATTTTTTAAGAATTTCTTGAAAATATTATTTTATTCATTAAAATACAACACTAAATAATAGTGAATCATATTCCATATTATTTTAACATATAGATGGATAGAAACTTTATCTTGGATAAACACTTTTTTCCTTAACTTCTTCTAAAAACATGTTATGGGAATTGATGAATCATAAACCATGTGAATAATCATATATTTTTTATAACAACCCTTTGTTACCTAACAACATCTCTTATCATATGAGATACTTATGATGAAGATGCACATAATTTACTTAGATTCATCTAATCTTGATAAAATCTTTTACAATAAAATCATTATTATATAAAATATTTTCTTTATCATTTAAATGAAAACTATAAGCTCAGTCAATTCAACCCATAATTTTGAAATCTTGTATATTTACAACACTTGTAAAATATATATTTGTTATCACATACCCTTCAAAATTAAAAATTGATTTCTATAACACTCAAACCTGACATGGACAATGTAAAATCCCACCCCACCTCATTAGCTTAATAAAAGGAAATGATGTTACTAGGACTTAGGTGACATCCCCAAGACACCAAAGGTTGTCAATAAATGATAAGGGCCTCAAGAACATTTAGGGGATGATTTTCCCTTTGAAAGATAAAACATCCAAACTAGATAAAAAATAACCTTAAAAACCTCTATATTATTAATGAGTAAAAAATAAAACTTAAAACAGAACCAAACCAAAAAAACATATCAGGGTATAAGAGGAAACCAAAAGACATACTTAAAGTGAACCAAAAGACTAAAAAACTCAAAAATCCTAAATGAAATCAACCAAAAACACCCAACCTACTCCAATATCCATCTCTTCATGTCATTCCCATGGTATCAAGAAGAATCACTAAATAATTGAGTTACCTTGCCTTAACCTATGTCTCAATAGATTACATATACAAATTCATAATGGTTCCCAAGAAGGGGGTTAGTCTAAACTCAGTAAGATTTCCCCCAATGACTTCCCAACTCACACCACTAGGACAAAACATGTTATAAAAATTTATATAAAATAGTTTTAAATTATTTTAAAAAGTTTATATCAAATCTATAAATAATATTTCATAGAAATTATAAAAAAATCCTTTAAAACATTTCTCAATTTATTTGGCATACCCATAACCATGTCTCCACACACACACCACGCATTCACAAGTGATAGTTCCACACTCATTATTTGTATCTTTTTTATCCACTAAGTCATCACAAGGTTACTGATACCAGGTTCTCCACTAAAACATGACCCTTATCCAAGGTCGCATACTTGTACCCCCAATGGTATACACCCATTAATTAGGGTCAGATTGATGAACGCACTCACACTAACCATGCATACTAAAAACCATACACAAATAATTTCACAAAAATCTATCCTTTATTTAAAGAATTTAAATAAACACTTTAAATGCATAAAAAACAAAACTGTACTTTTAAAATCATCATTTTAAAATTATAAACAAAAGTTTTTTCTAAAAACCAATCAAAATTACACAACTTCCAAGCCAATACCAAAATGATATTTCCATCAAGAATAACATAATTATTTCATAACCATTTTAAGAAAATAATTTAATTAAAACTATTCCTTTAAGTTCTACATCAATTAGATATAATAAAGAAGCCACCTACCACACAACAGTTGGTGAAAATAAATAATAGAACTACAAAACTTCAAGATATGATCACAACACGCATTCCATTCACTAGATCCAACAAGATGCCATAATAATACCATTCATAACATATATATATATATATATATCCATAACAGACTAGCTCTGTGGTTATAAGAGAGAGAAGAAACTTGGATCTAAGAAGAACAAGGAAGAAATAGTACTTATCAATGAATCCAGACCTCCAACATGCTTTGATTCTCATAAGAATCACTTTAAGATAAAAATTAAAAGTTTCTCAATATTAGAGGGGGGAAATCATGTTATTGATAGAAAGGGGGATTAATGAGACTTAAATGGGTTAATTCAAACTAGATGAACTTTTTAAGGGGTTCCAACTATACGTCGTAGGGTTAGGATGCATGATTTGACAAATTGTGCTCCAACCATGCGGTGTTACTTTCTTAAGACAACCTATTTCATAGTTGGCTCACACGGTTAGAAAAAATTTGTGTCTAACATGATTTTCCCTATATTATAATTTTCATGGTTTCCCCTGGGTACTCACATGGTTTGAGAAAACTGTGTGCCTATCAAGTACCCATTATTTTCCATTTCATGGTTTATTGGAGATGGTTTATGGTTTCTACTCACTGATTACAAACCTTAAACCATTAAAAATCCTAAAAAACATTCCAAACCCTATTGGAAACTCCAAAAAATTAACCCATATATTAAACTAACTCAAAATACAAGAATAAAGGGTTATATACCTGAAACTGGGGGTGCTAAATTCTCTCCACCATTAGTCTTTTCTTCCTTATAAATTATAAAACCCTTGTTGTCATGGAAATTTCAAGTCATTTCTCTAACATTTCCTTTTCATGCTCACATTTTTCTTTCTGAATCTGACCATGTTTCCATAAAACATGCACTAGACTAATGATTTTCTCACATAGGATCTTCTATTTACTATCCAAAATCTGTACTATCACATAATTAAACATAGAATTCAGTTCTAGGTCCACATGATCCCATTGAATCACATGGTCTAGATCTAGTTGGTACTTATTTAACTAAGATACATCAAACACAATGTGCACTGAACTGAACCTTAGAAGAAAAGAAAACTGATATTTCACCTCACCAACTCATTCAAGTAACTTAGAAGGGATTTTGTATAGAGGATAAAACTTTCCTTGATTACCAAAATGATGATTCCCAATCCTTAGAGATATTTTCAAAAACATATAATCACCCACCTCAAATGACAATGATCATCGATGATGATCCACATGCAATTTTTGAAAAATATGAGTTATCCCCATACACATATTGATCGACTAAATATTCTTGGTTGTCTCTTACATGAGGTTGAGTATAATTAATTAAGTATAAACTATATCCACCCAACAATGTAGATAACAATAATGAAATACATACAATGCTTCAAAATGAGTCGTATGTATTGAGGTTTGATAACTGTTATTGTATAAGGATTCTACTAATGGTATATGATCCTCCTAAAAGTCACAAAAATCCATCACACAAGCCCTAAGAATTTCCCCAACATTTGAATTGTCCATTCAAACTATCCATCTATTTGTGGATGATAATACATACTTATATTTAACTATGTTCCAAGGTCTTTCTACAAGGATTTCTAAAAAAAGAGACATAAACATAGGGTATATATCAAATATAATCAAAACTAGAATGTCATGAATATTTACAATATTCTGAATTTATATTTTTGGGAAGTATTCAAAAGTATTATCTTCACAAATCGAGATAAAATGAAACCACATTTTGAGTTGATCCACTATCACCCATATTGTGTTGTGTTTACTAACCGTCCTTGGTAGACCTATCAATAAATTCATGGCTATTTACTCCCATCTTCACATGGGGATTGGTAAATACCGTAACATACCAATTGGTCATTTATGCTTTTCCTTGACCAACTAACCAGTGAGGAATCTCGAGACATACTATACTATAGCTCTTTTAATTCAAACCCAACAAAACAATGTTTTCAATTCATTGTATATTTTCTGAATCCCATGGTGAACAACCAATATCGAATGGTGTTAGGCACTAAGAATTTTTTCCTATAAATCCAAAGGTATGACCATATAGTTTTTAAACTACAACATTAAACTCTCATCCAATTTATAACCCTCAATAGTATCCCCACCATTGAGTTTTCACCTCATAGACACACAATAAGGATCAGATGTCTGAAAAACAATAACCTTCTCAAATAAATTAGGAAAAAATAAAATAGGAAAGAAAACAAAAACATCACCTTAGTCTAAGAAATATAGATGCATATCCACCATGAATTTTATTAGTTTCCACTGGTTTGAAGCCTCTTTATCCAACTGAGCATATAAATTTCTTCTCAATGCATCCACCACAAAGTTTCGTTTACCCAGTGTATACACCAAGTTGAAATAAAACATCCATACATAGTCCATCCATTTATGATATATTATATTCATATATCTATGAGAATTTTTTTTCAAACTCTTATGATCCTTAAATACCATTAATTCTTTACTAAATAGGTAATGACTACTTAATTTTTGATAAATAGGTAATGATACCAAGTCTTTAAATAATATACCACAACAGCTAATTCTAAATCATTTAATGGGTAGTTATTCACATGAAACCATAATTACCATAAACCATAATCAACAACATGATCTCTCTGTATGAGAACACATCCCAAGCCAGATTGTGATTTATCATAATAGACTACATTTCTCGGTCTAAACTATGTCAATGAGAGGATAGGTTCTAATGTAAGTCTAACCATATGTTCTTGAAAAGGTTTATAGGATTCGTTATTCTATTAAAAGGTAAAAAAATTCCTCATCAAATATTCCATCATTGATTCCTAACATGAAAACGCATGTATGAAATTTTTATAGTATATCACTAATCTAATGAAACTATATATCTCAAAGACATTATTTGGTGGTTTCCAAGAGATAACAGCTTCTATCACTTTATGATTTATATAAATTACTTTTTAATAAATGGAATGGCCAAGTAAACTTACCTATTATATCCAAAAATCATACTTTGATAACATGGCATATAGATTATTCTCCTATAAGATACCCAATACTATTTTCAAGTGTTTCTCATGGTCTTATTTTCTCTTATAATACACCATAATATTAGCCAAAAACACCACCATAAAGGAATCCAAATACCTCTAAAAGATTTGATTCATTAATTCCATAAATATATTTGGTGCATTTTTAAGACTAAAAGGTATAAAAACAAAATCATAATGGCTATATCTACTTCTGAAAGTTGTTTTCAGAATATCCTCCTTCAAACTCATAGTTGGTGATATCCAGAATATAAATAAATTTTGGAGGACCATTGGGCTCCCATAAATTGATCAAATATATAATCTATGCATGAAAGAGGATGCATATTATTTATCATAAATTTTTTAATATTATAATCATCCACACAAATTATAATAGTTTCATATGCCTTATTCACAAAAATAATCGTTGTTTCCCATGGAGACATGCTTGGTCGGATGAACCCTTTTCTTTCCAACTCATCCAACTAAACATTCAATTACCTCAATTCTATTTGTTTTATTCTATAAGATGAAAGTTGGATTGAACTGATCACTAATATGATATCAATTGTAAACTCCACCTCTCTTTTCAATGCAAACACTGATAATTTATTAGTAAAAACATCAGTAAATTGGTAAAAGTAGTTTTAAAATATATATTAAAAATATTATCTACATATTCTAAGGTAATCTCTTCCAACTAAAAATAAATGGTTTTAACCATTGATTCCAAAATTCTTTCTCTACTTTCCTTTACATCCCAATTTCCTCTAAAGAAATTCTTGATTCCATCCATATATGTAAAACTAACCTTTCTAGCATAGTAGTTAATGTGAACCTTAAACAATGTCAACCAATCCATACCCAAAATCATGTCATGGATATCTATATCAAGAATAGAGAAATCCCATTGAAACTCATCCCCATAAATAATTACATAACAAGATTTACACATAAAGGCTCAACATTATCTTTAGCTAAGAGGAGTTTGAAGTTTCAAAACGGAAGAAATTGTCTCAACATGCAATACCATACGATCAAAAAAATGAGAAGTAACAAACAAGTGGGACGTTCTCATGAAAAAAAATTACAGAAGGTTAGAATTAAAAAAAATGATACCTATCACTATCGAAGTACAAGATTGATCATCCATGATCACTTGTTTTGATCCATACAATTTCTTACTCACCACACTTTTCTCTTTGTTACCATGTTGATATTTCATATGTTGAGGAGTCATGGTGTCACTATAATCACCTTGGATTGATCTATTCTAATTATGAGAGTTATTCTTCTGTACTCATCATGTCAAAGCATAAGATGACTAAAAAATATTATATGTGTCTCTAGAACCCAACCTTGGAGAACTACAATAATAGCGGTGAATATGTGTCATCTTGTTGAAATTGTGACATTCTCTGGGTGGTGTCTTGAAATTTCTCTTGATGTGATCCAATGAACCACACTAAAAATATCCCTTCTTAATTTTGTGTTGAGGAGGAATATTTACTAATCCTATGGTCTGATTTTGAGGTGTCCCACCACTCTGTAAATTATTGTCCCTCTTCCAATTATTCCTAGAATTAGAGTTAACACCTATTATATTCATAACAAACATACTTCCTCCAACCATATTTCCCAATATATCCTTTTCTACCATTGTTTCTCTATTAATAATTTTTTTATAATTCATAATATAAAGAATGACAATATTTGAATGAATATCTGACCTCATCCCTGACTCAAAAATGCATACCTTCAAGGACATACTTGTAGTAACCTCCAGGGAAAATCAAACTAAATTCATAAATTTAGTTTCATGATCTATCACAATGTGTATCTCTTGCTTCAAACTAAATAAGCACATTGTTCTAGTAATCATAAAGATGTGAGGATAGAATTTTTTGTTAAACAATTCTTCAAAAACCAACCATGAAATGCCTTGGTAAAATTAATCCTAAACTAATAATTCTCACCAATGGAATGGTATATACTTCATAATATTCATTTATAACTTTTCATTCAACTATAATGGATTCCTAAGGAAATTAAAGACTTGGTTCATCCTATTCAACTAGACTTGTGCTTTTTCCAGCTCGGAATCCCACAAAATATAGGTGGATTCTGCTTTTGGAACTGAAATGAATGGTCCAATTGCTAATTTTTATCATTACTATTACCCTTATCCATGGACTAAAAGTCTTGTACCATTCTTTGTACTAGCTATTGGTTCACTTGTATCTCAAGTGCAATCACATTCTAAGAAGCCACTTCTGGTTGATTTCTATGACGCCTACCTAGTTCCATTCACTATAACTAGAACAAAATATTACTTAGCCTCACTCATTAGAAAATAAATGATTAGAAATCCAAATTTACCACATCAACACATATCACAACATATATTTCCACAATTCAACCAACTTAAATATTTTAACCATTTTTTAAAATTCTAAAATCATGCTTTTCAAAAAAACATTTTCACTATTTTCAAAAACTATCAATTTTTATCCATTTGATAAACCAATAAAATTTGAATGAAAAATGCATTATTAGTGATAATTATTACTATAAATTCATTTCATGAGACTCTCATTTGCGCTAAACCTAGAACGGTGAGGTGACTATACACCAAGAAGTGTCTCTAAACACTTATGTATCCAAACACCCTGGTAACTTGAAGTTTAGCATAAAAAGGTTAACTGTATATTTTATGCTATACGTTTTCAGTTATGATAATACTATCTCATTTATCATAACCCAAATCAATGACTGAAGAAGAATGGTACAATTTTTTCCAAAAAAGACAGAAGGACTGAGAAATACTAATACCATTTCTAACTAAAGGACTGAACAAAGATGATACCATTTCCAAGTCAAGGATCGAACAAGATGATATTATTTATAAGACCATGACTAAAAAACCTACCTCTAATACCATTTCTAATATCTTTCCCCTCCTAATTTTCATGAGAATAGGTGGTAGTGATACTAGGCCTTAGATGACATCCCCAAGACACTAAAGGATGGAAAAAAATACTAAGTGCCTCAAGAACATTTGGGGTATGAATTTCCATTTGAAATATAAAACCTAAAAACTATATAAAAATTAACTAACAAAACCTACATATGATTTATGAGTAAAAAATACAACTACAAACATGAACAAAATAAAAAAAATGATATCGGAGTACAAATAGAAATCAAAAGACATATGTGAATAGAACTGAAAGACCACAAAACTCTAAACTCTCAAGTGACATAAACTAGAAACACACAACTCGTTCCAAGCTCCAAATACACATTCCATTCCAATGGTATCAATAATAATCACTAAATAACTGATATACCTCTTATCTACCTATGTATCAATAGATGACATCTACAAACACACAATAGTTCCCATGCAGGGGGTGAGTTTAAATTTAGTAGGATTTTCCCAATGACTTCCAACTCACATCACTGGGAAAAAACTTATTATCATGATTTATATAAAATATTTTCAAAGTATTTTATATAGTTTATATCAATTACACAAATAAATTTCCATGTAAATAAGTAAATCAATTCCTTTAAAACATTTCTCAATTTATTTGTCATCCCATGACCATTTCTACACACACACACTATGCACGTCCATGTGATAGTTCCATACTCATTGAGAGGACTATAATTGATCCAGCAAGTCATCACAAGGTGACCAATACTTGGTACCACAATGGAACACTCCCTTATATAGGGTTGAATTCTTGTACCCCCAATGGTTTACACTGCTTAATCAGGGTCATGTCAATTAATTCACTCACACTAACAATGTATGCCTAAAACCATACCAAAAACATATAAAATAAATCTTTCATTTATTTATATAATTTTGAGAAACACAATACATGAATAAAAACCAATCCATAATTTTAAAACCAACATTTTAAAATTATAAAAAGGGGGTTTTTGAAAACTAATCAACTTTCCAAAACTTTCAATCCAATTCCAAAATGATATTTCAATCAAGAATCACATAAGTATTTAACAACCACCTCAAGAAAATAATTTAATTAAAACTAATACTTCAATTTCTGATTCAAGTGGAGATAATATAGAATCAACCTACCATACAAAAGTTGGTGAAAATGAATAATGGAGCTAAAAAACTTCAAGATCTGATCACAACCCACATTCTCTTCACTAGATCCAACAATATTTCATCATAAAACCATTCATAACAAATAGATTTATCCATAACAAACTAGATATAGGGTTATGAGTAAGAGATAGAGAGAGATAAGTACCTTGGATAAAAGAATAATGTGGAAGTATGGGTACTTACTGAAGAATACTGACCTCTAACATGCTTTGATTCACTTAAGAATTGCTTCCAAGTCAAAAGGAAAAGTCTCTTAAGCCTAGGAATAAAAAATAATCCATGTTATTGAGAGAATAGGGGATTAACGAGGCTTAAAGGGGTTAATTCATATTATATCCAAATTTTAAGGGGTTTCAACTATATGTCACATGGTTTGGATACATGGTTTGAAAACAAAGCACCATCAATGTGGTGCTACTATCTTAAGACAACCCCATGCATGGTTGGCTTACATGGTTAGAAAAACCATGAACCAACCCTAATTTTCCCTCTATTTAAAGTTGCATGGTTTCCCTTAGTAACTCACATGTTTTTTCCAAACCATGAACAAACCAAGAACCTGTCCATTTCCCACTGTCTTCTCATTCATAGTTTCCTGGAGATGGTTCACGGTTTCTACTAATCGGGCACAAACTTTGCACCTCCAGAAAAGCCTCCAAAACATACCAAAACACCTAAAACTATTGAAACTTAACTATAAAATTAAAATAACTAAAAATGCATGAATAAAGAAAATGGGGGGTCCTGTATATATTCTATAGAGTTTCCAAAAAAACTCCTTTAGGTATCTTAACCATCTATTATATGGAGTTATTACTTCTTATTCCTAACAACCCTAGGTTTCAATGACCATGGCTGGATTCATGAAGAAATATTTTTAAACATTTCAATAAAATTTTATTCTTCCAGTTTAAACTTTTACCCATTAGTACTAATTATATGACACTTAAAACCTAGAAATCATATGCTCAATTCATATATTCTCAGCAGTTTGAGAATATCGAGTTAACTTTTTTGGAACTCATTCATATTATTGGAATATTTCCATAAATAAAAATATGAAGGATTACCTAACCATAACAACCCATTTTCATTTTATATTTTAATCTTATATAGAATTAAAAAAAATAATAAACAATGTTTATTAAAAATATCCATCTCATTTTATTAAATAATAATGGTTTACATCATCTTCTCAAGAGAAAAATGATACAGTACAAATATTATAACAAGTTCATGTCAACTTTAAGCATCAAAGTTATCAATGTAAAAACTCCTTTTCTACATTACTTCAAACTCCATACTTAAATTATTTTCTCTTTCTAATATTTTGAATATTTACAGCACATTTAAATCCTATATTCAATATCATAAATTTTTTAGAACAATAGAATTAACTTTTGTAACCAATAAATCTTTAAGGAAACCTTTATTCTTTCTGAATCATCAACATATTAAATCATATTGGATAAAATTTTTCATTCCCAATAATATTTAATATATGAAAATAAAATTCCTTAAATCACCAACATTCCTAGTCATATTGAGTATAGGATTGGAGACTAAAATTCCATTGGTCACTTTGAATCTAATTCCATTGAAACACTAAATGAATCACTCTACATCTAAAACCATCTCAATTCACTAGTCGAATGATTTCAACACTTGGTTACTTAGGATGGAACTATTCTAACACAAAGAATTTTTATTTTTCTTTAAGCAATTTTAATTTTAGCAATCTTTGGAGTATCTTAAATTAATCTTTTCCTTCAAAAGATTAATCTCAATGTTTAGTTTTGTAAAAACCCATATTTATAATACATTTTATTTAATGATATTAAACATAAATATCCATATAATACAATTCTATAAAATTGAGAGGCCTAGTATATTTTTGGAAAATAGATACATAAACCATTAAAATACAACATAATTAATTAAAATTTCATAATGTTCTCCTAGTTTCCTTTGAACTCTTAATACAATACAAGATAAACTGGGGGAATACATAAGAAATGGGTGATCTATAAATCCTAGTGAGGGAATAATAAAATCATGGCGTGATGAAAAGTAATACATGTGAGTCAAGAGGCATATCATGATGACACAAAAATGTGAGAATCATATACATAAACATTAAAGAATGACATAAGGTGATATCATAAGATCAAGGAACCATAGGTGTGTGTGGAAAAAATATAAAAGGTTTCATCATAATCATAAATCAAGTCTAACCACTAATACATCATAAAATAGTGTACTTAGGAAAATATCCCTTTCATTATACATGGTATACCATGACATAAAGATATTAACCAATTCATTGAAGCACTGTCATGGTGTACCCTTCATATGTATAACTTTATATGGGACACATCGATTATATAACATAATAAAGTATTTGATCATTTAAATACCATGATTAAGTAATGTATATTTCAAAAATATAATTCCCTAATAGATTAAGGATTATTATATCTAGGTAACTACCCTTTAATGAAAATAGGACCGGGTATTCACAGCACAAAGATATGATATGTAAAATCAAGGGATAATTTCACCAGCATAATGAGTATACACAAAAGTTCAAGTAAGGGATAAATGATAGAGAAAATTTGTATCTAATTATTTTTGAAGCCTATATATATAAAAGTAATGTTCATAAAAACAAAAAAACATAATCAATTTAAAATCAAAAGGATTATTACAAAGGAAGTTCTTGAATGGAAAGGGGGAGGTACAGGATCCTTATCTTGAGAGTATGATTCTTAAAGCTTGGGAAGAGCTCCTTGAGACCTTATAAAATCCTTGGGAGGGATTTAGAGAGGGATGGGGATATAAAATTCAAGATTAATTATTTTTTAGTAGATATTAATGGGAGAATGAGTGGGTTTTTATATGAAATGATAGGATATTTTTTATTAATTTCTAAACATAGTTTTTGGACTCTATGTTCTAAAATACTCAAAAACACTAGATATACCACGGTTATAGCCAACATTTTTTGATAAATAGAAGTGATTTTAAGTATTATAATGGTTCATGGAATAAATTTATTTAAATAATATCATTTATGATGTGTATGTGAGTCATGTTCATAAATAATTGTTTTTAAAACATAAAATATCCTTTAGGTTTTGGGAGGTTCTCTATATGTTTGTAAAAACAATATTATCACATTATAAAACCATAATTTAATGTAAAAAAACTATTTTTGGTTGATCTTAATCTTTATAGTATTTATTAAATCAATTTTTGTCCATGATGATGTCATAATACATAAAGTATATTTATATTGTATTTAATATTTACCCAAAAATTCAACTATATCAAAAAAATATGAAAAAATAACAATTAGATAATTTCAAAGTGTTAGATTCAAAAATGAAATTTATTTTATCAAAATAAATTTATAAATATGAAAATTTTAATTTTTAAAATAAAATTATTATTTATTAAAAATTACTAATTTTATTACATGATTGAATTTCTGATCTTATAAAAACCACTTATGATTTCATAAAATCATTTTATTATTTATAAATAAGAAAATGTTAGTTTTTAAATCATATATATGAAAATAAAAATTTATTTCAAATTTTGGAATTTATCATAAAAAATATATTTTAATAAACATTAAACATATATATGTTTCAAAAAATAAAATTTCGGTTTCTACAAATCAAAAATACATTCTATCATTTACATCCTCTATCCGGGTGTATTTTATTTTATATACATTATGTTTATAGGAAACAAAAATGAGATTCTGGGAAATGATATTTCATTTAAAGATTAATTTTACGTACTACTAATGTTTAGATACATAACCCATTATTACATCAGCATATGCCCTAAGGGTAAGGTGTTTGATGGTTTTACTTTATTGGGGTGGTTCTGTGAACATTGTTTGGGAGGTGATCTCTATAATCTTAAACTTATCCCATAAATGGTTTCACACAAGTTTCAATTGATGAATCTTTGCATGGGAATAGTAAGGGTAGAATGCCAGTGACTCCAACTCCCTCATAATCTCAAATAAATGATATTCATAAGGTATGATCCGACCGGTTGAGGTCATCTCTTATTCCTTCAATATCAATCAGATTTTATTATATCCTTTAATATATACTAATCTTAATAGTAAATTCATAATGTATATACTACCAATGGTTTTGACACTTAGCAATATTTATACCCAATAGTCATATTATCACTATATTTTATAATTTCCAAAAATAAAAATGAAATAAAGTGTGTGAGTTTTTTATAACTACATTACTTAATAAGGAACGTGTTCATTCAAAAGTAAATTTAATTTTTAAAATTATGGTTCATTACATTATTCCACCATACAAATTTAATTTTATACCTTAAAACAAATGGAGGTACTTCTATTTAATCACTTATTTTGGTTTCCATGTTTCCTCATCAAACATCTAGTTCCACCACAATACTTTGACTAGGTAATTTATCTTATTTTGTTGAACTTTGTCTCTAAGATCCATGATCTTTATTAGTTTCTCCTCATATAAAAGATCATTATCCAATGGCACAAACTTTGTATTTATTACATCTGAGGGATCTAGTATGTACTTTCTCAAGAGGGGTATGTGGAACACATCTTGTACTTGATATACGTTAGGTGGGAGTGATAGTCGATAGGATATAGCTTTGATGCGGTCAAAATAAAGGGGTGGTGTATCTAGATCTTTTCTTTCCTTTATATATAAACCTCAGGGATTTATTCCTTGGTGATATACAAATGAATACTTTATATCTGACCTGAAAATCTAGGTCCTTTTGATAATTTTATGCATATATTTTATATCAATTCTTCACAAATTTCATATAATTTAGAATAGATTGAACCTTTTATGTCATATATTGGAAAAGATCAGGTATTATCATCTTCCTTTCTCCAACTTTATCCCAACATGTTGGAGTCATTGACTTATTCTTATAAATAGCCTCATAAGGTCCCATTTGAATGATAGAGTGGAAACTGTTAGTATATAATAACTCTACTAGTAGAAGATGAAGATATAGACATCCTTGGAAATCCATTGAAAACAATCTTAGAATATCCTCTAATGTTTGAATGGTTCTCTCAGACTAGCCATCTATCCTATGGTGATAAGCAGTACTAAAAAACATCTCTATATCCAATGCTTACTGAAAACATCTCTAAAAACCATGATGTAAATATTTTGTTTTGATCTGATATAATGGAGAGTGGTACTATATGTAGCCTTACCACTTCTCTTATGTATATCTTAGTGAGTTGGTCAAGAGAGAAATATTCCTTGATGGAAATTTAATGTGCTGACTCTATAAAGAAATAAACTACCACCCAGATGGTGATATGGATTTTAGATTCCCTGGGGAGTCCTACAAAAAAATCAATGGTTATGTTTTCCCATTTCCTTAATGGTATGGGAAATGGTTTCATCATACACGTAGAAACCTTTCATTCAGTCTTGACTTGTTGGCATACTAATAATTGAGATAGAAACTCAGTAACATTCCTATTTATGTTATCCCATCATAATCTTTTATTTAGATATATATACATCTTAGTTCTCTCTATATGAATATAGAAGGATGAGTTATTTATATCATCCAAAATCTCCCTCCTCGGTTCTAGTTTTGATGGGACATGTATCTACATTCAAAACCATATAACTCTATATTTAGAAATGTTAAAATATAATATTATCTAACATTGAATATAATTATACATTATCGTTATAGGACTCCTAGATCTTCTCCAGAATGGATGGGTGAGTAGTTATTTGAGCAAGCCAGGATGACATTCCTTTTATTATTCTCATGTCCAAGAAGATTGGATCCCTCTCAATCCTCATCATGTATAATGTAAAACCTAGTCCTTTTATAAATATGTCTTGAGCTCATTTATAGGTAATATTTTTGATTTTGTAGAGTAATTTTTTTGGGTTTTTACCTTGAAGTTTGTTTGGGTGAAATTTTGAGAAAAATGGAAGAAAGGGGGCAGTGCACGGTTGGCACACAGTTTTCCCTAACTCTGTGGCATGGCCTAGAAAACCATGAAACTATAGACAAAGAGGGTTTTCATGGCTGGCACAGAGTTTATAAAATTGTGTTCCCTATTAGGAGAAACTATGCCCCCCCCTGAAAAATGTGCATGGTTAAGGCATGTGGTTTGGAAAACCGTGCACCTCTGCCCAAAAAACCGTGTGTAGATTTTTAATTAACCCAAAAAATTGTTTTTATAATTCCCAAACCTCCTATATTAAACCCTAATCAGCCCTATTTTGACCCTAATCTCTATTTACTAATTTTGGAGGTTCCTGGATAGATTCAAAGCCTTTCCTACCTCTATTATTGGATAATCTAAGGGAAGATTGAAGATTTACACCACCCAAAAATATATTTTCTTCACATTTATATCTATCTCTCTTCCACTCCTCTTCTTGGATAAAAAATATATTTTTATCCAATGTTGGATCTAGATCGTGATCTATGTTTATTATATCTTGATTCGTTTGATCTTGGAATTAGTATTCATGTCTAAATTTCTTTCTTCATCGCGTTCTCGATTAATCCACTTTAATTTAGGAATATCCATTGGTGAGTGTTCTTAATAAATTTTGATGTAGGTGGTCTATAATTCAAATCCCAAAGTCTTTATTTCAATTATGTGTATGTGACCTTATAACTAATATTAGATGATTAGCAATTGAGTTTCTTTAATTGAACTAATTAATTTGGTGGATTAATTAATTGAGGGAATTGTGAAATTGGGAATATTGGGATTATGAATTGAGATAATTATTTGTTGTATTAATTATAGAGTTTTTTAGATTATTGAACATGATTAATTAATTATTTAATTAATTAATGGGAATGGTTGGGATTATGAAATAGATTTTATTAAAATAGTTGATTATTTAACTAATCATGGATAGATTCAGATTATTGAAAGTGTATAATTAATTGTTGGATTAATTATTATTTTGGTGAAATTTTTGAATGGGAATAATTAATTTTTGAATTAATTGTTGTATATTATTGTGATTATTAAATTTATTGAGATGATTAATTAATTTTTGAATTAATTAATAGGGTATATATGATTAATTAATTGTTGAATTAATTAATTGAATTTATATGATTAATTAATTGTTGAATTAATTAATGGAATGGAGGGTATATGTAATTTTTTAATTTGATTAATTAATTGAAGAATTAATTAATGTGATAATAATGTGTGGGACATGGTCTGATGCATCAAAATCTCATAGTTTAATAAGAAATGATGAATGGTAATAATGGAATTCATATGTGATAATTTTGTGTGTGGCATGGTCAGCTGCATAAAAATCCCATAGTGTTATAAGAAATAATGAATAGTAGCAATGGAATTCACATGTGATAATTGTGTGTGAGACATGGTTTGCTGCATCAAAAAGCCATAGTGTGAATTTAAATTATGAATGGCAACAATGGAATTCATATGTGATTTGAGATAATGAATGGTAACAATGAAATTCATATGTAAATTCAAATGAAGAATGGTAGCAATGGAATTATGAGATATACAATATCCCTCAAGGATAGTTTAGATTATGGCATGGGCCAAAGCATGAATTGAGAGTTTGGGTGTCCTCAAGGACCCATGTGTTATGTGGTTAAATAGAGAGTAATTGAATAAGTGTAAATTTTTTACTTTATTACTTTTATATATTCATTATATAACTTCATGCCCTTATTATTGAATGGATATTGTTTTATATTCCATTTGTGGTGGCCTACTAAGTTGTACTCACAACCTACTTGGGTTTCATGATCGGTACCCAAATAGAATTCATGTTTATAGGACAAGATAAGGGAAAAGGCCCTATGTTAGATGGATGATTTGGGATGGAGTGTAGATGAGGGAACTGGATGTGGTTTGGACCCACTAGGGAGTTTTCAATGTCTTTACTTTTGAGTTTTCATTTTGACACTTGATACATATTGGAATAGAATATCTACTATTCAGTTTTGATATTTTATTTCCAGTTTTGGTCATCTTGTGATACTAGTTCCTTCCTAGTTATGGTTATATATCATTTGGTTATTGATTATTTATTTCTACTATGGTATTACTCTGATAAATAGTTTATAGTCTCTTCGTTATTGATATCTACCCTCTCTACTATTCGGAAACCTCTGGTGTATGGGGAGGCACACCTGAGATCATTTGGTCCATCAGTTCGGGGCACCAGCATGTGGCACCCAGGTTGGGATGTCACAAAGTGGTATCAGAGGAGCTTTATTTTCATTTATTTTTTCTTGATATTTGGGAAAGTTATACAAGATACTAGTATGAGTCGGACCTTGGTCATGAGCTCGTGCATGGGAGTTTCAAACCCATGTATAGGGGAAACCCAAGTACCCAGGGTAGGATTATTGTTATTGATGTGTGTTGTTACAGTTTGACATTATTTCACCTTGGGTGATGCACTTTTTTTGTGATGTGATTATTGTTTCTGATATTTTATGAGATTTGAATAATGGCCTAGCAAGGAATGAGATTTGAATAAGCATGCATCATTCTAGGCACTCAAGATTATTGTTACGTGCATCATTTTTAGGAACACACGGGAAAACAAGGTGTGGTTAAGTAGTTAAACTTGAAATGTTTTTCCTTGATTATGTATTTGAATTGGAAATGGTTCCTAATATGAAATTGGAAGTGGTAAAATTATTCAATATGAGAATAAATGGGTGTATAATGAGAAACTTGAATAATTAGAATGATTTTACCCTTTTTTTAACCATGACCTAGATGTAGGATGGTTAAGGGTAGTTATAATGACTCAGTTTTAATTGTGTGGTGGGGTTTGGGGGGGAAATACTAATTTTTATTTTTATTTTGTTTTCTTCTTATTTAAACATTATAAGTGGTGTTATGTGTCCTGATATGTGTTTTTGGAATTTTAGAGTTCTGCATCCATGACGACACATGTTGAGAGGATGACAGGAGGACATGGTTGGAGATGCTCCTCTAGTAGTGGAACCTGGGGCACTTTTAGTTCTGAGTGAGGAATCAAGAGAGAAGTTCTATGATAACTTCACTTGCTTCATAAATTTTATAAAGAGAGACCCAGGTCAGGTTATGAAAATCATGTTTGATTTGATGAGGGAGTTTCAGTTGCATCACCCTCTGAATTTTACTAGAGAGGGTTATTTGATGGAGATGAGTTCTAGATTGAGTCCATATAGACTATACTTGACCATTTGGAGACTCTTGTTCAGAAGCGGTTTAAGTTGGATTCTTATTTTCTATGAGTATTGGTGAAATAATGGTGGTATATTCAGGCTCAGACTAGAAAAGATAATAGTATGTTATGGAAGGACTTCTTTGAGAAGTTCCTAAAGAACTTTTATCCAGAGACACTGAGGTGAGAGAGAGTATCTAAGTTCATGAGGTAAACTCGGATAAATATGTATGAGATAGACTATGATGGATTCTTTATAGACTTATAGTACTTTTCTCCAACATTGTTAGGGGATGAGAAAGATATGGCCAGGCATTTCCATGATGGACTTAAGTGTGAGATTAAGTCCAAATTTAACCTATTTTGGTTAAATAAGTTCACTGAGGTGATGGATTAGGCTCTCATAGATGAGGGGAGCCTGAGTGAGGATACTAGTGTAGGATAGGTGTTTCCAGTTAGGCATTCATGAGTTATGACTCCTGAGAGAAGGAAGTGTCATTACGACAAGATTTTCTAGGGTAGTGGGAAGAAGAGTATCTAGATAGAGGGATCAGTTGCTCAGGATCTTACTCAAGTGATCTATCACTGGTGTGGTAGGTCAAGAAACTTCTGAAGACAGTTCCCCTAACCACTGGTAGAGTTATAAGTCTACAAAAAGATGGGACATCTACTGATGTTCTGCATGAACCCATGATAGATGGGTATCAATAGAGCAGCTAGACAGAGCCAGCGTATAGGAATGGGATCTTATAAACCTTATCAGTATGGAAATTGGAGTTATAATGGCTATGGTGGTAGAGGTAGTTGATGTGAATCTTCTGGGAAATATCACCTATATTAGTTGAGTGGTGCATCTCATAGAGTTCGGAATACGTCATAGGAAATAGGGGTAGGATAGCTACATGTCATCCATCTTAAAATTCTTGATATTTAGGATGGACCATCTATTATTATAAGTACTATTATTATATATTATATGCTATCTAGTTCATTATTTGATACTGGTGCCTCACATTCTTCTATTTATTATAACTTGTGAATGGTTTGAGCCTGGAAGTGGAGTTCATGATTGGGGTGTTGATGATAGATACACCTTTAGTAGTATGATCTAGAGACATATTATTTTGCAAGGGGTGTTCTCTTTAGGTTGGGGAGTATCATTTTATGTGGAATATTTACATCCTTGGAATGTCGGGATTTTACCTAATTATGGGTATTGACTGGTTAGTAGCATATGGAGCCCACATAGATTGTTATCGTTGGATAGTGACATTTACATCTCATGAGGATGACAAGTATATTCACTGTGGCGACTGCTATATCAAGGTGGTCCGAGGAGGTTCAATTCACTAGTAATTGGGGGAGATTATCGCGTTGGTTTCTAGTTTGTTGGTTGATGATATAGGCATAAATAAGGATGTCTTTCCACCTATAGTGGACATATTTATTGATATATTTCCTAAAGACTTCTCAGGGCTTCCACCTAAGAGAGATGTGGAATTTAAAATTGATCTCATGTCGGGGGATGTTCCAGTTTCAATTCCACCATAAATAGTGGCACCAACAGAGATTCAAGAGCTCAATACTTTTTTGAAAGAGTTTGAGGATAAAGGATTTTTCTGTCTGAGTACGCCGCCTTAGGGTTCAATAGTGTTATTTTCTGAGAAGGATGATGGAACTCTATTCTTATGTGTTGACTACTAGATGATGAACCATATGAATGTGAAGAACCAGTATCCTCTTCCACGTATCAATTATCTTTTTGACCAGTTGAGAGGAGCTTATGTTTTCTCTAAGATCGACTTGAGATTAGGGTATCATCAGTTGAGATTTGATCCTTTTAATATACCGATGAGGGATTTTATAATAAGGTATGGCCTATATGAGTTTTTTAATGTAATTTGGGTTGAATAATGCACCAGTGGTGTTTATAGACTTGATGAATAGAATCTTCCAACCATACCTAGATCAGTTTGTGATGGTGTTTGTAGATGAAATATTAGTGTACTCCAAGACTCATGATGATCATTCCCAATACCTTGAAATTGTGTTGAGTACACTAAGAGAGAATCGAATATATGCCAAACTATCTAAGTGTAAATTTTAGATTGATTAGGTAAACTTCTTAGGTTGCATCATCTTAAAGGAAGGTGCATTTTTTGACCCAAAGAATTTTCAGTTATTTGATTCTTAGGAGCGGACCAAGAATGTATTCAATATCCATAGATTTCTAGGATTAATTAGATATTATCATAGGTTCATTCAGTAATTTTCCCATTTGGAAGCACCACTGTCATGGTTGACTAATAATGGGGTAAATTTTGAATGGTTTGGAGCACGTGAAAATGTTTTCAAGGTGCTGAAGAAGTGCTTGACATCAACACTGATCTTGATCCTACCTTATCTAGGTGAGAAGTATATGGTGTTTTGTAAAGCTTTTGGGATAGGGATTGGAGAAGTGTTGTTGCAGGGAGATTGATTTGTGGCATATGGGTCTTGGAAGTTGAGGCCACATGAACAGAACTACCCTATGCACGACATCAATTTGGTAGCAGTGGTTTAAACTTTGAAGTGTCGGAAGAATTATTTGTTGGACAAAAAGTGTATTGTGTATACAAATCACAATAGCTTAAATTATATCTTTTCATAGTGATATTTTAATCTCCTGTAGTGTATATGGGTTGATTATATGTATTCATTTTATTTTGATCTATAATATACAATTGGTGAGGTAAATAGTATGGATGATACTTTGAGAAGTTAAACTCAGACTCAGGCTGCTCAGGAGTCTAATGTTGAGTAGAAAATGATTATTTTCTAGATGAGATTCATGTTTTGGTTCAAAAGAGTCAAGATAAGATGACTATCATATCAGTTTTAGTGGAGTCTACAATTTTGATATGGATTAGAGATAAAAATTATGAGGATATGGAGTGTTTGACCTTGAGGGAAAGCCTTGAAGGTGGGAAGTTACCTTCCTATTGGAATATAGATGAGGATGAGATCATATATGTTAGGAATCAGGTTGTTGTTCCTACAAGTATGTTGGAGGAGCTGATGTGTGAATTTATTGCCTCAAATTTGGAAATACATAAATGTGCGACTAAAATGTACTGTAATCTACGTTGACAGTTTTGGTGGTCGGGCATAAAAAATGAGACAGTAGGGTTTGTGACATGATTCTACACCTATCAACAAGTGAAGGATGAGCATCAAAAACATGGTTATTTAATATAGTTTTTTCTCATTCCAAAATGGAAGTGGGACAGCGTGACCATGGTTTTTATGGTGGGTCTCCCAAGGATTCCTTATAAGAATAATGTTATTTGGGTTTTTGTGGACCAATTGAAAAAGGTAGTGCATTTCTCTCTAGTGTGGGTGACTTTCTCTATGGATCATTGAGAAATTTATATGTTCAAATGATATTATATCTTTATGGGGTGCCAAAAATTATAGTTTCAGGCCATGATTCACATTTTAATTCATGATTATGGTAGGTCTTGTAGAATTAACTTGGTATGTATGTTTTTATGAGTGTGTATTTCCACCCATAAATATATAGGTAGTCGGAGCATGTTATACAGGTGCTTGAGTATATGTTGTGAGTGTGTATTCTAGACTTTGGTGGGTCTTTGGAGAAGCACCTATTTCTAGTAGAGTTTTCCTACAACAATAGTTATCTAGAAACAATTCATATGGAACCATATGAGGATCTTTATGGTAGGCCATGCAGATCACCTTTATGTTGGGTGGAGGTAGGTGAGTCGGAGTTTTTTGGGACTGAGTCTCATGCAGGAGACGTTAGAGCAGATACAGCTGATTCGAAAGCATATGGCTATGACTCAGAGTAAACAAAAGTTGTAATCTGATAGACATCGATGACCCCTATAGTTTACAAAGGGTTATTTTGTATTATTTTGGGTGTCTCCTAGGTTGGGTCAATGCAGGATACAAAGATAGGCATGGTGGAGCCCAGATTCATTGGACCATTTGAGGTTATGGAGAGAATTAAGTTGGTGGTGTATGGATTGGTTCTTCCACAGAGATATAGTACTATGCATGATATTTTCTAGGTGTCACAGCTTTGGTGGTATCACCCTGACCCTTATCATGTGATCTATTTGGATGATTTTGTGCTCAAGATATATGCATCCCTTGAGTAGCATCTAATATGCGTGTTGGATCATAGTGAGAAATTTTTTCTGGGAAATACCATGATGATAGTTCATGTAATGTGGGAACATGGCCGTGTTTAGGAGAAAACTTGGGAGAGAAAAGCAGATATGCTGGCTCTGTGGCCCATTCTTTTTGACTCAGAATCTTAGAGATGCTTGGGAGTACAGCTCGAGGATGATCTGTTATAAGTTGGGGAGATTGTAAATCCAAAACCATTTATAGAGATGTCTCGAGATCATTTATAGGTAATATTTTTCCTTATGTTGAGTAATTTTCATTTGGGTATTACCTTAGGATGTGTTTGGATAAAAATTTGAGAAAAATGGAACAAATAGGCTAGTGCACAGTTGGCGCATAGTTTTCCCTAACCATGCACCCTAGACCAGCAAACCATGCAACCCTGGATAGAGAGGGTTTGCATAGCCAGTGCATGGTTTTTCAAATAGTACACCCTATTAAGATAAACCACCCCCCCCCCCAGATAAGTTGCATGGTTATGGCGCACGGTTTAGTAAACAGTGCACCTCTTCCCAAAAATTCATGTGTGGCTTTTTAATTAACCCTAAAAGTAGTTTTAAAAATTATTGAACCCTCCATATTAAATTCTAATCAAACCTAGTTCAACCCTAAGCTCTCTTTCATGATTTTTTAGGATCCTTGATAGATTCCAATCCTTATCAACCTTTGTACTTGGAGAATCGAAGGGAGGATTGAAGATCTTCACCACCCGGGTATGTAGTTTCTTCCCATTTAGATCTCTCTCTCTCTCTATCTCTCTTCTGCTCCTCTTTGCGGATAAAAAAAGAGGTGTTTATCCACTGTTGGATCTAGATCTAGATCTAGGTTTTTTATATCATGATTCTTTTAATCTTGGATTTATGATTAGGATCTAAATTCTTTTCTTCGTCGCATTCTTGATTTATCTGCTTCAATTTGGGAATATCCGTTGGCGAGTGTTCTTCATAAATTTTGAGTTTGATGGTCTATAATTCAAATAAAAAAATCTTGATTTTAATTACATGTATGTAATTATAGAATTTATATTATATGATTATAAATTTAGTTTCTTAAATTTAATTAGTTAATTTGGTGAATTAATTAATTGAGGGAAATGTGAGATTGGGAATATTGGGATTATGAATTGAAATAATTAATTTTTGAATTAATTATGGAGTTATTGAGATTGATGAAATTGATTAATTAATTATGGAATTAATTGATGGGAATAGTTGGAATTATGAAATTTATTATAATAAAATAATTAAAATTTGAATTAATTATGGAGAGATTGAGATTATTGAGACTGTATAATTAATTATTGAATTTATTATTGTTATGATGAAATTAATGAATGGGACTAATTAATTGTTGAATTAATTATTGTAGATTGTTGTGATTATGAAATTGATAGATATGATTAATTAATTGTTTAATTAATTATTGGTGTGGAGATGATTAATTAATTATTGAAGTAATTTATAGAGTTGATATGATTAATTAATTATTGAATTAATTAATAGAATTATGGGTATATGAAATTGTTTAATTTTATTAATTACCTAGAGAATAAATTAATTTGATAATAATGTGTGGGACATGGTCTGCTACATCAAAAGCCCATATTGTGATAATAAATGATGAATGGTGAAAATGGAATTCATATGTGATAGTTGTGTCTAGGGAATGGTCAGTTACATCAAAATCCCATAGTGTGATAAGAAATGATGAATGGTAACAATGGAATTCACATGTGATAATTGTGTGAGGGACATTGTCTGCTGCATAAAAATCTCATAGTGTGATTTGAAATGATTAATGGTAACAATGGAATTCATATGTGATTTGATACAATGAATAGTAAAAATGTCATTCATATCTAAATTGAGAAAAATAATGGTAGTAGTTGAATTCTAAGATATAAGATATCCCTTGGGGATAGTTTAGACTCTGGCATGGTCCAAAGGAGGTATTGAGAGTTTGGGTGTCCTCGAGAACCTAGGTGTTATGTGGTTAAATAAAGAGTAATTAAATAAGTGTAAATTATTTACTTTATTGATTTTATGTATTCTTTATACAACTTCATAAAATTTTTATTGAATGGATATTGTTTTAGTAATCATTTTTGGTGTCCTAATCAATTTTACTCACACCCTACTTGGGCTACCTGATCAGTACCCAAATAGACTTCATGTTTACAAGATAAGATAAGGGAAAATACCTTTGTCAGATGGGTGATTTGGGATAGAGAAAGGATGAGGGAACCGGATGTGGTTTGGGACCCAATGGGTATTTTTTAGTGTCTTTAATTTGATTTTTAATTTTGAAACTTGACGTGTATTGGCAAGGCATATCTACTGTTCAATTTTGATATTATATTTATAGTTTTGGTCATCTTGTGATATTGATGTATTCATGGTTATGGTTAATTTCATTTGGTTATTGATTATTTATTTCCATTGTGTTTTTACTATAATAAAGAGGGTATAGTCTCCCCATGACTGATATTAGAACCTCACTTCTAGTCGGTAGCCTCTGGCGTATGGGGAGGTTCGGCTGAGGACATGTGGCCCACCGGTTCGGGGCACCAGTGTGAGGAACTAGGTACAGGATGTCATAGATAATGTTATAGGATCATTTCTACTCAAATAATATTTCAATGTATTCACCTTCCTAGGATGGTAATGGATTAAATAGTCATAATACTTTATCATCTCTAACCACCTTCCTTGGAACATATTGATCTCCTTTTTGTGAATATATACTTAAGGCTCTTATGATCTTTATATATATATATAACTCTTATCCCTATAGAGAAATTTTCAACAAAACTTAAACAAAAAGATCTCTATAGCCAAATCCATGTCATGCATAAGATAATTTTACTCAAGAACCCTAAACATTCGAGAGGTATAGGCTATCATTTTATCATTTTACATGAGGACGCATCCCAAGATTTTCTTGGACACGTCACTATAGATCACAAATGCTTCCCCATTGGTGTGTAGTGTGAGTACATGTATTGTGATTGGCCTCTTCATTAAATCTTTGAATATCTCTTTACATTTATCATTCCAATATAACTACACTTACTTTAGAGATATCTTAGTTAGTGGTTATGAAAATCCTGAGAAGTTTCTCAAAAATTGATGATAGTACCCAACTAATCCATGGAGACTATAGATCTCCATTATAGATGTAGGCTTGGTTCATTCCTTAATCACCTTTATCTTTGAAGGATCTATATATATATATATATATATATTAACTGGTGATAATATTCCCCAATAATGTTACTTTATTCATTATAAATTCACATTTTTTTACTCTAAATATAACTTCTCCTTTCACAAAGTATTCATCCCCATGTTCAAAAACTATTCATACTCCTCTTTGATTTTGGAGTACATGAGAATATCATCTATAAAGACTACCAAAAATTTATCAAGGTAATATCTAGAGACTCTATTGGTAAAATCCATAAATATTTATGGAGCATTAGTGAGTCTAAATGGCATTACTATGTACTCATAGTTTTTGTATCTTGTATGGAAAGCGTTCTTGAGAATATCCTCTTTATTCACCTTTATTGATAATATCTTGACCTAATATACACATTATAGAAGTAAATTAATTCACATATCTTATTGAAAAAATCATAAATCAATGTTAGGGGATACTTTTTTTTATAATGATCTTGTTGAGTTCATAATAGTTTATGCAGAGACACATTGAACTATCCTTTTTCTTGAAAAAGTTAATTTTCATGCCCCATGGTGAAGCACATGGTTGTATAAACCCTTTATCTAGATTCTCTTTTTGTTTATTCTTTATATATTTAAGTTAAATATTTACCATTCTATATGAATTCTTATATATTTTTAGGGATTTGGGTATGTGTTTTATTGAGAACATAACCTCTTAGTTAGGAATAATATAATGAAATTCTTCAGGTAATACATCGGCATATTCCCTTACAATAGGCATGTCATCAAGGATGATCTTCTCCATGGTTTAAATAATTTAAGATATATATTTTTTATTATAGATAAATAATATCCATAAATGATATGGGGATTTCAAATATTCATCCTCTTCATTACACTTATATAGAATTGGTGGTTGATTCAAGATATGGAAATTGATTTCCTTCTCCCAGAAATTTATGTTGGCTCTATACAAGGACAACCAATCCATTCCTAAAATATCATTGAATTCTACTAAAGGAAGTGTCATAAGGTTCATTGGGAAATTTTGACCACAAATATTGACTAGGGAGGAGTTATATAATATGGATAAAATAACTACTCCATTTTCCATTTTCATCAATAACTCAACTTCTATTTTTTGAGGCGGTGTTTGAATAGTTGTACTAAACTTTCATGATATGAAAGAATTCATATAACCATAATAAATTAGTATTTATTATTTTATTGATTGAATAAATATCATACCTTTCACCATTTCATTGTCAGGACCCACCTCAGCAGTTGTGATAGAATATTCTTTCCCTTTTTCTCTGGTCCTTGGAGGTTTTTTTTCTGGTTATCTTTGAAAACTCTTGGCTCAGAGAATTGGTTTTCATAGTGTACATGTTTCTTGTAGTTGAAACATTAGACTATGGTTCTAGGATTTACTAGAACCTTATTTTTATCCATCACTTTAGTGGGATTATTCATATCTCTATGACATTTATTAGTGGGATTCCCCTTCTTTCCGCACTAGAAGAATTTCCTTGTCCCTTTAAGAAATTTCTAGGATGTTTCTTCCCACACTTTTGACACATGGATAGATGGAATTTCATACCACCATGGGATTTCTCCATTTATTCACTATAATTGAACTCTATTGTCTTATTTTAATCTTCAATCCCATGATACCCTTGAGATTCACCAATCTCATTTTTGAATTTGATGTAACTTTGGATAATTTTCTCATATCTTCCAAAGTCTCAAATATCTAAATATTTTGGTAAAATTAGCTTTAACACACTAAAGAAGATATTAAATTTACTTTCATGGTTGATGAAAAAGTTTTAGGCATATAATTCAAGACTTATGAGGTTTTCTTCATACACCCTAATGGATTCATCCTCATTTTTTCTTAAGTCCAAAGAATTTCCCCTCCATTTTGAGATGGTGAGTGTAGGGAAAATATTTATTAAAAAAATATTGAATTCATACCTCTGTATATCCTTGATATCTTCCATGGGATTATTATTCTTGATCAGTGTCTACTACTGATCTACCTCTCCCTCTAACTAATAAATGTCTAGCATGACATTCTCTTTCTCATAAAATTATAGGATATATAATATCTTCTCAATGGAGTTAATTCATTTTTTCATGATTAAGGGGTAAAGAAAGACACTAAAAGTTGGATGCCTTTTCCACATAAAGGTCTTAACTAAAATATGCACTTTCTTAAGGGGAAGTTGATGTTCTACCTAACTCAAGTTATTGTCTAAAATTTGAGTTGATTGAGCACGAACTTCCATGAAGTTGTTGACTCCTTCTCCCATTAGGTTAGGCATCTCATTTGTGCAATCATCACTTTGCCTATCACATTGGTTTTTGACATGGATCCACTTATTAACATCCATTGACTAAAATAAAGTAAAATTAGGGATGATAATTTATAAAATATTAAGAATATGAAAGGGAAAATGTGAACATAAAAGGGATAACTCATAAATGAAATATTCACCCTATATCATAAATGTTTAAGATTTAATCTTGTTTATCCATGTTCTATTTATAATCATTAAATTTCATAATCATTTTCCCTTTGTTTTACTTCATGTTGGTTAATAAAAATAACATTATTAACCAAATCATATCCCACGAGAGTGTATTCCCAAGTTTGTAGTATTAGGAATGTTTTTATTAGACTAGGTATAAGTCGATTTAATATACAAAGAGCCCTTTCAGGGTTATTATCCATAGGTATATCTATTTTATAGTCATATCCAATTGATAATATCTATATAGGGGTGTATTTTCTTAGAAATTCACACACTTTATGCTCTAATAAAATTTAGGGTTGTCTCTAATGTTTTAACTTATCTTGAATGTTTCTACTGTGGTTTTGTAGTCATAATACCCACAAATAACTAGACCTTGCTCTAATACCAACTATTACAACACATATTTATGATATATTTTTTAATGATTTCTAACATAAAGGTCCATAACATACAATCCTAATCAATCAAGAGTCCTAGTATCTTTGGTAAATTAGATGCATAAACCATTAAAATACAACATAATTATTTAAAACTCCATGATGTGCTCTTAGTTTTCTTTGAATTCTTAATACTGCACTGGATAACCTAGGGATATACATAAAAATTGGGTGATCTATAAATCTTGGTAAGGGAATAATCAAAGCATAAAATAAATAAAATTAATACATGTGAGTCAATAGGCATATCTTGATGATATAAGAAGTTGAAAATAACATAAATAAACATTGAATAATGACATAAGGTGATATCATATGATCAAGGCGTCATATGTGTGTGTGCCAAAAAAATAAAATTTTACATCATAAGAATAATTCAAGGCTAACAACTAAGACATCATAACATGGTGTTCATAGGATAATCACCAGTGCACCATACATTGTATCTCATGAGATGAAAACATTACCCAATTCATTTGTGTGTTATCGGGGTGAACCCTTCATATATCTAACTTTATGTGTGCTTCATCGATCATATAACATAAAAAACATATTTCATTATATCAATCCCATGATTAAGGAATATGGGTTTTATACATGGAATTCCTGTTAGAGTTGGTGGCCTAGAACCAACTACTTTTTACTTTATTCATTAATAAATACCTTATCACATATTGATTGTTATTCGGTGTGACAATGCATGTGATAGTATTCTCAGGATAGTTGTTGCACTAAAAGGTCATAGTGGATCCCTACTATGATGAGAACTCGAAAGTGCCATAACATTGTTCTTGAATATATGTTCTATGGATGAATGATATTATTTGAGGGACACAAATAATACAGGCCATTAAGGGTGAGGACTCATAAAAAATTTAGGCACCTTCTCATGGTGTGCACCCTTAGCAATATCTAGGAGGATATTATGAGAACAAGACTCGCCAGTAAGAAATCCACATTTCATATTGTCATTGGATGTTCCTATCCGCGGACGTGTGTATTGGTCCTTAGACTTTGATATTATTATTATTGGGTGTTACAAATCGCACACTTAGATGTATTGATGAAAATTGTGACGACACACTATTCGCAGTGAGGTAGGATATGTTGGGTGTGTCATGAGTAATACTACATTAATAGATAATGCAAAAAAGGATTTGTCCCTTCTGTTCCATAATGGAAGTAGATGTCTTAGGCCCTTTGATATAATTGATACAGTTTAATTAAATCCATGTCCATGGTGAGGAATGGAAAAGTTCAATTCTGGGAATTCAAATAAAGAATAATCAAGCACGTGGGTTGATGGAACTACCATTCAACCAACTTGATTTGAGATATCGAGACAAAGGGATTACATTACATGGTAAGCGTTTGTAGGAGGTGACACATCATTGCGATGTTAACTTCTTTCTCTATGGGTGCCTTGGCATGTTGATAGATGATAACCTTGGACTTTAGGTAGGCTCTGCCTAATGCCACTGAGAAAGAGGCCTAGAGGGTTACACACTAAGTGTGTCTAAGTATCTCAGTTAAATATTAATTTAACAATTTGAATAAATATTATTCCCGATTGTGGTTTAATAATTACTCAAGGATGCCCGATCGCATTTATTTCAGCACCAGTTATTCAAGAGAATATATTATGGGAGAAATAATATATTTATTAGCGAGTAATGTAGTGATATTTATTTGAGAAATAAATATCCATTATTCAAGGTCAAATAAATGTGGTGGAGGAAATAAAGAAAATGGAAAAAAAGTACAATCTGTGTATATTAATATGCATGCTAATTCATTTTTCTAGGGATTTTGAAAAATAATATTATTTATTTAATTAAATAATATTAGGTGTAATTTTTTGGGTTAATGTTAATTAATAATAATAGTCAACTATTATTATTATACATGGGGTCTTACTAAGAGTTAAATGAAATTGAATAAATGATTTTGGGTAATTAATTCATTTTATTATTCTAAGTAATTAAAATCCCAATTTTATAATTCTCATTAGCCTAGCCATTTTTAGTGGTGGAGCACAACAAATCTAGAGAAAGATCTCAATCCAAGAGAGAATTCTTTTCTTCCAATAATGCTCTCCAGCTATGAGAGAGATCCTCCTCCACCAGATTAAGGATAGATCTTTACAAGTGACTTTCAATGCGATCGAAGGAGGGCATCACAAGCAAAGTCTCTTCCGTGCTAGCACCTGAATATCCCTTCGGCGGTGTCTAGAGATACGTAGAGAACATTTGGATCACCACTAGAGGAATCCTACACTTGGATTCTACGCTGAAACGACAGATCACATTGGATTGTGACCAGAAACATCAATGGAGAGAGAATTCTATCAAGGTAATTCTTGTCTTTTAATTAAATTAATTATAACCAACATATGATGATCTTTTCTATGGTTCTGGGAATCCCCTCTTTTCTTTCATTCTTCATTCTATTTTGAATATCTAGAGTTTTATTATCGTGATGGATCTCGGATTGATCATCGTTAATGAAAAAATATTAGTGTTGGGTACACCCACCAATGTGCTTCCGCTGCACCTAGAACCTACAAGTTATATCAAAGGGGTCATATCATTGATTATAATTATTTATTTTTTCTTTGGTGATTTACGCATTTAATAATTTAGTTGTTTTAATTCAAGTTAATCATTTTATAAATCTGAATCTTGAGATCTATTCCTTCTATTTTGTTTCTCGTTCACCTTACAGAAATGATTTTTTCTTTTAATTTTGATTAAAATAAAATAGATGATATCATCCAAAGGTGCCAAATCTTCCTGGTCGTACAACACCAGAACACATGGCGGAGATTCTGCAGTACACGCCGTGTAGTATAGGTTCCATGCACTAGGGCGGTTTTCCAAACCAGGTCATGTCATTGGATTTTATCTATGTCTTTAAGACTCCATGTGTTGACCAGGAATAGGTGGCACACAGTTTCTAGATTACACGTCGTGTGGCCCACTAAACACAGCGTGTAGTCCCTTCAGGTTAGGGTTAGACTGTATACCTCGTACAGAGCTTGCCCGACTGGAAACAATGTAATCCGGATACTACACGGCATGTGTCCCACTAAACACATTGTGTACTCCGAATATTTATGAAGTACATCTACACGCCATGTCCTTGGGAATGTACTTCAGATGGATGGTAAATAAAAGTACACGTCGTGTAGTCAGAACTACACGTCGTGTACTCATCCAAATTACGCAGATTTATTAAAATTTATTATTATATTATACAAACCCTTGATACATGTACCATAGTGCAAGTGTAAAGTTGAGGCACAACACGTGATAGGTGTTTTATATATGTGCGTTTAATTTAACATTTGTGTAATGTTCATTTCTACTCATTGGGTAGTTATGAACATGAATTCACCAGGTTTCCTACAAGGTACAAGTTACGTACAAAGATAATTTTAAATGAATTTATTTATTTAAGATTATGATGGATGAGAATGTCAAGGAAATTCAGAAAAATGGTTTAAGATAAAAGGATTTATTAATTAAAAGATAATTAATTGATTCGAGCGTGATTTATCTTAAACAATAATGATAAAAGAATTGAATTCTAGTTTTATTTATGCATAAATATCATTGCATGTATAGATGATCATGAGCTAAACCAAGATCTTTTTATGTTAATGGTTTCTTTTAATTTATTTATTTAAATTAAATTTGTTGGCCTGCGAGCCTTCTCCTCATTAACATGTAGGGCCTGCGTGCCCAAGGTTTATTTTATGTAAAACACTGTTTTACCCCTCACCTGCGAGTGAGATAAAAGCATATGTAATGGATGGAGCTCCCAATCTAGTGGAGGTAGCTCAAGTTAGGAGTCAAGGTGAAACCAATCCAAGGAGATATAAATGTGGATTGGTGGAAAGCTGTAAACACGAACCCAAAAGGTTCAAGGTGTTTCTCCCCTAGGTGGGTTAGTTTATCAACCGCTAGATAAACTAACCAATAGATCAAGCTCATGATCATACCATTTATTTTATTTTTGTCAGTTGGATGGTTTATTTATTGTGGGTGTGTTGTCACGATCACACAATTAATGAATTAAACAAGAATTCAAGATGGAACTAAAATAAGACCTGCTTATGTGTAAATATTATCTTAGACATGGTTAATCACTTAAGTATATCCCAATTAATATTAAAAATCATGTAATTAAAGATAAAAAATGAAAATTTATGTATAAGGATAAAATCCCTCAAAGAAAATATTAAGTCGGTATAGCCTTCCATAATCTTGGTTAGAATCGAATCATAGTTCAAAGTGCTTGGCCAACCCTAGTTGGGGTGATTTCAATTATCAGGTAATTCTAATTCAAGAATTTGGGTTGACTTGACTTGGTTCACATCAAGGGTTGACTGCCACAGCAGGACTTGGTGTAACCAAGAGGCAAAGGTTGAGGAAATCCAAAATAAAAGGATTTCAGGATTGGGGAGTCCACGCAGTGGATCAAGGAGCTGCGAGTTAATGTAGTTGGAATTTGGAATGCATACCTAAAACCCTTAAAGTTTCTTTACAAACCCTATTTTGGGTAATTCAAAGGGAAATATAGATCCTTTCCACTATAATATTTAGGCAACAAAATATTCCAAAGTTAATAGTGAGGGCTATTGGATTTTGATAAAATAGTGGGATACTAATAAGTATTAGATTATTTATTTGTCTCAATTTTATCATGATAAAGTATTAAACCTTTGATTATCTTAATTTTTAGAAATGGAAATAAAAATAACATCATACATATCGTTGCGAACCATAATTGAGAAGGAAAACCTTCTCATCGGCACCAATTTCTAGGAATAGTAGAGGCGTTTACGTGTTATCCTTCGCCATGAGAGGAAATTGTACATGCTGGAGGATCCTATTATAGTTGTGCCTAGAAAAGAGGCCAGTGATGAGGAATTATCTCTCTATATGAAAAATATGGATGATTCCATAGATTTCCAATGTTTCATGCTATCGGCCATGTCTAATGAGCTATTGAAACAACATGAAAACATGGATGTGTATAGAATTATGTCTCACCTTAAGGATCTCTATCAAGAGAAGGCGAGATAGGAGATATATGAGATCTCCAACGCTTTTTTTACAACTAAGATTAGAGAGTCTGCGCCATCTAGGCCTCATATAGTCAAGCTTATTAGCTACATTGAATGCCTAGACATCTTAGGGATTAAGTTCCCAGATGAGTTTTATATAGATCTCATTCTATCATCACTACCCAAGACCTTCTAGAGCTTTATTATCAACTGCAACATGAGCAACAATGAGAAGAGTCTATCAAAACTTCTGACCTTAATTCTCTAGGTATATAAGGACATGGGGCATGACAAAACTGCATTCCTTATAGTGAATAAGAAAAGGAAGGACAAGGCAAAGGGGCCAAGGATTCATAAACAGTCTGAATCCCCTGAGCATTGTCCCTCCAATAAGGGGAAGATCCAGAGGTAGGGAAAGGAATGGGAGGTAGTATGTTTTTCATGTGGCAATAAAGTCCACTAGAAGATAAACTGCACCCCGAAGTGTGGGGATTCTAAAGGTGTGTTCACTATCGAGTGTAATATTTCCATTTCTACACAATGGGTATTAGATAAAACTTGTAGGGATCACATCTATATTCAAATGTAGGAACCAAGTAGATTTAGAAAGATTTCCAGAGGAGAGGTGGATCTTCGAGCTGCCAATGGTGCGAGGCTAGCTACATTGGCCATTGGCTATTACCATCTCTCATTGCCAACTGGGGTGCTTTTGGTTTTACATAACTGATATTATGTTCCTAGTGTTACTGAGAACATAATTTTTGTATCTTGTTTGGATATGGATGGATTAATTTTCAAATTCGGAAATAAGGGTTGTTTCTTTTATAAGAACAACATATGTTATGGTATGGAGAATTTAAATAACAATTTGTATGTATTAAATTATGAAAATCAAGTGTTGGAAATCGATAACAAAACAAATTTACATAACTCATACAACACCCAGTTGTGGCATCACTTTCTTGGCCATGTAAACGAGAAGTGCTTGACAAAGCTCTACAAGGATGGTTATTTAGACTCTACTAAGTTAAAACCACTTGACAGATGTCATGCTTGTTTACAAGGTAAAATGACTGAGCTGCCTGGTGGACAGGGTGAAAGGGCCACAAGGCTTCTAGGATTATTGCATATGGATGTGTGTGGATCATTTCCAATAGAAGCTATAGGTGGATATTCTTACTTCATTAATTTTACTAATGATTTTAGTATATATAACTATGTCTAGTTAATGAGGTATAAGTCATAATCCTTAGATAAATTTAAGAAATTCAAGAATAAAGTAGAGAATCGTCTTGGTAAGAAAATAAGGAAGCTTCGATCGGATCGAGGTGGAGAATATCTGAACCAAGATTTCATCGATATTATATGGGAGTCTAGGATTATATCTCAGCTCAATCCTCCTTATACACCACAGTGGAATGGTGTTAGTGAAAGTAGGAACCACACCTTGTTGGACATAGTGAGGTCTATGATGAGTCATGCAAATATTTCATTGTCCTTTTGGGGATATTCATTACAAACTGCAACATACACATTAAACTGAGTACCAAATAAGGCAGAAAATGGAATTCCCTATAAGTTATGGAATGTCAAGAAACCCATTTTGTCACACACACATGTATGGGGATGCGAGGAATTTGTTAAGGCCTTCTCATAAAACAAACTAGCACACTAGGGCATGAGGTGTATCTTTATATGATATCCTAAGGAAATGAAAGGACCTTCAGACAAGAAAGTGATTGTCGCCAGAAAAGATTTATTTCTTGAGAGGGATCACATCCTCAAAAGTGATAGTAGGAGAAAGATTGACTTCAATGAAGTTGATTCTCAATATACACAGGATTTGGTACAGGAACAAGTTCCATAGATACCCATGGAAGAGGTTCTAGAAACACAAGTACTGTGTAGGAGCTCAAGAGAGGTAAAGGAACCAGAGAGATTTGGTTTCCTAGTCACCGAGGATGGTGAATCATTATTTTTGGACAATGATGAACCTACATCCTACAAGGAAGCAGTAGAAAGCTCAGAAGCTACAATATGTCTAGAAGCTATGAATTCTAAGATGAATTTCGTGTATCAGAACCAATTTTGGGTTCTAGTCAATGAGCCAATTAATGTAAATCATATTGGATTCAAATGGGTATTCAAGAGAAATTTAGACATGGAAGGTCAAGTTAGAACCTATAAATCAAGGATAGTGGATAAAGGATTTATACAACATCAATGAATTCACTATGATGAAACCTTCTTTCAAGTTTTCATGTTTAAATCCATAAGAATCATACTTGTCGTAGAAACTTACCATAACTATGAGATTTGGTAGATGGATGTCAAAACAGTATTCCTTAACGGAAACCTTCATAAATATGTCTTTATGACACAACCAAAAGGTTTTGTGACACCAGGTGAAGCCAAACGGGTTTTTCAAGTTGCAAAAATCCATTTATGGATTAAACAAAGCATCTAGATCATGAAACATTCGATTTTATGAAGCCATAAAGGAATTTGGTTTCATTAAGAACGAATTTGATCCATGTGTTTATAAGTGGTTTAATGGTAATGTGGTCATTATCCTAGTAGTATATGTTGATGACATATTACTTATTGGAAATGATGTACCAGTCTTACAGTCAGTTAAGGAATGGTTGAACAAGTGTTTCTCCATGAAGGACTTAGGTGAAGAAGCCTACATTCTAGGGATCAAGATCATTCATGATAGATCCAAGAGGTTGCTAGGACTGAGTTAGGGTATATACATTGACCAGATACTAAAGAGATTTAGTATGGAACAATCCAAGAGGGGATTGGTTCCAGTGTCACATGGCCTACATCTTTCTAAGATAATGTGTCCTCAGACACAACAGGAGAAAGATAGAATGAGTAAGATTTCATATGCTTCAAATATAGGATCCATCATGTATGTCATGTTATGTACCAGGCTTGATGTTGCCTATGCACTGAGCATGGTAATCAGATATCAAGTAGATCTAGGAGAACATCATTAGACTTCTGTTAAGACTATCCTTAAGTATCTGAGAAGAACTAAGGATATGTTCCTAGTGTATGGAGGATACAAGGATCTTGTCATCATAAGGTATGTTGATGCTAGGTTTTATACAGATCATAATGATCTGAAGTCGCAATTTGGATATGTTTTCTGTCTCAATGGAGGAGTTGTGAGCTGGAAGAGTTCAAAGAAACCAGTTTTCACCGATTCTACAGTGGAGTCTGAATATATAGCGGCTTTTAATACAGCCAAAAAAGCTGTCTGGATTCGGAACTTTGTCTAGGAGCTTGATGTGGTGCCTAGTAGTAAAGATCATATCACATTGTATTGTGATAATACTGTAGTGGTGGCTCTTTCAAAATAACCAAGGTCGCATCAACAGACAAAGCACATACTCTGGAAGTATCACCTCTTGAGGGATTTCTATCAAAGGGGTGAAGTTGCAGTGAGCAGAGTATCCACAGAAGAGAACGTGGAAGACCCCATGACTAAAGGCCTATCTCACCAGAAGCATGAATATCATGTGAGAGCTAGATGGTTAAAGGTTGTTAGCAGTTGGATCTAGTCCAAGTGGGAGTCTGTTGGAGTTAGTGTCCTAGAACCAATTACTTTGTACTTTATTCATTAATAAATACCTAATCACATCTTGATTGTTCTTCTGTGTGACAATGCATGTGATAATGTCCTAAGGATAGTTATTGCACTAAAAGGTCATAGCAGATCCCTGATATGATAAGAACTTTAAAGTTCCATAACATTGTTCTTGAATATATGTTCTATAGCCAGATGATGTCATTTGAGGGACATAAATAATACAGACCATTAAGGGTGAGGAATCATAAAACTTTGAGGCACCTTCTTATGGTGTGCGCCCTTAGTAATATCCAGGAGGATATTATGAGAACAAGACCCACCAGTAGGAAATCCACATTTCATAGTGTCATTGGATGTTCCAATCTGCGGACATGTGTATTGATCCTTAGACTTTATGATTATTATTAATGGGTGTTAAAACTCACGCACTTAGATGTATTGAAAAAAAACTGTGACAACACACTATTCACAGCGAGGTGGGATATGTTGGGTGCGTCACAAGAAGTACTACATTAATAGAAAATGAAAGAAAGGATTTGTCCCTTCTGTTCCATAACGAAAGTAGATATCTTAGGCCCTTTGATGGGATTGATATGGCCTAAATAAATCCATGGACATGGTGAGAAATGGGCAATTTCAATTCCAGTAAGTCAAAGAAAGAATAATCGAGCACATGGGTTGATAGCACTAGCATGCAACCTACTTGATTCGAGATATTGAGACAAAGTAATTACATTACATGGTAAGCATTCATAGAAGGTGACACGCCATTGCAGCATTAACTTCTTTCTTTAGGGGTGTCTTGGTTTGTTGCTAGATGCTAACCTTGGACTTTAGGTAGGTTCCACCTAATTCTACTGAGAAATAGGTCTATAGGGTCACACACTAAGTGTGTCCAAGTATCTTAGTTAAATATTAATTTAACAAGTTGAATAAAGATTATTCCCGATTTTGGTTTAATAATTATTCAAGGATACTTGATCGCATTTATTTCAACACTATTTATTTGAGATAATATATTGTGGGTGAAATAATATATTTATTAATGAGTAATGTAGTGATGTTTATTTGAGAAATAAATAGCCATTATTCAATGTCTAATAAATGTGGTGGAGGAAATAAAAAAATGGAAAAACAAAAGTACACGTCGTGAATATTAATATACACGTCGTGTGATTTTTCTAGGGATTTTGAGAAATAATATTATTTATTTAATTAGTTAATATTATTTGTAATTCGTTGGGCGTATGTCAAGTAATAATAATAGTCAACTGTTATTATTATACATGGGTTCTTACTAATAATTAAATAAAATGAATAAATGCTTTCGGGTAATTAATTCATTTTTATTCTAATTAATTAAAATCCCAATTATATAATTCTCATTAGCCTAGACATTTTTTGTGGTGGTGCGCGACGGATCTAGAGGGATCTCTCAAGCCAAGAGAGAGTTATTTTCTTCCAAGAACGCTCTCAAGCTACGAGAGAGATCCTCCTTCATCGGATCAAGAAGAGCATTTTGCAAGCGGCTCTCAAGGTGATCGAAGGAGGACATTGCAAGCGAAGGCTTTTCCATTATAGCACCTGTAGATCCCTTTGGTGACGTCCAAAGATACGTGGAGCCTGTGTGGATCATTGCTAGAGGAATCCTACACTTGTATTCTATGACGCAACGACGGATTACATTGGATCGTGACTGGAAACATCAACAGAGAGAGAATTTCCATCAAGGAAATTCTTGTCTTTTAATTAAATTAATTATAACCAACATATGATGATCCTTTCTATGGTTTCGGGACTCCCCTTTTTTCTTTCATTCTTCATTCTATTCCGAAGATCTGACATTTTATTATCATGATGGATCTCGGATTGATCGTCGTTAATGGAAAAAAAATAACATTGGGTACACCCAACACGCTTCTACTAGGCCCAAAACCTACAATTCCAAAAATCAATGAAGGATAGTTATATATAGGTGAATACCCTTGATTTAAAATAGAGTTGGGTATTTACAACACAAAGGTGTGGCATGGAAAATCAAGGGATAATTTCAAAAACATAATGGGTGTACATAAAAGTACATTGAAGGGAGAAATGAGAGAGGAAGTTAGTCTCTCGTTATTTTGGAATAATTTGGATAGTAAATGAATGTTCATAAACATAATACATCATAATTAATTGAGAATCAAAAGGCTTATTACAATGGAAGTGCTTGGATGGAAGAGAGGGGGAAGAGAATCCTTATATTGAGAGGATGCTTCTTAAAGCTTGGGAAGAGTTACATAGGACATTAAAAACTCCTTAGGAGGTATTTAAAGAGGGAGAGGGGGTATAACTTCCTGATAAATGGGTTTGGAGTGGAGAGAAATGGGAGAAAGAGTGGATATTTATAGTAAAAGAGAGAAGATTGCTTATTAGTTTTTAAACATGGGCTTCGGGATCTGAGTTATAAAATATTCAAAACCATTGGCTCTCTCGTGGTTTTAACCCATGGCTTTTGATAAAGGGAAGTGGTTTTAAGTATTTTAATTGTCCATGGGCCAAACTTCTTTAAATAATATCATTGATAATGTGGAATTGGGTCATGTTCATAAAGAATTTTTTTTAATCTTAAGATACCCTTTAGGTTTTGGAAGGTTCTCTATAGGTATGGGAAATAATATTATCACGTTAAAACCCCTTATTTTAATGAAAAAAAACTATTTTTGGTTGATACAACCCTTTATTGAAATTATTTCATCACTTTTGGGTCATTAAGATGTCATAATACATACCGTATATTTATACTGTATTTAATTTTTACCCAAAAAATTGACTCTCTCAGAAAATTATGAAAAAATCATTGTTGGCTAATTTTGATGTGTGAATTCAAAAATGGAATTTATTTTTATCAAAAAAAATTCTAAATATGATAATTTTAATTTTTAGAATAAAATTCTTATTTACAAAAAAGTACTAATTTTATTACGTGATCAAATTTCTAGTCTTTAGAAAAACCACTTATGATTGCATAAAAATATTTTATTATTTATAAATGAGTAAATACTAATTTTTATTACATTTATATTTAAATAAAAATTTATTTCAAATTCCTGAATTTATCATAAAAATAAATCATATAGATTTTTCTAAAAATATTATTTTAGTTTCTATGAATCATAAATACATTCTATCATTTCCATCCACTATTTAGATGTATTTTATTTTTTTATATATTAGTTTAATAAAACGAAAATGAGATTGGGGGAAACACTATTTTCATTTAATAAGGAATTTTATATACTATTAGTGTCAAGATACATAACTCTTTATTACACCAGCATACTCCCTAAGGGTGTAAGGTGTGGGATGGTTGTACTTTCTTAGGGTGGTTTAGTGAACATAGTTTGGGTGGTGATCTCTATAATCTTGAACTTCTCCCATAAACAGTTTCGCTCGAGTTTCAGGTGTTGAATCTTGATTTGGGTTTGCTCAAGGGAGAATCTCAGTGATGTTATCACCCTTATAAGCTCCAATAAATGAGCCTTATAAAGTATGATCCTACTTGTTGTGGTCATCGCTACTTCCTTATGTATCAATTAGATTTTATTACAACCATTAATATATACTAATCTTAACGGTCAATGTATAACGGCTATATTACCAACAGTCATGACGCTTAACGATCTTTATGCCCAATGGTCATATTATGGAAATATTTTTTAATGGACCTAAATAATAATGAAATATAGTGAATGAGTTTTATATAACTACATTACTTAATAAGACATATATTCATTCAGAAAGAAAACTCATTTATAAAAGTCTAGGTCATTACAAGTTTGATTATGGTGATGTTATTCATTTACAACAAAAGCTTTTATCAGATGAGTGTCATGTTTTATTACCACTTAAAAATATATTTTATTAAATGTTCTCCCGCTTTGCATTTTAGATATTCATCATACCCATTAGTAGGCCAAGATCCATATTTCACTAAGCACTTGGTTGGTTTAGAGTTTCTCCCATCACTCAGCTATTTATGTGGTGAATCATCCCAACCATATGATATATGACTCTTGGAGGCTCAACCAGACAACTCCTTGTCCAATCCATCATATGGATAAACTCAACTCTATTCCTATGGTATCCTTCTTAAGGATTTCTTAGCTAAGTGCAACCTAAAGAAAATGTCAAGAATATGCTAACAAAAGATGATCTATGGGCACCCTACTTTGGAAAGAACCTACCTAAGGATGATCCATTGTCACGCATTACTTGCATGTCTTATACAAGATAATCCAGGAGCACCATGCTTTGGCATAACGTACTTGGTTGGATGATCGAGGACTTGACATGAGCCACTTTAGAAAGAATCTAACCATTAATATTTGAAGTGGATTTAATCTCATCATCTTATCTCTTGTTATTCCCTTTTATGTAAGCATGCTTCTAGTTATTTAATTTGGAATCGTATTCCCTCCACCTAATTAATATAGTCAAATCATATTGATGTGTAACTCTCACAACTGGAAATTGAACCATTTGCAACGAGCCAATTGTGACGGGTTCTCGCCGCAAATGGTCATTTGTGACGGGGTTCCGTCGTAATTGCTCTGTCACTGAAAACAATGTTGCAAATACATTTTTTTTGCGACGATTTGTAGCAAATAACGATATTTGTGATGTGAATCCATCTTGTCGCAAATAGTTTATCCGAGTTTTTTTTTAAAACATTTTGCACTGGGCCCGTGGTAAATAATTATTTGTGAGGGGCCCGTCGCAAAAAACTAAAATAATAAAAAATGTTAATATTATTAAAATTTAATAAAATAATAAAATGATATTAATAATAATAAAAAAATAAAAAAATAAAATAATCAAAATAATAATATATGGATTAATAATAATTATAATAAAATAATAATAATAACTAATAAAATTAGTAAAAATATAATTAAAATAATAAAATTATAGAAAACACAAATTTTTACTAATTACCATGAATTTTTATAAATTACCTCAAATTAAGACTAATTTTTATGACTAATTATAATTAATTAATACTAATTAGTACTAATTATTAGTAACTATCACTAATTAACATTAATTTTTATAAATGTATAATAATTTATCACTATTTATTACTAATTACATATAATTAAAATAAATTATTGCAAAGTAAAACTATTTAATTTTAATTAAAAATATTAATGCAAATTATAACTAAATAGTTATTAAAAAATTAATGCAAAAAGCTAATTAATTTTAATTAAATATAATTACTGCTAATTAATAATAATTATTACTAATATTAAATAAAATAAAATAAATAATAAATAAATAAATGCATTGAAATTGAATCTTTTCACAGATGTAAAACTTGAAAGTTGATCCCTTGTAACATTTCAAACTCTAAAAAATTTAAACTAAAAAATATCAGAACAGAGAGGGCAAGAAAAGTTTAAAGAAGTTAATGAAAAAAAATGAAGGGGTATATATAGGTTAGATCATTTGTGACAAGAGGTCGTCGCAAATACTAATATTTGGGACGAGACCTGTTGCAAATAGTTAGGCGGTTATTAATTGATGCGACAGTAAAAAATAGTGTTTGTGATGAGGCCCGTTGCAAATAATATCATGCTGACACATTATTTACAACGGGTCGTCGCAAATAGTTTTTTTTTTTTGCGATGAGACCCGTCACAAATAGTTAGACATTTATTAATCGAGGTGGCGGTAAAAGATAGTATTTGTGACATAACTCGTCGCAAATAATATCATGCCGACGCATTATTTGCGACGGCCCGTCGCAGCTAATATCCTGCCAATATATTATTAGGGATTCTCCCCCATCGCAAATAACAGAAACCTGAAAAGAGTATTTGCGGCGGGGGTTTAGCTATCCGTTGCAAATAGTCTTCTCATGCTAAAGTGTGCATGGTGTGTCAAATGTATTTGCGACTGGTTAAAATTCACTTTGCAAAATAGTTTTTTTCAACGGACTATTTGACGGGTCATACTCACGTCGCAATTGAATTATTTAAATTGTGATCAAATCAATCAACAAAACTTTTTTGATGTGCTTTAAATAATATCTCAAATAAGAGCGTGTTTAAAATTAATTAATTAATTTCTTATAAATTAAATAGATATCTATTAATTGAATTATTATCATCACAAAGGGTTATAAATAATTATTTCATAGGAATTTTTTTATTGGCACCATTTTTTTAACCAGGACGATCGGGAAGCCAAACCCTGAGCCCAAATTCGAAACTCCGGCCATCGGAATCAATGGAAGGCTTAAAGGCGCAGGTCGACGGCGGTCTCCTCTTCCTCCGATCTGCCACCACAATCGACGACCAAGGGTGCGCCGGACGGGCCTCCTCCGTCGTCGACCAGTGTACCGAGCGGCGGGGCTGCCGTCACGGCACCGTCGATGGCCATGAATCCGGCTGCTTCCGGTGACCGTGGCGGTACTCCTCCGGCGAGCGTGCGGCGGCCACTGATTCCGGCGTGGGAATTGTTGGGCCGCTTGGTCCCCTGGCGGTCTTTCCGGTGAGCGTTCTGGTGGCCGCCCAGAGCCTGAGAGTTGGGGAATCCTCGGGCGCAGAATCGGCACCTGAACGCCTCCTTCTCATCATCGTCTCCATCATAATCTCTGGTGTTTTTGGTCCCTCCGTAGGGTTCGATCAGAGGGAAACCAAAGATTTTTGGAACCAATCTGTCTGCCATGGGAGAGAGCTTGAGGATGAAGATGGTGGGTGAATGCGTTTTGCGTTGGTGCAACTTATTTATAAAGGGCTGGTACGTGCAATCAGCCAATGCCGCCTTTTTTTAGTCTTTTTCCTTACCAACTACATTTGATTCGCTAGTGAGATGACATGATAACAATTATATTTGGGTGAAAATGCATATACTTATTTTGAGCAATTCATTAAAGATGTCATACTCTTTAATTACTGAAATATCCCTTAATTATGTAATATATATATATATATATACACACATAAAAAGTTATTGCATTACTACACGTCCGCCCTTTATCCGCGTTTCAAAAGGGTTTCATTAGCGCTAAAAAACGTTGATGGTGTAACCGTCTTTAAAAACAGGTATTCTTTATCAGTGCTGGTTGTATTAATGTTTTTTAGCACTGATAAACGCTCACTTTATCAACACTAAAATAAGCACTGATAAAACGAGGATTTATCAATGTCAATAATTTCTTTCCGGATTCTGCGCCTTCCCAATGACCTTTATCAGTGTTCGTCCGACACCTTTACATGAACTCCTCCAACCCCCACCGCTCGCCAACCCTCTTTATCAGTGCTTCATTGCCTCCCACCGCTCACCCAAGCCTTTATCAGCGCTCGTCAACCCTCACACCTGCTTGCGCCAGCCTAGATTTTAACATGTGCTTTCAACCTTCACGTGCTTATGCTTTACCACTACACCATTTTATTCTATTCTATATTTTGTGATATATCTATTTATTTATATATATTTAGATACATGTTTATATATATATGTGCATATATATTTTTATTTATACATATGTGTGTCTATATAAATAAATATTTATTTATTTATTTATATATATTAGAATATACACATAAATATATATTTGTTTGCTAATACAGACACACATATTTATATATAAACATTATATATACATTTGAATAGGTATATACACATTCAAATATTTTTAGTTTAAATAAACTGGATACTAAATATTTATTTCCACATGGTTTATATTTTAAAAAATATTTTAGATGTAAATATGTTTAAATATTTATTTATATAATTGAATATTTATATATAAATATATACAAATATGTAGATATATGCATATATTTTTTAAAAGGTAAAATTTCAACATCAAATTATCTATATTGTTGAGTCAAATGTTATATTTTGACTTCTATATTTTGTTTTGGAAATCACAAATGTCTCTATCAATCGTATCGTACTGACTCTGTCAATTTATCGTACTGACTCTGTCAAATGTATCGTACTGACTCTGCTATTCATACTTTCATTACTTGTTTTGGTACTTTGTCAAAAACACTTGTTTCATATGAATCGTACCATTACTTATCATAGACATATATCTTGTTTTAACCAATACGATGTCGTTGAGTTAGTTACAAACTAATCAAAACGATGTCGTGCTTTCTGTTTCAATATGACCGTTATGATGCCAGGTGTCCAAGTCCCTCCAAGTTTTTCGGAGAAATATGACCGTTGGAGGCAACATGACCGTTGGAACCCGAGGCCTATAAATAGGAGGTCATTTGAAGCTGAGAAGAACAACGAATGAGACTGTGGAACAATTGTGATACTTTGCTTCAATCAAGATATAGAGAGAGATGCTGTGACTTCTCTCATGCTTTGTGCCTTGTGCGTCTGATCATCGTATTGAGGGCTTTCAAGTAATTGAAAGACAGAGGTGCCGATTACCTACAAAATCGAGGGCTGCCAGGGATAGGCAGACGGATGGACCGATCATCGTATCGAGAGCTGCCGGGGATAGGCAGACAGACGTTCCGATCATCGTATCGAGGGCTGCCGGGGATAGGCAGACAGACGTTCCGATCATCGTATCGAGGGCTCACCAAGGTGTTGGTGAGACAGACCTTTTATCCTAGGTGAAAGGATAACCCTTCTCTTTGGGTTAAAAGAATTGTAATTCTTTTACATTTCCGCTGCTATCTGTATTAGAAAGGAAATTGTTTTTTGTTTCCTTTTCTATCTCTTATACATTTGTAATTGTTTCGATTACATCATTTCTATTACATATTGTATTGATTGATTCTATATGATTTAAGGTAGAATCATTCATCTTTATATTACTCTGATTATTGTGTTCATCTTGAATACAATTGTTTTACATTTCATTAGTATTACATTACATCATATCCTTTATATTTAATACAATTGTGGGTGTTAGTATTTATATTAGTTTAAGACCTTTTAGACTAATCTCTTAAGTGCTAAAACTTAAAAGGTTTTTAAACCTACAATTCACCCCCCTCTTGTATTGTTCCATCTAATAGACATACATATCTATATATTCGATCCAACAATTGGTATCAAAGCAGGTTTTCCACTGATTTGTATTAAAAGCTTTATTTCTTTCATATTACTATTTTTAACTACTTACTACACTAATGTGTGGAGTGGAAAAGTTTTTTGTTTTTAGATGGCAGGAATAAATATTGGGTCAATAGACAATCTGAATCCTTCTAGACCACCAATCTTTGATGGAAATGATTATGAGTACTGGAGAGATCGTATGAAGACTTTTGTGATCAATACTGGCGTAGACAATTTTATTATGCTTACTGGAGGATACAAAATTCCTGACAAAGAAGTCAGTACTTTCACTAACCAAGAAAAGCAAGAATATCAACTGAATTACAAGGTACACAATACTTTATTATATTCTATGACCAGGAATATATACAGTCAGATATCTTCATGTGAAGCAGCCAACTGTATTTAGAAGAAATTAGAAGTCACTCATTTTGGTACATCCAAGATTATAGAAACAAGGAGAGCAATGCTTGGAGTAGAGTATCATGGATTTGTTTTTCCTTATGGAGAGCCAGTATGTAAAGTGCAACAAAGGTTTATGACAATTGTCAACAGCTTACAATCTATGGGAGAAAAAGGTCTTGATGATGAAGCTCTAGTCGATAAAATTATAGATATAATGCCAAATGAATGGGAGCCAAAAAGGACATCTATTGATGAAAATAGAAAAGTTTCCCAGATTACTCTTGATGAACTCTTTGGAACTCTTCTACAGCACGAGACAAGAATGAAGAGAGATGCTGATTTCAACAAGAAGAAGAATGAGAATGGAAGTGTAGCCTTTGCATCTAAAGCTAAAACGCCTAAAAGGCTTACAAGGTCTAAATCCAAGAAAGTTGTTATATCTGATTCAAGTGATTGTAATCTTTCGGATAATGAGTTAGCCAATCTTGCTCGAAGGATGAACAAGATTGTGGGAAAGAAATACTTCCAATATAGATTCAAAAAGAAATATAGGAAGGATAGGAAAGATTTAGAGGTAACTTGTTATGAATGTAAGAAAGCAGGACATATAAGGCCTGATTGTCCTTTACTGAAAAGGAAAGACAGAAAGGAGAAACACTCTGAAAGAAACAAGAAAAGGTTTTATAAGACAAAGAAAGTCTTTAAGGAAAATGATACATGGAGTACAAGTGGTAGTGATTCCTCAGATGATTCTTCAGAATATGAGTCCTCAGGACAAAGGAATATCAGACTCTTAGCCAGATTACCAATTAAAGATCATTGTCTCATGGCTAAGGTACATAATGCTGAAGCTATTACAAATGTCTCTTTAAATGCAAATTGTACTGAAAATAGATATTATGAATCTTCAAATGATGAATCTTCATCATCAGAAGATGATACATTACCTTCTTTTGAAGAAGTCTCTAGATTTTCTAAATTACTTGAAAATGAAAATTCTAAACTCAAGAAGAAGCTTGAGAAAGAAAATTCTAGAATTTCAATCTTGACTAAAGAAGTATCAGATCTTTCTAAAGATCTTGATGTGAAAACTTCTGAGTTTGAAAGTATTTTAAAAACCCTTGAGAAAGTTAAATCTGATAAGGATAAACTTTCTAAGGATCTTGAAACAATAATTTCAAAGAAAAATATTTTAGAGCCTAACTCTAGTTCAAATTCAAATGTTTTGGAAAATAAGAATTTGGTTTTAAAAATAAAGTCAGAGATTTTATCCTTGAAGAAATGTTTGTCAAACTTTACTCATGGAAAGGAAAACTTTGACAGAATGTATTCTCAAATTAGACCTTTGAGAAATCGTTCTGGTCTTGGTTATACTTATTCCAAACCTGTTTTTAGCAATAATTATTTTGTTCCTCAAAAAGCTACTTTCTGTTCTAAGTGTCAATGTGGTGGACACTGGAGAAGAGATTGTTCTCTTAACAGAACTCAATCTTTAGGATTTCATAAAGCTCATTTTTCAAAACAAATGTGGATTCCTAAAATTCTTTTATCTAACCCTTCTGGATCCAAACAAGTTTGGATTCCAAAAAACTAATTGTTTCTTTTTCAGGAAAATGAGAAGTGTACCAATAAGAATATTTGGTACATGGATAGTGGTTGTTCTCGACACATGACAGGAAATAAAGATCTCTTTGAAAAGGTTATCAAAACAAAAGGTGGAAAAGTTACCTTCGGAGATAATGCCCAAGGAAAGATTGTTGGTATAGGTAATATTGTTTTTCTTGGAAAAGTTCTTATCTCAAATGTTTTTTTTGTTAAAGGTCTTAGGCACAATCTCATCAGCATAAGTCAATTATGTGATGAAGGTTACCTTGTGAAATTTAGAAATGATAAGTGTCTAGTTCACAATTCCAAGGATGAGTTAATTCTATCTTCCCATAGGCAAGAGAATGTTTACACTATTAACTTAGAAGACCTTAGGAGCCAAAACTTACCCTACTTAAGTGCAATAGAAGACCAATCATGGCTATGGAATAGAATACCAGGACACTGTAATCTGAGAAACCTTAGTAAACTCTCAAAGAAAAGACTTGTGAAGGGGCTACCAGACCTTAGATATGATTCTTCAAAAGTCTGTGATCCTTATCAATTTTGCAAGCAACATAAAACTAGCTTTAAATCAATTAATAAAGTTTCAACTTCTAATGAATTACAGCTAGTGCATATGGATCTTTTTGGTCCTTCACAATCTGGAAGTATTGGAGGAAAATACTATGTATTTGTGTTAGTTGATGGCTTTACTAGATTTACATGGGTCTACTTTCTCACAAAGAAATCTGAAGCCTTTTCCTATTTTAAAACTTTTAGAGCCCAAGTTAAAAATGAGAAAAATATACCATTGATAACTATTCATAGTGATCATGGTGGTGAATTTCAAAATTCCGATTTTGAAACTTTTTGTAGTAAGAAAGGTATTACTCACAATTTCTCAGCTCCAAGAACTCCTCAGCAAAATGGTGTTGTTGAAAGAAAAAATCGTATTCTTCAGGAAATGACTCGAACCATATTGAGTGAATACTCAATTGCTAAGCACTTTTGGGCTGAAGCTGTTAGTACTACCTGTTATACTATAAATCATGTTTTAACTATACCATTTCTTAATAAAACCCCTTATGAGTTATGGACTGGCCAAAAACCTAAAGTTTCATACTTCAAAGTTTTTGGATGAAAAGTATTCATTCTGAATACAAAAGATAATCTACACAAATTTACACCAAAATCTGATGAAGGAATCTTTCTAGGCTATTCTACAACCTCTAAGGCTTATAGAGTTTTCAATAAAAACACTTGTACTTTTGAGGAAACAGTACATGTAAAATTTGATGAAACCGATCCTTTTGTTTTCAACCAACCCAATCCTACATCCTCGGATGTGTTTTATAAAAATGTTTATCAACCATTATTAGGAGATCACTATGATGAGGAACATTTTCAAGAAAGTATTCCTGAAACATTTACCACAGAAGATTTTCAATCATACATTGATGAACAGGCCTTACAAAACCCAAATCAATTGTTTCTTAGGAATCATCCCAGTGATAACATCATTGGTGATGTAAATCAACCTGTAAGAACCAGAAATTCCTTAAGAAATGAAATAGAACATCTTTCTTTTCTTTCCCAATTTGAACCTAAAATCCCAAGTGAGGCCTTAGGTGATGATGATTGGATCAAAGCAATGCAAGATGAACTAAATGAATTTGAGAGGAATCAAGTCTGGACCTTAGTTGACAGACCTAAAGAAACAACTGTGATTGGTGTAAAATGGGTTTTCAGAAACAAGTGTGATGAAAATGGAATCATTGTAAGAAATAAAGCAAGACTTGTTGCTAAAGGCTATAATCAACAAGAGGGAATAGACTATGATGAAACATATGCTCCTGTAGCTAGACTTGAATCAATTCGTATTCTATTAGCCTTTGCAGCAAATTTCAATTTCAAACTATTTCAAATGGATTTCAAATGTGCTTTTCTAAATGGTTTTGTTCAAGAAGAAGTTTTTGTCGAACAACCTCCTGGTTTTCAAGACCTAAAACATCCTGATCATGTTTTCAAACTTACCAAGGCTCTATATGGTCTTAAACAAGCCCCTAGAGCATGGTATGATAGACTTACATGATTTCTTTTACAAAACAATTATACAAAAGGTACAGAATATCCAACCCTTTTTATAAAAATGGAAAACAAAAATGTTTTGATTATTCAAATCTATGTTGATGACATCATATTTGGATCAACTCAGAAATCTTTAACTGATTCTTTTGCAAATTTAATGAAATCTGAGTTTGAAATGAGTATGATAGGTGAGTTAACATTCTTTTTAGGTTTTCAAATTTCTCAAAAACCAGAAAAAACATATATATCTCAACATAATTATATAAAATATTTACTCAAAAAGTATGGATATGACAAAACTAAAAGTATTAGCACTCCAATTGGTACCTCAAATACACTTGATCTTGATGAAACTGGGAAACCAGTAGATCAAACAATCTTTAGAGGTATGATAGGAAGTTTTCTATACTTGATAGCTAGTCAACCTGACATAATGTTTTCTGTATGCTTATGTGCAAGAGACCAATCTAATCCAAAAGAGTCTCATTTAAAAGTCTTAAAGAGAATCTTTCAGTATTTAAAAGGCACTATGGATTTAGGTCTTTTTTACTCTTCTGGGAATGATTTTGTTTTAAAAAGTTTTTCAGATGCTGACTTTGGCGGTTGTAGAATGGATAGAAAAAGTACATCTAGAACATGTCATTTATTAGGATATTCCTTGCTTTCTTGGTCCTGCAAGAAACAACACTCAGTAGCACTATCCACTGCTGAAGCTGAATATGTACCAGCTGGAAGTTGTTGTGCTCAAGTATTGTGGATGCAGCACACACTCACTGATTATGGATTGAGTTTCTCCAAAACATAAATTCTTTGTGATAATACAAGTGCCATAGCTCTTAGTAAGAACCCAGCACACCACTCTCGTGAAAAACACATAGATGTTAGGCATCACTTTCTTAGGGATCACACACAAAAAGGAGATATTATTCTACAATTTATCGGAACACAAGAACAACTTGCTGACATTTTTACAAAGCCAATACCATCCGATAGATTTGAGTTTATAAAACAGAAGCTAGGAATGATTACATTAAAATAATCATTCATATCTACTTCATGTTTTACAATTCTCCTTATATTAAATAACCCCCTTTTAAAGGGGGAGGACATTTCTTTCTATGTTTTTTTCTCTTTTTATCTTATGTTCTTTAACTATTTACTCTCCTAGTATGTGTTTTTGTTTTTCTGGTTATCGTATTGACAGTTTTATCGTATCATTTACTTTTCTTTTTATCGTATTGATGGTCTTATTAAATAATTTTCTTTTCCATCCTATCGACCGATGATGGTAATGATTTTCTTTTCCATCCTATCGACCGATGATGGTAATGATTTTCTTTTCCATCCTATCGACCGATGATGGTAATAATTTTCTTTTCCATCGTATCGACCTATAATGGTAATAATCTTCTTTTCCATCATATCGACCGATGATGGTAATCAATTTCTTTTCCATCGTATCAACCGATGATGGTAACGAAATTCTTTTTCATCGTATCAACTGATGATGGTAACGGATTTCTTTTCCATCGTATCAACCGATGATGGTGATTATCCACTAAATGAGGCTAATATTCATTGGTAATATATATAATATTCATGTTCTTTATTATTCATAAACACCATTTTAGTGCATTTTACACTTTGAACATCATTTCACATTATGATTGTAATACCTTCTTAAAATGCACTATTATGTGGTACATTTTTGAACATCATTTAAAGTACCAAATGATTCATCTTATTATACATATTTTAATTTGATATTTTTGGAAATTTATCTAAACTCCAATATGAACGTGTTTCATTCAGGGATCAATGGAGAATTCATGGAGGATGATGGAGATATTTGGCAATGAAAGGAAGCAATTCTAGAGAAGGCAGATTGGACACCAGCCCACTAATGAGACTGTTGGTCCCAACATACAGGCCCAATTAATCCCAAATGTCATGTTATGATAGAAGAAATGTATAGGAACAAATCACTCTTCATAATCCAATGCTAATTCGGCCTCTATGGTGGTCATTGAGGCGGCCCAAGTTAGAGATACAATTCTGGGCCAGATTCTGCGGCCCAGAAAAACAGCCCACTAATTTGATCATATCTCGGACTCCACAACTCCAAATGGGCCCAAATTTTACAGGAGATTAGAAGAAATCCTGAGATACATTTTATTCTTATATGGACCACTCTGATTCGGCCGTATAGAAGGTCTTCTAGACGCGTCTGTTCGGTGAAGGAAAGATGGCTGCCACCTCGGGTCAAATGTGGAAAAGTTCAAATTCCACAAGCTTTCCACCACCTATGGCCTACCAAAATTAATTGAGATTCTTTGTACTGTTGGAGGCTCGACCCAAGGATCCCAAAATGCCTATTTAAGGCAGTGGTGGTGAAGGAGTTTGGAATCTTGGATGCTTTGATCAATTGTAATGTTATGCTGCATTTTTGTTGCCTCAAATTTGTCTTTCACATGTAAGTTGTTCAATTCACTTTAGATTCTTAATAAAAGTTCTTCTTCTACTCTTATTCTGTTGTTCTTCATATCACTTTTATACCTTTGGATCAAGGTGTGAATTTATTCACACCAACCCTTGTGAAATTATTCACACAATGGTGGAGTGATCATTTTATTTTTGTTGTTTTCTTTACTTCTCCATTTCCTCCCTCATAAGTCTACTTTCCGCTTCCATTGAAACCATGGGATCAATGGAGGGCTAACCCACTTATGGGTTGATCCAAGGGAGTATAAAGGGGCTGTATTGGATGTTATTTATCACATAATTAATGTATAATCATTTCTTTAATTGGGATTTTTATTTGATGATTTTTAAACTCCATCGTCCTTGTTGAATTTAAGGCCACACACTTCAAGTACTAATACGAACCTTTACCTTGAAGTGCTCAAAACTTTGATCCTTCAAGTGTATAGGTGATTAGTATTAAAGGGTGTAGTCATTAAATCAGTAAGTGATTATGTTGTTTTATCTCCTTAAATGAACTCATCTCAAATTTAAGAAATTGAAATCATTAAAAAGAAAATATGTCCAATCCACCCCGAGCGATAACCTAGGATCAACTCATTATTTTAAATTGAATTCACTTAAATATATTAGATATCTTTAAAAAACATCCAAAATCAATCCAAGTTGTCCACTTCATAGCCGAAAACAGTCCATAGAATGTACGTGTCTAAAGGTTTCTTCTTAGGTCTCTGAGGATTCGATAACCCAAGCTAAACTACAAGGACCGTCTTACCTTCTTCTCTTGGGTAAATTTGAGCGAGAATAAAATTTTGTTGCCGTTTCCGGGGACCTAAGTAAGTTATCTTAGACATTATCACTCTTTTTCTTCATCCCTCTTCTCTTTTCTCACCCCTCACTCCTATGAAAGTCAATTTTGAACAAGTCCAAACATGGGAAACATATCCCCACCTTGATCACTCTACACCAAGTGTGATGTACAATGACCATCCTAATTCCTAATTCTGGGATTATCAACAACATACTGAACCACAATGTTTTTATTCATATGATCCACAATACATTCAATCCTATTATGAGTTTCAATCCCAACAAGGCCAATCAGAACATCCTCCTATAGAATTCCAACAACATAGTCATCCTCCTGGAATAGACCATCTGTATCAACCCCTTATCCATCCTAACACAAATCCATTACTTTAAAAACTATGTCAACAAATGGAGATAATGAATTTTGAGGTTTCATCATTGAGTTTAGAACTACAAAGCATTAAAAATTGTGAGGAACCCATCCATACACAAACTACCCCTTCCATAACCTTATGTGAAGTGTCTAGTTTCCCACAAACCTCTAATGAATTTACTGAAGAGAAAACCTTTGGATATGGGGAAGATGAAGAGGATCAAGGAATTGTTGATGGGTCTTTAAATCAAGAGGAAATTGACTTTTTGGATTCAAAAGAGGAGAATTTGACATCATTGATTGAGTCTCATGAATATAACTCCATTGATGAATTTTCAAAAACACAAACCTTTGAACCATTGGGAGAAATAATAAAATTTGAGTCCATATCCATTCCAAACACTGATCTTTCCAATTTTGTGGTTGAATCTTCTATTAAAAAGGAACCAATTTTGTTGAGAAATTTGGAAAATGAAACTGAGTTGGATTCAAAATATCAACTTGTGTCTAAATGTCCTATCCAACATGAGCTAAAAATTATTATCCTTCCTTCCCCACTAAAATATCCCTTCATAGGGTATAACCATGAACTTTCAGTTGTAAGTCATTCTTCTTTTCAAACAATAAAAGTTGGGATGATCATCGATGTCTTAGGAAAAACAACAGAGGAAACTGGATCAACCATTTTTGAAATTACTCAGATTTCCCCACTCATTATAGAACATAGGTTTGTACAACACACAAATTCTAAACAAAGAATCAATCTTAATAATGTAGAAGTAGAGAAATATGGGGTCTTTAAAATTTTTAAAATTTGTATTGGGTAAGTTAGGGGGTCCTTATCGGGCTAACGACGTTAAACAAAGCGCTGCATGGGCGGCAACCCATGGTTTTCAAGTTTCCTATCATTTTGTTATTTTAATAAAATTTATATTTTAATTAATCATTTTTATATTTAAAAAAAATAGACTGTTGACATGTTCTTCTATTATGAGTATGGATGGGTATGAAAGGGGAGCACCATATTCATCCGTGTCACGTGGTGTGATCCTTGAGTAATACCTTACCCAGAAATTTAAAAAGAAGACAATGTATCATCAGTTTATTCTATTTTATATATATACTTATATTTTACTTTATTTATTTTATATATATATATATATTATTTTGTTTTTTTTGTTTGTTTTCCTTTTTCCACTAAGAGAACTCTGCAAGCGACATGGATATCAAAGGACTAAATTGGAGCAGCAAGAACTTCAACTTCAACCACCAGGTGACTTCATTCCATGATCCTCATTTTCAATTTCCTTTTTGAACTTCCATTATCTGCCTCTACTCCTTCTAAATTTTCATTTCTTCAATCACTGGGGACAATGTTGTTTTATGTTGGGGGGGGAGATAAATTAAAAAAATGCTTTTGTGTCAAAAAAATGAATGATTTGAAAAAAAAATGTGTAAATGGAAGGAAAAATTCCTTTAACTTTGAACATGGTAATACACATTGCACACTTTGAAACTGAATATCAAATAACTTAGCATACCCTGATTCTGATTTTAATCCTTGTATAATTTCATGAGCATTGATTTTGGAAAGTGTGGCGGTCCAATGTGACATTTCATTGTTTATATTTTCATCCAAATAAAAAAAGATCACAATGCATGTCCCTTGGATAGTGGGGTATTAGTTTGAGTTCATGGGGTCCCCTAAATTTATAGCATAGGTTTGGTGATCATTTTAGTTTAATATGAGTATTCAAAAAATATTATTTAAAAAAAAAATTTGCGCGTAGAGCAATGAAATGACCTAATGCGTGGCTTTCGGCACTTGGGGATCGTGACTCCATAGTTGGCTGGCCCAAAGTTAGTAATTTTATATCTATTTTTGGTAATTTGAATTTGTTTTTGACTGAGTTAACTTGAGATGATGCCTGAGTATATGGGCTTCACTTGGTGCCCTAAGGTCTTTGAGCCTGAGAGTCATCTGCAAAGTCTCGCAATAGGGGTTGACTCTTTTAAGTGCAACTTTAATTACCATGGAAAAATTGAAAAAAAAAAATTATACAAAAAAAATGAATACTCATCTTAATATTGAAATGTGATTCCACCTAGCGCTTCCGTAATTTCCCCCTTGAATAAAGATGAACCCATATGTCTATTGTGATGCACAACACATCCTCATACTTAATTGATAGTGGATGAAATATGACAATGAATTTGAACAAAGGAATGAGATTGGGATTGGGATCTGCTTATGAAAATATATTGTATTAAAATATTTTGATGGGTTTCATGATTTTTTGGTATAAGGTTTTTTTGGTGATCATTGTGTATTAAAATGTTTTTGGAAAAGGGAATTCGAATTTCATTTTGTTGAGATATATTTTGCTCGGGACTAGAAAAAATCAAGTTGGGGGGTGTGATTAGCCACTAAATGAGGCTAATATTCATTGGTAATATATATAATATCCATGTTATTTATTATTCATAAACACCATTTTAGTGAATTTTACACTTTGAACATCATTTCACATTATGATTGTAATACCTTCTTAAAATGCACTATTATGTGGTACATTTTTTAACATCATTTAAAGTACCAAATGATTCATCTAATTATACATATTTTAATTTGATATTTTTGGAAATTTATCTAAACTCCAATATGAACATGTTTCATTTAGGGATCAATGGAGAATTCATGGAGGATGATGGAGATATTTGGCAATGAAAGGAAGCAATTCTAGAGAAGGCAGATTGGACACCAGCCCACTGATGAGACTGTTGGGCCCAACATACAGTCCCAATTAATCCCAAATTTCTTGGTATTCTAGAGGACATGTATAGGAACAAATCACTCTTCATGATCCAATGCTAATTCGGCCTCTATGGTGGTCATTGAGGCGGCCCAAGTTAGAGATACAATTCTGGGCCAGATTCTGCGGCCCAGAAAAACATCCCACTAATTTGATCATATCTCGGACTCCACAACTCCAAATGGGCCCAAATTTACAGGCGGTTAGAAGAAATCCAGAGCTCCATTTTCTTCTTCTATGGCCCACTCTGATTCGGCCGTCTAGAAGGTCTTCCAGACGTGTCTGTTCGGTGAAGGAAAGCTGGCTGCCACCTCGGGTCAAATGTGGAAAAGTTCAAATTCCACAAGCTTTCCACCACCTATGGCCTACCAAAATTAATTGAGATGATTTTTACTATTAGAGGCTCGACCCAAGGCTCCCAAAATGCCTATTTAAGTTAGTGTTGGTGAAGGAGTTTGGAATCTTGGATGCTTTGATCAATTGTAATGTTATGATGCATTTTTGTTGCCTCAAATTTGTCTTTCACATGTAAGTTGTTCAATTCACTTTAGTTTCTTAATAAAAGTTCTTCTTATACTCTTATTTTTTGTTCTTAATATCACTTTTTATACCGTTGTATCAAGGTGTGAATTTATTCACACCAACCCTTGTGAAATTATTCACACAACGGTGGAGTGATCATTTTATTTTTGTTGTTTTCTTTACTTCTCCATTTCCTCCCTCATAAGTCTACTTTCCGCTTCCATTGAAACCATGGGATCAATGGAGTTCTAACCCACTTATGGTTTGATCCAAGGGAGTAGAAAGGGTCTGGATTGGATGTTATTTATCACCTAATTAATGTATAATCACTTCTTTAATTGGGATTTTTATTTGATGATTTTTAAACTCCATCGTCCTTGTTGAATTTAAGGCCACACACTTCAAGTACTAATACGAACCTTTACCTTGAAGTGCTCAAAACATTGATCCTTCAAGTGTATAGGTTATTAGTATTAAAGGGTGTAGGAATTAAATCAGTAAGTGATGATGTTGTTTTATCTCCTTAAATTAACCCATCTCAAATTTAAGAAATTGAAATCATTAAAAAGAAAATACGTCCAATCCACCCGGAGTGATAACCTAGGATCAACTCATTATTTTAAATTGAATTCACTTAAATATATTAGATATCTTTAAAAACCATCCAAAATCAATCCAATTTGGCCACTTCATAGCAAAAAACAGTCCATAGAATGTATATGTCTAAAGGTTTCTTCTTAGGTCTCTGAGGATTCGATAACCCAAGCTAAACTACAAGGACCTTCTTACCTTATTCTCTTGGGTAAATTTGAGCGAGAATCAGATGGTAACAAGATTGTTTTCCATCGTATCAACCGATGATGGTAATGAATTTCTTTTCCATCGTACTTTCCGATGATGGTAATGAATTTCTTTTCCATCGTATCAACCGATGATGGTAATGAATTTATTTTCCATCGTACTGTCCGATGATGGTAATCAATTTCTTTTCCATCGTATCAACCGATGATGGTAACAAGATTGTTTTCCATCGTCTTGTCAGTTCATGGTAACGAGATTGTTTTCCATCGGCTTGTTAGTTCATGGTAACGAGATTGTTTTCCATCGGCTTGTCAGTTCATGGTAACGAGATTGATTTCCATCGGCTTGTCAGTTCATGGTAACGACTTTGTTTTCTATCGGCATGTCGATTGATAATTTTATTTTATTTTATTTCGTACGGTTGTGTATTATTTAATCCTAAAAACCAACAACTACCTTACGTTCTCCGGTAGGTATTTTCCATTTTTTTTCGTTTTTTAATCCTAACCATTGACCTGTTTTCCTCTAATATTGACCGTAGAAGATCAACGGTCACCCCTTTTTTCGCCTATAAATAGCCATCCCCCTCCCCAAACCCACATTGGTTTTCAGGTTTTGAGGCGAAGCTCTGCTCCACCGATTTTAAATCATCGTACGATCTTTCATCGGCATCACCTTTATGTCTCAATCCTCTGCTAACACTCCCGCCGAAATGTCTTCAAAGAATTTTACAGAGAAAGGCTTTAATAGAGAAAGGTTAGTTTCTCGGGAATTTTTTGATTCGTATGATTCCATAATCAGAAGAATCATTCTATTTCAAGGATGGGAACATTTTTGTGTTGAAAGACCTGTTTCTCAAGATCCGGTTCTCTTAGATGAAGTTTTTCAGTTTTATAAAACCATATCTTTCGACAAAGACATGACTATAAATTTTGCCGTGTACGATAGAAAGTTGTCTATGTCTATAAAACAAGCGTCTCATTTTCTGAATGTCCCAATAGAAGGGGATTCTTTCTTTCCATCTCATAAACTACCAGAATAAGTTGGTACGTTTAATAGAGAAAGTGCTAAAAAGTCTTTGTTTGTTATTAATGAAGAGAAAAGTAAAGTGACTCATCTTTCTCCGGAAAATTGCTTTGTGACTTTATGGATGCAAGGTTTTCTTATCCCAAGGAAAGGGGATAGAGAAACTGTGAAAGTTTCTGATATTTTTATGCTTGACTATCTTATAAATATGAGAAAAGTAAATCTCATGGGGTATGTTTTTGAAACCATTAAGAATGTCAATACAGGAGGGATTAAGTCCCAAATGATTATGTATCCAGCCATCCTTACAAAGTTCATTCTCGAAAGTATGAAGTTTTGTAACATTCCTTTGAAAGGAAACCCGATAGATTTGAAGCCCTCTTGGATTAGAAAAAGTACTATGAAGAAGTTGAATGTTTATTTTGATCAAAATTCAAAACTTTTTGTCAGAGATGTAGAAGCTGAATTGGCTTAGAATCAATCGGCACCTATGCCAGCCAAAGACATTCAATCTACTGGTGTTACTCAAAAGTCTGATCTGCAAACAAGTTCAAAGCCTAAGAAGAAGCCAAAGTACAGTAAGGAGGTTGTAGCCAAATGGAGAAAGGATAAGGAACAAAGAAAGGAAGGTGATCCAAAGTTCGGTCTTGACCCGACTGAGGCTTTTGCAGAAATAATAAGGGTAGAAGAAACCGTTAAGGATGAAAAGAAAAAGAAAAATGTTTTGAAAAGAAAGGCTCAAGACTTTGATATCTCTAAAGTATCGAAAATGGTTGAGGATGCTAGTGCTCAACTGATGGAAGAAGTGCATCAAGAACCCATCGTACAGAGCCTTCCTAAGAAAGAAAAAGGAAAACAAATGATGGAAGAAATAGAAGAAGTGGAAGAAGAGGAAGGAGATTTTCTTTTAGAATTTCTTCAAAGTTCAAATAAGAGTAGAGAGGAATCGGTTAAAAAGCTGAGTGAAGGTGTTCAACAAACTCCTCATGCCGATCAAGCACGAACTCTGGATAGAATTTCATCTCAAGAAAAGCAAGGTGCTCAATCCTCTCACACTGATAAAGTTGTTGTCATTAGTGATAAAGTGGAAGAAGAAAGAAGGAAGAAAGGAAAAGCAAAAGGAAAACAACCAGTTGTTGACTCAATCCGATCGAATGAATTGGCTTCATACGATGAGGATACTGATTCAGAACATACAATCTCTCTCAAGAAGAGTGATTACATTGTCCATGTTTTGAGAAGGGTTGAGAAGACCATTCCATATTTCCCCAGGCTAGAAGGGAAGATTGATTTTATTACTGACAATCAAAAGAAGAAGTTTGGCTCTGTAAAAGAATTAAGAATGAAAGTTTTGTCAGTTGAAGCCGATTTGAAAGTTCTTTCAGAAAGTTCGGTTGTTCATAAGAAGGCCTGTAACAAGATGACCAAGTGGTCATACAAAACAGAGAGCTCAATCAATGATCATGATATAGCTATTGAAGATATAAGAAGGCTGTCAAATGAGCTTGTAGTTGATTTCAATAAGCTTGATAGAGAAAAGGCTGAAAGTTTGAATCTTTTGTCTTCTCAAAGAGCCAATGTTCCTTCAGTGAAAGAATTGCAAGAGAGAATGAACGCTTTTAAATATGAATTCTCGAAGGTTTCATCTTTCAAGGATGAAATGGTTTTGTTGAAGAAACAAAATTCTGTGTTATCCAAAGATAACAAGAATCTGCAAGACAGAATTGATACCCTTGAAGAAGTAATCAGAGTCCAGGAAGAGACTATCAAGAATCAAGATCAGATTTTTGCGGACCAACAAGAGCTTCTCAGAACTCAGGGTGAATCAATTTCTGAAGACAAGAAAGAAATCAAAAAGATGAAAGCTGTTCTTCATAAGCTCATAAAGAAGGAGAAGGAAAGAGAAAACAAATGACTGTTGTATTTTTTTTCCTTTGAAAGCTGTCTTTGTTTTGTAATAACTTTTATGATTCTTTTCTTTTTTCCTGCAATTATTCTCTCTAACCCTTTCAGGATACCCAAAGTAACCCTATTCTTTTTGTAAACCACAAAGGGGGAGAATGTTTTATAAAGGGGAATAATGTTTTACAAAGGAGATTGGTTTAATCAAATTTTTCGAAACCAAGGAAAATATGAATACAATACTTAGGAAAATGTACACCTAAGGGGGAATTAGTTGTATTCAAATTCATATTCAGAAGAGTTTCCAATAACTCAGGGGGAGATAAGTATTTCTTGTTATATTTACTTGGTGTGTTGTGATTTCCAAAAAGGGGGAGATTGTTGAGTCAAATGTTATCTTTTGACTTCTATATTTTGTTTTGGAAATCACAAATGTCTCTGTCAATCGTATCGTACTGACTCTGTCAATCGTATCGTACTGACTCTGTCAATCATATCGTACTGACTCTGTCAAATGTATCGTACTGACTCTGCTATTCATACTTCCATTACTTATTTTGGTACTTTGTCAAAAACACTTGTTTCATATGAATCGTACCATTACTTATCATAGACATATATCTTGTTTTAACCAATACGATATCGTTGATTTAGTTACAAACTAATCAAAACGATGTCATGCTTTCTGTTTCAATATGACTGTTATGATGCCAGGTGTCCAAGTCCCTCCAAGTTTTTTGGAGAAATATGACCGTTGGAGGCAACATGACCGTTGGAACCCGAGGCCTATAAATAGGAGGTCATTTGAAGCTGAGAAGAACAACGAATGAGACTTTGTGGAACAACTGTGATACTTTGCTTCAATCAAGATCTAGAGAGAGATGCTGTGACTTCTCTCATGCTTTGTGCCTTGTGCGTCTGATCATCGTATCGAGGGCTTTCAATTAATTGAAAGACAGAGGTGCCGATTACCTACAAAATCGAGGGATGTCAGGGATAGGCAGACGGACGGACCGATCATCATATCGAGGGCTGCCGGGGATAGGAAGATAGACGTTCCGATCATCGTATCGAGGGCTGCTGGGGATAGGCAGACAGACGTTCTGATCATCGTATCGAGGGCTCACCAAGGTGTTGGTGAGACAGACCTTTTATCCTAGGTGAAAGGATAACCCTTCTCTTTGGGTTAAAATAATTGTAATTCTTTTACATTTCCGCTGCTATCTGTATTAGAAAGGAAATTGTTTTTTGTTTCCTTTTCTATCTCTTATATATTTGTAATTGTTTCTATTACATCCTTTCTATTACATATTGTATTGATTGATTCTATACGCTTTAAGTTATAATCATTCATCTTTATATTACTCTGATTATTGTGTTCATCTTGAATACAATTGTTTTACATTTCATTAGTATTACATTACAGCATATCCTTTATATTCAATACAATTGTGGGTGTTAGTATTTATATTAGTTTAAGACCTTTTAAACTAATCTCTTAAGTGCTAAAACTTAAAAGGTTTTTAAACCTACAATTCACCCACCCTCTTATATTGTTCCATCTAATAGACATACATATCTATATATTCGATCCAACATATATGAGTATAACCCCTATGAATAAATTTAGTCTCCTTCGAAACACAACAAAAAGACCCTCTTAAACAAAACTGAAATCTCATCAAATATTAAAAAATTAGGATATCCAAACTAAAAAAATCAATTTTGGAGGCCTTCAGAGCCTTTTTTATGCCAAAAAAAAGTGTTCAGGGTTCCTTAAAATTAAAACGATTTAAATCTTTTTTGCAAACTTCAATTTGATATGTGTTAGAGACCAAACAGGCACCCAGATCAAAAGTTATGTTTGTTCGAAGTTGAAATCAGGTTTTCAATTTATATATTAATTATTTTTTAAAATTTTATTATCGCTAAATTGTTATTAAATGTCTATAAATCAATACTAATTAGCTAATTGTTAATTAATATTAAATTTTAATTATTTTTAAACAATTTTCACTAAATATATTATATATTAATTGTAAATACATATTTAGTATTATATAAATCATATTTATGAAAATATATATATATATATATATATATCAATATAAATTTATTTAAATATTAAAATATATATTTTTAATTATATATATATATATTATGAATGATACCTTTATCAAAGATAATAAAATAAATGATAAATCCTTCTTTTATCAACGCTAAAAAACGCTGATAAATGCATCCTTTATCAGCGCTAAGAAAAAAGCGTTGATAAAGAGAGTGTTTTTATCAACTTTTTTTAGCACTGATAAAGAAGACCATTATAGCAACTCATACTTTTCATAATAGATATTACATCTTAATAGATGGATATTCATTACATAACAGTTCGATCCACGCCATAACTGTATATGTTTAGTGTCTTTGGATACTTGGATACATAAACTAGTTCATAAGTGAATTACGTCATATCCCACTAAGTTTTTCATAACTAGCACCCTTCTTATACATATCATACTTAATAAATTTCTTAATAACATTAGGAAATGAAACAAAAAAAGGCAATATTAGATGCTTAGTAAGGGTAAATAAGAGAGATATCACTGATTACTTAAGCATAACCTGAGCATATAGGTTATGAGAACCTGCGCTAAACCTTTGAAAATCATACCCAAAAATTCTTAGACCATAAACATGAGTCATGACATAAAGAACGGAATTTCATAAGACACAAATCATAAAGGAATTAAAGAACATAAGTCCCGAGAGCATAACATTGGAATAAGACATAAGTTTGTGACATACACAATGGCATACAAATTTATCTACTTAATAGTCAAATATCATTTCCAAGACTATCATAGTAGATTGATTTCACTCCCAAAACCATCATATCATTAGTCAAGGTTCAATCTTAAGACTATCATAGGGGATGGACAAATTCCCTTACTGATATGGGTTCACTCCCCATCCGAATCATTGTTATCTCATGAGATATCTATCTTTACCGAATACATTTGAGGGATATATAATTTTGGGACCACCTATCACATAATTAAAATCATACATATGTGTTCCACAAGATCATAAAATATTTATCATATCATAACCTGTGAAAAGTAAATGGGATTCATAAGCATTTTATCATTTCATCATAGCATAACTTGTAGAAAAGTAATGTGTTTCATAACCTAAATAACCTGTGAGAAGGAAACGAGTTTCATAGAATTATTATTAAATCATTATCATCATAATATATCCAAGGAATGAAATTGGATGGTATCATTGTATCATATCTAAAGTAAAGAATAAGTAATATTAAAGGATACCATCTTAGATGAAAAATGCATTTAAAAGACATCTGGAATATTTCTTAAGGAAAATAACCTTTTCATTTTGAAATCACTTCTTTAAAATCTAAAAATTATAAAAATATTATAGAAAAAATTTTCTTTGAAAGGAAAATTGGAAACTTTTAAAATAAGTTTCAAATCATCGGGCGGTTATGATGTTGGAAATTTCATTCATGTTGTGCATGCTAAAACAAATATTTCTTTCACATTTTCAGTAAAAAGTCAAAATTATCTCATTCGGAAAATGACAAAAGGATTCCTTTTAAATATTTTTATAAAAATTGAAACATGGTTAAAAATTAGTTTAAAATTTTATTATAAAAAAGAAAAAACATTCTTGAAAACATTTTAAAGATAACACAAACATAAAAGAAAAAGATTCTCAATCGAATAATAAAACATAGTCAGTTTTCCTTAAAAAAATTCTTTCATCCTGTTGAGTACTTAAAATGAAAAAAATTAAATGAAAACATGTACCCTATATAGATGACCATATTAAAATAAAAATAAAATGGATTTATCGTATAAGTATTGTATAATTTTCTCAATGGAAATTAAAACATAAACAATCCTGAATAAAATGGGATTGAGATGTAAATCTCTTACCACTGATAAATTTTGAATCATAAGCCTCATGAAAGAATAACATAAAATTAAAATGTAGTTAAAATTAACATAAATATATTCATGAAATAAAATGTCAAATGGAATGTATATGCACCTTATAAAAGAATATAGGATCATAACATAACATATGTCCCAAGGAAGATAATCTGAGACGACAAACCCCTACCTCAAGTCCGACTTGCTTCAAAAACACTTTAAACTCATGTATAATAAATTTAAATTTATTATAATTCTATAATAGAGTTATGTAAAAAATTATAATACCATATATGATTCACTTATATCATTTCAACACTAAATTATTAGTAATTCCTTATTAAAATCACGGTTTCTGGGTGTTAACTATTTCGTTTTTAAGAGAATTTTGGTTCAGTAGTTCCGATCCTTGTACTTTGATCATAGTTAAATAATATTCCAAATTTTAATCATGATATAATTATCTTATATATTCATTATATATATAGAGTAATCCATAAATGTCATATATAGAAAAATGAATTACTCTGTTCATAGAGATCATATGTCGTACGTATTCATGAACGATATTTTAACTTTTCAACGAATAGAATGAAATAAAGTTAAATAAAAATTCACCTTATAGAATAATTATTATATCATATATATTCATTAAATATATCCTTATTAATATCCATATGAATCAAAAATGAAAACAAATCACATTACTTTAGGGAGGTGGTAGTCCACACGTACACATGAGAGACATTATCGTTTTCCAACGGATTGGAAGGTTATAAGGTATATATGATATTATAATTTCATACTAATAATTATGAAATAAATATAAATTATAAAGAAAAAAACCATCATAATAACCATCCATGAAATATGGTGATGGAAAATTAATTGTATCGCTATGTGGAGACGGTAAACCGTATGTACGCATGAGCGATACTTTCAGTTCCCATTTATTGGAAAAGAGGGTGAATAAAGGTGGATTAATAATAATAATAACATTTTAGTATATTTAGGATACTGAATTTATTATTTTATTATTAATACCACATATTTATAGAAGGTATAAGAAGAAATAAATTAAAAGAGGCCGGGTAAGATGATTACCTCTTCTTATGGATACCTCCTTTAGATCCTTTCTTAAAGACCCATGAAATGTTATTTTAAGAAGAAAAAAACCTCTAATTTGGGGCTAGAGAAGTTGATAAGATAATTGGATATGGTTTGGTTTATCTAGATGGATCAATGTGGTGTAAATAAAAGGGATAAGAGGTATCCATTTATAAGGGAGATAAATGATACACTTGGAATTACTAAAAAGATTAAAATATAATTAAGTCATTCTTAATCCCAATGCTTCCAAACAGATATATATTTGAAGAAAAATAGGATAAGGTTGAAATAAATTCATCCAATGAAATTTAGATAGGTTTTAGTGTTATTTTAAACCACATCTTTTGGTTTAACACCTTGGTTAACTAATGTTAATCTCAATCGTGCTTACAAATTTTTAATATTAAAGAGTTTTAATTTTACTTATAAGGTAAAAATTAGATCAGAAATGGATAAGGTATGGCATTTTTGATCATTTATATCTTAATTTTACTCTTTCAATATTTTTATGATTTTTATATAATTTAATAAAATATTTTATAACATAAAATATCATTAATTTCTTTTTTGATACCATTCATTTAATTTGACATTAAAGACAAATGAAAATCAAGGAATTTAAATCTAAACATTTCACACATTCCTAATATGTTATAATTATCTATAAAATTCATGGAACATAATAATTCACCCTAATTTTGTTACTTTTAACATTTTAAAATCATTTATTTTATTTTTCTGTTAATTGAATAAATATTGTGTCAACATTGCATAAGAATTTAAGATAATTATTAAATAAATAAAAATTATAAATAAGTTAACACGATAAAAAAACAATTTATCTTTCAAATAAATACTTATAACCGAACATAATTTATTTTTATCCCTGTCACAAAATATTATAACTATCAAAAGTTAAAAACTGAAATTTTTTGACTTTATCTTTTACTTAAATATTATAAAGGTAAAAATCAAAGAAAAGTGGAAACACAAGGTCATATGTTAGAAGTTTGGATTATTATGGATGAAATATACTCATCTAGTGAAATTAAGTAAAGTGTTTGAATGAATTTTAAGCCTTATCAAATTAGTTTCAACCCTAATTATCCCATTTTACCTTTACCATGATACTTTTTTAATATAGTTACTATTCATATTAACCAAAAATAAAATTGAAATATTTACCAAATTTAGACCACCCTATTAAAAATATGGAATATATTTTCAAGATTAAATTTCTTGAAGTGTTATAAATTAATTTAGGTTTAAAATAAAAAATACAACAAATTTTTTTTTTCATAATAATACATTTTTAAGTATAAAAATGTTTTTATAAAAAATTAAACCATAAAATTGATTCCAATGAACTTAATTAGATTATTTATAATATAAATGTTCTAATTTTACTTTTAAAGCATTTAAAAAAATCAACCATTGTTAAATCTTGAAACAAAAATACGTTACATCGAAAATAAATTTTTCAAAACATTCTCAAAAAATCACTTTAAGATAATATTGAAATTTCTCGTTAAATAATGAATTTAATTTTTTAAAATAAATTTTATTTAAGTGAAAAAATAAATTATATTATTTTATGACAAAAATAAATAAAAACCACTTTTAAAGAAGATATATTTTTGAAGAATAAAATGACTTTACTAATAATTGAGTGCTTACTTCTTAAGAATTTATCAATCGATTTTTATTGAGTAGGTACTTTTTATATATTTCATAATGTAGTTAATCCTATTCATAGACCCCAATTCAATAGGCTATAATAATATTTTATGGTTTGTTTAAGCTCATTTTTGTGTGTTATATACACTATTTAACATAGTGTTCTTTTAAAATCCAAGGGTGTTACATTCTCCCCCTTTAATAAATTGCATCCCCGCAATTTGAAATTGTGCTCGGTAATCAAGGGGTTGACATTTGAAAATTCATTTGTTGAAAACCCACATAGTTAAAAGGCTTAATAAAATTTTATCTTAAAAATATGGAATGGGAAATACAAAGGTCATATGAAACAACGCATAAAAAGTTTTCCAAATGGGAGAACATTAGTGGGAAGTGAAAATATGTACATAGAAGAAAATTTTAATTTACAAATAATGTTGGTGAGTGATAGATAGCACTTATCATAAAAAAGTGAATGATAATGATAAATTTAATGAACAAAAAACCATAAATCAATTAATTGTGAAAAATACCATTGATTCATTGGAAATGATCATAATTAGACAACATTTTTTATTCAATATCTTTTTCGAAGAGTCTAGGAATTCATTTATCATAGAGACTAAGAACATAAGGAATTATACTTACTTGAAAATTCAATTTCATCCTTTAATAAATTTATAGCACAATCTTGTCTTTTATCTAAACGATGAGTATTTAAGATGATTTTTTCATGCCTGGAGAAATAAAATGATATCTAAAATGTATAAAACTTTATGTGAAGAAGTAATACATTTTAATCTAAAATATCCACAATAACACCAAAGGTTCAACTTAGATCATTCCTTAAATAAATAACCCTACATATCAAATTGCCTCAATAATATCAAAATTAATCCAAAAGGTTATTTAAACCTCAATAGGTTATTTTTCCTAAAACCGAGTAAAAGTTTCAAATCAACTAAAAATACCAACACTTAAAACCTCAAAAGGGATTTCTATGCCTTTGAAAGTGTGATAAACCTTAAACATATAAACCCGTGATGGTAACCATAACTCTTAAGTCAACCTCATATGAAAACATATATACTTATATAAATTAACACAATCCTTATTCCTAAAATAAAGTCATTGAGCATTGAATATTTTTATAAATCAAAAAATGTAATAAAATTAATCAAAGATAACCTAAATCAATTTTCATCAGACCACTAACCAATTTAAAGGTCATGAAAAATATCCCATTTACTTAATCAATGTGAATCATCTATTTATCCCAAATAAATATTATTACAGTACCACTAAATCTCTTTTCTTGGTTATCAGAATAATTCAACACATGTTTTAAAATCCTTAAAGAAAAACTAATGTGGAACAATACTTAGATGTTTCATGGTCCTTATAACCATGATATAAATGATATAACATTTCTACAACATAATTATTGAATCCCAATACATACACACTTCAATCCATTCACATCAAGGATTAATATAACATAGGTCCCTCCTTGGTCTAGAATTTAACCCTTGGATTATATAATTGATTTGGATAATACCCTAGTTACACACATATAAGGAATTAAATTCCTTGTAATTTTTTCTCTCTATGAATTTAATTTCTATAAAAAAACATATTCCCCTTCCTTTGATACATTCTCCCAGGTTCTCTTCCCCACATTCTTGACATGAATAAAATTGAAATTTCTTTCCTATGTGGTCATTACTACATAAAATTTCATAAAATTCAATCTTCCTATTATTTTATACATTAGGATACTCAATGAAGTTTATGTTGTTAATAATATATCACGATTTATTATTAGGCATAATCACAAGGTTTCACCTTCCAGTTCTTATTTCATTTAGTTGATCATGAGGATAATCATTCCATTATCCATCACATTCACCATTAACATGAATCATCCTAGTTGTAACCATTGTCTAAAACTAAAAAAATAGTGTGAGAAACAATATTCATAGTGAGAGATCATGAAAAAATAATAATTTATAGAATGTATAAATTGTGATGCCTTCTTTCCAATCTGTGACAACTTAGGTTTAACCTAGGTCATCCTTGGTTATTCTCTATTCAAATACTTCATAGTGGTTCATAAATAAAACATTAATTAACCCAAGAATATTCCCAAGGAGTGTATAACTAGGTGCATTGTAATGGTACATTCAACACACACCAAAATTAAGGCTGAGATATACTCGACCAACTATTTTTAGTGTTTTTACCACTAGATAAATCTATGAAAAAACCATGTCCACTTATAATATCCAGACAAAGATGTTTTTCTAGGAAAACCACACTCATTTATTTACCATAACATAGGATATTATCATATACAAAGGATTATCCTAAGGGTTATCACTAAAGTTTTCTCATACTAGTTTTATAATGGTAACTAAACCTTTATTTTATACTGATTATAACAACCCATTATTTTTATACACATATATTACATCTTAGTAGAGCAATATTCATTACATAACCTTATGATCCATTCTAGAATAGTATATGTTTATTATCTTTGGAAACTTAGATATATAAACAATTGGTTCTTAAGTGAACTATATCATCTCCCACTAATTTATTCATAACTATCATCCTTCTTAGACATATCATACTAAATACCTTTTTTCATAACCTGAGGAAAGGAAACATAAAAAAGGGAGATCTTAAATTCTAAATAAGGTTAAAAAAGGGAGATATTAATGATTAATTAATAATAACATGAGAATAAAGTGCATGAGAACATGAGATTAACCTTTTAAAATTATACCCAACAATTATTAGATCATAAAAACGAGTCATGATATAAATATTAAAAGTTCATATGGCATGAATCATAAAGTAATCAAAGAACACGAGCCATGAGAGCATAACAGTGGAATAAGACATAAGTTTGTGGAATACACATAAGCATAGAAAACCATTTCTTTAGCAGTCAATGATCATTTACAAGACTATCATAGTGGATTGAGTTCACCCACCAAACCATCATATCATTAGTCAAGGTTCACTTCAAAGACTATCATAGTAGATAGATTCCCTTACTAAATTGGGTTCACTCTCCATTACAGTCTATGTTATCTAACGGGATATCCAGCCTTACCCAATGAATTAGAGGGATATATAATTCTTGGACCACTTATCACATAATAAATATCATATATATATATATATATATATATATATATTTTTGGCATAAGATCATAAAATATTCATCATATCATAACCCATGAAAAGGAAACAGGTTTCATAAGCATCATATCATTTCAACATAGCATAATCCGTAGAGAAGAAATAGGTTTCATAAATTAATAAAACCATGGGAAAGAAAAAAGATTCATTGAATCATTATTAAATCATCATCATGATAAGCCATCCAAAGAATGAAATTGGATGGTATATGTCATAACCCTACCCTATAGGGCCTGAACTGTGACTACCCCAAGCCCACCTCCAACAGGCTAGGGGAAGGCCACCAATACTGAGTAGACATATCACACACATGGGAGGCATTGGCCTAATGTACCTACACACACACACACATCTCCAAGACCATAAAATGTTTAAATCTAAAACAATTGGAACTAATGAATATATACATCTAAGATATCACAATCACAATACAATAGTAAAGTACTAAAAGTGATAAAGGGTCCAAATAAAAACCCAAACAAAAACTACAGAAAGTAAAACATGCTTAGAAGGTGAGGACTACTATCAAATGAAACCATCTATAAAATACCTTAGTCTTTCTAGCTCAAGATAATCTCCACTAGCTCCCTGTCCTCCCAGGATATTTTCAAATGGGTCGTCGTTTATATATGACATGACACATGTGGGAATAGTCCATGTAGGGGTGAGTATAAAAATAACTAGTAGGACACCTAAAAAATACTAAACACATAACATTAGTAATAGTCACCTGATAAAAAGGACATAAAAATCAATGCATAAAAAACCCATATATACTTAGGAAGGACATTACGCCTCTAGGTGGTCATAACCAAATTTCCAACCACAAGATTTTTCTCAAAGAAATTCTCATTCTAATAGAAAAAACTACATGGGGCATACTATCACCAGAGACACCCATCCAAGAGGTCATGATCATTGGGCCCCACCCAATAAAATCCATTGGTCTATGAAGACCTCGATACTCAAATAGGGGATCACACCCAAGACCACTAAGGGACACCACAACCCAATATAGATCATCCCTCTACATAGGGGATTATATACCAATGTTACTGAGAAACCTACTGAAATGATATTATAGATGGAGGATCTACACCCCGAGCATAAAGGTTGTGGCAATTCCACAAACCCCACCCAGATTATAAGAATAAATGATAGAGGATCACACTCTGATATCATAAAGAGACACCACCGACTCTATCTGAGACTCATCCTCTAAAGGGGGTCACAATCCAAAGATGTTCATGTAATTACACACTATACCCTTGAGGGGATGGACCAAGGGAAGACGCTAAACCAATACTATTCTAAAATAAAGAAACTAAGGGCTCCAAACACTCTCAAAGGAGGTATACGGTGTGTACTAGGGGTACACGACATGTCTAGACAACCCTTGGTCTGCTCGTATGGTGATTCCTCACAAAAAAGTAATCCTAGAAATAAAAAACATGTAATTAATCATATATGACATTCACAAGTCTCCCAGCACCCTACCCATTCCATATGTCCATGATTTTGTACTGCTGGTCATGCCAGTGTACCAACCCGTGTACACCTGGTCATGCTCGTGTACACCTAGCCTTGTCAGAGTACATGGATCTACCCATGTACTCTTACCTTGTTCATGTATCATGGCCTACCCATGCCCATGTATCCTCCAAGTTACACACCAATATTCTAGAATGGGTCACATAATGTGTGACAAAGATTCATATAGTGTGTGATATTTTTCTCCTCATGGAAACCATAACATCTCATGAGGGGGTGGGGGGGGGGGGGGGGGTCCCATATAGCATTTAATCCCAGATTACAAGCCTTGTAACATGATATTTCATAGAACCCACACATGGTTCATGTGTCACCCAAATCTTCTACCTCTACAGTCAATCGTGCCCAATAAATTCAGATTTGGGTTTGACCAACCTCACTATTGGCCGCTTGCTAGATTCTAGCCACCAAAATGGATAAGGAAATCCACCTCAATTATCCGTGGCATCCTGTGAATCTCATGAAGATGAAACACCTACATTAATGTATCATTCCTCTATGAACCACCCACTATAATCATCAATCCTCAAATCACATCCTCATTCACATGTCGTACTGATAGTAATAATCTATTGCACTGAAGAACGGTTGAGAAATGATCAAATACCGGGTATCCATAGAACTATTGGCCAAAGAAAATTCCAATGATGATCAAGTAAAGATACGGGGTAGAAAACCATAAACCACAAAATGTGAGGAATGAACCTCAACCTTTTTTCATTTCAGCCTCAATCTGTTGTCAAAGAAATAGATGAACAAAGAGGGAAACAGTCAATGAATAAATAACCCACCCTAAAAAAATATACCATCGATGCGTGAATCAATTATTATTCAAGGAATTGAATCATTTTTGATCAGGATAAAATACCTAGATGGAATTACACAAATCAAACATCCTATATGGAGTTTGGATTAATCGCTAATGAAGAACAGTCCCGTGTTTCCATTGTTAGTGAGATCCATGAACTCCGATGGGGCAACGATCCTCAATCGGATCTTGATCCGATGTCATTAACTAAGATCTCCTCCAAAGAATATCTCCAATAACTACTATCAAATTGTAGGGTTATGTGGATAACCCTAAAAATTTTCCATAACAGTGTATATATATGATATTATTAGGTCAGGCTGTTAATTAAATAATTAAATAAATAAAATTAATTTTATTTAATAATTATACCATGAAGGCAATCAAGCCCAACGCCTGATACCAACATAGATTATGCCGTGCCTAGGGTAAAACCCACGAATAAAACTTAATTAAGACCTTTTATTTTATATCTAAACCTCTATTTAAGAGTTATTTCACTTTTTTAGAAAAACATGATATTAATATTTTTAATAATTTGTAAATATTAATTTTGGGATCATCGAGACACATATTATCATGTTTTGTCTGTTCCTTGCTCCAAAAATAATCCATATAACATTCTAAATAAATACATGGAAAATTCATAGTAGTTTCATTCTCCCCACCTTAGGGACTTTCATCCAGAAAAGTGAAAAACCTACTAAAAATGATAAGGGTATTAGGGTCACATCTCGGTCTCCTGCTCCCATGTACTCTCCTTAAGATTACCATGCTACCACCAGAAACACACTTGGGGAATCGATCACCCATGAAGGATCCTCTCTTGTAAATCATTGATCTCCACTAAGTACTAAGTAAAGGTATCTCTATCTTTGATGTTCATCTCACCCAAGTTGATAATGTGCGAAATGTCATGTATGTACCTCCTAAGTTATGATGAGTGAAATATGTTATGTACTCGATATAACTACGGTGGTAAAGCTAAGTGGTACACCACCTCTCCAACTCTACGTAGTATTTGGAATGGGCCAATAAACTTCAAAGATAGCTTGCTTCCTCGACAAAATCTTCACAATCCACGTCAAGGTGAGACCCTCCAGAATACATGGTATCCCACCTCAAACTCCAGAGGCCTCCTTCATCAGTCTTCATTGGAATTATCATGGCTCTGTGGAGTTCTCATCCACTCCTAGATGATTTGTACCTTCTTTGTCATAGCTCACACCAACTCTAGGCCCATGAGTGCTGACTTTCCCAGATCAGTCTAACAAAGTGGTGACCTGTAGGGTCACCTATACAAGGCCTCAAATAGTGACATATCAATGGTATAATGGTAGCTATTATTTTATGAAAACTCCACCAAGGGTAGGTGATCCTCACAACTATATCCAAAATCCAACATGAAAGCCCATAGCATGTCCTCTAAGACCTGAATGGTCCACTTGGTCTGGAATTCATTTTGGGGGTGAAACACCATGATCAAATGAATATTAGTATCAAAGGCCTCCTATAATCCCCTCTATAATCATGAAAGTAAGTGAGAATAACAGTCTGAAACGATCATTGAGGTAACTCTATAGATTCAAACTATCTTCTGCTTATATAATCATCCCAAGATCTCTACCGAACTCTCCTATCAAATGGCTAGGAAGTGGGGTGATTTGGTGAGTCAGTCTATGATCACCTAGATGAAATCATATCCATGGGATTTATATGGTAAAACCATCATGAATTCCATGGATATTTTTCCCACTTACACTCTGTCACCTCAAGGATTTGAGCTAAACTCGTTGAATCTTTGTGCTCAACCTTCAATTTCTAAAAAGTGAGGCATTGAGGGACAAACAATAAAACACAACTCTTCATGTATGGCCACCAAAACTAACATCGGAGGTCCCGGTTCATCTTTTTCACATCTTGATGTACCACCAAAGGGGATGTAAGGAACTTTCTCATCACCCCCTCCTACAACGTCATTGGTACCATCATCTATCCTCTAAAAAGGATAACATGATCCACACCTTCAGAATATCTATTTGAATCACGTCTAGCAGATATATGAATACATATGGACTCACATTCAGAATTTATATGCTGAGATTCCCTAACAAGATGAAAAAACAGTGGGGGTAACAACCATTGATTAAAGATATAGAGAAACAACCTTTTCCACTAAGGATAACTGTAATTAGGCTAACTGCTCTGACACCTAAACCAATAAATGAGAACAAGATCTCTTATTGAGAGGATATTCTACCATGTTTTACATCCTAGGAGTATAGAAAATATTTAATTCATAGTCCTGGAGGAAATCTAGCCACCAACTATGTATCAAGTTAAGTTCCTTATGAGAGAAGATATACTTGAGACACTTGTGGTCAAAGTAGATGATAAATTTCTCACCCATTAGGCAGTGTCACCTCATCTTCAAGGTGAAGACTACTGTTGCTATCTCAATATCATTGGTTAAATTTTTTTGTTCATTCAATCTCAAATTACTAGACCCATAGGCAATCACTACCTACCTTTTTAGTAAAACACAACCAAGTCTAGTCCCTGAGGCTTCGTAGAACACTACGTACTTGACACAATCCTTTGGAAATATAAATATGGGGGTGCTCATCAACTTATGACTCAACTCTTGAAATAACTAATGGAACATTTCCATCCTCATGAAAGGTTTCCCATTTTGGGTCAAAGCTGTCAGGTTTTATTCTAGATAAATCGGGTACAGTCTGTTGATAGTACCCCGCCAAGCGAGAACTTCCTAAAACTTTACTAGATCCACTACCACTCCTACCTCTAAGATTATGTATCTTAGGAAGTGGGCCTCTAGAATACAAAACTAACACTTAAAGAGATTCCCGTAAATATGGTTCTATTGAAGTGTGTCTAGGAATATCCTCAAGTATCTCACATGATCCTACTTGGATGTCGAGTACACTAGGATTTCATTGATGAAGACCACCAAAAACTGGACGAATAAAGGTTAAAATATCCTGTTCATGAGTCCCATGAACACTGCTTGGGTGTTCGTTATGCTAAAGGACATCACCAAGTACTCTTAGTGGCCGCATTGAAATCTGAATGTCATCTTCGGTATATCCTCATCCCATACTCACACCTGGTGATTTCTTGATCCGAGTTCAATCTTTTTGAACCATTTATATCCTCTCAACTAATTGAAGAGGTCATCAATCCTAATTAGTGGATACTTATTCTTTAAAATCACCTAGTTCACGTGTCGGTATTCCACAAATAACCTCAAGATTCAGTCTGCTTTCTTAGAGAACAACACTCGAAATTCCTAGGGGAAATGCTGGATCTCACAAATACCTTCTACTACAAGTCCTCTAACTGCACCATCAACTCATGAATATTTGAGGGAGCCTTCCAATATTTTGGTGAAAATATCAGGTCCATCCCATGGTGTAAGTTAATACAGGATTCTAGATCTCAGTGTGGAGGTAATCTTAACACATCCTTAGGAAATACATCCTTGTAATCCTTTACCACCATAAGGAACTAGTATCCCATAATATCCACTACTACAAGAGTTATTCTATCCAACCAATGAGTAATATATTTAACCCTCCTATGCTTGAGCTTGTTCTTCTCTACCAAGGTTTACTTTTTATACACAAAGGAAAACCTCATCCCATCACTGCAGATACACCAAATCCTCCACCCAAAACAATAAATATGGACATGAACTATGGAAATAAATTCCACACATAAGATGATGTCATAAGTACTTGTTGTTTATACAAAGATATTAATACAAATCTCTCACCTCCAAGTATCCGTTCACATTATCGGTTGAAGTGAGAAATCACCGATCCACCTCCCTTCAGAGTCTCAAAGTGCATGGGTCGAGCCAAAAGATCAACCCGAATCTCTAAGTCCTGCACCAAAGAAGTGGAATGAAATAAATTAATCACATCTGTGTCTATAAATACATAAACTAAGGTAGAAAATACATAGATTGTACCTCATTTCATCCCTAGAGCCTTAGGGTCATAGGACTCTATAGCCTACAACTGTCCTTATCCTTGACCACCGACACCTTGAGCCTAGCATGGACCACCTTGGGGTGGAAGTGGTAATAGGTCAAACCTACAACTACCTCCTTATAATCTACAAACCCCTATTACACATCCATTTCCCTATGAAACAACCCGCTCCTACCTTTGTATCTAGCTCAAAAGTCCCTCAACCATATCCCGATCAGCCATACAAATGGTCAAACAATACCATGCAAGATTTCACTAACTATCACAGGAGAAACACCACCTATCCCTCAGCTAACTCAAGCCATCTTGAAAGCCCCACACCACTGATCCTCTATCCCGGGATCATCTACTGAAGCATATGAAATTACTGGATCACTATGAATACTATCAACTACCTACTTCCAAGGTCTCTACTCTTGGGTGCCCGCTATTCGCACCCACTATCAGCGCCTACTCTTCTAAGAATCTCTCCACTACTAAGGCCCACTCCAGCACTCCATCATAAGTGGGAATGAAAAGAGATACCACTGAAGCACTGACATATCAACATTATCCCTACTCAACAGTCTATTCCCTAAATAGAGAATCCTATAACATATCCATGGAGTATCGCGAGAGATTAGTAAACCTCATTGAGTACTATACAACGATCATACTACCCTACTGTAGTTGTAAAAGCTCCTAAATGCACACTGATCACAACATGGATAGATAAAACTCCTCCCTAAAGAGATAATCAGATTCTTACCATGGGAGAACTATATCACCATGTGACTGAGTCACCAGACTCCACCATCATCCAATGATGCCCTAAAGAAGACTCAATGTGAGGACTACCATATGATCTTTAAGCATCATCATAAGGCGAAAAACTTGAGTTGCTGCCTCAAGCCTTTCCTTAGTCACCTGAGGGTCTACCTAACCCCAAAACCTAAAAGGTAACTACTTCTAGAACTCATACATCACACTCATCCTGTCATGACCCGACCCAATGGGGCTTGAACCATGAATACCCTAAGCTCGCCTCTAATAGGCCATGGGATGGAAACCAACGATGAGTAGGAATATTACACACATGTGAAGCATTGGCCTAATGAACTTTTACACACACACACACACACATATCCAAGACCATACAATGTAGAAATGTAAAAAAACTAAAACCAATGCATGGATACATTTAATTACCATAATCAAAGTATGACAGTAAAGTACTGAAAGTAATAAAGGGGCCAAATACAAGCCCAACCAAAAACTACAGAAAGTCCAACCTACTCATAAGGTGAGGACTAATATCAAATGTGACCACTTAGAAAACACCTCGGTCTGTCTAGTTCAAGATAAGCTACACCAGATCCCTGACCTCTTAGGAAATTGATAAATGTTCCGTCATTTGCATAAGAAATGAAACATGAGGGATGAGCCAATTCAGGGGAAATTATAACAATACCTAGTAGGAAAACTCAAAAGCACTAAATACATATCATTATGAATATTCATCTCATAATAAGGATATATAAATCAATTCATAAAAAAACCTATATATACTTCGTAAGGACACCACAAATCCAAGAAGTCACAACCAAACTACTAGCCACCAGATTCTTCTCAAAGTAATGCTCATTCAGAGAGAACCCACTCTATGAGACATTCTATCACCTGAGACACTCATCCAAGAGGTTATGATCATTGGGAAATTCCCAATAAAACTCAATGGTCTCTGAAGACCTTGACACTAAGATAGGGGATCATACCCAAGACCAATCAGGGATACCATAAAACAATATGGATTAACCCGACACATAGGGGATCATATTCCAATGACACCGTGAACACTACTAAAATGGCCTAATAGATAGAGGATCAATGCCTTAAATATGGAGGTCACACTAATTCCACAAACCCTAATAAGTGTATAAGAAGAAATGGTAGAGGATCATACTCCAATCTCACAGAGGGACACCATGAACTCTATTTGAGACCCATCCTCTAGAGGGGATCATAATTTATAGATGTGGATGTAGTTCCACACTATACCCTCAAGGGGATGGATCAACGAAACACACTCAACCGATACCGGTCCAAAATGAAGATATGAAGGGCTCCAAACACCCTCAAAGGGGGTACACGGTGTGTACTAGGGTCACATTGTGTGTCCATCCAACCCCTAGACTGATCGTGTGGTGCTGCCTTACATGAAAAGTAATCCTCAAAATACTTGGTGTGTGTGTAATCATACAAGGAATGTAATGGTCATATGAAACCCTGCCCGTGCCGTCTATCCATGCCCATGAAATTTTCTCTATGCATATGTACCAACCTGTATACACCTTGATATGCCCATGTACACCTGGCCATGTCAGAGTATAAAGCTCTTCCTATATACTCTATCTATTTCCATGTATTTTAGCCTGCCTATTCTCATATATCCTCCAAGATACATGTTGATCCACCAGAAGGGGTCACATGACATGTGACATAGAGTCACATGGTGTGTGATCGTTTTCTATTTTTGAAAACCCTAGGGCCACATAGGGGGTCCCACTTGACATGTAATTCTGGATTACATGTTGTGTAACTATAGATTTCACATAACCCATGATCAGTTCATGTGTCACCCAGATATTCTACCTTCAGTATTAGTCACACCCAAGAACATCATATATGGGGTTGATCAGCCTCACCGTCGACCACTCCCTGAATTCTAGCCACCAAAATGGATCGATAAATCCGCCTCCATCATCCAGGTTTCCGTGCACCTCTAATAAAAATGAAACATCTATGGTCTAGTTTCATTCCTCCATGAACCACCTACCATCATCATGGATCCAGTTTATTGTTCCGAATAATATATTCTCAGCAATCTAATACTGAATATCTATCGAACCATTGACCAAAGAAAATACAAATGACGATCGAGTGAAGAAATGGGGGAGACAACCTTAAACCATAAAATTTAAGGAATGAAGCTCAACCTTTTTTCATTTTATCCTAGATCCATTGTCGAAGAAACATATGAATGAAGAGGGACATAATCAATGAAAAAATAAACACACAATAAAAAATCTACCATTGATGCAAGAATCAATTCTTTTTTATAGAATTGATCAGTTTTCAATCATGATAAAATAATGGGATGTAATTATATAAATAAAACATCATACCTAGAGTTTGGATCAATTGTGGACTAATAAAAGGTCCTTCTTTTCCATCATTGGTGAGATCCATGAACTCTGATGGCATAATGATCCTCAATCTGATTTCGATCCAATGATGTTCGTCAAGATCTCATCCAACGCTTCTCTCTAATGGATCCTCTCAATTTGTAGGGTTATGTGGCTAATCCTAAAAATTAGAAAAAATAGTATATATATAGGATATTATTAGGTTAGGATTTTAATTTAACAATTAAATAATTGTAATTAAATTTATTTAATTATTCACCCATGAAGGCACTCAATCCCAACACATGACACCAATATAGATTATGTCACACCTAGGGTAAAACCCATGATAAAAAATAAACAGTAGTACCTGATTTTTGATCCAAGCCTCTGTTTAAGAGTTATTCCACTTTTTTAGGAAACCTATCCATGAACGATATTAATATTTTTAATAATTTTCAAATATTAATTATGGGCTCATTCTGCCTTGGATTCTCACACTGTCTCATCGTTTGAATCTAAAAATAATCCATATTATACTCCAAAGAAATACATGAAAAAATAAAAGCCACTACAGTATCATTGGATCATATCCCCAGTAAATCATAAGTAATATCAAAGGACTCTATCTTAGATGAAAATTCTTTTAAAAGATATCTGGAATATTTCTCAAGGAAAATAAACTTTTCATTTTGAGACCACTTCTTTAAAATAAAAAAATTTCCAAAATATAATGGAATAAAATTATTTCAAAATAACCTTTGAAAATTTAAAGAATATTTCAATGATTGAGTGGTCATGATTCTAGGAAATTATATCCATGTCATGTACGTTAAAACAAAAATTCTTTTCCCATTTTTGGTAAAAATTCAAAAGTATCTCATTAAAAAAATGACATGAATAATCCATTTAATTTATTTTAAAATAAAATAGGTATAAAAATTAATTTGAAAATTTATAGTATAATATTAAAAATAATCTTTAAAACATTTAAAAGAAAACATGGACATAAAAGAAAAGTATTCTCTACTAAATAGTAAAATATAGTCGGTTTTTTCTTAAAATAATTATTTAATCCTCTTGATTACATAAAGTGAGTAAATTGAAAGGAAAACATATATTATCCATAAATAACTAGAATAGAATAAAAATAAAATTGATTTATAATATAAGGATCATATAATATTTTCAATGTAAATTAAAGCATAAATAATCCCGAATAAGATGGGACTGAGATGTAAATCCTTTTTTACTTCTATAACTATTGAATCCTAATCCCCAAGAAAGAATTACATCAAATGAAAAATTAATTTTCACGAAAATAATAAGATTAATTATATGACATTTCAAAGGGTTTTATATTCGCCTCATAAAAGAATATAGGTGTGTAACATAATTTATGTCCCAAAGAAGAAAATTTGAGAGGATAAACCCTTACCTCAAGTTTGACTTTCATAGAAAGTGATTTAACCACAAGTATAATAAATATAAATTAATTATTATTACATAAAATAGTCATGTACATACTGATAATTATTATATATAATACACTTATTTCATTTAAAAACCCATTTATTAATAATTCCTTACTAAAATCATCATTTCCGGGTGTTAACAATTTTATTTTTCATGAGAATTTCAGTTTAGTAGTTCTGATACTTGTACTTTGATCATCATTACATCATATACATAATTTTAATCATGATATAAATATAATATATATCCTTTATATATATATATATTTAGATTCATACATAAATGTTAGGGATATAAAAATTAATTGCACCGTTTATGGAGATGGACGACCATACATACATATGAATGTTATTTTCACTTTTCAATGGATAAAATGAAAGAAAGTTAAATAATAATTAACATTTAAAGAATACATATTATATCATATATATCATATATATCATATATATTCTTGAAATATATCCATATTACTATCCATGTAAATTTAAAATGAAAAAAAAATCACACTCCTTCATTGAGGTGGTAGTCCACACGTACACACGAACGACATTATAATTTTCCAATGGATTGGAAGGTAAGAAGGTAGATATTATATTATAATTACTGAGGAATAATTATTTCATAAATATAATTTATAAATATTAAACTCTTCATAATAATCATCCATGAAATATGATGATTGGAAGTGAATTGTGTTGCTATGTGAAGACAGTAAGTCGTATGTACACACGAGTAATACTTTCAGCTTCCATTTGTTGGAAAATAGGGTGAATAAAGGCTGTTTCATAAATATAATAATATATAAGTATATTTAGGATACTTAATTTATTATTTTATGATTAATACCACATATTTATATGAGGTATAATAAGAAATAAATTGAAAGAGGTCGGGTAAGATGATTACCTCTTATTCGGGAGACCTCCTTTAGATCATTTCTTCAGGACCCTTGGAATGGTATTTAAAGAAGAATGGAACATTTATTTTATAAATAGGGATGTTTATAATATAATTTACCATGGGTTAATTAATCTAGATGAATTAAAGTAGTATAAATAAAATAGATAAGGGGTGTACTTCTGTAAGGGAGGAAAATGACACAATTTGAATTACTAAAAAGATTAAAATATAATTAATCCATTCTAAAAAAATGCTTCAAAATGGATATAGATTTGATGAAAAGGAGGATAAATTTTTTATATCATCATATAATTAAATTTATATAGGTTTTGGGTTCATTTTAAACCTTATGTTTTGGTCTAATAACTTGGTTAAATAATTTCAATCTTAACCATGGTAATGGATTTTTCTTATTAAAGGGTTATAATTTTACTTATAAGGTAAAAATTACCTCATAAATTGAGAAGGGATTACATTTTTGACCATTTATCATCCTAATTTTCCTATTTCAATATATTTTTATGAATTTTAAATAATTTAAAAAAATATTATATTACATAAAATATCATTAATTTCTTTTTTTCACAATTCATTTAATTTGACTGTAAAGACAACATGAAAACTAAATAATTTTATTCTAAACCATTAAAAAATTCCTAATATTCTATATACATTTATAAAATTATTTTAAGATAATAATTCAATCAAATTTTATTATTTTTAATATTTTTAAAATCATTTATTTTATTTTTCTATTAATGGAATAAATATCGTGTCAGCATTGTGTAAGTATTTAAGGTAATTATTCTATAAATAAAAATTATAAATAAATTAACAATAAAAATTTAATTTATATTTAAAACAATTATTTATAATTGAACATAAGTTGTTTTCATCTCTGTCAAAAAACATTATAGGTATTAAAAGTAAGAAAGTGATATTTTTTACTTTATCTTTTACTTATAAATTATAAAGTTCAAAATCAAAGAAAAATGAAAAAGGGTCATATTTTATAATTTTTTATTATTATGTATGAAATATAATCATACAATGAAATTAATACAAGTGTTCGAATGAATTTTAAGCCTCATTACATTAGTCTTAACACTAAATAACCCATTTTACCTTTACCGTGACAATAAAAATTTACTATAGTTACAATTAATATTGGAAATAATTATAGTGACCTATTTAAAAAATTTATAAAAATTTATTAAAAATATGGAATCCATTTTTTAATATTAAATTTCTATAAGTGTCTGAAATTAATTTAGGAAAAAACACACAATGCAATGAAAAATAGTTTTTTCAGAAAAATGTCTTTTTAAGTATGAAAATGTTTTTATACAAAATTCAACCAAAAATTAATTCTAATGAAATTAATCAGATTATTAATAATATAATAGATATAATTTTACTTTTACACTATTTAAAAAAATAAATCATTATAAATTCTTGAAACAAAAATATAATTTTTAATAAAAATCAGTATTTTTTTTTCTATTCATCAAAAAATAAGTATTTTCATAAAATTATGAAAAATTCACTATATGATAATTTTGAAATTTTTATTTCAAAAATTAATTTCATTTTATCAAATAAATCTTCTATAAGTGGAAAAAATATATATTATTTTCTCAAAAAAATAAATAAAAATTACTTATGAAGAAAATGTATTTTTGAAGAATAAAATGCATTTTCTAAAAATTGAGTGTTTATTTCATAAGAATTAATCAATAAATTTGTATTAATTAGTTTATATATATATATATTTCATAATTTGGTTAATCTTATTCATCCTCGCTAATTTGATCAACTATAACAATATTTTATGGTTTGTTTAAACTCATTACTGTGTATTGTATATGCTATCAAACATAGTGTTCTTTTAAAATATCCAGACATTACAAAATTTATCAAAAATTTTAGCTAGTTCTGATAAAATTATCACTTTAATCATTTTTTAGCACTGATAAAGGGTAGTGAGGAATTATTTTGATTATGTAGTAGTCTTGAAATATCCTCAAAATTATTAAACCTTTGAAATATCCCTGAATTCTATAATCCTTTCTTGAAGATGTAAAACGTTATTAAAATATCAATGAATTATTTAATATTTTCATATAGGTGTAAAAATGTGTCATATCTAGGGATGCCAAAGAATCATTTCTATTTGAATAAAAAACAAAAATGAAAAAAATGTACTAGAAAAAAATTCCATCAAAGACAACTAAAAATCTTCGAAAGAGTTTACTTAAAAAAGTAACAATATTAACAATTTTAGTCACCCTCGTAATAGGTCACTACTATTTTAAAAAACAAAAAATGATTTTTCTCACCACTTTTGATGATAGCTATATTTATAAAAAATCTTATATTAATAATAAATACTATATCTAATATTGTTTTTATCAATTTTTTTTAGAGAAGTACGGTTACACATCTAAAAATAAATACAAGAATTGTAGATTTTTATTGTATATTATAATCTTAAAAAATTAAAATAATATATACTCAAACTATGTTTACACATCAAAAAAATAAATAAGATACACTCAGCCCTAGGTTTGATGTCATGGTCCAACCCAACGGGGCCCAAGATGTAACTATCCCAAGCCCACCTCCAATATGTCAGGGGCTGGTAAATAGCACCAAGAATGCATATCACACACATGGGAGGAATTATCCCAAAGTACCGACACACACACACACACATCTCAAATCCCATAGAATGCTGAAATGTAAAATGACTGATAACAATGTATGCACATATATATAATTCCACAACTAGAGTTTGAAAAAAATTACTAAAAATCATAAAAAGGGGCCAAATACAAGCCTACAAAAAACTGGAAATAAAGTCTGACCTTATCAAAAGGAGGGCACTAATATCAAATGAAAAATAGTATACAGATCAGTCTAGCTATCCAAAACTAGCTCCACTTACTCCTAGTCCACCAAGGACTCTGCAAAAAGGTCTGTCATCTTTATAAGACATGACACGTGTGGGCATAGCCCATACAAGGGTGAGTATAACAATACCCAGTAAGACACCTCGAAATCACCAAAAAAGAAGCATCAAGAGGAGTCAAATCATCACAGGATATGTCAATAATAATGTGAGACATACAATAAAATATCTATATATACTTGCAGTAGAAACACAATCTCAATGTAAGATCACAACCATATGGACATCCTAGGATTCCTAATTGAAGGTTCTATACAATGCTCATCCAGGAGAACACACTCCATGAGTTATACCTACATTTTCAATACTTAATAAACTGAGAGGGTTCATTTGAGATACAAACTTGATTGGACTAAACCTCATCTAAAAGACCAGATCTCGATACACAGATAGGGGGTCAACACCAAGGGATCACTAGGGGAAACCAAACCCCAATGGAAACATCCTCCTATATAGGGGATCGACACCAGTGTAAATATTATTCATGGAAATTCCAAAAAACCCTATATAAGGTAACAAGAAGAAAATGAGGATCGCTCTGGGCCTATCGAAGGGATACATACTCCAATCCACTAAGTTAATAGTCAATGTGGTCTGAGAAAACTCACTTCAGAATAAGGGAACTCACCCTAACTGCATATATCATTAGGAAGCTACAAAGGGGTCACCCTATCTAATGAGAATGTGATACTACACTGAACCCTCATATTAATAGACCAAGGGAACACACTCAATCAATACTACCCAAGGAAGCTCATAGAAGCTCTCAATAAAGCTGATATAAGAAGAAAGAGGAATCCCACATATCCTTAAAGGATTACATAATGTGTCCCTAGGGGTACATGAAATTTCTCCATAATATTGGAAATTCCTGTGTCTCACGCTCACACAATATGCACTTTTTCTCAATACACAGAGAGTCGTAAGGGTATATGGCAAGTAGAAGTCACCCAGGTACTCGATGTGTCATTCTTCCTATACTCGTGTAAACCAGACCATGTCTGTTTAGTCAGCCATGTCCAAGTACACAAATCTACCTTTTTACTAAATCCTACCCATGTACTTCCTAATTACACAACATGTGGGGGCACTTGGACATCTGGCCATGCACTCCTTGTACATTCTGAGACATCTACCACATGTTACATGACATAAAAATAAGAACACATGGCATGAAAAACTACATATCTTTCTATGTGTGTACCCTTGTACATGAAAAAATGGTTAGATAAGGGTCACATGACATGTATCATATTTCATATGATGTGTGATATTTCTCTCTACTCTGAAAATCTAGCGCCGCACGAAAGGGATTACACAATGTATGTTCATAGGACTATATGCTATATATTATGATTTTTCACAAAACATCCAGAACACTCATGAATCTTCATACAAGACTACACACCCATCTATTCCATCAATAATCACACCGCATGTCATATATTTTATGTTGACTAAAACTCCTCACTACCAATAGATGGAATCTGGACTTATATGTTGCTTAAGAACCACCACAGCCACACCTCAGCAGTTCCACACATCCAAACTAGTATTGTGAACCCCCAATATATATATGGATCTACTTCTATAGTCATATACCACAATAGTATCTCAAAATATCCATCCCAAACCCAAATTAATGATTTTTTGTTCCAATGATCTATTCCATAATGATCATCCATTGTGTATTCGTCGAATCGTAGGCTAAATAAAAATGACAAAGATGAACACATGTATAACGGGGAGAGAAAAACATAATCCATAAACATGAGTACTGAACCTCAACCATTGTTAATTTCACCCTCAATCCATTATCATATAAAATAAAAATGAATAGGTATAAACATACATGAACAAAAAAATAATAATCATCCCATATCCTACAAATAACCCATACCCGTATAATGACCGATCCATGAACCAATCTATTAGTCGATTGATTCATGTTATTCATGGGATATGAAATGGGGATAAATCCACAAATAAAAAATCCTACCTCAATTTGGATCAATCTCCAATTAATTACTTTCACACATCATTATCATTGAAGAGATCCTTGATTTTTTTTGGCACACCTATCATTAAATCTCGATCAATCAGTGTTCGTCCATGGAAGCTCCTCCACCATATCCTCTCCAAAATACCTAGGTTATTCGGAAAAACCTAAAATATGGTTATAATTAGGTTTATAAAGGATTTTATTAGGTCATTGCATCATCAAATAAAAACAAATTAATTTATTATTTACGCACATGACAACTTTTTCACAAATGATCGATTCCAAAAAGTTATGTCATGGATAGGGTAAAAACCATGTTATGAACTCAATGGTGTCCTCAGATTTATAATCAAGGAATTTTTTAATTATTTATTGAAATTTTCCAAGAAAAATACATTCGTATGATATTAATATATTTAATATATTTCAAAAATTAATTCTGGACACACTAGACCTCATAATCTCATGCCGTCTCAGTTCCTAGATCTGAAAATATTCCTAGAAATATTCCAAAGTCTTACATGGAAAAAAATAAGACATTACATTATTCTATCCTTTAATAATTTTCATCCCTGAAAATAAAAATCTGAGAAAAATGTGGGGAATACTGAGCTCTCAATTGGGTATCCTTCTCCCATGAACTATCCCAATGGTTCCCTATGCTATTAAAAAAAATGAACCCAAGGAAAATCTTTCCCATGATGGGTCTTTCTCCTTCTAGTCCTCAACGTCACCGGCTCCTTGAAAAAGTAAACTCCACTCTCATGGCATTTCTCACCTAGGATGAAATCGTTCAATGACTCATACACATACCTCTTTAGCTGTGACATGTGGAGAACTCCAAGAAACCTAAAACTACTGTGGCCTTGGGATTAAGCGGTACACCACCTCACTAAATTGACACACAAGTAAGAAAATAAGGGGCTTAAGATCACCAAAAATATCCTACCACCCTGGATAAGAATATGTAACTCTCTGACTACAAATTCTTACTTCATCAATCCACTGAGGTATTCTACCATTTATTGGGAAATCATCATCCTCTCCTGGATAAACTCGAACCTTTAAAACCACCACTAGCACAAAAAATAAGTCCCAAGCACTGTTACTAACCATATCTTACCAATATAATAGTCTCCTACAAGTTATCTCATACACGACCTCGAAAAGTATCTAATTCGATGGTGGATTGATAATCATCATGATATAAAATCTCCAATGATGGTGGATGATCTTTTTATCTATAGTTCCAAAAATAACATGAAATCCCAAACCATGTTCACTAAAACTTGAATGGTCCACTTTACCTAGATAGTTGGCTAGGGTAAAACACTATTCCCAACTGCAACTAAGCCCCCAAAGGCTTCCCACATCCTCTCCCTAATTATCATGTGAAGTAAGCATCAAAGTATGAAATGATCATTGAGGTAATTCCATGAAACTGAACTAACTCCTATACACAAAGGTGTCCCAAAATCTTAAAAAATATATGTTGGTCATCACCCACAGATAAACAAAAAATAAAATAAAATTTTAACTTGAAAACTTCCTATAACTTCCATTCATATCCATCCAATGACAAGAGATCCTGGTACACCCTCACCTCCCCAAAATGTATTTCTAAGGGAAAAGAAACTCCTCAGTACCACATATCGCATCACAACTAAAATCACTATCCATCCCTGAAAAAATGATGACATGATTCTATCCTTCAAGGAATCCATCTGGAATGTATCTAGCATATATTTGATCACACAAGATCTCCCAGTCGATATACCTAAGTCATCCATACCTAACTCATTGAAGAATCGAAGGGGTAACAATCATCGACTGTAGGTATGTTGCACCATCCTAACCCCAAAAAGGGTCAAATTCAAATAGGTCAACTAATCCATCACCTCACTCGACAAAAACTAATGAAAAACATCACTGTGATCATCTTCTTCCATGTACACACCCTGGATGGTTCTCAATCTCACCCCACCTCAAACTCTGTGGGGTCTACTATCACTCCCATTTTTGAGAAGATATATTTCAAGAACTAACTCCATGACAGATTCCATATGACTAGAACTCTTAGAGCATTTCTAGTAGCATCCACCTGTGTCTCACATGATGAAACTATGATGCTGAGGACATGAGGGTAGCATTGAAGAAGACTATCACAAACCAATCTAAGAAAGGTTAAGGGTCTAGATTATAAGTCTCGCAAACTTTGATGCGGCCTTCAACATGCCAAAGGGTATCACCAAGGACAAGTAACCATAACAGATCTAGGAATCCATCCTCAGCATATCCACCTCTCAAACCTAGAGTTGGTGATAACCCATCCAGAGGTCCAACTATGAGATCTAGTTTTACTTCATCCATTGAGTGAAGAGGTCGTCAATTATTAGGACTAAACACTTTCCCTCATGTAAATTTTTCCAAGTGGAACCAATCCATACCCAAACTCAAGCACTCATCCGCCTCTCGAGTGAACAACACAGGGCTTCCCAGGAAAAAACACCAGGTATTAAAAGTCCCCTACTCTACAGATTCCTACAATTGAACCTCCATCTCTCGTAGCTACACAGGTTCATCCAATATGCTTGTAGTGATAGAAGGCCATCCCTAGGTCAAGTCCATGAAGAAAGCCAACTCTCGATGGTGGGGTAAACCCGAAATGTCCTTAAGAAGGATTCCAACATACTACACCATCACAAGAACTAAAAACTCATAGAATCTAATTCTCCAAAGGTGTCACTAGCCAACTGATAGGAAGTTAGTCATAACATCCCGCACTTGATATCATCCTTCTATACTTGGGATCACTCCTTATCAAAGTATGAAAAATCCATCCCAACAAACCAGTAGTATTTATACTCTCACTAATAGAAACATCTAAGCATGGATGGTAGGGAACTAATCCATACCGAGGAAAACATCAAAGGGTCTTACCACCACTAAGAAGAGATTCCATGAAAGGGTCTCCATTTTCTCCCCGAGTCAGGTCACATTGTGGGTAAAAGCATGCAATAAAAAATCATCTCTTTAGGATCCTCTAACAAAAGGGTCGATCAACAAAGGATCCAATGGTATCACTAGGTCTTAGATAGGGGATACACTTAGGGAAAAGTGGCTCATAACTCTATGTGAAAACTGTAACAGGGGAAATAAAGACACATATCATACCTCAAACCGCACTCAAAGACTCTGTAATATCCTACTACTTGGAACTCATTTTTCCCTTATCCCACATGTTTACCACAAATAGAGAATGATACAACACATTAGTGCATCAAAAAACTCAACCAAAAAATCCAGAGAAACTCATCACCAATAGAGGGATCTAACAACACCTCATGTCACCCTGAATATTTCTCATCACCTAGACCACCATCAGGGAGGGGTCTCATTCAAGTAGTACATTCACACCATAGGCTCACACCAGTCCTCCACCACCCAAGAAGGGGATATGTACCACCATATAACCTGGGAGATATCTAACTCTATAACTCATGATGCACACTCATCATAGGTTTTTCATCTACTAGTACCAAAAAATCCAACTACTTCTCCATAGAGAAAACAAGATTCAAGTGAAACTATCCAATCGATCAGGATCCACAAACACCGGAAACCCAAACCTATACCTTGAGTCAAACCTCTACCAAATGAGGGTCTGTCTTGTTATGGAACCTCAATGATCCCCATCATTGGAAATATTGTAACATTTGAAGCTGACATGTTCCATCATTTTGTCCTGTTGGAGCTATCGAATGCTCAACACACGGATGATCATCCTTTTGACGCACAAAAGGATCCATGTGCCACTCAAAAGGGGGTAACATTGTTTGGTACCCACCTAGAGAAAAAAACCTCATGAGTGGGTACCTAAAATAAAACCTCATCACTTATCTAGTATTAATCATTAAATCACCTTGGAATCCAATTTTTCTATCATCGTAGATACATCTTGAATATTATCAAGATGTACCACGATCAATTAATATATCTGGGGAGATTACTCAAGAAGGATGTGGAAACCATACCCCATTATTATATGGATCATGTACCAATTTTTTCCCTACAACTAGTGTCTACATATACAGAGTCAATAAGTAGGATATCAAGGTATTGGTGAATGGATATGTTGGTTACCACACCAACACTAGAAACCCTATCATGAGAGGCAATCTAAAAACACTTTAACACCATTTACCTAGTTCCTAAACCAACCATCATAACTAGAAATAAGAAACTCCAAAATCAAATCCCAAACCCAAGAAATTTCATAATTCTTAAAGCTAGGTACTGCTATAATAACATACTATCATGACCCAACCCGACCAGGCCTGAGACACAACTATGGTAAGCCCACCTCCAATAGGCCAGGGGTTAGTGACTAGCTCCAGGAAGGCATATCACACACATGGAAGGTATTAGCCTAAATTACCTATATACAGAAACACATATCTAATCCCATACAACAATGAAACACAAAATAAATAATAATAATGAATTTATACATTTATAATCTCATAGTCAAAGTACAACAAAAAGTACTAGAAAGCATAAAAAGTGGCCAAATACAAGCCCACCCAAAACCGGAAATAAAGTCCGACCTACTTAGAAGTAGGGGACTACTGTCAAATGTAAAAATAGTAAACACCTTGGTATGTTTAGAAAAAGTAGTTCCACCTTTTCCCAGTCCACTAAGAACTCTTCAAAAAGGTCCTTCGTCTGTATAATACATGACATGTGCGAGAATAACACATGTAGGGGTGAGTATAACAACAACCATTAGGAAACCCTGAAATAACGAAAAAAAAGTATCAATGGGAGTTAAATAATCATATAATATGTCAATAATAATGTGTAACATAAAATAAAACATCCAGATATACTTTCATTAGTCACACAGTCTCGATGTAAGATCACAACCACATTTCCAGCCTTAGATTACTGCTTAAAGGTTCTATATAATGATATTTCAAGAGAAAACAATCCATGAGTTATAACACCACTATTGACACTCAGTAAACTTATATGGTTCATCTAAGATACACACTCAATTAGAATACACCTCATCATAAAGATCAGATCTTGATATATGGATAGGGGGTCAATTCCTAGGGCTCATTGGGGGGACACTGGAAAATATTGGAAACATCCTCCTAGATAGAGGATCAACTACTATGTAAATATTTGTTATTCCAAATAAAAAAACCTATATAAGGTAAAAAATAGTAAATGAGGATTGGCCTGGATCTATCACATGGATACATGATCCAAGTCGCTGATTCAGTAGTCAAAGTGGTTTGAGACAACTCACTCTAGAATAAGGGAACTTTCCTTCACAATAAAGATAATTAGAAAGATTCATAGGGGTCACCCTTTATGGTGAAAAGGGTATAATGCATTGAAACCTCATATTAATGTACCAAGGGAACACACTCAACCAATACTATCCCATAGAATATCACATAAGTTATCAGCAAAGTTGAACTAAGAAGAAAGTGGAATCCAACCTATCCTCAAAGAAATACATGACATGTCCCAGGGGGTACATGACATGTATCACTAATACTATCACTTATTGTGTGTCACAATCACACAAAATGAACTTTTTCTCAATACATGGTGTGTTCCAAGGGTACACATCATGTAGAAGTCACCCTGGAACTCGGTGTGGAATTCTTCCCATGCCTGTATACACCAAACCATGTCTGTGTACCTGGTCATGTCTGAGTACATGGATCTAACTATGTAATCTTCATAGACCGTATAGTTCCCAAGTATATGAAATATGGGTCCACATTTCCATTTTGATGTGTACTCCCTGTACATTCTGAGCTATCCACCACATGTTACATGGCGTGTGACTAGGAACACACAACATGAAACACTATAGGACCTCCTTGGTATGTAACCCCTATACACACCAAACTAGTCAGATAAGGGTCACACGACATGTGATAGTTTTATCTATGCTAAAACCCTATCATTTCAAAGAAGGGACTACATGGCGTGTGTTTAAAGGACTATATGTCGTGTAGTCTAGTTTATCACAAAACTTCCTGAATGCTCATGTAACATCATCCAAGCCTCCACATCCATAGATTCTATTAGGAATCATTCCAATCATCATGGATATGATGTTGACTGAACCTACTCACTACTAATATCTAGAATCTATATGTATCTGGTGCTCAGGAACCACCACCATTGTGCCTCGTCAGTACTACATGCCCAAACTGGTATCGCAAACCCCGTATCCATCTGTGGATCCACTGCCATAATTGTATACCATAATCATGTCACTAAATATCTATCCTAGAACAATGATAATGATCTATTGTTCCAAATATCTAATGTAAAATTATTGTTCACTATGTATTCATTGAATCATATGCAAAATAAAAATTCCAACGACGAATGCATGTAGAACAGGGATAGAAAAACATAAGCCTTAAATATGAGAAACAAACCTTGGACTTTTTTCATTTCATCCTTGATCTATTTTTATAGAAAATACAAACAAATAGGTATAAAAATCAATGAAAAAACAAAATAATAATCATCCCCAAATCCTACAAATAACCCATACCTATGAAATGACCATTCCACGAACCAATCGGTTAGTCGATTGATTCAGGTTTTTAATGTATAATAAATGGGTATAAATCTAAAAAAAACTTTTTGCCTCAATTTGGATCAATAAATGATGAAGGAAGATCACATTTCATCATCGTTGGTGAGATTCTCCATTTTTGCTGGCATTCCAATTCCCAAAGATCAATCTATCGATGTTCATCCATGAAATCTCATCCACCGGATCCTCTCTCAAATACCATGGTTATGAGGCCAACCCTAAAACTTGGTTATAACTGAGTTTATAAAAGAGTTTATTAATACACTATGTCCTAAATTAAAAATAAATAAATTTACCAATCAATTTATTATTTATGTCAATGATAACTTTTTCACAAATGAACAACACTGAAAAAGGTTATATCACACCTAGGGTAAAACCCACATTCAAAACTAAACAGTGATATTTGATATCTAATATGACCCCTTTGAAGATTTATTCCACTTTTTTAGGAAAACTACATGTACATAATATTAATATATCTAATATATTTCAAAAATTAATTTCAGGCACACCAGGCCTCAATATCTGATTCCATATTAGCGTCTGGCTCCATAAATATTCCTAAAAATATAAAAAAGTATTACATAGAAAAAATTGGGACATTACATTTGACCTTAGGATGTATAACCAAATCCCAACCCATCCAAAACACCCACACAAACATTGAGTGTATATAAAAAGTGGCTAAAACATATACATGACTCCCCTAAAATATATAAAAATTATGTAAATTTAAATTTTAAGTATAATTAAATATAAATAAAAATTTAAAACCTCAAATTCAAAAATATTTTTAATATATATAAATAAAATATTTTTAAATTTAATTATAGTTATATTATACATGATAATAATGTGATGCCCACATGATTTTTTTTACATGTCACAAATGGATTCAAAATCATTGTTCTAAATTTAAATAAGATCTAAGCTCATTTTCTTGAATTCTATCATTTTAAGCTCATTTTATGTATAGAAAATAAGGTTAATATTAAAATAACACTTTTTGATCATTTTGCGCATTTGAAACATAATGTTCATGTGTGTTTGGTTCATACAGTTAAAAAATGATTTGAGTATCATTTTTATAAATTTATTAGACAAAGTAATCTTATTTAGTCATTTTATGAACATTTTATTTAGATTTCAAAAACTAAAAATTAATTTTAATTCATGAAAAACAATTTTGATCATTTTTAGAACCTATATTGTCATATTCACATGTGGTTTGTTCACATAGGTCAAAAAGTGGCTCTAACATCATTGTATTAATTTTTCATAACAAATTGAGATTGTTTACTAGTTTTTAATAGTTTGATGTATATTTTATACTAAGAAAAGAATATTAATATTTAAAAGATATTTTTAACCATTTTGAGAATCAATAAAATCTAAATCATGTACAATTGGTGCCTAAAGATCACAAATTGCTTGAGTATCATTCACATAAATTTTCATGACAAACATTTTCAAGTTTCCCTTCTTGTTTTTTTATATCTGACACTTATTTGGCACATGGAAAATAATATTAATTCTTTAAAGTACATTTGAGGATTTTGAGAAAATTTCATATCAAACTCATTAATAGTTGGTTCATATAATCCTTTAATGAATCAAGAATCATTATATTAAATTTCAAAGATAAACTAAGCTCACTTGATTATTTTTTAATGATTGATACAAATTACATGATCAAAAATGAATTTTAACTCTTAAAATAAACTTTGGATCATTATAAGAACCTCAATCATCATATTGATGCATAGTTTGTTCATAGTGGCCATAGATTAATGAGTCATTATTATCCTAAATTTTCATGGTAAATCAGGCTCATTTTCTCAATTTTTATCAATTAATACAAATTGACACATACAGATGGATTTTAATTCTTAAAATATATTTTCTATTTTTTGGATCACTTTAGATGGACAATTTCTACATGGTTTATTCTTAATAGTCTGAAATGATTTGAGATTATTTGTCCAAAATTTTCAAAAAAATTTGATACTATTTTTTCATTCTTAATTATTTGATACACTTTTGATAATGAATAAAAAATTAACAATTAAATGTAAATTCAATCATTCCATGAATCTTAGATATCTAATTCATGTTTGATATTTTTCCATTTGAATAAAATGACACAAGAATATTTTTTTTAAAAAAAATTAATGAGAAATGAAACCTTTTTCTAAATTTTGATCATTTGATGCACATTCATCAATTACAATGGAAATATTGAAAATTAAAAATAACATTAAATAATTTTAAGAATCTTAAAAGTTAGATTCATAATTAGTAAGTTAATATTGGACACAAATGACTCAATAATAATTATCATAAATTTTCACAAAACAAAATATTTTTTTGGAAGTTTTTTGAATGTTTGACGCTCATTTAAGAGATTAAAATGAATTTTACCTTTTAAAGTTAATTTGTGACCATTATGAGCACCTTAAAGATGAGATTCACACATAGTTTGTTTCTATATATTGAAAATGGATTAAGAATAATTTCATAAATATTTATGAAAAATAAATATCGTTTACTAGTTTTTTTTTCATTTTGATTCATGTTTTACACTAAAAAAACATTTCTAATAATTTTGAGCATCTTGAACGGTATATTCTTATTTGGTTTTCTTGTCTATATCATAAATGAATTTGGAATCATTGTTATAAATATTCATGTCCAATTGATCTTGTTTTCTCATTTTCCATTATTTGACTCACACCTAATACTTAGAAAAGAATACTAATACTTATCAAGTATTTTAGATCATTTTGAGAAACTCAGACATTTGATTCATAATGTCCTTAAATAGAATGCTTTTTCTTTAAATTTTTATAGAAAATAAAGTTTTATTACTCATTTATGATTTAATGCATATTTGAAACATTGAAAATAATATTAATACTTAAAATTAAAATTGGAAAATTTTAAGCACATCACATATTATATTCATGAATGGTTGGTTACTATATATTATAGATAACCAATGAATTATTTCCCTAAATTTATATAAAAAATAGATATCGTTTAAAAGTTTTTGATAATTCGATTTTTTTATAGTTAAAAACGAATTTCAAAACGTAAAAGTCACTTTTGATCATTCATTCCACCAAATATGTTGTATTTATGTAATGTTTATTCATAAAGGTTACAAATGACATGAAAATGGTTTTATTAAATTATTAAAAAAAGCTGAGTTTTCCCCTTTCTTGATAGTTTGATAAAATTTAGACACTAAGAAAGCAATTTTAATTCTTAACAGAATTTTTTAATCATTATGAGTACCTAATAAATTAGATTAAACTATTGTTTTTATATATAGGTCACAAATGACTCATAAATATTTGTATATAATTATAATAATGATAAAATATCACTTTTATCCTTTTAACTATTTAACCTGTGTTTTAAACTTTTAAATGAGTTGTAATATAGAAACTGTAATAACCCACATATAATGGTTAATGATTTTAACTCAAAATTTCAATTTATTTAAATAATTTGATATTTTTTCATCTATTTTGATAGAATTGGTGGGTTTTGGGTATCTGATTTATTATATGGTGTAATTAATGAATTTTTTTAAGAGTTTGGTAAAGTAGAACCTTTTTTAATAGAGCCTTATAATGTGACTCGATAAAACAAGATTGAATTAAACAAAAAATGGTTAACTATATATTTAATTCATATTTAAATTAGTATAATAGGTACAAGGAGTTTTGTGAAATAGTTTCTATATTTGGGTGTGTATGAGACAAAAATATTAAATGCATTATTTTCTATCTGAAATGCACGGTTTGGGAGTATGATTATATAATAATGTATCTAGGATTAGTGAGTGATTCATAGTTTTTTGAATAATTATTTAACTATTAAATAAATCTATACAACCCATTAACTAATAAATATATTCCCTAAATCCTAATGTATATATTTATGGATTTTTGAGGCGATAAAACTTATCAAAAAGAAGAAAAAAACATCATCTAAAACCTATAAAGGAGCAGGATATTCCAATCATGTTGGATTGAATATAAATAGTAAAGAATAGCTGAAATATTCTTTAATGACCTAAATCTAACAAAAAATTCCACCCTAAGCTTAATATAAATCATTAATAATCATCCATAATTCTCCTTTATCTTATGGTATCCCCAAGATGGAGAATCTCACAACACCTAGGAAATATCATCTCTTAATTTCAGTCTTTTAGAATCTTAGGTTAAGAGAAAGCGATCAAGTGAGAAAGAGATATTCAATTTTTAGAATATTTCTATGATATAAATAACACATAGTATCTCATGGTATTTTACTCTTTATATAGGCATTGAGGAGACTCCTCAATACCCCAAACCTTTTAGAAATGTTTTGAAATAATGGAGAAGGTTAAAAACCATTTGTAACCATTGACAATGAATAATGAAATTTATAACTCTATAAACCATTCATATTCCATCATTAAGAAACATTTAAATCATCATCATATGATAGTAAAAAAAACTTAATAGATTATAGTTAGAGAGGAAGGATAAAACATGTGATATCATATGTCACATAAAACTACCTTACACAACACCATGAAATTATGAATTTAACTATGTCATAGTCCACACATTCATATACTATGTCATGGTCTAAACCACCACAGTTTGGTGGTTCTTATAGTGAAAATTTCAAATAATATTTCACTTTAACTAAACCCTCATAGACTTAGTACACTTTAAACTTATGTAACATCATATGTAATAAGATGTAAAACTATATCCAAAACTCTTTTAGGATATATTCCAAAACATCTTTTGGAAAATCTATCATTCATTTTTACTATATGTAAAATAATATGCAACAACTTGGGAAAGTCTGTCCAAAAATTCTTTTGAATACCCTCTAAAACACTTTGGTGTATCTCTCAATGTTTTTTACATAATATTTTTAACAAAACATAATATTTATTCACATAATAACAATGTGTAATCCCATAATATTTTATTGATTTGAAAATAATTATGAATCCCCAAATCTATTATTATAATTAAAGATAAAACTTTAGCAAAGAATCAATGTTACTCATGCTTCAAAGGGATCTAGAATGATCACTATCAAACACATGTATATGAATACCTACATCCACCTGATGTATCATATACAAGTATACATAATCGCATAATACCTTTATCCAAGACACTGAGTGACCATGGGACATGTAGTATGTGAATCCTATTAGAGTTTTTGTTCTAGAACCAACTATTTTTACTTTGTATTACATGTATATTCAAATATTTAAATATTAATAAAACATCTTATTACATAATATTCATTTTTCTATATGACTTTAATGTTATACTCTCATATAATATCCTTCACATTGAAAAGGGAATAGAATATCTCCTCTATGATGATAACCTTGGAATGACATGATGGTATTATTAAACCTATTTTTTATGGTCGGATAACATTATATGATGGGGAATATAGTGTATTAGATGTTAGGTGTGAGTATTTTTAAGAGTATGAGATTTCATCTGATGATGGGCACACATGGTAATCTCTAATATGAGAGATTATGAGGCCAAACCTTCCATTAGGAATATCATATGTCTATATGTCATTAGATATTCCTTTTCGTGAGTGTTTGTAATGGTCCTTAGACTTTAATATTGTTATTAATTTATGTGATGAATCACACACTTAGATTTACTATCCAAAACCATGAAACCATATGTTTGTGGTAATTAGGATATGTTGGGTGTATCATGAATGACATGATATTAATGGATAACTCGTGGAAGTATTTTTCCCTTCCATATTAATGGAAGCTTATATCACAAAATTTTTATTAAAATACAACTTTTCATTAAATTCCATGTACATGGTGTAACTGAATGTTTATTTTAGATATTCAAATAATGATGTATCAATCTTATAGGTTGATGACATGAATGTGTAGCCTAATTGATGAGATATTTAGACAAAGAGATTATATTATATAGTGATATATCGTATGTGATTTTCAACATTGCAACATTAACATCTTTATATTGGGTTCTATAACCTGTTTCTAGATAGTAAACTTGGAATTTATGAAAGATATATTAATTTTAATGAGAATGAAGTATAGAGTATCACACACTATGTGTTTCCATTGATCTCGAATAAATTCTATTTGAATTCAATTATTGGACGAAATATTATTCTCATAACTGAGGAATAATTTTATTCAGGTTTTATTGATCAAAAATAATTTAATGAATATTTAATAAATATTTATTTACCATATTTTTAATTATAATATTTATTTTATAGATAATTTTTAAATTAAAAATTTATTCTGGTATTTAATAAATACAAATGAGGACAAGCAGACCACGATCATGTCTTGTGATAAATATTAATTTTTAACTAGTAAAATTGTATTTATCATTTATCCAATTAGAACATTCCATAAAAATATAATAATAATAATATTATTATATGGGATGGGGTTAGATAAGGTTTATTATATTATTGAAGGTCCATTGTTCAATTAAATGAAATTTTAACCTAAACCCCAACTCTAAAAAAAAGAAAATTATGTCTATTGTGTAGGGTTAATTGAGAATTTAGAATCATTTCACAAAACATAATCCTCTCTAGATTCCTAATTCTCTCATCTTCTCAAGGAGTATAATAACTCATCTAAGCTTAAAGGATTTTAAAGTGATTAATATGAACAATTCCAGGTGATTGATCCGCTATGCTAGAACCCAACAATCTATTAGTGTTATTTATAAATAAAAGGACCATGTGTGGATCAATACTATAGGGGATCTAATTTGGGTCCTCTCTACGAAAGTACGATAACCTAAAAAATGTTTCAGATGATCAACATCTTCATCAAAGAAATATCCTAATATAAAGTAATCTTTATTAATATCTGGTCGAAATTAATTATAAGTTTAATTTTAAAAAGATACTCTTTAGGTTCCTAGATTTCTATATCAATATTCAATAGAAAAATTTAATTTGTGATGATGTTTGTGTCTTTCACAATTGAAAAATGACCCATCGAATATGATAGAAACTTAATGGTTATTCACCCAAAAAGAACTTTCACTGTGTATGGATCCTTCAAGTGTCATCAGAGTGGTCACATTTTAATTTTTAATTATTTATTTTCTTTTTGATCTATATGAACAATATTGTTTAGATATTTAATTTTAATATTATTCATTATTTAATATAAAGTTTAATTAACATTCTTTCAAAATTTCAATATTTTTCATTTAAGATTCGTATTTTTCAAGGACCAAGAACATATGAATAATGACTGGAGATGCCAAAGTCTTTGGCCAATTAATTAGCTTACAAAAAATGTAGCTAGAGTACACACCATGTAACCAAGTTAACTACACCTGGAAGTGTCATGAGATACATGATACACCAAACAACTATTACACATGATACGTTTATTGAACACCTCATGTAGACTGAGTGAACTTGGAACACTGTTTTTCAAATTACATGGTATGTAGTAGGCATACATGTATTAGTGAAGAAATTCACTAACCATGTGGTCAAATACACAGTTTCTAACCATGTGAGATTGATATCCTAGATAATTAATGGGACACATGGAATGTAGTTGGTGTAAACATCATGTAACCAATTAATTCTTTAGTTTTAAAAACATGTCAAGTCATTTTGTGGGTTATGTAGACACATGAAAAGCAGAACAAAAAATGTGTAGCTATATTACACATCATGTGGTTCCATGTTCTAGGGACATTCCAAGTCAATTGGCGCATTACATGGAAACAAAAAATGTGAAACACACATTGTATATCTCATTAGTAAACGCTTTGTAATCTAGATGAGGTACATGCTGAAGCCACATACGTTTATCCAAGGTAAAAAAATTGAGGAACATGAAATGTATCTCATTACTACACAATGTGTAGTATCCTAATAAAAATATAATTAAATTACATGTAAAATAATTAATTTTATCATTAAAACATAATTACACTGTTGGAAATAGATGTGATTGATTATGTAATAATGGTTTTTAAGAAATAATAAATTCTATATTAATTTATTATAATTATATTTAATTACTTTTTATGATAATTTATTTTTCATGAATTCATTTATGGTGGGAATCTCTAAGGGACTTAAGATGGTAATTAAGATAAAGTTAATTAATTAATAAATTAATATAAGAAAGTTTATCTTAATAATAAATAATGAATTAAAGTGAATACAAGTCAGTGTATCCTTGGGTATCTATTTCATGTGTATGGATGATCATGATAAATGAATATACCTATGTATGTGTTGATTTTATTTAATTCAATTTATTAAATGGGTTTTTCAATTATTTATTATTAAATTAAAAATGATGGCCTGTGATTCATCCCTCCCTATTTTATTATATAGGATCCTCATATCTAAGGTTGTTTATATAATTCTAATTAAACAATCCTTTAGTTCTACTCACTAACATGTGAGTTATAAACATATGTAATAAGAGGAGTATCCTAGGGTATAAAGAGGTGGTTCAAGATGTAAATGAGATGAAACCAATGATGATGATACATAGGTATATAGGTGGAATATTGAAAATCATTCCAAGAACATCATATGTATTTTACTCTAGGGTCATAGGTTGATTTATTATCTAATCAATAAATAAACTGTTATATAAGATCATGATTGGGTAATTAATTAATTAATTAATTTCTCTCTTATCATTATTTATTTTATGGATGTCAGATTGTGATCACATAAATAAATGGAATAATATGAAAATATGAAATTTAAATAAATAGATTATGTGTAAATGGTTTATCAAAACATGGTTAATCACTTAAAGTAAAATCCACTTAATATTAATAAGTCATGTAAATGAAATAACAATAAATATTTACTCATAATAAATAAAATCCCTCAACTTAATATTAAATCAGACTAAGCCTTCCAATAATTGATCATGAATGAAATCCATAGAACCAAGTGTTTAACCAACCCACATTGGGAAACTTAATTTTTTCCTGAAGTTCTTATTAAAGTTTTGGTATGACTTAACCAATTAATATCAAGAGAAGTAGCCCACAAAAGACTTGATGTGACTTGTAGGAAAGTGTTTAGGAAACCCAAGTTAGGATTTCTAGATTGAGGATTCCACTCAATAGATCAAGGAAGTAAAGGACCGTAGTTGGAAAAGACCTACCTACCTAAATACCTTCAAGTAAGTACTAATAATATGTTATTTTATAATTATAGAATAATGGAAAGTTCACCAACCACATTATCTATGTGATTAATATTAAAGAAAGTCCATCTCTTTACTAGAAGTAACTTATAGAAATGGCTAAGACACCTACATGTTGTGTTGTGTTATAAATATAAATATTATGTTATAGATTCCTCACTACCTTACCCACCTGAAATGGAGGAAAGTTATGAAGAGTTCACTATTTATGATAAACACTCGAGTGATACGGTTTATGTTCAGTGTTTAATGCTTTCATCCATGTATAACAAACTCATGAAGTCACATGAAGACATGGATTCTTATAGCATGATCCAACATCTCCATGGATTATATCAGGAGAGAGATATAAAAGAATGATTTGAGATATCCTGGGTGCACTTTCAGAGTAAGCTTAAATAATGTGTGATAGTTGGGCTTCACGTAGTCAAAATCATTGGCTACATTGAGAGCCTATAGGTTCTATAGTTAAAATTACTTGAAGAACCATGAACTGATCACATTATTATATCATTTACTTAGATATTATCAAGATTTATTGTTAATTTCAATATTAACAATATAGAGAATCCACTTATAGGTATTCTCAAACTCCTTACCTATGTTGATAAGAAGATAAATCATGAATCCTTCTGCCCTTATGGTGAATAAAAGGAATGGTCTGGAAAAGAGATCTATATACAAAGATTCTTTACAATTCCCTTCCATGAAGAGAAAGATCAAGGGATAATACATAGAATAAGATTATATCTATTTTTCATGTGGGAAGAAGGTCCATTGGAATAAAAATTTTATCCTAGAAAAGAAGTTAGTAAAGGCTTCATGTGAGTTTGTTATCAAGTAAAATTTATCTATTTCTACAAATTCGGTATTAGATACAACATATGGTTCTCACATATGTCTTTAAATATAAGAACCATGTAGATTCAAGAAGATTTTACAAGGGTAGGTAGATCTATGGGCATCTAACAGAGGCATAATAACTTTTTTAACTATTGGGAACTACCACCTTACATTGCTGAAGAGAATTATCCTGGTTTTAAAGATTATTATTACGTATCATTTATTACCAAAAACATTATTTCTATATCCACAATTAATACTGATGGATTTAATTCCAAATTTTGGAATAAATGTTTCTTATTTTATAAATAAATCATTTATTATTGTAAGGAACATTTAAATAACGGTATTTACATGTTGGATTACATAAACAACGTAATGGAAATTGATAATTAAACTAGTTCACATGACTCATACCACAACTAACTTTGGCCCCATTGGATAGGTCATGTAAAAAATATTTTTGACTAAATTACACCAAGATGGATACTTATATTCCTTTTAACTAAAACCACTTGGTGCATTTCATTCATGATTACAAGGAAAAATAACTAAAACCCTGATCGGGTTGTCGAGTGCGTCAAATTAGTTGTTTAATTTTGACTAGAATTTATGCAATACAACAGGAACCCTAGGTCGTCTCTCGACGGAGCCTTAGATCATTAATTTAAAAATAGGGTTTTGATTATGAAAGTATAAAGGTACATGGGGTTTATTAATACTTGGGTTTGATGATAAAATATGATAATAGAAAATGAAAGTGATAAAACAAAGTAGAAGTAAACAAGATTGGTTAAACATGATCAACCCAGGGTACTCTCATGATGTTCATCCTTCATCGCTTCATGATATAGGGTTATGATATTTTAATCCATGGTTTTTAACACCTATAACCAGAATGTTACTGAGTTTATACTAGGATAACTCCTAGGGTTTAGTCAAAAACACACAATGATTCACCAGACACCGTCGATGATTGGGTGATTTGTGTTTGACATCATAACCGAAACTCACCAAGGAAACACACGAAGAACTCGATGTGTTGTCCAGGTTTGTAGGTTATTTAATTGTGATACCATGAAATAAATGTACATGACATTGACAGTGCTTATATGAGTTCAATTGACCAATATGAACCACACAAACACCATAATTGAAAGGGGGAAAAGGAAGTGCGAAACGGTGTGTGAAACATCACATGAATGGGTACCCCCAAACATGATCATATGAGTTGAGAATGAAATACCAGTACATAAATCGATAAAATAATAATATAGGATGATGAAAAAAAACAAAAAAACCTGGAATTAAAAATATAATTCAATGATTACAAACATGAATCTTGGGATTTACATCACGTTCCTCCCCGAGTGATCACAAGGGGTTTAGAAATCCATGAGAGGGGAGGAAGAAGAAGATATTTGAAGTAGCACTTCCCATATCCTCCATTAAATCTAGTGATGATAAAAAAACTATTTGGGACACCAAAATTGCATCACCTTGCCTCTGATTCGAACTACCAAATGGGGTACCCAAGGTGCCAATTTATAGGCAAAGTGGGAAGCTGGTTTAAGGCACACATATTTCTTCAACCTACTTGTACCACTTGTTTCGGCCTCTAGAAAGAATTATCTCACTTTGGAGAAAATAAAAAAGTTTTATCCCCACCTCTTTACTGTCTCCACCGAAAGTTTGATACCCTTTGGACACATAAAGCTCAAGATATTGATAAAATACAGAACACCGTATCTGACTTTGTGCAGATTTGATTCCTTGGACATATCAGTTCGGATGGGAATCATAGATTCTGAATGAGACTTTGGTTCCTTAATATTAAATGTATCCCATTAAATTTTGGACCATATCACAAAATATGAGCCCATTTGAATTCACGTAAGTTTCTAAACAGGAACAACAGTGGACAGGTCTTCTTGGATCCATGCAATTTTGGTCCATTTTTCTTCCACTTCATCAAGGGCCCTCCAAATCATCTCCTCCTACATTGAAATAATAAAAACAAGTAACATTGAACATTTTAATAGTGATTAAAATTAATTAATTTATTAAAACATAAAGTGAAATTTATTATTTTATTTGGAATATTCATTACAAAACCAGTTTAAAACAGCAGTGTAAGGGTGGATTTGAATAGTGAATAGATGTGTGATCAAACCCCATTTAGTGGAAAAGGTTAAATGGACAAGGAGATTCTTGAATTAGTTCATACTAATGTGCGTGGACCATCTCTAGTTAAATCAAGGTCTGGGTACTCATATACTCTAACTTTTAATAATTATTTTAGTAGATATGGACATGTCTACTTAACAAGGTATAAGTTATATTACTTTGAGAGATTAATGGAATTCAAGAATGAAGTTGAGAATAATCTTGGTAAAAATATTAAGAAACTTCACTCAGATCATGGTGGAGAATATATTAATAAAGACTTAATTTATTATTCTCAACTAGCCCCTCCTCATGCACCACAATGGGATGGTGTAAACAAAATAAGAAACCGAACCCTATTGGACATGGTGAGATCCATGATGAGTTATTCAAGTCTTATATTATCCTTTTATGGATACAAATTACATACTATAGCATACATAAAAAAATGAGTGACAAATAAATAATCATATGGTATTACATACCAATTTTGGAGTGGAATGAAACCCTTGTTGTCATACTTACATGTGTGATAATGTGAACCATTTGTTAAGGCCTCTCTATTCAACAATGTTTAACCCTAAGTCAAAATGCATACCTTTATAGGAAACCCCATGGAGATAGGGTGATATTACCTTTATGAAAATTTATACAAAAAAAGGTTTAGTGTAATGACACACTATATTGATTGAAAGGGATAATATCTCTAACGAATATGGTGTGAATAAGATCGACTTTGATGAAGTCCAAGCTCAAGGTACATAAGAGTTGGAACAGGGTAAAATTCCAAAAATCCTCATGAAAAATATGTTCTGAAGGCACAAGTACTATATAGTATTACAAGAGAATATAGGGAACTATAACGATATGGTTTTCTAGTCACCAATGATGGAGACTCAATATTAGCTTATAATAATGATCCTATAACCTATACGGAAGTAGTAAGTGGCCTAGATTTTTCTAACTGGAAAGAAGCTATGAATTATGAAATGGATTTCAAGTACAAAAACTAAGTCAGGATTTTAGTAGATCATCTAGTGAATGTAAATCACATTGGTTATAAATGGGTATTAAAAAAGAAACTAGACATGGATGGTCAAGGAAATACTTATAAGGTATGACTGGTTACAAAAGTTTTCAAACAACATCAAGGCATAGACTAGGATAAAACATTTTTACCAGTTTCTATGATAAAATCCATCATAATTCTACTATCCATTATGAATTAACATTACTATGAGATTTATAAAATGGATGTAAAAATATTATTCCTTAACAAGAACCTTAGAGAAGATTTATATATGATAAAACCTGAAGGTTTTTTAACTCAAAAGGTTTCTAATAAGGTATGAAAATCTCAAACATTCAATTGTGGATTAAAGGAATAATCTAGGTCATGGAATATTTAGTTCTATGAATTCATAATAGAATTTAGTTTCATAAAGAAAAAAAATGTGAGCCTTATATCTATAACCGGTTTAGTGGGAGTGTGTTAATTTTCTAAATTGTTTATGTTAATTACATAATACTTTTTAGAAATGAGATACCATTCTTATAGTTTGTTAAATCCTAGTTAAATAAATTCTTCTTCTTAAAGGACTTAGGTGAAGCAACATATATTATGTGGATCAAGATCCATCATGATAGATCCAATATTCTTTTTGGTCTAAGTCAAGGTACATATATTGACATGATACTGAATAGATTTAGTATGGAACAATCTAATAGGGGATTGTTTCCAATGAAATATGGCATTCATATTTATAAGAAAATGTGTCCTTAAACACATGAGGAATGTTAGAGGATGTCAAGGATTTAATACACATTGGTGATTGGGTAAGTCAAGTATGATATACTCTGTACAATTCTAGATGTCACCTACACCTTATGTATGGTTTTAATGTATCAATATGATCTAGATAACCACCATTGGACATTATTCAGTTCAATATGTAAGTATTTGAGGTGAACTAAGGATATTTTTCTAGTCAATGGAGGAGATAAATAACTAGTCATCATTGGATATATATATATATGATAGTTTCCAAATAGATAAAGATGATCTAAAATCATAGATGAGAAACATCCTCACTCTCAATAGAGGCATTATAAGCTAAAAGAGTCTAAGAACCCAAATCTTCTTTTCAGGCACGTTTTTCCTTTTTCTAGAGTTTTTGAGAAAAATGAATTTTCTAGAAATTTTCGAAGTACACGCCGTGTACTTTCGGAGTACACGCCATGTACTCTTCCCTGACTCAAATCCATGTGCTGGCCGTGCCAGGCCACACACATGGTGTGTAAATCTGAGGTGGAGGCCGGTTAATTCGGAGTACGGAAAACTGAAGTACATGCCGTGTACTCAAGAAGTACACACCGTGTACTTTATTTTTTTATTAAATAGACCGAGGTCACGCCTAACCCCCAAATTCACCTTCTTCTCTAGATTTCGTCCGTCCAAGAGCGACCATACGGCCAGATTTTCGACGAGCTCCCGCCTCACCGTCCGTTCTCCGATTCGAGCACGGTTAATTGCATTGGAATCGCATCGATGATTTCTTCCTTCTTCTTTAGCCTCGTTTCTTGTTTACTCCTAATTTCCAAGTTATCGTGGGATGAATGTTTTGTGCGTTTTCTCAGATCTTCATCATTCTAAGGGGAATCTGTCATCGCTGTTCACGTATATCGATCTCCTGGGATCGAGGTAGGTGGTTTGTTCCTTTTCGTAGAAAGTATGTGAATATTTTGTTCAAATTCCACCAATTCCCTTGAATGGGGAATTGGGGGTTTCCTGTTTTTGCCCTGCTTTTTTCCTAATTTGCTTGATTTCTATAGTAGAGGTTTATGTTTGTGAGTAAAGTAATTTATTTTGTGCTCAGTTTGCTTTGCCATGCTTGTTCTTCCTGTTTGACGTTTTTCCAGTTGCCATGCTTAGTCATAGGATAGTAGAACTGCCACCTTGTTATTTCAGTTGAGCCTTAGAATGATAGCCAAGTAGTTCTTGAGGTTTACTTTGGACGATATACGCATGCTGATCATTTTTAGTTTTACTCAGGACTGTGAGAACCTAGAGTAGTAGACCAAAGGGAGAGTTGACGGAAGGGCTTCTCCAGAGTGTATTTTAATACGATATGAGACCACAAGGGGAATTGATGTTGAGTGCTTACCTAGAGAGTCTGTCGATCCTCGATGTGGGCCACAGGGGGAATTGACATTGAGTGCTTCCCCAGAGTGCCTTTAGCACGATACGAGACTATAGGGGGAATTGACGGTGAGTGCTTCCCTAGAGAGTCTATTAATTTCATAGCGGAACCAGAGGGGTGAGACTGTGTGTGCCTCCCAGAGGGTTGCTAGTACTTGTGGGTTGAACCATAGGGGTTAGGCTATGAGGGATACCAAGAGGGTTAACTATTTCTTCTTTTGTTGCTGGATGTTTACTTGTGTACTTTATTGTTAGAACTGTGGATTGTAGCTGCTTGCTATTTCTTGTTTACTGCTTCTTGTTATATTACTTCCATGTATTCATTGACTGTTAGGCACAAATATTTGGGTGATTGCCTACTGGGATTGTATCTCACACCCTGTTTGGGCCATGATTTTGGGCCCAAGTAGACTATGTTGCTGCAGGTATAGATAAGGGCAAGCGCCCTCATACATCAGGTTCTTGATTGAACTGGAGATGGAGAGCATGAGACTGAGCTGTGACTCGTGATGCTAAGGATTTTATTTTGTTTTCCTTTGCACTTTGTTTTCAGTTGTATTCCATCACGTTGTTGTCTTTTCTACTTTCCATAGATACTTATACCTGCTGTATTATTGTCATCATTGTTATATATCTACTTTGCTTCTGCTGTTTGGTTTCTGTTGTTATGCATGTTGTTACTGCTTCGGCTATTGACTGTTGTTTCCACTGTATACCTTATCGAATGAGGGAATAGTTTCCCCACCGACTCACCAAGGCCCTCGCTGCTAGTCGGTAGCCTATGGCATTCGGTGAAATGCGCGTTAGGTCATGTGGCGAACCAGGTACGGGGCACCAGTGGAGGGGCTCTGGACTCAGGTCGTTACAAAGTGGTATCAGAAGAGTTCTTTTCTCTTGCTTTACTATTTGGAGACCTTATCCAGGGATAGGATGGATTCGGTACTTGGTATTAAGCTGTGCTTCGGAGTAGTTAACCCGTGTACAGGGAAAATCCATACTAACTCATTAATTACAGTTGCTAGTTTTGAGGTTTTATAGTTGATCTGATTTCACCTAGAGTGATTCACATGGCTTGTGCTATTACTGTTTTGATATTGCGGTTCTATTTCTGTCACAACCCGATGAGATGAGGGTATGCCGTCTCATGCATAATATAGAAACTTGTAGGAATAACATGCCATGCATTCTTTCCATGCCATCTAGGGTGCATTAGCAATTGCATGCTGTTGTGATAGACTTTGTGTAGATTGTACATGTTGTTGTGATAGTTTCTTGATAGATTCTCTGCTGTTATGTTAGAAAAATGTTTGTTTTGTTCCTTGCTTAAGTGAACACTAAATTTTGGTTCTTGAGGTGTTATGGCCCCTCACGGATCAGAATTTGGCACTCTTTTCGCCTTGTTTTAGTGTTTCTGGAATTCTGTACAGTTTCAGAGCTACTGCCCACAAAAACCCAGAATACACGGTGTGTACTTTTAGAATACACGCTGTGTAGTTTTTAGGCTGTGTCACTGACCGTGTGAGCAGAACACGGTGTCGTGGAAGTAACTTTGGGAATACACCGTGTACGGTAGCTAAACGCCGTGTAAGTTCGGAGTCGTGTACTCGGCCGTGTCACTAACAACACGGGTCTGGGAAGCACGGGTAGAACATACCGTGTCCATAGGGAACACGCCGTGTTGTTCTGTCCAGGTACCCAGCCGTGTCACGAACAAAATGGGCCGGTGTTACCTTACTTTCCACATGCTGTGTTTGTAGGGAACACGCCGTGTAGTCCTGTCCAAGTACCTGGCCATGTCATGAACAACACGGGCCGACGTTACCTTCCTTTACACAGGCCATGTTTGTTCGAAACATGCTGTGTAGTCTTTACCAGGTACCCGGCCGTGTCACGAACAACATGGGACGGTGTCACCTTCACCTATACATGCCATGCTTGTTCGGAGCATGCCGTGTAAGGTCCAGCTGTGTAGACGGCTGTGCACTCAACAACACGGGCCGCCGAAGCCTTGTCTAGTACACCCCGTGTATGTTTAGAACACATGGTGTAGTCTCGGGTTAATTCGGACTTTGTGGGTTAGCCGTGTAAAGAGACTCAGGCAGGGGATTAGTTTTCTTGTACATGCCATGTGTTGGGGTCAACACTCCATGTAGTTAGAGGTGTTACACGACATGTAGGGCAGGAGTACACGCCCATGTCAGTGGCTTAAGAAGACACACTGTGTAGTTTTTATACACGCCGTGTAGTCGTGTTTTGCAATATTTTGTGTTTTTCTTCCCATGTTCCCATTTTGTACTCTTGTGTTCTCTGTCCTTGTTTTTCTAATCTAAGGTGTACTTTTGATCTTTCAGAGATATGCCTCCGAGATGTCCTCTGGTCGTACATCTGTTGTCAGGCAGTGATCAGACACCAGACATGGCTGATCAGGGACTTCCTGCTGATCCCCCAGTCGAGCCAGCCTTGGCACCGGCTGTCATACCAGTTGCGGGCACTGATGCGCAGTTCAGGGAGGGCTTCATGAGGATGATGCATGCCTTCCCGGGAGCACCACCTCCTGCCACGACTATGGCAGACATGACGCGGGTTTTCCAGCAGCAACATCCTCCCACGTTCTCGGGGGAAGGAGGACCTCAGGCTGCAGAGTCATGGATGGAAGCCATGTTGACTATATTCAAGCATCTGGAGACGCCTCCAGAGAGGCGGGTCAAGCTCAGCACCTACATGATCTGATACTCCACCAAGAGGTGGTGGGACGTGATCTCACAGTCAGGTCAACAACAGGCTATGACTTGGGAGGAGTTCCAGTGCATGTTCTATGACTACTTCTACCTGGAGACCCTGAGGGCTGATCGAGACCGGGAGTTCATGAGCATAGAGCAGGGTACTCTATCTTTCATGGAGTATTCCTCTTGTTTTACCGAGGTTCAGCGTTTTACACCCCTTTGGGATGGGAGTGGGGTGTTCTTGGCGAGGAAGTTTGAGGATGGACTCAGGCGGGAGATCCGCTCGCAGGTGAACATCTTCCAGTTGACTTCTATTACTTCCATTGTCAACCAAGAACTGATTGTGAAGCACAATCTGAGAGACTCTGGAGTTGCGAGTTAGGGCAGTTCTGCTTCCAGAGCTAGTTTTCCTCCAGATGACAGCAAGAACCGCCGTAGGGAGCCTATGCGCGGTGATTCAAGGAAGCGAGATGCATCGTCAGGCAGCCAGGTGACATGATACCAGTGTGTCCGGATAGGGCACACGAGGCCGCAGTGCCAGAGAGACCCCGTGGAGTGCCGGTATTGCGGCAAGATGGGTCACCTTCAGCGTTTCTGTCAGGTTTTCTCACTAGTAGCTGGTGACCGGGGTTATTCTATGACTCCTCGTTCAGGATCATCCCCAACAATTTCTCACAAGTCGGGAAACTGGAGTTCTTATGACCATTCAGGTCGAGGTGGAGGTCGAGGCCATGGTTGTCAGCCACTAGTTCCTCAGCACCAGCAGGGAGGTTCAGCTCAGAGTGGTCAGCCAGGGGCGCAGGGCCGCGGTACAGGCTAGTCTTTCTCCGTGGAGCAGACTTATCAGGAGAAAGATCCTGACCCTTCTACTGTTTGAGGTACGATTTTAGTAGCCTCAGTTTTATCTTCAGCCCTTTTCTATAATGGTGGCACACATAGCTTTATCTCCATTGCTGTCGTGGAGAGCCTTGGGCTCTGCATCTTTTCTTCTGCCGACTCGTTGACACTAGACACACCTTTGGGAATGAGGACATCTCGTGTACGCCAGTGTAGAGAGTGCCCTCTCGAGGTTTCATGGTATCACTTCTTATGGGATATATATGTCCTAGAGACGACCGACTATGATGTCATCCTCGACATGGACTAGTTTATTATCTTCCAGGAAGTCGTTGACTGTTACCATCGTAGAGTCAGTTTCATCTCACCAGAGGGTGAATCTTTTCTTCATAGAGGTGAATGGGACGTTCGGGCGAGTCGGGCGGGACTCGAGCATCTTGGGCCAGGAGGAGTGACGACCCAGATTGCTAGTCTTTATCTGGATGATTAGGGGACTCCACAATTGGACTTTCCTCCAGTGGTGGATCACTTCAGGGATGTCTTTCCAGAGGACTTTTCAGGTTTGCCTCCGAAGCATGAGGTAGACTTCTCTATTGAGATCGTTCCAGGAGTAGCACTAGTGTTCATTCCTCCCTATAGGATGGCCACACCTGAGTTGCAGGAGCTCAAGAAGAATTTGGAGGAGCTACAGGCTAAGGGCTTCATCCGACCCAGTACTTCTCCTTGGGGTTTGCCTGTTCTGTTTGCGAAGAAGGCAGACGGTACCCTTCGGCTTTGTGTGGATTATCGGAAGCTGAACCGGTTGATGGTCAAGAACCGATATCCCTTGCCGCGGATTGATGACCTCTTAGATCAGCTTCGAGGAGCCCAGGTATTCTCGAAGATCTACTTGAGGTCCGGTTATCAGCAGTTTCATGTTAGACCATCAGATATACCTCTGACAGCCTTTAGGAGCAGATATGGTCTATACGAGTATACAGTCATGCCGTTCGGTCTCACGAATGCACCTGCAGTTTTCATGGCACTGATGAACCGAGTGTTCCATCCTTACTTGGATTCCTTCATCATGGTCTTCGTGGATGATATCTTGGTGTACTCTCACACTCGAAACGACCATGCCACACATCTTGAGATCGTTCTGAGTACACTGAGAGAGAACCTTCTTTATGCTAAACTCTCGAAGTGACACTTCTGGATGGATCATATTCACTTCTTGGGTCACGTCATCTCAGAGGCAGGAGTATCTGTGGACCCAGAGAAAGTGAGAGCTGTAGTTTCCTAGGAGCATCCGAAGAACATCTTTGAGGTACGAAGTTTCCTAGGGCTGGCTGGATACTACCGACGCTTCATTCGGGACTTTTCTCGCTTAGCAGCACCTTTGACAGGTCTGACCAAGATGGGGGAGAAGTTCTTATGGTCATATTCTTGTGAGTCAGCCTTCCAGGAGCTGAAAGGGAGGTTGACGTCAGCACCGATACTAGTCCTACCAGAGCCAGGCAAGAGCTACACTGTTTATTGTGATGCTTCAGGTATTGGGCTAGGAGCTATGCTTATACAGGGAGATAGAGTCGCTGTGTATGGGTCTCGGCAGTTGAGGCCACATGAGAGGAACTACCCTACGCACGATCTGGAGTTGGAATCTGTTGTTAATGCCTTGTGATGTTGGAGACACTATCTTCTGGGAGAGCACTTTGTGGTCTTCACTGACCATAAGAGTCTCAAGTATATCTTCACTCAGCGTGTTCTGAATCTGAGGCAACGCAGGTGGGTCGAGTATCTACAATCTTTTGATTTCGAGCTTGCCTATACGTTAGGAAAGGGAAATGCTGTGGCAGATGAATTGAGCAGGAGAACTCAGATTCAGGCAGTTTAGGAGGCTAGTAGTGAGTGTAAGCTGATGGATCTGTTCTCTGAGATGCATCTGGAGGTGCACGACAGACGGGGACAGACTTTTCTATCTTCTATAGCTATTACCTCCACGCTACTTGATTGGGTACGAATGAGGAAACTATCAGACTCAGAAGGCTTAGTCCTGTGGGAGAGTGTGTCAGGAGAGGACCATCTTCCTGGATGGACAGTGGGCGAGGATGAGATCTTGCGTTTCCAGAGACACGTATGGGTTCCAGCAGACATACGCAAGGAGCTGATGCAGGATTTTCATTCCTCTGTTTGGGCAGTTCATCCTGGCATCACCAAGATGTATCGGGACCTTCATTGCCAGTACTGGTGGCCGGGGATGAAAAAGGATGTTGCTGGTTTTGTCATGAGATGTTCTACTTGTCAGCAGGTGAAAGTAGAGCATCGGCGACCAGCGAGACTTTTGCAGCAGTTACCCATTCTGGAGTGGAAGTTGAATGATGTTACGATGGACTTCATGACTGGGTTGCCAAGATCGCCTCAGGGAAACGATGCTGTTTGGGTTGTCGTCGACAGGCTTACGAAGGTTGATCACTTCTTTCCGATCAAGGAGACCTTCAGTTTCGATGATATGGGATGACTTTACATCAGAGATATTGTTCGCCTGCATTGAGTTCCAGGCTCTATTTTTTCAGACAGAGATGCGTGCTTTACTTCTCGGTTCTGTCAGGGACTTCAGAAGGCCTTGGGTACAGATGTACTTTTGAGTACAACATACCATCCCCAGACTGATGGCCAGTATGAGCGCACGATTCAGGTACTTGAGGATATGCTCCGAGCTTGCATTATAGACTTTGGCGGTTCTTGGTAGAAGCATATTCCTCTGGTGGAGTTCGCCTACAATAACAGTTTTCAGGCGACCATTCAGATGGCACCGTATGAGGCTTTATATAGTAGGCCATGCCGATCAACCTTATGCTGGCAGGAGGCAGGAGAGGCAGCTTTGCTGGGACCTCGTCTTGTACAGGGGACTTCAGAGCAGAGAGAGCTGATTCAGAAGAGGATGGGTACAACGCAGTCTTGACTGAAGTCTTATGCTGATCAGTGGAGACGACCTATGGAGTTCGAGGTCAGTGATCAGGTTTTCCTGTGTGTCACACCGAGGTTGGGACACAAGAGGATTCAGAGACAGGGTAAGCTTTCACCGCGGTACGTCGGGTCGTTTGAGGTCTTGGAGAGAGTTGGGTCGGTCGGCTATCGGTTGCAGCTACCTCAGCGGTATCGGGCCATGCATGACATCTTCCACATCTCCCAGCTTCAACATTACTTTTTAGACCCGTCTCATGTCTTTCAGCCTGAGGAAGTCGATCTTGAAACATATGCTTTGTTCGAGGAGCATCCTATCCGGATTGTCGATCGCAGTACGAAGGTTCTCCGCGGGCAGTCTGTTCCTCTGGTACGGGTGCTATGGTAGCATGGGCGAGTACAAGACGAGACCTGGGAGAGGGAGACCGATGTACGATCACAGTGGCTGAAGCTATTCAGGGTTTCTCCTTCTCCTCCTTGTTAGGGAAATTTGGGGACAAATTTCTTTAAGGGGGGAAGTTTGTAAGAACCCAGATCTTTTTTTCAGGTACGTTTTTTATTTTTCTGGAGTTTTTGAGAAAAATGAATTTTCAGGAAATTTTTGAAGTACACGCCATGTACTTTCTGAGTACACGCCGTGTACTCTTCCCTGGCTCGAAGCCGTGTGCTGGCCGTGTCAGACCACACACACGGTGTGTAAGGCTGAGGTGGAGGCCGATTAATTCGGAGTACAGAAAACTGAAGTACACGCCGTGTACTCAAGAAGTACAAGCTGTGTACTTTCTTTTTTTTTTCATTAAACGGACCGGGGTCACGCCTAACCTCCAAATTCACCTTCTTCTCTAGATTCCGTCTGTTCGAGAGTGACTTTACAACAAGATCTTCGATGAGCTCCCACCTCACCATCCGTTCTATGATTCGAGCACGGTCGATTGCATTGGAATCGCAGCAGTGAGTTCTTCCTTCTACTTTATCCTTGTTTCTTATTTCCTCCTCATTTCCATATTATCGTGGGATGAAGGTTTTGCGCGTTTTCTCAGATCTTCGTCATTCTAAGGGGAATCTGTCGTCGCTGTTCACGTATATCAATCTCTTGGGATCAAGGTAGGCGGTTTGTGCCTTTTCGTAGAAAGTATGTGAATATTTTGTGCAAATTCAACCAATTCCATTGAACGGGGAATTGGGGGTTTCCTATTTTTGCCCTACTTTTTGCCTGCATTGCTTGATTTCTGTAGTAGAGGTTTATGCTTGTGAGTAGAGTAATTTATTTTGTGCTCAGTTTGCTTTTCCATGCTTGTTCTTCCTGTTTGGTGTTTTTCCAGTTGCCATGCTTAGTCGTAGGATAGTGGAAATGCTACCTTGTTATTGATGTTGAGCCTTAGAATGATAGCCAAGTAGTTCTTTAGGTTTACTAGGGATGATATATGCATGATGAACCTGTTTAGTTTTACTCAGGACTGTGAGAACCTAGAGTAGTAGACCAAATGGAGAATTGACGAAAGGGCTTCTCTAGAGTGTCTTTTAATACGATACAAGACCACATGGGGAATTGACGTCGAGTGCTTCCCCAGAGAGTCTGTAGATCCTCGATGCGGGCCACATGGGGAATTGACGTTGAGTGCTTCCCTAGAGAGCCTTTAGCACGATACAAGACTATAATGGGAATTGACGGTGAGTTCTTCCCCAGAGAGTCTATTAATTTCATAGCTGAACCAGAGGGGTGAGACTGTGTGTGGCTCCCAGAGGGTTGCTAGTACTTGTGGGTTAAACCATAGGGGTTAGGCTGTGAGAGCTACCTATAGGGTTACCTATTTCTTCTTTTGTTGCTGGCTATTTACTTGTGTACTTTATTGTTAGAACTGTGGATTGTAGCTGCTTGCGCTTTCCTGTTTACTGGTTCTTGTTATATTACTACCATGTATTCATTGACTGTTAGGCACAGATCTTTGGGTGATTACCTATTAGGATTGTACCTCACACTCTGTTTGGGCCATGCTTTTGGACCCAAGAAGACTATGTTGCTATAGGTATAGATAAGGTCAAGCGCCCTTCTAAATCAGGTTCTTGATTGCATTGGAGCTCGAGAGCATGTGATCGAGCCGTGACTCGTGATGCTGAGGAGTTTATTTTTTTCCTTTTCACTTTGTTTTCAGTTGTATTCCAGAACATTGTTGTGTTTTCTGCTTTCCATAGATACTTGTACCTGCTGCATTATTGTCATCATTGTTATATATCTACATTGCTTCCACTGTTTGGTTTCTGTTGTTGTGCATGTTGTTACTGATTCCGCTATTGACTATTGTTTCCACTGTATACCTTACCAAATGAGGGCATAGTTTCCCCATAGACTCACCAAGGCCCTCGCTGCTAGTCGGCAGCCTCTGGCATTCGGGGAAACGTGCTTGAGGTCATGTGGCGAACTGGGTACGGGGCACCAGTGGAGGGGATCTAGACTCGGGTCGTTACAAAGAGATCAAATAATGTTGTGGCCATAGATTCTATAGTAGAATCTGAGTACATAGGATCTTATGAGGTAACTAAAGAAGAAATTTGGATACATAACTTCATCCAATAGCATTACACAGTACCTATTAGTAAAGACCCCATTACACTATATTATAATAATATTATAGTAGTGTCCCTTATAAAGGATCCAAGGTCACATCAGTAGATGAAGAACATACATCATAAGTATAATCTTTTGAGATATTTTTCTCAAAGTAGTAAAGTTGTAGTGAGTAGAATATACATGGAATACAACATGGAAGACCCATTGATTAAAGATTTAACTTAGTAGAAACATGATCACCATGTGAGGTCTAGAGGACTAAAAGTCATAGGTAGTTTGCTCTAGTCCAAGTGGAAATGTGCTGGATTTAGTGTTCTATAACCAAATATTTTTACTTTAGATTATAAGTATATTATAAGATTTTAATACCAATAAAACATATTATTACATAATGTTTATTGTTCAACATGAATTAATTGTAATAATATCAAATAATATCTGACACATTGAAAAGGGTATAACAGATCCCCACTATGATGAGAACCTTGAAATACCATGACAGTATTCTTAAACCTAGTTCTATGGTCATATAAAATTCTATGATGGGGAACATAGAATATTTTCTATTTGGTGTGATTACTCATAAGTGGACGAGACTTAATCAAATTAATTTCACACTTGATAATCTCCAAGATAGAATATTATGATAATGTACGGGTTTTTTTCACCATATATTCCTATTTTTGAGTGTTTTCAATGGTCCTTAAACTTCAAGATTATTAGTAAATAATATCATGAATCAAAAACATAGATTTACTGACCAAAACCATGATTCCATAAGTTCATTGGAGGTTGGTTATACTGGGTGCATCACAAATGACATATTATTAATGAATAATTTGAGGAATTGTTTATCCCTTCTATATTAATGGAGGTTTATATCTCATCCCTTTGATTGAAATATAACCATAGAATTAAATTACATGAACATGGTGTAATTATGAGTTTATTTCACATAGTCAAAGAATGACGTATCAAGAAAATAGGTTAATGACATGGATGTGTAACCTGATTGATTAAATATTGAGATAAATGGATTATATGACACAACAATCACTCTTATGTTGTTTTGGATGTTGTTGTAGGTTCTAGGTGTAGTGGAAGAATACGTTGGTAGGTTCCCAACTTTGATTTTTTTCATAATCGATGATCAATCCAAGATATATATGATGATGAATGTTATGATACATTGAATTGAATCAAAGAAATATAAAATGGGTAATAACATTAGAACTGATAAAGAGGAGATCAAAACATATTTTTTATAATTAATTTAATTAGATAAAGAATTACCTATAAGTAATTCTTTCTTCTTTGATGAATCTGACGATAGATATGTGGTGAACCGTTATTACGTTGTAGAAACCAAGTGTATATTTCCTCTAGCGGTGATCCACACTTGTTCCACGAATCTCCAAACATCACTGATGGAGTCTCTGGGAGCTAGCATGAAATATCCTTGCACTTTCATCATCCGCCTTCGATCTCCTTGTGAATCGCTTCCAAAGAGTTCTCCTTGATCTGGTGGAGGAGGATTTCTATTAATTTTTGAGCGTATTCTTGGATAAAGAATCTCTATAGCCTTGAGATAATTCCCCAATATTGTTGTGCACAGCCAAAAAAATGAATTGGATATTGAGAAAATAACATAAATGGGTTTATATATCACTAGGATTAAAATAAAATAATTTCACAAGTTCCCTTAATTATTTATTTAATCATAGTGAAACCAAATTTCAAATAATAATAATAATATCATTATTTCTTGACATGCACTTAACTTGTGAATTATAATTTAATATTATTTAATAAAATAATATTCAATATTTATTATCTATCACCGGACCTAAAATAATGGTCCACCATTTCATTATAATACTTATTAGACATTGAATAATGTATATTTATTTATTAAATAAATATCACTACATTATTCCCTATTAAATAAATAAATAAATTTTAAATTTACTAAAATAGAAATTAAATATTTATATGTGACCAATCATACATGAATAATTATTAAACCATATACATGAATAATTTTTATTCAAACTGTTAAATAATATATAATAATATATTATTTAACTCAGATTATGGATATACTTAGTGTGTGACCATCTAGGACTCTTTATCAGTAGCATTAGGTGGAGCATCTTAAAGTCCAAGGTTAACATCAAGTAGCATGCCAAGACACCCATAGAGAAAGAATTTGATGCCAAAATGATATAATATCTCATAAGAATTCTTATTTTGTAATATAATCCCTTTATCACAATATCTCAAATCGAACAGGTTGCATGCCAGTGCCATCAATCTATGTGCTCGATTATCTCTTTCTTTGAGTTTTCTAGAAATGAAACTCACCTATTTAACACCATGGAAATGGATTTATTTAAGCTATATAATTTCTATCAAATAGCATGATATATTAACTTTTGTTAAAGAACAGAAGGGATAAATCCTTTCTCACATTATTCATTAATGCAATATTACTCATGACGCACCTAACATATCTTACTTCACTGCGAACATCTATCATCATAGTTTTCTTCAATACATCTAAGTTCATGAATCATAATACAAATTAATAATAATCTTAAAATTCATGGACCAATAAAAACTTCCGTATATAGTAACATCCAATGACACATATAGATGTGTATTTTCTACTGGCAGGTCTTGTTCTCTTTATATCCTACTAGATATTACCAAGGGAATACACCATGAGAAGGTTTCTAAAAGTTATATGAGTCTACACACCTGATAGAATGTATCATTTGTGTCCCCAAAATGATATCATCCATCTATAGAACATATATTCAATAATAGTGTCATAGCACTTCTAGGTTCTTATCACAGTGGGGAATTGCTATAACCATTTAGTGTGACCGCTACTCTTAGGACATTATCACATACTATGTCACACAGAAGAACAATCATGATATGATAATTAGTTTTATAATATTCAAAACAATTAATACATGTTTATCATAAAGTACAAAGAATTTGGTTCTAGGGCACCAACTCCAAAAGTTATGACATTAAATTATTTCTCTTGGGTTCCATGACCCGTTGCTAGACAGTAATCTTGGAAACTAGTCATGCTCAATTAATTCCAATAAAAAATAATCCTATAGGGTCACACAATAAGTGTTTATATTGTTTTTGATTAATTTACATTTTAATCCAATTATTAGAATAAATATTATTCTCAAGACTAGGAAATAATTTTATCCAAGTTTTATTGATAAAAAATTATTTATTGAATTTTAATAAATATTTATTAACCATATTAAGAAAAAAATATTTATTTTTTGGATAAATGTTTAATTAAAAATTTATTCGAGTATTCAATAATTTTTTTGGAGGACTAGTGGATCAAAATTATGTCCAATGATAAATATTAATTTGTAAGCTAGTGAAATAATATTTATCCTTACACCGGTTAGTGAAATCCATGAAAATATAATAATAATATTATTATATGGGTTGGGGTTATATAAGTTTTATTATATTATTTAATATCTATTGTGACATTAAATACTTTTTTAACCTAAACCCCAAATCTCTAAATAGACGGCTATGCCTATTATGTAGGGTTCATCGGGAATTGAGAATCATTGTGAACAACAAACTTCTATCTTGATTCATAATTATCTCATTTTATCAAGAATGAGAAGTAATAATTCATGCCTAAATGATATTAAAGTGATCAAGATGAAAAATAGAAGGTGATCAATCCACCATACCGGTACCCGACAATCTATCAGTGTTGTTCGGAGATCAAATGACAATGTTTGGATCACTACTTGAGGGGATATACTTTGGGTCTTCCATATGAAATGATGGTAATATGAAAATGGTTTTGTATGATCAATATATTTATCAAATAAAGATCATAATATGAGGTAATATTATATCTATCTAATTTAAAATTAATTATAAATTTAACATGAAAAATATCCTCTTTAGGTTCCATGAATTTTTTTTCAATATTAGATGGAAAAGTTTAATTGGTTATGGAATTTACATCTTGTACAATTGTAAAATGATCCACCAAATCTAATAAACACATTAATGGTTACTCTCTAAAAATTATCTTCCATTGTTTATAAAAATTTAAAATCCAATATATAATAAAAATACATTCTCATTTTTCCAGCTATAGACTGTTTAAATAGACAAACACATCTCATGTCATTCACCCATATGGTTGAGAACATAACTATCCCTTATAAAAATAGACAAGTATACCACATTTACTTTATATAGGTATGACCATACACTACCATATTCTATCTTAATCAAGGTAATTGATATAATACAAAATATATGAGAGGAAAAATCCCATCATGGTAATTCCTTATCTGACAATATGATTAGCAGCATACCCAACTAACCTTGATTATATTAGCCTCAAGGATGGTGTAAGAATGGTGTCAAAGGGTGAAGGTTCTCAAGTTAGGTTCTTTTCCATCCTTAGGTATGTGGATTCAACATGATTCATGAACCTTGAGTGTATTAAATTCATAGTGTACTACACTCCATGTTGTATACATAGCAGGTAATCCAACACAAAAAACCCCTTTTGTGTCTCATTAGAACATTTCATATATCTATATGAAATACTACTCAGATTAGCCTTAACATTTCATCAAAAACTATAATACTCCATAATGAACATCTATTAAAGGAAACTCAAAGTCATTCTTTGAGAGGTTAATTATCATTTCACCATACAAATACATATAGTAAACATAAAATAGTGATAAAGTAGGGACTAAATTTTTATATAATAAGATAAATCTTGTATTTTGAAAATAAATTAAAAATAATAACAAAACCATACATAAACACATGTTTAATCATATCACGTATGATATACTACCATATAGTCCTTATTTTTTCCAAAATTTTAGTGTTTTGTTAAAATCATTACATATCTATGTAATTACCACCACATCTCCATGTGGCCACTTAAAAAAAACCCTCACAATAAACATTTTTAGTGATAAAAATCTTGTAATAACGAGTGTTTAAATAATGGAGATACTTATGAATCCTATCCATAATGTTAAAATATTTTAGAAATGTACTAAAACTTATTTAATTAACAATATCAAATGTTATATTGTTATTGAGATCTATCACCTACTTAGTACTATTTCTGAGTTCATCATCATCATCTTGAAATGATCCAAATTAAACTTTTCCTTGAGGTCATTTTTAAAAATAAATGTAACTCTTCATATTATATTTCATGATGAATATATAATAAACTATTTTAGTATATGAAGTGACATTCAATTTTAGTTTAACAGTTATAATCATTTATTTTTTATAGTTTAAAAATCCCTAAGTCTAAAATTACTCCCACTAGTATCTTTGAAAATATATTTTATCAAAATATTATGAAAATATATACAAATTATTTTGTGTTTAAGAAATAACTACCATTTCCTTTAGTTGGAACATTTAATAAAAAAATAGTTAACATCTATATCTTATATAGTATTTTATGTGTTTAGAGAAGTATTTTGAAAATAATATCTTTTGCTTTAAAATATTTTAGTGTTGGGTGGTGAGATCATATCACTCATATTTTAATAAATATATAATAAAAACTATTTTATCCTATATAAAAATGATTTTATATTTATCTTATCTTCATAAATATTATAGAATTAAAATAAATCAGAATACCTATGGATAAAAACAACCATTTCATTTTTTTCATAACAAATATTTGTACACAATAAAATTCTCTTATAATATAAGAAAAATATAATGAAAAACATATCCTTGAATTAGACTTACTCGATCAAAAAAATTTCTATTTCATTTAAAATATCTTTAGTAGCAACCTTCACTACTATATTTGAAAACAAAATATAAGCTCTATCAATTCTTACCTAGATTTTGAACACATATATACCATTTTTTTAAATATATATTTTGTATCATATACCCTGGGAAATTGAAGAATTGATTCCTATAAGACAAACACCTAATGTGAAATTTACATTATGTTTCCCAAAATCCTTTAAGTATTCTGGATAATTCCATATCATATGGAAATATTACCCCTATTTTTAGTTGCCAAATTTAGGTTTTAATGACCTAGGCTAACAATTATACCATCCAATATTTTTCTCTTACCTTAAAATTTTACACATTTTTACTATTAATATATAAAAAGAGACTAGAAATACCATTCCTTTCCCAACCATCCTAAAAAATTAAGGTGATCGGTTAAAAATTTATCAAACTCATTCACATATTCAAAAACCTTTTAACTGTATGAATTCCAAACCTAGATCCTTAATTTAAATATTCTTCCTCTCCATGTTATTAACATACCCAATCATACCAAGAACATAATAGAAGACTAATGAATTTTTTGAGATTATAGAAACTAATGACTTTGAAACCTTATATAATTACTTTTATTTTTTGTATAAAAATATAAATTTACATATTGACCAAAATAAATATTCAGTTTATTAATAATGGTTTAATCTAACATGTAAAATTTTCCATCTTTTTTTAGAATGATTATTAATTTTCTCTAGAATTATATGAATTTTCATCTATTAATCTTCTACCTGTATAATATTGATCTCAATGTTATGTTTGATGATGATTATAACACCTTGTCCTAAACTTAATGAACAATGACCATGGAAAGGAAAAAACTAGACCCTAGTCACACCTCTATATATTCCAAAGGTTACTAACTAGTAGTAATGTCTTAAAAGGTCATCGAGAGACTATGCCCTCCAAATAAATCCTTAGGGTTAATGGCTGAATCTATCGATAATTCAACATAGCATGTCTATATAAAGAAAATAACTAAAACTTATAGACATAGAAATAAGGATCCAATAGGGAATTCTATAGCCAATAATATAATTCAGTAATAGTTTACATGATGCATAAAAAATAAATAGACAAATAGTAGTAGAAGATATATAATATGCACCATTATAATAAATAAAAAACAAACACTCTAGTTAATATATATGTTTTATAATAACTAAAAAGTAAATATGAAATGGTTCTAGAATAACACAAATGATCTACTCCTACTAAATTCTCAGCCTCTAATACCATTTCAATTACAAGCCTTGTGTCCAGCTCTAATACGAAACTTGTGAAAAAAATGAAGCATAAGTTCCACCAATATACATAAAAACCCATACCACGTGTGCAGACATGGGTTCACCCAATAACTTAGCATGATTCCCTTACTCACCCTGTTTAATGAGTGTTAGTAATTAGGTCTCTGTTTATGAAAATATTAGGAGAGAGTGAAAGTTGGTTCTCAGTTCAAATAACCCACCCATAAAAATAATAAAATATGTACATGTATACCATACTTATACCTATGTGGATAAAATACATGAACACCCAGAAGAAACATAATAGAAATAATTAACCAGGATAAGACCATCCTATCAGTAATCAGAAAATAATTTAATAACACAATACAAAGAAGCATACCATGAAACTGTATCATCTCATCAAAATAGTCACTATAATATATTTCCATGTCCATCATTACTCACTCATCAGAGTCCCCATAAGACCAATTTTTAATCTCACTACCTATTAATAAACCAAAACCTAAAATATAATGGGAAATACATATCAAACCAATAATCCCAACAATGTGCAATCAAATAGAAACCAACACACAATTTCAATGGTAAAATTATAATTAAAACTAAAATGGAAATAAAAGAGGTCCAAAACACCAAATAATAACCAAAAAACAATACTATAATAAAATAAATGGGTAAACTTAAGAATGAGGCCTAAAATAATTAAATAATAATCCTAGTGTTCATTACTGGACCCATATCATCTAGCCAATCCATAAAAAAACTATATTTCAGACTTCCCATAGAACACTACTGACTCAATATCATATACTACATGTCATTATATAAGTTGGATCCCACATCATGATAGTAAAGCTCTTTGGGCGAACCATGATACTTGAATAATACATAAAAATGGAGCATCCTTCACCAATAGAGCACAAAGTGGTCGAGAAATAGAGCTTAAATTTCTAATGAACATTCTATAGAAACAAACATTTCCTAAGAAAGACCTCACTTCCTTAACAGTTTTAGGAGAGGGAAGGTGACTAGTGATGTCGACCTTATCTTTATCAACTTCTATCCCTCTACAAGATACCAGATGGCCTAGAATAAGTCCTTCCTTTACCATGAAATGGAATTTTTCCCAATTTAAGATGAGATTATTATCCTTGAATCTTGACAAAAACCTTTCAAAATTGATAATTAATCCCTCAAAAGTATCCCCAAAGATGGAGAATTCATCCATGAAGACATCTAATAAATCCTCTACCATGTCCAAGAAGATTCCCATCATGCACCGTTGGAAGGTTCCAGGAGGATTACATAACCCAAAGGGCATGAAGTTGAAGGAAAAAGTGTCGAATGGACAAGTGAAGGTTGTTTTTCCTTGATCCTCTAAGGAGTCCTTGATTTGATTATACCCTGAGAATCCATATAGTAAGAAATAGAATTGATGACCTGCCACTTGCTCAAGGACTTGATTAATAAAAGGTAATGGGAAATGGTCTTTCATGGTATAAGAGATGAGATTCCTATAGTCAATACAGACTCTCCATCCACTAATGACCCTTGTGGGGAGAATGTCACCATCCTCATTGGTGATCATAGTGATTCCAGCATTATTTGGGACAACTTGAATTGGGCTTACCCACTCACTCTCAACAATGGGATAGATGATACCTGATTTCAACAACTTAAGAAGTTATTTCCTTACCACATCCATAATATTTGGATCGAGTCTCCATTAAGGTTGACGACATGGTTTGGATTCAGATTCAAAAACAATTCTATGAGTTCCAATGAGTGGGATAATCTCAGGGATATCAGAAAGGGTCCATCCAATTTCTTTCTTATGCTTTCTTAGGACATCCAGAAGCATCATCTCATGATTGTATACAAGATAGGAGGAAATGACAATAGTAAAGGATGTATTGTCCCCTAAGAATGCATACTTGAGTGATTAAGGTAGGACCTTAAATTCTATATCTGATTGGTTATCACTTTCCAAAGAAGTATGGGGCTTTTTATTGAACTCAGTTTCTTTGTTCATATTTCTTGATAGAATTGGTTCCTTGTGAATAGATTTTTCATCCACTAAATTATCCAGATTAGTGTCATGAATGGGTATGGACTCAATGTTATTGATTTCACCAATGGTATCATTGATTAGGGATTCGATAAAATCATCAATAGAGCTATCGGAAAGAGATTCAATCCAACGAGAAAAATTTCCCTCATGTGAACAAAGAAAATCAATCTCTTCTTAACTTAAACATCATTCAGTAATTACTTGATGGTCCTTAAGTTCACTATCAACATAACCAATCCAATTAACCTCATGTATCTCTTTATCATCCCCGATTTTAGAGTTTTCATTGTATATGTTCAAGTCTAGACTCATGTTTCCAAAATTGATGGTCATGTTCCCATTTCGGACATGGATAATAGAGTTTATCATTGCAATGAAGGGATGGTCGAGGATGATTGGGGTTTTCTCCCTAGGACCTAAGCTTGGGTGATTATCAAGGACAATGAAGTCATATGGGTAGACAAAATTTTCAACTTTCACCAAAACATCCTTTAAAATTCCCTTTAGAACCCTAATTATATGATAATCAAGTTGAAGTGTGAAAGATGTGGGTTGGAGCTCTTATAGTCCTAACTAGCAGTACACAACATAGGGAATGTGATTGACACTAGAACCTAGGTCACCCAAGGCATTGACAACTTTGTTCTCTCCTATTTCAACATTTATGTAAGGGCATCCTGGGCCTTTCATATTTGGTTTAAGGGTTCCTTGGATTGTTGTGCTAATATTTGCTGCCATAAGGACTTGGTTCTTATGTGAGAATTTACTTTTGAATGTGCAGATGTCCTTAAGGTATTTTGAGTATAAAGGAATGGTTTGAATGGCATCGAGGAGTGGAATTTTCAACTTGACTTGTGAGAACATTTCCCTCAATGTTTCACTCAATTCATGCTTGGTTTTCCCCCTCACGTGTTGAAGAAACGGTGAAGGTTGTGGGATTGTTTTTTGAAGAGTTGTTTCTTTAACATTGTTATAAGTTTTTTCAGTTTGATCATGTGGTTCATTTGAATTTTCATTAGATTTTTAATATTTAGATGGTTTTTGAATTATTTTTTCAGGTTTCACAATTTATTTCCCACTTCTTAAAACTGTCATAACCTTTAGTTGTTCATGAGTTGTTTGAGTAAAACTTGAATCTCCCCTTAAAGTTGAGTATGGTACCACCTGAGTAGGCATTGGTGACTTACAAGTTTTTATAGTATGTAGTTCATGTTTAAGGGATGAGACTTCTGAGTTCATTTTCTCCATTTGTTTACAAAACTGTTCAAGTATTGGTAGAGGGACAGATTGAGTAGGGAATTGTGCTAGTTGGTTTATCCCAGGAGGATACTTTGTTTGTTGGATGGTATGTTAGTATTGAACAGGAAGATTTTTTTATTTTACTGGTTGTGGTTGTAATTGGTTATGGTTTTGGAAATTTTGTGTAGGGTAGGGGTTTAGTCCTTATGGTTGGCTAGGTTATTGGTTATCTTTCCAGTGGAATCCTGGGCGGTCATTATACCTTGGGTTGAATGTGTTTTGGTATTGGGGATTTTGGAAGTTTAGGGAATTGACTTCAGCAGGTGGTCCTACTAGAATAACATCTTTAATGGAAGGTATGGTTAGGTAGTTGTCGGTCTTGTGGTCATGTTTGTCACAAATAGTGCAAATAGGGTCAACAGTTTAAATTTCATGGACCTTCCTAAGATTGATCTCCTCAACATTTTTAGTGAGTGCAACAAGTTTTTCCCTAAGGATTTACTTCTCCCTAAGTGTGTGAATTCTAGTAGATTTTTTTGGCTTCTCATAGTAAGGTGATGCCCCCCATGTTTGGTTTTTTTCGGCCAGTCCTTCTGGATACTCGTAATCATCATTGGGGCTTTGTTTTTAAATTTCCCATTGCACATCATGTCAATAAATTGTTTGTTCCCTAGGCCCAACCCTTCATAGGAAATTCTTAAATTTTTAGGAATAGAAAAACCATGGTGCAGAACCATGTTTAGGGTGTCTTTGAACCTCTCTCATGTTTCATATAACGACTCTTCCTCTTTTTCAAAAAAGTTTTGGACGTCCTTTTTAAGTGCAATTGTTTTGTGGCGGGAAAAGTATTTTTTGTAGAATTCCCTTTGTAGTTGGTCCCAAGAATAGATGGATTATAGTCTCAAATTGGTTAGTCAATCATTAGCTCGATACTTTTAAGAAAAATTAAATATCCTCAACTTATCTAATTCTAGTTTATGTGGTGGGAACATGGTTTCTACAATGTCATCGAACTCCTTGACATAAAGGTAGGGCATATCCGACTCCATTCCATTGAATATGGGAAGGTGATTTAGGAAATGGGGTTTAAAGATGTAGTTTGTATATTCTAGGGAATTGTGTCTAATGAATGAGGGGGCATTAGTCTAGGCAGGTTTGAAGTAGTTATTCATGGTTTGATCGACTGCATTCCCCAATTTTGGGGATGCCTCATTTGGATTTCCATTTTGGTTCCCACCCGGGTTTATGAGTTAGTTTATTTAAATGACTTCCATTGAAATGGGCTCAATTTTTGACTCTTGGGTATTAGGAAGATTAGGATTTAATGAAAATAGTTCCCTTGGTGTAATTGAATCCCCAACCCCAGTATTATCCACCCTAACTAGACAGTTTTATTGGTCACGAGTGTAGGCGGACATGCACCAAAAGAAAAAAAAGAGAAAGAGAAAAGATAAGAGAATTTGGATGAGAATAGAAGAAATGTAGGAGAATAGAATGGGTGTTTAGATGACATACTTGGGTCCCCAGAAATGGTGCAAAAATATGGTCTTTCCCAAATTTACCCAAGATTTTAGAGTTAAGCGGTCGCTTGTAGTTTAGCCTGGGTTGTCGAATCCTCAGAGACCTACGAAGTAACCTACAAACACGTACATTCTATGGATTGTTTTTGTCTATGAAGTGGAAAAATTTGGTTGATATTATATGGGATTAATTTAATTCTAATATACTTAAGTGAATTCAAATAAAAATAATGAGTTGATCCTAGGTTATCACTTGGGGTGGATTAGATGCATTCCTTTTTCATCTATTTCAATTTATTATATTTGAGATGGGTTCATTTAAGAAGATAAAAAAACATCATAACTTACTAGTTTAATACCTACACCCTTTAATACTAATCACCTATACACTTGAAGGATTAATATTTTTATCACTTCAAGGTAAAGGTTCATATTAACACTTGAAGTGTGTGGCCTTAAATTCAACAAGAACGAAGGAGTTTAAATATCTTCAAAAATATTCTCAATTAACTGAAGTAATTAGAAATTAATAGAGTGAGAAATAACATACAATACAGACCCTTGATACTCCCATGTATCAACCCATAAGTGGGTTATCCCTCCATTGATTCTATGTTTTCAATGGAAGCGGAAAGTAGACTCATGTGGGAGGAATTGGAAAAGTAAAAAATAAAAATAAAAAGAAAGAAATCACTGCAAGGTTGTGTGATAATTTCACAAGGTTTGGTGTGAATAAATTCACACCTTGAACCAAAGGTATCAGAATGATATGAAGAAGAATAAAATAAGAGGATAAGAAGAACTTTTATTAAGAAAATAAGATAGTTAGAACAACTTACATGTGAAAGACAAACATGAGATGACAAAAGTGAAACATAACATTACAAGAAATAAAGCACCAAAGATGATAAATTCCTCCACCACCACTACCTTAAATACGAATTTCAAGAGGCTTTGATCGAGCTCCCAACATTACAATGGATCCCACTTGTGTACGGTAGGCCTAGGGTGGTGGAAAGTAATAGAGAGTGGACTTCTTTATCCTTGACCCGAAGTGGCAGCCAACTTTCATCCACCAAACAGAGGTGCCTAAATGTCCTTTTATATGGATGAATTTTTGTGGTCCATAGAATAAAAAAATAGAATATCTTTATTTATCCTAGATATCTTTACAATTTCATCCCAAATTAATTTGTGGTTGTCAAGATATGATTAAATTGGTGGGCTGTTTTTCTGGGCCGTAGAATCTGGATCAAAAATTTATCTCCAATTTGGGCCTCCTATAAATCTATTAAAAAATTATAATTAGATTTGTCCACTATTTAATTAAATGTTCCCCATGATTCCCTCTATCTTCAGTTCAATTTTCATAATTATTGGGCTTGGATATTTTCCTCTACAGTAGTTTTATTGGGATGCTGTCCATTTTACTTCACCCAGAATGTTGTTTGTTCAAGGACAACTTTGGTGGTCTTCTAATATGAATATTCAAGTAATCAAAAAGTATGAATTGTTACCAATGTAATGAGAAACCTAAAAATTAAATATAAAAATAAAATCAAGATCATTTGGTACTTTAAATGATGTTAAAAATGTACCATATAATAGTGCATTTTAAGAAGGAATTACAATTATAATATGAAATAATGTTCAAAGTGAAAAATGAACTAAAATGGTGTTTATGAATAATAAATCACATGAATATTATATATATTAAAAATGAATATTATCTTCATTAAGTATATAATTAGACAAATCTAAGGTTCTAGAGGCATAGGAAATGACTTGTAGCCTTCCCTTAATTCCCTGATAAAGGACTTCGCTAACTTCTTGGTTGGAAGAATCACAGTGTAGATTGAATGGTTATTTCAAATTTTGTGGCTATATCACTTATGGTGTAATCAATATCCTTTTCAACTCATAAAAGGATTCCCTACAAAAGACATTTAAATCAAAATCATCCTTTTTCAAAATTAATCTAGAGAGAGGGAGAGAAATCTAACTAAAATATTTGATAAACCTCCTGTAGAATCCTGCATGTCCTAAAAATGATCTAACATATTTCACATAAGTTGGGTATGAAAATTAATTTATCACTTCAATTTTTGATTTATCCACTTTAATTCCTTTTTTTGAAATGACATGACTAAGGAAAATTCCTCTCTCAACCATGAAATGACACTTTTCAAAATTTAAAATAAGATTTATTTCAAAGAAGGTTTTCAATTTTTTTTCAATATTTTTCAAACAATGGTAAAAAGAACTTAAAAAAACTATGAAAATCATCCAACAAAACCTCTAATAAATTTTTAATTTGATAAAAAAAATACTTACCATGCACCTCTAAAATGTATATGGATCATTACATAATCCAAATGGAATAATTTTGTACGTAAAAATGATGAAGGTACAAGTAAAGGTAGTATTATATTGATGTGTGAGGATTTTTCATGGATCCCATGTCAATAGTTTATTTACCTAAGCATGAAATATAGTGCACACCCAGGGTCGGTCTCGAGGTGGCATCTCACAAAAAACTTGAATTCTATTGTCACTATCTATATTATAAATAATATAAAACTAAATAATAAAAATAATTGTGTTGTAAATATGCATGTAATATTAATATATATATATATATATATATATATATATAATTCAATGAAATATAATGAATGCAGACAAAATTAATGATGTTAAACAGAAAGAAGATCCTATGAGGAGAATACTCAAAAGTGAACCTTCATCTTCTCTTTATTAGTTCCAAATTAACTTAAAGAACATGATTTATAATATGAATGAACATCCTATTCTACCCATGTTATGAATATATAGTGTATGAAAAGATCACTGAGAGACCACACATCCACCTCCTTAATCGAGGGAGAATATTTCAAAAAAGAAAGATAAGACTTGGGAACAATATGTACCTAAAAATAACCTGAGAATATGTCCAAAAAGGAAATAAAAAGTTCTCCCTATCAATATCTCTAACATTTGGTCGATGAAGGGGATGGGGAAATGATATTTCTTAATGACCTGATTCAACTTCCTAAAAAATATGCTTACTCCTCATATATTCTTAATTATCATAGGGATTAATTCATTATTTTTATTCCTCATAATGGATAGGCCCATTTTTTGTAACTAAACGAATGGGGATAACCCATTATGAATATGAAATAGGATAAATGATCCTAGATTCCAATAGATTCTCAATATCCTTCTTTACAACCTACATCAAGGTGGGATTCATCCTCTATTGGGGCTACCTCATAGGTTTGGAATCCCCCTCTAGAAGAATTCTATGTGTGTATATTTTTGGGTTTATTCATGGGATATCACCTAATATCCACCCTATTTCTTTGAAATCATCTCTAAAAATTTCAATGAAATATTTTTCTTGGGTCTTAGACAGATTATTATCAATTTTCACTGGTAATTTCTCTCCCTTTATAAGGTACACATATTTCAAATAAGCGGGGAGTGGTTTTAATTCCAGATTAGGGGGATTCTCAGGGGATGAAATTAAACTAAGGTTCCCAACTTACAATGTTTGGAACTTATACATACAATAAATAATATCATATTCTTCATCATTTAACAAATCATCAAGGAAATCGTATTTAACCTATTCTTCCAACATGAAATTAAAATCTCTAGAATTTTGGTAATCCACATGTTGAATGATATTTTCAAAAGAAAAATTCTCCCCTAAGGATAAGAATTCATGGAAAATAATTTATTCTTCAATTGGTTTAGTACCAACTTCATGGGAGAGTTAAAATAGTGAATTATCATTTTATGGGTTCCCCATGGATTCCAAAATATTGAAGTGGATAATGCTATTTCTAAAATCCATGGTGAGTGTCCCTTTATGGAAATTAATGATGGTTTTGTACATATTTATGAAATGTATCCCCAAAATTATTAGTGAGTGTGATGGGATCCTATATTCTTCCATTTTTATCACATAGAAGTTAGCTAGGAATTAAATATCTTTGAATTTCACAAGGAAATCATATAGAACTACTACTAAGAAAACTGTGGATCTGTTAGAAGATGGACCACCACTCGGGTGGGATTCAAGTATCCCATATTTAATAAAGTTTATAATGAGTGAGGAAATACAATAATTTAAGCCCATTTATCATAGAATACATTATCTAAATTTAAATATTCAATGGTGCATGAAATAGAAAATGACCCTAGATATTGACATTTGATTGGAAACTGTAGTGTGATAAGGGCTGAGACACTTCTTCCCAAGTTAATCATCTCATTAACTTGAAATATTCTATTTTTTTTGAAAATAAACTTACAATAATTTTTCATAATTTGGATTTTTTTGAGTTCCTCAAGTAGGGGGATATTAAATTTCACTTTTTGGAAGGTTCCCATAATTTCTTTTGGGAGCACTTCTTCCTGCAATGTCTTTAATTCAATAATACTTGATAGAAATGGTAGGTGTATATCTTTATTCTCCCTTTTTTTATTTTAAATGGTATTTCTTGTCTTTTATTCCTTAAACTACCCTTCTATTTCTCCTCTTTCCCTTCTTCTTCTCGATGCATTTTCCAAAAAATTTCAGAATTCCCAACTTCATTTTCCCGCGACCCATATGGTCTTGTTTTAGGTTCAAGGGTGTTTGGTGGTGGGATTTATTTTACACTTTTTGTAGCTATCATGATGTAATTATAAACTGGGGTTAGGATTTTTTGGGAAGGTAGTTTCCATGTATTTTTGGTTAGGTAGTCCATGATACTATCAAAATTTTTGGACAAATATTTTATGGTGTATTTAAGCCCCTAAAACTCATATTTATACAATTAGTTTTGAATTGGAGGTTGTACACTAGTGGATGAATTCTCCCAAGATATATGGAAAGTGGGTGGTTGGTGGTAGGTGGGCTGGTTATAATATTTATTTTGTTGGAATGGAGGTGGATTTTGGAATTGTTTCTAGAATGGGGGTTGGTTTTGGAACTGATTTTGGTAAGATGTTCTATCTTGATTCTGTTGATATCAAAATCCTTATTGGAATTAATTATTATCCATCCATCATTGATTTTTTTGTAATTAACTCTACTAAAATATTACTTCACAACTTTCAATTCCCTGTATTTCAGCACATTAGTCAGTGAAATGATTAGGTGATGAGAAAAGACCATATACCTTAGCTGGTGATTCTTGTTAACTCACTTGTTTTAGGGACATATATCTAACCATACTGGTTACCCCATAAATATTAGTTTACCATAATGGTTATTGATAAGAATTTCTTACCTCATGAATTCCTCTTATTCCAATACCTCTTATACCAAACTGTTGTGAGTTCTGTGAGATATTCTTAATCAAGACCTTAAATTCTTCTGGTGACTTGTCAATCAATTCACCTCTAGATGATGTATCCCGAATGTTTCTATCATTTTACAGTAACACTTAATAAAATAATACAATAAAGTGACGCTCCTCAATTACCTAATCTAGGTATCTAGAACATATCTTTTTAAATCTTTTCTAGTACTCATAAAGGGTTTCTCCAGATGACTATCTGATGGAATAAATCTCCTTTATGATGGATGTGATTCTAGAGGTGGGGAAGAATATTTTCATGAATCATCTCACTAAATAATTAATATCAAGAACATATCATGGTTGTATTCCATACAATCATTCTTTGGTAGATCCTTCTAATGAAAATTGGAATGCCTTCCACTTTAACTTCTCTTTAGCAACTTGTCGAGGTCTAAATGTAGAGAAGACATACCTGAACTCTTTAATATGTTTGTTTGGGTTTTCTCCTACCAAGACATGAAATTTTTGAAGAAATGGTATCATGTTAGGTTTTATATAAGATTAATTTTTAACTCTGTAATGGAAATTTTATTGTTTTTATCAAGGAATTGTGATGCACAGAGGTCTCTAAGCGTTTATTTCTAATTTCCATCCTTGATAACAAGATCAGAGTGAACACTTGAAGTTTCAATCAACTTTTCATAAAACAATTCCTCAAATTAAGATTTAAAATTAATGTTTCTAAGTATATTCAATAAGTTTCTCTAAATTTTAGGATCTAGGGGGAAAGGGTCAGTGTTTTTGGTACTATCATGCAATTTTGAAAAGAATAAAAAAAATATTTTTGACACTACCTCCATAGAAATGACGATTTTTTTGGAAATGTGCTTATTGTGGGGTGTGGGAAGAGAAAATATTTAGTAAGTTAAAATGGAGTAAATTTTTTAACCAAGGTTTTATCCAGATATTAGTGCACAACAATCACTTTTAACCCTTTAAATAAGAGAAATAAGTAGAGTTTATTTTTGAAATTGTTTGATTTTAAAAATAAATAAATAAATTAAAATAATGGTTGAACACAAATTAATGAAGATATTGATGGTATTTGGGTAGGATCAAAATTTTCAGTTTCATTATGGTCAGGAAAACCATTCCCCATCCCTTCTTGTTGAATGAAAAATAAAATACTTCTCAATTGAGTTGTCAATCATCCGTGGTTCAAGGAAGCAATGAAACCACTCATGTGTGCATGAAAATTCATATAAAATTACAAAATAACTAAGTAAAGTCCTGATTGATAATTTTTAATCATTATAAATCTAAATAAAATTCACTTATTCCACAAACGTTCCAAAAATTTCTAGACACTCACCATATAACATAATCTACTTGATCGAGACAAACTACACTAGTCCGAGGGAGATTAAATAACTTCAACCAAATATATAAAAAATTAATTACACTAAAACCCTAAATATGATCACATTAAGAGAATTTGTAACCATTTAAAATAGAAATCATTAAATATAAAAATATAGTTTTAAATTAAATAACAATACTCTAACATTACAAAAGGAAAACTCCCCCTTACTTGATAACTCAGAAGTTTTACCCCTCCATGTAGTGGGTAATAGAGTTGAATGGGGGAAGAGGATAGAATTATAAAACAAATAAAATATAAAATAAAATATACACAACCCTCTAAGGTTCCAATACTTTAGAATATCCCTTCCGTATACTTATTCATTACCTTTCAATAGAAGTGGATGCACATATTTATAGGGTTGAGAGGTGGAAAAAATTCCCTCAAGTTTCTGTCAATATAATGTTTGATATTACTTATCATAGTAGATGGATGAATCTCAAGAATTTTTATTCATAAAATATGTTACTAACTCTCTTTTTCATGCATTATAAAAATATCACTATCATTGGACATGTGTTAAAAATTTTAGGACTGAGTTACTAAAGCACACTTTTTTTCAGGATGGGGAGACTCTTTGAATTCCTCCAATTTAGAGCATTAAATGGCTTCCCAAATGAGAAAAAATATTCATAAAATTTAATTTGAAAATGGGTATTAGAGTATTATTTCATATCCAGCACTAATAATAACATTTTAAGGTATATAGGCAAATATATACATCTTTTACTGAGATTGGGTCCATTCTGTTGTGCAGTTAGATTTACTAACTTGATTGATTTTTCTGGGCCATTGGTTTTCCAATGAGATTTGGGTCTAGAAGAAGAAGTTTCCTCCCACAAACAAAGGAATCCTAAAAAAATAATCAATAAAATTGCATCAAAATTTTAAAAGTTATGATTGAAAAACAAAAGTGAAATAAAACTGTTAAAATTACAGAATTAATTACTTTTCACATTTTATCTCAAAATTGACTAAAAACCAATAAATTATGAAAATATGCTAATTTTTTTAAATTTTAATATAATAAATCATTTAAAAACTTATGAATAATATTGAAAATACTAGCTCTATCAATTCCCACACACTTAATACTTAGACTCATGGAAAAGTAAGAATCAAAATCAAATCAAAGAAAATTCAAAACACATGACCATGAGATCCACCAATTCAACATTAAGACACAAAAGATATCATAGATCCTAAAAAAATATTTCAATTTATCTTATCAGCTCATTCAATCCATTTACACTTCATTTATCCTCCAATGCACACAAAAAATCCACCTTAAATTATATCATCTCACAAATGTCAATTTTCAATAAGGATTTCTCATCCAAAACAACAAGCGAGTAACCATAGGATTAATAAATTAATACATATTCACCCAATGTGATTCAAGGAAATTTTTTTATCATCAGGATTTATTTAGGTCTATTATGTGGATTTCATTTAGTATGATTTTGATTTTAAAAATTTTGATGCCTAATAAGGAGGGTTTGGATCTTTTTGGAAAAAATTGTAAGATTCTAAGTTTTACTTAATTATGGTCTCCAACTCACTCCCAATAGTAGAAAATCTGCTCCATCATTATAAATAATCAAGAAAATTTCATACAGTTAAATATTTTAGTAGAAAAAATTTCAATCTTCTCAAGCATAATTTTTCATGAATTTTCTAAATAGGAACTACTTTCTCTCTCCTTTGGAAGTTCCATAAAGTCACAAATTATTTATCATGAATGCTTCAGAAGGGAAAAAATCTCAACATAATTAATTTTTTCCAACATAAAACAAATATCTTCATCATTTTATTTTCCCCCCAAAGTATTACCGAATGAGATATCAAAACACAAGATAGTCCCCCCCCCACACTTAATTCAACTAGATCAAGTAATTTCAATTAAAGATAAGGTTGGATAGGGAAAATTATATTGTAATGTGGATAACCAAATATCCTGTTAATGTATTCTAAGGGATAAAAGGATTAAATGTACAATGAAGGCTAGAATAAAAATTATTCTTTTAAAAATGGGGATTTAAAAGACAATAAATACCTTAATCATTTAAAACCCAAGTACTTCCAACCCTAAATTTTTTATAGGAATAAATAAATTTTTGGTTAATGTAATATTAGATTGATTCTCTCAAGAGGTTAGGTGAATATAAATAATATGAAAAAATGGTTCATAAGACTCACATGATAGTGATTTCAAATATAAAGACATCAAGATGTGACATGATATTCAATAATCATAGGAATTTTCATGAAATTCCCAAAGATTTTAAATTGAAAAAAAAATCCATTTTTAGCATTCATTTAATATTACTTTCATTGGATTAGTTGTTTCACTCAATGAAATGGTTTAAAAAAACAAAAAACAAAAATCAAAAAACAAAAAACAAAAAACAAATTAAAATCTTAAACTACAAAGGTTTCCTCCCACACACTTAAATTATGTAATGTACTCAATTAATTAAAGTTAATTTAACATGTATGCATATTTTAAATTGAATCATAATAGTCAAGAAAGTGTAAAAGGGAGGTACGACCTGATGGATTTTATTTATAAATAGGTTGACAGAGCGTGATATCATCTACTAGCTCTAATGGCATAGTTTCATTTAATTTCATCATCTAGTGTCAATTAATAGTTAATAGCTCATGCTCTCCATACTTCAAAATATGAAAATCACTCAAAGGATATATATGAGTAACTATAAATGGACCTTCCCATATGGAACAAAGTTTACCTTACATAAAATTGAGTCTTGTGTTTAATAATAGAACTGTGTCTATAGGATGGAAGTATTTTGGTTAGATTAGATTTTCATAATCCACTCTTGTTTTTTTTAAATCCTAGAATTTTAAAAAGATTAGCTTCCAATTTCTTCTATCTCATTAAACTGCAATCTTCTCTCTTTCCCAGAACTTTCAAAATCCAAATTCATCTTTCTCATAGCCCAATATGCCTTATGCTCCAATTACATAGGTAGATGATAAATTTTCCCATAAATAAACCTATATGTAATCATTCCAATCAAGGTTTTTAAGCTATCCTATAAGCCCATAATGTGTCTTCCATCCTTTGTCTTCAATCCTTCCTGTTTATATTAATAGTCTTTTCCAAATTTCCATTGATTTCTATGATGGACAATTAATCTTGACCATTATTCTATGGATGATAGGAAGTTGATGTTTTATAATGAAACACATATTTCTTTAGAAAAGTATCCATTATCATATTGAAAAAGTGTTTTCCTTGATCACTGATGATGGTTATGGGCACTCTAAACATACAAAATATATTATCACTTACAAAATCTCAAATATCATTATAATCATCAATCTTAGTGGATTTTGTTTCCACACATTTTGAAATATAATCAGTTGAAAGAAAGATATAATATTCTATAAATTAAATTGGAAAATGGGCCTATAAAATCTATCCCACAAACTTCAAAAATATCACAAAAATTAAGTGGATTTTGGGAAATTTCTTGTATCTTTGAAATATTTTTAGAAAACTAATATTGTTCACACCTTTTCAAAAATTCATGAGAATATTTAAAAAGGACAGGCCATTAATTTCCATATTCTTAAACCCTTTTTACCATTCATTGAGTTACAAAGTGGCCTAGAAAATCTAATGTGTGATAAAACTAAAAAGTAGAATCAAACTTACTTTTAGGAGAAAAACTTCTTATCACTTTCTCATTGCAAATATTCTAAATAAATGAATCATCCTAGATGTAACATTTGGATTTAGATTTTAGTTTTTTGAATTTAGTGGGAATTGATACGACATGGTAACTGTGATGTTACCAAATAATTGACCATGTCATCATACCAAAGAACTTCTACTTTAATCTAGTACAATTACTCTCCTAGATGGTGATCATTCAGTAGTTCTTTGTCTATAATTTAATCTTTATCTATGTTGGGAAGTATACTTAAGTGATATTCCACTTGGTTCTAAGCTCCCTTCTTATCTTTGATTTCTATGTTGAAATCCTACTACAGTAATATCCATATCACTATCCTAGGTTTAGCTTTAACCTTCTACATTAAGTAACTAGGAACTACATGATCAGAAAATATAGTGACTTTAGTTTGAATCAGATATGTTTTGAATATTTATAAAGCAAATAAATATTCTAAAAACACTTTTTTTTGTGGTTGTGTTATTGAATTGAGACACATATAATGTTATAAAGTCATATGAAATGACTTGTGTTTGGACTTCAATTCACTGATAAAGGAATGCTCCAACATCTTGGTTGGAAGCATCACAAAGTAGCTCGAATGGTTCATCCCAATTTGGTGGCTGCATCACTAGTGGTGTAATCAATATACTCTTCAACTCATCAAATAATTCCCTAAATGCAACATAGAAATTAAAATGATAATATTTCAAAACTAATCTAGAGAGAGGGAGATCAATCTTAATGAAATATTTGATAAACCTCATGTAGAATCCTACATATCCAAAAAATGATCTAACCTGTTTCACACAAGTTTGGTAAGGAAATGAATTTATCATTTCAATTTTTGATTTATCCACTTCAATGCCTTTTTTAAAAATGACATGACCAAGGAAAATTCCTCTCACAACCATGGAATGAAACTTTTCAAAATTTAAATCAATATTATTTTCACTGTCGGTTTTCAAAACTATTTCTATATTTTTCAAAAAATGGTAAAAATAATTTCCCAAAACTCTAAAATCATCCAATAAAACCTCCAAGAAATACTCAATGTGATTATAAAAAATACTTACCATGCACCTATGAAATTTACCTGGAGAATTACATAATCTAAATGGAATTATTTTATATGTAAAAGTTTCAAACATAGAAGTAAATTTAGTATTCTCTTGATGTGTGGGGATTTTTCATGGATCCCCAATCAATAGTTTATTTACCTAATCATGTAATAAAGTTCACACCCAGGGTTGGTATCAAGGAGGTAGGTCACACAAAATTAGAATTCAATTATCATTATCTATGTTATAACTAGTATAAAACTAAACAATATAAAGAATTGTGTTTGAAATATGAAAATAGTATTAATATATATATATATATATATAATGAAATGAAAATAGGATGAATGCGGATTGAATGAATGAAGTTAGATATAAAAAAGATCCTCCCAAGATAACACTTAGATTTAACCTTCATCATCTCTTTATTGGTTTCAAATTAACTTAGTGAACAAGATCCATAATATTCATGAAAATCCTCTCATTACTATGTTGTGAATATATGGTGCACTTAAAAATCACTGATAGACCACATATAGACCACCTCGATCAAGGGATAATATTAGAGAAGAGAAAAATAATCCATGTGAGCAACATATACATTAAAATAACCTAAAAATCCATCCAAAAAGTAATAATGAGTTCTCCTTTCCAATCTATCTAACATCTGGTCAATGAATGGGATGGGGAAGTTATCTTTCAAAGTGACCTAATCGAACTTCTTAATATCTATGCACACTCTCTATCTATTTTGAATTCTCATAGGGATTAATTCTTTATTTTCATTACTCACAATGGTTAGACCAATTTTTTTGGAACTACATAAATAGGGATTATGCATTCTGAATTTGAAATGTGATAAATGATCCCATATTCCAAGTTCTTCTTGATCTCCTTCTTCACAACCTCAATGAAGGTGGGATTCAGCCTATTTTGGGGATGCCTAATAGGTTTGGAATATCCCTTAATAATAATTCTATGTGAGTATATTTTTGGGTTTATTCCTGGGATATCACTTAATATCCACCCTATTCCTTATAAATTATCTCTCAAAAACCGAATCGAATATTTTTCTTAGGTTTCAGATAGATTATTATAAATAATAAAAGTTAACTTATATCCATCTATAAAGTAAACATATTTGAAGATAGTGGGGAGTGGATTTAATTCCAAATCAGGGGGCTGTTCAAGGGATGAAATTAAACTAAGGTTCCTCACTTCCAAAGGTTGGACCTCCTACACACAAAAAATCATATCATCATATTAATCATTTAAAAAATCATCAAATAAATAAAAATTTACCTCTTCTTACCACATGAAATCATAATCTCCAGCATTTTGGGCCTCTACATGTTCAGTAATATTTTCAAAGGAAAAATTCTCTCTGAAGGATAACTGGAACATACCTGATTATTCAATTGTTTTAGTACCAACTTCATGGGAGAGTGAAAAGAGAAAATGATCATATGATGGGTGCCTCATGGAATATAAAATATTTAAGTGGATAGTTCTATATCCAAACTCCATGGTGAGTGTATCTTCATGTAAATTGATGATGGTTTTGGTAAGGTATCCCCAAAATGATGGGTGAGTGTGACAAGATCCTATCTTCTTCCATATTTAGAATAGAGAAGTTAGCTGAGAATAAATGATCTTTAAATTTCACAAGGACATCCTCTAGAATTCCTATTGGAAAAAATATGGATATGTTTTCAAGATGGACCACTGATTAGGTCGACTTAATTTTTTCCATATACAAAAAACTATATACTAAGTTATAAGATACATTAATTTAAGAACCTATATCACACAAATAATTATATAAATTTAAAGATCCAATGGTTCATGGTATAGAAAATGTCCCTGGATCTTGAAATTTGGTTGAAAATTATGGTGTGATAAGGGATGAGACACTTCTTCCCAATTCAATCCTCCCAATCCCAAGAAGTATCATCTTATTTGTAAAAAACATACTTTAAAAACTTAACATACTTTGAAATTCGTTTGATTTCTTCAAGAATTGGGATTTTAATTTCTACTTTTTATAAGTTGTCTATAATTTATTTTTTAAGAGCTTCTTCTTGCAGTATTTTTGATTCAATAACCCTTAATGGAAATAGGGGGTTAATTCTTTCTTATCCATTTGTTTTAATTTAAATGGTGTTTCTTGTCTCTCCATCCTCAACCTATTATTCTCCTCTTACTATTTCCTTTATTCTTCCCAACACATTTTCATAAAATTTTCAGAACTCTCAACTTCATTTCACCTTATCCAAGGTTGTATTATTTTAGGTTTATGGGTTGCTAGTGGTGGGATTTATTTTTCACTTCTTATTTTTATTATTCTGAAATTATCCTTTGGGTTTAGGATTTTTTAGGGAAGGGAGTTACTATGGATTTTTGGTTATGAATCCCATGAGACTATAGAACTTGTTAGAAAAATATTTTACGGTTCCTTTATGTTGGAGTTGGTTCCCTAGAATCAACTTCTATGTACTTTATGATAATTTATATTCATGGGTTTTGAATGTCAATAAAATCCTTATCACATCATGATTATTCTTTCATGTAACATTATATGTTATAATGTCCCAAGAGTATTTGTTGAACTAAAAGGTCATAGAAGTTACCTGCTATGATGAGAAATCAGAAGTGCTTTGACACTATTCTTAGATATTTTTTCTATAACCAGATGATATCATTTGAGGGAAACAAATGATACAGTCTATCGGGGATGGATACTCATAGGAATTTTAGGCACCTTCTCATGGTGTACGCTATTGGTGATATCCAGTATGATATTATGATAACAAGACCCGAAAGTAGAAAATCTACATAAGTTTCATTGGATGTTCCTATATTTGGACATGTGTATTGATCATTATAATTTATGATTATTATGTATGGATATTATTGGTCACGTACATTGATGTATTCATGAAAACCATGACAATAGATGTTTGCGTTGAGGTATGGTACGTTGGGTGCGCCCCAAGAAATATTGCACTAATGAATAATGAGAGAAAATATTTATCCCTTCTATTCACTAACAAAAGTTATTATCTAAAGCCCTTTGATGGAAATTATATAGCCTAAATAAATCCATGGCCATGGTGTTCTATAGAAAAGTTCTATTTATGGAAAGTCAAATAAACAGATATCGAGCATATAGTTTGATGGCATTGGCATGAAACCTGCTTGATTAGAGATCTTGTGATAACGAGATTATATTATATGTTAAACATTCATATGAGGTGACATGTCATTGCATCATTATGTTCTTTCCCTATGGGTTTCATAGCTTTTTTCTAGATGCTAACCATGGAATTTAGGCCACTCCGCCTAATTCCACTGAGAAAGAGGCCTAGAGGGTCACACACTAAGTGTATATACAATATCATTTAAATAATTTATTATTTAACAAGTTGAATAAATATTATTCCAGGGCATGGTTTAATAATTATTCATGTATTCTTGATCAAATTTATTCCATCACTAATAATTAAAGAGAATATATTATGGGTGGAATAACTAATAAATTTTAAGAAGGAGTGGCAGACCGAGTTTAAGGGTCCAGTGAGAAATAATAATATTGAATATTATTTGATTAAATAATATTAAATTATAACTCACAAGTTAAGATACTGTTAGGAAATAATAATATTTCTGTTATTATTTGACATCAGGGTTTTTCTAGGATTAATGAAATAATTGATGAATCTTTTTCAAATTATTTTATTATTACCCTAGTGAAATAAATTTCTGGTTATATTATTCTCTAATTAGCCAAGGGAAATCCAAATGACACATATTCAGTTGTTCAATTTTTTTTAGAGAAAACTTATTAAGCCTAGAGATTTCTTTCCTCTATGAGGATCCTCTTAAGAACGAGAGCGGTCCACCTCCACTGGATCAAGGAAAATGATTTGGAAGCGGTTCTCAAGGTGATCAAAGGCGGACGATGCAAGCACATGGATATTTTATGCTAGTACCCGAAGACTCCTATGATAATGTTTGGAGATTAATGGAACACATGTGGATCACCACTAGAGTATATCTACCTTTTATCTCTACAACACAATGATAGTGCACTGTAGATCTATGTCCAAACACATCAATGAATAAATAATAAACCTTGGAGGTAATTCTTATTTAATTAAGTTAATTATAAACAATATATTCTGATCCTATCTCTTAGTTTTGGGTTTCTATTCCTTTTTGTTATTTCATTGATTAAATTACAAGGATCACAGTGTTCATCGTCGCATATATCCCGAATTGTTCATTGAATATAGAAAAAATAAAAGTTGGGTATGTAACAACCTGAAATTTTGAATAATAGTAGTTTCCTAAATTTGTGTGTTATTTTATTTTATAATCAAAAAAACTATATCCTTTAATTAATGAAGTGATTATAATTAAAATGAGACCATTGGGTTTTTACTGTTACATGACCATCGATCAATATGACTGTTGGAAGATATAATGTTATGATTATTGTTTATAAATAAAAATGATCACGGTTAATTAATAAAAAAAGAAGAATTTATGGCCTCTTACAGTAGACTCGGGCCATATGAATCCCATCTATTGGATCTTGGAAAGTAGGTTGCATCACTGGGATTTTCTCTAGACCAAGTCCAAGATGAACTCCAACATGTGAAGCTTGAATAGAATCACATATGGGAGAAGTTCAATCTGATAAAAATCACCACTCAGGCAATGTTGTCTAAGACGCCCCAAGATTCTATCACCATAGCACATATTGCACTTAGGTCATATGCAAGTGTTATAAGGGGCTATGTAAGGAGGCCTTAGTTACTTTGTGTAATCCATTTTTTGTAAATAAAATTGTTATTTCTTATTATCGTAAATTTTTTGAATTTCAAATGTCTGGATAAATATAGGATGAATTTATATAAGTTCCATATTATTGGTGAATTCTGAAAAAACGGTATTTTAAAATATTTTTTATACATTAAATAATTGATAATGTGAAATTAATCTAAAAAATGGTCTTCTATAGTTGTGATCAGTAAGAAATTTAGAGTCTAATAAGATCAACTTAATTTTTAGTGAATAGTAAAGTATGAATAGTAATATTACCCTTATGAATAGTAATGTGATGAATGGAATAGTAACCTCACTTAAAAAATTAAAAATATACTTTAGGCATCTTGAATGGTAATGTGATATAATAGCATAAGTAAATAACTATCTCTGAAATTATTAGTTAAGTATTAGTTTTTTTGGGTAAATAGTGTTTTTACTTAAAAATAAAACATCTCATAATTAGAAAATTATTTTAATAAAATGGAGTTAATTTTTGAATTCAGAGCATCGATATTAGGTTAGGGTGAATTTATGATATTTTTATAAAATGTTTTCTTTTTCGATGAATAGTAAAAATACAGTTTTATGTTTAGGTATGTTTAATGACCTCATTAGTGATGTAATCATGCTGTAATATTTCTGGTTGACTTGTGAATAGTAAGATATGTTATGAGGTGTCCCAAGTGGACAATACCATGGGTAAATACCATGGTTTTTCAAATACCACCGATGAGGTGTCCCTTGGAAATGAATTAAATATTCCCTCACTTTTGCTATAAATACCAACCCATTCCTTCATTAATTTCATTAAAAATTCATCCTCAATGAAGATATTTACTTTTTACCTCCCAAGGAGTCTTCCCAAGGTTCCCTCAATCCCCCCAAGGTCTCAACCTTTGAGATTTCGAAGTCACTCTTCAAGGTAAGGGATCCTTTCACCCTTCTCTTTTAAGTCATGACTTCCTTTATGTTATGTATTTTAGTTTCCATATTATTATGTTGGGGTATGATCTTGTATATAATTTTTTCTGTTAATTTTATATCCAAATGATGATATACCCTTTCCACTCTCATCAACTTATTTTTCTGAATTTTAAGTGATGCATTTAGACTGCCAAATTTTTCGTAAAAAAATCGCATCTTCTCTTTTCTTTCAAGTTTCTTTTTCATGTGGTATGTCATTAAATTACAAATACCATGATCTTATTTATTTATTATTATATACCCATAATTTATTATTATTTATTTATGAGTGGGTTACTCTTTTACCCTCTATTTTTAATGTTTTCTAAAACCATGTTATATAGCCGTTATGCTGGAGAAATATTATCTCAAAACCTCTCTCTTGTTTTCTCAAGAAATTCTATTATTTTATTTATGTGAATACCCAAACCTATTTTAGTTCTGGGGGAATTAATAAATACATAAAAATGGTATATTCTGTTCTGGAGTTGAAATACATAAAATCTTCATTCCTTTTCAATGGGTTATCAATGACATAACGATCAAGTTTTTAAGCACTTTTAAAACATCATGATTTTGAAATGAAACCCATTTATTTTATTCTCTATGGGTTATTTATGTGATGTTTTATTATGATATATGTGGATCACATGAAAATAAAAACATATTAAGGGTTCACCCTTATATTTCTCCAATGCATTGGGTAAAGAATTTAATCTCTAGAGATGAAAAGTTTCACAATACCTTGGTGAATAACCCTAGTAATTTTTATGACACCTTGGGGATGAACCTTGGTTATATGTTCATGAATGTTTAAATTAAATGTTCTAGCCACATATTAAATTTATGATTCATGTTATTTTTATTATGATATTCCTATTATTCCATTTTTTGTGACTTTATGTTTTTCAACAAGTTCTTCTTGACATCACAAGTAAACTGATTCCCTTGATTTTCTTACTGGGCATTCTGCTCACCCTTTCCCTTTGATGTATGTATCCAGGTTTTGAGATGAAGTAATTGTACTTAGGATGAGCCTATGGTTAATCCTTTCAAGTGTATTATAAGAATGTTTTATGTTTTCATGTATTTTTTTTCTGGATTTCTAAGACACTAGACTTTAAATATCCTCTATTTGTAAAATGTAATGAAAAGTTAAGTAATAAAAAGGCAGGATTCCATAGTTGGTATCAAATGATAGTTTTTTTTATTTATGAAAATTAGGATATAAAAACATTATTAAGAACCCTATATAAAAGTTTAAATATAGGAAAAATTCTTGGTATTTTTGTGAAATATTAAGTAAGTGGTTTCCAAACAAATAAATCTTTGTCTGGATACGAACAAGTGGATGTGGATCTGACACAGGTATACTTAGGAGTGAAAACTATGACAAGGAGTTTCGGGCTTGACCCAGGGTATCTTGGTACACAAAAATGGGCCTTGATGCACTCCTGGTTTGACACTCCCAAGGGATATGTTTGGTCAATCATAAGATTTTTAGGAATCATTATGAATGATTTATAGAGAAATAAAATTATTTAAGCATGAAATTTTAATACATAAAATCATTTTTAGTTAAATGATTAATAAATGAAATAACCTTCTCACTAAGGTTTTATTATTTTAGAAAATAGAGGGAAATAGAAGGAATCGTGTAAATAGAGACCACAATGGACCATGTGCTGATGACCCTCTGATGGAAGCCGAAATGGAAACTTTCATGAGAATGATGAACCAACTAACTCAAGTTATGCGAAATAACTTGAATCAAGATGAGAGAACAATCTCACTTCAAAGGGAAAAACATTCTATTGAGTCATTTATGCATCAAAGATCACCAACCTTTAGTGGATTGACTGACCCATTGATTTCTGAATAGTTGATCATGTAACGACCCAGACCCGAAAAATCACCCGAACAATGATAAACGGGTCGGGTGTTACTACCTTAGACGCACCTCCCAGAACACCAAAGGCTACCGACTAGCAGCTATGGTCTTATAGGTATAGTGGTGAGGCTATACAATCTCGGAGGATAATAACAATGGTACTGGTACGAGTATAATAATAAAGATACAGCGAAATAACGACTCAGTAGACTCGAACCAGACCCGCAGAGCGGAAGCACATTCAATATCGATAAACAGTGGAAGCAATAAATATAAACAACAGTAGAGAAAATAAACACAACAACATGCTAATCACTTGTAACTACTAATAAAAAACAAAACATGCATCCAAAGCAGGTCATATATATGTAAATATAAAGGGCTTCGATGGCTAACCAACTGTAGCTACAAAAAAAGCATGCTGATACAGGAAAGTAAGAAAAACAGAACAACTCCAGCTAGGAAAGACCTTAGGGTCCATACCATCTCCATGAAATAGCTAATGCATCCCAGCTCCTGAAACTGGCCTCTTTCCTACACGTAAATCCATAAAGTCTGCACGCATCCCGAAGGGCCGATTCAGGGTGTGAGAAGAATATCAGTAGGATACCACCCAACGGTGTGTACCTAATATAAGTGTTTAATAAGGCATGAATTTATAAGGAAAGAAGATAAAAATAACGATGCACAAATAAAAACAAACTCCACTGGTGCTCAGCAGCCACTATAGAGTGTCACCTGCTTCGACCAACGTCGGAATCTCTGTCATGTAACTTGGCACCATGTACCCCCTGACACCGCATTTCTCAAGTACTGACATCCTGTAGGTACGCCCAAGAAACAATTACTCATAGGAACAATGATTCATGTCCTTAATAAGTAACCGGAGGGACAACAATGTCTGCCCTCAAATAATATAGTCGGAGGGACAACGATGTCTACCCTCAAAATAAATTATCCGGAGGGACAACGATATCTGCCCTCAAATAACGGCGAGCCTCTTACCCCAACCTGATAGCCTCAATGATATCCCCTGAAGGATCCTCACCTTCCACGTGGCTCCTTATAGAAAGCACCCCCAAACCGATAGTACCTAAACTGCAACTAACGAGGGCCTCTACACACACGAGTGGTCAAAAACACCTCATCACAGAGTCTCTCTGTGTGTACACTACTCAAAGTTTCCGGGTGAGCGGTAATCACCAAAATAGTACCCAAGCCACAACACCTCTGACACCTCCTATCCCTACGACCATGCCGCTCAAGTCTGATGGTCTCGCTATCCCAATAACTTGGGCCATGCCCAACCTAACAGTCTTCCTGACTCAAAACGATGCCCATGACACCCAATCCCGTGGTAAGAACCACCCAACGTAACCCGGGCCAAGCCCTACCTATGATCAGCATCAATCAAGAATATCAGGGCCATGCCCAACACAACCAAAAAGGGTTCCAACATATGCAATTCAACAATTACATATATACTCATTTAAACAGAACACAATAATAGGAAAAACAATCCAAACAGTTGAATTTCACTATCCCAGAAGTTATCTAACAATGACATAGAGGTCTTTAAAGCCTCTAACAAGTCATATCAAGGTTCAATAAACTAAACTAAACAGTTTATAATAATACAATTCAATTAATACCATTTTGGCGCCCCCGACCAAAATGCCCCAACGAGCAACGACCACTCACTCGTCCCCGCTCAAGAAACACAGGTAATAGGGAATACTAAAAGGTATCCCATAGGTCTAATGAACAACTTAATATGAAATATCAGATAAAACTGGGTCCCTCTAAAAATATCCGAAAATGCGCCGAAGGCTGTGCCACCCAAATGACCATGAAAACACAAAAATAGGTATGCACCACCTACCTGAAACTCGTACGATTCTACTCCTCTGATAACAACCTCCAATTAGGTCTAAAATGTAGTAGATCTACAAAAGAATCAAAACTGTTCAAACCCCAATAACTCATTATAGAATAGAAATCAAGAATAAAGACTCAAGAGGAATCAAGGCCTTACTGAGGGGGTTCCAATAGATCAATCAGTGTTTGAATCGGGTCTCGGATGAAGGAACGAGATCAAATTGAAATCCCGGATGGCTCTCCCCGCTCAACCCGTCGAAGGTATTGAGGTTCTGACTCAATATGAGGATACTTCCTATTTTAGTGAAAAAAAGAAACTACACGACGTGTACTTTAAGTACACGATGTGTATCATTTTACTGTTCATAAGATGGCTGAAATTTCGCCGACTTACTTTCCAGAACCTTCCGACATGATTACACGACGTGTACCTAGGGGTACATGACATGTACTTAGTTTTTCTTCTTTTCCTCACTGACTTACCCAAACACTATGTATATCCCTCATACACGGCTAGACTACACAGTGTGTCCAAGGAGGACACGATGTGTACTTTATTAAAGGATTACACCCGAACAATAGGCCTACATGCCAAGTATAGCCTCCACACGATCACGGGTACACAACATGTCGATAAATACATGCCTTGTAGTAAGAAATTCCTACACAGCCATCACACGACATGTACTCGGTGACACACAACTGGTGCTCGCCCAACCCATACACGGCATGTACTCTATAGTACACAGTGTGTAGTCTGGAAAGTTCTAGAATATCCAAGATTTTCCCAGATTTCTTAGAAACATGTCAAAAATTCAAACAGGGTCGAGATTTTGACTCGTTCTAAAAACCTAGGTTCTTACAATCTCCCCTCCTTAACATATCTCGTCCCCGAGATATCAAACAAAACTTGGAAATAGCACCGAACATACCACCCCAATTAAAATAAGGCAGACTACCCTGATCTCGAAGCTTTTGGATAATTTCCTAAAGGGGATCCCCACCTTAGGAATAACTTAACTCAGTCTCAACACAAAAAAACTCAAAACAACCAAAGGTTCACCAATCTGTTTTCCAGATGCATAGTCCTTCCGTGATGCATCGTCACCCCTATGCCTCATTGGTGCTCCTATGTCGTTCCTGACACCCAATGTATCCCGCACCACATCGGTGTCCGCCTCCACGAGGTCCTGATGCCTAACACCTTAGGTAACCAACATCCTCGATGCCCCAGTTTCCACGACACCTCATGTAACCCACATCCTCGATGCCCCTGATGCTACACATATCATATATATATATATATATAAATATATCACGCACCCGATATGGTTCCAATCCCACTAACAAGCATCTAGTCAGTCCACATAGATCATGTGCATCACGTGAACTCAAAACGGACATGCCTATACAGGTCATGAGAAAAAAGAAACATGGAAATCACAGCCACACCCGTGGTGTAACTCTAACCGTCGTCGAATCACTAGCCTGCTCAGCCTCTAGCAGCTCCACAGTGTGCACCTGGCCTGAAGTATGGCTACCTAATGCCCAACCTCCCTATGGTGGTGCTCTAGCCACTGACCACTGACCCCTCAGATGGGTCCTGTTGTCTCTTTCACGTCCTCCACGTGCCGCTGAACCTCGGATACCCTCTCCTGGTACCAAACCTGAACCAACTATAGATGCCACCATCTGTCCTCGTCCCTGCCTACTGACTGTCTGATAAGGCTGCTTGCAAAACCTCTCAAGGTGCCCGACCTATCCACATGCCTGACACGTCTTTGGAGGCCTATCACACTGAGTCCGAACATGTACTAGCTGTCCACGCTGAAAGAAAACCACTGAAGAACTTCTACGAGGTGGCCTAGCTGAGTCCTTGGCCCGACTGCCCTGTGGGAACTCATCCCGTCCTCGCTTCCTGCTATCCGAACCCTCACCGAAAGTCGTCGTCCAGCCAACCTAAGGCATATCCCTCTGGTTTCACTCTGCTATGAGCGCCTAATTCACTGCCTCTGAGAAAGAACCTAGCCTGAAGATATTCACGTGGATCCAAATGGTGTGTCACAATCCATCCTCGAAGTGCCTCACCCTTACCGAGTCATCACTAAAAATACCAGGTGAAAAGAGAGACAGTTCAGTAAAAGTAGATGCATAGTCCATGGCAGACATGTCTCCCTGCTAAAGACTCAAAAAATCCCGATATCTCTCTGCTCTCAGTGTCTCCAGGTAAAAGTGCTCAAAGAACCTGTCCTCGAAGTACTTTCATGCCAGTACCTCGTGCCTGCGAGCCTGAACCTGCACATCCCACCAACACTTTGCCAGTCCCCACAGCATGTACGTCGCCAGCTTGACCCTCTGCCCCGGAGGCATCTTGAGCTGCTCGAAGATCATATGCATGCTCTCTATTCAGTTCTCAGCCTCCTATGGACCACCCTCACCCTGAAAAAGCGGTGGGTGATGCAAATGGAAATCTCGATTCAGATATTCCATAGATGGCTCTGTACTCTGTGCACTTCTGTCGATTACCTGTAAGACCCATACCAGGCTAGCTTGGAGATGTTCATCAAGCCATGGTTCGAATGCTACCAAACCCAGCTGCTGTCCTGCCTGAAATAGATCCTGAACTTGATCCTATCCCTGAGCCTGTACCTGCGGCTCCTGCTCTGCCAGTACCAGATCCTGAACCTGATCTTGCGACACTGTATCATCTCCCGCCTGACGCTCCATCGAGACATATAAGAAGAACCCGCTGAATACCATAAATGGTCAGACAACCCATATATATATATAGCAATATATATTCAACGCAGATAAGGAAAGTAGTAAAAGGCAGCGCATAACTACAACCCTTACTCTCCCCCACAGAAACCAATGCCCATGTCATCCCGGCCTCGTGGCCTCCTAGCCCACCCTTAACAGATCCAAGTATCAAAAATACCTCGGGCCATGCTCGTCCTGAAAACCAATGTTGCCTCAAACCGACGACCGAGTCACCCAATCCTGGTGATCAAAATCACCTCAACCGATAATACCTTCCTGCTCGTACCAGAGCCAGACCCAATTACCCTGTCACATTCAATTCTACAATATATAAAACATGGAATACACATTGCAACAAACAAGAAATTCTATCAGGAATTTCACCTTTTCACATTTCAAGAATACAAATAATGGCAATTGATATCATTCACATAGAATTATCCCTTCATAAAGAATACGTGCATTTATGAAATTGAAATACCTAAAAATGTTCCTATCAAAATCCAAGAAAAGAAGCCTTGCCATACCAGGCCACGGTCCAATTATCCCTTATCGCACCGGGTCAAGGGTCACATATCACAATTAATAACATCCCACACCAAGTGAGACACTGAGATGGAAATCATATAAACTATAATCTGAGAAAAATAAAAACATCAATTCCCATCAAAGGCAACTTGGTCCATCACCCATACCTGGGGCTTCAGGCACCCAAGCACAAGCTAGGAACCCATTTCCATTAACAACCTTTCTCTAGTCTACCATATCCCAAATAGAAAAATAGGAAGAAATAAAAAGAGAAGTCTCAATATCATTAGTATCTAGAAAAACACTGCTACTAAATCCCTATCAAGAACTCCTCTAATACCACTTTTAACAACTCGGACCCGAACAACCACCCGAATAGTGCTAAACGGGTAGGGTGTTACTACCTTAGGCGCACCTCCCCGAACACCAAAGGCTGCCGACTAGTAGTGAGGGTCTTATAGGTATAGTGGGGAGGCTATACCCTCTCGGAGGATAATAACAATGGTACTGGTCTGAGTATAATAATAAAGATGTAGCGGAATAATGACTCAGTGGACTCAAACTAGACCCGCAGAGCGGAATCACATTCAATATCGATAAACAATGGAAGCAATAAATATAAACAAAAACATCGAAAATAAACACAATAGCATGCTAATCACTTGTAACTACTACTAAACAACAAAACATGCATCCAAATAAGGTCATATATATGTAAATATAAAGGGCACTGATGGCTAACCAACTATAACTAAAAAACAAGCATGCTGATATAGGAAAGTAATCAAAATAGAAAAACTCCAGCTAGGCAAGACCTCAGGGTCCATACTATCTCCATGCAACAGCTAATGCAACCCAGCTCTTGAAGATGGCCTCATTCCTACACGTAAATCCATAAAGTCTGCACGCATCCCAAAGGTCCCGTGCAGGGTGTGAGATGAATCTCAGTAGGATACCACCCAACGGTGCGTACCTAATATAAGTGTTTAAGTATGCATGAATTTATAAGGAAACCAGTAAACAGAACGATGCCCAAATAAAGACAAACTCCACTAGTGCTCAACAAAAACCATAGAGTGTCACCTGCTTCGGCCAACGCTGGAATCTCTATCATGTAACATGGAACCATGTAACCCCTGGCACCACATGTCTCAAGTACCGACGTCCTAAAGGCACTCTCGATAAACAGTAACCCAGAGGAACAACGATGCCTGTACTTATTAAGTAACTAGAGGGACATTGATGTCTGCCCTCAAATAACGTAGCTGGAGGGACAACGATGTCTTCCCTCAAAATAAAGTATCCATAGGGACAACGATATCTACCGTCAAATAACGGCGAGCCTCTACCCCCAACTTGATAGCCTCAATGCTATCCCCTGAAGGATCCTCACCTTCCACATGGCTTCCTACGGCAAACACCCCTAAACTGATAGTACCTAAACTGAAACTAACGGGGGCCTCTACCCACACGAGTGGTCAAAACCACCTCATCACAGAGTCTCTCTGTGTGCACACTACTCAAAGTTTCCGGGTGAGCGGTAATCACCAAAATAGTACCCAAGCCACAACACCTCTAACACCTCGTGTCCCTATGACCATGCCGCTCAAGTCTGATGGTATCACCATCCCAATAACCCAGGCCATGCCCAACCTGATAGTCATCCTGCCTCAAACTGACACCCATGACGCCAAATCCTGTGGTCAGAACCACCCAATGTAACTCAGTCCAAGACCAGCCTATGATCAGCATCACTCAAGAATATCCGGGCCATGCCCAACACAACCAAAAAGGGTTCCAGCATATTCTATTCAGAAATTACATATATACACTTTTAAACAAAACACAATAACAGGAAAAACAATCTAAACAGTTGAATTGCACTAGCCCAACAATTATCTAACAACGACACTGAGGTCTTTAAAGACTATAACAAGTCATATCAAGGTTCAATAAACTAAACTCAACAGTTTATAATAATAAAATTAATTTAATACCATTTTGGAGCCCCCGTCCAAAATGCCCCAACGAGAAACGACCACTCACCCAGCCCCGCTCGAACAACACAGGTAATAGGGAATACCCAATGGTATCCCATAGGTCTAATGAACAAATTAATATACAATATCAGATAAAACTGGGTCCCGCTCAAAATACCCTAAAATATACCGAAGGCCACCGCACCCAAATGACCATGAAGACACAAAAACAGGTATGCACCACCTACCTGAGACTCGTACAATTTTACTCCTCTGATAACAGAATCCAATTAGGTTTAAAACGTGGTATATCTACAACAGAATCAAAACCGCTCGAACCCCAATAACTCATTCTAGAACAAAAATCAAGAAGTACAGATCAAGAGGAATCAAGGCCTTACTGAGGGGGTTCCAATGGATCAACCAGTGTTTAAATCGGGTCTCGAACGAAGGAACGAGATCAAATTAAAATCCCGACCAACACTCATCACTCAACCCGTCGAAGGTATTGAGGTTCTGCCTCAATACGACGCTACTACCTATTTTAGTGAAAAAAAACCACACGGCGTGTATCATTTTACTGTTCATAAGACAACAAAAATTTCACCGACTTACTTTCCAGAACCTGCTGACATGAGTACACAGCGTGTACTTAGTTTTTCTTCTCTTCCTCACCGAATTAACCACATAACATGTATATCCCTCATACACGGCTAGACTACTCGATGTTTCCAAGGAGGACATGGCATGTACTTGGTTAAAGGATTCTACCTGACCAACAGGCCTACCCGCCAAGTATGGCCTCCACACTGTCACAGGTACACAGCGTGTCGATAACTACACACCATGTAGTAAGAAATTCCTACACGGTCATCACACGACATGTATTTGGCGACACACGACCGATGCTCACCCAACCCATAAACGATGTGTACTCTATAGTACATGGCGTGTAGTCTGGAAAATTCCAGAATATCCCAGATTTTCCCAGATTTCTCAGGAACAAGTCAAATATTCAAATAGGGTTGAGATTTTGACCCGTTCTAAAAACCCAGGTTCTTACAGATCATATCTATAGAGAAGATATTTTCTATGATCTGCTGTTCAGAGCAAGAGAAGGTCACCTTGGTTGTCTATCGCTTAGAGGTAGAAGATGATCAGTGGTGGGAACTGATTAAAAACATGAGGTCAAGAGTGGAGGTTAAAGATATGGAGTGGGAAGAGTTCAAAGGGATATTCTTCAATAAGAATTTCCCTTGTTCTATGAGAACAAGAATGGAGAAGGAGTTTCTCGAGCTGAAGCAGAAGGATAATGAATCTGTTGGAATCTACGAGATGAACTTCATGAGACTTTCCTATTACACCTTAAGCTTTTTAATGGATTTTAAAGGTATGTTAGATAGATTATTTAGTGGACTAAGACCTCATATGTGGAAGAATCTAGCAAACCGAGACTACAATATCTATGAAGAGATTGTGTAGAGTGCGTTGAAAGTCAAACTGGAGTTTAGTGAGATGCAATGGTCTCATAAATCCAATGACAAGAAGAGATAAATGGATCCAAGCTTAGAGAGGAAGTTTGATCAAGGAAGAGGATGCAAGCAAGTGCAACATCCCACATGTAATAAATGTGGGAAGAAGTATTTGAGGAATAGACTTCTCAGGAGTGGGAAGTTCTACAAGTGTGGAAGAGATGTCCATATTGTGTGGAATTTTTGTAGTGAGGTGAAGCCTCAACATCCTAACACTAACTACAAAGGGAAGATGGTGCATTCCCTACCTAATGTCCAATGCTATAAGTGTAGAAAACTTGGGAACTTTTCCAATCACTATCCAAATCTGAGGGCAGTGGAGGGGAATCACCGTCATCCTCAACAACGGCCAAGTGAACAAGGTCGTACTTTTTCAATCACTACGAATGAAGTTGAAGCACCAAATGATATGGTGGTAGGTACTCTTGTTGTTATCTCAAATCTATCAAGTCTTTGTTTGATTTTGGTTCTACATATTCTTTTATTTCCTACAAGTTTGCAAATAATTTATATTCAGCCTCTGAATTTATAAAAGTAGAGTTATCAATCAAGAATCCTGGTGGGATTATCCCAGAATCGTCAGAATTTAAAAACTCTTGTATTTACTTTAGTGAGCACAATATTATCGCAAATCTATTTGTCATTACCAAGCTAGAATTCGACATTATACTAGGTATGGACTAGCTCTCAAAGTATAATGCTAAGATCAAATGCAGAAGTAAGGAAATCTCAGTAGTATTGAATGAAAAACCTACGGTTATCTTCCAAGGAGAGATATATCAACCAAATCTATGTTTAGAAGAACCTCCTATATCTTTCTTTACAGAGTTGATCAGTGAATAAGAGTAAGGAAATAAGAGTATAAGGATAGAAAATATCCCCATTATCCAGGAATACATTGATGTATTTCCTGAGGAGTTACCCAAACCTACCCCAAAAAGAGAGGTAGATTTCTCCATTGAAATCTTACCTGGATCTCATACGATATCAAAGATCCCATATAGGATGGTAAATATGGTGCTAAAGGAATTAAAGAAACAACTCCAAGATCTTTTGGAGAAGTGGTTTATCCAACCAAGTGTGTCTCCTTGGGAAAAACCTATTCTATTTGTGAAGAAGAAGGATGGATCGATGTGGCTATTCATTGATTATAGAGAACTGAATGGGATCATAGTAAAGAACAAATACACTTTTCCAATAGTTGATGACTTATTTGACCAACTTCATGGGGCTCAGTTCTTATCTAAGATTGATCTTTGATATGGTTATCATCAATTGAGGGTTAATAAAAAAGATATTCCTAAAATTTCATTCTGATCAAGATATGGGAATTATGATTTTGTTGTTATTCCCTTCGGGATGACTAATGCACCTTCTATTTTTATGTATTTTATGAATAGAGTATTTAAGGACTACCTTGATAACTTTGTGGTAGTTTTTATTGATGACATTTTGATATATTCCAAAAGTTTTTAGGAGCATGAGGATCATATAAGGGTTATTTTGCAAACTCTATGGAAGGATATGATTTTTGGAAAGTTCAGTAAATGTGAATTTTGGTTACAAAAAGTTGCTTTCTTGGGGAACATTTTAACCAATGAAGGAATCACAGTTGACCTTACAAAGATAAAGGTGGTAAAGGAGTGGCCACAACCTAAAACAATAACAAAGATTCATAGTTTCCTTGGTTTATAAGGTTATTATAGGAGGTGTGTGAAAAACCTTTCATGACTTTCTAATCCATTAAACAAGTTAACTTGAAAAGGGGTCAAGTTCATCTAGAAAAAGGAGTGCGAGGAAAGTTTCCAAGAGCTGAAGAAGAGATTGGTTACGACACCCATGCTAACTTTTCCCTCAAGTAGAGAAGGATTCATTATTTTTAGAGATGCATCTCTGAAAGGGATTGGGTGAGTCCCCATGAAAAATGATAAAGTCATTTCTTATGCATCTCGACAGTTGAAGACTCATGAGCAGAACTATCCTATGCCTGATCTGGAACTCACTGCAGTCGTTTTTGCTATGAAGATATGGAGGCATTATCTTTATGGGGAGAAATGTGATATATACACAGAATATAAAAGTTTAAAGTATATTTTCACACAAAAAGATTTGAACATGAGATAAAGGAGATGTTTGGAACTTCTTAAAGACTATGCTTGTTCAATTAATTATCATTCTAGAAGAGAAAACAAAGTCGCTGATGCATTAAGCAGGAAAGACCCAATTGTTCTTTCCATGATGAGGATTCAAAGATATCCTTTGATCAATGACCTAGTAAATATTGACATGGGAATTATAAAGGAAGGGAAATCATAAAACCTAACCCAAATTATTTCTCAATCGTTATTACTATAAAAGATCAAGAAAGATTAGAAGGAAGATCCTTTTTTGCAGAATAAGTTTGAGGCTCTCAAGGATGGGAAGTTTCCTAAGTTCAATATTGATCAAGAAGGTGTACTAAAATTTCATACAAGAGTATGTGTTCCATATTTTTTGGAAATAAAGAAGGAGTTGATGGATGAAGCTCATAGATCTAATTTCTCTATAAATCCTGGAAGCATCAAAATGTATCCGGACCTTTGTGATCATTATTAGTGGGATAATATGAAAAGGGAGATTGTTGACTACACTTCAAGGTGCCTAGTATGTTAGCAAGTGAAGATAGAGCGACAAATTCCTAAAGGGGTATTGCAACCACTACCCATACCGGCATGGAAGTGGGACAATATAACTATGGACTTCGTCATTAGTCTTACAAGAACTTCCAAAGGAAACAATGCGATATGGGTTATTGTGAACCGTCTCACCAAGACTGCAATTTTATCTCCATTCGGGAATATTTATCTCTTGATAAAATTTCTAGTATTTATGTGAAAGAAGTGGTAAGGATGCATGTAGTTCCACTTTCTATCGTATCTGATCATGATTTAAGGCTCACATCAAAATTCTGGAGAAGTATTCAACATGCTCTAAGCATTGAATTGAATTTCAGTACGACCTATCACCCCCAAAATGATGGAAAATTTGAATGGACTATTCAAACACTCAAGGACATGATGAGAACATGCTCAATGGAATTTAAAGGTGGATGGGATCAACATATCCCTTTAGTTTAGTTCTCTTACAACAACAACTTCCACTCGAGCATTCAAATAGAACCCTATGAAGCTCTATATGGGAGCTGATGTAGAACTCCTACTTGTTGGGATGAAGATGGTGAGAGAAAGCTTCATAGGCCTGATCTTGTGCAAGATATGATAAAAAAGGTTCATTCTATCCAGAAACACATTAAGGCTGCTCAGAGTCAGCAAAAGAGATATGCTGACAACCATCAAGGGGACTTAGATTTTGATTTTGGGGACAAATACATTCTTATAATTTCACCTTGGAAGAGAGTCACGAGGTTTGGGAAGAAAGAGAATCTAATCCCTAGGTACATTATCCCATATGAAATCCTTGATCATATAGGAGAAGTGGTCTATCATATTTCATTTCCTCCAAATCTAGCACAAGTTCATGATTTCCTCTATATACCCCTCTTGAGGAAGTACATACCTAACCCTTCACATGTACTAAACCCAGAGGTGGTACAATTGGAACATGACCTCTTTTATGAGGAGAAACCAGTGGAGATATTAGATCATAGAGACAAGGTTATATGCAACAAGAATACCCACCTTGTTAAGGTGTTATGGAGGAACCAAAAATTTGAAGAAGCCACATGGGAACTAGAGGAGTCTATGAGTCAGAAGTACCCACACCTTTTCTCTTCTAAGGGTATGAGTTGAAATTTCAGGGATAAAATTCCTTAAGGGGGGAAGAATGTAACGACCCGAACTTTTGAATAATATTAGTTTCCTAAATTTGTGTGTTATTTTATTTTATACTCAACAAAACTATATCCCTTAATTAATGAAGTGAGTATAATTAAAATGAGACCATTGAGTTTTGACTGTTATATGACCGTTGGTCAATATGACCATTAAAAGTTATAACGTTATGATTATTGTTTATAAATATAAATGATCATGGTTAATTAATAAAGAAAGAAGAGTCTATGGCCTCATTCAGTAGACTCGGGCCATAAAAATAACATCTGTGAGAGCTTGGAAATAAGGTTGCATCATTGGGCTTTTCTCTGGACCATGCCCATGCCGAACTCCAACATGTGAAGCTTGAACGAAATCACCTACAAGAGAAGTTCAGGATGATAGAAATCACCACTCCGACAATGTTGTCCGAGCCACCCAAAGATTCTATCACCATAGAACATCTTACACTTAGGTCCTATGCAGGTGTTATAAGGGGCTATGTAATGAGGCCTTAGTTAATTTGTGTAATCCGTTTTGTATAAATAATTTTTTTATTTCTTATTATGGTAAAATTTGTGAATTTCAAATGTCTGGATAAATATAGGATGAATTTATAGAAGTTCCATATATTGGTGAATTTTGAAAAAAGGGTATTTTAAAATATTTTTGTATACATTAAATAATTATTAATGTGAAATGATTTTCAAAAAATGATCTTCTACAGTTGCGATCAGTAAAAAATTTAGAGTCTAATAATATCAACTTAATTTTTAGTGAATAGTAAAGTATGAATAGTAATATTACCCTTATAAATATTATTGTGAAAAATGGAATAGTATCCCCACTTAAGAAATTATAAATATAATTTAGGCATCTTGAATGGTAATGAGATATAATAGCATAAGTAAACAACTGTTTCATATTTTGTTAGTTAAGTATTAGTTTTTTTAGGTAAATTGTGTTTTTACTTAAAAATTACATATCTCATAATTAGAAAATTATTTTCATAAAATGGAGTTCATTTTTTAATTTAGAGAATCAATTTTAGGTTGTGTGAATTTATGAGATTTTTATAAAATGTTTAGTTTTTCAGTGAATAGTAAAAATACAGTTTTAAGTTTCGGTATGTTTAATGACATCATTAGTGATGTAATCATGATGTAATATTTCTGGTAGACTTGTGAATAGTGACATATGTTATTAGGTGTTCCAAGTGGAAAATACCATGGGAAAATACCACATGCAAGCCCATGATTTTGCGAATACCACTGAAATTAATTATATATTCCCTCACTTTTGCTAAAAATACCAACCAATTACTTCATTTATTTCATTTAAAATTCATCCTCAATGAATTTATGGTCTTTTTAACTCCCAATTAGTCCTAAAAAGATTCCATCAATACCCCCAAGGTCCCAACCTTCGAGCTTTCGAAGTCACTCTTCAAGATAAGGGAACCTTCTACCCTCCTCTTTTAAGTCATGACTTCTTTTATGTTATGTCTTCTAGTTTCCATATTATTATGTTGGGGTATGTTCTTATATGTCCTTTATTTTTATTAATTTTATTTTAAAATTATGATATACCCTTTACAATCTCATCAACTTTTTTTTCCTGAATTTTAAGTGATGTCGTTAGGCTGCTGGATTTTTCATAAAAAAATCACATCTTTTCTTTTCCTTCAAGTTTCTTTTTTCATGTGGTATGCCATTCAATTATTCATACCAAGATATTATTTATTTTTTATTATGTACCCATAAAATATTATGATTTATTTATGAGTGGGTTACTCTTTTACCCTCTCTTTTTAATGTTTTCTAAAACCATGTTATATAGCTGGTACGCTACAGAAATTTCATCTGAAACCTCTCTCTTTTTTTTCTCAAGAAATTATCTTATTTTCTTTATGTGAATACAAAAAACCCATTTTAGTTCTAGGTATATTCATAAATACATAAAAATGGTAAATTTTGTTTTTTATTTGACATACATAAAACCCTCATTCCTTTTCCATGGGTTATAAATGACATAATGATCATGTTTTTAAGCACTTTTAAAACGTCACGATTTTGAAATGTAACCCATTTCTTTTATTCTATATGGGTTATTTATGAAATGTTTGATTATGATATATTTGGATAACATGAAAATAAATATATATTAAGGGTGTTCCCTGATAGCATTCTAATGCATTGGATAAAGAATTTAATCTCTAGAGATGATAAGTTTCATGATACATTGGTGAATAAACCTGGTAATTTTTATGACACCTTGGGGATGAACCTTGGTGATATGTTCATGAATGTCTAAATTAAATTTTTTAGACACATATTCAAATTATTATTTATATTCTTTTTATTATGATATTCATATTCTTCCATTGATTATGTCTTTATGTTTTTCAACAAGTTCTTATTGACATCACAAGTAAACTGATTCCCTTACTTTCCTTACTAGGCATTCTGCTCACCCTATCCTTTGATGTCTGTCTCCAGGTTATGAGATGTAGTAATTGTACTTAAGATGAAACTTTGGTAAATCCTTACAAGTTTATTAGAATAATTTTTTATGTTATCATGTATTTCGTTCCTGATTTCCAAGACACTAGACTTTAAAGATCATCTGTTTGAAAGATGTAATGAAAAGTTATGTAATAAAAAGGTGGGATGCCATAGGGAACCATCCCTACTATGCTTGTGCTGCACCCAGAACCTATAAGTGGTATCAAAGGGGGAATAATATTATTTATAATTATTTAAATTCATTGGACATTTACACATTTATAATTTAGTTTTTCAATTCAAGTTTAATCATTCTTTTAATCTGAATTATGAGATCTGTTTATTCCTTCATAATTTATCATAGATCTTATATAAATGATCAAATTTATGATTAAAATAAAATAAAGGAACTCATCCATTGGTGCCAAGGATTCTTCTTGGATAATACAGTAGTACACATTGTGTAATCAGAGTTACATGCCATGTAGTTGTGATTGATGAACCAGGAGTTAATTCGGTTAATGACATGCAGTGTAGTTTATTCTTACACTGCATGTTGACCGGGATATACTGGTGTACGTTCATCTGGACTACATGCCATGTGGCCCACATGACATGGTGTGTAGTTCCTTTCGGGTCAGGGCTGGTCCATGTATCCCATACATGACTTAGACGTCCGGTGACCATGTAACGTAGAGTCAACACAGTGTGTGGACCACTGGACACATTGTATACTCCAAGAATTATGAACTACACCACACACACTAAGTCCTAAGGAGTGTACTTCAGAAATCCAATGAAGGTAGTACATGCCATGTAGATCAGATCTACATGCCATGTACTATTACCAAATTACATATAATTAAAAATATAATATCTATATAATGTTCATATATGCATATCATGTATAAGTTGTATTATAGTTATTATTCTACACACATTAAAGCATGAAAAATTACCAAAAAATTTAGGCAATTTTTATAATCATCCTTTAAGTACACGTCATGAAAGTACATGATAAGTTGTGCATGATATATGTCACAAAGAATTAATTTTATACAAGTATAATACATGTTGAGTAGATTTGGATGAGTATTCACCGGATTACCTCCATGGTAAATTTAGGTATAATGTTAATTTTAAATGAATTTTAATTTTTTTAAAATTATAATGGATGAGAATCTCAAGGATATTCAAAAAAAGATTAAGATAAAAGGATTGATCAATTAATGATAATAATTAATTGATTCAAGAGTGATTTATCTTAAATAACAATGATTAAAGAATTTAATGCTAGTTTTATGAAATGCATAATTCATTGTATGCATGTGGATGACCATGAGCTAGACCAAACCTTTGTATATGATTGGTTTCATTTTAATTTACTATTAAATAATATTATTGGCCTATTTGACTTCTCTCCTAATTAATGTGTAGGACCCGCATACCTAAGGTTTATTTTATCTAAACCCCCCTTTACCCCTCACCTATGTGGGAGTAAAATCATATGTAATGAATGGAGCTTCTAATCTAGTGGAGGCGGCTCAAGTTAGAAGATGAGGTGAAACCAATCCAAGGAGATAAAAAAGGTGGATAGGTGGACAGGTGGAAAGATGTAAACACAGACCTCTAATGGTTCAAGGTGTTTCTCCCCTAGGTCAGCGGTTAGTTTATCAACTGCTAGATAAACTAACAATTAAAAAAAGATCATGATCATACCCTTTATTTTAATTTTATTAGTTTCGTGGTTATTCATTATGGATATTTTTATCGCGATCAGAAAATTAATGAATTAACAAGCATGCAATATGGAACTAAAATAAACTGGTTTATGCATAAATATTATCTAATACATGGTTAATCACCTAAGAATATACCACTTAATATTAAAAAGAATGTGGAGATATAATAATTGGAAATTTACACATAAAGGATAAAATCCCTCAATAAAATATTAAGTCGATATAACAATCCATTACTTTGGTTAGAATCAAACCACAATTAAAAGTTCTTGACTAGACAAATTTGGGGTGATTTCAATTATCAGAGAATCCTAATTTGAGGTTTTGGGTTGACATAACTAGGTTGACATCAAGGGTTGACTTCTAAAGAAGGACTTGGTGTAACTGAAAGGAAAAAGTTGAGGAAATCAAAATTAATAATTTCAAGATTGGGGAGTCCACTCAATGGATCAAGGAACTGTGAGTTAATGAAGTTGACATTTGGAATTACTACCAAAAAACTTTCAAGTTTCTTGACCAACCAAATTTGGGGTAATAATAAGGGGAATATAGATCCTTACCACTTGAATATCCAAGAAATAGGATATTCTGAAGCCAATGTTGAGGGTATGGGGTTTCAATAAAATATTGGGATACTAATAAATATAATTTTTATTTATTTGTCAAATTTTTATTAGATAAAGAACTAAAATTATGCACATATTATTTGTAGAAGCAACATAAAAAATGACATCAAACATACCATTGTGATCCATACTCGAGTAGGAAAACCTTCTCACTAGAACTAATTTTTAGGACTGGAAAAGGCCCATATATCTTATCCTTCACCATGAAAAGAAACTGTACGTGCTAGAAGAACCTTTACTGGCTATTTCTAAAAAATGAGGCGAGTGATGAAGAGCTCTCTTTGTATGAGAAACATCTGAATGATGCTACAAATTTTTAGTGCCTCATGCTATCATCCATGTCCAATGATCTCTTAAAGAAACATGAGTAAATGAATACTTATAGCATGATGTATCACTATCGATATCTCTATCAAGGGAAGGAGATAGAAGAGATGTATGAGATCTCCAATGCTTTATTCACGACTAATCTTGGAGAGTGTGTGCTATATGGGCATCATGTAATCAAGCTTATAAGCTACATTGAGCATCTGAACATCATAGTGATTAAATTCCTGGATGAGTTTCATACATATCTCATACTTTCATCACTACCCAAGACCTTCTCTATTTTTATTGTGAATTATAATATGATTAATAATGATAAGAGTCTATCAGAACATCTAATAATTATTCTCTAAGTTGATAAGGACATAGGGTGTGAAAAACCCACATTATTTATGGTGAATAGGAAGAGGAAGGACAGGGAAAAGGGTCCTAAGACTTATAAACAGTCTAAATCCTCTAAGAACCATTTGACCAAGGAGAAGAATATCCAAAGGTAGGTCAAGGAAAAGTTGGTAGTATGTTTTTTATGTGGCAAGTTAGGCCACTGGAAGAGGAACTACACCCAGAGGTGAAGGAAATTCAAAGGTGATTTTGTTATCAAGTGAAATTTTCCATTTATATACATTGGGTATTAGATACATATTGTGGTTATCACATCTGTATTCAAATGCATGAACTAAGTAGATTTTAAAAAATTGATAAAGGAGAGGTGGATCTATGAGCTGCCAATATTCCAAGGAAATATTCTCTCACCATTGGTGACTACTACCTTTAGTTTCTGATGGGAATGATTTTGGTTTTTCATGATTGTTATTATGGACCTATTGTTACCAAAAACATAATTTTTTATTAGGTTTAGATACATATGGGTTTATTTTCATGTTTGGAAATAAATGTTGTTTCTTTTATAAGTAAAAAATATTTTATGGTATGTAAAATTCAAATAATTGTATATATGTATTAAATTATAAAAAAAGTTTTGGTAATAGATAACAAATCATGTTCACACGACTCATATAACACCTAGTTGTGGAATCACAGTCTTGGTCATGTAAACTAGAATCATCTAACAAAGCTCTATCAATATGGTTATTTAGACTATTATAAACTAAAACCACTTGATATATTTCATTCTTGTGTACAAAGGAAAATGACCAAACCACCATTCAGTGGACTGGGTGAAAGGGACACATAGCTTCTACAATTGGAACACACTGATGTATTTGGACTATTTCCAATAGAAGTTAGAGGTGTATATTTTTACTTCCTAACTTTTATTGATGACTTGAGTAGATATGGCTATGTCTACTTAACGAGGTATGAGTCCAAGTCCTTTGATAAATTCAAGGAATTCAATAATGAACTAGAGAATTATCTAGGTAAGAAGATAAAGAGTCTTTGATCAGATTGATTTGGAGAATATCTTAAAAAAGAGTTCATCAACTTTCTATGAGAGTTTGGGATTCTATCTCAACTTACTCCACCTTATACACCACATTGGAATGGTTTTAGTGAAATAAGGAATCGTACCTTTTCAGAAATGGTAAGTTAAACAATGAGTTACGAAGATATTACATTATCCTTTTGGGGATATGCATTACAAACTATGGTATACACATTAAATAGAGTACTGACTAAAGAAGAAAACAGAATTCCCTTTGAGCTACGGAGTGGAAAGAAACCTTTTTTTTCACATACATGTATATGGGGATATGATGATTTTGTTAAGTCTTTCTCAGGAAACAAACTAGCACCCCAGGGAATAAAGTGTATGTTTATAGGTATCCTAAGGAAACAAAGGGATACTACCTATACAACCCCCTGTACAAGAGAGTGAATGTCACTAGAAAATCCATTTTCTTGAGAGGGAGTACATCCTCAAAAAGGATAATGGGAGAAAGATTGAATTCGATGAAGTAGGTGCTCAAGATACACATGAGTTGGTACATGAACATGTTCCATAGGTCCCCATGGAAGAAGTAGTTTCTAAAACAAAATTAATATATAGGAGTGCAAGAGAGGCAAGAGAACTAGAGAGATATGGTTTTCTAGTCACTGAGGATGGGGAATCATTATTATTTGACAATGATGAACCTATATCCTAAAAGAAGATAGTAGAGAGATCAGAAGATGTAGGATGTCTAGAATATATGAATTCTGAGATGAATTCCATGTATCAGAACCAATTTTGGGTTATGGTCGATGCACTAGTTGATGTAAATCCTATTAGATGTTAATGGGTATTCAAGAGAAAATTGGACATGGAAGGTAAATTTAGGCATATAAATCAAAGCTAGTGGCTAAAGGATTCAAACATCATCAATGAATTGATTAAAATGTAACATTTTCACCAGTTTCCATATTTAAGTCCATCAGAATCATAATTTCCATAGAACTTACCATGACTATGAGATTTGGCATAAGGATGTCAAAACTACATTCCTTAATTGGAGCCTTCTAAAATATGTCTATATGACACAATCATAAGGGTTTATGACACCAAGTAATGCCAAAAGTATTTAAAAGTTGTAGAGATCCATTTATGGATCGAAGAAAGCATCTAGGTCATTGAAGATTCGATTTGATGAAGCCATAAGAGAATTTGGTATCATTAAAAATGAATTTGATCTGTGTATTTAAAAAAGGTTTAGTGGGAATATGATAGTTATCTAAGTAGTATATTTTTATGACATATTAATTATTGAAAATGACATACCAGTATTATAGTTAGTTAAGGATAGGTTGAACAAGTGCTTCTCCATGAAAGACTTCGGCGAAAAATACTAAATTCTATGGATCATGATCATTCATGATATATCCAAGAGGCTACTTGGACTAAGTCAAAGTACATATATTGACCAGATACTCAAGAGATTTAGTATGGAACAATCCAAAAGGGGATTGGTTCAAGTGTCACATGGATTACATCATTCTAATAAAATGTATTCCAAACACAAAAAGAGAAAGAGAGAATGAGTAGGATACCATACGCTTCGGTGATGGGATCAATTAAGTATGCCATTTTATGTACTATACTTGATGTTTTTTTTCACTAAGCATGGTAGGCAGACATCAAGCAGATCTTGGAGAACAACATTGGACTATTTTAAGGGTATCCTTAAGTATCTGAGAAGAATTGAGGACATGTTCTTAGTATATGGAGGAGATGAGGAGATTTTCATCATAGGGTATGATGATGCTAGTTTTTAGACAGATCAGAATGATCCGAAGTCACAATCAAGATATGTTTTCTATCTCAACAGAGGATCCATGAGCTAAAAGAGTTCAAAGAAACTAGTTTTTGCTAATCCTACAACAGAGTCCAAATATATAGCGGATTATGATGCATCCAAGGAAGCTATTTGGATTCATAAATTTTTCCAGAATATTGATGTGGTACCTAGCAGTAAAGATTCTATCACATTGTATTTTGATAATAATGAAACGGTGGATCTTACAAAAAATCCAAGGTCACATCAACAAACAAAGAACATACTCTAAAAGTATCACCTCTTGAGGTATTTTTATCTGAGGGGTGAAGTAGCGGTGGCCAAAGTATCTAAAAAAGGGAATGTGGCAGAACCCTTGACTAAAGGCCTATCTCAGAATAATCATGAGTTTCATGTGAGATCTAGTGGACTGAAGGTTGTTTGCAGTTGGATCTAGTGAAAGTGGGAGTCTATTGGAGTTAGTGACCTAGTAAAAACTTCTATATACTTTATGATAACTTATATTCATGGTTTTTAATATCAATAAATTCTTTATCATATCATGATTTTTATTTTTCATAAAATTGTATATGATAATGTCCCAAGAGTAGATGTCGTACTAAAAGGTCATAGTAGTCCCCCGCTATGATGAGAACCGGGAATTTCTATGAAAAGTTTCTTATATATATGTTTTATAGATAGATGATATCATTTGAGGGACACAAATGATAAAGTCTTTCAGGGGTGGTGTCTCATAGGAATTTTAGGCACCTTCTCATGGTGTACTCCCTTGGTGATATCCAGTAGGATATTATGAGAATGAAACCCAACAATAAGAAATCCACATTTATAAGTGTCATTTGTTTTTCATATATATGGATGTGTGTATTGGTCATTAGACATTAATATTATTATTAATGTATATTATGAGTCACGTATTTTGAGGTATTGATGAAAACTGTGATGACATATATTCATGGCCAGGTAGGACACATTAGGTGCATCACGGGTAATATTTCATTAATGAATAATGTATGAAAGTATTAATACCTTAAGTTCACTGACAGAAGTTAATATCTCAAGCCCTTTGATGGAAATGATATAGACTAAATAAATCCATGGCCATGGTGTTCTATAAGAAAGTTCAATTTTTGGAAATTCAAAGGAAGATATATCAATCATATAGGTTGATGGAACTTGCATACAACATAATTGATTAAATATATTATGATAAAGGGATTATATTACAGGATAAACATTTGTATAATGTGACATGTCATTGTGGCATTAACTTCTTTCTCTATGGGTGCCATGACATGTTTCTAGATGCTAACCTTGTACTTTAGGTGGATCCGCCTAATGCCACCGAGAAAGAGGCCTAGAGGGTCACACACTAAGCGTATACATAATATCAGTTAAAAAATTTATTATTTAACAAGATTAATAAATATTATTCCTTGTCACGGTTTAATAATTATTTATGTATGCATGATCACATTTATTTCATCATAAGTTATTCAAGAGAATATATTATGGGAGAAGTAATTAATAAATATTAAAGAGGATTGGAGGACCGAGTTTAAGGGTCTAGTGAGAAATAATAATATTTAATAATATTTGATTAAGTAATATTTAATTATAACTCACAAGTTAATCTCATGTCAGAAAATAATAATATTATGTTATTATTTGACATGGGGGTTTCATTAGGATTAATGAAATAATTAAAGTCACTTGTGCAAATTAATTTTATTATTACCCTAGTGTAATAAATGCTTAGTTATATTATTCAATGATTATATTAGGGGAATCCAATTGATTCCTATTCAGTTATACATAACATTTTGGAGAAAACCTCTCAATCCTAGAGGGTTATTTCCTCTCAAAGAATGCTCTCAACAAGGAGAGTGATCCTCCTCCACCGGATCAAGGAGACTAATTTGGAAGGGGTTCTCAAGGAGATCGAATGTGGATGAAACAAGCATAATGACCTTTAGTGCTAACATCTGAAGACCCCTTCAGTGATGTCTATAAATTCACGGAACACATGTGGATCATCGTTAGAGGATATCTAACCTTGATCTCTACAACACAAAGATGGTGCAATGTAGATCTATGACAAAAAACATCAACAAAGAAAGAATAAACCTTAGAGGCAATTCTTATTTAATTAAATTAATTATAAGCAATATACGTTGATCCTATCACTTGGTTATAGGTTTCTATTACTTTGTATAATTTCTTTGATTAAATTCCATGGATCACAACATTAATCATCACATAGATCCCTGATTGTTCATTGATTATGGAAAAAAATCAAAGTTGGGCACTGTCCCTCTTATACTTCAGCTGCACCTAGAACCTAAAATTCAGCCCCTCAAACATATATTTAGGTGTTGGTTTTGAATTGGATGTTGTAAAATAGTGGATAGATACTCATAGGGACTCTATAAAGTGGGTGTCTGGTGGTAGTTTGGTTTGTTATAATATTTATTTTTTTAAAATGGTACTAGATTTTGGAATTTTTGCTGAAAAGAGGATTAGTTTTGGAAATAATTTTGGTAATATGGTATAGATTTATTATTCTGATTTCTAAATACATATTGGACTTGATTAGTCTCCCTCCATCCTTGTTGTTTTTGGAATAAACTCGGATAAAAGGATGCAACACAACCTTTCGTTCCCTATATTTCAACACTTTGGTCAGCAAAATGATAAGGTGATGAGCATAGACCACATACCTTAGCCGGTATTTGTTGTTTACTCACTTTTTTAGGTCTACCTTTCTCACCATATAATTCTTATCTCATAAGTCTTAGTTTCCCATGAAGGTGATGGATAATAAGTTATTACTACATAAATTCCTATTGTTCTAGTTCCTGTTGTACCAAAAGTTTGCAAGTTATGAGATATCTTCTCAATCAATCCATTAAATTCTTATGGTGACATTTCAATCAATGCACCTCCAGATGATGAATCAAGAAAGTTTCTGTCATTATCTAGTAATCCATGACAAAATAAGACAAGAAAGTGATTATTATTAATTCCTTGATATGGACCACTGGAACATAGATTTTTAAATATTTCCGAGTACTCATAAATGGTTTCTCTAGATGACTGTATGATGACATGGATTTCCTTTCTAATGGTTGTGCTTCTAGAGGTGGGGATGAATCTTTTCATGAATCATCTCACTAATTTATTACAATAATGTAAATCTCCTAGTTTTTGGACATGAAACCATTATTTGGTAGCTTCTTCCAATGAAAATGGTAATTCCTTCCACTTTACCTACTTCTCAGCTACTCCTTAGGGTCTAAACGTAGATAATATATACATGGACTCTTTAATATGTTTGTTTGGATCTTCTTTTTCCAAGAAGGATTCTAACACTTATTATTTTTAGGGGATTTAAATCTTACCATGTTATCTCTTTTTCTTACACCCATGGTTTAAGGTTATTAACCATTTTTATATGTATTTTAAAATTATATAGTGATTAGGTTTTGTTTTGGGAGTTTTGGGGATGTTTTGGCATGTTTTTGGGTCTTTTTTAGAGGTGCATAATTTGATCATGATTAGTAGAAACCATGCAACACCTCTCAGGAGGCCATACAACCGAAACAGTGGGATATGGGTAGGAGAATGATTATGTGCATAGTTTGGACCAACCATGTGGAAACCCAATAGAAGATATGTGGTTTTGAATAGAGGGATTTATTACAATTGACACACGGTATTTGTAACTATGTGAGCCAATCATGCAAGGGGTGTGTGGAGGAAACGACTAACATAGGGTAAGCACACAGTTTGCCTAATCATGTTCCCTAATGTGTGGAATTAAAAAAAGATCCAAATATTGTGGATCTAATTTATTTTACCACTTTAATCCCCAGTTTCCCCTAGTTAGGCCATAAAACAATTTCCTTTCCTCCCAGAGGATGTGGAGAGACTTTCTCTTGATCTAGGAGCAATTAGCTGGAAAATCTTTGTACGTTGGAGGCTCGAATTCCTTGGTTAGTGTTTGTTCATGGTTTTTTCCTTATATATCATATTCTTATTCTCTTGAATTAATGTATATAATACTTTGGAGATAGATCCATGTTGTTTTATTCTAATAATGTTGAATAATGATTTTTTGGGTGATAGGGAATAAGATATAAGGTGGGATTTTGGAGTTTCAACCCAGCCTGTTGATGAATTTGTTTCATTCTTCATTTTTACATATGTTTGTACAGTATGTGGATTCACTATCAACTCCTATTTCTTAAAATATAAGGCTTGATTTCATATTTATTGAATTGATTTAATTGAAATTTGAAATTGATTTGCAAACCTTTGTGGAAACCCTCTTTAGTGATGGTTTGTGAGATTAAAGAATTTGGTTGTTTTTGGATTGTGAAATTGGTTTCATTATTTTAAAATGCTTATTTTAAAATTGTGTTTTTATTTGACGCGTTAAAAATTTGTTGGAATTTTTTTTTCAACAAAATAATTGCTTTATTGACGTGGATTTTCATTGGTTGGCATGGTATTTTAGCATACATTGTTGGCGTTAGTTCATTTCATCGACATGAGCCTTGATATGGGGTGTGTACCATTAGGGTACAATTACATGAACATATAGAATATGTGTGTTCTATTGGGTTAGTTGAGATATAGTTACCTTATGAAAACATGGTAGATCAATGAGAAACCATTTATGAGTATAGAAATTTCACTAGAGTAGGCATGTGTGGGTATGTATGGATCATGTATTCGGTATGCCAATTGAAAGTGTGAAATGCTTTAAGGACTTGTTTGGTTACTTTAAATGATTTTTTTGCTTATAAATGGATTTTGATTTGATATAAACTACTTGAAATTATTTTAAATTATTTTATAAAATTGTTTTAAATTATTCAATCCTAGTGTCATGAGTTGGGAAATCATTTAGGGAAATCCTACTGATTTTTACACTGTACCCCTTTTGGGGAAATTTGGTGCATTTGAAGATGTTGTATATCAAGACACAAGTAAAATCAAGGTATTTAATTTATTTAGTGACGTGTCTTGATTCCATGATGTGGCTTATGGTGTTAGACCTTGGAGAAGGTTCAGAGTTTCTGAGTTGGTATCTTTGGAGTCTTTGAGGCTTATTGGTTTTTTTTTGCTTTGTACCATGATATTGTAGTTTTTATTGTTTATACATTGACTTGTATTAAATTTTAACCATTTATCATATAGTGTTTGTTTGGTTGTGTTTATCTTAGTTGGGTTGTATTACTTCCAAAGGAAAAATTTCCCCCCATTGTTTATGTAGCCCTTGAAATTTATTGCTATCCTTTGGTGTCTCATGTATGTCACCTAAGGCCTAGTAACATTCCACTGGCATCCCAATCCAATGAGAAGGTGTGGTGTAACAGCCCGAGATTTTATGAAAAATATTATTTTTAATTTTATTAATGTCTTGTGTTATACGATACACCAAAAGGATCTTTCACAACACACATCTCTGACCTGGCTTGAATTACACGCAATCGCGACCTTCCATGATAGCTTGTGTTGTATGCAACACTAAGTTTCACTAAACAACGATATGCTATTAAGATATTATTAAAACTAGCCGTTATGAATAGTAATAACCACTTTTTGAAATTTTGTAAATTTTATTTTTCAAAATGGACTTAATTTATGGATTCGGAGTATCGAATTTAGCCTAAGGTGAAATTTTGGTACTTTTCGGATAACTTTCATATTCTGATGAATAGTGAAAATTACTAAATTACAATTAAAAACAACTTTTTTAATCGAAATAATTAATAGTGATAAATTATTAATTTGAGTGGTTTTAAAGTATATTTAGAATATATTTTTACAATTTAATACAATGTTGGTCATTAGATGTAATTTCACATTTAAACCAGACATAATCAAGTGTCAATCTTTTGATAGATATTGTTTCTTAAAAACACGCTATTTGTTTTAAAAGCGGGATTTAATTATAAAATTAATTAATGCAACTTCTATGTTATGAATTTGGTAAAATAGATTTCATTTTTGAATTCGTAATATGAAATATAGCTTAGGATGAAATTTTGGCATTGTTATGAAAAACATCAATTTTTGATGAATAGTGAAACTACTAAGTGGTAGTTAAAAAAACTGAATTTTTCATAAAACTTAATTTTACCGCTTCTGTGAATGGAATTTCGAAAATCGGAGAGACACGGTTGATGTCAGCAAGTAAAATGTGGTTCAATGAGATGAAAATAATTTTTGGTGAATAGTAACTTTTTACTTTTATTTACCACGGTTAAAAGTAAATAGGGTAATTAAGGGTAAGAATGAAATTAATATTACCCTAACACATGTCCTAATTCTATTGGAAAAGTGTATCTCAACCAAAAACAACCTTAAGTGTAAAATATTATCATTTAGGCCCACTTGGATTAGATTAGGACATTTATTATTATTTAATTCAAAGAAGAGTTAAAAGAGTTAAAATCAAAGTATATTTACTAAAAAATTTTTAATATAGTGTTTTACATAAGATAAATTCGATTGTAAATATTCATTAGAACGATTACAAGATTTTCTACATGATGATATTTTATTTGTAATTTTAACACATCAAATAATTTAATTTATTTATGACACAAAGATGATGCAGTAATTATCTTATTAATGAAATATTGACATAATTGATATTATAAATACCAAAATAAATGTAATTTAAGACTTTTTATGAATTCCAATAATTTTCTAGGTTACTATGATATATTAGTGTTTATTTAATCAACTTGGTTCGAACATATAATTCTGTTATGACTTTCACAAAAATCATATATCAAATAGTGTCAAAATTGACACAAAATAGTTTTTAAATCAAATATTATATTATTAATTGTTATTTTATTCCTAAAAATCTAAGGTTCGGCCAAATGACTTATATAAGGATATATGTATTAATAATATACAATTTTGGGTTCTTTTGGCATGTTATAGTAAGTGTATTAACCATATAGTGAAAGAAAACAAAAAGACACGGTAAAAGTTAAATTATTTAACTTAGAGTTAAATCTAATTGATAAGGTTAAAATAATACCCTAAACTTGTCTAAATCCTATTGGATGATAGTATTTCGACCCATACCCACTTTATCTTCGAAATAAGACCCTTTGGAACCATTATTAACCGATTTTGACTTTAATATAAAATAATATTTTGAGATATTCCTAAGGTGCCCCTCTCCTCCCTTATAAGAGGGCACCTCCTCCCCCTCCTCCTCACACCAATTTGAGCACTCATGCTCGGCCAACCCCTTCCAAAATCCATTCTACAATTCCCTAGTATCATCCTAGCGGTCCTGGTCTTCTTCAAAGACCATACTTAGTTCTTTAAGTGGAGGCTAAGAAAAGGCGCGTCAAAAAGAGGTAATATCCATTACCGATCTTTTTCAATTTCTTTCTTCTTCAACTTCTTCTTATTTAGTTGTTTAATGATAAAGTAATAACATAAGTATTTCTTATATACTGATATGTTATTATAAATATGAAACAACTCTAATTAACCTTCTATCCATCCTACGGAAAAAGGAAATCACCGCGCGTGCGTACGTACGGAATACCGTCTCCACGCCGTGGTGTAATCTATTTTCCACCACCACATTAATTGGATGGGTATAAAGCTGTAATTAGTAACTATATATGATTATTATAAAGTGATATTGATACTGAAATAGTATACATACACTTCAACACAATTCCACGACCATGGGAACGGTATCATCGCTCGTGCGTACGTACGGACTACCGTCTCCACGACGCGATGAGATTCATTCTCAATGATTAACCATTCATGAATGATTATAAAGTATATATAATAAGTAATAATTAAATATATGACCTGATAATGATACTGGAATTATTTATATTTATATGTATGTCATCTACTTAATTCCATTCAATTCAATAAGGAAACGAAAACAGCGTTCATGCGTACGTACGGACTACCGTCTCCATGAACGGTGTATTTCTTTCCATTTATTGATTTATTATATATGTATATTCTTAATATATATATATAAATCATGTTTTATATTCTTTAATTAAGTAATCATGATCTAAGTAATCATATGAATAATTACAAGTTAAAAACACGAACGACAAATGAGACGATTTTACCCAAAACGCTACTTTAACATGAATTTACAAAAGAACGGGTAATATAAAGTAATAAGTGGACCAGATATGATATAATAACAATTAATATGATTCTGGAATAAGTCAATAACATGATTTAAATCATTATACAGGAGGTTCAGACACTTACAAAGCAAGTCGGACCTAAGGTAAGGGAAATATCACAATCTCATTTCTATCCGAGATTGTTTATACTTTGTAATTTACTGGGGTGTATTTTATCATCCACATCCATGTTTCCTCAATATGTAATATTATTTTTATCCACCTTCAATTGTTTAAATCCAATTTTACCCTTCAGTGAGTTTTTAGTAAAAGATATGAAAGGAATCTTTTGTCGTTTTTCGTATGAGGTACTTTTTGACTTTTCCGACAAAAGTACGAAGAATGTTTTTTTTAACTTATACATCCTGAATGGATTTTTAAAACATTATTTCCAAGAGGCTTCCATTACAAGTTTTCAAGTTTATTTTTAATCAACTTCTTTTAGTTTATAATTGTATGACATGTTAATAAAAGAAAAGTGTTTTTGAAGTAGAAATGATATTTTCCTCAAGAATGGAGTTCAAATGTTTTATCAAAATTATTTTCCATCTAAGATAATATAGGGTTCTGTTTTTATCCCTAATATTACATTGATTTGATTATGTTGTGAGGGAATTATTTTTATGAATTCATTTACCTTATATGATTTGTTTTATGATGTCATGATGTTTCAAGAATCCCATTTTTGTTACATGTGTTATGCGATGATTTATGATTATGTGGCACACATAAGAAAGGATTCATTATAAGATGGGTGGGACCTATATCTCCCTCCAATGCATTGGGTAAAGATTTTATATCTCATGAGATAGACATGGCTGGAATGGTAGGTTATACCGGTTCAGTGAAACAGGACTGAAACGAGGGTGACTCGATTCAGAAAGGGACTTTGTCCACTAAGATAGTCTTGGCAATGAGTCATGACTAACAAGAAATTATTCTCTATGATTATGTGTGAATGCCACAAAGTTTCATGTTTTAAGTTATGATTATTGTGATTACATTTCACTGCCATGATTTATCCCATGTTATGAAATTTGCTCTCTTTTGCAGGTTATGATTTCCAAAATGTTATGTTCTTATGAATATGATGTGATTGATATTTCTTTTGTTTACCCTTACTGAGCATTTGAGCTCACCCTTTTATGTTTTCTTTTCCCCAGGATATAAAGAAAGGTTTTAGGTAAAAAAAGGAAGATCTTTATGGGAGATGTTGAAGATCTTTCACCATGATTAGGAGATTACGTTCCGAGTTTCCAAAGACACTAAACTATTACGATCCTTATGTGTGTGTTTTTGTTATGTACTAAGTATTCCGCAAATGTAATGTAATTTCCATGTACATCAAGCTACGGGTCTCTACATGTGGGATGTTACGAATGGTATCGATATTTTCCAACCTGTCTTTCATTTTGGGACAAATGATTCCACTAAACCAAATGTTAGCAGAGAGTTTGGGTACATAAATGTTTTGAGATACTTATATGAGTTGTAATCCCATTATCATGGGTTTAGTTTATGAGAAAACATGACATGCATTGATAGAAATAATTTCCCATTATGAGTGAATAAGTCATTTTGAGTAATGATTTATGATTTTCTAAAAAATGATTTATTTTTGAAAAGTGTTAAAATATTTTCAAATATTTGAGTTTGAAAAGGCATGGTGCTAGTATTTTAGAAATGGTGATATTCTCAAAAGCATGGTGAAATTTTAAAAAATTGATTGAAAGTGGAAAATTATTGAATTTTGGAAAGCCATATTGTGATATGTGTGACGTGGAAAATTTAAAATTTCTAAGACTTCAGTTTATTGAGAGTGATACTTAATGAATTTCCTTTTGGTTATAGAAAATGGGACCCAATAGGTATATAAGAAACCAACTAGAAGAGGCTACTAAGAATTTGGATTCACCTGAGCCACATGTTTTTTAAAAGGTTGGGGCCGAAGCCTCATTTATTATTAAAGAAAGAAAAGACCTGTTTAACTGGGTAGAGGGAGACCCCCTGAGCCATAGGTGAACCAAGAGCTAGTTCAATGCATTGTTCTTGTTTTTTAGGATGTGGATAAAGGGAATATGAGGGATGATCCACAGTAAGTGGATCATTCCATTAAGTTCCATAAAACAAAATCCACCCATATTTTGGGGTGATTCATAATACGAAAAAGTAGAGTAGTGGATAAATACGATGAAATGAATCTTTATTTTCCTAGGCACATCAGTAGAGTTGAATGTCAAGTTGGAAATGTACATGTTAGAGGATCTTTCATGTCAATAGTGGGATCTAGAATATTAAGAAAAATTAGACCAAGGTATTGCAAGGGATGGTTTTGAATAAAGTATACAAAAAATTCTATCCTCATACATTAATAATTTATAGGCTGATAGACTTTTTCAGCTTGAAGAAAGATAATCTATTAGTCATAGATTATATGGATAAATTTATGAATTTAGTCCGCTTTGCACCAGAGGTTGCTGTAAGTTTTTCCTTGAAGTCATGAATTTTTGAATCAAGGATGAGGATAAAATTTTCTCAAAGATTATCGTGATTTGTATAATGGATTATATGGAGATGGTCAATAGAGAAATGGTAGAAGAAAGGGAAATCTCAGGTAAAGTGGGTAGAGAAATCCTGTTGATACCTATGGGAAATGGTGGGAACTCCAATGTTAGGAATAAGTAGAATGTGGACAATTATTTCAAAGTTAGTGGAATGACTTAGAATTAGATGGTTGAATCGGGGAATCCTTCTCCAAAAACAAATAGAAATCTTGGATGTTTTTAATTCTGTTATTTTTATCACGTGATGATAGATTGAATGAAACCAACTAAGCAAGACAGAATTATAACCAGATGGGACATCTTTAACACTATTTTCCCAGTGCTCCAAGGTTAGGTGTTAAGGACACATATTATGTTGAACATATGTTGTATTATTTTATAGGATGAGTGTAGAAAAATAGTTCTCATCAGCATAACCAAGGAATCCATAGTGATTATAGGAATACCATGACACCTCAAGCAGTGAAATATCAATAGGGTAATAAATAAAAACTATGGTGAGTAAGAAATTTTATGGATCTGAGAAAATGGGTTTGGTTGATAAATATGGACCATCAATGGAAACATATATGATTATTTTTTATTCTAACCTTATACAAGATTTATTTGTTATGGGTGAATCCCATTCATTTTTTTCCTCTCATATTGTTGATCTTCTGAGCTTGCCTATTGAGATGATGCCTTCTATTTTGAAAGATCAAACTCCTCCTGGTCAAAGAGAATGTTGAGACTTTATAGGAAAACATGTTCTGTAACTATTAATATGGCTGAATTGAGATAATATTTCTATATTATTAAGATGGATGTATATGAAATAATCCATAGTAAAAGGTCATATTATTATTTTCAAAGCTCATATTGACTATTATACCTAAAAGGTCAGTTTTACAATTGATAATGGAATCGATCATCAGTTTAGAGAAGACTGTAATGTAATGTCATGTGAAATAGAGTTATTGAATCTATCAGGTGTAACTATCACATACCAATTGGTAGGTTTGACCATGAAATCAGTGGATGAGATCAACAATAGTGTTTTTTAATAGTTTTTGATTAGTTTTGGGATGTTTTTTATGAAAATTTATCCGAGTTACCACCCACAAGAGAAGTGTATTTTATGATTGATATCTTACTAAGGACCGGTCCTATCTCAATTTCATATTATTATATGGAACCAAAAGAATTAATGGAATTGAAATTCTAGTTGAAATATTTTGAAATCAAACAATTCATTCAGCCTAGTACATCTTTGTGGGAAACTACAGTCCTGCTAGTGAAATATTCAGATGAAACTCTAAGGTTTTTTGGGATTATCGTAAGATTAACCAAGTTACAATAAGGAATTGTTATCCTCTTCCATGAATTGATGTTCTGTTGAATAAATTTATGGGAGAACAATAGTTCTCTAAGGTTAAATTGTGTTTAGTATATCACCAATTTCAGGTTCAAAATGTAGGTATTCCAAAAATAGATTTCAGGACTAGATATGAAAATTACGAGTATGTGGTTTTGACTTTAGGTACTATGAATACACCAACAATATTTATGGAATTGATGAAATAGATATTTCAAAGGTATTTGGATTCCTTTTTGGTTGTTTTTATGGATGGAATATTGATGTGTTTGAGGAAAAAGGCTAAGCATGGGTAGTAGTTGGTGACATTATAAGAAATTTTGCAGGATTATTCTATGTATGACAAATTTTGAAAGTGTGATTTTTGGATTTAGGAGGAATATTTTTTGGCCACATTATCTTTTAAAGAGGTGTTTCTATTGATCTATAAAAGATAAAGGTATAATATCATGGAAACTGCCAAAGAATGTCTTTGAGATACACAGTTTCATTGGCTTAACTAGTTATTACTGATGTTTTTTTCATAAAATTTCACGGATAGCTTCACCAATGATAGATTTGAAAAGGAAAAATTTTCCATTCCAACAGAAAGATTAATTTTAGAAGTATTTTCAAGAGTAGGAGACTCACCTTACATAATCACCCATCATAATTTTTATAGAATTAGTACAAGGGTATGTGGTGTATTATGATGATTCAAGATCTTGGCTGGGATGTTTTCTCATGCAAGGAGATCATGTTGTTTATTATGGATCATGGTAGTTAAAGTTTCATTATAATTACTACCCAATACATGATTAGGTTTTATCTATGGTAGTCCATTATGTGAATACTTGATGTCATTACCTCTTTGGTGAGAAATATACAGTGTTTATGGATCATAAGATCTTAAAACACATTTTATCACAAATAGATTTGAATCCAAGAAAAATAATATAGATGGAATATATTCAGATGCTTACCTTTTAATTTATGTATATATAAGGTAAATGTAATTTAGTGAAGGATGCATTAAGAAAAAAATTCACATAGTCAGTTGGAGAAAGAGTCTTTGGAAGAGTGGAAGCTGATGTCGGTGATAGCCTACATGCACTTGTATTGTGATGACTGAGAAGTGTTGTAGTTATCTTTCTGGGTTCTTTTGTTCCTGATTTGGTTGAGAAGGTTAAAGAAGAACAAATATCCAATTTAGTACGTATTGTGATGAGGTAAAAACTCAATGGTGGGGAGACCATTGAGGGATGGAAGATAGACGGGAGTTCAGTTTTGTGATTTAAAGATTGGATGGTTATACCTTTATCTTTTTAGGAGAAAATAATTCATTCTTACAACCATTTGAGATGGTATATTCATCTCGGAATAGAAAATTTTTATAAGTAACTGAAATCACAATTTTGGTGGGTGGGTATGAAAAGAAAAGTGGATGAGTTTGTAATGAGATGCCTCACCAATCATTAGGTTAAGGAATAACACCATCGACTAGTGGGTATGCTATATTCTTTACCTATTACATTTTGGAAATGGGAATAAATAGCTATGGATTATCTAATAGGTCTACCATGGATGATTTTGGAAATACGATTCCATATGGGTGATAGTGGATCGACTTAGAAAGTCAGATCATTTCATCCCTATTCGTTAATCTCATGCGATGGAATACTTGTTAAAAATATATATTCAAGAAGGGGTAAATAGGAATGAAATACCAGTTTTGATAGTATCAGATAGAGATTAGAGGTTTATGTATCTTTTTTGGAAATCCTTATAGTAATCACTTGAGACTCATTTGACTATGATCATAATGTATGATCCATAGATGAATAGACAATATGAAATTATTATACAAATGTTGGAATATATTCATAGGACATATGTATTGAATTTTGGTGGATCATGGGAGGATAACATACAATTAGAATATTTATTGTATAAAAACAATTATTAAGACTCAATACATATGGAAAATTTTGAATCATTGAATAAGAATCATTGTCATTCACAATTGTTTTAGGTGAAAACATGTGAGACTTCACTGGTTGGACCAAGACTTTTCTAAGAGAAAATAAAGAAGATTCAGTTGATTAAAAAGATAATTAAGATGGTTTAGAGTCATCAAAAATCATATGTAGATTATCATTGATGTCTATTTTCATTTGAGGTGAGTGATCATGTTTTATTGATAATCTCTACAAGGATTGGGCATAATCATTTTGGGAAGTAGGGAAAGTTATGTCCCCAATACATAGTCCCTTTTGAGATAATTGAATTATTTATTCTGGTGTAATATCAGTTGAAATTTCTAAAAAGGTTCAGTTCAGTGCATAATGTGTTTCAAGTATCTCAATTTATGAAGTATCTACCAGATCCTAACCATGTGATTCAGTGGGATCACATTGACCTAGATCCAGATGCTACATTGGATCATGTTCTAGTGTGGATTTTGGATTGGAAAGAGGATGCATTTTATTGGAAAAAAATTGATCTATTGTGTGTGTGTTTTAGAAACATGGTTAGATTCAAGAAGAAACATGGGAACATGAGAAGGAAATGGTTGAATAATAGCCTGAAGTCTTTCAACCCAATGGTGGGTTTCAACTTTCTAAGGATGGAAATACCAATGGTGGGAGAATGTAGCACCACTAGTTTCAGGAAATTAACCATTTATTTATTTATTTTAAGTATATAAAGTGATTGGTTTAAGTGTTGGTAGGTTCAGAGAATTTTTGGAAAGTTTTTTGGGGGATTTTATAGAGGTTCACAGTTTGAGCATAGTTTGTAGAAACTATGAAACAAATCCCAGGAAACCAAGCAACTAAAACAGTGGGCTATGGGTATGCGCATGGTTAGGTGCATGGTTTGGCCAAACCATTTGGCCAACTAGGAGAAATCATGTGATATTTAATAAAGGGGTTTATCATGGTTGGCGCATGATTTTTCTAACCGTGTGAGTTGTGTTGGGAGGTAGTGGCTAATGCATGGTCAACACACCGTTTTCATAATCGTGAACCCTAACCTTGTGACATTAAAAAAAATCATAAAATTGTGGATCTAATTACTCTTACCCCTTTAATCACTCATTTACCCCCTAGTTAGGCCATAACATGATTTCCTTTCCTTCCAAAGGCTATGTAGACCCTTCCTCTTAATCAGAGAGTGATCCATTGGAAAATCATAATACATTAGAGGCCCATAATACTTGATAAATGCTTGTTCTTGGTTGTTTTCCATATATTTCATCTTCTTACCTCTCTAGTATTCATGGATCTAATATTTTGAGGTTATATAAACATTTCATGATTCCAATCATATTGAGAAATGTTTTTTTGGGGATCAGGGACAAAATCTAAGGAAGGTTTTTTGAGTTTTAGTATGGTTTGTTGAAGAATTTGTGTTCTTAATTTTTTCCTAAGTTTCCGAGGTACGTGCCTTCACTATCAAATCCTAATGATATAACTAGAAGTATTGAATTCAAATTTATTGGATTTCCTGAATTTAATTGGTAAATTGATGTTTAAATATTAGTGGAAACCCACTTTAGTTATGGTTTTTGATATTGTATAATTTGGTTATTTTGTGGAAAATGAAATTTGTTTCATTATTTTAAAATGGTGATTTTAATTTTTTTTGGATTTAATTCATGTAAATTTGGTTAGAAAACTTCCTTCAATAAAAGATTTTTTTTAAATGGTTTGGAATTGTTTTGTTGGCATGGTATTTTAGAATACATAGTTAGCGTGAGTTCATTTCATTGGAATGACCCCAGATAAGGGGTGTGTACCATTGGGGTACAATGATGTGACCTTGTAGAAGGGGAATGTTTTATTGGGGAACTTGATATATGGTTACCTTTTTACGACTTGGTAGATCAATGAGATATCATTCATGAGTATGAATCTATCACCTGATCATGAATGTATGGGTGTATGTGGATCATGTGTTAGGTATTCCAAATGAAAATGTTAAATGGTTTAAGGAATTTTTTAGTTTCTTTCCATGGAATAAATTTTTCTTATAAATTTATTTCTATTTTATAAAAACTAATTGAAATCATTTTAAATTGCTTTTACAAATGTGTTAACTTGTTCTATCCTAATTTCATGAGTTGGAAAGTTATTTGTGGAAATCTTACTGAGTTTTAAACTCACCCCCTGGTTAGGAACTTTGGTGTATTTAAATATATTGTATATAGAGACATAGATAAAGTTAAGATATCTAATTTCTTTAGTGATTCATCTTGATATGATGGTGTGGATTTTGGAGTTGGATCTTAGATTAGGTTGGGAGTTTCTGTGATGGTTTATTTGGAGTCCTTGAGTTTTTTTGGTTTATTTTCCATTTTTTACTCTGATATTTTGGTTTTTCTTGTTCATACATTGAGTTTTATTACATTTTAATCATGAATTATATTTTGGTTTTTGGGAAGTGGTTATATTGGTTGGGTTATTTTACTTTCATAGGGAAAATCATCCCCCAATTGTTTTTGAATACCTTGGAATTTATTTCCATCCTTTGGTGCCTTGGGGATGTCACTGAAGTCCTAGTAACATTCCACTACCTTCCCAATACAATGAGGAGGGATGGGATGTTACATTTTTATTCACTTTATATATATGAATTATTCTAATTATTTAGTTTTTAATTATTATTCATTTCATGAAATAAATATGTTCAAACCATATTTATTTTTAACTCTTTACATGACTCATAGATTGTGTTATTAACCAAAATTAAAATACAAATATATATATATATATATATATATATAAATTCATCCTATATATAAGGTATATTAAACCCTTTCATAAAAAGGCTTAGAATAATATTAAAACAAAAATACCTACAGGATTAATCATGGAGTAACATGTATCCAACCACTAATTTTCTAGAAAAAACCTGAACTTCTAGGCCAATGAGTAGTCCAAACCCATGTTCTTCTACCTATTTTTATTTACTCAAGTGTTAACTAAAATAAATTATAATTTATACACCTAATATGTATAAACTATAATCAACATTAAAATTCAATCTTATAAATCATTAATAATCCCAATTCAAGGGAGTGTAAATCTAAATCAATTATTAAAAATTTCATTTAACATCTTAATTTCTTGTATGTTAATTTTAAAGACGCAATTTAACATTTTAAACTAAAGAATAGATCCATTCATAATATTTACCTTTATATGCACGATTAATTCATGGAATAAACTAAATAAATGATCAATTCATAAATATATATATGATATAAACATTTATAAAAAATTCATAAATAAAATAAATTTTAAAGACTTTATGATTTTAGGCATTCACTTATGAAGATTCCATAACATATAATATTATGAACACTTCACATTTTTTATAATATGAATTATTTCAAGTTCTTAATTTCCATGCATTTAATATGATCATATTTATATTAAAAATATGTGCTATTTATGGAAAAAATTATAATCATATGAACATTTCATATTTCATGTAAATACTTTACGTAAACTAAACATCATATATTTTTTATATAAGACCATTCAATATAAAACTATCATATTTTAATTTACAAAAAAAATTTAAATCATTATAAACTCTTTTATATTTTTCCTTAATTTATAATTTATTAAAATTTTATATAGTATTAACCATGTAAATTCACATTAAACCAAGTCCACAATTACTAATTTTTTTGGTTTGGTTTAAATTCCCACTCAGATCCGGTGTGGGCTAGGAGGGTTCACACTAATGATGGTTATTGATTATTCTAAAAAAATTAAATTTTCATTAAAATTATTTACACCACACCTAATTTGGTTATAAATAATATCATGATATACCAATTATTGAAAACTATTTTTAATGGGAAGGCCATAATTGTTTTAGTTAGACTCAATCCATTTTAGGGAATGCATTTTCTTGTAGAAGTTGCTTTTACTTAGCGATCTTGTTTTGGAAAAAGTATATTATGATATATTTTTCTATTTTGTGGTAGTTTTATGGAATAATATTCCATACAAACCACAATAGTTTTAAGGAAGATATTTTTATTTATCCATGTAATTTTATGTAGAATATTCATAATTTGAACTCCAAATATTATTCCATGGTCTAAACTTGACTATGTTGTGGCTTTCACACACGATAATTATTTTATAAGTAAACCATGTCATAGATTAATCATACAAAAATAATCCATTTTCACCAAAACAATTCACCATACATTTTTATTTAATTTTGATGTTCTCTTATAATTTTGGTAAGAATAAATATTATTTTACTAGAAAAATATCTTGTGGTTATAGAAAAATTAATGAACCATTACCATTTTCTATGAAACATGCCATAATTCTTGAAATTATCATTTTACTATTTCTTCATACCTTTAGTAATTTAATCCAAATGAGATGGGGTACTCTTCAATACCAATGATGGATATTTTAAGGGATTATACATATCTAATATTAGTTAAAAAATCAACAAAAAATTAAAAATACATAATATGGATTGAATAAATTGATAATGATCATTTAGAAGTAGACATTGGGCTCCTTCCTCTTAAAGTATCCATGAGATATAAGAATCTCCCAATGCTTGAGAAGGATCATATCTTCCTCACAACTTACTAGACCCTTGGTTTAAATAGAAATAGTGTGAAAGGTAAAGAGTGTTATGTCATTAAGGATAAGTATTTAATAGAAATCACACACAACATCTTATGCTATTGTCCTACTTATATAGGCAATGATGAGACTCCCCAATTATGAAAAAATTCAAAAACATTTTGAAATAAATATAAAAGTTAAAAAATATTTATAACTTATGACCATGAATTGTGAAATGTTTATCTCCTTAGACATTTCATAATTTTTTATTATCGAAATTATTTTGTTATTTCTAAAAAAAACACTATCAGAGAGTCTTATGTGGGAACCCACACATGAACCAATAGACTAAAAAAACAGACACCAAAATCTAAAATCCTGATGAAATAAAAAAATCTAAACTTAATTCGAATTAAATAAAAAACCTGACAAAAATAGGGATCTCAAGCATAACATAGATATTCCTTCCTCCTTACAACCATTTGATGATCATGGAATTGTTTCCTAAGGTATTTTTTTTCATTATTATCATTATCACCTTAGTCACTGGAGGAACAAATCCAATCTATTTTATCTTTGCTTAAAAAACAATGAGAAAAACAATACCCTCACCATTGGGCTAATATCACCAATGAGAAAAAACACCATAACCACCAGAACAGTGCCACTATCTCCCAAAAAATTAACTAGAACCTATATAACATTGAACATGAAACTAAGAAATATCATCGTAAAGGATTGAACCCCATGAACCAACATGGATGGACTATCAAAATCATTGGAATAAGAGAATAAAAAATCACTAGTATCTTTGATACTTCCTAAGTTGAGTCTAAACCCTCCCAATGTCAAATATCAAGTGAAGAAAACAATATTAACACACCGCTATCCCAAAAACTATTTTAAAAGAATAACCTCCTCGAGAAGTCATCAATAAGCTAAAAAACCACCTATTCCACCAGATATAATTGAACCAATTTAGCATGCCTAATAACTACACTATAAATAGATTATAGAGGCATAAACTGGGGGGATTAAATGATTGAGGACCATGATACATGGACCCATTATTTTCCACAATGATGAATGTAGTAATAATAAGGAAACTAGACATGTCAGGGAGAACCTAGTTTAAATAAAAAACACATTCATAGGGAAATATATCAATAAATCCCACCATAAAATACTGAAACCAACACAAGAAAAAATCCCTTGGGCCAATGATGGGATTTGTGGCTAAGATTTAGGTAGAAAGAGCATGGCGAGGAAAACATTGAATTCGATTGAAAAACAAGTCAACCAAAAAACAAAAATTAAAATCCATCAAGATATTTGAAAACACTCCCACAAAAACAATCCTTAATCACCAATAAACCCCATTATATTAACCAAAAATGGGTTTATCATGATAGTTCATGAGGTAAGAGTACTAAAGGGAGGTAGAAAATAGCCTTGATTGTGACATGAAAAAAAGACAATGGCCAAATAAATGTACATAGAACTAGGAAAAAACTAAAAAAATGAACACATGAATAAGAATAAAGGGGAAAGTAAAAAAGGATCATTAATCATATAGAGTTACATATCCAATATGGATCTTTAAGAAGAAACTACAAATGAAGAAAGAGAGAGAATCTGACCATATGATTGTTTCACTCTGTGTTAAAAATTTCATATTCCATCATTTTGAATCCTATTAATTATAATTATATGATAATAAATTAAACAAGATAGGTTAGCATTGGAAAATAAGTATGAGCCACATGATATCGTATATCATGTAAATCATCCTTCCACAACACTGCAACATAGTGACCCCCATTATGAAATTATAAATACCCATGTTTTTTCCGGTTGTGAATTCAAAGGAAATGTGGTTTTTTTGTTTCAAATACTCATGAGGGGTAAAATGGTATTTTTAACCTAGTATATGATATCAAATAATTTCTCTGACTACTTTTCTAGTCCCAAAATAATGCGTTTACCCTAGAAATAGAGTTTAGTGGAATTTTAAGTTCTTTTAATTTGAAAAAATATTTAATAATTAACTAATTAATTATTCACGTGTGTTCAAACGGTGATATATTCTATTCAAAGTTTTGGATTTATATTTTGACTCTTCAGTTCAGTGTATAACATGAGGTTTTTTTTTCTAAATGAGGTATAAAGTCCTAAAAAGTGTTAGGGTTATGCCTGAACCACATTTTCTTTTTTATCTTTCTTTGTAGTATTTTTATTTTCCTTTATTATACCTTTCACCTGTCTGGAAGCATAAAAATCCCACTATATGGTTCATTCTCATCCAAGACAGAAGATAGTGATAGGGAGAGAGAGAGGTGGATAGGGTTGTTCCACAACAAAGCTCTCCCAACATAATATCAATGTGAAACTGTTATAAAGAGAAGATTTAGGCCATACATTAGAATTTTATGCTTAGATGTAGGTTGTTTTTATGTTTTTGTAGAACATTCCAATTTAATTCATAGTTTTCCTTTTAAATATAATTTTTTGGGTTTCTAGGGATCCCAAGAATTTTGATCTGTAGTTTTTTGGGGAGAATCGTAGGATTCTAGGAATTTAGAGGGTTTTCTATTTAGGAAAAATTGGTTACACAACATGTGTTCCCACACTGAGTTTTATTCTTTTGGGATAAATGTTTGATGAATAGGGTTACACAGTGTTTGTGTTTAGGAAACACCATATGAAGATACTCAGGGTGTGGACATGGCCTTGAATAGACCCCACATGTATAGGGAACATGTTCGTGTATTTTACATGTCAAGATACCATGTTATGTACATAACCAGAGTATATATAGTGTACATGGACCGGCCCCATGTATGGTACATGTCTAGGTACCAAGGGTTACTTACACGCCATGCATGTTTGGTATTTGTAGGGTATTTGGGAGTAATGCATGCTGAGTGGGGCAGTGGTACATGGACAAGTAACCCATGTGGGTTAAAAATTGTGTATGAGGGAGCCACACCATGTACTTTGAGGTGTTTTTCTTATTTTCTAAACCTAAAGTTAGAATTGTACTTTTGAGTAGTATATCATGAGGAATTTTCCATATAGATATCAATGGTGATATCTCTTTAGTATTTTGTGGTTGTCTGGATAATGTTTTTTATTAGGGTTATTTTTAGTGAGAGGATTTCTTTGAGGTTTGGATCTAAGGTAATCATACAAGTTGATTATGGGAAGATGTGGTGGATAGGTCTTCCCTCTAGAAAGTGAATTGAGTGATCTTATGAATGGATATGTGCTTTAAGACTATGTTTGGGTTATAGTACTTATTGATGTCTTGAAAAGAGAGTTCCAAGTGCCTTGGATGAGATGAGTATTGGTTGAGCAATCCTACACCACTAAAAAGAATTTATATAGGTGCATAGATCTATGGAGTTGATGATGTGTTCAGTGTGAGGTCTGAATTAAGATGTACTATGGGACATGAGATGGGATGAAAACCATATATCATGAGAGATGCTAGTATGGTTTATCTAGTGAGGCTAATGAGGTTATGGTATGATTATAAATAGGTTTAGGTAACCTTATTAGGTTCCTTGTGATGTGAGGACCCAAGTGAGGGTGTGTGTGGGAAAGTGTAATGATGGTAGTGGGTGTCACCTCAGAAACCATAACTTGAATGTGATTCAGCGGGCTATGGACAATGATAATGGGTTTTAGAGTTTTCCAACCATTTTTTCAATTTTAATAAAAGACATAGAAAATTACTATGAGGTGGTTGTGATCCTATAGCATACACCTTGGAGGTTTTTATTATGATATATTCCTTGTTCCATAATAGAGATTGTGGTATTCAAAGAAAACTCCATTGAGGTAGTTTTTATATTGTTTGGAATTGAAAACACCCTTAAGGTGACCATGAATACTCTATATGAGGGAAGGAAATGAATACTCCCTATTGGTTGGTTGTGAATACTTCTTAGAGGGAGGTCATGAATACTATATATGTGGAGGTTGTGAATATGCCCCATGGAGAGTTTTTAAATACTCCCTATGAGGAGGTATTGGAGAATCCATATGGGGAGGTTTTGAATAATTTATTTGAGGAGGTCATTATACTAATGAAAACATACCGTATAGGGTGGTCTATGATAATATTAGTGGGGTTTTTATGGATTTGGAGCTAGGATTGTTGTATCCAGGAATAGGTGGTAAAAATACCATGTTCTACCAATTGAGCACTTGTGGGGTCATCGGTGGTCATGGTCAACCTGTATAGACTCCTTGAGCTCAGCACCAGGAACCATTGTATACAAGGAAGAAGCATTCCCTGCACTATGATACAATTATAGAGTATTCCCTAGGTTATTAAACTATATACTAGGGAGAGTTTATCCCCCGGGTTTTTATTAATCTATATTAAAGTGTAAGACCCATGGGTTTTTATTATAGTTGGAATGATCATCGTGATATCCTCAGAGAATCTCTGGAATATAATGAAGATTGTATGGTCGATTAGGGTATCAGACCTAAGGATAACACAAGTTATTGGTTTTAGGTTAGGAATTGGTCCTCTTGGGTTGTGGTTTATTTATTTGTTCATTGGACTCTATTATGTATCAACTAAGTCAAGAATATCGTATGAGAATTCAACTATGATAGTAGATTATAGGCTCACTGTTGGGGGTGTACTACTAAGGGTTATATTCTCACACCAATGTATGGTCACCCAAGTGATCATACAAAACTAATGTCTTATTTCAAGTTGAATACATATTCATGATAGACAGGGAAGAGGCCCAATATTTCTTGATCGATTAGGGTTACTTGTGTGGAGTCTTAGATTGAGTTGGAATAGTTTGATAGTTTGGGAGATTGGGTATATGGTTTTGATCATAGTTAGTAGTGGAGGTACACATAATTTATTTTCTTTTATCTATTTATTTTTATGTGGTTAGTTCAGTTGGTAGTCAGACTTGTACTTTGGAATGACTGTTTGAGTCTATTTTTAGTTTTTAATTTATTAATGATGATTTTTATTGCTTCCCAATATTATTATGGATGTGTATGGATGATGTTTAGTTGTTTTAAATGGTGTTACACACTCTGATATAGGGGGTATAGTCTCATTATGGTTCCTCCTTAAACCCTCGCTACTAGTCCATACCCTCTAGCGTATGGGGAGGAATGCCTGAGGATACATGGTGCCACCCGTCCGATAACTATTCATAGTGATCCAGGATGTGATGTTACAGTCATGGTCCATACTAGCATAGAACACGACATCGTCTAAAACCCCACACTGTAATGGGTCCTTTATTTCCAATTTCAAACATATATATGACATATATTATCATATTTCTAAATGTACAATATAAATATGCCTTTTGGTATTCCATCTATGGAGAAAAATAATATCCTATGCTTTGGTTTATCAAATAATATGGTATAATATAGTGATATATTATCACTTAATTAAAAATATAATATTATATGATATGGGAACATAAAAATTATTGAGATATATCAACCATATTCTATGATCGATAATATGATAGTCAAAGGTTTAACATTAACATTTTGATTTTTATTCCATGTAGGGTTTCATTGATTATCTAGTTATCATATGATGAAACGTATGAGAGATTCAAAAAATTCATGTATATATTGAATACATGCTTGTATTAACTAAGGATATAAAGTGTCTAGAATCATAACATTACTAAAAAATTATTGATTTTTTGAGTAAATGGATAAATGATTTGAGAAAATTCATGAGGGATATATAATGTTTATTTGATAAATATTACCAACAATGGAATATTTTAGAGAATATTTTTTTGGAATATTTCTCCAAATAAAAATAATACCATATATGATATGGTTTATAATAGTTTATTTTTCAAATATTTACCCCAAAGGAAATAAATTAAATTTTATTAACAAAAATAAGTTTTTGTATCTGAAAATGATTTTTTTGGAGAGAATATTGTATCTAAAATAATATTAGTAGTATTTTTGGAATTAAAGTAGTTAAAAGTGATTAAAATAAAATATTATACAATTTAAATTCAATGGGAAAGTAATTTTATATACTAAAAGGGTGAAATATGTGTTGGTAAATATAAATATTATTTTTAAGAGTTTCATTTGATTTTATTATAAAATGATCTCAAAGAAAGGTTTAAGTTAAAATAATCTAAGATGTGATAATTCACATAAAAAATTTCAAATTTGACAACAAAAGTTATAAACATCATAACCTTATATTTTGCGAGGCAATGAAATTTGAAACATTTTTCAAATAGTTGTATATCCGAAATATGATTTATAGTATCACCATTATTTGAAAAAGGTTTTCTCATATATTTTACTCACTAATTATGTTTAGTGGGCTATTTTAACTGATGTTCATATTGATACATGGTGGGAATTTAATAGATATTCAATGAAATTAATAAAAATCTAAAAATGAATAAAAAATCCTATTTAGTGGTCTATTATTGGGACCAAGATGAATTTAAACACCCTATGTGTGTGTGTGTGTGGGGGGGGGGGTGGGTGGGTGGGTGGGGGGGGGGGGGGTAAATCAGGGAGCACATCAAATTAAAACTTTTCTTCTTTGAAGTCCCATTACCCACATAGATTTTGGTCCACCATTTGTCAGAACATGTTCAATATCACTTTATCCCATTTCATATCACACTGATATCAATCACATATATTGAAAAGTAAATGACAAACAAATAATGATTTTACATGGTTCACCACTAGGGATAATCTAATGAGAATAGACATAAGGACGTGTCAGTGAACCAAAATCCACTAATATTAAATATTCAGTGGAAAAAACATTTTATGTCACAATTACTCTATGATAGGGAACATTAACCTTAAAAAATTTAAGATATACTTATTATCAAACCAAGTTCCACACCCTCTTATTTTCCTCTGTGCACTTCGTCTGTTATGGAAAAGATCATTTATAAATGTATAAGTATCTTCAATAGTTTATAGGAATGAATATCTATTCAATATTAATATAAGGGAATAAAAATCCCTACATCATCAAGTATATATTTTATGATCATTTGACGTCCATGTCCACTACTCTTCCAATCATCAAAGGATACACTCAATGTGCCAGTTAATTCAATTTTTTCTAAATTAACATAACCACACCACATATTATTCCAAATAATGATAATCCCACAATGGAATTATAATACTTCTGTTTTTATTTTACATAAAAATATATAAATAGAGCTCTATAAACTTCTTTGAGCCTTTCTTAAAAAATTAATAGATATGATCAATGAAACTCCATTTCCAATGGCTCTTCTATCTTCTATGTAAACTAGATATTTAATATTATTCCAAGTTTCTTATAATTATTGTAAATTGTTTCTATTAATCACTTGATGTTTTAAGCCATGATATAATGTTGAAGATTAATTATTCGATCCTATAATTCTCTATATTCATTCGTTATGACCCAAAAATTAAATGCATCCTAATACATTCAATTAGGCTGAGTCAATAAAATTTTTATTGATCCAAATATTCCTATTTTTAAATTCAAACAGTATATTATGGATATTATAGAATCTAATAAATCATATAATTATACATAATATTGAAGTTTGATGTACATTTATTCTTTCAAATTTTTTTCATGATTTCCTTCACTACTATGTGATACTCAGTTAACAGATCGATCCATAAAATTTGTATAATATCACATTTAAAATTACTATTAGGATCATTATGTATTCTACAAAATCTTCTTGAATCTAAATTAATATTGAATTTTTTTGATTCAAAAAACTTATTCATAGACCAAGTTTCTATAAACATAAAAAATACTGATTTTTTCTTCTTTGTTTTAAATTACATCCTCCCCAACACACCCTCTATATCATGATATAGTCCTTCTCACCACTCCACCAGTTGTGGAATGATTTATTAACTATAACACAATTCCCATAATTCATCATATTCAAAGGCCAAAATTACTAATCCTAGATTCACACTATGATATGGATTTATCATATAGTCCTATATTTATATTTTTCTTAATATGTTATGAAATTCATTACAACATGGTCTCCAGATTCAAGAATCATCGCTCTAGAATTATTACTGGTCTATCCTTATATAGATTTTGTTATTTCATCTCATATATATTTAAAACATTACAAATCATTCTTATGTTAAATTCATTTATGGGGTGTTATTTTTATTCACAATACAACACTTAATTCATATATAAATTTATCTTAAGAATGATCTATTCAATCTCACATAGATCCTTAGTATTTGGATGAAGAATCTTATACGATGCATCCTGTAGCGTAAGTTTTATTTCTATGGAAAAACCATCAAACCCTCTCTACCATTTTATTCATAGTTAATTAAAATCATGGAATGGTAAATAATATTGTGTCATGGTCTCTCCACCTTATTCTAAATGATTCTTATGTAGACTCTTTTTTTCTCTCACATGGGATAATTTTATGTAATGGTCACTTTTGATGTGGTGTGATTTTCTTTCTTCATCAAAACACTTATTTTTTTTCAAATGAATATTAAAAACTCCTACTTATTTTAACACCATAATAAAATAGAATAGAAAATGTCTCCCTTCACCAAAACTAGATCAATCCTTTTTTTATTCTCCACTTATAAATTTTGAAAATGGAATGCATACTTCACAAAATATGGTTTTAATGGATGGTATCCATATTCAATTTATCCAATCATCTAAAAAAATCCAATTCCTCTAATTTAAACTTTCATTAACTATAAAAATTTATAAGCTCCAAGTCATCTAATGTTAACCTTTTTTCCCTATAAAAAATAAAACCATTATTGACTATAAATATTACTCACAATCTCTAGGTTGCAACATCCTCCATCTTTAGAGCCTATTGAGAATAATACCATAAATCATATTGTAGATTTGAACTAAACCATATGAAAATTAATTTATGAATTTAAGGTGAAATATTTCCAATCCCCCTTTTTAAATAAAATGAAAAGGGATTCTTCCCTGATGGTCCCTTATGCTTTTTACATTTCACTTCCAAAATTTATCTTCCTTTATCTATGAATTCCATGGGGTTATATTCTCATCTTTAATAAGAATTATTGGGATAATTATTAGAATAGTTTTAAGATATTCTAAGCTCAAAATTTTTCTTATGTTGCAAGGATTCATTAATATCTAGTATAATTTCCACTTTTTTTGGATAATGAGATATAACACTTTCCCCTTTCAATCACTTATTGATTGAAGCATTGGCTCTGGTTATCATTAGTGGAACTCTTGATTTTTCTCTTCAAACTTAATATTTTTAAAAAAAAAAACCCAATTTCACATTTTTTACCTTTCACGATCTCATCAACATCCACACCTAGATGTAATTTTATCAAATATTTTTATCATGTGAATTTACCACTTAATGATGAGTAATTAACACATCCTCAAAGACTACTGAGTTAGAACTTGGTGTATGAAACTAAATTCTAAGTCAATAATTTCAATGTTGTCCACATCACTCACTTAATTACATAAACAATTGTATATTGATATTTTAATTATTTATAATCACATATTGTGATCTTAATTACACTTATATAAAACCATCAATAAAGAGACAATAAATCACCAAGTGTGAGAGTCATACAACATAGTTAATTAAATTAATACCCCTTGTTTTGATAAGCTCTTGATACCAATTTATATTGACTCAATTACTTTCTCCATATGTATTCTTATTTATTGATGAGGCTAATACAAATTTTAATAATATTGGTACTAATTATGGAATATACCATGATAGATGGTGGTGAATTAGGTTATTGATGTTTAAAAGATTATCCTTGATTGTAATCTTGTTCTCTAATTAATAGGAATAATACTCTTTCACCCCTAATTATCACATTGAAGTTATGGAATTATTAAATATAATAGATGAGATTTTACTTGGTTCACCCAAATAGGGAAAATATAAGGATCATGCAATCAGAAATGTACCGATGTTCCCAAGACAAAAAACTAACTACTTTAATATTTTTATAAATGGAACAGTTGAATTAACCCTCTAAATTATCTATCCAACCAAAACATTCAAGAAATGAATTTATATTTTTTACATACTAGCACTCAGTACTCCCTTTATGATATTTTTTATATACAAATTTTATATAACAAAGTACAGCTGATATGGTGTAACACTTCTATAAAATTTGATGGACATTTAGAGTGAATAACTTATCAAAAAAATTATTCTTCACCTTCTATTTTCCATATCATGTATGGAAATTATTTTAAATTTATATAAATATTATATAATATAATCCTTTTTATATATGATATTTATATGTCTCAATGTTCCCCCAATATATTTTTTTCTCTCCCTGTGTCTTCAAATTTTCTTTAAGACAATTTTATAAAATTTTAAGCACCAAAATATTAATCCAATAGTTTGGAATAATTTATATTTTAAAAAGTCTCAATAATTATTATAAGTGTCCTAATAAGTTTTATAATGGCCATAAATTTCTATTAAGTCCAATTCAAACCCTAAAATTTTGATTCAGAACTACATCATTAAATTTTAATCATATTTGTAAGTAATCTGGAATCTTCTATTTCATGACACAACCAGATAATTGTAGAATGAAAAATATCAAGTTATCAATTTTCATGATGTGAATAAATTATTCATGATGTGATTCTTAGATGAAAAAATTGTGTCTAAATAACTCCCCTTTAATTCATGACTATTTAATTCATCCAAGAATTATAGTGAAGATCTCTAAAATAATTTCAATTTCTAAACAGGTCATGACATGACTAATTTCTTTATATTATTAGTCTTACCTATAAATAATTACTGAAATTCTACAAGAAACCATTACATTATGACACTAATGTTCATGACATAACCCACACCTTGGAATAACCACCCAAACATACCTTGACTCCATTACGATGTGTGAGGTAACCCCAACATTACATATTTAAATATTACATTTTATTAAATTAATATTAATTACATATTATTACGATCTATTCTATATCCGAAATTTTTTAGTGTATTTTCAATCTTGGATTCAAAATAACTAGTGCATAAAATATCTATATAATCTCCCACTAAGTTCCTCATAAATATCACCCTTCATAGAAATATCATACTTAATTTTTTTTAATATCCTAGGAAAATGAAACAAAATAATGGGTGATATCAAAATATAATAAAGATAAAAAAATAAGATATAATTAAATGATCTTTTTGAAGAATAACATGAGCATAAGGGTATTATAACATGATTATAACTTACAATAATCACCCACAAACAGTCAAGGATCCTTAATCATGAATCATAGAATAAGGTTTTTATAGTAAAAATACATAATAAATAAAATTTAAGAATAATTAATAATAAATTAGGATCCATGAGATCATATCATAAGAATAATACATAGGTTTGTGTCTGAACCACCCCAAAATTCTAAAATATGAACATCCTATTTGGTAGCATGTATGACTCACAACAAAAAGCATAGAAGGGAATATAGCATACCGAGACTTTATGATATATTTAATATTTTAAATAAAAAATATATATTATATATATTACAATTATTGAAAGAATTATATTATATTGAGTTACAAGAAATAATGAGTTTCTTCAGAAGCTTGTGTTACGTACAAGACCAAGTTTTACTGAACAACATTTTATTATTAATATTATTATAAAATATGAAAGATATCAACTAGATGTTGGAATAGATGGTATGATTAGGATTAAATAACTTATGAAAATATATATTTTAAAAAAATTTATTATTTACATATTTATTATAAATAATAATGAGAATCATTTAAAATAAAAGAAATGTTTTCGGAGAAACTGTATTTTCCTAAAAGAGAGTTTAGTTGTGTTCGACACACATAATTTAAAATAAATTTTTTTATCAATTTTAGAAAATTTATCATAAAAATAAAATCCATTTTTGAAAATTTAATATAAAATTAGCTTAGAGTGATTTTTTTGGATTTTTCTTAGAAGTTTCATTTTTTGATGAATAGTGAAAATGCTGGATTTTAATTAAAAAATGCCTTTTCATCTAAAAAAATTATAATGTTAAATTAAAATTTAAAATTATTTTAAATTATAAATAGTAAAATTATATATATATTAATAAAATATATTTAATTAGAATTATTTTCATATTGAATTTAGATATGAAAATTTTGTAAACTTTTTGATCATTTTCACTTTAAAAACCCACAATCTTACCACATCCGCGAGATTAAATTTAAATTACTTCTTGAAAATTATGTGAATTGAATTTGGAAAATTTATTCCATTTTTGGAATAATAATAATTTATAATTTTTAATAATACCAACTTAATTTTGGATCAATGTGATTAGGGAAAATAAATAAAATTAATTACAACGATTAAGGTAAAAACGACTTTACTGAGGGATTAAACTTTAAAAGGAAGTGAGAAAATGACCTATAGAATTTTCCAAAAACCATTTTATTGAAATATTTATACCTAATATATTTTATTGTATATCATTTAACATTATTGGATCCTTTTGATGTGAAAAAAATGTGGGTGTAATCCACTCTTTGAAAAACTCACAAGTGTGAGACTCACTCGACTTATAAAAGGATACCCCTATCCTCTTCACTTCACACATTTAAAAAACTTTGGTTCATTATATAACTGACCAAATAACTTACCAAATTTCGTTATCTCATCATAATTGATTTATTTTATATATAAATCTATCCTTTTAAGGCTTTAGTGCAAACCTAAGGAGGATGCCCGAAGAACCAGTAACGTTCCTCAACAAGCACCATTATTTTATTTCCTTCTCCACCTCCTTAAATTTATGTTATAACATGATTATATTATAACCTAAGTATATTATATACACTTAAATTTTTATATGTTATGTTCAATACCTATGACAACACACACTTCCATCAAATGAGTTATGAAACCATCATTCGTGTGTACGGCGGACTGTCGCCTCAAAAACTGATGTTTGTTTTCCATTTCCACCTCTCAAGGTTGGGTATGATGATTGATATAAATTTTATACAGTATATTTATAACATAATTAAACCTATGTATTCAATATATCATATATACCATATTATCTTCCATTTCATTGGAGACACGATAATGTCACTCGTGTGTATGGTGGACTACCGCCTCATGAATTAATGTGATTTGTCTTTCATGAATACTTCACATAGAATGTGATAAAGATATATTAAATGATTATACATGAAATACATGAAATATTTATGATATTAATTACATATTTACCATTATTTAAATATAATATACATCATTTTAATTTTTTTTCACTCACCTAAAGATGATAACATCATTCATGTACATGTGAGCTACCGTCTTCACAAAGCGATGTGAAACTCTTTTAATCACCACAAAACATGGATTAAATACATAAATATGTTATATAATATTAATTATATTATTATAATTATGTAAATTAAAAATATTACTTACCTCCTTTCCATAATGACCGGTGAAAAATGGAAACATTACTTATGCGTACGTATGACTTATCGTCTCCATGATCGTACCATTCTTCATTTTACATAAACATCATTCATGATTTGTTTTAGAAGTATAATTGATGTATTGATATGATAATTATTTCATTATTAATATTATTTATATGATATAAATATATAGTATGTGCAAGAAATAGATCTTTCATAACAAAACACACATATGAAAAACAAGGCAATTAACACCCAAAAAGATAAAAATAAAAAAATATTATAAATGAATGGGTGATAATATGTTATAAAATAATAATATATAATATTATAAATATTAATATGGGTTTTTTAGGATAATAACATTTTTAAAACCACTACACATGAGTATAAATCACCTTCTACCATAAGGAATCATAAGGTGAGGGTTTTTGTCTCAATTTAATTTCATTGAGGCGTATTGTATTGTTATGCATCTAATTTCTTTTATATGGTGTATATAATTACCATTTTACATGTAATATAATTAATACTTAATTATTCATTATATTTTAAGTTTCTATTTTAATTATCTCATCTAATGGAATTTTAATTTAAAGTTATCAAGCTTTAAATAAATTTCATAACTCAATGTATTTTTATTGGGTTATATTACTTCTGCATTATCATTGATATTATATGATTATGTTTATAATATGTTTTTAATATATATTAATTTATTTAAACTTGTTTTACATGGATATATAATTGATACAAATATTCCATTCATTTATTAATTCTCACTTCAATGTCATGATCTTTTTAGGGTTTATTTTACAATCTCATTCTAATCGAGACTGTTTATTATTGAATTTTCATTAAAGGAATTTTTTTATCACTATTTAATAAAACCTTTAATTTTATTCTCCTTTGTAAATTCATGATATTTTTATGGTTATAGTACCATTTTACCACTCCTTTGTACTTAAAATTATTGATAAAATGTTTTAGAAAATATGGCTTCATTTCTCTCTTCCGTAAGAAATATGTTTTCTTCCAAAAACATGTTTTCTAAAAATATTTTCGAATTTTGTTTCTTTAACATTTATATAATGATTTATTAAAAGGAATTTTTACCCATATATTCTTCTAAAAAATGTTTTCAAAGGAATTTTATTCTCTCTTTCCAAATAAGGCACTTTTCTAACCTCTTTACTGTGCAAAAGGAATGTTCTTAATGTTGAAAGTGGGTGACCTAGACCCAACTTGTTTTGTACTTTGATTACTGTTACATGTATTCAGTTTGTTTTTATACATGTGTTTATCTTGCCAGGATAGTATAGATACTTCTGCATCCACTTTGTTTATGGAAATGTCCTTAGATTACCTGTTGTATCAAATGGTTATAGTAGGTTCGAGGCTATAATGAGAACCCTAAGATGCCATGGCAGTAATCTTAATGTAACGTCCTATGGTCCAGTTACATCATTCTGAAAGGACACAGATGATGTGTGACCATCAGGTGCTCGGGGCTCATAAGCATTGAGACTTCTTCTCATGATTTTCACACTTGATGATCTCTAGATATTGATATCATGAGGATAAACCCGCTTAATAGGAACACCACATGTTTCTGGTGTCATTGGTCATTCCTATCTACGGACATGTGTAATGGTCTCCTGACTTGAGATTATTATCAATGAATGTCATTTAATTACGTACATTTGATATAAGGCTAAAACCATGTCAACAAAGTCATGGTAAGGTAGTTTCTATCAGGTACGTCATTAATGGAATGGCATTGATTGAATGATCGAGAAAGGATTTGTCACTTCTGAGTTTAGAAAGAGATATCTCGGGCCTAGTTGATTAGGATGGTTGCACCTTCAATAAATCCATGGCCATGGTAGTCAAAGGTAAGACCGTATGGAAAAATCAACAAACAAAATAAAGCAAATAAAGAATGATGACACTAGTATGCATTCTGCTTTATTGAGATATCGATGATGAAGAGATTATATTACATGGACCGTATTCGTAGGAAGATGGTCATTTCATTGACTTTGCCTTATCTCTATAAGGGCCTTGATGGGTTGCTAGACCCTGCTCTAGGTTGATGATATTATTCACTGCTATTGAGATAAGGGTCTAGAGGGTCACACACAATAGTTCCTTGAGAATCAGCCCTATTCTGGGAATATGAATTTAGAACTTGGCGGGCCCCGCCAAAGGGTCTGAGCACTATCCAAGTTCTATGGATCACCAAAGAATAAATAAATAAATTAATTATTTGAGTTTAGAATAATTTGTTGAATTTATTTATAACATGTATTTACAAGTTATATAGTAAATACAGGTATTAATATTATTTGAATGGATTTAAATATCCTAGGTTTGTTTAATATTAGCAGGAGAAATGAGTCGAGTTAAAGACTCAAATTTATCACATAATATATTTATATATTACAAGTAAGTGATAAATTGTAAATATTATTTATGGAATAATTTTATTTGTCATAAATAATTATTTATATCACTTATATAGCGGACATCTATTACACGGGGGCCGGGAACCTCTACCGCATGTTTTAAACACTCCCTATATAAGTGAGAGAGAGGCTCTCCCATAATCACTATTCATGTGTCAATATTGAGAACTTCTCTCTCCTCCTGGAATCTAGAGAGAGAGTCTCTCAAGCAAAGAACGATCTTCAAGATCATTCATATCGAATTGAAGTTACTCCCTTTGCGGTGATCATCACTGCGCTAAAGCGAGCATCGAAGATCCGTACTAGCACCTAGATCTTGATGAACGACGGGCGAGCAGATTCATGAGGCATGTGTGGATGATCTAGAGGGCTTCGACATCGGAGTCTTCGAGCAACGATCGCCGGCGTACTGCGGCAGACTTGCACACGTCAATTATGAACAAGGTAAATGTTCAATATAATTTTTTGTGCTCATTATGAACCTTGCAAGATCCTAGAACCAAGCCGGGACAAGATCACCAGAGTTGACAGGGTTATGTCACTCCGGTGAAGCAGAAAAATTTTAAAATCCCAGCCCATCGGCCTCCGCTGCGCAGTCCCGGTACCCAACAGTGGTATCAAAGGGATCTTAAGGTTTTTCTGAATCAAAAAAAATTAAAATGAATTAAATTTAATTGCAGGGTGTTAAAACGGTTCATTCGGATTCGACCGTGCGTCGTTTTGTTTTCGAATGATCAAGTAACGATCATTTGAAATTTTTAAATGGATCGACGTCACAAGTTTTTTTGTTCATTTGATATTAATCTCAATTTTATTGAGATAATATTAAATTTTATATTTTATTATTATACAATATAATATAATATTTTATCATAAAATATTATTTTAAAGACTTGGGTCAAGTCAAGTCTAGTTTTATTTTTATTTAAAATAAAAAAAGGGAAGAAAAGACCCCAAAATGGGGTCTTCTCCCTTTAATTAAAAAGGGAGGGTGGGATGGATTTTTTTGTCTAAAGGAAAAATAAAAATAAAAACAAATAGAGGAGGAAGACCCCAAAGGGTTCTTCTCTCACGCGGCACATAGGAAGGGAGGCCGAAACCTAGCGGGCCTCCCCTCCGCCGGACCTCCTCCACAACGAGCTGCCTCCGGCAGGCCGCCACCAGCCGCGCCGACCTCCCCTTCGCCGGACCGCCCCACCCGGCTGCCTTGAGCCACCGCGCCGGCCTCCTCCTCTTGCACCGGAACTCCCTCGTCTAGAAGGCCTCCGTCTCCACCGAAAGCCGCCTCGCGTCGGCTTCCTGCCTCGCGCCGGACCCTGCCTCGGACCTCCTCTGAGCTGAGCCCATTCCGGCGAGCCGCCTCGGCCCACGCCGGACTTCCTTCATGTTGATCCCCCTCCGACAAGCCGCCTCAGACCCCACTTCACGCCGACCTACCCTCCACGCCAGACTGGTTCCGTCCAGCTGTCCCGAGCCCGCTCCGGACCGGACAACCGCCTCACCGGCTCGCCGGAGCAGCGGGCTACCGACCATGTGGCTGGCCGGCCTCTTTTCCGGCCTCCTTCTGCTCCCCTCAGACCATGCTGGGAGATGAAGCCGCCGCGAGAGTCGTTGGACACCATGGTCATGCCACGGTACCCGTTCCAGGATGACACCCCGTGGCGGTACGCAGTCTTGCCGGACTCCTCTCCGGCTAGAGGTAACCCTGCATTAAATTAATTTTTATTTATTAATTTTTTTAAATTAAATTAATTGAAATTAATTTATGGGATTAAATTATTTTAATCAGAAATATTAATTTAATTTATGTTTAGAATTAAATTAATGGTTTAATTTAATTTTTGGAATTAAAATTAAATTAAACAAATGGAACCGATAAAATAATTTATTTGAATTTAATCAAATTCATTTAATTTATTAGAACACCCTTGCATAATTTAAATTTATTGCAATTTAATTTTATTGAGTCCTTACCCCGACTAGTCTTGAGCAAGTGACCGACCTATGTATGTCTGGCATTTATTTATTTATTTAATTATTTATTCAATGCGTGTGATGATTTTAATATTTAATTAGATAAATGATGGTCTGCAAATCATCTTTTAATTCAAATATGTATAAGGGCCTGCACGTCCATTGCATTATTTGTATTTTTTACCCCAGACCCCCTTGCCTACGTGTGAGTATATTTGTAATTATACGGTGACGAATCAGAGGCAGACCCCTCCATGTTAAGGTGGTAGTCCAGACAGGAGTTGGGCTCTTTGCAATGGGGACAACAATGACACGAGTCATGTATTGACTCAGGTATGGATTCCCCTAGGTGATGATTGATCAGTTATCGATCAATCATTATAGAATGCTCAAGACTAGTCGGAATGCATGATTTAATTTATACATAGTTTATTATTTTATGCATTTGCATGATTATTGCATGATCACATAGGATAGTAAACAGGATAAGATGCATAAAGTTGTGATGAATAATATTTTATTGAATGTTCAGTTGTGAGCGCGACAACCCAATTTGAACATAATAGAAAAGGATTATATTTTTCAATTAATATTAAAAATACCTCAAAGATATATTAAGTCTAAAAGCCTTCCATTTCTCACATCTAAACAAAACCGGCTGTTTGGGTGCTCATCAGACTCAGTTGAGAGTACCTCTTACTACCGGGGCATTTCCAAGAGGGAAATGGGTCGACTTAACTAAAGTGAGTAGTCAAGGATTAGCCTTAGCCAACTTGCTATCACTTTAGAGGAAAAAGGTTGAGGGAATCAAGTTCAGATTCCAAAAGCTGGGACTTTACTCAACTACACAAGGAACCACAAGAAAAAGTGGTTGTCCAGCATATCACCTACCTTGAAACCCTCCAAGTAGTGTCGTAGCCCTAGCTTGTAGACTACGAGGGAGGTTTTGATGATCCTTTCCACTAGAATTCTCAAGAGACAGAGTATTACAAATATAATAGTGAGGGCTATTAAGTTTCGTTAAAATAGTGGCAGACATTAAATGGTATAATAATTTATTAATCATAAAATGTCAAAAAGTAATCAAGACAAAGTACTAACTGCTAAATATTTATCTGATGTAGATTCAAAATGGAAATCACCAACACCACAAGTACTTTATCACTGCGATCGATCTTGGATAATGAAAATATCCTGACCGGAAATAACTTTGAGGAGTGGTACAGGCGCTTGCGCATAGTACTACGCCAAGAAAGGAAGTCACATGTGCTGGAATCCCCAATTCCTACTGAGCCTCCTCAGGGAGAAAGCAAGATGGAAAAAGATAAATGGAGAAAGCATGTAGACTATGCACTTTATTTAAAATGCATCATGTTGTCATCCATGTCCATCCAATTTCAAAAAATGAATCAGGAAGAGGACGCCTACAGGATGCTTTCACATCTCCAAGAACTTTATGTGTAGAGGGCTAGGAAAGAAAGGTATGAGATCTCAAGTGCGCTTTATAAGTGCAGTCTAGCAGAAGGGCACCAAGCCGGTCCTCGTGTACTCAAGATGATTGGGTATATTGGGAGGCTTGAAGCCATTGGGTTCAAACTGAACCAAGAACTAGCAGTGGATCTCATTCTTGCCTCTTTACCGTCAAGTTTCTTGACTTTTATTGTAAATTATAATATGAATGATATGACAAAGTTGATCTCGGATCTTTTGGCATCATTTTGCCAAGCTGATAAGGACATGAAAACACCAATTCAACTCTCCTTATAGTGAACAAGAAAAACAAGGGCAAGGAAAAGGGGTGTAAGGCCAAGTCAAGGCCAAAGACACCAATGAATCGTCCTGCAAGGAAGCCAAAGATTCGAAGGCAATGTAATGATCAAGAATCTATCTGCTTTGGATGTGGCATGAATGGACATTGGAATAAGAATTGTAGAGCTTGGAAGAAGAAGCAAGTTAATGCTTCTACTTCAGGTATTTTTGTCATTTAATGCAGTCTATCTTTATCTACAAGTTGGGTATTGTATACAACATGTGGTTCACACATTTTTATTCATATACAAGAACCAAGTAGGTTCAAGAAGATAGCAAAAGGTCAAGTGGATCTCCAAGATGAAAATGGTGCAAGTTTTGTAGCCTTGGCAGTGGGAGACTATAACTTGACTTTAGCAACTGGTTTGGTTATTTTTTTAAACAATTGCTATTATGTATCATCTATTACCAGGAACATTATCTCTGTGTCGAGTTTAGACACTATGGGTTTTTATTTCAAGTTTGGAAATAAAAGTTATCTCTTTTATAGGGATAACATATGTTATGGTATGAAACATCTTAACAATGGTTTATATATGATCGAACTAGAAAACTCAGTAATGTAAATCAATGAAAAAAACAGCCAACATGACTCAAATAATACCCGCCTATGGCACTTCAGGCTTGGTCATGTAAACGAGAAGTGATTATGAAGATTAAATCAAGAAAGGTATCTAGACTCGGTACAGTTAGAACCCTTAGATGTATGTCAAGCTTGTTTACAAGAAAGATGACCAAATCACCTTTCTCAGGAAAGGGAGAAAGAGCCAATGCAGTGTTGGAATTAATACATACTGATGTATGTGGTACATTTCCAGTAGAGGAAAGGGGTGATTTTCTATACTTCATTACTTTTACCAATGATTATAGTAGGTATGGCTATCTATACTTAATGCAGTATAAGTCAGATTCCTTTCGTTTCTTTAAGGAATACCAAAATGAAGTAGAAAACCAACTTGGTAAGAAGATAAAAGCACTTCGCTCAGACCGAGGTGGAGAATATCTTAACCAAGATTTCATTGATCACTTGAAGGAGTGTGGGATAGTATCCCAACTCACTCCTCCTTATACACCATAATGGAATGGTTTTAGTGAAAGGAGGAATAGGACCTTGCTTGACATGGTCAGATCAATGATGAGTCATACAACTCTTCCATTATCCTTTTGGGGATACGCCTTGCAGACATCAACATATACCCTTAACCGAGTACCAACTAAAGCTGCAGATGGGATTCCATCTCAGTTATGGTATGGAAAGATACCCAATATAACACACATGCATGTGTGGGGTTGCGATGCATTTTTTAAGACTTTACCAAGTAAAAAATTAGCATCCAGAAGCACTAAGTGCATCTTTATAGGTTATCCTAATGAAACTAGAGGATACTACCTATATAAACCTTTAGATAGAAAAGTTTTTGTGGAAAGATACACCACATTTCTAGGAAGGGTTCAAATTTCTACTGGAAATAGTGGGAGAAAGATTGACTTTGATGAATTTAATTCTCCAGATGCCCAAGAGTTGGTAGAGGAACAATCTTCACAAGAGCAAGTGGAAGAAGAAATTGTTCCTGAGACACAGATACTACGTAGTTCTATGTGAGAGGTTAAAGAACAAGAGCATTATGGTTTTCTTGTCACCGAGTCAGGTGACACAATAGTACTTGAGGATGATGAACCTCTAACCTACAAGGAAGCTATATAAGGCAAAGAAGTTGCTAAATGGAAAGAATCCATGAATTCTGAGATGGAGTCCATGTACCAAAATCAAGTTTGGATTTTGTTAGACCCTCCAGTTGATGTAAAGCCCAATGGATGAAAATGGGTATTCAAGAAGAAGCTGGACATGGATGGTAAGGTTAATACCTTAAAAGAAAGACTGGTTGAAAAGGGTTTCATACAACATCAAGGCATTGACTATGATGAAACCTTCTCAGCAGTGGCAATGCTTAAATCCATAAAAATATTTCTTGCAATAACAGCCTTTCATGATTATGAAATTTGGCAACTGGATGTCAAAAATGATTTTCTAAATGGTACGTTGGTTGAAGAAGTTTATATGACTGAACCCAAAGGGTTTTTTAAGTCAAAGAATTCCAATAAAGTATACAAGTTTCAGAGATCCATTTATGGATTAAAGCAGGCATCAAGATCATGGAATGTTCACTTTAATGAGGCCATAAGAGATTTTGGTTTTGTCAAAAATGAAAGCGAGCCTTGAGTCTATAAAAAGGTTGAAGGAAATTCTATCATTTTCCAAGTTTTATATGTTGACGACATATTAATCATGGGAAACAAGGTGAAAGTATTAAATTCAGTTAAGACCTGGTTAAATGAATGCTACTCCATGAAAGACTTTGTTGAAACAGCCTACATTCTAGGGATCAAGATCTATAGAGATAGATCTCAAAGGATGCTTGGCCTAAGTCCAAGTACATATATTGACAAGGTACTCAAAAGGTACAATATGGAACAATCCAAGAGGGGATTGTTACCTATGTCACATGGTGTAAATCTTTCCAAGAAAATGTTTCCACAAACATAGGAGGATATTGAAAGAATGAGTAGAGTCCCTTATGCTTCGGTAGTGGGTTCTATCATGTATTCTATGCTATGTACTAGGTTTGATGTTGACTTTGCTTTAAGCATGGTGGGTAGATATCAAGTCAATCTAGGAGAGCTGCACTGGACAACTGTTAAAACTATCCTAAAGTACTTAACACATACTAATGATATGTTCCTGGTGTATGGAGGAGATGAGGAACTAGTTATGAGGGGATACACTGATGCTAGTTTCCAGACAGATCATGATGATATGAAATTGCAGTCAGGTTACATCTTTTTCCTGAACGGTGGTGTAGTGAGCTGGAGAAGCTCAAAGAAAGCTGTGGTTGCTGATTCTATAGCAGAGTCTGAATATATTGCAGCTTCTGATGTAGCAAAGAAAGCAGTCTGGATACGTAGCTTTATCTTAGACATTGGTTTTGTACCTAGTAGTGCAGACCCTGTTCCAGTATATTGTGATAATACTACTATAGTGGTGCTTGCCAAGGAGCCCAGGTCTCACCAGAGGATAGAACATATTCTTCGGAAGTTTCATCTCTTAAGGGATTTTACTCAAAGAGGTGAAGTGATAGTTAGTATAGTAGCCACAGTGGACAACATGGCAGAACCCCTGACTAAATCCATTTCTCAGCAGAAGCATGATTCACATGTGAGAGCTACCAGATTGAAACCTGTTAGTAGTTGGATCTATTGCAAATGGGAGTGTTGAAAGTGGGTGCCCTAGACCCAACTTGTTTTGTACTTTGATTACTGTTACATGTATTCAGTTTGTTTTTATACATGTTTTTATCTTTCCATGTTGGTGTAGATACTTCTGCATCCACTCTTTTTATGGAAATGTCCTTAGATTACCCGTCACATCAAATGGTTATAGTAGGTCTCAGGCTATAATGAGAACCCTGAGATTCCATGAAAGTAATCTTAAAGTAACGTCCTATGGTCCAGTTACATCATTCTGAAAGGAAACAGATGAACTATGACCATCAGGTTCTGGGGGCTCATAAAAATTGAGACTTCTTCTCATGTAGTTCGCACTTGATGATCTCTAGCTATTGTGATCATGAGAACATAACCTATTAATAGGAACACCATATGTTTCCCATTTCATTGGTCATTCCTATCTACAGACATGTGTAATGGTCTCCTAACTTGAGATCATTATCAATGAATGTCATTTAATTACGTACATTTGATATAAGGCGAAAACCATGGTGACAAAGTCGTGGTGAGGTAGTTTGTATCAGTTGCGTAATTAATGGCATAACATTGATTGAATGATCGAGAAAGGATTTTTCTCTTTCGAGTTCAGGAAGAGATATCTCGGGCCTAGTTTATTAGGATGGTTGCACCTTCAATAAATCCATGGCCACGGTAGTCGAAGGTAAGAACATATGGAAAAATCAACAAACAAAATAAAGAAAATAATGAATGATGACACTAGTATTCATTCTTCTTTATTGAGATATCGATGACGAAGAGATTATATTACATGGACCGTGTTCGTAGGAAGGCAGTTGTTGCTTTGAATTTACCTTATTTCTATAGGGGCCTTGATGGGTTGCTAGAACCCGATCTTGGTCAGTGATATTATTCACTTCTTTTGAGATAAGGGCCTAGAGGGTCACACACAATAGCACCTTGAGAATCTACCCTATTCTGGGAATAGGAATTTAGAACTTGGTGGGCCCCGCCAAAGGGTCTGAGCACTATCCAAGTTCGATGGATCACCAAAGAATAAATAAATTCATTAATTATTTGAGTTTAGAAGAATTTGTTGAATTTATTTAAAACATGTATTTACAAGTTATATAGTAAATACAAGTATTAATATTATTCGAATGGATTTAAATATCCTAAGTTCGTTTAATATTAGCATGATGAATGAGTCAAGTTAAAGACTCAAATTTATCATGTAATATATTTATATATTACAAGAAAGTGATAAATTGTAAATATTATTTATGGCATAATTTTATTTGTTATAAATAATTATTTATATCACTTATATAGCGGACGTCTATTACACGGGGGCCGGGAACCTCTACCCCGTGCTTTAAACACTCCCTATATAAGTAAGAGAGATGCTCTCCCATAATCACTATTCGTGTGTCAATATTGAGAGCTTATCTCTCCTCTTGGAATGTAGAGAGAGAGTCTCTCAAGTAAAGAATTATCTTCAAGATCATCCATCTATGATTGAAGTTCCTCCCTTTGCGGTGATCATCGATGCACTGTAGTGAGCGTCGAAGATCCGCGCTAGCACCCGGATCTTAATGAACGGCACACGAGCAGATTCACGAGGTGTGTGTGGATGATCTAGAGGGCTTTGACATTGAAGTCTTCGAGCAACGATCACCGGCGTCCTACAACTGACTTGCACATGTCAATTCTGAACAAGGTAAATGTTCAGTTTAATTTTTTGTGCTCCTTATGAACCTTGAGAGATCCTCAGACCAAGCCGGGACAGGATCACCAGAGTTGAAAGGGTTATGTCACTCTGGTGAAGCAGAAAAAAATTTAAAATCCAGGCCCACCGGCTTCCACTGCGCAGTCCCAGTACCCAACACTTAACAACATGTATTGAGTTTCCCACTTAAATTACTATCATTTCTTTGAATATTCCATTGAAAATTAATGAATATATTTTTAAAGAAGACTTTTTAAATTTAATTTTCAATGAAATGGATCTTCAAAATTATTTTCAAAATGAAAATTGTATTTTCCTCAAGAATGTTTTTAAATATATTTTTATTGCATTTCCATTCATCAATGACAACTACCCTTTATTATTACTTCAATGGGTATATGTTGTATTTATATCATCCTTAATATTCCTCTATATGGTTTATGATTATTTTGACCAATGATAGTATTAAAATTCACTTCCTTTTTTCATGTTATAGTAATTAAATTCCCCATGAAATATTCACTTCCCTATGATCATTAGACATTAAATTTACCCTAAATATACATATTATTTATCATGGATTTTTTGATTACTTAAACCATATCTCTTTTCTACAAATGGTGTTTTAAATTGAAACTTATTTGATTGATTGTGGAAATATTGATAAATGTATATTCTTTACTCAGTAAATATATTTGATGATAAAGTACATTGTTCATTAATTAAATCAATTATTCCATATACGAGGAATGATTTGGACCTAGAAACAATAGTGGGGTCCATTTAATGATAGACCCTCAATGCATCAGTAGTCTCATGGGACAGATTAGGTGGATAGCCATAGTCAAATGAGTTTCTACCCATAAATTTTAAACTATGATGAGAATATATATCGATGCTAAAGGTATCATATTCATGGGAAACATGAAATAAAATAATTATGAATTTCCTTTATTCAGAATTTAGTTATTATTATCCATGTGACTTTCACACTGAAAAAATATATAGATGAATTTAATTCTAAATCTATTCATTAAATGGAATGCATGCTCAATTATTTACCTTTCCATATTTATTATTCCTTATCTAGTTATTTAAATGGAATGTGTGCTAAGTTATTTACCCATCTATATTTATTATGCCTAATCTATTCATGAAGTCAAGTTATTTAAATGGAATGTGTGTTCAATTATTTACCTTTCGATATTGATTATTATCCAATAGATTTTTTCATTTATATTATATATGAATGAAATTAATTCTCACTCTATTGATTATATAGAATTTGTGTTTAGTTATTAACTTGATAAATTGATCATGCTTACTCATTAATGATTGCTTCCATTTTACTTAAACCTTACTGAGAATTTGAGCTCACCCTTTTTTTGTTTCCTTTCCCCAGTATTCCATGAAGTTTTCTATAATTGATATGTAGGGATGAATTATATGAAATAAAGTTATTCTCAAAGAAAAAAAGTATGTTTTAATTTATACAATAAATTACAATAAAAGACTCTTGTATGTATCTATTTTATCAATACTTACAAACTATTTGTTCCTTTGGGATTTGACCCATTTTTTCCCTGAAAATGAAATTTAACAAAAAACTAACTTTGGGAAGCTGGGATTAGCTTCACTACATTTGGTATAAGAGAAAGTTTATTAGAAACCTTAGAAACAATATTTAGGAAAACATAGATTAGGGATTATAACCATACAATAGAATTTAAGGATAAACACAAATGAACATCCTTATTTTTTTGGTAACATGGAGATTATGTGGTATTTCCTAAAAATTAATCCATTTCTTGATAGTACATGTAGACACAGTTTTGGAAAAAAGGTACCTAGGGTAATAACTCTGAAATATGTGCATCATCTTGACTCGAGCAATACTTTCCACCTAAAAACGGGCTTTACTACACACCTAGTTTGACACTCCCATGGGATATGATTATGATAATTCATATTTTCTTTACAAAACATAAGGAAGGATTTGAAAATATAATGAAAAGAAATGGCCTAGGTTAAACCTCATGCCAAGAAAGGACCTATGTTGGAATAAAAAGGAAGAAGTATTTATATTTTTGGATTCTAAAAAAATTAATTTTAAAATCAGTTTTTCCAATGGTATTTTGATTATAAGAATCATGAAACCTATTTAGATTGTGGTATAATAATATATGCCTTCATTAAATTAAGATTTTTTTGGATACCATCAGGTTTTATGAATCTAATATTTATCATAAGTTCAAAATATTAAACACATATTCTTAGGTCTTATGTGGTAAGAATGCCACAAGATTAAAGAAATTTTGAATAAATTTATGGGAAGGATACGATTTTAATGAAAATTTATTTAAGGAATAATTACTTTAAACTTTATAGATATAATTTTAATAGTATTGATAACCTTTAGGGATAATATGATCATTAATGAAATTTTAATAACATCCAAATAATATCATTATACTTTAAAAAAATGTTTTGAAAACACTAGTAAAAATGTTTCTTAGTGATTAATTTTATTTCAAGGATGTCCATCATATATTATTTGAAAATTATAGAAATTATATTAATATAGGTTTAAAAAAAAGGAAAACCTATATGCTGGGTGAAAACCCATAAAGTCTAGAAAGGCCATGGGGATTGAATCCATGATCAAAGGATGATAAGGTTTCACTCCTACCACTGACCTACATTAAGTCCTAGTTAATGTATCATCATTTTTAGATAACTAATTTGATGAATAAATATTAATGATAAACTAGTGATTTTACTTTTGGGTTTTAGAGATTAATGTATTAACCATATTGATTTTCTAATATAGTTAGAGATATATAGAAAAACCTTACACTCTTTTATAGATCTTATGATCCATTAAAAGTAAAATTTTATGCTTCGAGCAATAAAAAATTCATTTATGAATATTCATTTCATAGAGTAAGATATTGAAGCACAAACAATGGATAAAATTATTCTGATAGAAATGTATAAAGTAAGTATATTTATTATATTCATAGATAGTAAAAAAATTTCTCAAATTTATAAAAAATTATATTGAAATAAAATGAAATCCTATTACCATCATTTTTGATGATATCATTAACATTTTCACACTTATTAGATTTATTGTTTTGATCCCCTAAAATTTCCATAGATCATTAAATTTCTTATGATCAATGACCTAAATCACTCTCTATAAATATTTACTCATTTCCTCCATGTACATATCTTCACTTTCCACTAATGTTTTCCTACTTGGGAACCTAGTTATGTGTTATTCCATTTGACCTTAACACTTCCCATTCTCTCTTATTAATAGGAAGTTTTACCAACCTTTATCATGATATGGGATTTTCAACAATGGTATTTCTAAATATCAAACCCTTGATTATTAAGATCATGTTTAAATTGTTATGTCACAATTTATTTAAGGTGGGGAGAATATAACACCCTGAAATTTCAAAATATGATCATCGTATTCAATAGTGCGCATGACACACAACACCAAGCGTAGAAGGGAATATAAAAAGCCCAATAATTTATGATATATTTATAATTATAAATAAATAAAATATAATATATAGCTATAAATTCATGAAATATTGAGTTTAACTTTTATTATACATAACAACAATTTTCTTTGGAAGCTTGCGTTACACACAAGACTGAGTTTTACTAAACAAAAATATACTATTAATATTATTACTTAATATTATAGCTTTCACCAACCCATTAGAATGAAGAGTGTGAATAATATTAAATAAATTATAAAAATAAATAGTTCACACACATTTATTTGTTAACTGTTTATTATAAATAATAATAAAAATCATTTAAATGAAAAAGAAATGTTTTTTCAGAGAAACTGAATTTTACTAAAAGAGGGTTTAGTCATGATTAGAGAACATAATTTAAAATTAATTGATAAATTTTTTATAAAATTTATTTCAAAAAATAAACTTTATCTTTGAAAGATAAATATAAAAATTATCTTAGGGTTATTTTTTGTATTTTTCTCAAAAGTATCATATTTTGCTGAATATTGAAAAATAGTGAATTTAAATTAAAAACTTACTTTTTGTCTCAATAATTTATATTGTTAAATTATATTTTTAATTTTATTAATGTAAAAATAGTTCAATTATAAATCTATTAATACAATTTAGGCCATTTTAATCATTTATTATTGAATTTATATATACAAACTTTGTAGAGTTTTGAATATTTTCACTTCAAACCCCGCTTTCACGTCACATCTGCAGGATTAATTTTAAATTAATTTCTCCACTTACATGAATTTAATTTTAAAAAATGGATTAAATATTTTTAATAATCATAATATATAATTTCTAACAATACCAACTTAATTTTTTACCAATGTTATTAGTGAAAATAGTTAAAATTAATTACAATGATTAAGGTAAAAATGAGTTTACTAAAGGATTAAACTTTAAACTTTTGGGACCAAATGACCTATAAACTTGTTAAAAAACCATTTATGGGATTATTTATACTATATAAATTATATTATAATTAATTGTACATTATTTAATCCCAGTGACAAGAATAAAATGTAAAGACCTGGAATTTTCATGTAAATGTTTTTTTAAATAAATGGGAATTTTACGAGTCCGCGAAAATTGACGGAGCATGATTACGAGTCCCAGAGTGCCCGTAAGGAATTTATGAAATTTTTTTTGGTACGTTCAGTAAACCTGCGAGTGAGTTTTTCTAACTTTTGAACTGGTGCTTGGAATTGAAATCTGAGGGCACTGTTGAACTCATAGTGTCGGTATTCGCTTAAGGAGACATTCACCTCGACGACAGATGGTCGAGGGTGAAAGTTAGTTTTCAGTTTTTTCATGTAAGAATAAAATAAAAATAAAAGTGTGTGACATTTTATTTTTATTTGCAACACCCATGTGGGTGTTGGGAGGTGGGGTCCATCGGAACTAAACCACCATGTGGAAGTTGAGAAGTGGGGACCACCAGACCTTAGCCTCCCATGAGAGGTTATAGTGGTGGGGACCACCTGAACCTAACCTACCATGAGAGGTTATGGTGGTGGGGACCACCCGAGGCCTAAAACTCTTGAACTCCCCTCATTATGGAGAAAACCCTCACAAGCCCCCTCATTAATGTGGAGGATCCTCTTGACTTCCTCCACATTAATTATGCCAACGCACATACCTTTAATATGCCAACCTAGTTAATTGATTTGGTTAATTTTGAATTTATGCCAATGAACTAAATAGAGAACTTAATATATTATCCTTGGCATCCTTTGTGGAATTGGGAGAACTTGGGAGAAATCTCTCCAACGAAGAACGCTCCATCAACAAAGAATGCCGACCCCTATCGACCTTCTTCCTCAGGACTTATTACGATGTGGGACATCCTCATCTACTGTGAATCGACGACTGTTCTACCTTATTGCACCAAAGTCATCAAGCGAATGAGGTAGGGGTTTATTTCTATTTGATTATCGCTTCCATGTTCTCCCCTTCTAATTATTTTGCGGGATTATGAATAGAGATTGACGAGGGTTATAGTAAATGATGTTTTAAAATATCTTCCATACACATTCATGCTACATTCTTTGTGAACTGCTTGATACCACTCTAAATGCAGAGGGTGTGGGTGAAACAAACATGGCTTGACCCCTCTATCGTTCTTCTTTATTGTGTTCTTTGAAATGGAGGAAGCCGGCGAAGGCAACGAAGGCAACGAAGGAAACGACGCCGGCACTCACTGCCTTTGTAACCCACGCCGCACAGTGGCTCTTCACCCTCCTAGTTGAACTGGCCCCACGCCCGGCCGAGCAACCCGCAGCCAGACCGAGCCGCTGCGCCGCCTCGGGCCAAACCCCCTCGCAACGCCGCCGCCGTGCCGAGCCGCTACCATCCACTATGCCGAGCGGTCGTGCCGAGCCACCGCGCCACTACTGTGTTGAGCCACCTCATCGCCCTGGGATGAATCCCCCTCACCGTGCCACCGTTGCGCCGAGCCACCACACCACTGCCGTCTTCCATGCTAAGCCGCTGCGCCGCTGCCGTCCAACGAGCCGCGCCGCCGTCCGCCGAGCCGCACCACTGTCCGGGCTGAGTTGAGTCATGCCGCCACCGTGCCAAACTGTTGTTTGGGAAAAGCTGAGCCACTGCCATCATGCCCTCACCACGGACCTCCAAGCTGCCCGAGCTTCCCTCGTCGTGGCCGTGCGAGCCGCCCCGAGCCGAGCCAGCCCACGGCTGAGCCGTTCCGCGTCCGAACCCCCCTCGCGGCACCCTCTGAGGCCGAGATGCCTCAATGGCCCCTCACAGCCATCGGGAAGAACCCAATGGGCCAGGCCACCCAGTGGGCCTGGCCAAACCCTATGGGTCGGGCCGCACTTCGGGCCAGGTTGGATCAGACCCAGGCCCACTACGACCCTTTTAATTTCTTTTGGCCATAACTTTTGCACCGAATGTCCATTTGACGAACCGTCAGTGGCGTTGGGAACCTTGGAGTGAGACCGTCCCTTTGAGTATACCCCAATGGAGTTTTGGATTATGATAGAAAACTGTCAGGTTTTATCGAGCACCAATCCAACCAGCCCCCAGGGAATAAAAGGCTAATAAATCATAGAACAGGAGTTCGATTGACGTGTCGTCCATTATGTTGAGACCCCTATGATGTGGAGGACCTTTGAGATACTTTTTCAGGGGACTTAGTGAAAGTTTAAGTATCGACCAGTAGCATGTGAGGTGGATCCTCACGAAGATGAGCGAGCATAGTGCGGGGACCTAGTGACTGGCTGAGACTTGACGACTGATGACCTTTTCGACTCGGAGTGGCTCCAATGGCCTAGTGGGGAGCACCTTGGTGACGTGGAAGACCCATGGTGGGGAGCGCCTTGGTGACATGGCAGACCCATGGTACTCGACAGGAGGATTACCTCAGCAGGCTATGAGGGGGAGTGCCTCTATGCGGCGCGACAGACCCACGGTGAGGAGTGCCTCTGTGTGACATGGCAGACCCATGGTGGGGAGTGCCTTGGTGACGTGGTAGACCCACGGTACTCGAGAGGAGGAGTACCTCAGCAGGCTACGAGGGGGAGTGCCTCTGTGTGGCGCGGCAGACCCACGGTGGGGAGCGCCTCTGTGTGACGCAGCAGACACACAGTACTCGACAGGATGAGTACCTCAGCAGTCCAAGGTTAGTGGGAAGCACCTCTGTGTGATGCTTCAAGCCCACTATACTCGATAGAGGAGGAGTTCTCCAGTATCCGAGGTGTTCTATATTGTGTTTGAAATGTTATTTGATACTACCCCTAGAATGAATCATGGAGTGAGCTGAGTCAGAACCACAGTGTTTTCCTTATGATTGAGATGGATTACTTGATAACTTAGGTATATGTATGGGAACATACCTAAGTAAGGTTATCTGTTGATTTCATACTTTGTGTTTTATCCTTATTGGATTTTATGAGACCTAGAGGGTCTGGGGTCCCTACTGAGTATCGTTATACTCACCCCTGCACGGGCTATGCCCGCACCTTGTTGTGTTGGATGCAGATGACTGACAATGCTGACTAAGGCTGAGAGTACCAGGACTGGACGATACCTGGAGGTGGACCTTATGAAGAGTCGGTACATAGAGGATACAGATGAACGAGGAGTGCCGAGGAGGCGATCTGTACCAACCCATCAGGTAAGAACCTTGTAGGATGACCTAGTAGCTGACTTTCCATTTTATTCAGTTGTATTGTTTTGTAGTTGTACTTGTACCTTCCAGTTGGGCTTGTATTCTGGACCCTTTTTACTTTCAACACTCTTTTGTTATACAGTTTACTTGGTGTTTCGTATCCAGCTGTGTGCTTTCCTGTGTGTGTATTTATAGGTTATAAAGGCAATTCCTTCCCAATTTTACGAAATTACACCTTTGGTGCTAGTCTCCAGTCCCTGGCCTTTGGAAGGTGGGCTTGGGGTAGTCACGGAACAGGCCTCGGGGGACGGGTCGTGACAAATTGGTATCAGAGGAGTCAGTTTTACCACAGAACTAGGACTCTGATATTTTCTGTGAAGCAATAGTGTTAAGGGTAATGAGTGCAGTTTTCAGTTCAGGGAGTCTATTATTAGTGCGGCGACCGACATATCCATACACCAGGACCCTAACTTCTGATTTCAGACTCAGTGCATGAAAACACTGATTGCGTGTGTGTTTTCAAAAGTTTTCTTTTTGATATTTTTAGTCATCTCACCAGGTATAACTTTCAACTCACCAGGTATAACTTATTACTGTGACACACCTATTTCTTTTTAGGATTCCTCCATGCAGACAACCATCTAGAGTTCCGAATGTTGTATGCACTGATAGCCCACCGAGCAACGAGCCCTCAGTGTAGGGCCCTTTTCTAGTGGAGGCACTAGCGGTACCATTCCCCGTTGGTCCACCGATTCCACCATCCCCAGCAGCAGACAGTGCACACCACTTGATCACGTTGCATGAGTTCCAGTGCCCGAGGCCACCTAGGTTCAGGGGAGATATGGACCCACAGGCGACTGAGGATTGGCTGGAGGCTGTGGTGAGAGTTTTCCGATTGATAGGGACACCAGCTGATTTCATGGTGATCCTTTCCGCCAGCCTTTTATAGCAGCATTAGGAAGATGGTGAAGCTTGATGCTCCAGGTTCCCGATGAGGTGACGCTTCTCTAGGCAGACTTCGAGAGCCTGTTTTGGGCAGAGTTTGTCCTAACAACTTTTCGTGCAGTGTGTATACAATAGCTTCTTCATCTGTAGTAGGGCAATATGACTACGACTCAGTACTCAGCGAGGTTCACTGACCTTTCACGTTACTCCACCGATATGTTTCCAGACCTTTTCTTTAGGGCCCAAACCTTTGATCAGGGGCTCAGGTAGGAGATCAGGGCTTCGGTGATCTCACTCAGTATCCTGACGCAGGCGGGGTTGTTAGAGAGAGCCCTCTTGGTGAAGATTTTCCTTGCTGAACAGTCACCAGCAGAAAGACCCACTACCAGTAGTCACGTAGAGGAATCTTTTGCAGCTAGCAGTAGACAGATGTCGTGGGTGACCACATGACTCATGATTAGTTGTTTAGGGTACCCGAAGTGGAGCTAGTCATGCCAGGATCAGGCAGTGTGATGAATGCGGCAGGCAGGGTCACATGGCTCGTGACTATCTGACCCGACATTTGGATGATCAACAGACGGTCGAAGGAGTGCCCTGGAAGAAATAGAGGTTCGACCGAGGAGGTCCACAAGGAGTAGGAAGACATGGCAGAGGAGCTGGTCATGTAGCTGGAGGTGGAAAATAATTTGAGATGTTACCGCCACCACCACCTGGAGGTCCACCCTGGCCATAGGGAGCAGGTGGATAGGGGAAATATCAGCTCCAGGCAACTGAGGCCTATAATCACAGCGCTCCGGAGATGATACAAGGTACGATCTGTGTCTACTCCACCTTATTTGTAGTACTTTTAGACACATGTGCCAATCATTATTTTATTTCCACCGCCCTCGTTCAGATCTCAGAGATTCCGACAGAGCCGTTTGCTTGATCCTTATGGCTAGAGACTCCCACGGTAGCAGACTCGACGATTACGCACTGGTGTTGGCAGTGCGAGCTTACTCTAGGAGGCGAGAGTTTCGGCTAGGATCTTCTAGTAGCAGCGTTGATTCCTTATGATGTCATCTTGGGTATGGAATGGTTATCTATAGTCCATACCCAAAGAGACAGTATTAGGTGCAAAGTGCGGTGTGTCTGCACGAATGGGACCAGGTTTACCTTCACCGCCGAGAAGGGATCCTTTCCAGCGTAGTATAGACTTACCTAGAGAAGGTTGCAACCGATTACACATCAGTTGGCCAGACTTACCCTTGGAGATGTTGATGTGAAAAGTACGATCTATCCTGTAGTGGTGGACCAGTACACTGATGTTTTCCTTGATGATGTTCCGGGTCTACCTCCTCATAGAGAGGTAGAATTTTACATTGAATTTTACCTTGGGATGACACCGATATCTACACTAGCATATCAGATGGATCTTGAGGAGCTTCGCGAGCTACGAGTACAGCTAGAGGACTTGCAGGGGAAGGGGTTCATCCAACCCAGTGTTTCACCTTGGGCAGCCCCAATTCTATTCGCCAAGAAGGTGGATGGCATATTGAGGATTTGTGTTGACTACCGGCACCTGAACCAGGTGAACATGAAGAACAAGTACCCACTCACGAGGATTTATGAACTCTTTGATCAACTAAAGGGAGCACAGTGGTTCTCGAAGATAGACCTTATATTAGGCTATAACCACCTCAGAGTGCAAGATGAGGATGTACAGAAGACGACCTTAAGATGTTGGTATGGCCGTTACGAGTTCTTGGTTATTCCATTCGGCGTAACCAACACTCCAGTAGTGTTCATGGGACTCATAAACATGATCATTCATCCATAACTTGATCACTTTGTAGTAGTCTTCATCGATGACATTCTGATCTACTTGACTACTGAGGAGTAGCATGCCTATCATTTGTAGGTAGTATTGGACACACTCTGAGAGCACCAGATTTATGGTAAGATCTTGAAGTGCCAGTTCTAGATCTGAGAGGTTCACTTTCTAGGACATGTCATATCAGAGATTGGAGTTGCAGTGGATCCAGCAAAGATTGAGGTGGTACTTTCTTGGGATCCACCCAGGAGTGTGACAGAGGTACGGAGTTTCCTAGGTTTGGCTGGTTATTACAGGAGGTTTGTTCTAGATTTATCAAGCGTTGCAGAACCACTATCAGCCTTGACGAAGAAGGAGAAACCCTTAATGTGGTCGGAGAGATGCCAACAAAGTTTCTAAAGGATAAGGCAGAGGCTGACTAGTGACCCCATATTGAGGCTTCCATATGAAGGTGTAGGGTACGTAGTCTATTGCGACGTATCAGGGACCAGAATCAGATGTGTTCAGATGCAGGAGTGAGCAGTGATTGCATATGGTTATCGAAAGCTGATAAAAAACAAGAATAACTATGCTACCCATGACTTGGAGTTAGCAGTAGTGTTCTTCACCTTGAAGATGTGGTGACAGTATCTGATGGGAGAGCATTTTACCACGTACTTTGATCAAAAGAGTCTCAATTATATCTTCTCCCAGAAGGTCCTGAACCTGAGACAACGACGTTGGCTTGAGTTCCTCCAGGAATATGACTTCGAGATAGTCTATACTCCTAGGAAGGAGAACATTGTAGCAGATGCACTCAGCAGGAGGACTGATATACAACTGCTAGGTGAGGCGACGGAGCAACTGCACACTTTACAGATATCCTTTGTGGATATAGACGGAGCAACCTTTCTAAAGTATCTTATAGTCACTCCCCCACTCTGTCAGCGAGTTAGGGTGGCGTAACGTGGGGATGATGACTACGAGGCACGACGTGCTCAGATATCCACAGGACAGGAACCTAATGGATTTTCTGAAGGTGGGGAGCACATCATCCTCTTCAAAGGATGTACCATGGTACCAGTGTCACTTCAGGAGAAAGTGTTGAGAGATTTCCACACATCCCCACTAGCGATACAGGCAAGAGTGGCGAAGATGTATCATGACCTCCGATGACAACACTAGTGGCCGAGAATGAAGAAAGAAGTTGTAGAGTTTGTCTCTCGATGCCTCACTTGTCAGCAAGTGAAGGTGGAGCATCAAGTACCAGTAGGCTTGGTTTAGACTTTAGAGGTATCATAGTGGAAGTGGGATGGGATATCCATGGACTTTGTGACAGGAATTCCACATACATCCAGGGTACATGTCTCTATCTGGGTGATCGTCGACCGACTCACCAAGTCCACCCACTTCCTACCTATTAGAGAGCATAGATTGGTAGAGATCTTGGGACACCTCTATGTGCAGGAGATTATATGATTACGTGGAGTACCTTCGACAATTATCTCCGATCATGATGCATGTTTTACTTCCCGACTATGGAAGGGGTTTCAGGAGGCTTTTGGGATGCAGCTTCGTTTGAGCATCGCCTTCCATCCTCAGATGGATGGCTGGACTTAGCAGACCATTCAAACCCTAAAGGACATGCTCCATGCTTGTGTCCTCGACTTCGGTCACAATTTGGAGGATCACTTACATTTGGTGGAGTTTTCATAAAACAACAGCTGTCACTCCACCATTGGGATGCCACCTTTCGAAGCATTTTATGGGAGACCTTGCAGATCACCTTTGTGCTGCACAACCCAGGGGAGTCAGCACTAGTGGGACCAGAGATGGTACATGATACCACATAGTAGGTTCAGGTCATCCAAGAGTGTATGAAGACTGCACAGAGAAGGAAAAAGTCGTATGCCGACATGATATGGAGACCTCTAGAGTTCGAGGATGGCGACCAAATCTTTCTATGGGTCTCACCTCGACAAGGTTTGTGGAGATTTAGAAAAATTGGAAAGTTATCTTCGAGGTTCATCAGACCCTTTCAAGTCCTCAGTAGAGTTGGTGAGGTAGCTTATCGCTTAGCTCTTCCACCTTAGTTGCACTGGGTGCAAGGCGTCTTCCATGTATCCCAACTGAGGAGATACGTGCACGACCCTTATCACATCATCGACCATGGCGAGTTGTACTTCAATGATGGGGTGACTTTTATAGAGGTTCCAGTAGATATTGAGGATCGACCGGAGCGGGTTTTTCGTGGAAGGTCGATACCTATGGTGCGCATTCGCTGGAAGAACGGTAACCTCCAGGAGAGAACATGGGAGTGAGAGTCTTAGATGGATGATCAGTACCCCCACTTGTTTACCTAGTTTGAGTTGGGGCTTACAGGGACGTAGAGCCCTGAGGTGGGGATAATATAAAGACCTAGAATTTCCATGTAATTTTTTTAAAATAAATGAGAATTTTACGAGTCTGCAAAAATTGACTGCGCATGATTCCGATACCCGGAGTGCCCAGAATGAATTTCTGAACTTTTTTTCGGGTACGTTCAGTAAACATGCGAGCGAGTTTTTATAGCTTTTGAACTGGTGCTTGGAATTGAAATACGAGGGCACCGTTGAACATACAACACCGGTATTCACTTAAGGAGACTTTCACCTCGACAACAGATGGTCGAGGGTGGAAGTTAGTTTTTGGTTTTTTCGTGTAAGAATAAAATCAAAATAAAAGTGTGTGACATTTTATTTTTATTTGCAACACCCATGTGGGTGTTGGGAGGTGGGGTCCACTGGAACTAAACCTCCATGTGGAAGTTGAGAAGTGGGGACCACCAGACCTTAACCTCCCATACAAGGTTATGGTGGTGGGGACCACCCGAACCTAACCTCCCATGAGAGGTTATGGTGGTGGGGACCACCTGAGACCTAATCCCCTTGAACTCCCCTCATTATGGAGAAAAACCTCTCAACCCCCCTGATTAATGTGAAGGAGCCTCTTGACTTCCTCCACATTAATTGTGCCAATGCACATACCTTTAATATGCCAACCTAGTTAATTGATTAGGAAAATTTTGAATTTGTGCCAACAATCTAAATAGATAACTTAATCTATTATCCTTGGAATCCATGGTGGAATTGGGAGAATATGGGAGAAATCTCTCCAACGAAGAGTGCCCAGTCAATGAAGAACTCCGATCCCCTTCGACCTTCTTCCTCAGGACTTCTTCCGACACGGGATGTCCTCATATACGGAGAATCGATGACCGTACTACCTTCTTGCGCCAACGTCATCAAGAGAACGAGGTAAGAGTTTATTTCTATTTGATTATCTCTTCTCATGTTCTCACCTTCTAATTATTTTGCAGGATTGGGAATAGAGATTGAAGAGGGTTGTGGGAAATGATGTTGTAAAATATCTTCCATACACATTCATAATTCATTCTTTGTGAACCGCTTACTACCACTCTAAACAAGGAGGGTGCAGGCGAAACAAACATGGCCTGAACCCTCCACCATTGTTCTTGGATGTGTTCTTCGAAATGGAGGAAGGAGACGAAGGCGAAAAAGGCAACGACGCCCCCACCCGCGGCCTCTGTGACCAGCGCCACCCCGTGGCACTTTTCCCTCCCGGCCGCACCAGCCCCGCGCCCGGCCGAGCGACCCGCGGCCGGATCATGTCACCGCGCCGCCCCGGGCCAAACCCCCTCGTCGCCCTGCCACTGGCCGAGCCACTGCCGTCGGCCATGCTGAGTCGCCGTCGCTCCCCCCGGTCCGAACCCCCCTCACTGCGACACCGCCGTGCTGAGCCGCCACGCCAGCGCCATCCGCCGTGCTGAGTCCCCGTGCCGCCACCGTCTACCAAGCCGTGCCGTCGTCCGGGCTGAGCCGAGATGCACCTCCGGCATGCTAAAATATTGTCTGGGCCAAGCCGAACCACCGTCATCGTCGTGACCTCACCGCGGCCTTCCGATCCACCCTCACCACCCTGAGCTGAGCCGGCCTATGGCTGAGCTATTCCGCGGCCAAGCGGCGCTCACGACACCCTCTGAGGCCGAGCTGCCTCCAAAGCCCCTCACGACCGTCGGGCTGAACCCAACGGGCCGAGCCACCCAGAGGGCCAGGATGAACCCTACGGACCGGGCCACACTGTGGGCCGTGTCGGCCTGGACCCGGGCCCACTATGACCCTTTTACTTTCTTTTGGCCATAACTTTGGCACAAGAAGTCCGTTTGATAAACCTTCAACAACATTGGGAACCTTGGAGCGAGACGGTCCCTTTTAGTATACCCCACTAAAGTTTTGGATTTTGATGGGAAACAGTCAGGTTGGATCGAGCACGAATCCAACCAGGCCCCCATGACTAAAAGGATAATAACTCAGAGACTAGGCATCCAATTGACGCGCCTTCTGTTATGTTGAGACCCCTATGATGTGGTAGACCTTTTAGATACTTCTTTAAGGTATTTCTTGATAGTTAGAGTATCAACCAGTAGCTTGTGGAGTAGATCCTCCCGGAGATGAGTGAGCATAATGTGGAGACCTAGTGGCTAGCTGAGACTTGACTACTGCTGACCGTTTCGACTCGGAGTGACTCGACTGGCCCAGTGGGGAGTGCATTAATGACGTGGTAGACCCATGGTGGTGAGCTCATTGGTGACATGTTAGACCCATGGTACTCGACAGGAGGATTACCTCAACAGGCTATGAGGGGGATCGCCTCTGTGTGACGCAGCAGACCCATGGTGGGGAGCGCATCTGTGCGACATGGTAGACCCACAATACTCGACAAGAGGAGTACCTAAGTAGTCCAAGGTTAGTAGGAAGTGACTTTGTGTGATGCGGCAAGCCCACTGTACTCGATAGAGGAGGAGTTCTCCAATAGCCGAGGTGTTCGATGTAGTGTTCAGAATGTTACTTGATACTACCCCTAGAATAAATCCTAGTGTGAGCTGAGTCAGAACCTCTGGGTTTTCCTCATGATTGAGATATATTACTTGATAACTTAGGTATATTTATGGTCATATACCTATGTAAGGTTATTTATTTATTTCACACCTTGTGTTTTATCCTTTTTAGATTTTGTGAGACCTAGAGGGTCTCGAAGGCCCTACTGAGTATCATTATACTCACCCCTTCACGGGCTATGCCCACACCTTGTTGTGTTGGATGTGGATGACGAACAGTGCTGACTGAGTACAAGAGTACCAGGACTGGATGGTACATAGAGGTGGACCTTACGACGAGTTGGTACACAGAGGAGACAAATAGATGAGGTGTGCTGAGGAGGCGATCTGTACCTACCCTTCAGGTAGGATCCTCAGAGGACGACCCTGCAACTGACTTTCCCTGTACTTCAGTTGTATTGTGTCACATTTGTACTTGTACTTTCTAGTTGGTCTTGTATTCTGTCCCCTTTTTACTTTCAAAACTCTTTTGTTACATAGTTTAATTGGTGTTTAGTATTCAGCTATGTGCTTTCCTATGTGTGTGTTTACAGGTTATAAAGGAAATGCCTTCCCAGTTTTAGGGAATTATGCCTTTGGTGATAGTCTCCTGCCCCTAGCCTATGGAAGTAGGGCTTGGGGTAGTCATGTCTTAGGCCCCGAGGGATGGGTCATGACAAAAAACATGGGGGAATTTCACTCTTTCAAAAAACATACAAGTGTGCCACTCACCCCACTTATAAAAGGCCACCCCTCTCTCCTCTTTTCACACTTTCAAACCACTTTGGTTCATCCAAGACCTGAAAAAATAACTTCCCATATTCCCTATACTCATCATATAATAATTATTATGGTGAAAAATCCAAAAAATTTAGACTTTAGTAAAAACTTATGGAGGATACCTGAAGAAGAGGTAACGTTTTTCAACAAGAGCATTTATTTTATTTACTTCTCCACCTCATTAAATTTATATTATAAAATGATTATATAATAAAATAAATATATTATATATATTTAAATAATTTGATGTTAATTTTATGACCTAGAACCACACACACTTCCATCAGATGGATTACGAAATCGTCGTTCGTGTGTACGGTGGACTACTGCCTCACGAACCGATGTCATTCTTTTTTCCATTTACAACTCTAAAGATTCAATATGATAATGGATATAAATTTTTTAAATGATATTTATAACATAATTATACCTATGGATTAATTATATCACATATAACCTATTATCTTTAATTCCATAGGATTCACAATAACACGGATCGTGTGTTCGGAGGACTACCGCCTCGTGTAGCGATGTGATTCATCTTTCACCAGTGCTGCACATGGAAGGTGATAAAGCTAAATTTAATGATTATATGTGATATCCATGAAATATTTATGATATTATTGAAATATTTAAAATTATTTTATGGTAATATATATCATTTTGTTTCTTGTATTTTAACTCATGTAAAGATGATATCCTCATTCGTGCACGTGTGGTCTACCGCCTTCACAAAGTGATGTGACTCACTTTTCATCACCACACCATATGGATGAAATATATAAGTATATAATATTATATTAATTATATTATGATGATTTATTAAAGTTAAAACATTACTTAACTCTTTTCCATAATGATCGATGAAAAATGGAAACATTACTCATGCGTACGTACGACCTATCGTTTCCATGATCGCAAGGTACTTCATTTTTTACAACCGCAATAATTATTGTATTTAAATTTTTAATTGATGTAATAATATTATAATTATTTAATTATTATTATCATGGATATTATAGATATTTATAATATATGAAATAATTTTAACTTTAGATAAAAAACAAGCATAAGAAAAACAAGGCAATTAACACCCCAAATGATGAAAATAATAAAATATTATTAACGAACAGTGATATGATGCTATATAATAATAATATATGATATTATAAATATTAATATTGTTATGGTATAAGTTAATATCATGTTTAAAACCACTACATAATAATATAAATTACGTTCAATAAATATGAATCATAAGGTAAGGGTTTTAGTCTCAATTTCATTTCATTGACGTATATTCTACTATTATGCACCTAATTTATTTTATATTCTGTATATAATTCACCTTTACCATGTAATATATTTAATACTTAATTATTCATGATAATTTATGTTTCAATTTGAGTTTTTTAATGTAATGTGATTTGAATTTACAGTTACTAAGTGGTAAAGAAATTCGATAACTCAATTTCTTTTCAATGGGTTATATTACTTATTCATTATCATTGATATGCTAGGATTATGTGTATAATGAATTTATAATATCCATTTTTTTATTTAAATTTTTTTTATGTGGATCTATATTTGATACACATAATCAATTTTCTAATTAATTCTCAATTCAACTTTATGATCATTTTAAGGGATTTTTCAAAATATTATTATAATAAAGATTGTTTGTTATTAAATTTCCATTGAAGTAAATTATTTGGCAATCATTTATTAAAAAAATTAATTTTAATATTCTCTAGTTACTCATGATATTTTTCAAGTGATAGTACAATTTTCGAAATATTTGGTAATTAAAATTATTAAGAAAATATTTTAATAAAATCTGATTTCATTTCTCTCTTCAGCTGGAAATATTTGTTCTTCTAAAACAATGTTTTCTATAAAAAAATTAAAAAATTTTTTCTATAAAATTTTAAAAATGATTTATTAAAATAAAATTTGACCCATTTTTTCTTTTTACATATGTTTTTCAAAGGAATATTTTTATATCTTTCCAAACATGGTACTTTTATAAATTTTTAACATGTATAAATAATATTCCTTATGACATTTATAAATTACCCACCATCTTGACTGTCATTTCACGGAAGCTTCATCTTAAAATTTATGAATAAATATTTAATGGAAATATTTTTAAAATTAATTTTGAAAGAAAATTATTTTCAAATTGTTTTTCAAAATGAAAATATATTTTCCTCAAGAATTTTTTTAAAGATATTTTTATGGTACTTCCTTTCATTAAAGATAAAAACCATTTATTATTACCCTAATGGGTATAAGTTGTGTTGATACCATCCTTATTCCTCCTATGGATGGTTTTTGATTATTTTGGCCAAGTATAGTATTGACATTCACTTGTTTGTTTCATGTTGTAGTCATTAACTTCCCCTTAAAATATTCACTTTTCTATGATAATTAGACATTAAATTTAACCTAAAAATCTATATTATTTATCATTGCTATTTTTATTACTTAAATCATATCTCATTTATATATATTATTTTTTACCTTGAATTTAATTTTAATGACTGTGGAAATATTGATAAATCTATATTCATTACTCAGTAAAGATATTTGATGATAAGAAACACTGTTAATTAAATAAATCAATTATTCAATATATGTGGAATGATTTGGACCTACAGATGTGGGTGGGGAATAATTAATTATATACCCTCAATTCATTGGTAGTCACATGGGAAGAGTTGTGGTATAACATTAGTTAAATGGGTTTCTACCCATCAGTTTTAAACAATCTTGATAATAGATCTTGATGGTAAATGTAACACCTTGGGTTTTTATGGACTTTTTTTTATTCGAATAAATTAATTTTATTTAATTTATTACATTTAAAACTAATATAATTCAAACATTAATTATACTCTACACCATAATAAGATTTATCTACACACAACACCAACTTGGATTGTGTTACACAGAACTCCGAATTTATACAATGCATCATTTTATTGTTATAATTATTTAAATGTGATAATTATAACCTAGGAATTAAATTTATTAATATGAATATTAATAAAAAATTAAATATTATTTAATTTTTTTTATATAAATAAAACATATTGATAATAAAACATGTAATATTTGGTAAAGTCTTTATTTGTTTGAAAGTACAATTTTCTGAAATGAACTGTTTTTCTGTCATTATATGAACAATAATAAAATTAATTTTAAATTATTTTAGAAATTTTATTTTATAAAATAAACTTTATTTATTAATTCATAATGTAAAATTTATCTTAGGGTTATTTTTTAGTATTTTTCTGAAAAATATAATTTTTTGATGAATAGGGAAAAATACTGAATTTTAATTCAAAAAAGATTTTTCTTATAATTTATTTATATAGTTAAATTATATTTTAATTTAGTTTTAAATTATAATTTGATAAAATATAAAAAAATTAATAAAATTTAAGTCATTTTAACCATTTTCACATTGAAGTTGGATATAAAATCATTCCAAATATTTAAACATTTACGCTTAAAAAACCCAGTGTCACGACACGTCCATGAGATTAATTTTAAATTAATTTTTGCCACTTCTATTATTATAATTTGAAAAAATGGATTATATATTTTTAATAATAATAATTTCTAATTCCAATATGTTCAAATTAGTTTTTGACCAAAAATATTAGTGAATGTGATTAAAATTAATTATAGTGATTTAGAGAAAAATTAGTTTAACAAAGGAATAAAACTTAAATTTAAGGCCCAAAATGATCTAGAAACTTGTTCAAAATACATTTTATGTTAATTTTTAGACCCTATCCACCATTTTATCAAATTTTGGAAATTATTAGAGACACTTGATGTGGAAAAAATGTGGGTGGAATATCCATTTCAAAAATTTACAAGAATGTCACTCCTCCACTATAAAAAGGAAGTCACCCCTACCACTTATTCACACTTCTATAGGATCTCCAAATATATGATCAAATAATCTCCAAAAATTGCTCTCTATATCCTATAATATTCTATTTGGTTATAAATCCATCCAAGGAAGACCTTTGGTGAAAACCAAAAGGAGTTACCCAAAGAATAGGTAACATCCTTCCTCAAGCTCCTTTGTTTTATTTTCATTCTACACCCTATAAACTATTATTATTCCATAATTATATAATAAAATAAGTATAATAAATATTCTTATATGTTTTTATTTGAATGGTTCAAACTACACTTACACACACATCCTTCTAATGAGTAACAGACTTACCATTCTTGTGTATGGTGAACTACCACCTCACAAAATGGCGTTGTTCGTTTTTCCTTTACCAACTCTCATGGTAGGGAATTATGATGGAAAATCTGTTTTATATGATATATATGATATATATGATGTATTTATTCTTATATAATTATTATATAAAACATACATTCCTTTTTTCCATTTTGTGTAAATATAATAACTTTGTTTATGGTAGTGTGGACAATCGCCTCCTCAAAATGATGCGATTCATTCACATTTACATGGAATGTATTAAGGATGAGTTTAGTAAAATTATATAATATATATGACATAATAATTCTAACAGGATGATATATATATATATATATATATATCATCTATATTGTTTCTTTCAATACGACAACAAAACAGAAATAATGTTCACACGCACGTACGACCTACCGTCTCCATAAATAGTGAATTTCGTTTAATATTTTCATTATTTATAGATTAATATAAATAAATATAAATAAATATATACTAAATATATATGATATTTATATCATATTTTACATTCTATAGATCTTCATATAAGTATGAGGACAAGAAAATATAATAAAACAGAACACAATAGAATAACAATGTGATTATTAACCGAAACGTAACATTAACATGGAGTTGTTAATAAGAGAGTAATATAAAGTCATAATAAAATAATATATGGTATTTATTATAAGAATATGGTTATATAGTAGATTTATAAGAATATTATATTTATTATATAGGATTTTTTGATGAGTACGGGGAGATTCAAGATTTAAGGTAAGGGTTTTATCGTCTCACTTTTATTTTCTATAAGATATAAGCCATGTTCACTAGCTATTTATTATATGTGGTGTTCTTACTACCCATGGATGCATTATATGATTATTATATTAAAATTTATGGGTATTTACATATCTGTTTAATGTACTTTATTTCATGGGGATAATGTTTCAAAAGTTACCAAATCCGTAAAGTAATTTGGTCTTAATTTGATTTCTTTGAGACACATGCCTTATTGTGGACCTATATCCTTTTACAAGGTGTATATACTACCATTTGACATGTTATATCTTGAAAATACTTATTTTCATGATATTTTAAGCTTTATTTAATTTTATTTTCTTACCCTAGGAGTATAATTCAAAATTACCATGTGTTAAGGGTTTATTGAAACAATCTCATCATTTATCGATATTGTTTCTGATTATGCTTCCTCTGATGAAATATTAAGATGAATATCTCAAAAGATTTAAGATCTAGACCATTTATAGAGTTAAACCGAGCTTGAATTTAGGTACTTATTTGTTATTTTTTTTCACTTTTCCTTCGGGTTGATCCTTGGGGTGTTTTTGGGTGAATTTTATGAAAAATTGAAGAAAAAGGGGTTGTGAATGGTTGGCGCACGGTTAGAGAAAACAAAGCACCCAGTTGAAAAAACCATGCAACCCTGGATAGTGGGGGGTTTCATCACCGGAGCATTTTTTTTCAAACCATGCACCCTAAAAAGACAAACCATGAACTTCAAAAATAATAGGTTCATGGTTGCACAGGTTTAGGGAAAACCATGCGATACTTTCCCAAAAACCGTACAGGGTAATTTTAATTGCTTGATTTTTTTTTAAATCCACCTGATCCCTGTAAACTTCCCCATTTGACCCTATCTTGGACCCTCATGATTTTGGACGATTTTATAGATTTTTTGAGGGATTCAAATTCCATCTGACATCCGTTCTTCGCAATTCAAATCTCGAATTGAAGATCTTATCCTCTCCGAGTAATTGGATTCAATCATGTTGTATTACCATTCATCCTTCATCCTTATCTCATTATTTTTATTGTATATAATCCTATATTTTTATACATCTAGATATATATTTTATGAATATATATCTAGACTTGTGTATGTAGATTTAGAATTAAATATATCTTTTTTTGTTGATCTTGATTCTTTCTTTTGAGATTCGGACCTAGATCCATGTCATTGTGATCCTCCATTTTTGGAGTTCCATTGGACGACCGTTTATCAATGAATCGATGTAAGTGGTATAATATTATAATCACATAGTCATAATTTTGATTACATGCATCCAAATTATATAATTTCTAGATTTATTTAGAAATTTAGTTTCCTAATAAAATTAATTAATTGTGGAATCGTGAAACCATGGGATTTGGGGATAATTAATTGTGGAATTAATTATGTGATATTGATGTTATGAAATGAGATAATTAATTGGTGAGTTAATTATGAGATATTGATATTACTTTTTGGGTATAATTAATTATGGAATTAATTTTTAGATATTGATGTTATGAATTGGATAATTAATTGGTGAATTAATTATGGGATATTAAAATTGTGTGTTGGAATAATTAATTGGAGAATTAATTTTTGGATGCATATATGCTTAAAGGATTAATTAATTATTTAATTAATTAATGGTTAGTTAATATATATGTATTATTTTCTTATTATTATCTATGTTATTATTAAATGGTGAATGGTAACATGGGCATTCAACCAAGTGTTAATAATAGTAACATGCTCATTCAATTATGTATTATTAAATGGTTAATGGTAACATGTAAATTCTTCCAAGTGTTATGTATGGTAACATTCTCATTCAATTATGTATTATTAAATGGTGTATGGAAACATGGACATTCATCCAAGTGTTATGAATGGTAACATGATCATTCAATTATGTATTATTAAATAGTTAATGGTAACTTGGAAACTCAACCAAATATAAGGAATGGTAACATGGTCATTCAGTTGGTAGAATTAATGAATGGAAACATGGTCATTCATTTGTGTGAAATAAATAATGGTAAAATGGCCATTCAATTGTGTGAATAAATGAATGGTAACATGATCATTCATTTATTAAAACAAGAATGGTAACATGGAAATTAAGACTTGTGATATCTCATTAGGATAGTTCAGATTACGGAATGGGCCGAAGCAAGTTTTTTGGTATGGGTGTCTATATGAACCCAAGGTTTTTGTGGTTAATTAAATATTTATTGATAATGTGATAGCTATTTTATTGTGCACTATAATTGTTTCTTTATAAAACTTCATAATTTTTTTTTACTGGATATTGTTTTATACACCATTTTTGGTAGCCTATTGAGTCATACTTACACTCTACTCAGGCTGCCCAATCGGTACCCAAATAATCTTTATTATTGCAGGAAAGGATAAGGGAAAAGGCCATGTGTAAGATGGTTGAGTTGGGATGGAGCTTGTATGAGGGAACTAGATGTGGTTAGGGACCCACTTGGGAGATATTAGTGAATTTATTTTCACTTTTCATTTTAGACACTTGAAACTTACTTTAACATGACATGTTTTCTAATTTAGTGGGATAATGTAGTTCCAACATTGTTTACATTGAGATATTGGAATTGGTTATGGTTATATATGATTCAGCTCTTGTTTATTATTATTTTTGGTGTTTACTATGATAAAATAGGGTATAATATCCCCATGATTTACTTATCAGGCCATCACTACTAGTCAGAAGCCTCTAGCGCATGTGGTGGTACGTTTAAAGTCATATGACCAACTCGATCAAGACACCGACATGTGGCACCCTAGTTGGGATGTTAAAAATTTGTATCAGAGGTCTATTTTATTTTATTTTTCACTATATTACTATTTAAGAAAGGTATACAATAGACTAGGATGAGTTGGGGCATGGTTATGGGCTCATTCATGGGAGTTTCAAACCCGCGTATGGGGAAAACCCAATTACTCAGGGTGGAATTGTTGTTATTGTCGTTACAGTTGGATATTATTTCACCTTGGGTGATGTACTTGTTTTTGGATGTGAAAATTTGTTTTTTTGATATTTTTAGATAATTGACTCATGGCCCAGTATGGCATGAAAGTTGAGTCTGCATGAATCATTTTAGGCACTTATGATTATTTTGTGACATGCATCATTCTAGGAATGCACAGGAAAAAAAGTTATGGGTGGGTTGTTAAACTTGAACCATATTCCTTGTGAAATTGAATTGGAAATGGTGCCTAATATGAAACTGAGAATTGTATAACGATTCAAAATGAGAATAAATGGGTGTATAAATGATAAAATTGATATGATATGTGTTTACCATTGTTAACCAAGACCTAGGTGTAGGATGGTTAAGGGTAGTGATAGTTCCATGGTTTTGACTGCATAAAAAGGTTTGGGGAAAAGAATTTTTGTGACTTATTGTGGTTTTCCTATTATGTAGATGTGTTAATGTTATGAATCCTTGTATTATGGCGTGTTTTTGGAATTGTAGAGAATATGCCTCCATGATGACATTTTTTGCGAGGACGACCTGAGTTCATGTCTAAGAATGGTCCTCCAATGATGGAACCTAAGGCATCGATTGTTCTAGTTGAGGAAGTTGGGGAGAAGTTACAAGGGAACTTTGACCACTTCATGTAATTCATGGAAAGAGACACAAGGTGGGTTGTGAAGAGCTTATCTAACTTGAAAAGGGAGTTTCAATTACAAAACCCTCTAAATTTTACTAGAGATGGTGGACCTGAGGGAGATGAGTTCTAGGTTGAGTCTATCCAGATAATGTTTGACCATTTGGAAACTCTTTCTGAGAAGAAGTTCAAGTTGTCCACATATATTCTATGAGGATCAGCGAATTACTAGTGGAAAATTCATGCACATACTATACAGGCTAAAAGGATGATATGGAAGGAAATTTTGGAGAAATTCTCGGAGCACTTCTACCCAAAGATGATGAGACAGAAGAGGGAAGCGGAGTTCATGTGGCTGATTAGGGGAGCATGTCCATGATCGGCTATATTGGATTCTTTACAGACCTAAAATGATTTTCTATAGCACTAAAAGGATATGAGACAACTACAAAGAGACGCTTTTAGGATAGAATTAAGTGAAAGATTAATTCCCATGTTAATCTATTTCAATTAAAGAAGTTTGTTGAGGTGGTGGATCTGGGTCTCATAGTTGAGGGGAACCTAAAGGAGGATTCCAGTGCTAGACATACAGTTGCTACTGGATGATCAGGAAGTGCGACTTTCGAGAGAAAGAAGTTCCATTATGATAACTTTAGTCAGATTAGTCGAAAGAAGAGTACGCAGACAGGAGGTTCAGTTGCACATGACCTTACTGGAGTGATATGTAATCATTGCGGTAGGATGGTCCATTATCATAGAGACTTTCCTTGACCACCATTAGAGTGCCGGTCTTGCAGTAAGATGAGACAACTTCAAAAATTCTGTGGGAACTACTAAAAAACCCATTTTTTATAGTGTTGGTATTCATTAACACAACAAAAAGCACTGATAAATGGAAACTTTATCAGCGCTAAAGAAAGAGATGATAAATTTAACTTTTTATTAGCACTTTTTTAGTGTTGATAAATGGAACCATTATCAGAACTTTATTTTTAGCACTGATAAATGGTATCATTTATCATCTCTTTTTTTGTTAGCACTGATAAAGGGTAGCCTTTATCAGTGCATTATTTTTAGCGCAGATAAAGATAAATTTTTCAGTACCTTTTTAGTGTTGATAAAGGTCCGAATAAATAAAATTAAATAATTAAATAAATAAAAAATTGAGTTTATTAAAAGAAATAATAATAAAATTATTAATTAAATAATTATTGATAAAAATGAATAAATTTATTATACATTATTAAATATTAAACATTTTATTAATTAGATAATTATGATAATTAATGTTAATAAACGATATATATTAAATATATATATATATATATTAATGTATATAAATTTTATTTATATATTACAAAATATTTATGTTCATTACATTAAATAGTCATATATTTATTGAATACTGGTTTATAACTAAAAATTAATGTGAATTAAAAATACTGACTAATTTCATAGTGTAATGGACATATAATTGAATGTGTCATTTGATTTTTCAATTTAACATAGATCAATTGATTTCATATATACATAATTGATTCATTTTTATATACAATGAACACACAAAAAACTTATCAATTTTTTCAATCTTTTTAACGTGTACATATTTTTAATTTATTCAATTTCAATCATTTTTATCATATATGCATTCATGAACTTAAAATAACAAATAAAAATTATTTTTTATAAATATTTATATAATTATAAATAAATAATTATAAAATTATAATTAATATATTTAAAAAGGAATATTTTCACTACATTTACATTTATATATAGTTATTATGTATATACATATATTTATAAAAAAATTATTTATAATTAAAATTATAAACCATTTATTAGTGCTTATGTAATAAGCGCTGATAAAGGTAGGTTTTTATTAGTGATTTTTTCATGATAATAAATATGAGGCTTTATTAACACTAAAAAATCACTGATAAAATGAATTTTTATCAGTGCTAAAACTTTAGCACTGATAGATACAGATTTTATCAGTTCTTTTTAGCACTGATAAAGACCTACCTCTATTAGTGCTAAAAAAACACTCATAAATATTTCTTTTACCTATGATTATTACTTTAGTGCTGATAAAAGGACTCTTTATTATCACTTATTTATAAGAGCTAATAAAAGTATCCTGATCTATTTAAAAAAACCCTAAACATTTTTGAACCTGTTGCAATATCATAAGCTTTCTGTGGAAGTCACCCACTACCGACACTCCTCAGTTAATTGAAGCTCAAATCACACCACTCGACTACCTCTAGTTTCTCGAACATCATTAGACATCTGGTGTTTGGTTGGAGTTATGGTTTCTAAAGTTGATTTTCATCAACCTAGCAAGGAAGGCCTTGCAATTTTATTTGTGTATTTTTCATTTTGTTTTTGATTTCTTGTATGATGATTTCATAATTTTTTTGGTCTGGTACTTGCATAATAAATTGATTTTATATTATGAATATAATTATTTTTTTATGATTATTTGTTTTATTGACTACCGATTTTGTGTTCCGGTCCTTGTATACTCCTTTTCTTTTAGACTGTGCCAAAAAATTTGTTTATAATCCATTGTTTGATTAACTACCAATTTTTTATGGTCTGATCCTTATTTATGGGTTGGTCCGTGTATACTCTGGTGAATTCATTCTCATTGTTAGATATTAATTAAATGATTCATATCCCCAATTCATTCAAAACTATTCATATGGAAATCATAAACATTTCCACCACATCTGATTTATTTTTTATAATCATCACACTAGTCATTATGGTAAAGAATCAATAAATGTGATGAAGTAAAGATCATATTGAGTGGGATTATGTCTCATGGGTCCAAAAAAATGATTCAACTAAAGATAATTCTTTGACTAAATTTCTTTACCTTTATGACTACCTTGAATGGTTTTTCATTTTTGATTGTCTCAAAAATAAATCCCATCTATCTTTTGAGATGAGGAAAGTCTCTCAATACATATCAATTTTAATTTTCTCACAAAATTCATTGAAAAATATTACTCAAACTTCTATGACATCATTTTTTCTCATCAATTGAACTGAGATAACTAAAATGGTTGGAGTCTCGATTTGGAAAAAAATTCCCACTGGTCCTCTCACATGGGTTAAAAATCATTCCATATGTTATCTTGTTTAATATGAATGTTTTCTTTCTAAATAAAACCTCATTAAAATAATCACATAGCTAAATTAATCTCAAAAAAATTGTGTTTAAGACCATCAACAAATAATAAATATTTTGACATCAAAATTAATATGAGGTTGTATTTATCTTACTATGGTGTGATATTATATTGTAAGGGTTACATATATTTTTATAAATTTAAGTTTATTTTATAAAGATATATATATATATATATAGATAATTATAACCATGCGGGGAGGAATGGAAATACAATGAAATTTCTACTCTACACCAACAGGGAATAACTCGGTGAGACGAGAACCTCAAACCTCACCAAGACCCCACAGATCCACTACCAACCGAGCTAGATAAGGGGGAATATATATATATATATGTAAACATATATCTTTTTATCTATTTATATGCATTTTTAGAAATTATAATGTAACACTGATATTATAATTATTTATTCACAAATTATGGTTTTTGATTTGAAAATTAGGAATATATTTTATTTATTTTTAGTAAAAATTATGTTTAAATGTGTATTTTTTTTAATTCTTTTCTTAATTACAATTACTCATTTTCTTCAACATACTGAAATTATCTAAAATAATCATATATTGAGTTTACCTTATTAGAGTTGTCTATAACTTTCTCCTTTTATAAAGAATATATTATATGTATTTATTTATATATTATAAAAAATTAATTTTTTATGAACCCAATAGGATGGGTATGATTTAAAAATGGATACATGATAATTGTTTGAAAAATGAGTATGAATATGGAGTTAAAGAGTTCATCAAGTTTGCAAGAGAGCATGCAGACGACCCTTCTAAAATCACCTATCTGTGTTTACATTGTTTTCATTAGATAAAAATTAGTATAAAAGAGTTTTAAGAACATTTGACTTGTCACAGAATAGATCAAAGCTATAAATATTGGACTAAACATGGGAAAAAACTGAATATGGACATTGATTGGGATGATACTGTAGTTTATGAATCATTTGATATGATTGAATTTGTAAATGATGATGGAGATTGCATGGAAGAAATGAAAATAGAAATTGAAGACGAACTTCAGGATTGTCCAAATTTGTTTTAAGAGTTGAATAGTTATTATAAGGAACCATTGTACACTGGTTGTACTAAATACTCAACATTTTCTACTGTATTGAAGTTATATAATTTGAAAGCTGACAGCAGATGGAGTGACACTGGATTTACAAAACTACTTGGTCTCTTGAATTATATGTTACCAGAAGAAAATGAACTACCATTCTAAACATATAATGCTAAATGAATGTTGTGTTCAATGGGAATGATCTCTAAAAAATAAATGCTTGTCCAAATGATTGTATATTATTTCACAATGACCATGAATCACTCAAAAAATTCCCTAAGTGTGGAGCAGATCGATACAAGAAAAATGGATTAAGTCCTTCAAAATCTATATGGTACTTTCCTATTATTCCACAATTTAATGTACTATATAGATGTTAGGAAACCAAAAGATAATTAATATGACATTCAGATACAAGAACTAAAGATGGGAACCTACATCATCCAATAGATTCTCCTCAGTAAAAGAAAATTGATTATGAGTTTCCTAAATTTGGAAATGGTTTGAGAAACATAGGTCTTTCATTATATATTGATGGAATAAATCCTTTTGGTGTATAGAGTTATAATAATAGTACATGTCCCTTCATGTTGGTAAATTATAACTTTCCACCATGGTTATGTATGAAGCGAAGATACATTATGTTGTCTTTTATTATATCTGGATCAAAGAAATCGTGTAATGATATTGATATCTATTTGGATACATTGATTGAAGATATGAAATTCATGTGGGATACAAGTGTTATAATACAAAATTCTTATAGAAGTGAAGAATTCACATTTAGATATATGTTTTACGGAATGATAAATGACTTCCCCACCTATGGAAATTTTTTAGGCTATATCATTAAAGGAATGTTGGGGTGTCCCGTTAGTGAAAAACGCACATACTTAGTTCAATTGAAACATTCCTCAAAGACTGTGTTATTAGGAAATCATAAATTTTTACCTCAATGACATAAATATCAATATTGGATTACAAAATTCAATGGGAATATCGAACAAGGTTCAACACCATCTCTAGTAATGCGCAATCAACTATACAATAAAGTAATAATATTGAAACTATTTTTGGTAGACCATTTTTAAATAACCATAAAAAAATTAGGTTGGAAGAAGAGATCAATTTTCTTTGAATTACCATATTAGAATTGTTTGTATGTTAGAAATTTTCTTAATGTCAGGCATGTAGAAATTTTTTATTTAATAGTGTTATTGGAATATTACAAAAAATTCCAAAAAATGAAACATGGAATCAAGGCTAGGATAGACTTGATTGAAATGGAGATAATGGAAGAGTTGGCATCGGTGAAGGGTAAAATACAGACTTTTCTTCCTCTAGTAGCTTACACTCTATCCAGATTGGAAAAATTGAAATTTTTTCTTTTCCTTACCAATGTAAAATTTCCACAAGGGTATTCATCAAATATCAAGAATGTCATGTCAATGAAAAATTTAATTTTATAAGGACTAAAATCACACAAATTCCATGTTTTTATTCAATATTTAATGTCTATTACTTTCTTTTGCATTCTTCCTCAAAATGTATGACATAAATTAACAAAACTCTTCTTCTTTTTCATGGCCATATGTAGTAAGTTTGTAGACCCAATGAATTTTCCCATCACAAATAAGGATATTATAGTGATATTATGTGAATTAGATATTTTCTTCCCACCATAATTCTTTTATATAATGGTCCACCTAATGGTTCACTTGGTTAGAGAGGTTCAACTATGCGGTCTTGTCCATTACTGATGAATTTTCCCCATTGAATGGTATATAAAGATTTTGAAAGGGTATGTCAAGAATAAAAGTTGAACAAAATATTTTTTGGCGGAATGATATATTTTGGAAGAAGCTATTGAATTCTATACCGATTACCTATTAGATGTTGAAAGTATTGGTATCCCAAAGTCTCATGACAGTGAACAACTTATAGGAAAAAGGTATTTCTAGAAGAAATGTTGTTACAATTTCTTTTACAGAGAGGGAGAAAGAACATCTTTAGATATTACATAATATTGAGGATGTTGATTCATACATTGAATCCCACAAAGAAATTCAAAGAGATTTGAATCAATCAAAGGTTAAAGGATGGATATCAAATAAACATAATCAACAGTTTATTGAATGGTTCAGAGATAAAATTTATAAGGAGTTATCTAAAAAATTGAATTCAATTTTCGAATGAATTAAAAGGTTATCTAGAGGACTAAATAAAAATTTTATATTGTACACTAGTTTTTTAATCAATGGTTATAAATTCAATACAAAAGGACATGATGACTTCAGTATGATGAAAAAATAGTGTTACAATTGTGGTTAAAGTGATGCAAAAATCTGGTTCCAAGTATAGAAATCTAATTTATAGAAATATGCCATATTTTTTTCATTATCCAATAGATATATGAGTTGTATTATACACCATTTAAAGTTATCATTTTCCATTTAAAATGGGTTGACAATATAAATGGAGTGAAAGTTGATAAAATGGGATTTGTGTAGGTGAATTTTAGTAGGTAAGGGAAACAAGAAGAGTTGTTCATAACAACATCACAAGAAGTGAAAGTATTTTATGTCTCTGATCCAAAAAACATGAATTGGTCGATTGTCTTAATGGCGACTAAAACAAACATTGAGTTCGATGAAAAATCAATTAAGGATGACCCTTTCATTGTGACATCACTATTAGTTCATTTTGGTCACAATATAGAAAAATGATTTCACATTAGACGGGACCATAATGAGAGTATTTGGATTATTGATATAGGAACCAAATATTTGAAAGCATTAAAAAATAATGAGACTTAAATGAGAAGGTAAAAGTTTTATTTTAATATATCATGTTTTCCTCATAATATTATATGTTCTCTACTACATTAACATAATAGAAATTATATTTTTGACTACACATGTGTAAAATGTATTCTACACATGATAATGTTACCAATACCTTGGAAGAACAAACTATAATAAATGAAACCCTTTAGAATAATGTAAAGGTAATTTTTCAATATACTTTTTCTATTTTACTGAAGAATTATATAATGGAATACTGATTTAATTTTCCTTAGTCCTTGCAGAGTTTGTTTATTTTAGAATATTTCTATCTACATGTCATGCCTTTTCAAAAATATCAATGACCATATCACTTATCAATCATTGAGGTAATCTTGATGTTTACAAAGTAAAATCATTGTCTATATAATTAATTTATTATTCCATATTTATGTTTAATTTATTTCTTTTTAGTATCACTCACATAATAATTATTTTCTTATATAAGTGGATTATTTTTTTATTTAGTGTGGTCTATTCATATTTCATGCCTTTATTCGCCAAAACTTCTAAAAAATTATTCTCCCTAAAATATTTTCACCCATACAATGGTTCATTTATTACTTTCTTTAATGTTCTCTCTACTGCCTTTAGAGAAAGAGAAATGAAATTTCCTCTTCTCAATTATGGAGGTAATCTTGATGTTTTCATAGTAAAATCATTTTCCATAGAATTAATGTATTTTTTAATATTTATTTTTTATTTATTTCTTTTTAGTATTAATCACATAATAATTTTTTTCTTATACAGGTGTATTGTTTTGTTCAAGTTGAGGAGGTTTGTTAATATTTCATGCCTTTCTACACCAAAACTTCCACTAACTTCTTCTCCCTAAAAACCTTTTCATGTATGCTGTGGTGAATTTATCACTTTCTCTCAAGTTCCCTCAACTTCCTTTATAATAAGATCAATGATGCTTCCTCTTATCATTTACAGAGGTAATTTTGATGTTTGCATAGAAAAATCATTGTCCATATAATTAATGTATTATTTCATATTTATTTTCTATTTATTTATTTTTATTATTACCCACATAATAATTTTTTTCTTATATAGGTGTAATATTTTGTTTGATTTGGGTTGGTCTATCCATCTTTCATGCCTTTCTACACCAAAACTTCCACATACCTTTTCTCCCTTAAAACCATTCACCCCTGCGGTGTTCAAATTTATCATTTTACTTCATGTTCCCTCTACTTCTCAATCTAAGAGGTAATATTGATACTTTCATAGTAAAATAATTTTCCATATAACTAATGCATTATTTCATATTTATGTTTAATTTATTTCTTTTAAGTATTACTCATAATAATTGTTTTCTTATACAATTGGATTCTTTTTTATCGAGTTGATGTGGTTTGTTCGAAGCTACTCATGCAGTGTTGGAAGTTAGATAAAGAAAGTTAATGGAAATATTGGTAAAATTTATAGTTATTATTGTTTTGAGACTTTGGGATGTGAAGGAATAATCCAAACCACAATCTGACACACAATGTGACTTGTATGACTCAAAGTTCTTCTATCAATTTAAAATTGACATTAGTTTTAGTAAAAAATACAACTGACAAACTAAAAACCAAGAAAACATATGATGATTATTATGATAGTTTAATAAAACAATCCATATGTCATTTTTGATTTGTAATAATCATCCACACCTCAATCTGATACATGATGTTCCTAATAAAACTCAATGTCTCCGTTATGAGTTTAAAATTGACATTTGATTTTAAAATGGTCACTCACTTAAAACTGAGAAAATACACTTGGATTTTTTTAACAATTCAGGTCATATATTTATAAATATTTTTGCACATGTAGGAATAAATATCACTTCAAACAGATACATGATGTGATCCATATGATTCAAAGTTTTTTGTTTCAAGTTTAAAATGATATTTTAGTAAAAAAGACAATTGATGTAGTCAAAAATGAGTAAACACATTCGTATTTTTTTGATAATTTAGGAAAACTATCAATAATTCATGTGGGATGTGTAGGAATCAGCTACACCTCAATCCAATACACTGTGTGATCGGTATGACTCAAAGTGCATCTTTTTTTAAAATTGAAATCAATTTTAGTAAATAAAACTAGCCTAATCAAAACATAAAAAACACATTCATATTGTTTTGATACATTAGGAAAACAATCCATAAGTTATTTGAGACATTCATGAATCAACTTCACCTCAATCTGACACACAGTGTGACTGGTATGACTCCAATTGTGAGTTTTTATTTAAAATTAACATCAATTTTAGTAAAAAGGCCAACTGACATACTCAAAACTGATAAAACACATTCACATTGTTTAAATAATTTTGGAAAATAATACATAAGTCATTTATGATGTGTAAGAATCATCCACACCTCTATTCTAATACACAATGTGATTGGTATGAGTCAATGTGTGTGTTTCAATTTTAAAATGGCATTTTAGTAAAAAAGACAAGTTACCTATTCAAAACTGATAAAAAACATTTAGATTGTTTTGATACTTTATAAAAATGATCTATAAGTCTTTTGATATGTGAATTTATTATAATTACCTCAATACTATGCATGGTGTGACCGGTATAACTCCAAGTATGTGTTTTTATTTAAAGTAGACATCAATTTTAGTAAAAATGCCAACTGACCAACTCAAAACCAAGAAAAATTATTCACATTATTTAAATACTTTAGAAAAATTATACATAATTAATTTTTGATTTTTAGGAATCAACCACACCTAACTATGATACACAATGTGATCGGTATGAGTCAAAGTGCATGATTCAATTTTAAAATGACAATTTAGTAAAAAGAAAAGCAACATACTCACAACCAAGAAAACACATTCAGATTTTTTGAAATTTTAGGAAAATGATCCATAATTCATTTAGGACATTTAGGAATCATCCTCACATCAATATAACACACAATGTAACCATTTTTACTCAAATTTCATCTTTTTATTTAAAATTATCACCAATTTTAGTGAAATGGAAAACTTTCCTACTCAAAATTAAGAAAACACATTTGGATTGTCTTAATACTTTAATATAATGATATATAAGTCATTTTTGTTTTTTAGGAATTATCTTCACATCAATTTGATACATGATGTGCCCGATATGACTCAAAGTGTCTGTTATCAGTTTAAAATCGACATTTTAGTTCAAAAAGTGTCAGTCCTTGAAAACTGATCAAACACGCTCATATTTTCATGATAATTTAGGAAAACTATTTATAAGTCATTTTTTATATGTAGGAATCTATATTACATCAAAATGATACACTATGTCATCAAAATGAGTCAAAAGTGTGAGTTTCCAGTTTAAAATGACATTTAAGTAAAGAAGACAACTGACGTACTCAAAACTAAGTAAAAACATTCAGATTATTTTGATACTTTAGGAAAACAGTCCACAATTCATTAGAGATGTGTTAGAATCATCCACACTTCAATCTGATGCACAGTGTGACCAGTATGACTCCAAGTGTGTCTTTTTATTCAAAATTGACATCAATTTTAGTATAATTAAAATTTTCTATTAATTTATTTCTTTATATTATTACCAACATATGAATTTTTTTCTTATACATGTGAGTTATTTTTCATGAGTAGGGGTGGTTTTTTAGAAAATTTCATGTGTCAGTTTAGGATTAAAATATAAAGGAACAATTATGTTTTTTAATTTTTGTAATAATTTGTATTTAGGTAATTGTATAAACCAATGATTGAAATGTCTATAATACTGTTTTTTTTCTTGTGTTTGTGTTGAAAATTTTATTTCATTTAAATCATGTATTAGTAGTTATTTTTTTGATATCTGGTGTGTTTATGGTACTGCGGTGTGTGTTACAACACACTATATAGTGGCCTTTTATCAGTGCTTTTAAAAGTGCTACTAAAAGGTCCTTTATCCGTGATTTTATAAGCATGAATAATGGTATACTTTGTCAATGTTTCAATAAGTTCTTATAAAAGACCCTTTATCAGCTCTTTTATAGGTTTTGATAAATTTTTCCTTTAGCAGCACTGATAAAGGTCCCATTTATCAGTGCTTTTTTAGCACCGATTAAGAAACCCTTTATCAGTGATTTTTTAATGTTGATAAAAGAATAACACTTTTAACCTCGCTATTGTAGTCATAACTTTTATATCACCTATAAAGGACATTTCTATCACATTTAAAGGAAATTTTTGTTATATTGAGGCCATAGAAACATATGGTTAGTGATGATGGAGTTAGAAAGAACCCGGTCACATGAAGGGTATCTTCAACACCTTATCAGACTAGCAGTTAGAGTTCTACTGGATAAGGTGGTAGAGGTAGAGGACATAGGACTTCTTGGAAAGAGAACCCATATCAGTAGAGTGGTGCAACTCCGGGGAGTGAGATTCCATCATAAGGGAGAGGGGAAAGACAGTTCTATGCAGTGTAGCCTACACTTGTGGATAGCGAGGCTGGACCATCAACATCGAGAAGTGATATTCTTGTAGCTTCAACATTATCTAGTGCATTATTTAATATCGGTGCCTCTAATTCCATTATATATTCAAAATATGTTAATGGTTTGAACCTGGTGGTGGATTTTTTGAGTGGGACTATGATGAAAGATACACCATTGGGAGAATGGTCTAGAGATATATGTTTGTGAAAGTGGTGTTTTCTTGAGATCAAGGAGTATAATTTTATATGGGATCTTTGTACTTTTGATATGTTGGGCATCAACCTAATTAAGGGTATGGATTGGCTAGTCGCATACCGATCCCACATTGATTATTACCATAAGAGAGTGATTGTTACATCTCCTAAGGGTAAAAACTATATTTAATGTGGGGAGTGGGATATCTAGGTAGGTTGAGAGAATCCAAATACACAAAAACTGGGAGAGATCACATCCCATGTTTCTAGTATTTTATTGGATGAAGAATGTGAAAAGCATGATATATTTCAACCAGTGGTGTAATAGTTTCAGGATATCTTTCTGAAATACTACTCAGGTTTACAACATGAGAGAGATGTGGAATTCACTATTGAGCTCATGTAGGGGCTGGGGAAGTATTTATTCCACCATATAGAATGAAACCAACAGAGCTTTAATAACTCAAGACTCAACTGGAAGAGTTGTATGATAAGGATTTTATCCTTTTGAGTATGTCACCTTGGGGATCAATTGTTTTGTTTGAAAATAAGTATGACGAGAGTATTCACTTGTGTGTCGATTACCAGATGTAGAAAAAGATGAATGTAAAGAACCAATATCCTCTTATACATATCGATGATCTGTTTGACTAGTTGATAAGAGCTTGTATATTCTCAAAGACCAACTTGAGATTAGATTCACTATTGGAAAATAACCACCCACAGTTTTGGAAAAAAGAATGGGAATAGGTCACCCCTATGTCCATAGTTTTACAAAAACCATGGGTATAGGTTATAAATTCCTACCTATACCCATGGTTTTAAAAAAACTGTGGGTATAGGTCATTACTATACCCATTTTTTTGAGATCCATGGGTATATATTTCCCGCATTAGGTCTGGGGAAAAAATTCTATAGGATAAAAAAATTTCCCACAGGAAAACCTATTACCACGGTTTTCCACATATAAACATGGTTTAGATAAATATATATAAGGAAATATATATTTATATACCAATAATCCAATGTGTTTTAGTGGTTAGATGCATGAATTAATTACAGGTGGCCTGGGGATTAAAACTGACGATATGTAATTTTTTAAATCATATACCCATGATTTCAAAACTATGGGTATAGGGTTATGGACATGGTGTCATACACCTATTCCCATGGTTCATAACTGCGGGTATAACATTTTAAATCCATGGGTATATCTTAGAGCTATACTGATGGCTTAATATCCCATGGTTCTATAAACTGTGGGTATAGCCTGTACCCACAATTTTATGGGTTATACCCATAGTTCCAAACTGCAGGTATAGGGTCATTTTATAGTAGTGGGTATCATCATCTAATAGTTTAGACTTATGATATACCAAGGACTACCTTCATAAATATTAATGACTTATATGAGTTCGTCATAATGCTATTTGGTTTGAATAACTCTCAAGAAATGTTAATGGGATTGACAAAAAAAATCATCCATCAGTACCTAGATCATTTTTTGGTAGTGTTTGTGGATGATATCTTGGTGTACTCCCAGACCCATAAAGATCATGCTCAATATCTTAACATCATCTTGATTACACTGAGATAGAATTATCTATATTCCATACTATCTAAGTTTCAGTTTTGGATTGATGATGTACACTTCTTAGGTCGCACCATCTTGGAGGAAGGTGTGGTGGTGGACCAAGAGAAGGTCCAAACATTGGTTTCTTGGGAGAATCCCAAGAATGTATTTGATATCCACAGATTTTTGGGGTTAAGTGGATATTATTATAGGTTTATCCAATAATTTTTCTGTTTTTAAGTGCTACTTTTTTTCTTGACCAAAAATGGGATAATGTTTGATGGGTCAGAATCTTGTGAGGAGGCCCGATAAGAGTTGAATAAGTTATTGACTTCATCACTCATCATGATCCTACCCTATCCAATTGAGGATTACATTGCGCATTGTGACGTTGATGGGATCAAACTTTGAGTAGTGTTGTTGTAGAGAGATCGAGTTGTGGTGTATGGGTCTCAACAGCTGAGGCCACATAAACGAAACCACCCTATGCATGACCTCAATCTAGTGTAAGTGGTTTATTCTCTGACATGTTGGAGGAACTATCTGTTGGGAGATAAATTTATGTTATTTACCAATCACAAGTGATTAAGGTACATCTTATCACAGCGAGATTTGAATCTCCAGCAATGGATTTGAGTTGAGTATATTCATTCATTTGATTTTGAGCTAGCATATACATATATGGAAGGAAACGACGTGGATAATTATTTAAGAAGATATACTTAGACACACGTGGTTTAAGAATCAAGTGATGAGTGGAAAATGATAAACTTTCTGGCTTAAATGCATGTGGTGGTTTGGGAGAGTCAGGAGGAGATGAATCTCTTATCAGTTTTAGTGGAGTCCACTCTTTTGAGATGGATCAAGGATATGCAGTATGAGGATTTGAAATTTTTGACCTTGAGGTAAAGCCATGAAGGTGGGGAGACACCTTCAGATTGAATCATATATGAGGATGAGATCATCTATTCCAATAATCGAGTTGTTGTGCCAACAAGAAAGTGAGAGGAGTTGATGTAGGAATTTCATTCCTCAAAGTGGTAGGTACATCCAGGTGTGTCCAAAATTTACCATGACATACAATGATAGTTTTGGTGGTCAGGTATAAAGAAGGAGATAACAAGGTTCATGACACGATGCTATACCTATGAGCAGGTGATGGTAGAACATTAACGATCTAGTGGTTTACTGCATCCATTTCCCATTCTAGAATGGAAGTGGGATGATGTGACCATGGATTTTATAGTAGGTATTCCAAATTATCCAAGGAAGAATGAAACTATCTGGGTTATTATGGATTAAATAATGAGAGTATAAAATTTATTACCTATATAGAAGACTTTCTCAGTAGGGTAGATGGGATATTTGTATGTTTGAGAAATAGTTTTTCTACATGGGGTTCCACAAACTATAGTTTCATATCATGACTCATGGTTCATGTTGTGCTTCTGAAAGGGCTTACAAAAGTCTCTTGGAATGCATGTTTTTTTAGTATGTATTACCACCCACATATTGATGGGAAGTTAGAGCATACTATACAGGTTCTTGAGGATATGTTGCAGGAATGTGTCCTTGAATTCAATGGGTCTTGGTAGAATAAATTGTCTTTAGTGAAGTTTTCTAATAACAATAGTTATGAAGAAACTATACAGATGGAACCATATGAGGATATTTATGGTATTTCATGAAGATCATTTCTACTCTGAATCGAGTTAGGTGTTTCAGAGGTGTTGGGATAGAGTATCATGTAGGAATATCAGAGCAGGTTCAACTGATTTAGAAATGTATGGCTATGAATCTGAGTAAAAATATTCATATGCTGATAAATAGAGAAAACCCATAGAGTTTATATAGGGTGATCATGTATTCTTCCTGGTTTCACCTATTTTGGGTCACCATAGGATATAGAGACAAAGAAAGTTGGCACCTAGGTTTGTTGGACCATTCAATATTGTGCAGAGAATCCAACTAGTGGCATACCTATTGGATCTTCCATAGAAATATAGTTCTATGCATGATTTTTTCAATGTATAACTACTATAGAGGTATCACCCCAAACCTCATCATTTGATTGATGTGTATGGGGTTGATCTTGAGATAAATTCATCCTTTGATAAGCATCCAATATGTGTGTTAGATTGCACCAACAAAAGTGTTGTGGGGGAAAGACTATTCCAATAGTTCATTTATTGTGGAAACATGGTAGTGTGTAGGAGTAATTATGGAAAATGGAAGTAGATATGAGGGATCAATGGCCCGATCTTTTGGGTTCAAAATATTAGAGATGCTTGGAAGTACAGCTCAAGGATGAGATGTTGTAAGGTGGGGAGATCGTAAGATGCCAAACTTTTATGTTTGTGCACCCAACCCATAAAACTGTGCAACACTAGACAGTGGGGGTTTGGATAGATTATGCATGGTTTTTCAAACCTTGTCCCCTAAAAATAAAAATTGTGCACTCCTAAAACAATATGCGCATAGTTGGTTCATAGTTATGGAAAACCATGTGCCCCTACATAGAAAGTTGCGCTTAGTAATTTTAATTGCAATAAAATTGGTTTTAAATCCACCAGAACCCATGAAACTTACCCCATTCAACAAAAAATCATAAAATCATGATTTTGGATGATTTTAGAGATTTATAGAGGGATTAAGAAGCTATTTGACCACCATTATTCATGATTGAAATCTCGAATCGAATATCATCTCCTCTCTTGGTAAGTGGATTCAATAATGTTGATTTGTCATTGATCCTCCTTCATTTTCTTGTTCTTTTTATGGGAATTAATAATCTATTTTGTTAGATCTAGATATATATTTGGTTAATCTAGATCTTGAATTGTGGATCTAGATTTACAATTAAACAAATCTTTTTTTTATCTTGATTTGGGCATTTAATATTCAAATCTAGATCTACATCGTTGTGGAGCTTAATTTTCAGATTTCTATTGGGAGACTGTTCATCAATGAATCGAGGTAGGCAGTCTAATATTCAAATCCCATAGTCGTTATTTTGATTATGTGCATGAAAATTTTAGAATTTATATATATTTGTTTATCAATTTATTTTCGTAATGGAATTAATTAATTTGGTGAATTAATTAATTATGGAATTGTGAGATAGTGGAATTTTGGGATACTTAATTGTGGAATTAAATATGTGATATTGATGTTATGAAATGAGATAATTAATTGGTAAATTAATAACTGGTTATCGATATTATGGTTTGTGGATAGTTAATTTTGAAATAAATTTTGTGATATTGATGTTATTAATTGGATAATTAATTTTTGAACTAATCACAAGATATTGAAATTGTGTGTTTGAATAATCACAACAAAAAAATTGGTTTATATCAACAGAAAATTAGTGACAAATAGTACTTCTGTTGGTATAATCAAGTAATTCCAATAGATATATTTTTTATTGATATTAATTATAATTAGCAACAATTGTTTTTACCAACAAATGAATCTATCAATATTAACTGTTTAATAATAAGAAATCATTTACTTACTGTTGGATTTGTTACTTTATCATGCTTATACCAACATTTTTTTTCTAACAAATAAAACTGTTATTACCACCCTTTCAGTTTTTTATTTTTTATTATATTATATTTTTAATAATCATTAAGAAGATAAATTTAATTAAACAGACATCAAATATAAATTACAAAACCCTACTCCCTTGACCCTGTGCCCCTAATTTTTTCTATCGAAGAACCCACATACCAGTTCATCGGGTTTTACTAGTGTCCTCTGCTTCTTCAGGTCACCGTTCATCGCCCTTTAGTTCATCGCCCTTCGGTTCATCGCCTTTCGGTTCATCGCCCATCAGTTCATCACCCTTTGGTTCATCACCCCTCATTATTTTACCACCTGTTTGATGTCACAGAACTCGTTACCAGGTAAGTTTACCTTCACCAGGTACCCCTTCAGTTTGTTGATGTCGCTCCTTCTCCATCTTTTCTATATGTCATCGTACTTGGTAGGAAATATTTATTTCTACAAACATTTGCTTCCACTATTGTCAAAATATTGATGATACAGGGGAATATTTATTTAGGGTAAAGAGTAAATGAATTAGGTTGTGAAGAACTCATTGGAGAAAAAAATTAAAATTTCTAACACTATTTCCCAATTCCTGGATCTGAGTGTTTAGTGAATGCGTCTATTATACATTTTATCTTTCATAGATTAAAGCACTACCTCCATCATTATAAAATTTATGAACCCCTTATAAATGGTAGTTACCAAGGAGTGAATTTAATCCAGTTATTGCTAATACACTGATTACATTGTAAAGAACATAACCCTTAACACTTGAAAGTTACTTGCTATACTTGGCCTTTGATTTTGAACTAGGGCAGGGGACCGATGATGATAAATTGGCTTTTGTTTGAAATACGTATTGACCAAACTCTCTAGCATGTCTCATTCCTGGTAATAATGTCATTTTAAATGAACTAAAATGTTTTTATTTTATGGACTGTGTAAAATATACAATCCACATAAAACTTGTACACCTTATATTGGTGGAGGTTGAATTTTTTTACATATGAATGAAACCCCAATTCTGTACAATCTATGTACATCATTTCACATTACTCATGGATTGAACACATGGATTGTCACTAAACCATGGCCTGTATAGAACAATTTATCGTGGTCTGTACAGAATGATACATGTCTTGTCACTAAGCCATGGACTGTACAGACCTATCATGGCTTGTCAGTAAGCCATGGCCTATCATGGCTTGACACTAAACCAATTCTGTACAAGATAATTATATACAAGCGATGTACATCATGTTTAGAACTATCATGGATAGTCACTAATCCATGTACACCAAGTTTATAACTATCATGGATTGTCACTAAGACAATTATGTTCAATCCATGTACATCATGTACTAAACTATCATGGATTTTCACTAAGTTGTGGCATGTATAGAACTATAATTGATTATCACTAAGCCATGGCTTTCCACTAGGCTACGGCCTATACAGAACTATACATCATTGCCTATCATAGGGTCCTTACATACATTTGCATCATGTGACACTCAAAATATTAATGATACAAAGGAAAAGTTTAATTTTGGATAAAAAATAAAGGAATTAGGTTGTGAAGAACTTGTTGGGGGGAAAAATTGAAATTTCTATCACTATTTCACAATTTCTGGCACTGAATTTTTAGTGAATGCCTCTATTGTATATTTCATCTTTTATAGATTAAATCACTGCCTCATTCATCATAAAATTGATTAACCCCCTCTAAAAAGTAGTTACCAAGGATTTAATTTAATCCATTTATCACTAATACACTAGTTACATTGGAAAGAACATGATCCTTTACACTTGAAAGCTGGAAGAAGACCCATGATGATAAATGGGCACTTTTTTTTGAAATACAGATTGACCAAACTTCATTTCATGTCTCATTCTAGGTACATGTTTCATTTCAAATGAAATAAATTGTTTTTATTCTATGAACTGTAGTAAAATATACAATCTACATAAAAAAATTTACACCTTAAATTGGTGGAGACTGAATGTTTTACATATGAATGAACCCCCAATTCTGTATAATCCATGTACATCATGTCACATTAATCATGGCTTGAACACATGGGTTGTCACTAAACCATGTCCTCTATAGAACTATACAAGGATTTTCACTAATCCATGGCCCGTACAGAACTATCATGGCTTGTCACTAAGCCATGTCCGTGACTAAGCCATGGCCTATCATGGCTTGTCACTATTCCAATTATGTACAAGCCATGTAAATAATTTATAGAACTATCATGCCTTGTCACTGAGCCATGTACACCATGTTTATAACTGTCATGGCTTGTCACTAAGATAATTCTGTACAATCCATGTACATCATGTATAGAACTATCATGGATTTTCACTAAGCTGTGGCCTGTACAGAACTATCATGGCTTGTCACTAAGCTATGGCCTGTACATAACTATACATCATGGTATGTCATATGGTCCTTATAGACCTATACATCATGCCACAATCAAAATATTGATGATACAAGGTAAAATTTTAATTTTGGGTAAAATGTAAATGAATTATGTTGTGAAGAACTCTTTGGAGGAAAAAATTTGAAATTTATATCAGTGTTTCTCAATTTCTGGCTTTGAATGTTTAGTGAATGCCTCTACTATACATTTAATCTAACATAGATTAAAGAACTTCCCCATTCATCATTAAATTGATGAACCCCTTCTAAAAAGTAGTTAACAAGGAGTTAATTTAGTCCAGTTATCGCTAATACACTAGTTATATTGAAAAGTACATAAAACTTTACACTTGAAAGTTGGCAGGGGACCCATGATGATAAATGGACACTTTTTTTGAAATACAGATTGACCAAACATCCTTGAAAGTCTCATTCTAGGTACAAGTGCCATTTTAAATGAACTAATATTTTTTTATTCTATGAACTACAGTAAAATATTCAATCTAAATAAAAAATTTACACCTTAAATTTGTGGACATTGAATGTTTTACATATAAATGAACCCCAATTATTTACAAGCCATGTAAATCACGTCACATTACTCATGGATTGAACACATGGCTTTTCACTAAACAATGGCCTATACAGAACTATTTATCATGGCCTGTATACATGGCTTATCACTAAGCCATGACCTGTACAGGTAACAGAACTATCATGGCTTATCACTAAGCATGGGTTGGGTAGTTTCCTATCATGGATTATCACTAAGCCAATTCTGTACAATCCAATTATATAAAATCCGTATACATTATTTACAGAACTATCATGGATTGTCACAGAGCCATGTACACCATGTTCATAACTATCATGGCTTGTCGCTAAGAAAATTCTATAAAATCCATGTACATCATGTACAAAACTATCATTACTTGTCACTAAACCATGGCCTGTATAGAACTATCATGGTTTTTCACTAATCCATGGATTTCACTAAGCCATGGCCTATAAAAAACTAAACATCATGGCCTGTCATAGGGTCCTTACATACTTGTACATCATTTCACATTACACATGGCCATGTGTTCAATAATACATGGCTTGAACATATGGCATGTACAATTATATACAATTTTGAACATGCCTGTACATCATGTACAGTACAGGTTGTGTATTCAAGTCCATTGTATAATTCTTCACCCACCCATGTTTAATAGTAGTCATCTTATAAGTTTACTAGAACTGATTTAATCATAAGTAATATACCATGATTTCAATGCATTGAACATATTTCTAGAAGAGGAATTCAAACCAAAGCTCTTTGACTTTAGTCTTTCCAAGATTAGTCCAACTTGGGATAGGACTCGTGTTTCTTCAATGGTGATGGGGACCTATTTATATTTTTATTCTTAGTATGCATGGGTTGCATAGTTTCCTACCAAATAAGATGGTACAAATTTTGTTTCTTGTTCTTGGAGATAATTTTTTTAAGTCAGGTTATTAATACTGTTAAGCACAATAACTAGAAGAATATGATATAATTGGTACTTTCTACAGGTTATTATTTCAACCCTAATTCCAAGTCTACAATTTTTATAAATAAAAGTCTATTTTTTAATGTTTATTTCCCTATTGTTCTGTTACTACCTTTGTTGAATGAAAAAAGAAGTTCACCTCTACCTTTTTCAAAAGAAAAAAAGGTGGTTCACCTTAATGGTTGATCCATTTCTTGAAAAGAATTTTCTAATGAGTCTCTACCAAGATCATATAGTTGGATCGACGAGTCTAAATTAATGAAGGTAATGAAAGGGAGATATTTCTTACTCTATTTATTTTTCTTGAATTTGTATGTTATGAAATCTAAAGCTATTCTATTGATTGAACTGGTTATATTTTTTTATCCCGAGTCCATGAATGAGAGGGTATAAGATAGAGATATTTTATGGGATTTACAGGAAGCTATCTGGGATGGAGGTGGAATTTTAATACCTTATTACCCAGGCTCAACCTCTATTTATTCCTTTATTATTTATGTTGTTTTTTCCAATCACTTCAATACTTGTATTTATTTACTACACTTTGATAGGACATACCTTGAGTGGAAAATTGGTTTGATTGAGAAGGTTTTTGGCATCTTTTTGAAGAAAGATAACTTGATATTATTGAAGAAGGAATTTCCAGAAGAGAACTGAAGTTTCCATATGAGCCTTTGCCATGCACCATTTGAGACCCAGAGTCGCACTGCCCTAACTTAGCACAACCGAATCATGCTGAATCAAATCTCACGTACCACCAAAGATGATTACTTAAAGAAGACGAATGACTGCTACTGTTGGAGCTATTTGAAGATTAAGTTGATATGATTCCTTGTGGAGATGATTTGTGTCAAGGTCGATTTGTGGAAGAAGACTCAAGTTCCACCCTGAAAGATATCCTAAGATGAAAGGATGTTTCCCATCCAAAGTTGTGGTTAATATGGAGTTATTGATCTGTTAAGATCGATTTGAGTAGGAGAATTGAAATCTGGTTTCTATCAGACCTGATTGAAGGAGCCAAAAATCTGTGTGAAGTTTGTTTTATTTGATATGTTTATTATTTTTAGGTTTGAAGTGAACTCAGATCTCCCCATAAGATATTATTGACATTGTATATCTCAGTTAAGAGTGATGTGTAGAGCAAATCTTGAAAAGATCATTTTGAAATCAATTTTTAGGGGAGATTCATTATTTCCCTTTTCTTAATTTCTTTTATCTAGATTGTAACTTTAATTAAATTCTTGTATTGGAAACTAGTTTGTAGAACCTACCTTGAGGTATTTTGTATTTTTCCTAACATTTTTGCATTTAGAGTCTAGTTTTTTTCCTTGTGTTCATATTTTTGATAATTTGGGGGTTTTTAGGTAGTGGTTAAAATGAATTATAGAAAACACCATCTGTACAATTTAAAATCTTATGTTTTGATTCATTTAAAATAAGATGTGGAAAAACGAAATAAACTGTGGAAAACACATGTATTCACAAACAATGTTTTTAACAAGTTCTTGGAGAACTCTTTAAATTGGAAAATGTTACTTCTCATGTTAGTAGTCTAGAAATTGAAGCATTGGCTGTTTAGGCATTCAACTCCTATATTTTGCAGTCTTACAAAGATTCTGATTGAGGTAACTTTTGTCATTACTTAACACATGTATATTTAAAATGGAATGTTTTATTAATTTTTGTTCCATTTTACAATGTTTTATTCATCTTTGTTCTATTCTACAATGTTTTATTCATACTCAACTGTTTTTTTCATACTTGACTCATGGATGAAGGGTTCCCCTTTAAGGGGTTTTGTTTTATTCCTCTTTACATGTCGCGCTGGCATGGATGGGATGATCGCTGGAATAGATGGGTCGTTGGTGCTCGTTGGCATGGATGAGCTGGTTCTAGAGCTATAGATTGGATGGTGCTGGAGCTGACTCACTAGAATGTATTTTTTGCTGACATTGATGAGATGATGATGCGCTAGCATGGCATGGATGGGTTGCTGGTGGTACTCGTTGGTTGCTGGTGTGGGAGTTGGTTCACTGGCATGAATAGGCTACTACTGTGCAGGCATGGATGGGTCAGGGGGTGTTCTCGTCATTCTATGGGTGGGGTGTGATTAATCATGTTGTATTAAATTTCAATATTAATATAATTGTTTTTTAAGATTTAACATAAGAAGATGTATCATATTTGATAAATTAATTAATAAATATAATATGAAATTTTTTTAGTAATAAAAATTTACAATTTTTATTAAAATGTAATTTATAAACATATATTTTATATTGGTAATATTATTACCAATAGAAAAATGTGTCATTAGGACTAGTTGAAAAACACTTTAACTAACATATATAATATCTGTTTGTATTATTATAATTGTAATAGAACTATTTTATCTGTCGAAGAAACATTTAGCGACAGATATTTTACCAATAGTTTAGTGAAATGGACATATAGGCTAGTAAAACGTTTTACCAATAGAAAATGCACTTTTACCAACAGATATTCCCCTGTTGGAAGAAGTGAATTATTTTATAGTGAATTAATTGGTGCATTAATTATTGGATATTTATATGGTGAAAGTTTAATTAATTATTGAATTAATTAATGTGTGTATGATATATATATATATTATATTATTCTTATATATGTGATTATTAAATGGTGAATGGTAACATGGACATTCAGCAAAGTGTTATGAATAGTGACATGCTCATTTAATTATATTTTATTAAATGGTGAATTGTAACATTGACTTTTAGGGAAGTGTTATGAATGCTAACAAGATCATTCAACTATGTATTATTAAATGGTTAATGCTAACATGGACATTTGGCCAAGTGTTATTAGTACTAACAATCCCATTCAATTATGTACTATTAAATGGTGAATGGTAACGTGGATATTCAGCCAAGTGTTATGAATGGTAAAATTATCATTCAATTATTTGTTATTAAAAGGTTAAAGGTAACATTGACATTTGGCTATATATAAATAATGGTAATATGATCATTCAATTGTGATAATTAATGAAAGGTAACAAGGTTATTCATTTGTGTGAAAAAAACAATGGTAACAAGGTCATTTTATTATGTGAATAGATGAATGGTAACATGGTTATTAATTTGTAAAAATGAGAATGGTAACATGGAAATTTAGACACATGATATCTCTCATGGCTTGTTTAGACTCTGGCATGGGATGAAGCAGGTATTGTGGTATGTATGTCTAGGGGAACTCGAGGTTTATGTGGTTAAATAAAGATTAACTGATAATTTGATAACTGTTTAATTATGAACTCTAATTGTTTCTTTAAACAAATGAATACACTATTTTTTTTACTGTATATTGTTTTAAAAAAAGTTGGTGGTGGCCTACTGAGTCATACTCACACCCTAATCAGGCTTCCTAATTGGTACTCAAATAAAATTTATTATTTCATGGTAGGTTAAGGTCAAAGAATTTGTGTTAGATTCTTGAGATGGGATTAATTATGGATGAGAGAACCTGACATGGTTCAGAACCCACTTGGGAGTCTTTAGTATCTTTATTTTCTTTTTTCATTTTAGACACTTGACACTTAATTTATCAGGACACCGTTTATGCTTTAGTTGGATATTTTATTTCCTACATTGTTTACCTTGAAATATTGTATTTTTAATGATTATATATTCCTCTTTAATTGTTTATTATTTCAGATGGTGTTTAATATGATATAAGAGGGTATATTATCTCTATGACGGACTTATTAGACCCTCTCTTCTAGTTGACAATCTATGATGTATAGGGAGGCATGCTTGAGGTCATGTGATTGACCGACTTGGGGAACCAACATGTGTCATCAAGGTCGGTAAATTTCAAGAGCACTCATGAATTTAATTTTCCTATGTATCTTCATGAATTCTTCATGTATTAGTACCATTTTACCACTCTTTGGAACTAAATATAACAAAGAAAATGTTTTTAAGACAATTTGACCTCATTTCTCTTTTTAGTCGAATATCTGATTTATACGAAAAACCATGTTTTTAAAAATATTCTCCAAAATGATTTTATAATGATATTTTAACCCCATTTCAAATGAAAAAGGATTTTAAAAATGTTTTATGGGTTTTATATCTTCCTTTAGAAGTTTTCAAATCTATTATCAAAGAAAAAAGTTTTTAAAAAAGTTTTATGTTTTAATTTTTTTTTCAAAGAATAAAGGATTTTTTCCATAAGAATTTTTTAAAGGATATTTCCATATTATTTTCCATATAAGATGACATATGTTTTTGTTACTAATGAATTTATATGGAAATTATCCAAATTATCCATTCATATTATTTCTCTGAATGGTTTATGTTTTGATGAAATGATGTTTATGAACCCCGTTTTTCTTTTATAGGTTGTATGCTTATAAAACCCAATTATTTTCTTGGGTTATTATTTGAGGAAATGATTGTGAAACCTATATATTTTTTCATAGGTTATGATATGATTACATTTTTATGACACCCATTTCATTTCATGGGTTATTGTATGACTTTTTATGAAATTGTGCATATGTATGTATGATTTAATTATAATATAGGTGTGACCTATATCTCCCTCCAATAAATTGGGTAAATAATTATATATCATGAGATAATTATGGGAATCAATTTGACATTCTTTATCCCTTATGGAAGATGCAGTAACTTGATCCAATATGGGAAGATGAGTAAACCAGATCCACTATGGGAAGATGGGGAAACCTGATCACTTACAAGGAAAAGACTATGAATAGGGATAGTGGCGTGTCCCTCCTAGTAGGTGTAGTCCCCATGAAGTGCCCTGCTAAGCTTTATTAATGTGACTTGACTTATAGGGAATGATATTACATGTTTATTTGTCTGACATTATTCAATGTCGTTTTCCTAGGTTATTCTTTCGTGGATTATGTTATTGGTTACTTTATGATTCATGTATTATAAACTGATAATTTTTATTCCATGATTCATTTTTATGATCTTTGATATGTAAGGTATGATCTTCTAATGTTATGATAACATTATCAAACCTTTATTCTCAGATTTATTCTCACATATATTCCCTTTTTACCCTTCGTAAGATTCTCATCTCACCCCATTTTATGTTTCCTCTCCATAGGTTATGAAGATATGCATTATTTTTGATGTGTTTAAGAAGCTTTGAAGTCCTTAATATCCTAGTGGGAGATAATTTATCTCAATTATGTACCAGTTATAAAGTTTATATGTTTCTAAAGTCACTAGACTAATATGGTCTTTGGGAATCTATTTGTGAAATGTGTTATGTATTCTAAAAAATGATGTAATGTTAATGTATAAAAATTTTGGGTCACTATAGTTGGCATCATAGAAAAAGTTCAGTTAACCTTTTGTAAATGAGGATGAAAAAACCTTAGTTAAAACACATAAGGACATATCTAAGGATAAGTATATGTATAAGGAAAAGTATAGGAAAATTTCCTATAATTTTTATAAAGGATAACATGAGTGGTTTCCTAGAAATACATCCCTTTATGGAAACTATAAGTGTGTGTGGATCTTGCGCTAATTTACATTGGGGTAATAACCTCGAAAATGCCGTATTAAGCTAGACATGATCAGGAACTGGTGCCCAACAACAGGTCGCGCTACACACCTGGTTTGACACTCTCATAGGATATGCTTTGGAAATTCACAAACACTTCATAAATCATCATGAAGGATTTAAATATGAGTTTGATATTAATAACCTAGGATAAAACTAAGGTGTCATAGATTAAATAAGGTTTCATAATTTATAAATCTTATGAGTGTTTTTTCATGATTAGGTTTTCCCCATTATGATTATTGTTTTTTTACTCTATGATTTTTGGTTTTAGTCAATGGTTGGAACCCGAAGTAACCACATAAATGATGAGTGTGATGGGTAATGATATGATTATTATACTAATCATCTAAATTCCATGAGAGATGGAATGAAAAACCTCATTTTTATGTGCAAAAATATTTCTCAAGATATAAATCATGATGGATTTACAATTGAGAAAAAGAGGTAACAACATTCTATTGAGTCCTTCACGAGTAAAAATACACCTTGTTATAGTGGGTATTTTGATCCACTTATTTCTTAATAATAGATTAATATCACTGAAAATATATTATCCATTCTCTAGTGTTCAAAACATGAAAAAGTCATTCTAGATTTTTTTATTAGAAGGTGAAGCAGACCAATGGTGGACTCTAATCAAGAATATAAGGCATCAAGATTAAATTGAATCCATGAACTGGGATGAGTTCAATAACATATTTTTCAATAACTAATTTCCTAATATTCTTTATTAAAAGATAGAGAAATAGTTCCTTGAGTTAAAGAAAAGGTACGATGAATCATTTCGTACATATGAGGCTAATTTTACAAGACTTGAGAAGTATTCTTTTGGTATTATCATCCATCAAAAAATTAATGTTGATAGGATCTTTAGTGGCTTAAATCCAGGTATTAGAAGGGTGTTGTCCATAAGAGACTTTAGTAGCTATGAAGAGATTGTGCGTTGTGTAATCAAGGTTGAAATAAAGGTTTGAGTTATATATCAATCTCATGGTTTTGATAAGAAAAGAAAGATGGAGTTCAAAGGAAATTCTAAAAACCATGAAGATAATAATATAAGATTTTATTTATGCTCTAAGTGTAGAAATATGCAAGGAGGAAATTTTTATATAGGGTATAATAAATTTTTTATTTTCAAAATGGAAGGCCATCCAAAAATTTATTTCCGAACTGATGGGAAAAAGTTGGCCAATGATGAAAATAGATGGAAAGATATACAAAATGTTCCTCTCATACATCAATGCTTCAAGTGTAAGGAGTATGTGCATTATGCTAACTAGTGGCCAAACTCGAAGGTTGGTGGTGATGATCAGCACCAGAAACCTCTTAAACTGAGGGATAAGTGGAAATATCTTGCAATTAATATTTTTGAAAATGGGTCCAATAATGATGTGGTGAAAGGTATACTTACAATCCACTTTATAACTTCTATTATATTATTTGATTCTAGATATACCCAATATTTCATATCTAAATAATTTTTTGAGTGTATGAAGATACCACCCAAATAATTATATGTGAAATTAGCAGTGAAAATACCTAATGGTATGATGAATGCAACTCAATTCTATGATTACTCTTTGGTTTATGTCTTTGGGAATGTGATTCCTAAAAATCTTATCATTATCCATTTGGTTGAATTTGATTTCATCTTAAGCATGGATTAGGTTTCTCTTCATAAAACCCACAACAATTATCAAGGATGGTAAGTTATGTTTAATATTTAAAAATAACCTATGACCGTCTATCAATGTGATAATAATTATAAACTTACTTTGGAGATAACATCCAATGTATGACTCTTAATTACCATTCAAAAGAGTTTTTTTCTAAAATGATTTGTGATAAAATTTACTTCAAAGATATGACTATTGTTCGGGAATTTTTGGATGTTATTTTGGAATAGTTTATTAGACTTCCATCAAAATGTGAAGTTGAGTTCTTGATAAATAACATACCTGGTACCACACTAATTTCAAATAATCCCAATATAATTTTCAAAATTTAGTTATAGGAAATGATGAAGCAACTCTATGAAAGCCTTGATAAAGGAGTCATTCAACCAAGTGTGTCCCCTTGGGGTGAACCTGTTCTTTTGTGAAAACAAAAGACATATTAATGAGACTCTTCATTGTTTATCAAAAGTTGAAAAATATCACAATCAAGATAAAATAGCCTCTACCCCATATTGATGACTTGTTTGATCAACTACACAAAGATCAATACATTTCTAAGATTGAAATTCATTTTGAATTTCATCAATTGAGGGCCAAGAAAGAGGATATACTCAAGATGGAATTCCGTACAAGGAATGAACACTGTGTATATATAGTGAGGCCTTTTAGTTTTATAAATTACCATGTGATATTCATGGATTTTTTGAATAAAGTATTTAGATATTACCTAGATCAGTTTGTGTTAGTTTTTATATTTGATATTCTTATCTATTCAAAGAATAATGAATAGAATGAAGACCACTTTAGAATTGTACTAAAACTATAAGGAAGGATAAATTGTATGAAAATTTTTACAAAGTTTGAATTTTTTCTATAAAAGGTTTCATTTTTGAGTCATATAATATCAATAGGTGGTATAAAAAAGATCTATCAATGAAAAAGGATGTTGAATACTGGACTAGACCAACCAAAGTAACTGAGATCCATAGTATTCTTGGTTTAGATGGATATTATTAATGTTTTGTGGAGAATTTCTCATTAATATATAAACTTATAACAAAGTTAAAATCAGAAGGGTGCCATGTTTTTCTAGATAGATGAATGTGATGATAATTTAATGGAAATGAAGAGAAGGTTAGTCAGTACACCTGTACTTACATTAACCTATAGTAGAGAAGGGTTCTTAATCTATAGTGATGATTCCATGAAGGGATTGGAATGTGTTATTTTGAAGAATGTCATGGTTATATCATATACCTCATGATAGTTGAAGATTCATGAGAAAAATTTCCAAACTCATGATTTGGATTTTGTTACAGTATTTATTGCATTAAAGATATAGATGCATTATCTTTATGGATAAATTTATGATATATAAACCGGTCATAAAATTATGAAATATATATTAACACAGAAGGAATTGATCATGTTCTAGGGAAGATGGTTAGAGATGATAAAGGATTATGAATTCTCAATACCTTACCACCATGGGAAAGCGAAAAATGTGGTCAATGCTTTGAGATAAAAGGATCATGCTATATTATCCATGATGAGGATAAAAATATAAATAATATTTATAGATTTGAAAATATGGATCTAGAAATACATAATAAAGGGGAAAATTATTATCTTTATCAATTGAATGTTCAACCATCTATAAAATTAATGATTTAAGATGCACATAAGGAAGATTTAGAGTAGAAAAAGAAGGTGAGAAATGTTCCTGAGTTTAACCTTGATAAGATGGAATGATAAGGTTTTGGAACTATGTATGTGTTCCTTCCATACCAGATTTAAAGAAGGAGCTATTAGAGGAACCACATAGTTCTTCATTCTCTATTCATCATATAAGTATGAAGATGTATAGATATTTGAAGTAATAATTCTTGTGGTATGGAATGAAGAGGGATTTCAAAATGTTTGTATCTCAGTGCTAGGTATTCCAACAACTTAAGGTTGAAAGAAAAAATTCTAAGGGGATGTTGCATCCATTACCCATACCAGAATAGAAATGGGAGAACATCGCTATAGATTTTGTCGTTGGACTCACAAAAAAATATAAAGGGTTTAATTCTGTATGTGTGGTAGTCAATATCCTTACCATGTAAAAACTCATTATTACTATCAGAGAATACTTATCTCTAGATTATTTTCTATGATATACATTAAGAAAGTGGTAAGGTTGCATGGAGTACCACATTCTACTGAATCTGATTGGGATGTGAGGTTTACCTCAATGTTTTGGAAAAGTCTCTAGTAATCACATGATATGTAATTGAGTTTCATCACTACTTATCATTCTCAGATGGATGTTCAGTCTAAAATAACTAATCAAACTCTAGAGGATATATTGAGATCTTATTCTCTAGATTTCAAAGGTGACTGGGATCAAAAACTTTTTTTAGTTGGGTTTTCATACAATAATAGCTTTCAATAAAGCTTTCAAATATCTACCTACGAAGAACTCTATTGTAATAAATGTAGAGATCCAATGAACTGGGATGAATTTGGATAATGAAAGCTATTTTGAGCATAGATTATTGAAGAAATGGAAGAGAAAGTTATAACAGTTCAAAAACATATCAAGGCAGATCAACACCAGTAGAAAAATTATACTAATAACCATTAGTGTTATTTATAATTTTATGCTATAAAGATGTTTTTTCTTTGAATATCACCCTGGAATAAGGTTATGAGATTTGGTAAGAAAGGGAAACTAAGACCTAGGTATATCGATCCCTTTGAAATTATAGATCGTATCGAGATGGTAGCCTTTTACTTGGAATTTCTTCCAAATATCTATTAAGTACATGATGTATTTTATGTATCTATCTTGAGGAAGTACATACCTAAAAATTCACATGTACTTAACTTAGAGGTCATACCACTGGATCATGATCTTTCTTACAAGGAGAAACCAATTGAAATTTTGGATCATAGAGAGAATCTTATACAAAAAAATCTCTCACCTAGTCATAGTTTTTTTAGAGAAACCAATAGTTATAAAAAGAGATGTGGGAACTTGAGGATATTATGAGGTATAACTATCCTCATATTTTTGTATCAGAGTGAAGAATTTCGAGGGAGAAATTAATTTTAAGGGGGGTACAATGTAACACCTTGATCTTTTATAGACATTTTTTAATAAATTAATTTTATTTGGTGAATTTCATTGAATGATACTTGAATTAAATCTTTAATTATATGATACACCAAGAAAATCTTGATCTACACACAACACTGACTTGGTTTTCATTACACGCAACACTAAGTTTCTATGAAACATCATTTTATTATTATATTTATTTAAACGAGATAGCTATAACCTAGACATTAAAATTAGTAATATGAATATTAATAATTAATTTCAAAATATTATCTATAATTTTTGTATATAAATAAAAAATATTGATAATAAAACATGTAGTTTTTGGTAAATTATTTATATGTTTGAAAATACTATTTTCTCAAATGAACTCCTTTTTATGTCCTACTATGAACAATAATAAAATTAATTTTAGAAATTTTTTAAAATTTAATTTGATCAAATAAACTTAATTTTAGAATTCATAATTTTAAAATTATCTTACTGTGATTATTTTTGATTTTCTAAAAAACTTCATTTTTGGATGAATTGTGAGAAATACTTAATTTTAATTCAAAACTACTTTTTCGTCTACTTTATTTATATAGTTAAATTATATTTTAACAAGGTTTTAAAGTATAATTAGATCAAATATACATATATTAATAAAATTTAGGTCATTTAACCAATTTCACATTGAAATTGTATATAAAAACGTTTCAAACTTTTAAACATTTATGTTAATAAACCTAATGTCGGGACGCGTCTGTGGGATTAATTTTAAATTAATTTCTATCAATTATATGATTATAATTTGTAAAAATGAAATAAATATTTGGAATAATAATAATAATTTATAATTTGTAATAATTTAAACTTATTTTTTACCAAAAATATTTCTGAAAGTGATTAAATATAATTATAGTGATTAAGAGAAAAATTAGTTTAACAATGGAATAAACCTTTAATTTAAGGCAAAAAAATGGCCTAAAATTGTCTAAAATATAATTTATGTTCATATTAAGACTATATCCTCCTTTGGGTCATATTTTTATAGTTATCAGATTCACTTTATATGATAAAGACGTGGATGAAATCCCCTTTTCAAAAATTTACAAGAATGCCACTCCTCTACTATGAAAAGTTACTCACCCCTCCCACACATTCACAACTATAAATCCCTTTATCTCATGATAAATATACTAAAATATCATTAAAATATAAATCAATCCATCATATAATCCGCCATTTTGGTATAAATCCATCTAAGTAGTTTCCTTGGGGGAAACCAAAAGGAGTTACCCAAAGAAGAGGTAAAATCCTTCCTCAAGCTCCTTTGTTGTATTTTCATTCTCTACCCCCTAAAATATTCTTATTAAATGATTATATAATAAAATATATATCCTAAAAATTATTATATGTTGTTATTATATGTTTTTGACCTACACTTACACACACATCTATCTAATTTTATGTACGACGAACTACAACCTCATGAAATGATGTTGTTCATTTTTTCCTTTATCACATATCATGGTTCATAATTATGATGGAAAATATATTTTTATATGATATATATAATATTTATTATGAATTTATTCTTCCTTAATTATTATATGAAACATAAATTCATGATTTCTATTTTTGTAAATACAATAACTTTGTTTGTGGAAGTGGGGACTACAACCTCCTCAAGGTGATGTGATTTGTTCACACTTTACATGGAATGTATTAAGGATGGGTTAATTAAACTTATATGATATATATTAAATAATAATTATAATGAAGTTATATTATTTATATATAAATATATTTCATTTACTTACTTTCTTTCAGTATGAAAATAAAATGGAAATAGTGTTCATGCAAACGTACGACCAACCGTCTTCATGAACGATGTACTTCATTTAATATTTTTATCTTTTATATATCACTATAAATACTTATATAATAAATATATATAATATTTATATCGTGGTTTAAATTCTAGGTATCATGATATAAGTTTGAGGATAAAAAATATAACAAATCAAAACACAAGAGAAAAACAAAGCGATTATTACCCAAAATGTAACATTAACACGAAGTTGTTAATTAACAGGTAATATAAAGTCATAATAAAATAATATATGGTATTAGATATAAGATTAATGTTATTAGGTAGATTTATAATACACTTATTTTTATTATACATTATTTTTGAATGAGTATGAACAGAGTCAAGACTTTTGGTAAGAGTTTTCTCTTCTCACTTTTATTTTTTGTGAGACATAAGGCTTGTTCACCACCTATTTATTATATGTGGTGTTTTTAATAACCATAAATTCATTATATGATTATTATACATAAATTTATTTATATTTTCATATCCATTTTATGATCTAAATTTCATAGATTTTATGTTTCCAAAGTAACCAAATCGGTAAAGTAATTTTGTCTCAATTTGATTTCTTCGAGACACCTGCCATGTTATGCACCAATATAATTTTAAGAGGTTTATATAATTACATTTGACATGTTATTTCAAGAAAATAATTTTTTAATGTTATTTTAATCTTTATTAAATTTATTTTTATTTCATGGTGAGTATAATTTAAAGTTACCAAGTGGTAAGAGTTTATTGTAACAATATCATCGTTTATCGAGATTATTTATGATTATGCCTCCATTGATGAAATATTATGACACATCTCTAAAGTGAACTAATAAATTTCCTTATCCTATGTATATTAATTATGTATTCATGTATTATTACCATTTTACCACTCATTGGTACTTAATATAACCAAGAAAATAATTTTAAGAAAATATGACCTCATTTCTCTTTTCGGTCAGAAATTTGTTTTATTAGAAAACCCATGTTTTCAAAAAATGTTTTCAAAAATGTTTTTAAAATGATATTTTAAGATCATTTTCAAGGACAAGTTTTTTGAAAATGGTTTATGGTGTTCAAATATTCCTTTATAAATTTTCAAATATATTTTCAAATAATTTTTTTTCAAAAATGTTTCATGTTTTAAGAAGAGTTTTCAAAGAGGAAAAGATATTTTCACAATTGAATTTTTTTAAAGGATCTTTAAAAATTATTTTCTATCTAAGATGAAATAAATTTGTGTTAATAATTCCTTTCCATTAAAATTATCTAATGGTTCCATTAATATTCTTTCTCTAGATGGTTTATGTTTTTATGTTATGATATCTATGAAACCCGTTTCTCTTTCAAAGATTGTATGATTATGAAACCCACTTATTTTCATGGGTTATGATTTGATGAAATGATTATTGAACATTTTTCTTCCTCCATAGGTTATGATATGATTACATGTTTATGACACCCGTTTAATTTCATGGGTTATGATATGACTGTTTATGATCTTGTGAAACATGTATGTATGATTTCATTATATGATATATGGGACATATATCTCCCTCCAATGCATTGGGTAAAGATTTATATCTCATTATATAATTATAGAAATCAAGTCTCTAGGCTTGATCAACTATGGAAGATGGGAAAACACAATCCTCTATGGGAATATAGGGAAACCTGATCCACTATGGGAAAATGGAGAATCCCGATCCACTATGTGAAGATGGATAAAATTGATACCTTACATTGAAAAGACTGTGACTAGGGATATTGGTGTGTCCCGCCCAGTAGTTGTAGTCCCCATGAAGTACCCTGATAAGTTTTTTAAATGTACCTTGACTTATAGGGAATGATATTACATGTTTCTGTGTCTACCAAAATTCCATTTCTTTTTTCTGTCTTATGATTTCATCGATTATGTTCTTGATTACCTTATTATTCATGCCTTATGAACTTCCAATATTTATGAAATGATTCATTTTTATGGTATTTTATATGTAAGGTGTGATATTCTAATGTTATGATCACATTATCAAACCTTTATTCTCATGTTTATTCTTACATATATCCCATATCTACCCTTACTTACCATCTAAGATCACAAATTTTTATGTTTCCTCTCCCATGATTATGAAGATATGTACTATTTTTGTTGTGTATAAGAAGGGTTCTAGTCATGAATAACCTAGTGGGAGATAATGTATCCCACTTATATACCAGTGATTAAGTTACCATGCTTCTAAAGGCACTAGTCTAATATAGTCTTTGGGTGTATGCTTGTTTAATGTATTAAGTATTATGCAAAAATGATGTAATGTTAATGTATGAAAAGTGAGGGTCACTATAGTAAAGGTATCATATGCCTGGGAAACATGACATCTAAAATTTTTGTATTGCCTTCATTCAAAAATTAGTTATTATTATCCATGAGATTTTCACTATGAAAATATCTATAGATGCATTTCATTATCATTATATTGATAAATGTAATGTTTTCTTAGTTATTTACCTTTATATATTTATTATTGAATATATATTAAGGTTGTAAAGTTATTTAAATGTAACGTGTGTTCATTTATTTACCCTCCCATATTGATTATTATCTATAATATTTTTTACATTGATATTATCTATGGATGCAATCCCTTTTCATTTTATTGATTATATAGAATGTGTGTTCAGTTATTACCTTACTATATTTATTATTCTTATTTATTAATGAATCATTTCACCAAACTTAACCCTTAATGAGAATTTGAGATCACCCTCACTTTGTTTATTTTCCTCAAGATTCCATGAAGCTTAATATGATTGATATTCAAGGATATAATATATAAAATAAAGTTATTGTCAAATAGAAAACATTATGTTGTAATTCTTGTATTCAATTATAATACAAGAATCATGCATGTATCTAGTTTTCCAAGACTACTAAACTATTCAGTCCTTTGATATTCCACCAAATGTATCTATTCCAATGTAATTTAGCATGACATTGTCTCTGACCTACTATGGTCAGGGTCACCACAATGTCATACACATAAAATTATAAAATCACTTCTTTTGTTATAGTTCACTCCCATGACTATCATTTTGAAAAAGTACTATAATCAAAATTCATACCTGGTTATTTCCAAAATTCACTTAGGAGTAACTTACATCTAGTTAAATATGTCATATTTTATAATTTTGTTAACTATGTTTGCCTTAGGATATTCTCAACCCCATCATCATTACCCAAATCATTCAAGGGATATATAAATTTGGAACCACATGAAACATAATGAAAACCAACCATACATGTTCCACAAGATGATAAAACATTTATAATATCATCATATAATAACCCATGGATAGTAAATGGGTTTTATAATTATTTAATCATTCCATTATAGAATAACCCATGGAATGTAAATGGGTTAAAAAAGGTTTCATCATAACTTAATTAACCCATGGGAAAGAAATGAGTTTCATAGAATCATCCTTAAATCAATATTAGTATAATCTATCCATTGAAATAAATTGGATGATATCATAATATCATACACCCAATGAATCATAAAAATCATTAAATTATGATAACATAGATGGAAAATACCTTTAATATAACATTCAAACATTTCATTGACAACATGAGAAAATATTATTTTCTTTTGATATCATTTTAGCAAAAAATTCCTAGAATATTGAGAAAATAATTTTCTTTCAAAAAAACCAAGTAAAATTTTAAATAATTCTTAAAAGTAATTAATGGTACTTATGGTGGTGAAATCTATTCATGTCGTGAATTCTAAAAGAAAAAAAATTCATTTCACAAATATGTAAAAAAGTAAAAAATAGCTTATTCAGAAAACTTTTAGAAAGATTTATTTTTAAAACTTTTTAAATTAAGTCAAAGGCAGTGAAAAAGACTTTTTCAAATATTTCAATTGTATGTAATAACTTTTATAAATTTTTTTTATACTATGTAAATGATGGAAAAAATCATTAACCAAAGAGGAAATAACACTGAATTTTAATTAAACAAATTATTAATCATTTTAAGAAAAAAATTAATGTAAATGGTACTAATACATAAAAATATAGGAATAACTATATGAGAATAAAATATATGTGGTTTAATGGATTAGATCTATATAATTTACATTAATGGAAATTTAGCATAGAAAATCCAGAAAAGAAATAACATTTATTATAAAACCTTTTACCAATTGGTAACTTTTGAATCCTAAAACCCTTGAAATAAATAAAATTTAATGACACATTAAATAACTTTAATACAAATATTAAAGGCCCCAACTTTAAGCTTTAAATAATCTTGAGTTTTCTTTCAAATTGATGATCTTTTAAATTTTAGAGTTTTAGATAATTAATTCATAACTCATACACAACAAAAAGATAAAATACAAAGTTGGAAATTATTATCAGTATCCATTTTTACCATAATATACAAATTTTAAAATAAAGAATAAATTATTTCTTGGAAAATATACATGACTTACAACTTAAATTATTCCATTACCTTACACATCTTTAAACCCTATGAATTTTTTTTAAAAGCTTGAGATGAGCACAAAGGATTTGTAGAGGTTATAAAAATAAAGGAACCCATTAGTTTAGTAAAAACATGAAAAATAATATAGAACATACCTTTATCTTAAATGTTGTTTGATAATATAAAATAAAACATTTTTACAAAAATAAAAAAACACATATTTTTCTCAAAAAATCATTAAAATCCATAGAAAGAAATTAAACCTCTTTTGGTGTCTTAAATAATCATATACATAAACCCTTTCAAACCCCATTTTAATTAGAATAACTATAAGGAAGACTTACAAAATTGTCATTAACTAATTAATTAGAGATATATAATGGGGATCACACTTCATATAATCTATATCAGGCTCTCCTGTGAGATTTAATTGGTATCAAACCTTTGTATAAACTATATCAGGCTCACCTGTTTCTCATGAGCTATATTGGGGCTCAACCCTTCATACAAGATATATCAGGCTCCCCCATTAGCTATAATGGAGCTCGACCCTTCATATAAGATATATTAGGATCAATTGTTTTATATAATGATTAGGTTTAATTTAATTAATAAAAAAAATTATTATAAAACTCATAGAAACAATCATTATTCATTTATAACTTAATAAACCCATGAAAAAAATAGGTTTAATGGAAATATATTTGGTTACTCATTTGATGGAAGTATGTGTATGTGTAGGAATAAAAATTATAATAAAAACATAAAAGTATTTTTATGATACTTATGTTATTATATAATCTTTGAATAATAAGAATTGAATTTGTGGAGAAATAATTAAAATAGAAATGTATGTTGAATAATGTTACCACTTTTTCAGGTAACTCATTTTGGTTTTCTCCAAAGGGATTCCTTGGTTTTATTTATGCCCAAAGTGAGGATTAAATTATGATATAAGGAATTTTATGGGATTATTTTGGAATGGCTTGTAAAATCCAAAGGTATTAAATGGTGTGAATAAGTGGGGAGGGTGAGTGCCTTTTTATAGTGGCAGGGGGAGTGACATTCTTGTAAATATAAAAAGGTAAACACTATTTGGGGTATTCCTTAAATCAAGTGCCTTAAAAAATGATCCAAATTATATAAATAATGGTATATTGTCTAATATTTTACATCCCATGGGGTTTTTACAAGTTTATAGGTCATTTAGACTCTTAGGATTAAAGTTTAACCACTAAGAAAACACATGTTTACCTTAATCACTGTAATTAATTTTAATTGATTTTACAAATATTTTTGGACAAAAAATAAGTTGAAATTATTAAATATAAATTATTATCATTAAAAATATGGAATCCATTTTTCCTCATTCCAACCACATAAGTTCTAGAAATTAATTTTAAATTAATCATGTAGATGGAACGACAAAGATGATTTTAAAAAGAATATGTGAAAAAGTTTTCTAAGTTTTTATCTTCAATTTCAATGTGAAATTTATTAAAATTAAATAAATTGGATTTATTTATTTAAAATTGAGAAAATTATACTTTAAAATAAATTTAAAATATATTTTAATTATATAAATAATTTAGATGAAAAAACAGTTTTCAATTAAAATTGAGTATCATACACAATTCATCAAAATATGAAACTTCTCTGAAAAATAAAAACAATTCAACCAAATTAAATTTGGGTATTAATATTTTAAAAATTAAGTTTATTTTTTCAAATAAAAATTATAAATGTTCCAAAAATTATTTTTAAAAGAGGTGTTCCATTAAAAGATGGAAAACCGCCTTTTGAAATCATATACATTTTTTTCTTAAAATTGGATTTATTCTTATATTAGACCTATAAAAAATATTGGATGAATTTCAAAAAATTTGATTAAATATATAAAATATAAATTTCATCAATATATTTCACTAATAGTGATTAATATAATTTATTAAGTTAAAGCACCATTCTGGTCAAAAAATAGTTTTTCATAAAAACACATCCTTTATATTCGATCAGTCTTTATTTTAATTTATAATTAATTGGTAACCAATGAATTAGTTTTATTAACATGTGTAAACTATAATTTAATAAAATAGTCAATATCATTCATTCCCTTTATTCCAATGGCTAGGTGACAAATATCATGTTAAATACATATATCACTAGTATATCATTATCTCATAAGACCCAGGCTTGCCTGTAATGTAAGCCCTCAAACAAAGTTGATGTTGCATGCAACACAAGATAAAAATTGTATTGAATGTGATGTCTAATAAAATATGTATTTAATTTAACAAAATCCATTAATGAATTTAAATTAATTTTAAAGCATATATTTAACAGTATATTTGGATGTTACATCACCTCAATTCAATATTTTTAATTCTGAAATTTCACTTTTAAGGGTGAAGTGAGAACCCTCACAAAAGATAAAAAATGAATAAACGGACCACATACCAAGTGAATATGCCCCCATACTTTATGGTAACAAATCATCAAACCCCATAAGATATTATAACTTCATTATAATAATGTTTAAGTATGTTAGAAACATTATCCACATATAATTTTTAGTGTGTAGTACTGAACTTTGATTTCAAATTGTCCATGATAAGATCTTCAAATAAATACAACATTTTTTCCTAACTTTGAATAAAATCCTCCTCATTTAATTTTATTTAATTAAATACTCTAACAAAAATAAATTCTTTCTTGTTGAACCAACTGTACTTCTCATCATTGGTGTCCACAAGAGGTAATCTTTCAACTATCCTATTAGCATCTTCTGAGGGGGACATAATCAGTGTGGTCTCCTCCACCATTTAATCCCCATAGTTTATTATTAGATCCCAAGTATTTCTTATGCCTTCTATCTCACCTTATCTTTCCTTGAGTTTTATCTTTTTGACCAACCAATTTTCCATTGATTAGGGGAAATGGGAGTAATCCTTACAACCTTTGGGGTTTTTCCCTTTAGTCAAAATACAATTACCAGAATCTTGGATACCCTTATGCCCTTTCTTCCTTATTTAGAAGTGAATTTTACTATTGAGTATTTCCTCTACACTATCCCCTAAGAATAATATTTCACTATCATCATCTATATCTGCCCTATTGGTTCCTTATTCCTCATCTGTCACTACCCCCTTAGCCTGTTTTGAACCACTTTATTCATATGTTTTCACATCAATATCTAGAACTTTATAACATTTTATTAGTTTAATTGTTTTCAAGGCACCCATATAATTATTCCTATTCACTGTATTAAACTATATCTCATGCTCGACTAATTCACCATGAATATCAAACTCTTAGATATTGCAGCTATCAGAACCACCTTTGACTATATCTTAGCCCATAAACTGAATAGAATCACCAAACTATCTAACCACCTATGCATAGGAAGTGGAGTTTTATATCCTATTCATTGGGATCAAGGAAGCATTTCCATGTGCCTCATATTCTCCCCCTATCCAAGTATAAGCCTTCATCAGAAGGTTGTCACCCAAATCATACATCAATCAATTACAGATAACCACAAACTTAGGCTCTGGGTTCATTGTTCTTGCCTCTTTCAGTATTATTTCTGGGAGTTCCATCTTGTAAGGTCCTAAATGATCCACTTTGAGTCCATCATGGGTTGCAGACTCCCCCACATTTACATCCCACACCCACCTGTTCCAAAAACCACTATAACATATGGAAGACAAATGTCCCAGCTGACCATAAGACACATAATAAGATGTCTATGATTCAAATACAACTACTTATTTCCAATGAAATTATTCTTTGACTATTATACACAACCAATATACTAGGGGCTAAGAAACATCAACCTCCACAAAAATTTGTGGGAAAATAGGATGACTCGCGACATCTATTCTACTGTCAAAGAACAAGTAATGACCCACCATGTTTCCAAGAAAATACAAAATAGTGGGGTTTTGTAAGGGTAACGGGAGTTCAGGAAAACATACCCGAATCACTGAAACTGGAGCATCATGATTCGTATGTAAATAAAAGGTCCACCTGAAAAGATAGAAGAATCACCCATTACATTTTTTAGGAGATTTGAACCATGAAATAATCAAATCTTACATTAATGCAAACCTAATAATAATATGCATGTTGTCTAGAAGCCCCACTAACAAATGTTCTTATAAAAAAAAAGATCCAAAAACAAATAGATCAAACACAAAAAATTAATTATATAGATGTCAACACCAAGTTACCAAGGTATGATTGATGATATATGAAGCATCACTAAACTCTGTTGGGGAGATTGAAAGCAACTACAATCCGCCATATAGATCTAGGACTTTTGGGCTATCTAGGATCTCTAGAAATGTCAAATGAAAATTTGGATTCGAGAATGGAAGGAAGGAGTGTAGAAATTTTGAAACATATAGGTCACCAAAAGTTATGCATAACTATGATTACACATAGGGATAACATTGGTTGGAAATTATATTATGGATTTATAAGGGAAAACTAATTAATGTGGACTAATATAGAGTGATAGAGAATATGGTCAAGAGGATGTCAATGATGATAAAACCACAAGCCAATTAGGTGTCGAAAAGGTCATTGGTATAATCATAAAAGATAGTAATAGGATGAAATTTTATTTAAAGATCATTTTCCAAGAGTTTAAGGATTCCTTCATCATCTATACTAATAGAATAAGGAAATATTCTTACTTGATGAGTAAATATTCATAATTTAATCCACTTAAACTATATAATCATATCTTCCTTAAAATAATTAGTATCAAAGATGAATTTTCATGCTTGAATCACTAGAATAAAATTCTAATAGATCACATAATCCTCAAAAGGATAACACTATATCCCTCATATCTTTATATATTAACAAAAGAAAAAATGGTTAGCATATATTAAGATAATTTAAACATTCATGTGATGAGATAACAAATTAATATACAGAGTTCAATAGTAATACCCAAATTTACAACTAAATCATTCCATATATATATAACCCTAATGGTCTCCAATACTATTAAATTTAGTTCCACATATGTAGTGGTATTATTCCTTAAAAAACATTTAAATATATACCTCAAACATCTATAAAAACTCAATAAATGTCTCCCAAGGTATTTCCATTATTTAAAACATTAAAAGGGTTCTTAATAAATTTTTCTTATAACCATCCTTTGAAAAATAGTGAGCCCACTGGACCTATCACCACGTCACTAGATGGCCCAAAATCAATTGTAGAAGTATCAAATGATTTTTCCAACCATTTTTTCCTCTGATCATGACTATTTACATCCTGAGTATGTTTCTTCGAACACACATTCGTATAATGTCCCAACCCATTACAACTAATGAATCTTACTATTCATTTTATATCTCTTATCTCATTGTTGGATTGTTCAGAAATATTTTCTTTACTATCACAAACCTTGTGACCAAACTTACCACACTGGTAACACTTTCCAAATCATGACATAAACTCCACATAAATTATTTTACCACACATGGAACAATTTTTAGGATTAACTCTAGAATTATTAGTTGGTTGCTTCTCCATTTACTACTACCATTATTGTTTCCTACTCCTATCATTTCATGGCACATAATTATTGGAAGACTCTATCTCAAAATTATCTGCACAATGAACCAATTTTTCATAACATTTAAATTATAAAGAGTCCAAATATCATTATAGACTTGGTTTCAATCATGATTAAAATATATTAATTTTACTATCAATGTCTTGAAAAATTTTTGGAACATACCCGACCAATCTTGTGATGTTTTATTCATATGAAGCCATATAATATTTATCTTTTTTTCCTCAACTCGAGGAATTGTTTTACCATCCTAAGATAAAAAACCTTAGGGAATTATTTTTCATGGAAAATATCCTTTAATGTTTTCCATTATATGGAATCAAGATCATCTTTCTCTCTAGTATTCCTAAATTAAAACCACCATCGATCAGATTCACCTTTAAAATTATAGATGGAAAGAGTTATGTTTTGACATTATAAACATCCCTTGACTTCAAATATATTTTCTTGGGCATTGATCCATACATTGGATACCACTGGGTTAGATGATCTAATAAATTATGGGGGATGATACCTCATGAAATGATCCACTATCTTGAAGTTATTTCATGGAAGGTCTGGTTACTCTTTAGCATGGATACCACCACTAATTATAGCTTGTGTCAACAAATTAATCAATGAAAAAACTTAGTTCCAACTCCAATCATCTTAGGATGTTGATTTGAAATAATTTTCCCCCTTGATTTCTTCCGAATACATCTATCTTGTTTCCTCTGTGGAAAATAATTTTGAAAAAACATACTTTAGATGAAGAAACATAATAATGTTAAACACAATATCATTTTAACTTAAACATAAAGTTAAATCTTATTAGGGAAATATATCATCACAATTCTATCCTCTAAAGTTATCTAAAAATTTCCTTTGATACCAACTACAAGTCCCCAAACTTAAACATTACATAATCTTTAGTTTTATCCATAAAATTAATTTCTTTAAAATTGAGGATCATTTCAAGTTTAGTGTTTTAGAGAATTCAGGAATAATTTACACATAAAAAAGCATAAAATAAAAAGTGACCATTTTTTATTAGTAACCATTTTCAAATAATATAAAACTTTTAAAATAAATCATGAACTCCTTTCATTGAAAAAATCCATGGCTTCCAACATCACTTATTCATTTTTCGTACCTATCCTTAAACCATGTGAAAACATTTTAAAAACTTGGAATGAGCACAAAATCTCAGTAAGGGATTTAAAAAGAAAGGAAATTGGTAGAGTTGTAAAAAAATGAAAAATCATATAAAGTTTACCTTTATCTTTAAAGTTCTTTGATAATATAAAATAAAATATTTTCACATGAATAACAAAAATAATAGATAAATTCATTGAAACCCATAGCAAACAATCATGTAGGCTATAGAGATAACCCCTAGAGTTACTAGATTTTTTGGATTCCCCCTATCAGTGGGTTGAAATTAAACACATGTGGATCTTATGTTAATGAAACTATAAGGGGGAGGGGTTTTTCAAAACCCAAGAGGTGATGTGGTTTCATCTTTCATTGATAACTTTGGAAGAGGTTACTCCTAATAGGCGGAGGCTTGGGCCATACTCAAAGTCCTTATGTTCTATTATTCTAAGAAAATATCTCTATCGACCATTTAAATAGATTATATGATTGTCTATAGTTCTCTCAAATACCAAAGAACCACTCCCTGGAGCATATCTTGTCATATATGGAGGTGTAGGCCTCTCATTGAATTCAAGCTTAGCTTACAACACACCTGGCGAGAGGGAAACAAGGTGGAAGACTACCTTGCTTCAAGGTACACTCATGATTCTGATTATATTTATTTCTCCATCTTGGGGTACTTACCATCATAATGCATGAGTATCATTATAGGTGACAGCCTTAGGCTCCATTACTTTATTCCTCCTTGATCTTTTGACCTCATCCCTAGTTTGTTGTGTTATCCCTTTATCTATCTTTGTACTATTTTCTTTTTTCTCTTAATAAAATTTAAAAATATATTGTCCATAAGATATATTAGGCTCACCCATGAGCTATAATGGGGATCAACCCTTCGTATAATTTATATCAGGATCACATGTTTCTCACAATCTATAACAAGGATTATCCCATTGTATAAGCTATATTAGGCTCATTTGTGAGATATAATGGGTCTCAACCCTTTGTATAAGCTATATCAGGATCCCACTTTTCATATAATTCACAAGTAACATTTAATGAATAATTTAGTTTAATTATAAAACTCATAGAAATAATCATTATTCATTTATAACCTAATAAACCCATGTAAAAGAAATGGTTTTAATGTTAATCTCTTTGAAGCATGATTATCCCATAGAAAAGAAATTAGTTCCTAAACAATATCTTTGAAACATGGTTAACACATGGAAAAGAAATGAGTTGAATAAAAATATCATTAAATCATGAATTTTCCATGTAATATAAATGGGTCCATTAAAAATCACTTTGAAACATGAGTGACCCATGGAGAAGAAATAGGTTGAATAATAATCTCTTAGAAATAATATTACCCCATGGAAAAGGAACTGGTTCCACAATAATCTCTTCAATACAACCGCAATCCATCCAAAGAGATAATGATGATGGTATCAATACAAAATATCCCCAGTGGGGGATAAGTAGCAATAATTTTTTTTACCTTTGATAATTGTAAATACCATTAAATTATTATTAAGAACATTCTTTATAAAGATTATATTTAAACATTCTTAAGTGTCCCATACCACTTTGAAAAATTCTAATACTAATCCCAATGAATGAATAAAATTTAACAAACCATTAAATATTTTTATAAATAATATATTAATGATATAATATATTGAATGACCTGTATGTGTACCTCATAAAAAAAGTGGGTGTATAACATCAAAAACAATTCCCCAATGAATGGATATTGAGATGAAGTCTCTTACCTTGAGTCCGAATAGTCATTTGTGTCTTTATATTCCTGAATAAGAAACTTCATGTAAATTATTTAATTTATTCCAAAAAATTTCAAGTTTATAATTACTTTTATTTCAATTATTACAATTTTTTACACAACCACTTAATCAATTAAGTTTACTTCAGGTGTTTTGACCCTATTCAATTTTTATGTCAAAAACAACTTCAGAAGGTTGACTAAGGTTAAAATTTTCATTATTAAAACATATAAATAATAATAATAATTGAAATAATTACTATATTTATACATCAGTTATAGTTTTAAAACCAATCATTAAATAATGTATATGAAAAATGAACCAACATTATAATCATTGAGATGGTAGGCCGTACGTACACATGAGTAACGTTCCCATTTATCAATGATCATTATGGAAGAAAGGTAAGTAAAATTTAAATTTTAAATAATGATAATTATATCATAAATACCATATTATTTAATAATATATAATTATATTTATAATTATAGTTATTTAAAAGGAATCATATCTCTTTGAATAGGCGGTAGTCACATGTCCACGAATGACGTTATAACTTTTTTTCAATGTGTGAAAAGGTAATGGAGAAAATGATATATTATATTTTCAGAAAGGTAATTATGTCATGAATATAATATATATTCCATGTATATCACATATGTTTCTTAAACCCATCCTTAATACATTCCATGTAAAGTGTGAATGAATCACATTACTTTGAGTATGTGGTAGTCCACACGTCCACAAACAATGTTATTGAAATCCCAAAAAATGGAAAGCATGAAGGTATGTGTTATATAACAATTAAATAAGTACTAATACATTATAAATATTATATATATCATATAATAAAGAATTTATATCTTAATTATATACCATGGTAGGGGTAAAGGAAAAATGAACAACATAATTTCGTGAGGTAGTAGTCCGTTATACACTGTAGTGTTAAGTTTCTTACCCATTTGATGAAAGTGTGTGTAGGCGTAGGTAGAAAACATAGAATAAAAACATATCAGTATATTTATGATACTGATGTTATTATATAATCATGTAATTATAATAATTTAATGGGTGGATAAAGAATTAAAACAGAAATTCATGTTGAAGAACATTACCTCTTTTTCGGGTAACTCCTGTTGGTTTTCACCAAAGGGATTCCATGGTTTACTTTCTGCCTAAAGTGATGCTTCTAGGATGATATTAGGGATTTAGGGAGACTATTTGGGTAGGTTTTGGATGATTTAAATGTATTTAAATTTATTAGTAAGTAGGGAGGGTGAGTACCTTTTTATATTGGAGGGGGAGGGATATTCGTATAAATATAAAAAGGTAAACACTATTGAGAGGTACCCCTTACACAATGTGACATAAATAATGATATAAATAATATAAAAGATATTATATGGTTATATAATATCCAAAAAATGGGTTTTTCATATGTTTATATGTCATTTGGACTCTAAAGATTAAAGTTTAACCACTAAGTAAATACATTTTTATATTAATCGTTTAATTAATTTTAATTTCTTCCACTAATATTTTTGGACAAAAACTAAGTTGAACATATTAGAAATTATAAATTTTTATGATTAAAAATATGAATTCCATTTTTTCAAATTCTAATAACATATGTGGAAGAAATTAATTTCAAATTAATCCCGCAAACGTGACGACAAAGCGGGTTTTTAAAGTGAATATGTTCAAAAGTTTGCTATGTTTTTATATCTAATTTCAATGTTAAATTGATTAAAATGACTTAAATTGGAATTGTTGATGTAAAATAGGATTAATTATAATTTAAAACCTATTTTAAATATAATTTAACTATATAAATAAATTTGATGAAAAATCAGTTTTCAATTAAAATTCGGTATTATTCACTATTCATCAAAATATTAAACTTCTCAGAAAGATACCAAGAATTAACCCAAAGTAAATTATGAAATTATAATTTCAAAAATGAATTTTATTTTTTCAAATAAAAATTATAAAAGTTCAAAAATTTAGTTTTAAAATGGGACCCCATTAAAAGGAGGTAAAATAATCTTTAAAAAATATAAATTTTTTATGATTAAAATTGGATTTATTATCATATTAAACATATAAAATATATTTGATCAATATAAAAACGTTTTATGAAATATATATCCTTTTTATTTTATCAATATATTTCACTAATAGTGATTAATTTAATTTATTAAGATAAAACTCGATTCAGGTCAACAATTTTTTTTTCATAAAACGCATCCTTTATATTCAATTTGTATTTATCTTAATTTATAATTAATTTATATTCAATTAATTAATTTTATAAACATGTGTAAACTTTAATTATAGAATTTAGTTAATATCTTCATTCCCACCATTCCAATGTCTATGTTACAACTAGCATGTTAAAGATATATATAAATAGTATATTGTTGTTTGGTAATACATGGTCTTATGTATAACATAAGTCGTCAAATGAAGTCTATGATGCATGAAACACACGATAAACTTTTTATTGTGTGTGAGGCAAGATAAACTGCAAATTTCCTGTATCACTATGAATCAATGAATTTAAATTAATTTTAAAAAATATATTTCATAAGATCTTGTGATGTTACAAATATACTTATGATATAAAATATCAAAGGGGAAGTATATAAAATATATAAACACTAATAGTTGTGTAACATGAGACATGTATCAACAAATCACTAATGAGACGAAGAAGACTTACTATTGTGGTAATCCATGAATCAAAACCACATGAAAGAGATAAACATAGATGTATTTTTAAATCCACATAGTTGTTATGAAAATCATAATAAAATATAATCATGGGAATTATATACACCCCACAAAAGAAACAAGTGGCGTATATTGTATATATATCAAATAACTAAAAGTGAAATGAGAAACCCTTACCATTTTGGTAACTTTTGAATCAAAAACCTTTGGATGAAATAATTTTAAATGAAAATTTAAATTCAATTAATTATAAAGGATAAATGATATAACATTCAAGATTTGTAGTACATACACCTCATATTCATAAATATTTGCATGACATCAACATGTCTCAATGAAACAATATTGTGATAATTAACCCTTACCTCAAGTGTCGGCCGGATTTGTGTGTGTTCAAACAACCTGTATAATAAATATGGATTTATTATATATCTATTATAGAACCATATTCATACATAACTTAATATTTATCATTCCTTCATAATTTATAATTATAATTTTATTAATAATTTCATCATAAAAAAAGAACATTTCAAGTGATAACTGGTCTGTTTTCCATGTATGTTTTGATTTGTTGGTGTTGTGGAAATGATACAGTTTGCAGAGATAAACACAACGTAAACACAGCCGAGTATAAAACGTGTTATTAACAAATCAGGAAAACCAGAAAATGAAACTTGCAGGAAAGTAAAATGAACAACATGATTTACATGGTTCGGACCTTATGGTCCTACTCCACAGCAAGAATACCACCACGTTTCTTTATTATTATGCAAAACAAAAAACAGAGCAAATACAAATAGAGAAGCAGCAAAGAGAGACCACACACACAGACCACAGAAGCTATCTGAGAATGAAGACCTCTCCGCCCCAAGAGCCAGTGATGAACCCTGGCTCGGAGTTAGCAGAGTACGCTTCCGAACTGGAAGAACTCACGCACGCAACCCCAACTCAAGAACAAGATCAAAAAAGGAAAACAGAACACACAACGCAAAGATTTCAATAAAAAGAAACAGGCTCAAAACAAAGAAGCATCGAAAGCCGTGAATCTCTGCCAGGGTTGAGGTTCTAATCTCCAGGATTGTCTCCACAGAACTCGCAAAAGAGTTCTCCACCGGGGATCATCGGAACGACGTTGAGATGGAGGCCTATAGGTGGAGGGTCACAGAACCAGCAGTGGTTCTCCTTCTCAGAGGGATCACAACATCAAAGAACTAGAGCGATGACGACGACACTTTTTAAAAACACAACGGCTACTCAATCATAAAAGAGCAGTAGAGGCAAAGTGATGCACTGGCAAGAACAATAGACGAGGGCCACACGGCGGGCATCGGACGAGCTGAAGTATCTCGAAGTAGGCGGCGGCTCAATAAATCCCCAACAACCAGCACACATGGATAACAATGATCAAGAGGGCAGTGCGGATGGGATCACCAAAGAAACACAAACAGAAGCGTCACCACCATAGGATCGGGGTCCAACGATAGCTCGGATGAAGCAGAGCAAGAGGATCGTCACGGTGGAATGGAAGGTCGAACAACAAGAGGGCCACTGCATAGAACCAGCCCAGCAAAACAAGCCCAGTGAGACAGATAGTCCATGGTCCAGAGGCCCAACAAACAAGCCCAGAATGCATAATAATAATAAAACGAAAAGAAAAAACAAAACAATTTTTTCATGGAAAAACCGAAACAAAATTTTAATATTTGAAAACCCATTTTCAAAAATCTCCACCTTTTCAAAATTAAAACTAAAAATAGATGGTGTTCTTGCAAACATATAACTACCGATACAACCTATCACTAGTGCGGGCAGATTCTCTATAACCAAAAAACCTAAGTCTATAAATGCTCACCCAGAATGAACATCACTTAGCACGTGTCAGTAGTGACACATGTTCTACCCACACTAAATTTCAACTATTAAACAGATTAAACATGCTTAGAAATTTAAACTAAGCAACCAAAATTCAACAAGCGTACCCAGTATTTACCATTGAATCAACACAGAACAATTGGTCTGAAATGCACCAATAACCTGAAATTCAAACAACCTTTCCCGGGGTAAATTAAAATGGAAAAAACAAAACATGAAATCTTAAAATAATACGATGAATCATTAATAAAAAACAGTTGAAAACTAAACACAGTAATTACAGAAAAGAAAACCGATAGGAGAACATCCTCTCCACCTAAGCCCGAACAGCTTAGACCATCCCACACAAACCTTTTTTCTTAACTGCAATTCCTCCACAAAGACAAATGGATCTAGTCCTAGGAATGCAAGAACAAAACTATAGATAACCTATGTCTAGTTCTAATGAAGGGGTTGATAAAAAAACTTGACTTCTGCAGACTCATAATTGGGACATACCACATTTTTCTGGGCCATAATATCTTTTCCTTTCAGATTAGGATAATAATGTTTAATGTGGCTGATATTACCACACTCAAAACACCGAAATCCTCTAAACCGATTCTTTTCCTTCCTACCCTTATTTTTCATAGGTGCCTTGGCATATAACATTTGAGGCTCACTCTTAACAGAACTCAAATCTTCCTTCAAACTGTGTGTTTGAAGATCACGGGACATGACAATAGACTTAACATCTTCCAATGTAATGGAATCCCGACCAAACATCATGGAATCTCTCAATGAATTAAAACAATCATCAAGATAGGTTAACATAATTAAATCTTGGTCCTCATCCTTAACTTCAATGTCTATGTTTTCTAAATCCAACAAAATTTTATTAAACTCATCTATATTAACATGCACAGAAGAACCAGACGACATTTTAAAATTGTATAAATTCATTTTTTATACAGACGCCCAAGAAAAGATTTTGTCATATACAAATGCAAGAGTTTAGCCCAAATCGATTTAGTAGTAGTTTCATGTGCTACTTCATGCAGCACCTTATCACCCAAAGTTAACAGTAGAGTGCAGTGTGCCTTTTCCAATATATCAAGATCAACATCAACAAAAGTAGTGGTGGACTGATCATCGACAGTGACAGTCACAACAAGTTTCTTACTACTGTGCAAAGCATCCGCAAGAACATTATGAACAAGTAAAGCATGCATTTTAACTCTCCACAAATTAAAATCATTTTCTCCATCAAATTTATCAATTTCAAACATGACAGACATTGTAAATAAAACGAGTAATCAGGCTTTGATACAAGTTGTTGCAGAAATGATACAGTTTACAGAGATAAAGACAACGTAAACACATTCGAGTATAAAAAATGTTATTAACAAAGTCGGAAAACCAGGAAATAAAACTTGCAGGAATGTAAAATGAACAACAAGATTTATGTGGTTCAGACCTTATGGTCCTACTCCATGGTAATAACACCACCATTGTTTCTTTATTATTATGAAAAATGAAAAACAGAGAAGCAGAAAATACAGACCACGCACGCGGACCACAGAAGCTATCCGAGAACGAAGACCTCTCCACCCCAAGAGCCAGTGATGAACCCTGGCTTAGAGTTAGTGGAGTACTCTTCCAAACTAGACGGACTCACGTATGCAACCCCGACTCAAGAACAAGATCGACAAAGGAAAACAAAACATACAACACAAATATTGGAAGAAAAAGAAAAGGTCTCACAAAAAAGAAGCACCGAAAGCCATGAATCTCCACCATAGTTGAGGTTCTAATCTCCCGGATCGTCTCCACAGAACTTGTAAAATAGTTCTCCACTGGGGATCACCGGAACGGTGTCGAGATGGCGGCGTACAGGCGGAAGGTCACAGAACCAGCAACGGTTCTCCTTCTCAGAGGGCTCACAGAATCGAAGAACCAGAGCGATGATGATGACAATTTTTAAAAACACAGCGGCTAATCAATCATAAAGTAGCAGCAGAGGCGAAGCGACGCACTGACAGGCACAACAGATGAGGGCCACGTAGCGGGCATTGGATGAGCAGAAGTATCTCGAAGCAGGCGGCTGCTCAACAAATCCTAAAAAACCAGCACACGTCAAGGACAACGATCAAGCGGGCAGCGCAGATGGGATCACCAAAGAAACACAAACAGAAGTGCCACCACCGTAGGATCGAGGTCCAGTGACAGCTCAGATAAAGCAGAGAAAGAGGATCACCACGGTGGCATGGAAGGCCGAACAATAAGCGGGCCACATCACATAACCAGCCCAGCAAAACAAGCCCAACGAGACAAACAGGCCACGGTCCAGAGGCCCAACAAACAAGCCCAGAATGCATAATAATAATAAAATAAAAAAAAACAAAATAATTTTTCATGAAAAAACCGAAACAACATTTTAATATTTGAAAACCCATTTTGACAGTTGGTTCTGGTATATGCACCTTGATCATAGTTACATGATATATAGAATATTAAATATGATATATGTAAAATCCCGGAATTTCTGTGGAATTTTTTTTCTTAAATTCTTGGGAATTTTATGAGTCCGCAGTTTCTGACGGCACGCGATTCCAAGGCCTAGAGTGCCCGGAATGATCCGTCAAAGTTTTTTTAAGCTTAAATTAATGCATGTATGTAGTTTTCCTGAAAAAGTGGAATAAATCCTAAACGGTTACTCAGATCAGAAATCAGAGGTCACCGTTCCGCTCAGGATGGTGAGTTTACCCTAAGCATGACTTAATTTTAGTCGGCGTGAGCCTCCTATGAAAAAACCCGAAAATGGCATAACCTTAAATAAAATAATTAAATAAAGTTATTTTATTTTTTAAATGCTTATAACTCACAAATGGTAACTTGGATTAAAAATCCAAGACCACCGCTAAACATGTCAGGGTATGTTTTATTTAAGCAGATACAAACTTGGGTCGGCAAGGGCCACCAGAGAAATTTAGTTTCTGGCCACAAATAAAATAATTAAGTGACAATTATTTTATTGTAAAATTTATAACTTTTAAATGGTAACTCGGATTGGAAGTTCGAGGGTACCGTTGGGTTCGTTGGGGAGTGTTTCACCTATGTAGATCCTAACTTTGACCACAATGGGTCGAGAGAGGCTATTAATAATTTTCCAAACTTTGTTTTGGGTGTGTTCTGTAAATGTACGTTCAAGATTTTATATCTTTTGAACCGGTGCTCAGAATTGAAATCTGAGGACACCGATGAACTCAAAGCGCCGATATTGGATTAAGGAGACCTTTACCACAGTTGCGTTTTTATTTGGATTGGAAGTTACTTTTTTGGGGATTCTTTATAAATTAAATAAAACTATGTGTGACATAATTTTATGAGGGTGGTAGTTTTTATCTCCAAAGGGAAGTTGGTGGTGGGGCCCACCCCCACATAACCTCCCATGGGAGGAAAATATGTAGTGGGGCCCACAAGAGTACAAACTCTTCAACTCTCTCTTAATCTCCTTAAACTCCTTGAACTCCCAATTAAGGAGGATGAAACTTACTTTATTAATTGGGAGCCTCTTCATCTCCTCCCTCCCTCTTAATGAGCCAACTCAACTTTTAATTAATTAAAGGATGTGGCTTAATGAATTTGAATCCCTTTTAATTCATTAATCCATCCTTTAAATAAGTGGCGTGTTTTTATTTTATGTTGGTTGGACATATTACCTTTGGAGGATTTGGAGAATTAGGAAGAAAGTGTTCTACCCACGAAGAACACAAAGAACATCTTCAACATCCTCCATCCGCGATAGAGGAGTAGACGCCGCCCATGAAGAACATCGCCAACGACGACGTCATCTCTTCTTGATGTTAACGGAATGACGCCGCCTTCCCGTGACTCCACCGAGCGAGCATCATTTACTAGGGGTTTTGTATAATTTTTAAATGAATAAAATTATACCCTCGTTCTTGATGTATGCTTTGGTTCATCTTTGGCCTTTTGTTATCGCCTAACGCGGAGGGCGCGAGCTGAACGAACACGGCCCAATGACCCTCTGTTGATTCTTGTTTGCGTTGACAATGGAGGTGGATCCGATAGGGCACGGTGCCGTCGCAACATGCCGGATGAAGGGGGCCGCGACCATGCAGGCTGTGGCGGTCGGAAGAAGCGGCGACCACATGGAGGAAAACTGCGGCCCGCATCTGCAAGCCTCTTGGGCTGAGTGAACCGGCCGGCTACGATTGGCTGGGCAGAACAATCGCAGCGCCCGCAGGTGCCGCGCAGTGGGGGAACCACGGCCCGCACCCGCGGGCCGCTCATCGGTGAACCAGTCGGCCGCCTGCCGGAAGTGCTGAAGACCTGTGGCACCACTTGCCACCGCGTGGGAAGGACAGTGGCCCGCTGTGAAGGCCGCTCACACCGGACAAAACCGGCCGACTTCAGTTGGCCGGGTAGGGAGACGCAGCGCCGCTCGGCGCTACCGGGCTAACCTAATCGGCCCACTCGGCGGGCCGGGTCCGTGGGTGGGCTGCCGCCCACCGGGCCGAGCCGACCCCCCAGTCAGTTCGGACCCACCAAACCGGGCCGGTCCGACCCCCATCCAGGTCAGACCTGCCGAACCAGGTCAGGCCGACCCACTGGCCCACTGGGCTTGACAGACCGATCCCGTTTCGCTTAAACGTGAATAACTTCTAGACCGCGCGTCCGATCGACGCGCCGTCTGTGGTACTGGGACCCTTGTGACGAGGAGATCCTTTTGTGATACTCTAAATTAGTTTTGGAAAAATTTGAAAAATGGCCAGGTTTGGATCGAGCGTAAATCCAACCGGGCCCTTGGAACGGAAAAACTAATAACTCTCAGACCGGGGGTCTGATTGTCGCGTTGTCTGTCGCGTTGGGTTTCTTTTGATGAGACAGAACTTCAGGATACATCCACTCAGGACTTCGTGATAGTCGATGTATCAAACCATTTTCTTGAGGAGCGTATAATCCCGGGATCGAGCGTGCTGTTTGTGGGAACCCTAGATCTGGTTGCGACTGTGACGATGACTACCGTACTGGAATCCCCCGTGGGTTCGACGACGACGAAAACTGTACCGGAATCCTGTGTGGGTTCGACAGTTCTGACAGAGTAGCTTGTCCTGTATCCTGTGTGGGTCTGACAGCTTAGATGAATCAGTGACTACATCTGATCATCTCTATTACTCTAGAATATCTGGCCTGTATCCTGTGTGGGTCTGACAGCTTAGACGAGATAACTGTCCTATATTCTGTGTGGGTCTGACATCTTAGACGAGATAGCTGGACTTTATCCTGTGTGGGTCTGACAGCTTAAACAAGATAGCTGGTATATATCCTGTGTGTGTCCTATAGCTTAGCTGGTTGTCACAACCCGTCCTCGGGGCCCATGCCGTGACTACCCCAAGCCCGCCTTCCATAGGCCAGGGGCTGGCGACTAGCACCAAATGCGTAATTCCCGACAAAAGGGTAGGCATTAAATTTTTATAAGAAAACAAACACCACAGAGTATGCAAGCTGAAGTAAACACTAAGTAAACTGAGTACAAAAGTAAGTGCTGGAAAGTAAATGGGCCAGTATACAAACCCAACTGAAAGTACAGTACAACTGAGAAAAGAAAGTACAACAGCTGAAAAGTAAGAAGCAACCACCAAGTCATCCTCTGGAATTCCCACCTGAAGGGTGGGTATAGATAGTCTCATCAGCTCCTCGGGTCCGTCCTTCTGCTCTGAGTACGTCCCGCCTAATAGTCCACCTCCGGATAGCATCCCGCTCCACAAGCCTCAACCACGATCAGTGCTGTCTGTCGTCTGCATCCAACACAACGTAGTGCGGGCATAGCCCGTACAGAGGTGAGTATACGATACTCAGTAGGGACCCCGAGACCCCAAATGTCTCCCAAAATCCACAATGGATAAACCAAAGTAAAGATACAAACACGAAGTATCAACCGTCTCTACTTAGTTATATGCCCATACATATACCTAAGTCATCGATTCCAGTTCGGCTCCAACTCACGAGCCCAAGTACAACCCAGTCCACACAGGAAAGCACAACCCAGTCCACACAGGAAAGCAAGAAAATAATATCGAAGATAATGATTGAAAGTCAAGACTCATCTCACACATGTATACTACTCACGAAGAGGGGTGGAGATGATTAGATGTAGCCTCTGAATCATCTCCTCTGCAGAACCCACATAGGATCCAAGTACAGAAGTCGTCGCTGCCGAACCCATGTAGGATCCAAGTACAGTAACCATCCCTACCGAACCCACGTAGGATCCAAGTACAGTCGTCATCGCTGTCAAACACAAGGAGGATCCAAGTATAGTCTTCCTCGCTGCCGAACCCATGTAGGATCCAAGTACAGTCGTCGTCGTTGTCACAGTCACAGCCAGCTCTAGGGTTCCTGCACACAGCACGCTCGATTCCGGGAGGGTCCGCTCCATGAGCCAAGAGGGTCGATACGTCAACTATCACGAAGTCCAGAGTTGATATATCACAAAGTTTTGTCTCGTCAATAGGAACTCAACGTGACAGACGGCGCGTCAATCGGACGTACGGTCTGAGAGATATTGGCTTTTCTGTCCCAGGGGCCCGGTTGGTTTTTAAGCTAAAACCAACCCTAACATACTCAAAATATGTCCAAACCTCAAGTGGAGTAATCCAAAAGAACCGTCTCACTAAGAGGAATTCAACGTTATTGACGACACGTCATTCGGACGTCCGGTCATTAAGTTATAAGCGTTTCCGCTACAAGGGCCCGGTTGGTTTCGGGTTCAAACAAACCTGTCCATACTGAAACTTCACTGAAAACTTGAATTTAATATACCAAAACGACCGTCTCGATCGAAGGATCCCTATGAAACTGACGGTGCGTCGATCGAAGGTCCCTAGCCCAAGATATGGGCGTTTGAACAAACCTGGTCCGAAAATAAGGGGTCTAGGCCCGGTCCGACTCGGCCCAATACCCCCTGGGTCGGCCGTAAATGGGGAGACCTGACCCGGGTTCGGGTCCGGCCCGACTGGGAGTGGCCTGGAATGGCTGGCGCGTCCTGGTCTGGCCCGGCCGGTGCGGCCTGTCCCGGCCCGCGGCTGGCGCAACCCGACCTGGCCGGGCGTGTCTGGCCCAGCCCGTGCGGCCTGCGGTCCAGCTCGGAAGCCGGCTGCGGCTCGACACTAGCCAAGCAGGGTGAAAAGGGGGTGCCGCCTTTTTTTTTTTTTCTGAAACGGCGGACCCATGGGGTCCACCCTAGGAATTTGTTGGGGGGTTACAACCCCACAGTTTCCTTCGAACGACCGGTCATGATGGCCGACCTTGTGTAACCGCGGGACCCGCTCGGGTCCCACCTCCAGGTGCCGCTAGTGTTCGGCTTAGTCGGCCACCCCTTTGAAGACCGCCGCGGCCTTAGGTCACGGCTCTTGCCCGACGGGTGCGGCACGACGGCGCCGCGCCCCTCCGCCGCGACCCTCCTCGGCCGCGGCCCCCTTGAAGTTCCGGCGCCGTACGACGGCGCCGTGCCCCTCCGTCATGGCCCGCTCCAGGCCGAGGCCTCCTTCGGCCTCCCCGGCGCGGCGCGACGGCGCCACGCTCCACTGCCGCGGCCTGCTCCGGCCGCGGTCCTCTTCATTCTCGCGCGGTGCAACGACACCACACCGCCTTCGCCACAAACATCAACGATGGTCAACACGAAAAAGGGGAGGAAGATCATCCATGTTTGTGCGGTCTGATCTCCTCCCGTTATGAGGATAAAAAGCGGTCAAAATAAACAAGATTGTTCAATGACAAAACAAAGCACAATTTTAATTCATTAAAATTGAACTTAACCGCTACCTCGAAAGGACTCCGCGTTTGTCAAGCACCGCGGACGATGGCGTCTTTTCCGTCGTCATCGGTGTCTCCTCCCTTGTTGCAGAGGAAGGAGAGGATGAAGAAACCGGGCCACCGAGTTGATGTTATTCATCGGAGAGTTGGTGTTCTTTGTTGAAGATAAAGTTCTTCAAAAGGGACTAGAGCTCTCTCCTCCAATTCTCAACAAAACAAGCTAACCCCAAAATAAAATAAGCTTCCCCTTATTTTATTTTACTTTTCCATGCATTCGAATTTACAAAATTCAAACACTTAAATCTATTAATTGATTAAAAGTGTGTTGGCATGAATTAATGTGGGAGAGTGGGGAGAGGAGGAGTAACTTAATTAAATACATGTGTTTAAATGGGGGGTTTAAGAGGTTTAAGTGAATGTGAAGGGTTGGGGCTCATACGGGCCCCACCCCACATTTATCCTCACATGGGTAGTTAGGAAGCTAGTGGGTCCCACCCTAACTTACCCTTGTAGGATAAAACCACCTTAGAAAAATAAATAAAATTGTACACAATTTTATTCAATTTTTATTTAATCCAAATTATTTTTAACAACTCCTCCAAAGAAAACGCATCTTCGGTAAAGGTCCTCTTAAGCAATTACCGGCACTGTGGTTCCATCGGTGCCCTCATATTTTAATTCTGATCACCGGTTCAAAAGATAGAAAAACCCGCTCATTCGTTCACTGAACGTACCCGAGATAAACATCGAAAATTGATTCCAGGAACACCAGGCCTCTTAATCAGGTGCCGTCAGAAACTTCGTACTCGTAAAATCCCAAAGAATTTAAGAAAAAAATTTTCCTTGAAATTTATGGGTCTTTACACTGGTTCTGTATCCTGTGTGGGTCCGACAGCTTAGATGATCCAGTGGCTACATCTGATCATCCATATCTCTCTACAATTGTGGCATACCTATGTGAGCTGAGTCATGTCATTCAACCATTATTATCATGGTGACTGACTTTAATTCCTGTGTGGACTGGGTTGCGATTGGGCTCGAGAGTTGGAGCCGGGCTGAGATTGGTAACTTAGGTATATGTATGAGAATATACCTAAGTTGGGTTGGTTGTTACTTCGTGGTTGTATCTTTTTTTTATCATTAGTGTATATTGTGAGACCTTTCGGGTCTCGAGGTCCCTACTGAGTATCATTATACTCACCCCTGCACGGGCTATGCCCACACCTCATTGTGATGGATACAGATGACATACAACACTGACGGAAGCCGAGAGCACCCCGACTAGACAGTACCCAGAGGTGGACCTTGCGACGAGTCGGCACATGGAGGAGACTGACGGGCGTGAGTGCTGAGGTGACCATCTGTACCTACCCTTCAGGTAGGAACCTCGGAGGATGATCCAGGAGCTTCTCTTTACTTTCAGCTGTTTGTCCCTTTTTACTTGTACTTGTTGTTCAGTTGGGTTTGTACACTGGCCCATTTACTTTCCAGCACACTCTTTTGTATTCAGTTTTACTTAGTGTTTACTTCCTATTGCATACTATGATGTGGTTTTTTACATTTATAAATTCAATGCCTTCCCAGCTTAAGGGATTACGCCTTCGGTGCTAGTCGCCATCCCTTGGCCTATGGAAGGAGGGCTTGGGGTAGTCACGACACGAGCCCCTAGGATGGGTCGTGACAAATTGGTATCAGAGGAGTTGGTTCTACCGTAGAACTTATGACTCTGATCTGTCTTACTATGAAGCAATAGTATTAAGAGTATTGAGTGTGGTTTTCAGTCCAGGGAGTCCAGTGTTGGTGTGGCGGCCGATGTATCCATACACCAGGACCCTGAATTCTGATTTTCGATATGGTGCATGAAAGCACTGATTGCGAGTGTGTTTTCAAGAGTCTTCTTTGTGAACTCTTTGAGTCATCTCCCCAGGTATAACTTATTGACTGTGGCGCATCTGTTCCTTATCAGGATGCCGCTGCATAGACAGTCATCTAGAGTTTCTGAGAGAGTACACGATGACGGCCCACCGAGCGACGAGGCTCTGGTTTAGGGACCTCTTAATATGTTGGCACCTTCGGGTGGTGTACCAACAGCACCACCACCCATTGGGTAGCAGATGCCACCAGCCACATTAGAGGATGGTGCATGCCGAATGAGCACATTGCACAAGTTCCAGCGGCAGAGGCCTCCGAGGTTTCTAGGAGAGACAGATTCCTAGGTAGCAGAGGACTGGATGGTGGTGATTACTGGAGTTTTCCGCCTAGTTGAGACACTAGTAGAGAAAATGTTGATCTTAGCTACTATTCTTTTTCAGTGAGTGACCGTGAGGATGGTCCTCATAGTGATGAGGTTTTGGTACTTGGACCGTTTTCCGAGATTGTACCTTCGGGCAGTGTGCCAACTATAACACTGCCCATTGGTCAGCAGACACTACCAGCGAAACCTGTAGAGGACACTTGTAGGCTTAGTTCCTTACTTGTGTTTCAACACCAGATATACCTCAAGTTCCGAGGCAAGCCTGACCCACAGGTGGCTGAGGACTAGCTTGAGAAGGTGGATGAGAGTTGTCTAGAGATTATACAGCTTCGACAGGACGACATGTCTGTAGCTGAGTATTCATCGAGGCATACCGATATTTCCTGGTACTCGCTGAATATGATACGATCAGTGCTTTAGAGCTCGGACCTCTGAGTGAGGTGAGTTTAAGGATATCTGAACCAAAACTTTCTCCTCTATGCATTCCAACTTATGTTAGGGTGCTAGAGAGAACCTTTGTGGTTGAATGTTAATTGGATGAGCGGAAATATCCAGTGAATGTTAGTAGTTGGAAAGCATGAAACTGGCGCCAATCTCAGAGACTTGAGTGTGTATAATGTTTCTAGAAGAGGAAGTATTAAGGTTAGATGAATTTGTAGGGAAATAGACGTGGAAGCAGAGCTAGGAGAGCAATATAATGTGGTGTACATTTCGACATGTTACAACCACCCACCTTGTAGTCTCCATCAGGCTCAGGGATCTGGGGTGCAGGGGAAGAGAGTAGCTGCATGCGGTCAAGGAGTATGACCCAATGGCTCTAAAAATGATTCAAGGTATGATCTGTGTCTACTACTAGATTCCGTATCAATAGACATAGATACGAACCATTCCTTCCTACCATGGATCTTGTCCCAGACCTAGAGTTTCCGGTTAATCCGTTGACTTGACCCTCACATCTAGAGATACCTTTGGGAGGAGACTTGATAATCACACTTACACCGATGGTGTGATCTAACCCTTGAGGTGAGAGTTTTGATTGGAACCTCTTGGTAGCAGCGTCGAGGCCTTACGACGTTAGTTTGGGTATAGACTGGGAAACCATAGTTCATACACAGATTGACTGTATTAGGAAAAAAGGTTGTGTTTTATCTACAATGTTGGGATGAGGTTTTCCTTAGTTGGCGAAAAAGGAAACCCAAGCAGCATAGGTTGAACTCATGCATAGAAGGGTGTAACCGATCACTCTTGAGTCGGCCAGTCGTACCCTCGTGGCATCATGAGTTTTGAGTTTTAAGTTTTCAGGGAATATGACTTGGGGATAGTCTATACTTATGGGAAGGGGAACGTTGTAACTGATGCTCTTAGCAGGAGATCAGGCATTCAACTTCTAGGAGAGGTGACAGAGAAGCTGGACGCGTTGCAGATATCCTTTGTGGATAGAGATGGAGAAACCTTTCTACAGTCTCTCATAGTCACTCCTCCACTTCTTCAGAGAGTCAAGGAGGCACAGTGTGGGGATGTTGACTGTGAGACGCGACGTTCTCAGATATCCATAGGGCAGGCACCTGATGGATTTTCTGAAGGTGGGGAGCACGTCATTCTTTTTAGAAGATGTATCTTGGTACCAGTTTCACTTCAGGTGTAAGTGTTGAGGGGGTTCCACAGCTCTTCTTTAGTAGTACATCCTGGAGTGGCGAAGATGTATCAGGACCTCCGACGACAGCACTGGTGGCCGGGAATGAAGAAAGCAGTGGCAGAGTTTCTCTCACAATGCCTCACTTGTCATCATGTGAAGGCGAAAAAACAAGTACCATCAGGCTTGGTTCAGCCTTTGGAGGTCTCGGAGTGGAAGTAGGATCATATATCCATGGACTTCGTGACGGGTTTTCCACGTACATCCAAGAGATAGAGACCTCTGGAGTTCGAGGATGGCGACCACGTCCTTCTATGGGTCTCACCTCGACTTGGTGTACGAAGATTTGGCCAAGGAGGAAAGTTATCTATGTGATTCATCGAACCTTTCTAGGTCCTCAGCAGGGTAGGCGAGGTGGCGTACCACTTGGCCCTTCCACCTCAGTTGCACAAGGTGCACGATTTATTCCATGTATCTCAGCTGAGGAGATACGTGCACGACCTGTCCTACATCATTGACCACAGGGAGATGGATATCGATGACAGGGCGACTTTCACAGAGGTTCCAGTAGAGGTTGAGGATCGAAAAGAGCGGGTCCTGTATGGATGGTCGATTCCTCTGGCGCACGTTCTCTAGTAGCACGGGAACCTCCAGGAGAGAACATGGGAGCGAGAGGCTTAGATGCGTGCTCAGTACCCCCTTTTGTTCCATTAGTGTGATTTATAGCTTAAGGGGACATAAAGACTTGAGGTGGGGAGAATGTAAAGACCCAGAAGTTCTGTGGAATTTTTTTTCATAAATTCTTGGGAATTTTACGAGTACGCAGTTTCTAACGCCGCGCGATTCCGAGGCCCGGAGTGCTCAGAATGATCCGTAGAAGTTTTGTGAAGCTTAAATTAATGTACGTATGCAGTTTTCCTGAAAAAGTAGAATAACTCTTAAATGGTTACTCAGATTAGAAATCTGAGGCCACCATTGCGCTCAGGATAGCGGGTTTACCCTAAGCGTGACTTAAGTTTAGTCGGAATGGGCCTCCTGCGAGAAAACCCGAAAATGGAATAACCGTAAATAAAATAATTAAACAAAGTTATTTAATTTTTCAAATGCTTATAACTCACAAATAGTAACTCAGATTAAAAATACGAGACCACCGCTGAACTCGTGAGGGTATGTTTTCTTTAAGTAGATACTAACATGGGTCGGCGGGGGCCACTAGAGAAAGTTAGTTATTGGCCGCAAATAAAATAATTAAGTGACAATTATTTTATTGTAAAATTCGTAACTTTTAAATGGTAACTAGGATTGGAAATCCTGGGTTTGTTGGGGAAAGTTTTACCTAGGCAGAGCCTAAATTTGACCGCAGTCGGTCGAGAGTGGCTGATAATAATTTTCTGAACTTTTTTTGGGTATGTTTAGTAAACGTATATGCGGGATTTTATATATTTTGAACCGGTGCTCGGAATTGAAATCTGAGGACACCGATTAACTCACAACGCCGATATTCGATTAAGGAGACCTTTACCACAATTGTGTTTTATCGGGAGTGGAAGTTAATTTTTTGGGGATTCTTTATAAATTAAAAAAAATTATGTGTGACATAATTTTATGAGGGTGGTAGTTTTTTATCTCCAAAGGGAAGTTGGTGGTGGGGTCCACCCCCACATAACCTCCCATGGGAGCATAATATGTGGTGGGGCCCACACGAGTACAAACTCTTCAACTCCCCCTTAATCTCCTTAAACTCCTTGAACTCCCAATTAAGGAGGATGCAACTTCTTTTATTAACTGGGAGACTCTTCATCTCCTCCCTCCCTCTTAATGAGACAACTCAACTTTTAATTAATTAAAGGATGTGGCTTAATGAATTTGAATCCCTTTGAATTCATTAAGCCGTCCTTTAAATAAGTGGTGTGTTTTTATTTTATGTTGGCTGGACCTATTACCTTGGGAGACTTTGGAGAATTAGGAAGAAAGTTTTCTACCCACGAAGAACACAAAGAACATCTTCAACATCCTCCATCCGTGATAGAGGAGTAGACGCCGCACGCGAAGAACATCGCCAACAACGAAATCATCTCTTCCCGATGTCAACGGAACGACACCATCTTCCCGCGACTCTGCCAAGCGAGCATCATTTACAAGGTAGGGGGTTTTTTATAATTTTTAAATGAATAAAATTATACCCTCATTCTTGTTGTATGCTTTGGTTAATCTTTGGACTTTTGTTATCGCCTAACGCGGAGGGAACAGACCGAACAAACACAACCCGAAGACCCTCTGTTGATTCTTGTTTGCAATGACAATTGAGGTGGAGCTGGTAGGGCGCTGTGCCATCGTACTGCGCCGGATGAAGGAAGCCGCGACCATGCAGGCTGTGGCGGTCGGAAGAGGCGACGATGACTGGAGGTGTCAGCCGCGCGCTGACCGCATGGAGGAAAACCGCAGCCTTCATCTGCGGGCCGCTTGGGCTGACTGAACCGGCCGGCTGGGCAGAATAATCGCGGCGCCCGTAGGCGCCGTGTGGCGGGGGAACCTCAGCCCGCAATCGTGGCCCGCTCACCGGCGAACCGGCCGTCCGCCTACCGGTCGGGCAGAAGACCCGCGTCGCTGCATAAGAAAGACAATGGATCACTGTGCGGGCCGCTCACGCCAGACAAAACCGGCCGGCTTCGGCCGGCCGGGCAGGGAGAGGTGGTGCCGCTCAGCGTCGCCTGGCGAACCGAACAGGCCCGCTCCACGGGCCGGGTCCGCAGGAGGGCCGCACCCCACTGGGCCGGGCCGACCCCACTACTGGGTCAGACCCGCCAAACCGGGCCGGGACGACCCCCAGCTTGGTCGGACCCACCGAACCAGGTCGGGCTGACCCACCATCCCACTGGGGTTGACGGGCCAGACCCATTTCGCTTAAACGTGAATAACTTCTAGACCGTGCGTCTGATCGATGCACCGTCTGTGGAATTGGAACCCTTGCGACGAGGCGATCCTTTTGCGATACTCTAAGTGAGTTTTGAAAAAATTTGAAAAATGTGCAGGTTTGGATCGAGCGTAAATCCAACCGGGCCCCTGGAATAGAAATGGTAATAACTCTCAGACCGGGCGTCTGATTGACGCGCCGTCTGTCGCGTTGGGTTTTTTTGATGATATGGAACTTTGGGATACATCAACTTAGGACTTAATGTTAGTCAATGTTTCGACCCCTTTGCTCAAGGAGCGTATCCTTCCAGGATCGAGCGTGCTGTGTGTAGGAACCCTAGAGCTGGCTGCGACTGCGATGATGAGTACCGTACTGGAATCCTCCATGGGTTCGACGACGAAAACAACTGTACTAGAATCCAAGGTGGGTTCGACAGTTCTGACAGAGTAGCTAGTCCTGTATCATGTGTGGGTCCGACATCTTAGATGAATCAGTGACTACATGTGATCATCTCTATTACTCTAGAATATCTGGCCTGTAACCTGTGTGGGTCGGACAGCTTAGACGAGATAGCTGGCCTGTATCCTATGTGGGTCTGACAGCTTAGACGAGATAGTTGGCCTGTATCCTGTGTGGGTCCGACAGCTTGGACGAGATAGCTAGCATGTATCCTATGTTGGTCTGACAACTTAGCTGGTCCAGTATCCTGTGTTGGTCCGACAGCTTAGATGATCCAGTGGCTACATCTGATCATCTATATCTCTCTACAATTGTGGCATACCTATGTGAGCTGAGTCATGTCATTCAACCATTATCATTGTGGTAATTGACTTTACTTCCTGTGTGGAATGGGTTGCGATTGGGCTCAAGAGTTGGATCCGAGCTGAGATTGGTAACTTAGGTATATGTATGGGCATATAACTAAGTAGGGTTGGTTGTTACTTCATGGTTGTATCTTTCTTTTTTTGTTTATCCTTAGAGAATATTGTGATACCTTGTGGGTTCCAGGGTCCCTACTAAGTATCGTTATACACACCCCTATACGGTCTATGCCCGCACCTCGTTGTGTTGGATGAAGACGACAGAAAATGCTGACAGAGGCCGAGAGCACCACGACTGGATGGTACCCAGAGGTGGACCTTGCGACGAGTCGACACACGAAGGAGACTGATAGACATGATTTCTGAGGTGGCCATCTGTACCTACCCTTCAGGTAGTAACCTCAGAGGATGATCTAGGAGCTACTCTTTGCTTCTAGCGGTCTGTCCCTTTTTTACTTGTACTTGTTGTTCAGTTGGGTTAGTGTACTAGCCCATTTACTTTACAACACACTCTTTTGTATTCAGTTTTACTTAGTGTTTACTTCATGTTGCATACTATGATGTGGTTGTTTACTTTTATAAAGGAAATGCCTTCCCAGCTTTGGGGATTACGCCTTTGGTTCTAGTCTCCAGCCCATGGCCTAAGGAATGCGGGCTTGGGGTAGTCACTACACGGTCCCTGAGGAAGGGTCGTGACAATATACATATCATATTTATTCAATAAATACACTTTTATAATCCATCATATAAAGCAGTGATGAAAAATAAATTACATCACTTTATGGAGATGATAGTCTACACATACGCATAAGAAATGTTTACACTTTTTGATGGATGGAATAAAATAAAGGTAAATAATAATTACCGTTATAAAATAATTATTATTTTATAAATATAATATATATTTATTAAACCTATCCTTATTACCATCAGTTTAAAGTAGAAATAAAGAACAAGTCACATCATTGAGCTCAATCGTGTGGGATTGTTACTCATCTGAGGGCATTTAGGTGTAAGAACATGGGTCAGGGTAGCTATGGGATAGATTACATTCAGGTATCGTGGTCTTCTTATGTAAGTAAAAATTTGGGATCCATGGTCCCATGTGAAGGCCTGGTTCTTGACCGACTCTTATAGTGCAAGGGACCGTGTGAGGTTGGTTTCCGAGAGCTGCATGAATTACCACTTCTAAAATTGCATGGATAAAAAGTGTTTGGGGACATTATGATTTCAAATGATCATCTCACCAATCCCATATAACTGACACTTTAATAGAAAAAAAACAAATCACATAACTTTGTTGAGGTGGTAATGCACACATAGGCATGAGCGATACTTTCATTTCCCATTGGATGGAATGCAGAAGGATAATAGTTATTTCATTAATATAATAACAAATAATTACATGGGATATACTGATGTTATAATATTGGAATTTTTAGTATAAAATTTGATTAGTTATAAGAAGAAGTAAAGTTAATTAGATTGGTTAAAATGATTACCTCTTCATTGAGAGTGCTTCTTTAGATTTCTTTTTAAGGACCATAGAGATAGTATTGTTTCGAGACCATAAACTCAAGAATGTGGATAATTATTTTGGGAAGTGTTTTTAGGATTTTTTTGAGATATGTTTCTCAAGGTGGTGTGAATAATATAGGAGTGGTGGTGTCCATTTATAGAGAAGGAAAGGGCACACTTGGATTTATAAAAAAATTGATAGTATTTTTGTCATCTGAAAGTCGAACCAATTTCATATATTTTTAATTTAGGATGACTATGACTCAAAATTATCTCTAAATATAAATTTAGACAAGTATAAGTGGTTTTTTGACCCATATATCTTAGTTTTAAGCCTCGTTAACCCTTTTGATAATTACCGTAACATCAATGTTTTTTAGTCTTTAGGGGTAAAGAAAATTACTATGAAAATAAAAGTGACACAAAAGTGAAAAATTGTGGATATTATAGACCATATACCATTAACTGAGACAAAGATAATATTTTTATTATTTTTAAATCATTTAATAAAATATTATTTTACATAAGATGCCATTAAATTCATTTTCGGGATTATTTAGATAGTTTCACATTGAATAAAACCATATAGAAATGGAATTTGAATATAAAATTTTGACACATCACTAATATATTATATTTACCTATATTTTTTCTGAAAACAATAATTCGTCCAAATTTTATTAATTTTAATATTTTTAAAATCATTTATTTTATTTTTCTATTAAGTGTACAAGTATTATGTCAAAGTTGTACAAGTATTTAACATAATTATTACATCTAAAAAATTAAAAATAAATTTCTGTGATAAAAAAATTAATTAATATTTCAAATAATAATCTAGAAATGAATATAACCTATTTTATTCATATGATAAAATATTATATGTATTAAAACAAACAGTGTAATACTTTGTAATTAATCTTCACTTAAAATAATTTTAGGGTAATTATCAAAGTAAAGTAGAAATAAATTTTAAAACCTTAAAATATAATATGATTAGGGTTGAGAATAATTTATCCAATGAAATAAATGATTTTGATTAAATTTATAAGCCTTATCCCGAAGTTTTAAACATGTTTTACGGATTTTATCATTATCGAGCTGATCAATATTTACCATGGTTACTAATTATAATGAAAAAAATAAAACAAACCTATTTTCCAAATTTTAAACTCATAATTAAAAATATGGAATCAATTATTCAATCCTAAACTTTTATAATTGGTAAAAAACAATTTAATTTAAATGTGTAAAGCAGAAAAACTATTTTTTGAAAAATATGTTTTGAAGCCTAAAAACGAACTTACACAAAAATCATGTATAATACTAATTAAAATTTACCTAATTAAATTAATCATAATTAAATGAGGCTTATTTTAATTTAATATAAAATTTTAAATATATAGGTACTTATAATTATTTGATTTAATGAAAATAAATGGCAGTTTTACAAAAAAATTTATTTTCACTATTTATTGAAAAAATATTTTTAGAAAAAACCTAAAAATTCACCCGAAGCTAATATTGACATGATTAATTAAAAAATTATATTCAATCTCACAAATAAAATTTCTAAATATTATAGAAATTAATTATAGTTTCTTTGAAAAAAATGAGATAAAAACCATTTTTGAAGAAAACAAATTTTTGTAGAATAAAATAACTTTATAGGAAATTGAGTACTTATTTATTATGAATCAATCATACATTAGAATTATCTAAAAAATTTAAACATATTTTACAAATTTGGTTATTGATATTCATACCTACTAGTTTAATAGGTAGTTTATAATGTTCACATTTAAATAACATTATTTTTATAGCATTTTATAGTTTTCTTAAAGCTATCTGTTATGTGTTAAGCATATTATAAAGAATAATATTATTTTAAAGTAAAATTTTATTATGTTATAGTATCTATAATTAAATAAAATTTATCCTTGAAATTTTAATCTCAGTAATAAAGGGTTCAATATTAAAAAAAACATTTTTTGAAAACCTACATCATTCAAAGGGTTAATAAAATTTACTTTTAAAAGGGGAAGTTGAAAACCAAAACTTTACCTGAAAAAAACAGATAATAAGGTTTCTAGATATGGAAAAAATTAACAGGAAGTGAAAATATGTACATGGAGGAGAAACATAATGTTCAAATTATGATAGTGAATAAAATAAAACATAGTAATGAGAATGTTAATAACCCAAAACCATAAATGAGTGAGGGGTGAAAAATACCATCAGTTCTTCAGAAATAATTATAAAAAGAAAAAAAATTCATTTTCAAGATAATTTTTTCATTAATTAAGGAATTATTTTACCATTAAATTTAATAAAATATACTTACTTGATTTATTTAGATTCATTAATATTATTTCATCATTTGGTTTCATGTTACAATTAGTTTCAAACACTTTTCATCCTATATTCCAATGATGAATAAAAAATATAGATTTTTCATACCTAAATCCTTATAAAAAACTTTTAATAGATCATAATATCTATAAAATGTAGAGAATAAATTCATACTATCTCTATTGAGTTACCAAAACCAATAATGATTAGTACATGAAAATATAACTAATCTAAATATATTATAATTTAAATGATTATTCTTAATGATTTTAACAATAATACACAAATATATACTTAATTATTCCTAGAAATAGATAAATTGAAAAAATATTTAGTGAATTCTTATCCAATATTCAAAACAAAAAATTTATAAATGAAAAATTTCCAAATTAAATTTAACTTTAATCCTCAAACAACATAATTCATCTCATAATGTCACATAAAAAACACATGAATACCTTGATCACATATTCTTATAAAAAATGCTCACCATTTCCCAAAATAACTTGAATCACTAGAAAACCTCAATGAAAACATAACTTATTCCAAAAATTAACTATATAGAAACTATACACTATATTCAATAAATTAAAAAAATGAAATAAAATTCAACATAAACCACTTTTTCCTCAAATCACTAATCAATTTCAAATTCACCAATAATATCAAATTTATTTTATCCATAAAAACTAGATATTTATCCCAACTAAACATGTTTATCTCACCATTAGACATATATTAAGAGTTATCAATCCCTCAATCATGTGTTTTCCAAAAATATTGTCATTAACCGGTCAGGTCGTCATCCGACCCGGCGCCCAACCCGGTCAGTGACGTGGCCCAAAGGGCATTACCGATCCCCACGGGCTGGCACAAGTGCCTGGGTATCGAAATAGTATGTGGGAACGATTTACCCGAAAGAAGAAAGAGAGAAAAAACTAACAAGATAATTAAACTGAGACCGGAACAGACAACCAAACATGCCTTTAAACCATAAACAGATCTAAGTCGATAAATCAACTAAAAACCCAAAGTAAACAACAACAAGGATAGAAAAATAAACTCAAATACCAACCTCCAAGCGGCATGATAAGCCGCATCTCCAAGCTACCAACACCAACCTGCACGCGAAGTCCAATAACATCCGAACCACCATCACTGAGCAGGATGCTTCAACCTGGAATACACAAAGAAAAAGGTCTACATACACCTAAAGGTGTATGTAGGGTGTGAGAGAAGAGCCCAATAAGATTCCACTGGGGGAAGATTCCATGCATAACCATTTAAATGACGAATACATTTTCCAGTAAAATAGACAAAAGGGAAATAAGTGCTTAAACAATATTTAATGAAAACAATTTTTTATGACAGGTGCTTCAAATGAAAACGAATTTAAAGACAACAACATAAATTAAAGAGAAGAATTAGACACTTGAAAACTTTTAAAGAAAACAAGATTTATGAAAACCATTTCAATTAAAACAGATTAAAATAAAACACACACACACTCACACTTACTTTTTAAGATAACCAAAGTTTCGCACCTATGGACATAAAGTAACCAAGGAGACCCAAATATGGGAGAGGCCTCATGGGTGTTAGCTAGCTCGGGTCCCTAGATCTTCGTGTCTCGGTGATGCATGGCTTAGAAGCCACAACCCTCAGAAAACATTTCTTAGAAGGCCACGACCCTCAGAAAACGTGGCTTAGGTGACCACAACCCTCAGAAAGTCATATTTTTAGTTAGTGTTTCAATCATCAGTCCTACTAGTGAAACTAGGTTGAGTAACCTCCAGAACATTTTCCCACTAGTCCTAGTTCACCTCCCTAGATACCCCGGCTTCCCGCTTTGTTCTCAAAAAATTTCAAGATCATAATAGGTGCACATCACATAAGAAATCCAAGCAAAACACCACACATGACAACATACCATTTACCCCATCTATTATACCTTTAAATTCAAGATCATGTCAAATGTTAGATTTATGCATAAAATCCTAGATGATTACTTACACACACCAAACCATCAATTACACACCCAAAATATTTTTTGAAATATTACGCACACCCAAAATCCTTTTAGGACTTAATCTGCATCGCATACAAATTGCACTAAACCAGCAGAATAGTTTTATAAAAATACTTTTTATAATCAAGAAATCCACCAAGAGAATTTACTATGTGATTTCCAAGCATGCGGAAAAAATATTTAGAGGAAAAATCCTTCCCAAAACATTTTTCAAGACAAACACATTTTTAATAATATGTCAAAACACAATTGCACCATCCACACTTCCTAGAACACACTACACAGTTTTCAAAACATCGATAAATAGTCCAAAGTAGGTTTTCACAATAAAATTCATCAAATTCACTTAAACATAAGTATAACCAATTAAATGCATAGAAAAACTTAGTCCAAAACACCTTCACAGCATGTAAACTACTTAGAAATTGTGCTGAATTAATTAAATTAACAAACGAATCCACGAGACAATTTATAAAACAATTTTCAGAATATTTCACATGAATCAAAATACTAAAAATGCAATCAAAAATTAATCTATGACTCGGCGCAAATTGACACTAAACCAGAACATAGTTTTTATAATTTATAAACTACAAATAAACAGTTCAACATTAATTATCACATAAACACACCTATATCACATATGCATGTCAACCTAAATTAAAAAATTATTTTCATAAAAAAACTAATTAGACAATATGCTAAATTAATTTAAAAGAAAAATTAATTCATCAAGCAATGGTTAAATGCAAAATCACCTACCGGTGTGGAGCAACTTCCGAAAAAAGATGTGAAAACACCGTTGCACCTTGACCGCACCACAATCGACCAAGAATAGACCCTAAATCAATAAACCAGACCAACAAGATTTAAGATCAAACTCTAATTGGATCCCCTTACCCACTTTATAACCAAAATTCATGGATAAAAAAGGAAATAAGACTCCACTGGGGGTTTCTCACATGGAATGAGGGAAATACATCAGCCGACATGGGAGGTGGCGTGCCGGAGTAAGTCACGGCCAGCAGGGGAGGGTGCGAGGTGATGATTTCCGGACAAGGGTGCACGCTAGTGGGGAGGCTGACAAGGATGTAGGGTGGTCGCACAGCGGACTAGTCGGGGAGCTTGGGGTGCGGCACGATGGGACCAGGTTCTCCAGGGGGTGTGACAGGTCTGATCGGGGAAGGCAGGGTGTGACGTGAGGGAGGTGGCCGGACGACTTTCCAAAAGAGCCGAAGACCCAAGGGAGATGATGCCGCGAGCAGACCCCGAGGGGAGGGGGAAACACGACGCTTGTGTAAGGGGGGCTAAGCCCTAAGAAAAAAAAGTGTGGGGGGAGATAAAAAGAAATAAATAAAAATAAAAATAATATTAAAATAAGTAAAATAATAATAATGATAATAAACTAAAATTTGAATAATTATGTTAGTAATAATAAAAATAAATAAAAACCCAATTGATAGTGATAAAATAAAATAAAAATTTATTTCAATTGTGATAATAATAATAGTAATAATGTCCCTAAATATCATTATTGATATTATTATCTTTAAAAAATTATTTACTTTTATTTTTATTTCATCACACGTTTAATTTTATTTCTTTATTAGTAATACATTTTATTTAATTAATTAAACCGTGCGAGGTCAAAAAGTGACCCAAGTGAGGCTGTGTGGCCTCGATCGTGGGGCACTGGATGCAACCAAGGGAAAATCAAGCGTTTTTAAGTAAGTCATAAAAATCATTAAGCTGATATTCAACCTAAACTACTAGACACAAAAAAAATTAATAAAATAATTAATTCAAAGATGATGGGTGTGACAATTCTCCCCATCATAAAGATTTCCATCCCCGGAAAGCCAAAACTAAGGCTGAGACCAAAAGTAAGAAACAAAACCCCCTTGAAGTCCAAAGAGGATCCCTATGAAAACAAGAAAAAAGAGACAAACACATCGTGCTTAGAGAAATTGATTTAATAGAAAACTTCAAGAAACTCGTAAAAGAATTTCTGATATGTGCCACCCGTCCCAAAGAGCTAGAACACCTCCAGTTGATTGTTTTAGAAAATGAGCTCTTGAACCCACAGAAACCAACCTCACAAACTGAGACACCTCACTTCCCATAGAACAAAAACCCACCATTTTTTTGGAAGGAACAACCAAGATCAAGTAATATCCCAAGAACACTCTCATCACCTAATACCAAGTAACATCTAGGAACTGGACCAGAAGGCAAAAATGGGGAAATCCCAAAGGGGCTCCCCACCATTAGAAATCTACTGATGCCCAAGGCGAGACTGAAAACTGATACGATAAGGCCCAGACAGACTGCCCACTATTATGAAAATGACCAACCCGTTTCATTTCAAAGACAATTTTGTGAGACCCATCGTGGGTCTCCCCACCATTAGAACTGAAAGAAGATACAAAACTTTAAAAAATTCCCGAAGGTGACCAAACACCCCACCACGAGGGACGAGGAGGGTGGGGCCCGACTACTGGGACTCAAAACCACGACCCAAGACAAACCAACTTCTCTACATCCTTGGATGAGCACTATTCCAATTTGAGACCAATTTACCCACTAGACCCCCATAATGACCACTCAAGAGATTACATTCGATGGGATGCAACCCCCAAGACTTCAAGGTGACAAGATGACCACACATCCTCATGTCCACGGGAAGTCCCATGCACCCAAACGGGTCATTCAGAATGGGACCACATGAAACAATTTAAACCTCCTTCACCTTTAATATCGTTGATAGAAATAAAGCTAGGGTCCCATACCCTACTGGGGTTCCTGAAAACGCGCTAGCTTCACTCTGAGGCCTCTGGCTGGAGCCCTGATGTTTGAAGCATCTTCTACCTCGCAGTCAGTTATTGAAGACTCCCGAACGGAGCTTCTCCTTTTTGGTGCCACACGCAACCACACCGCAACCGAGACAATGCCAACAACCACAACACACCACAACATCCAACCACTTTTTCATAGCACATCTACCAAAATAGGTGTTTAGATAATGTACATGAATCACCTATTCCCTTTAACCAAGAAACATAAGAAAGAAAGACGCATGACAAACACTCACCTTTGAATAGTAACTCCCCAAAAGGAGGACACACTCCTATGAAAACAGGGATTTTAGAAGGGTTCTATGAAATTTACCTTTGCACTTTGAAGAGAACTCCCACTACAACATGTCACCAACATGAACCTCATGGCTGATGAAAGCACTATGAGCCTTTGAAAACATCAACCAACCTCGATAATTCCGAACCTCCTTCACCCTTACCAGTGGAATTCCTTTCACCATTTCCAGGGTAACCTTTAGACACAACAGTTTCAAACTTCATGCCCGACAACTCGAAAAACTCAAGGTGACCAAAGCTCCCTTGAAATCCTCTTGTGACCGCCATCCTGTTGCGAGAGGATCTGCTTAACCGAAAATGATAAGGTATAAACTTATCATTATCAATCAAAAGGGAGAGTCCTTGCTTTAATCAACTAGAGGGACGACCAACGGTGGATTACCCGTGGCCACGCCCAACTGCATGTCAGTGCTTTATGGGGGCCTACACTAGTCAAGATAGAGAACCACCGACCTAATTAAACTGGTCCAATGGCCAAGACATATCGCAATAGAACACTAAGCGTGCAGGGGGAACCACTGCAAGGGCTTCCCGAAGTAATTTTTAGAAGAACCCATTAACCACACACTTGAACTCCAACTTACAAATAAAATAATCAAACTTGAACAAAATTCAGTCAAAAAGGATTCTCAACTCAAAATGCCTCACATTCAATGTTTCAAAATCACAAGGGAACACCATGAAATCATTGGTTACTAAAACACCAATTTTTCATTTAACCAAAACATTTCAAAAATAAGAAATGCTTGTGTATTGTACAAACACCAATGGTGTCCCATGGGCCTCACACATGCATGTTATTGTGCCACACCGACTCCCACCTCATGTCTATCCAGGAACTCATCCACTCGTTCCATTAACCATTTCTCTTTCCAATATACATTCATGCATGTGGTTTCCCATGAGGACACCAAGAATAAAAAACAAACCTTTCTATTTTTTTCAAAACCAAAACATTCAATCCACACTTTTCAAACATTACACATCAATTTTTTTTTCACTTCATTTCAAAACAATTTTCAAGACCGAATCATTTTTTCCCCTAAAACCCAGATTTTCATGAATCCAAAACAAAGAGACGAGGAACAATGTAGGAGGAAACTAGTGTGAGTGTGTGACTGGAACATATGATTGGCGACCATATTCCAGTCACGCCACTGCCACGGGGGTATTCTAGGACAGCGTCCCCAGCTCCACATGGCTTGATAGATGCTGCGAGCTCACTAGGACCACTGACCCTACTCCCTTTCCATTTCCCCTAAACAAGACTAATCACAAGGACCAAAGACTCAATAGACCTCAACTTACCCTGGTAACTCGAGTCCCACCACGAGGTGTGACGGCCAGGCACCTTTCTCATAACCAGAAAATCGAGTTCCGACACCCTTAACTCCAATCTACCATGACTCTATCCCAAAAGAGAACGACCCAAGAGAGAAAACATATCTCTGATACCAATTTTTCATGAACCAGGTCGGGTCGTCATCTAACCCGGCGCCCAACCCGGTCTGCGACATGGCCTGAAGGGTGTTCCCGATCCCCATGGGCTGGCACAAGTGCCCGGGTATCCAAATAGTATGTGGGGACAATTTACCCTAAACAAGAAACAATGAAACAACTAACAAGATAAATAAACTGAGATTTGAACAGACAACCAAAAACGACTTTAAACCATAAACAGATCTATGTTGATAAATCAACTAAAAACCCAAAGTAAACAACAAGAAGGACTAAGAACTAAACTCCAATACCAACCTCCAAGAGGCATGATAAGCCGCATCTCCAAGCTACCAACACCAACCTGCATGCGAAGTCCAACAACATCTGGACCACAATCATTGAGTAGGATGCTTCAACCTAGAATACACAAAGAACAAGGTCTACAAACACCCAAAGGTGTATGTAGGGTGTGAGACAAGAGCCCAGTAGGATGCCACCGGAGGAAGATTCCATGCATAACCATTTAAATGACAAATACATTTTACAGTAAAATAGATAAAAGGAAAATAAGTGCTTAAAAAGTATTTAATGAAAACAATTTTTTATGACATGTTCTTCAAATGAAAACAAATTTAAAGACAACAATATAAATTAAAATTAAGAATTAAAAACCCGTACACTTTTAAATAAAACATGATTAATGAAAACTGTTTCAATTAAAACATATTAAAATAAAACACACACACACACACTTACTTTTTAAGATAACCAAAGTTTCGCACCTATGGACGTAAAGTAAACAAGGAGTACAAAATATGGGAGAGGCCTCATGAGTGTTAGCTAGCTCGGGTCCCTAGATATTTATGTCTTGGTGAAGCATGGCTTAGTAACCACGACCCTCAAAAAATGTGGCTTAGAAGACCACGACCCACAGAAAACGTGGCTTTGGTGACCTCAACCCTCAAAAAGTCATATGTTTAGTTAGTGTTTCAATCGTCAGTCATGCCTGTGAAACCGGGTCGAGTCACCTCCGAGACACTAGCCCACTAGTCCTAGTTCACCTCCCTAGCTACCCCAGCTTCCCACTTTGTGCTCAACAAATTTCAAGATCATAAAAGGTGAACATCACATAATAAATCCAAGAAAAACACCATGCATGACAACATACCATTTACCCCATCCTTTCTACCTTTAAATTCAAGATCATGTCAAATGTCAGGTTTATGCATAAAATCCAAACTGAGTACTTACACACATCAAACCATCACTTGCACACCCAAAATCTTTTTTGAAATATTACGCACACCCAAAATCCTTTTAGGGCTTAATCTGCATCCCTTACACATTGCACTAAACCAGCATCATAGTTTTATAAAAATACATTTTATAATCAAGAAAACCACCAAGAGAATTTACTATGCGATTTCCAAGCATGTGGGAAAAAAATTAAAGGCAAAAGCCTTCCCAAAACATTTTTAAAGACAAACACCTTTTTAATAATACGTCAAAACATAATTGCACCATCCAAACTTCCTAACACACACTGAACTGTTTTCAAAACACCGATAAACCGTCCAAAGCAGGTTTTCAAAATAAAATTCATCAACTTCACTTAAAAATAAGTCTAAAAAATTTAATGCACAACAAAACTCAGTCCAAAACACTTTCACAGCATGTAAACTACTTAGAAATTGAGTTGAATTAATTAAATTAACAAACGAATCCACCAGATCATTTATAAATTTTTTTTTCCAGAATATGTCGCATGAATCAAAATACTAAAAATGCCATAAAAATTTATCTATGACTTGGCACAAATTGAAACTAAACCAGAACACAGTTTATATAATTTATAAACTACAAATAAACAGTTCAACATTAATTTTCACATAAACACACCTATATCACATATGCATGTCAACATCAATTAAAACATTATTTTTATTAAAAAAATCAAATTAGACAATATGCTAAATTAATTTAAAAGGAAAATTAATTCATCAAGAAATGATTAAAGCAAAATCACCTACCGGTGTGTAGAAAATTCCAAAAAAAGATGTGAAAACACTGTTTTACCTTGACCGCACCACAAGCGACCAAGAATAGACCCTAAATCAAGAAACCAGACCAACAAGATTTAAGATCAAACTATAATTTGAGCCCCTTACCCACTTTATAACCAAAATTCATGGATAGAAAAGGAAAGAAGACTCCACCGGGGGGTTGGTCACGCGGATGGAGGGAAAGGCGTCGACCGGCATGGGAGGTGGCATGCCAGATTAAGTCACAGCCAGCGGGGGAGGATGCGGGGCGACGGTTACCGGATAAGGGTGCACGCTAGTGGGGAGGCCGACAAGGATGTTGGGTGGTCGCGCAACAGACTGGTCGGGGAGCTCGGGGAGCTTTGTGATGGGACCAGGTTCTCTAGGGGGTGCGATAGTTCTTATCGGGGAAGGCAGGGCACGACGTGAGGGAGGTGGCCGGATGGCTTGCCGGAAGAGCCGACGACCCAAGGGAGACGCCGCCGCGAGCGGACCCAGGGGGGAGGGGGAAACCCGATGCTGGTGTAAGGGGGCGAAGCCCTAAGAAAAGGGGGGGGGGATAAAAATAAATAAATAAAAATAAAAATAATAATAAAATAAGTAAACTAATAATAATGATAATAAAAAAAATTTGAATAATTATGTTAGTAATAATAAAAATAATAAAAACCCAATTGATAGTGATAAAATAAAATAAAAATTTATTTGAATTGTGATAATAATAATAATAATAATTTCCCTAAATATAATTATTAATATTATTATCTTCAAAAACTTATTTTATTTTATTTTTATTTCATCACAAGTTTAATTTTATTTCTTTATTAGTAATCCATTTTATTTATTTAATTAAACAGGGTGGGGTTGAAAAGTGACCCAAGCGAGGCCGTGCGGCCTCGACCGTGGGGCACTGGACACATCCAATGGAAAATCAAGTGTTTTTAAGTAAGTCCTCAAAATCATTAAGCCGAGATTCAACCTAAACTACCCGACACAAAGAAAATTAATAAAATAATTAATTCAAAGACAACAGGTGTGACAAATATCCCATTACCACTAAATCCATTTTTTAGATTATCAATTTTGGTCAACATATTCTTGTAAATCCTTAAAGAAAAAAAACTATTGTATAATTATTAGATGTTTCATGATTCTTATAACCATAATATCATTGATAAAAAAATTTATATAACAGAATTCTTGAATCCCAATACATAAGCACTTTTATAATTCCACACAAATGACTGGCATAGTATATTCCCTTCCATGGTCTAATATTTTTCCATTAGATTAGGGAGTTGACTCATATAATTCCCAGTTTACCAAATCATAAGACATTGAAACATAAATGCTACTTTAGTATGTACTTTATTTGAATATGTTAAACTTTTATTTTCCCTTAATAATTACTTACTCTATGTCCTCCTTTTCAATAGCCAAAACATCATCTCATTCATTTGAGATATTTTTATAAGTGATCCTTCCCACATTATCAAAATGTAAGAATACAAATATTCTTTCCTATATGGGCTTCATGAAACTTCATTTTAATCTAATTTGGTTCATTCAAAAATCCTCATATGTTTATTCTATCAATAAAATATCAAGATATCTGGTTAGTCATAATCATAAGATTTTACATTCCTTATCCCCTTTCATTTGTTTACTCATGAGTAAAATTAATTCATCACCCATCATATTTAGTGGTAACACAATTCCTTCTGTTTTAATCTATTAAATGAAATAAAAAATCATTTAGTGGGAAATAATAATCACAGTGATTAATCATATAATCATGAGAAATTATCCCCAAAACGTCTCAATCATGATACCATTTCAATCTATGACACCTTAGGTTTAACTCAGGTCATCTGTGGTCATTATCTATTCAAATACTTTATAATGATTCATAAAGAAAATCTGAATTAACACAAGAATTTCCCCAATGAGAGTCTATCTAGGTGTGTAGTCTAAGGCCTAATCATCATGAACCAATTTTGATCAAGTTAATACCAAATACATCCCATTCATATTTATTTCCCCTAGGTTCATCTTGTATTAATGTAATTAATTTTAATTTAGTTATAATTAATTATTTTGGAATGATTTAGTGTGAGTTAGAAACCCATGGAAATCGGTGGGGGCCAAATAGAATGGGGTGACTCAAATAATGTCATTGGGATTCTCATGAATTGGAGTTGACCTCGTTTGAGGAAGGTAGTCTCATGTACTCTACCATTTTGGGTATATTAATTTATATTAGAATGTGGTATGAGGTTCTCCCCCTTGGGTGAGTGACACAAATTACCATAATGATTTATGAATAATAATTATTCTTATTTAATTAATTAGTCTAGATCCATAATTAATTAATAGAACAATGCTTGATATAATTAGACAAAGTTCCAAGGGCCCTACTAAAACCTTATGAACTGGATTTATACTAGTCGCCTATGGAGGTGGGTTGATCACATATGTGTTACTTTGACTACATGGATACCTTGAGATGTGTTTTTTAGCTTCTTGAGACTTAGATCCCCTAAGAACATGTCATCTATTTGATCACATGTGTATTTGTTATGATTCTTGATGATATTCTATGATCTATTTATATGTTCACTCTTATTACCTTAATGTGATATATGTTTTGGAATAAATTGTTGACCACATTTAATTATAATATCATGTGGGTGCATCCGTAGCCATGAGACCCTTTTTTATTCTTATTTCCATGAGTTTTATTTTGTATCATGTATTACTATGTTTAATTAATGATCAGATGTTATTTTTTCCTAAATATTCTTCATTATGATAGGATATTCTATGACTATATTTTATGCTCTACCCTGCTATGTATGTTGGACACACCTTTTGAAATATTTATTTTGTATTTTGAGCATATGGAACACTTTAGTATGGCTATCCCTTGAAGGGAAGTATGCATGGGGCACGATGTTGAAAACCAAGTACCTAAGTACAGTTTAGGAGAATGATAACATGATTTATTTATCATATATCAATGCATTGAGGATTTTTAGAACATGAAAATACTCAATGTATTTTGGAATCCAAGAAATATGATATCTCAAATGCCTTTAGGATTCTGAGAGACATGTCACCAAGCCTTGTGGCTAGTAAGCCTTTTAGCCTCAAACAAGTCTTGATGACTTTTGGAATCCAAGTATATGATCACGATTCATCTTTGTGGCTTGAAACAAGACTCAAAAAATTATGGATTTTAGGTACATGTTCATAAGTTTTCCTTTTGGCCCGACTTAGACTCAATGACATACGGATTTTGAGTACATTTTCACTAGTTAGTATTAGGGACCGACATAGACTCAGTTCTCTGAGGATACCAAGAAACATAATGCAAGCCTTGTGGATAGGACTTAATCTATTATAACTCTGTTTATGTTTATCCATTCATTATGGAGTTGAAGAAGGTATGACCAGGGTTCCTAGAGACTTGGTAAGTTATCAATTTCACAATATATGGTTGTTTATTACTTTTGTGTGGTTGGTTATATTATTCTATATTGTTTAATTATGTAATGAATTTTAACATTATTATAATATTATCACATGGACATATACTTCATATAAATTTTTGTGTACTGGACTACGTTGGTGGTGTCCAACTATGTTGTAATCACACAATACTCAGGCATCCATGGAACTTGGGTACCTGAGAAGCCCTCAGTTATTGTAGGTATAGGTTGGGATGAGTTATAATTCGATCATTTAATAGGGTATCTCTCTTTGAGTTAAGATACACAGATGAGATAAGGGTTGGTGTGGCAGAGACTCCTTATTATTTGTAATTTCATTTTTTTGTATACATGATTGGATCAGTTCGTGATCAACTATTATATCTTTATTTCACTTTTCAGTCTTTTTTTACATATATTAATACTGTTATTGGTTTACACATATTATAATCGTATACTATTTTAAATGTAGGTTTATTTATCTTTTATTTTTGTTCACTCTAATTGATTGTATAGTCTCCCCATGGTTCCAATCGAGACCCTCACTACTAGTTGGAAGCCTATAGTGTATGAGGAGGCACACATGAGGTTATGTTTGATTCTAGTTCAAACATGATGATTTTGTTTGATATGTTCCAAAATGGTATTAGAGTATATAATGTCATTTTTCTCTATTTTGGGGGTTGGTATATAGGAGACCCAAGTTGTGTTAGAGTTTGTGACGAAAATCAGACTGGTACATCATAAACACCTTTTCTAAGGGATGTCTAGGTTACCAGGACATGAAATTGATGTTCTTGGTTTATGTTCTTATTATATGTTTTCGCCTCATGTGATGCACATGGATTTTGAGGTTGTTATTTCACATGGATTTTCCTCTTGGCTGTATAAGCAAGAGGAATCACATGTATCATATTCAGCATGTTCGTTTCTCATGACATATATGTTGCTTATGTGTGACTCCATTTACCCCTATGTGTGTCTAATTTTGATATTAGGTCATGTGAGACTATTGTGTGATTCACCTAGGAGGTGATGGTGTTAGAAATGATGAAGTTTATGGTGATGCAGTTCCTATGTGTAGTTATTTTACCATACACCTATTTAGTTATTGTCGAGAATTAAATACCTTAGTAATAACCTTTTATGAGTAGCCAATGGATCATTCCAGTTTATAAAGTTCACTACTATGTCCTATGTGGAGTGATTCATCTATAACTTCATGGAATACTATGTAAATAAACGTGGTATCTAAAAAATCTTGATGTGGTTAGTATTAGAGAAAAAATATTCTGATTTTTCATAGAGATATTCTAATATAAATTTATATGGGTTGTAATCCCTAGTGAAACCTTTTACGGGTGTTTTGTAGGACATTGTGGCCTTAGTATTGCAGATCTAGTTATTAGTAGTTTGGTGTCTTGTACTGCTTGTAAGTTACATAAGTTATAGTATTTATTGTAAAGGAATCATCATTGTTAATTATGAAGGGTAGTTCTTATCTGTGAAAATTCCCATCGCATGTGAGTTGCCTTTGTAAGGATTATATGGTGGTCTTTACAAGTAGTTTGGTAGCCCTAAATTGTTAACAACCCGAAGTGATAATAACTAAGTTAAAAGGTTAGGATTTAAGAGTATGGTGGTTTCATAATATCTTGATCTATCACCCATGAGTTTGGTGGTGTGTGGTAAAATTTGGTGTCAAGGAGTTGCCTTCCCTAAGAAGGAACACTATGGTTTCTCAGGTTTGTTATAAATGGATCGATATGGAGCATTGGTACATGAAAAGGCGAGTGATTCTAGTTTGTAGGACCCAAGTACATTGGAAAATCACTGAATTGGAATAAATATTTATGTTTTCTTACCTTTCTAGGAGTTCCTTAATGTGTGATATTTTTTATAGTGGTTTCATAAGCACAGTTGAACCATTTGGAATAGAGTGGTGATATAACAGATGAGAATATTTCTGGTTATATGGATGATCCCTACGAGGCTAGTAATGGCATGTGAAAAACAAATTAGATTCAAGGAAAACCATGATTCTAGTAACCGGTGTGTCTGGAGTGAAACTAATAGGGCTTAGAAACCTTGAGGTTTCTATGAGTGGAGTTGTCTCCATGGATAAAGATATCCTTGATAGTGGATCAGGGTACCATTGGATGGTCACCCCTAGACGTCGTCGATGGAGTTGTTTTTGTTCATTTTGAATCTTGTGTGAGGGGACATGACCTATCTGGATGGAGGTCATAACCTATACCCATACTGTTGTAGAACATTATATAGACCGATAATGTATTGTTAGATGTAGTGGACTGCATTCTAAGAAATTTTGGTTTATCTGGCATGTGGTGGTTTTCTAAAAAATCTGTTTGATTAGAAATTCATGTTCAGTCATTATATTTGGTAATGGAATAGTTATCATCTAATTATATTTATATAATAACTATGATGTGAAATTTTTTACACTCTTATATTGGGAATCATTAACCTATCATGTGTGAAATAACCTATCTTGTGGGAAGGGTCATGGTCTGTGTAAGATTGAACATTGGATGATCATTATGACTCCATAGATCAATTTTTAGTGGTCCCAAGAATATATGGATCATGGTTGAATTTATGATGTTTAATTGGATGTGGTTATAAGTAAATACAATATGTGGGATATTAACTCAGGGAAGAAATTAGTTCATAAAAAGAGGGAGTTAGATGATTGGTACGTTCATGTTTAGTTGAGATCCTTGAGGATGTTGCAAGAATTTGATGAATCAACTAGAGAAATAACTCAGAGTCGATAAAGACTTTGGTACAGATGTCAGACTGATATAACAATTCCTCTAAGGCTTGAAGTATCATGATAGTGGCTTCATGGGTTATGGTTGTTAAGGAAATAACATTTGTATGTAGACATATGGAAAATCACCAACTAGTATATGACTAAAAACTGAATGTAGTGGGTTGGAACAACATTAAACTCATCCTATGTGGTACAACTGATGTGTTTAAAATCTTTTAGCACCTTTCAAGAATGTTTAGCTTATTCAAGTTTCATTAGTTGGTAGAGACTTGTTGGATTGGTTTGGAATCTTGAATGAGGTGTTTGTATTGACTTCCAACTTATGTATTACTTTGATAGATCATGCATAACTGAACTACACCATGTGTGTCATTTTACTATTGGAAATATTGAACCGTATGCAAATTCACATGGTGGGAAGAACCCTAATTCTAAAAGCTGAATCTAGTAGGGAAACAACAATGTTTTAGGTTTAATGAATGTGGAAAACATAGTCTCAGTATTGGAAGATAATGAGATTTTGGATTGGATTCTTATGTTTTCCTTAGATTTGTATAGTGGTGGCATGATGAGTGTTTGGAGTGATTGAATCCTTGAGGCAACACTCATTGTTCAATGATGGAATATAAATAAATCCTTGCAGATTATGATTATTATAGATCAAATGGTGTATTTTGTGTCCTACCAAAAGTTCCCAGAGACAAGAATCATTATAATGAGGGCATTATAATGGATTGTGCTATTATGTTTTTTAAATTTCAAGGGATTTTTGATACTTTTTTTCCTAAATGGAATTTTTGATAACTTGGAATCATAATGAAGTTATTAGTGTTTCATCATTTCAAAATGGTTTTTTCATACTAGGCTCAAGACTTGGGTGATGACCAGGGGTCCGAGAGAGTTACAGAGGATTGGAAATAAACCTTATACCATTAAAAAGTGATGTAGTAGCACATTCACATCATGAATAGTGTATTCATAATGTGAGGAAGTTTCATGGGATGGATCAAAATGTATTTTGTCATGAATACATAGTCGGAGGACTATACATGAAAATTTACAGTGTGACGCTATTTTTCACACCTTGACACAAGATGGAATTTCCTAATTAGTGTTTTCCCTTGAAATTTCATGACATGAAAAAATATTTCCTACTAAGAATACCTATTGAGTTGTTTTATGGAGGTATTTATAAGAACAAATTTATTATAACCCCTCAAAATTTATTCCCTAGAATCCATTATTATCATTTTATTGCGAATGGGAGGTTTTAGATTTTGAGAGCTCATATGATCTTGTTTCACCATTGATTAAAGCACTATTCATTGTGATAAATCCCTCTTGGTATGACTTATCTCTTGAAATCCCTTGACATCTCTTTTCTCTTCAAATTATTTTTGATCATAGGTTGATTCTGATTAGGTATTTTAGAAGGAAATTACACTGGATCTCAAAGGAATAGTATGAGGATGACTTGACTTGGATCAACATGGAAAGAGAATGATGTGTGATGATGAATGTGTTCCACTTATGAGAATTTTGGTAAAGTTATTCCTTTGGTTTAAATCTTCTAGTTTCTACAATTTAATCATATTAAATTGGTTGTTGTTGTGTCACCACATGATAAGGCATTTTCCCAATTCAGTGTTAGATGAAGGTGAAAAACCTATCCTGGGTTTTTGGTTATGGATCCAATGAGGTAATGACATCTCATAATTATTTCAGAAATTGTTCCTTTTTCCTCAATTGTGGGTTCTTCTTGTATTAATTTAATTAATTATAATTTAGTTATAATTAATTATTTTGGAATGATTTGTCATGAATTAGAAACCCATGGTGATTGATGGATACTTAATGTACTTGAGCATATAATGATCTAGGATTAACAAATATAGATATTACATCATCTTAGATGAATATTCATCACATTAAAAAAATACATGCATGAGGACCATAATTGTTTAGTGTATTTGGAAACATGGAAACATAAAATTCTAACTTAGTGAAAGATCTTCAATATCTCCCCAAAATATCTTCTCATTTAGCACTCCTACTTAAAAAATTTCTTCATAAACCGGGGAAAGAAAACTTATGAAAAGGGTGATCTCAGATGTCCAATAAGGGTAAATAAGGGAGATATGTAAGCATAACATCCGAATAATGTTATAAGAATGCAATCATAATATTAAAAGATCATACCCTTCAAATCAAATATCATAAAAATTAATCATGTCATAAAGAGTGGTAGTTCATTAGGCAGGAATCATAAGGGAATGAAGAGCATAAGAAATAAAATCATAATATAGGAATAAGATATAGAAATGTGGAAGTCACATAAACATATATTATCATTCTCTTTAATTCAAAGATCATTTCCAAAAAATTATCTGAGAACCTTATAGTGACTACACCTACCAGGCGGGACACACCACCATCCCAATCACAGTCCGTTACTTATAAGGGAACATGTTTCCCCATATTCCCATAGTGAACCGAATTTCCCCATCTTCCCATAGTGGATCAGGTTTCCCCATCTTTCTATAGTGGATCAGGTTTCCCCATATTCCATAGTGGATCAAGACCGCCAAATTGATTATCATCATTATCTCATGAGATATAAATCATTACCTAATGCTTTGGAGGGAGATATTAGACTGACCTGCCACATAATAAAATCATATATACATGTTCTACAAGATAATAAAACTTTCATCATATGACGTCCCATAAAAATATATGGTTTTCATAAACATCATATCATAACCCATTAAATTAAATGGGAATTATAAACATGTCATCATATCATAACCTGGGGTGAAGGGATAAGTTTCATAATCATTTCATCAAAGTATAACCCATGAAAATAAGTGGATTTCATAATTATAAAACCCATGTAAGAGAACCATGTGTCATAAATACCATTTTATGAAATCATAAACCATTAAAGGAAGAATATTAATTATATTATTGTATCATGTCAACAAAAAATCCTAAACTATATCAATGGAAGCCATCTTATATTGAAAATGATTTTGAAAGATCACTTGGTGAATTTATTAAGGTAAAATATCATTTTCTTGAAATTAACTTTATAAAACATAGAACATAATCAAAACCATTTTCTTAAAATAAACAGTTGGAAAACATAAAAGTAAGCTTTAAAATCATTTAAAATTTTTCTTGAGTAAAATTTCATTTCTTCTTAAAAAATGATTTTTGGAACATAAAATCTTCTCAGAACCATTTTATTTGAAAATGAGCTTGAAGAAAATTTGAAAACATTTTTTCTTTGAAAAATTATGAAGCAATCTTGAAATAATTTTGAAAACTCTTTTTCCCTAGATAATTTATAAAAGAATATTGAAAATCATTTAAAACACGTTTTAAACATAATTTTTTTTGAGACATTTTTCTTTGAAAACCAAATTAATAACAAAAATTCTAGAATATTAGGAAAAAAATTTCTTATAAGAAATAAATTTGTAATATTATAAAGGAATATTCAAGTAAATTGCGGTCATGATAGTGGGTAAGTCTGTATATTTCCAATATTCTTTTGGCACCTAAATAAGTTTAGAAAAGTGCCTTGATAAGAAAATGAAAAGAATAATACTTTTAATTTTTTTTAAAAAGATAAAATATGTGTAAAAATTCACTTTAAACATCATAGGTTAATAGTAAAAAAATTTGGAAACATTTTTAGAAAAAATAGTTTTGAATGAACACAAATTTCCGACCAAAAGGAGAAATAATGTCGAATTTTCATAAAAATATTTTCTTAATTATCTTATGTAAAAAGGGTGTAAAATGGTAATGATACATTAATATATCATGAATAATAATAGGATAATGAAATATATTATATTTATTAAGAGGTTTATTATATTATTTCATCAATAGAAGTATAATCATACACAATCCTGATAAATGATGGGATTGTAGCAATAAACTCTTACCACTTGGGTAACATTAAATCATAATACCCAAGGAATTAGAAAATTAAATTAATCTTATAATAACATTAAAAGAAATATATTACTTATATAACATGTCAAATGGATAGTATATACACCTTATAAAAGAATATAGTTGTGTAGAAAAACATGTGTATGAAAAAAGGTAAATTGAGACAAAACTACCTTAACAGTTTGGTAACTTTTGAAATGTAAAACCAATGAAAGAGATACCATAAAATGTATATTTAAATACCCATAAATTTAAGTATAATAATCATAAAATAAATTAGTGGGTATTATATACATCAAACAAAATAAATGAGTGGTGAATAGGGCATTAGTCTCAAAGAAATAAAAGTGAGACGAGAAAACCATTACCTTAAGTATTGAATTTAATAATATGCATTAAAAACTCATGTATAATAAATACAATTTGATTATAAATCTAAAAAAAACTATATTATTATATATAATACCATATATTATTTTATTCTTACTTTATATTACCCATTTATTAACAATTCCTTGTTAATGTAGCATTTTTTGTAATATCCACTTTGTTTTTTATATATGTTTTGACTTGTTATTTTTTATACTTTCAATTATATCATGATTTAGTTATTTATATAATTAAAAAATGATATAAATATCTTATATATATATCCATTATATAAATATTTATAATATTCCATAAAAGATAGAAATATGAAATAGAATACACTATTCATGGAGACGGTAGGTCGTACATACGCATTAACGATGTTTCCATTTTATTATTGTATTAAAAGAATGTAAATTACATATATGTGTATTTGAATATTATAATTCTTGTAGAATTATTGTTTCATATATATCAAGTACTTTTACTAAAACCATCCTTAATAAATTCCATGTAAATTGTGAACGAATCACCTCGCTTTGAGGAGGCGATAGTCCACACGTCCACAAAAATAGTTATCATATGGAAACTATGAAGTTATTATTTATATAATAATACCAGATGTATAAATAATTCATAAATATAATATATATCATATTAAAATAGTATTACCACCATAATTCTCATCATGAGATGTGGTAATGGAAAAACGAACAATCGTTGTTTTGTGAGGTGGTAGTCCACCGTACAAACGGATGGTAAGTTCATTAACCATTAATTGTAAGTTTGTTTAGGTTTAGGTAAAAAAATAAGAATAAAAACATTTAATTATATTTATGATACATAGTTTGTTATATAATAATGGAATTAAAATAATTTAAGGGGTGTAAAATGAAAATAAAATAAAAGAGCTTATGGAAGGATGTTACCTTTTCGTTGGGTAATTCATTTTTTATTTCACCAAAAGACTAACTTGGTTTGATTTCTAAAAAAATTAGTCTTATATATTTATATGATGAAATTTTGGATCTTATTTGGGTAGGGGTTGGATGAGCCAAAGTGGATTGTTAGGTGTAAGGAAGGGGATGAGTGAATGCCTTTTTATAGAGGATGAGGGTTGGAATTCATAAAAGTACCAAAAGTTAAACACTATTGGGAGGTATAACTTTCATCATGTGATTCCAAAATGGAAAAATAATGTATTAAAGGGTTATTATGTTTGAGAACCCCCCCCCAAAAAAAATAAGTTCATTTTTATAAAATGATTCTTTAACTTCTAAGTTTCCCCACATTTGTCATTTTGGTTTTTATTAAGGTAACTAGTTTTCTAACCTAAGTAATTTGACCATTAAAACTAAATGAAAGTTATATTTATTATAAAATATCTATAAAAATTAATTATAAATACGATATCTAATTTTAAAAAATAAATTTCAAGTGTGTTGGAAATTAATTTTAAAACAAACACGTGTAACGTGTAAAAACACTACTTTAACTTGAATCAGGCTAACAATGTTTTTTTAATTTAAAGGTAAATATATTAATTAAAAAAGATAAATTGGTACATTAATATACCATATTTAATATTTATTAACATATAAAAATAATTTTGAAAAATATAGGGTTTTTTGAAAATTTTAAATCTTTTAATAAAATATCATTTATTTTAATATAACATCAATATCCATTTTGACATTATTTATCGAATTTAAATTTAAAAATAAATAAATAAAAATATAGAATTTGAATATATTAAGTTCACACCCTTGTAAAATTATGTATACATAATAAAATCAAGGTCACTAATCCAATCAATTTAATTCACTTTTAATATTTTTAGTGACATTTGTTTTAGTTAATTATTTACTATATAATTAATGTATTTGGAATTTATTAAGAAGTTAATATAAATAATTCATCCCTAAAAATTAAATATAAATTAATATGATGAAAAAATCACCTTCACGTTTCAAAATAATGTGTAAAACATAACTAATTTAGTTTCTTGTCCATATTTAAAGGATTTATAAATGTTAAAGGTAATGGAGGTTCATTTTTTTTGGCTTTTTTCATAACTTATTATATAGGTCAATTTTGTGAAATAGTGTACCAATAACTCATAAAAATTAAACCAATGAGGCATATGGTCCAAATATGGAAATCCAATGGATTTTTAACAAGTGTCTAGGTAATTTCCCCATTAATATTAAAGCTTAACCACTAAGTTAAATAATTGTTTACATAATCAATGTAATTATTCTTAATTAATTTCACTAATATTTTTTGTAAAAAATTAATTTAAACCTATGAGACATTTTAAATTAATCTAATTAATTATATTTTATCCATTTTTCAAAATTATAAACACATAAGTGTCAGAAATTAATGTAAAATTAATCTTGCAGGCTTGTCATGAAAGTGAGTTTTTTTTAAAAAATGTTTAAATGTTTGTTATATCCAATTTCAATGTGAAATAAGATACAATGAGATAAATTGGATTAATTTATGTAAAAGTTATCTAATTAAACATTAAAACCAAATTAAAATGTAATTTTACAATATAAGTAAATTATATGAAAAATAATTTTTGGATTAAAATTCATTTTTTTCACTATTCATATGAAAAGGGATTTTTTTAGAAAGAAACCTAAAAATCCACCCTAAGATAATACTGAAATTCTAAATTAAAAAATGAAGCTTATTATAACAAATTTAATACCAAAAATTGTCTAAAATTATTTTTATTATTGTCCATATAAGGACATAAAAAGCATCCCATTTGAGAAAATAATATTTTCAAACATATAGAAACTTTACCAAAATTTATATGTTTTATTATCAATATGTTTTATTTATATAAAAACATTATAAATAATATCAAAAACTATTTATTACTATTCATGTTACTATGTTTAATGACTATGTTATAACAATATCATTTAAATAATTATAATAACAAAATGTTGTTTCATAGAAACTTAGTGTTGAGTGTAACACAAGACAAGTAAATGTTGTGTATATAAAAATATTATCTTGGTATAGCTTATAACAAATTATTAAATTGGTGTAGAATAAAAATCAATAAAAACTTGGTGCTATCATATAACAAAATTAGTATTCCATGTTACTTGAAATGAAAAATATCAAATAGTATAAATTAATTAAAAATTTATTTTCACAAAATCTTGAGTTGTTAGATTCTACCCCCATTAAAATTAAATTCACCCTTGAAATTTATCTAGGTTATCAAAGGTTTAATACTAGAAAGTTTTTTTCATAGAAACCCACATCTTAAAAATTAATATTCAAACTTCCTTTTAGAAAATAATATTGGAATGATAATGTTGGAAAAAAATACCTTAAGGTATCATTGAAGCATTTTTGAGGTGATTGTGTTTCTTGAAAAAATGGACCTCCATGTTGTGTTGGTTGACAAAGCAGACCACAACGTTCATTTTGTTGAAAAAGTGGGGTTTCATGGTGATTTGTTGAGTTCCAGAGATATTTTTGATAACCTATGTTAACAAAGAGCGATGATAAAGGAATGGATGATCTAGGGGTGGTATAAATAGAAAAGGTCTAAAGTGGTGCCGTCTTCCAGTATTTGCTAAATTTTTGAACCTCAAAAATCATAAAATAGAGATACATGTTTTTGGAAAAGGAAGTTGCACACAAGATTGAAGATGGTGTGAAAACATGCACGCAAGGAATGTTTCAGGAGCTGAACGTCAAAAAAATGGGAAAGGCATAAAGTGCACGAAATACTTGAAAAGTTTTATGAAGGATGAGGTTGTACGAAAGAAACTTGTGCGCCCAATATGGAGTCAAATTGAGGTTTGAACGCACTTAGAGTAACTTGATTGAAAAAAGTCAAATCTTCCATGAAATGGTTAGCAAAACCTTTAAATAATAGGTGACCCCCACTCATTCGATATAGCTCAACACTTAGAGAGAATCCGAGCTCCATATTTCATAAGAATTTAAAGAAAAGGGAGTTGTGTGAAAGCTTTTGAGTTGCGCGCAAGGTTGAAGTTGTGCACAATGGGTTTTTCATGACAAAAGTGGAATCTTGCGTGCAAGGCCTTAAAGTTGTGCACAAGCCACAGAAAGGGATGCGTGCAAAATTTGATGTTTCCCAGTTCAATTCTGTGGTAAAGTGCTATTCATCTATGGATAAAAGTTGTACTTCAATGGGGCATCTATCAATAGTTAAGGTTTTAGAATTCATCAGTGATAATGAAGAGACTTACATGACTATAAACTATGAGTAGAACTTCAGAAGAATTATTGAGCACACTTTATTTGAGAGAGTAGTGATCTTTCATATTGTGATTGGTTGTAAACCAGAAGGGATAGTGAGTCTGCTTCCAACATTGTAAACAACAGTACACTTATAGTGGATTTAGTATATCGGCACATCTCCAGTGTATGCTCTATGGACATATCCCCGTGAGGGTAAACCAAGTAAAAATTATTCTATCATATACATGATTTAATTTCAATTTATAATTTTCTACAGGAAAGAGAGAGAAGATAGTTTTTCTTAATAGAGAAACACGATCAATATGGGCAGTTATTTTAATCAGTCATTCCTTGATTCACCCCCTCTGGGTATCTAACCTAGTGGACCAAACAGATAATAGTTATCCAAATTAACTAATAACTAGGTTTACACATAGGAGAACATAAATTTCAAGTAAAAACAATGACATGGAATAAAATAAAAAATAATCATAAAGATTGATAATGATCACTAATCACAAAAAAGTAGGTGATCCAAATAAAGTTAACAATAAAAAAACCACAGATCGTAGAAGCATGAAATAGGTCATTGATGTCATAAAATATAATGATAATATGACAAAATTTTATTTTAATACCCTTTTTCTTCAACTCAAAGAATTTTCATGAGAAGATATACTTACATGATTTTAGGACAACCAAACCCTTTTTTAAAACTTGATCAATTTCCACTTCATCTTTTATTCCATGAAATGATGGTCAATTTCTTATTCCTGAAGCATTAAAAGAACTTGAGATCTATAGATATAATTATAGGTGATTCCATATATATTTAGTTATCACAACAAAAAGGATAGAACATGTTATCCAATATGCATAAAACATCATATGGTGAGATAATACTTTAATATCTATAACCTCATTTAAAGTTTAACATAAAACATTCCATAAATTGTTAACCTCATAACCCTTTCGAAAGATAGAAGCCAAAAACTTTATAAAGAAGGTCACTAAATTTCTCAAAAACTGAATAGCATTGATCACATCTATATCATAAATTATCTATTAGTCTTTTCATACCAAAGTTGTTAATACCTTTATCATGTATTCTCTTGAAACATGGTAATAACTTGAATTTCCACAAATCATGATTGAAAATATGAAAGTTTCCTTATTAAAATGCTTATTTGATATATTAATTAAATCTAAAAAATTTCTAAACTTCATCAATGATTGCATAAACCACTTGGAAGCCAATCATTAATTAGTTCCAAGGTAATCATTACCGTCCATTTTACTTATTCACATACAGAATATCTTTATTCATACAGCATTATATTAACATAAAGAACATATTAAGGGTTATCTTCCCTTAGTAGAAATAGAAAATTTCCATTAAATCACATTTCTAGTTCATAAAAAACCCATCAACACATTCTTGAATATCCTTAGTGAAAAAATAAAATCGACAATCCTTATATATTTCAAAATTCATAATTATTGAATCCAAAGAGATAAAAACTTAAATTATTCTATTTAATAATTAATCTATTAAAAAGGATACATTACCCTATTATATAATACCTATTTCCTTTCACATTTCAGTTGTATTCTCCTCATCATCAGTAATATAACTATTAATCATAAGACCTTGATAATTCTCTTCACGAACATTCCATATAAGAAATCGATTAGTATAATGATAATTCATTACACACTTAAAGTATTTAACCTTAAATTATGTATTAGGAAGGAAAATATTCCCATCCATTTCATTAACCAAACCCTCCATTTTTATTTTCCAGTTACTTTCTTTGTTTCCTTATTTTCCACAGTCAAAACATCTTCTTGTTCTTTTAAGACATTCACTTGGGTGATTCATTCCACATTCTCGACCTAAAGAAAACTAAATATTCTTTCCTCTATGGTCTCCATTTCTCCAACTCTCAGAAAATTCCTTCCTTATATTCATTGGTGAGTCTGGTAGTTGGTTGAGGTACATGTTTTTAATCATGTTCTATGAAAGCTGACTAGGAATGATCACAACATCCTTCAATCCAGTGACCATCCCATTTCTTTGCTCATTAGAATATTTTCCATCACATTCTACATCTACCCAGTTCTTTTTTGTTACCACTTGACTAAAACTAGATATCATAGTTTGAGAAACACTAATTATAGTTTAAAACCATATAATCATGAAAAATCACTTATAGGATGTCTAAATTATGACACTTTAGGCTGATCCTTATAGACATCCCTAGAAAAATCCTTTGAAATATACCTAGGGATCTCACTAGATATTTCTCATCCTAGCTTCCAAAGGTTTAACGAACCTTCCCTTTGATACCAACTATAATGAACCAATCTTAACATACATGGATATTACATTATTATAGATGAATGTTTAGGACATTAAAAAAATACACGACTGATTACCATAATAGTTTAGTTTCTTTAGAAACTAGGAAACATAATCTCCTAACTTAGTGAAATATCATCAAAACATCCATAAAAGATCTTCTCATTTAGTAATCCTTCTTAAAATAGTTATTCATAACCCGAGAAAAGGAAACATATGAAAGGGGAGATCTCAGATGCTTAGTAAGGGTAAAAAGGGAGATTTGTAAGAATAACATGAGTATAAGGGTATGAGAACATGATTATAACATTTTAAGATAATAACTTTTATATCAAAGATCATAAAAACGAATCATGTAATAAATATTAGAAGTTCATAAGACATTAATAATAAGGGAATCAAGAGAATAAGCCATTAAAGAATAATATAGGAATAAAACATGGAATTGTGGCATTCACATAAACATGAAATATTATTACTTATAAGTCAAGGATCATTTCCAAAAACTTATCATGGTACTTCATGGGTATTACACCTCATGGACGGAACGCACCACCATACCCAATCAAAGTTGTTTCTTTATAAGGGATCAAGTTTCTCCATCATCCAATTGTATGTCATTTTCCCCATCTTCCCATAGTGGATTGGGCTTCCCCATCTTCCCACAGTGGATAGGGTTTGTCCATATTCTATAGTGGATCAATCCCATTGACTTGATTCCCATCATTATATCATGATATATAAATCTTTTTCTAATGCATTAGAGGGAGATATAGGTCCCACCCATCACATAGTAAAATCATACATACATGTTCCATATGATAATAAAACTTTCATCACATCATAACTCGTAAAAATAGACGGGTTTCATAAAAATCATATCATAACGCATGAAATGAAATGAGAATCCTAAGAATGTAATCATATCATAAACTATGGAAAATGGATACGTTTCATAATCCTTACATCAATGAATAACCCATTAAAATAAGCGTGTTTCATAAGCATATAAATCGTGGAAGAGAAACATGTGTCATAAAAATCATACCATAAAAACATAAACTATTAAAAAAATAATATTCATGGTCTTATTAGATAATGTACCCAATAAATTTTAAACTATTTCAAAGGAATCTATATTATATGTAAAAGGATTTTGAAAGATCACATGGAGAATTTCATAAGGGAAAATAATCATTCCTTGAAATTCACTTTTTAAAAAATAGAACATACTCAAAATATATTTCTTAAAAGAAATAAATTAAAAACATAAAAATTAATCTTTAAAATAATTTAACAAATATCTTGAGGAAAATATTCTTTCTTCTTTTAAAAAATTCTATGTGAAACAAAAAACTTTTTGAAAGACATTTTCTTTGAAGATAACCTTAATGATATTTTGAAAAAAATTTCCATGAAAACTTATAAAGGTTTATTGAATTTTTTTTGAAAAAACTTTTTCCTTGAAAAATTATAAAGGAAGCATGAAAATATATTGAAAACCCTTTTTCCTTGAAAACATATAAAGGAACCATGAAAATAATTTGAAACACTTTTTAAACAAAATTTTTTTTGAAGAAACATAACTTTGAAAACTACTTTAAAATAAAAAAATCTAAAATATTAGGAAATTATTATCTTAAAAAAATATAATTTTAAAAATACAATGGAATATTCAAGGAAATTGCGGTCATGAAGGCAGGTAAGTCTATACATGCAGAACATTCCTTTTTCACCTTAAAAAGTTTAGAAAAATGTATTGATCAGAAAATGATAAGAATTTTAATTTTTAAAAAAATTGTAAAAAGCTAAAACATGTGTAAAAATATCATTTTAAAATCATAGGATAATATTAAATTATTGTATCAAAACATTTTTATAAAACATGGTTTTTAAAGAACACAAATTTCTAACCGAAAGGAGAAATAAAGTTGGATTTTCATAAAAATAGTTTCTTAATTATATTAAGTAAAAAAGAGGGGAAATGGTAAAAGTAAATGACTATACCATGAATAATCAGATTAGAATAAAATTATTTAGTTTTCTTAATATATGGATAATAACATATTGTCAATGTAAGAATAATCATAAAAAATCCTGATAAATGATGAGATTGTTGAAATAAACTCTTACCACTTTGGTAACATTAAATCATAATACCCAAGGGGTAATAATATTACATTAATCTTATAATATGATAAAAATAATAATATTTATGATATAACATGTAAAAGGAAAATTATATACACCTAGTAAAATAATATAGGTGTTTAGCAAAACTTGTGTCGCAAAAAAAGGAAAATTGAGACAAAACTACCTTACCAATTTGGTAGCTTTTGAAACTTAAACCCCATGAAAGAGAGTTAATAAAATGTATATGTAAATACCCATAAATATTATTATAATAAAAATATAATACATTCATTAGAATTATATAAACCATAAAAAATAAATGAGTGGTGAATAACGAATAAGTCTCATAGAAATAAAAGTGATATGAGAAAACCCTTACCTTAAGTCTTAAATTTATTTATACACTTTAAAAACCATTTTAAAATAAATATAAATTTATTAAAAAAATTTAAAAGAACCATATAATTTTATCTAATACCATATGTTACTACATTATGACTTTATATTACCTGTTTGTTAACAATTTCATGTTAATGTTATGTTTCGGCTAATATCCGCATTGTTTTTCGTATATGCTTCGATTTTTTATTCTCAATACTCTTACTTATATCGTGATTTAGTTATTAAAATAATGTAAAACATTATATAAATATGTTATATATTCAGTATATAAATATTTATAATAATAAATAAAAGATAGAAATATGAAATGGAATACAACATTTACAGAGACAGCAGGTAGTACATACGCATGAACGTTGTTTCTCTTTTATTGTCATATTGAAAGAAAGAAAGAAACTGACACACACACACACACACACATATATATATATATTATAATTAAAGTATAATTATTATTTTTTATATATCATATAATTTTATGAAACCCATCCCTAATAAATTCTATGTAAAGTGTGAATGGATCACAACACTTTGAGGAGACGACAGTCCATACGTCTACAAATGAATTTATCATGTTTACACAAAATGGAAATCATGAAGGTATGATTTATGTAATAATTATATAAGAATAAATAAATAAATAATATATTATATATAATATAAAAAAACATTTCCATCATAATTCTAACCATGAGAGGTGGTAAAGGTAAAATGAACAATCATTATTTAGTAAGGTGGTAGTCCGACATACACACGAACCATAAGTTTTTTACCCATTAGATGGAAGTGTGTGTAGGTGTTGGAAAAAACCATAGAAGAAAAAAATCTTAGTATATTGAGGATACTGAGGATATTATATAATCATGGAACAAGAATAATCTAGGGGGTGGATAATGAAAATAAAACAAAAGAGTTTGTGGAAGGATGTTACATTTTCTTTGGTTAATTTCTTTTGGTTTTCACCAACGGACTAACTTGGTTTTATTTATACACAAAGTGATGCTTATAGGTTGATATTAGGGAATTTGGGATCTTATTTTTGTAGGTTTTGGACAATCCAAAGTGGATTGAGATGTGTAAGTTAGGGGAATAATGAATTCTTTTTTATAGGGGAGGAGGGATGACATTCTTGTAAATACCAAAAGGTAGACACTATTGGGAGGTCTCCCTTTTCTAATGTGCTTAAAAAATGAAAAAATAATGGATTAAAGGGAAATTATGGTCTATAAAAACATCAAAAACACAAAAATAACTTAGTTGTTATAATTTTATTCCTTGACTTCTAATTTTCCCCATATTTATCATTTTTGATTTTATTAAGGTAAATTGTTTTCTAAACTATGTAATTTAAGCATTAAAAATAAATTAAAATGAAATTTATTAGAAAATATAGACCCAATAAATTATAAATATTATATTCAATCTAGAAAAAAAATCACACATGTGTTTGAAATTAATTTTAAAACAAGCTCAAGTTATGAGCAAAAACACTACTTTAACTGAAACCATGCTAACATTGTTTTTTATATTTTAAGTTTAATATATTTATTATAAAAGATTAATTGGCACATTAATATAAAATATTTTATATTTATTGAAATATAAAAATAATTTGGAAGAATATATGATTTTTAGTAAATTTTAAATCTTTTAATAACATATCATTGATTATAAAATAACATTAATGTCCATTTTTGACATTATTTATATAATTTAAATTTAAAAACATAAATAAAAATATGGAAGTTGAATCTATTAATTTCACACCTATGTAACATTATATATTCATTAATAAAATGAAATAAAATAATTTAATCAATTTTATTCACTTTTAATATTTTTGGTATCATTTATTTCAGTAAATTATTACCTAAATAATTACCATATTTGGCATCCAATAAAGAAGTTAATCTGATTAATTCATCTCTAAAAATTTAATATAAATTAATATGATGAGAAAAAATACTTTACCTTTCAAAATAATTTGTACAGCCTAATTGTCACGACCCGTCCCCAGGGGCCCGTGCCATGACTACCCCAAGCCTGTCTTCCATAGTCCAGGGGATAATGACTAGCACCAGAAAGAAATATCCCAAAAAGGGAATTCATTTCCTATAAATTTATAAATACACATACTTTTCATACCGTATAAAGAAAACCACAAAGAAAATAAATTAGTACAACCACCACAATGTATCAATACTAAGAGTAAAGTGTGTAAACTGAAAGTAAATGGTCCAGAATACAAGACAAACTAAAAGGAAAGTACAGTAAAATAAGTATAGGCTCTATAGGTCATCTTCCAAGGATCCAACCTGAAGGTTAGGTACAACTCTCTATTGGATATCACTGCAGCACACCACATCTATCGATCCACCTCTAAGAACCTTCCAGTTCTGGCTCCCTAACTTCCTGGTCAAAGATGTATGTCGTCTGCACATGACACAATAGGTGTGGGTGAATCCTATGTAGGGGTGAGTATAAAAATACCCAGTAGGGACCCTAAGATCCCCAAAGGTCTCTCAGTAATCAAAAGAGGAAAATACCACAAAGGAAATACCACAGAAGTAATACCACCAATCAAGATCTCAAACACATAGCACAAAGTAAAAGTCTCATCTCACACCAAGTATAACTTAAGTAAAAAAGTAAAGAGTATTAGTCATAAAGCTATATCATCTTATTCTATTGATAGTCTATTTTGTTGATCCACATAGGGTCGCTAGGTGCAAACCAACACAAGATCACCAGGTACTGACCCACACAGGATCGCTAGGTGCTGACCCACACAAGATCTCTAGTTGTTGACCCACACAAGATCTCTAGGTGCTGACCCACACATGATATCTATGTGCTAAACCACACAAGATCACTAGGTGTTGACCCACACAGGATTGTTAGGTGCTAACCCACACATGATCACTATTCATTCTTCAGGTCACAACCAGCCACTGGATCCCCACACTTAGCACCCTTGATTCTGAGAGGATCCTTTCCTCAAGCCATCAGTCGTACCTCAACCATCAGAAAGTCCCACATAGAGTAACCCCAAAGTACCACCTCATAGTGAGGGTATCAATGAAATATACGGCATGTCAAACAGATGCCCGATATGTAATATATGGGAATTGTTTTGTAAAAAATGGCCCAGTTGGATTCGAGTCCAATCCAACCTTGCCATATTCCAACTTACACCAAAACTCACATAGAGTATCTCAAATGGAATGCCCCATCGTAAGGATCCCAACACAACCGAAGGTGCATCAATCAGATTCTCAGTTTGACAGATATGGGTGTTTTAGTGAAACATGGGTCGGTTGAGTCGAGGTCCGGTCCGAACCGACCTGACCTGATCTGGCCTGGGCCTGGCCTGATAAGGCAGGTCCAGCTCGGTATCATGGGTCCAACACAGTAGCGTGTGTCTGGACTGGTATCATAGGTCTAGCCTACAGGTTCACCCAGTCTGCCTGAGGCGGACCAGGCTTCAGCATTGCCGGTACGTAGCTGGGAGCCACGTCCGGATTCTCCACTTCCACGCGGACGGGGGGCCTCCTCTTCGATACAGATCTCCAGCACCACGGTCGAGTGACCGTGGCCTCTGCCATTTTCCCAGGTGGCCTGGATACGGGCCACTGTCTCAATTTTGCTGTGTCTATTTGGTTGTGACCCTCTGCCACCGTGGCGTGCCGACAAGAGTGCCACCTCCCTCCGCCTGTAGCCGCCACTGTGGGCCACCGCCATCGCCAGTGTTCCAGATGATTCTTTTGTGGTCCACTGAAGTTGCTCCAGTGGTCCGTTTCTTGATCATTCTGAATCCACAGAATTTTTAGGTCGTCACCTTTACTATGATAGCCTCAAACTTGAATTTTCTCCATTTCAAGAAACCGTCCATCAAAAATGCACATACGGAGGGGCTTAGGCCTAATTCATGTCATCATGTTCCCTCCTAGTTAGAATTTTAAAACCATGGGGAGATTCAGGGATTTTAATTCAACCAACACAAGTGATAATATAATCCCAGATAGAGAAATCCTAAAAGAAGTCACCCTCCCACAAGAATGCATGGTCCGCAAATTGACCTCTTCGTGGGTTAATTCTCATTCATCATTTGGAATAAGAATAAGGAAACTTAAAAAGGTTCAAATCCCTACCTCTTTTACATTCATTTCCACATCATTATGTCCTAAAGGTTTCAATATGTCGATATAGTTCGTCGCTTCTGACTCCATTCTTTGAGGTGTGTCGAAGATGTTTGACGTTCGTCGGAATTTTTCATTCTTCACGGGAGAGGAAGTTCTTCAAAGGTTAATCAGAGAATCCTTGCAGTTTCATTATCCATTCTCCAACATGTTCATTTAATAAAAATAAACTCATCATAATGTTTCAGTTACACTGTGACATTGCCTCATTACACTATTTCATTTATGAAACAACATAGCATTTACTCTTATATAACAATCCATTTATGGGATTCATTAAATGCACCTTGTCGTCACCTCTTCTATACACCGTATCATCATGGTCTTCCACTCAAAAATGAAAAAGAAAAATAAAATAAAATTTTAATTTTATTTTATTAATTTTCCAAAAAGTACCAAAAATTAACTTTTTTATCCGATCCTTGCCGGCCGAAGTTAATTCCATTCTAGTTAAATCCCATAATTTCAAGTTCAATAGTGCCCTTTAATTTCTGATCTGAGCACTGATTCAAAAGTTAGAAAATCCCGCTCGCACATTTACTAAACGTACCTTAAAAAAGTTTGAATATCTGTTTCAGGATCACCGGGCCTCGGAATCACGTTCTGTGAAAACGCGTGGTCTCGAAATAATTCTATATAATTAAAAAAATTGCAATAAAATCATGAGTCATTACATTCTCCCAACATTGGGTCTTTACGTCCTCAAAATCCAAAACAAGGTCTAATCAAACAAGTGGGGGGTACTGAGTACGAATATGAGCCTCCCACTCCCATGCGCTCTCCTAGTGGTTCTCCTGCTGCCACCAAACTTCTACCAGAGGAATTGACCATCCATGAAGGACCTAATTCTATCGATCCTCTATCTCCACTAGGAACTCCACAAATGTTGTCCCATTGTCAATGTCCATCTCGCCTCAGTCGATGACGTGCGATGGATTATGCACATACCTCCTCAACTACGACACATAAAAAAAATCATGCAACCAGTGCATCTGTGGGGGACGAGCTAGGTGGTACACCACCTTCTCAACTCTTCTTAGGATCTCAAAAGGTCTGATGAACCTCGAAGATAGCTTTCTGCCTCAGCTAAATATTCAGAATCCTCGTTAGGGTGAGACCCGAAGGAATACATGATCACCCTCCTCAAACTCCAAGGGTCTTTGTCTTATGTCGACATTAGACTTATGCCTCCACTGTGTAGTCCACATCCATTATTGGATGATCTTCACCTTCTTAGTGGTAGCCTTTACCAACTCTAGACCCATGAGTGCCAACTCCCCTGGGTCTGTCCATCATTGGGGTCAACTGCAAGGCCACTCCTAGAAGGCCTCAAACAGTGTCATGCCAATGGGGGAGTGATAGTTGTTATTGTATGCAAACTCCACTAGTGGAAAGTGGTCCTCCAAACTGTGGCCAAAATCCCAGACACAAGCATGAAGCATGTCCTCCATGGTCTGTATTGTCCACTCCGTCTGACCATCCGTCTAGGGGTGAGAAGTTGTGCTCAAGCGCAGGTGAGTCTTGAACGCTTCCTACAACCCCTTCCACAACCGGGATGTAAAGCGTGCATCACAGAATGGGAATATCGTTGAAGTCACCCCATGAATCTTCACTATCTCCTAGACGTAGATGCATCACAATCCCTCTATCGATCCCTACTCCAAGATGGGTAGGAAGTGAGCATACTTGGTGAGTCGGTCAACGATCACCCAGATAAAATCTTGGCCCCTAGACATGTGTGTAAACTCCATCATGAAGTCCATAGAGATACCATGCCACTTCCACTATGGTACCTCAAGTGGTTGTTTCAACCCTGTTATGACCTGGTGCTTGACCTTCACATGCTGACAATTGAGGCATCTAGAAATGAAATCTGCCACCATTTTCTTTATCCCTAGCCACCAGTACTGATGTCGGAGGCCTAGGTACATCTTTTCCACACCAGGATGTGCCACCAAAGGGGACGTATGGAACTACCCCAACAATTCCTCCCAAAATTTCACTGGTACTAAGATGCACCCTCTAAAAAGGATGATGTTGTCCCCACCTATCAAAAATCCATCAAGAGCATGTCCTGAGGATATCTGAGCTCGTCGGGTCTCGCAGTCAACATCCACAAGCTATGCCTACCTAAATCGGTGTAAGAATGGGGGAGTGACAATCATAGACTAGAGGTAAGCTGCTCTATGACTATCCATGAAGGATATCTTCCTCGCAGCAAGCTGATCTGTCACCTCACTCAGCTGCTACAAACCAGACCTCCTGCTGAGTGCATCTTCCACCATGTTCCCCTTTCCAGGAGTATATACTATATCAAAGTCATAGTCGTGGAGGAAATCAAGCCATATCTTCTCTCTCAAGTTTAGGTCCTTCTATGAGAAGATATAACTAAGACTCTTGTAATCAGAGTAAATGATAAATCTTTCACCCATCAAGTAGTGCCACCACATCATCAAGGAAAAGAACACTACCACTAACTCTAGGTCATGGGTCATGTAGTTCAGCTCATGCTGCCTTAACTACTATGAGCCGTAAGAGATCACTGCTCGCTCTTGCATCAAGACACAAGTCAGTCTAGTCCCTGATGCATCGCAGTAGACTGCAAACCCAATTACCTCTTCTAGTAGTCTTAAGATGGGGTCATTCATTAGTATCCACCTCAACTCCTGGAAACTCTTCTAGAACCTCTCCATCCACATGAATGGTGTTCCCTTTTTTTCAAAGCTGACAAGGGTGCTAATACTTTGGAAAAGTCAAGTATGAAACTCCGGTAGTACCCAAAAAACCCCAAGAAACTCTTCACCTCGGTCATGCTTCTAGGTGGATCCCAAGAAAGCGCCACCTTTGTCTTCCTCGGATCCACTGCAACTCCATCCTCCAAGATGACGTGTCCTAGAAAGTGGACCTCCCAAATCCATATCTGGAAATTTGAGATATTATCATAAAGCTGGTGCTCTAAGAGTGCATATAGGACTATCTAAAGGTGTGTAACATGATCCTATTTTGACGCTGAGTACACCAAGATGTCATTAATGAATACTTCCATGAAAAAATTGAGTTAAGTGTGGAAGATCTTGTTCATGAGTCCCATGAATACTACTAGATCATTGTTCATGCTGAAAGGCATCACTAAAAAATCATTGTGGTTGTACTGACATCTAAATGTTGTCTTAGGTATGTCTTCATCCTTCACCCATATCTAATGATATCATGATCTGAGGTTGATCTTCAAGAACCACCTCTCTCCCTATAACTAATAAAAGAGGTCAACGATCCTCAGAAGTAGATACTTGTTCTTCACAGTCACCTGGTTCAGGTGCTGGAAGTCCATGCATAGCCTCAAGCTCTAGCCTGCCTTCTGGGAAACTAACACTAGGGCTACCCACAGAGAAACATTGGGCCTTACAAAACCATTCCTCTTTAAGTCCTCTAGCTATACCCTCAACTCACGAATATCTGCGGGAGCCATCTGATATGTAGGTGTGGATATCAGTGTCGTTCTTGGGTATAAGTCAATATAGAATTATACCTCTCTCCAAGGAGGTAGTCTTGGGACATCTTCTGGAAATACATCCTCGTACTTTTCAACCACAATAGGAAAGATCAGAATCTCCTCATCCACCGTACTAGGGTTGAGGGTATCCAACTGGTAAGTGATTGGCTACACCCTCCTTCGACAAAGTCCATCCTTTGCTACAAAGGTTCCCTTCTCACCAGTGAAGGAAAACCTGGTCCCATCCTTGTGGACACAACACAATTTTTGCCAAAAATAGTTGATCTAAGCATGGATTGTGGATAACCAGTCCATACCCGAGATGATGTCATAAGGCCTCGAATCTACTACTAGGAGATCCCAGCTAAAGCTCTCACCTCCTAGAGTAAGTTCACACTACCTGAACTAATGTGTAATTGTCGAATCCACTCTTGTAGGAGTCTATAATTATAAGGATTGAGCCAAGGGCTCCACCAGAATCTCCACGACTCGAATGAGGTCTGTGTCAAGGAAAGAGTGACTTGAACCTGGGTCTATAAGAACTAAAACTAAGGTGGAGTAGACACATATTATACCTCTAATAATCTCAAGAGCGCTGTGGTTGTAGGCCTCCATCACCTGAAGCTGGCCCTTCCCCTATCCACCTGCTCCTGGAGCTCATGGTGGACCTCTTAGGGGTGTTGGTGGTAGTACCTAGAACCTTCATCCACCAATTTCCACTAGTCCTTCTACCCTACCATGTCATATTCCCTAAGGACCTCCTTGCTCGAACCTATGTTGCTGTCTCGGCTATCCCTTGACCACCTACTCGTCATTTGTTTGGGTAGTCAGACAGTCACAAGCCATGTTCCCCTGTCTGCCTCAAGAGTAACAAACACTAGCCCTCAGATGCACTCATTTACCTTGCGAGATCCTAACTTCCAACCCTACATCCTGGGGTTGTCCTCTGAAAGGTATGGCCCATTTCGGCCTCTAGGTTGTCTGCCTACTGCCTACTATAGATGAATCAGCCACATATTTTCTAATGGTGGATCTTACCGTCGGTGCCTAGTCAGCTAGAAAGCTCTCCACTAGTAGGTCTCTCTCTTGCACTCCAGCCTACTTCAGGATGCTGAGTGAAATCATCAATACTCTAATCTCATGTTGGAGCCCCTACTCATTGTTCTGGGCCCCAAAGAAAGGGTGTTATACCATGTCGGTGGAGTAGAGGGAGAGGTTAGTAAACCTTTCTTAGTACTCGTCCACAATTATTTTTCCCTGATATAGGTGCTATAACTTCTGAATATGACCTGACCATAGTGTCACTGGTATGAACTTCACCCTGAAGAGGTTCTCAAAGTCCGACCAGACAAGGGTGTCCTCCTCTTGTGTCTAGAGTGTCAAGATCCACTATCTCCCTATTGTTCCCAAAAAAGGAAAGCGGCTAGGACAACCATCTAGTCTGCAGATGTCTCCACCAAGAGAAAAACCTGAGTAACTACCTCCAGCTAATCCTCAGCTGCCTGATGACCTGTCTCACCTTGAAACCTCGAAGGCCTCTATCTTTGGAACTAATGCAGCACGCTCTATCGGCATGCACTGTCCGCTGGTGGGGCTTGTGGAAACTATTGTTATCAGTGTAGTGGTGTTGTTGACACACCACCTGATGGTGCTATCACTGTATGTAGTCCATGCACCAACGCCTCATCACTCGGTGGACCATCATCATGATCTCTCAATGGAATCTTGGCTATTTGTCCTCCTCAAGGCATCCTATAGATAAACATATGTTCCATGATCAATAATATATACCTGGACAAATTACTCAAAATAGATCAAGAGAAAAACATTTCCAAAACACATACAACTAGTGTTTTTGTGTACCGAGTGAGAAAAAATAATTCAGGGTCCTGGTGTATGGATACATCTGTCGCTGCACCGACAATAGACTCCCTAAATTGAAATCTAAACTCAAGACCCTTGACACTATTGCCTCCATAGAAAATACAAACTCCTAGTTCTTCTGGTAGAACCTACTACCTTTGATAAAACTTTTTTCATGACCCGTACACCGGGGCTCGTGCCCTGACTACTTCAAGCCCACCTTCCATAGGCCAGGGGATAGTGACAAGCACTGGAAGGGCATATCCCAAAAAGAGAAGGCATTTTCATCAAAATTTTACATAGAAAAATAGGGTATACCACACAAAGCAACCCAAAAAATAGAGAAATTAGTAAAACCACCACAAAGTTTCACTACTGAGAGTAAAGTGTGTAAACTAAAATTAAAGAGGCTAGAATAAAATACCCACTAAAAATAAAGTACAAAAAATAAGTACAATCTCCAGAGGTCATCCTCCATGGATCCTACTTGAAGGGTAGGTATAGATCTCTGTCGGATGTCACTGTAGAAAACAATGTCTATCGATCCCCCACCGAGAACCATCTAGTCCTAGCTCCCTAAAGTCCCGGTCAAATCTATCTGTTTTCTACACAAGACACAATAGGTATGGGAGAAGCCTGTGCAGGGGTGAGTATAACAATACTCAGTAGGGACCCTGAGACCCCTGAAGGTCTCTCAGTAATCCAAAAAGGAAAACACCACAAAGGAAATACAAAAAAGGGAATACACCCAAGAATGTTCCCAAACACATAACACAATGTAAAAGACTTATCTCACACCATGTATAAATTATGTATAGAAGTAAATATGATTAGTAATAAAGCTATATCATTTTATTCTATTGAGAGGCTCTGTTAATGATCCACATAGGGTCTCTAGGTTCTGACCCACACAGGATCTCCAGGTGATAACCCACACATGATCTTATGTTTCTGACCCACATAAGATCACTAGGTGTTGACCCACACATGATAACTAGGTGCTGACCCACACAGGATCTCTAAGTGCTGACCCACACAGGATGGTTATTCATTCTTCACGTCACAGCCAACCACTGGATTTCCACACTTAGCATGATTAATTTCGGAAGGATCTACTCCTCAAGCCATTAGTCTTACCTCAAAAACCATAGATTCCCACATAGAGAAACCCCAAAGTACCATCTCATTGTAAGGGTCCCAACACAATAGATGGAGTGTTGAACGGACGCTTGGTCTGTAAGATATGGGCATTTTATGTAAAAAAGGACCCTGTTGGAATCGAGTCCAATCCAACCCTTTAGTACGCCAAATTCCACCAAAATTCATATAGAATATCTTAGAAGGACTGACCCTTCACAAGGATCCCAACACCACTAATGATGCATCAATCAGACGCCTGTTTTGAGAGATACAAGTGTTTTAGTGAAACGGGGGCCAGAGGGGTTTGGGTCTAGTCCGAACCAGTTGAACCGACCCGATCCGGTCTAGCCTAGGCCAGGATCGGTAGCATGGGTATGGCCCGGTAGCATGGGTCTAGACCCCGGTTTTTCCCGGTCTACCCATGGTGGACTGGACTTCGGCTTGGCTGGGACATGGCTGGGATCCGCGTTCAGCTCCTCTGCTGCCCCGCTGACGTGGGGCCTCCTCTCCGCTGTGATCAAGAGACTGTGTCTTTCTACATGCCTAACCACACATGATCTCTAATGAAGCCAAGCGGCCATGTCCTCCATGTAACCTGTGGACGAGTCCACGAGTTGACTCGGTCAATGCGGTGCCAATGTGGCACCACAGATCTCCAGTGCCGCGGTCGAGTGACTGCGGCCTCCACCATTCACCCGGGAGGCCTGGCCGCGGGATGCCTTCTCTATGCCATCATGGCATGCTGAAGAGCACACCATCTCCCTTAGCCCGTGGCTACCGCTGGTTCCAGTGCATCAACGGTTTCTTTTATGGGCCACCAGAGTTGCTCCAGGGGTCCGTTTCTCTATTCATCTGCGTCTACAGAATTGTTAGGCCTTCACCTTCACTACGACGGCCTCAAAATTGTTTTTCTGCCATTTTGAGAAATAATCCATGAAGAACGCACATGATAAGGGGCTCAGGAATTGTTCATGTCACCCCGCGCCCTCTGCGTTAGATGTTTAAAAACATGGGGAGGTTCATGAATTTTAATTCAACCAACTTAAGTGATAATATAATTCCTTATATGAGTAATCCCAAAAGAAGTCACCCTCTTGATAGAACTCATGGTCCGTGGATTCACTTGTTCGTGGTTTAATCCTCATTCGTTGTTTGGAATAAGAATGGGGAAACTTAAAAATGTTCAAATCCCTACCTCTTTGATGTTTGTTGCCACAGTGTTATATCCTCGAGGTTTCAAGACATAGATGTCGTTATTCACTTCCAACTATGTTCTTCAAGGTGTGTCGAAGATGTTTGATATTCATTGGAATTTTTTGTTCTTTGTTGGAGAGTAAGTTTATCGAAGGTTTGTTAGAGAATCCTCATTGTTTCATTCCCCACCATCCAAAGCATTTGTTTAATAAAAAAGAAACACGTCGCAACATTTCTGCTATGATGTGATGTTGCATCGTTATGCTAACATAGTGAGAAATTGAGGGGATTCTTTAATTGCACCTCATCTTTGCACTGCAGTGTCACCATCCTCCGCTCAGTGGTGTGAATGAAAAATAGAATAACTTTTTAAAGTTATTTTATTATTTTTCCAAAAATTCCCAAAAATTAACTTTTACGTCTAAACCTTGATGGTAAATGTTAAGTCATTTCTAGGAAAATCCCAACATTACATGTTCAATGGTTCCCTCATATTTTAGATCTGAGCACTGGTTCAAATGTTAGAAAATCTTTCTTGCAAGTTTACTGAACGTACCTTAAAAACGTTCAAAAATCCGTTTCGAGCTCACAGGGTCTTGGAATCACGTGTTGTCAATGCGTGCGATCTCAAAATATTTCCATATAATTAAAAACATTACACTGAAATTTTGAGTCATTACACTAAATAATTTTTTTATATATCAAGGCTTTATAAATGTTAAAGGTAAGGAAGCTTCCTTTTTTGTCTTTTTCCTTGCTTAACTTAGTATATTGGTCACTTTATTGAAATAGTTTCCCAATAAATCACAAAAGTCTAAAAAATATGTGATATAGTCTAAATATGGACATGGAATAGATTTATTACAAGTGTATAGGTAATTTTACCCCTTAATATTGATGTTTAACCACAGAGTAAACTAATTTTTTCACTAATGACTGTAATTATTTTTAATTAATTTCATTAATATTTTTGATCAAAAACTATGTTAACCTTACTATAAATTATAAAATATTATTATTAAAATTATTGAATACTTTAATACATTAAAAAATATAAGTGGAATAAATTAATTTATAATTAATCTCACAGATGTGTTGCGAAAGCAGGGGTTTTTAACAAAAAATGTTTAGAATTTTGAAATGTTTTTATATCCAATTTCAATGTAAAATTGATTCCAATGACCTAAATTGGATTAATTGATGTATAATAGACCCAATTACACAATAATAAATAATTAAAATATTATTTAACAATATAAATTAATTAGATGAAAAAGCAGTTTTGAATTAAAATTCAGCATTTTTCACTATTCATCCAAAAATGACGTTTTCAGAAAAAGCCTAAAAATTCACCCTTAGTTGATTTTGATATTATTAATTCAAAAATTATGTTTATTATATAAAATTAAATTCCCAAAAATTTCTAATATTAATTATTTTATAGTTCACAAAAAGATATAAAAAGAAGCTTATTTGAGAAGAATAATATTTTCAAACATTTGAATACTTTAGAAATATTTATATGGTTTATTATGAATATGTATTATTTATATAAAAAATTATAAAAAATACTATAAATTAGTAATTAGTATTCATGTTACTATGTTTAATGACTATGTTATAAATATCTCAATTAAATAATTATAACAATAAAATATGTTTTCGTAGAAACTCAATGTTATACGTAACTGACGGCAAATCATTGTTGCATGTAGCACAAGCTTATATTGGTGTAATGTATAATGAATGATTAACTTGATGTAGAATAAAAATATAGACAACATTGTTATTTCATATAACACAATCTATATTCAGTGTTGTATGAAATGAAATATATGAAAATGTTTAAATTAATTCGATTTTGTTTTCAAAATATCTCTGGATGTTATAGGGTGAATTTGATAAATTTTTGGGGATTTTATTGTCTTGTAGTTGAATAATTTTTAGATAGTTTTCCTGCATACTCAACCCTTTTTTGTTTATGAACGTTTATTAGAGTGTGGTATCAGTTTTTTCACCCTGGTTTAATGAACCTAATTTTCCTAATGAGTTGTGAATAATAATTATGCACAAATAATTTATAAGGTTAGAGTCTTAATTAATTAAATTAACAATGCCTAATGTAATTAGTAAAGTTTCAAGGGCCCTGGTGGACCCTTGTGCACTAGATTGATATGAGATACCGATGTACGAGGCTTGATCATATATGAGTGACTTAGACAACAGGGACACCTTGAGGTGTTTTGTTGTTCTTATAGAAACATAGAGACCATAAGACCATATATGATATTTGATCACATTTATAGATTTAGTGAATATTGATTATATTGGGTGATCATTTTATACGTGAACTCTTTTTTTCCTTATTGTGGTGCCTATTTTGGCATATCTTGTTGACCATGTCTGATTGTGATAGTATGTTGGTTCATGTGTATCCAGGAGACCCTTTTTGATTATTTTTACCATGAGTGTGATTATTTATCCTATATTTCCTTGTTTTATTTATTTTCACATATTATGTTTGTTGAAACAGTTTCTTCATGGTGAAATGATATGCTATACCTATCTTTTATGCTCTACCTTGATATGTGTGTTGTCTATACCTTTAGAGGTATTGATTATGTATCTTGAATAGGTAGACCGATGTGGAATTGTTTTCCCTTGCGAGGAAGTATGTGTGACATGCGATGATGATGAAGAATTACATGAGTAAAGGGTAGGATAATTATAGCCGAAGGTCCTAACCATATCTCAATTAATTGAGTATTTGATTAATTTGTTGGTACTTGATGCCTTTTGGATTCTAAGTAACCTGATATCCTTGATGCCTTGAGGATTATGAGAGACAGTTGCCAAACCTTGTGGATAGTTAGTCAAACATGAGACTCAATGACTTGTGGACTCCAAGTATATTCTCATCAGTCGACCATGTGTATCGACACAATACTTGAAGGCTTATAGTTTCCAATCATATGTTTAGAAGTCATCATTTTTACCAGACTTAGGCCTAATGGATCGTGTATTCGGAGTACAAGTTCACTAGTTGGCCTTGTGGCATTACATAGAATCTATGTCTTGATGATACCGATTAACATTACACCATCCTTATAAAAAACATTGATCTCTTTATACTCAAGTTATATTTATTCTTTTGGCATGGTGCCGAAGAAGGTACAGCCTGGGTTCATGGAGGCTTGCTAAGCACATGACTGTTCAACATATGGTTGTTTATTTCTTAAGTATCTTTAGTGATATTATGTTATGTTTCATAGTTATGTATTTCCTATTTACTTTCCGCTAAGCTTATTACTTGCACATACGCTTCATATTACTAGTTTGGTACTGGAATATGTTGGTGGCATCCTACTATGTTATACTCACACAATGTACATGTGTCAATGTCACTTGGGTACCAAAGAAGCTCTCACATATTGCATGTACAATTTGGGATGAGGCCTGAGTTTCTCATCTAGTGGGATAAATCTCTTTTATTCTAGAGGCTGGGATGAGATGAGGCTTAGTGTTTCAGATCCTCCTTGTTCTTTTCACTTTTCTTTTTTTGTATACATGATCTGCCCAGTGGGAAGTCAACTATTATATATTTGTTTTACTTTTGAGTTTTTTGTTTCCTTATATATTTATACTTTTTTTATATTATTGGTTTAAACTTACTCTAATTATATACTATTATATATGTTGGGTTATTTATCTATTGTTTTTATTCACTCTAAATTAGGGTATAGTATCTCCAGGGTTTCACTTGAGACCCTCACTGCTAATCTGAAGCCTCTGGCATAAAGGGGGGGTGCACCTGAGGTAATTTAGAATTTAGGATTGTAACCAATGATTTGGGTCAGGATATTACAAATTAGATACATAATAATTGGTATATAAACTATCTACATAATCTCACATTGAATTCTTTACAACTATCACCCTTCTTAGACATATCATAATTAAAAAATTTCTTTGTATCCTAGGGAAAATTAAACATAGCAGATGGTGACATCATATTCTCAATAAGGGTTAACATTGGAGATATCATTCAATGATCATTTTTAAGCACAAAATGAGTATAAATGGAATGATAACATGATCATAACTTATAATAATCATACCCAACCAGTCAAAGATCTTTAATTATGAAGCATGGTATAAGGTTTTGTTAATAAAAATACATAATACACAAGATTACAGAATTGCAAATAAAACATCCCAAGCCATGAGAATGTATCATAATCATAAGAAATAAGTTTGGTTCATACAAATAAGCATAGAAAATCAATTCCTTAGTCATAGTTCACTCCCAAGACTAACATTTTGGAAAAATTCCAATAATTAAAATTCCTTCCCAGTCATTTCTATCACTCTCTTTGGAGTAAATTCTATCTAGTTAAATATATATTCTCTTAGGATTGTATTAACATAGTCATCTATTATGATATTCTCAACTCAATAACCATTACCCAGTGAATTGGATGGCTATATAATTTCAGGCCCACCTATCACATAATGAAAACCATATATATGTGTTAAACAATATAATAAAAAATTCATCATATCATTATATCATAACCCGTGGAAAGGAAATTATTTTCATAAACGTTTCATTATTCCAAAATAGTATAAACCATGGAAAAGAAATGAGTTTTTAAATGTTACATCACAACATAATTTACCTATGGGAATGAAATGAGTTTTATTGAACCACACTTAAATAATTATCATTATAATAGATCTAGAAAAATATAGTGGATGGTATTATAAGATCATATACCCAGTAAAGTAAAAAAATTCTTAATGGATGTTAACATAGATTAAAAATATATTTAAAATAACATTCTAACTTTTCTTTGAATCATAGGGAATATATTATTTTCCTCTGATAATATTTTAACGAAAAATTCCTAGAATAATGGGAAAATAAATTGATTTGAATATAATCTAAGAAAATTATAAAGGAATATTTAAATCAGAGAATTATAATTACAATGGGAAAATATATTCCTTCCATATACATTAAAATAAAAAAAAATCATTTCACACTTTTATAAAAAGTCAAAAAATGACTTGTTTGAAAAACTTATAGAAAGAATGTTTTTTTATAAATTTGTATATAAATTAAAAGTTATATAAAATTCCATTTTTAAAAAAAATTATAGGTATTAACTCTCATAAATTAATTTCTAAGAGTATTGAGATGGAAGAAAAAGTTTGTCGACCAAAGTAGAAATAAGGTTGAATTTTCTTTAAAAATAATTTTCTTGATCATTTTAATTACTAAAGGGAATAAACTTTTACCAATTAATAAAAAATAAATGAATAAAATAGGAGAATAAAATATATTTTTTTAAAACATAAGATCCATATAATTTCCCTCAATAGAAATTTAGCACAGACAATCCTGAAAAGAAGTGACTTTGTAACATAAACTCCTAATCACATTGGTAAATTTTAAATTATAAATACCTTGAATTAAATAAAAACAAATAAAACTTTAAATACCATAAATATAAGGATATTAATTATATAACAGATAAAATGGAATTATACACATGATATAAATATAAATAGGTGCATAATACAAAACATTTCTCAATAAATCTCTATTGAGACAAACAACCCTTACAGTTTTGGTAATACCAAAATAAAAATATTATGAAATAGAAAAAATGAGATAAATTTTTAAATCCATATAATTTTCATGAAAATAATAATAAAATACATTTGTGGTTAGTATATACACCACAAAAAAATCATTTTATGAAAATTTCATATGTCTTCCATAAATAAAATTGAAATGAGAAACCCTTAACAATTTGGTAACTTTCGAATAAAAACCCCATAGATGAGATAATTTAAATAGAAACATTAAATACCATGAATTTATAAGTATTCATGTTATAAAATTTCAATGGGGGGATATAAAAATCAAAAACAAAAATAGGTGTACGATAACAAACAAATCCCAGTGAAACAATATTGAGACGACGAACCCTTACTTGAAGTCATGTCGTTCTATTTATATATCCAAATAAAATATATAATGAATATATATTTGTTATATATATATTATAGAAATATATTAATACATAAATTAATATTTATCATTTATTTCTAATTTTCAATTATCTTTTTATTAATAATATCATCATTAAAAATAACATTCGGGTGAAAACTAGACTATTTTCCATGCATGTTTCAGTTCAACAGTTCTTGTACATGAACCTGGGTCATAGTTAAATCATATAAAAATATTAATCATGATATAAGTTTCATTATTATTCTTTATAAGAACTTTTTTAGTCATTCATATATAATGGCGATGAAAAATAAATTACATCATTTTTTGGAAACTGTAGCATGTTCGTACACACGAGTGATATTTCCACTTTTTGATGGATGTAATAAAATAAAGGTAAATATAAATTAACCTTTAAATAATAATAAATATTTCATAAATATCATATATTTTCATTAAATATATTATTATTACAATACATGTAAAGAATAAATAAAAAATGAATCACCTTAGTTCTTATAGGGGCAGTCTATACACACACACACACGAGCGACATTACCAATTTCCAATGGTTAAAAAGTTAAGAAGGTAGATAAGATATTATAATTATAGAAGAAAACTTAATGCATATATATCATGTAAAAAAATGTATCCATTTAAATAAATAACCAAGAATGGTGGTGATGGAAAATGAATCATATCGCTAAGTGGAGGTGGTATCCCACACGTACACATGAACGATACTTGCATTTCACATTTGATGGAAATGAGATGGATAAAGGTTATTACATAAATGTAATTAAATATAATTATATGATATATAATTATATGATATATAATTATATTACTATATTGGATTGGTTAGTAAATAATTTATGGATGTAGATTAAGCAGTACAATTAATGAGATTGGTTAAAATGATTACCTCCTCTTTGAGTGACCTCCTTTGGATTTCTTCTTAAGGACTCTAGGGATGATAATTTGACGAGGGAAAAAACCTTTATAACTTGTATAATGATTTTTTAAGAGGATTTATTAGGGTTTTTTAAGATAATTATATCCATATGGTTTTAGGAAGGGTGGATTTATTGTGTACTTTTAAATTGAATGAAAGGACACAATTGAAATTAAAAAAAATATTAAAATATAATAATTTTTTTCGTGTGAATTTGATTTTTTTAATATATTTAAATTATAGTATTATTATTATTAAATATACTCTCATAAAATAAAATATATAAAATTCTGGTATTGTTTTAACCCTTATCTCTTAGTTTCAACCTCCCATTAACTGTTTTGACGAACACCGCAATATCAAACGTTTTTACTCTTTAGGGGTCCAGAAGTTGACTAAAAAATTAAAAGTTACTAATAAGTGTAAAATGGTTGATATTATAAACCATATAACATTACATTTTCCAATTATAATATTCATATAACTTTTAAATCATTTAATTAAATATTATCTTACCTGTGGTACTAATAAAGTTTTTTTAAGATAATTCACATAGTTTGACTTTAAAGATAAAAATATCAAAATTGAATTAGAATATAAAGTTTCAAAACATCATAAATATATTATATTTATCTAAAAAATTCATGTACCCCAATAATTCATCCAAATTTTAATACTTTTAGTATTTTTAAAACCTTTTATTTGATTTTTCTACTACATAAAGTAGAATTGTGACAGCTTTGTATAAGTATTTATAGGAATTACCCTATATATAAAAATTAAAAATAAATCATCAAGATAAAAAATTCATTAATATATCAAATTAACATTTATATCAACATTTATCCTCTTATTATACCTATGAGAAAATATTAGAGATATTAAAACAAATGGAGTGACATTTTGTATTTATTCTTTACTTAAAATAACATGAAGGTCATAATCAATGTAAATTTGAAATAAATTGCCAAAAAATATAATGGAATATTGTTAGGTTCTAAAGGAACCTATAAAATGAAATAAATATAGGTGTTTTTAGATTTCTAGGCCTTTTATAATTTTTTTAACCCTATTTTACATGTTTTATCGTCATTGAGGTCACCACTATTTACCATGATTACTACTCATAATGAAAAAAAATAAAAGGGAACTATTCTCAAAATTTGAATCCCCTGATTAAAAATATTGAATAAAATTTTCAAGATTCAATTTATTTATGTGGAAGAAATAAATTTTAATCTAAATGTATAAAATGCAATAAAAATAGTTTATATAAAAATGTGTTTTTAGCCAAAAAATGAACTTATAATGTAATAAGAATAAAACTAATTTTTATCTAATTAATTTTAATATATATAATTATATAACACTTATTTTAATTTAAAATAATTTAAAACCTAACGTCACTTATAAATTACTTTATTTAATGAAAAGAAATTACGATTTTACAAAAATGGATATTTTCAACTATTCACTAAAAAAATATTTTTAGAAAAATCCCAAAAAATTACCTCATTATATTATTGACATAATGAGTTCAATTTTTTTATTAAATAACTTTTAAAAAAATTTAAAAAATTTTATAAATTAATTATAATGTCCATGCATTAAATAAAATAAAAACCATTTTTAAATAAGTATATTTTTGAAGTATAAAATGTATTTAATGAAAATTGAGTAATTATTTATTATGAATTAATAAATACATTTGAATTATCTAAAACATTTAATAATATTTTTTATAATTTGGTTATTACTATTCATACCTTATAATTTATCGACTAGGTTATAATGGTCACATTTGAATAATATTATTTTTATAGTATTTCATAGTTCTCTCAAATATTAGTGTTACGTGTAAAAATATTGATCATATTATTATTTTCAACAAAATTTTTAGGGTTTTATATTAACCCCATTTAAATAAATTTCATTATATCAATTTTTATCTCATTAATCAAGGGTTATATTTTAGAAAATATAATTGTTGAAAATCTACATCATACAAAGGGATAATAAAATTCTATTTGAAAAGGGAAAGTGGGAAACATAAAGGTTAACTAAAATAATAGACAATCAAGTTCCTAGATAAGGATAACATTAACATGTAGTTAAAATATGGAAATATAGGAGAAAGATAATTTACATAGAATAATAGAGAGTAAAATATAAAATATTAAATAGAAATTTAATTATCATAACACCATAAATTAGTGAGGGGTAAAAACAACCATTAATTATAAAGTTATTATTATAAAATGGAAAAAAATTAATTTTTAAGATATTTTTTCCTATATTTAAGGAATTATTTTACCATAAATATCAATAAAATATACTTACTTGATATTTTCATATTGAAAAACTATGTTTTATTCTATAGTTTCTCATTTCTAGTGGTTTCCACCCATTTTCATCCTATATTTCAATGATTGACAATTAATATGAATTTTTCATGCATGAAGAACAAAAATGAACATATAAAAGATTATATTATTTATAAAAGGTTGAAAATATATTCCTATTATATCTATTCAGTTATAAAAAACCAAAAATCATTTTGTACATGCTAAAATAACTAACATGCATAAACTGTCATTTGAATTATTATTCACATAGACTTAAATAATAATATCCAAATAACTACTTAATTATTTACGTGAATAAATAAATTCTAAAATTCCTCAAAGAATTATTATCCTTTATTCAGAACATGACAATTAAAAAAATGTCACCAAATTTAAAAATTAAATTTAACTTTAATCCTTAAATAAAAAATTTCATCTCATAATGTCACATATGAAACATGTGAATAAATTGATCATGTATTATACTAAAACTTGATAATCCATTCCCAAAATTAATCTAATCCACATAAAATATCAATAAAAATAGAAATGCTTCCAAAAAATAACTCTTTAAAAACTATTTAATATATTTCATGCAAAAAAATGAATTAACATTCAACATAAACTAAATTGTCATCAAACCACTAATCAATTTCAAGGTCGCCAATACTATCTAATTTACATTATCAATATCAACAAGCTATTTATCCCAAAAAAAAATTTACTCTCAAAATTAGACATATATTAAGGGTTATTAATCCCTCATTCCCCTATTTCCAAAAACATCCCCTTACTTCTAAATCAGTTTTCTAGGTTTTTGATACCATTAAACACATGCTTGTAAATAATTAAAACCAAACTATTTTAGAACAATTATCATATGGTTCATGATTATTATAATTACAATATCTGTAATAAAACACTTGTGTAAAATAATTCTTTAATCTTAATACATAAACACCAATATCATTCCATATAAATGATTAGAATAACATAGACCCTTCCATAGTCTAGGAGTTAACCCTCAGATTAGGGAATTGACTCTGATAATTCCTTAGTTCACCATACATACAACATTGAATTGTAAATGGTACCTTAGGATATATTTAACTCTATTTAACTCCACATTTTTACATAAAAATTACTTTCTCTATGTACTTATTTTACACACCCAAAATATATTTCTATTCTTTTAAGAAATTTCCCTGAGTCTATCTTCCAACATTCTAAACACGTAGGAAGAAAAATCTTCTTCACTCTATGGTCTTCATGGAACTACATTTTTATCTTATTTTGTTCACTGATAAACTCATGTATATTTTGGTTAATAAAATATCGAGATAGCTATTTTGGCATAATGACAAGATTTCACATTCCATCTCCCATTTCATTTGGTTAATCCTAAGGAAAATTATTGTATCATCCATCTCATTTAGTGTTAACATAGTTCTTTCTAGTTTATTCCATTTACTATAACCAAAAACCATAGTGTGAGTGAAAATAATCATAGTGTACAATAATATAAGCATAATAAATAATTCATAGGATGTCTAAATAATAAAAAAAATCAATATTGGAAACCTCAAGTTTAAATTAGGTTATTAGTGGTCATTATCTATTCAAATCCTGTATAATGGGTTATAAATAAAAAGTGAATAAACACAATCATATATCATGGGAGTGTCTAGCCTTGTGTACAGTATTTGGCCCATTCATCGCGCACCAATGAAAATTGAGTTAATCCCGAATCTTCCATTTCATAGTTTTTACCCATAGCTACATCTGTGTCACAACCACATTTACTTTCTAGTATCCAAACATGAATTTATTTTCTATAAAACCACTATCCTATATTTATAATAACATAGGATAATCTCTTATATATAGGTTTATCCTAACGGTTTACACACTTTTTTCATCCTAGTTTCCAAAAATAACTAAACCTTTCTCTGATATCAACTGAGGAAACCCAAGCATTACATACATAAATATTATAGATTATTCGATGATTATTTATTATATATAATTACGATCCACGCAAAATCCATAATAGCTTTTGTATTTGGAAACTTGGATAGATAAAAACAGGTACATAAAATATCTACATCATCTCCCACTTTTTCTTCACAACTAGCACCCTTCTTAGACATATCATACATAAAAGTTTCTTCATGTCTTTGGAAAATAGAAATATAATAAAGGGTGATATCAGGTGCTCAGTAAGGGTAAACATGAGAGATATAAATTAATGGTCATTTTTAAGCATAACATGAGCATAATGTCATGAGAACATGATCATAACTTATGATAATTATACTAAACCAGTCAAAGGTCTTTAATCATGAATCTTGGCATAATGTTTTTTTAATCAAAATAAATAAGTCATAAGATTGCATAATCATAAAAAATAAATCATTATCCATGAGAACATATCATTAGTATAATACAAAATATTGTGGAAAACCCATATGTATATAAAATAACTAACTTAGTAAAGCTTCATTCCCAATACTATAATTATTGACAAAGTCCCATAATGAAAATTCCCTACCAGACATTTTCAACATTCTCTTAGGAGTAACTATCATCTAGTAAACTATTTTATATCATAATATTTTATTAACTACATTATCTCTTAGGATATTCTATACTTGATCGTCATTACCCAATTAATTGTGGAGATATATAATTTTGGGCCCACTTATCACGTAATGAATACCGTAAATATATGGGACATATGATCATAAAAAATCACTTTATCATTATATCATAAGTTGTGTAAGGGAAATGAGTTTTATAAACAATTTTTCATTCAATAATAACATAATGTGTGGATAAGAAACAAGTTTCAAAAACATTTCATCATAACATAATTAACACATGGGAAAGAAATGGGATTCATATAATCATCCTAAAATCATTATCATTATAATCTATATAGAGAAATAAAGTGTATGGTATCATAGTACAATATCCACATTTAACAATAACAATACTAAATGCATGTAAACATAAATAAAAAATAACTTTAAAAGAACATACAAACATTTCTTTAAAAACATTATAAAACATTTTCCCCTTTGATTCAATTTTAACTATAAGTTACAAGAATATTGAGAAAATAATTTTCCATGAAAATAACAAAGGTGACATATAAATTAATCTTCAAATAAAATATTAGTCATGATAGTGGGAAAATCTACTCATGATATATATAAATAGAAATCATTCCTTTTACAATTTTGGAAAAGTAAATAATGACTTGTGTAGAAATTTTTTATAAATTTTACTTATTAAAACTTTGAAAATATAGTCCAAGGTAGTGAAAATTATCTTTTCAAAAAAAAAATTAAGTATAGTTAAGAACATTCATAAAATAATTTTGAAGAGTATGGACATGGAAGAAAAATTTAATCGACCAAAGAGGAATTATGGTTTAATTTTCCTTAAAAACATTTTATCTATAATATTAAGCAGAAAGGAAAGAAAAATGGAACTAATATATAAAAATTAAAGGAATATCTATATGGTAAAAAAATATTGGGTCTAAAAGATATGATCCATACAATTTCCCTCAACAGAAAATTAGCATAGACAATCCCCAAAAGAAATGAGATGGTGGTATAAACCCCTTACCACATTGGTAACTTTTGAATCATAAACCATTTGAAATAAATAAAATTTAATAAAAAATTTAATTTCATTAAAATAAATAGATTAATTATATAACCTATCAAATAGGTGGTATATAGACTATATAAACAAAAATTTCTGCATAACATGAAACATTTATAAATGAATCACTACTGTGATGAAAAACCCTGACTGTTTTGATAATCCTTGAATGAATAACTCATGAAAGGGTGAAACTTGTATTTATTTTAAAATAAAAATAATTTTATTGAAAAAATCATAAAATAAATTTATGGAAATTATATACACCACACAAAATAAATAAGTGGTGAATATGGCATATGTCTCAGAGAAATAAAACTGAAATGAGAAACCCTTATCACTTTGGTAACATTATAATCCCAAAAAATTGGATAAAATATCTTCATTTTTAAATTTTATTCCCATTAATTAAGAAGTATAGGTGATATAACATTTAAAATAGACAGTATATACAGCTCATAAACATAAATTGGTAAATAAAATCAAACATGTATTAATGAAAAAATATTAAGGTAATGAACTCTTTCCTCATGTCTCGCCCTGCTTCATATGAATTAAAACATCATGTATAATAATTAACCATTTATTATCTACCTATTAAAAAAATATTCAAACATTAATTACTATGTATCATTAATTTACAATTTATAATTATCCTTTTATTAATAATCTCATCATTAAATAAAACATTCTTGTGAAAACATGTATGTTTTCCATGCATGTTTTTGTTTGATGGTTCTGATACATGAGAATTGGTCATGATTATATATTTTAAATAATCCTAATCATTATATAAGTTTAATATTTTTCATTATATACAATTATATAATTATTCATATAAACTAGTGATGAGAAATGAATTACATCACTTTTTTAGAGATGGTAGTCCATTCGTATGTATGAGTGATGTTTCCACATTTCAATTGGTGGAGAGAAATAAAGGTAAATAGTAATTCACAATTATAGAGTAATTATTATATAATAAATATCATACATATTCATTTAATAAATCTTTATTACCATCCTTGTAAAGCATAAATGAAAAACAAATCACATCACTTCGTGAAGGTGGTAGTCCACACGTACGCACGAGCGACTTTATCATTTTACAACAGATGTAAATGTAAGAATGTAGATATAGTGTTATAATTAAATATGTATAATTATATCATAAAAATAAAATATAAAAAATAATCTCATCAGAATAATAAACCATGAAATATGTTTATGGAAAATGAATCATAGCATTATATCGAGGTGGCTGTCGACACAAATGGTTAAGTGATAGTTTCATTTCCCATTTAATGAAAATGAGATGGATAAAGGTTATGAAATAATGATAATAAAATATAATTATATATTATATACTTATGTTATTATATTTTAATGTTTATTACATAATTGAATGAGGTATAAGAAGAAGTAAAATGAAAGAGATCAATTAAAACAATTAACTCCTCTTTGAGAGGCCTCCTTTGGGTTTATTCTTAAGGCACTAGGGATGTTATTTTTAAGAGACCACAAAATCTAGAAAATATATAATTATTCTAGGAGTATTTTTTTTGGTAAGGATTGCTAGAGATAAGTGGCTCATGGAGGTTTGGGGAAGATAAGAGTGGTGGTTTCCTTTTATTGTGAAGGAAAGGACACACTTGGAATTACAAAAAATATATTTAAATATAATAAGTTATTTTTCATCTTTAGGTTAACCCATGTTGATAAATTTAAAATATATTATTATTATATTTAAAAATACTATCATGCAATACAATTTAGATATTTTTAGGTGATTTGTTTACCCTTATATCCTAATTTTAATCCCTTGTTAACCCTTTAGATGATTATATTATTGTCATAGTTTTTTACTCTTTAGCTTTCAATAAATATTATATAAAATGAAAAGTGACCCATAAGTTTTAAATATTTGATATTATAGACCATATTCCATTCACTTGTACAAATAATATATTTTTTATTTTTAAATCATTTTATAAAATATTATTTTACATAAGATACCATTGAATTCATTTTCAGGACTATTCACATAGTTTGACATTAAAAACAAAAAGATAGAAATGGAATTTTAATATAAAATCTTAAAATTTCAATAATAAGATATATTGATGTAAAAAAATTTGCAACATAATAATTCATAAAAAATTTATATTTTTTAATATTTTGAAAATCATTTTTTTGATTTTTCAATTATATGAGCAAGCATTGTGTCAGAGTTGTGTATGTATTTAACGTAATTATTCCATCTAATAAAATTAAAAATATTTTATTATGAATAAAATTCATTAATATATCATATAACTATTAAAATCCAAACATAACCTCTTTTTTATCACAATGACTAAATATTAGAGGCATTAAAATAAAGAGAGTTACATTTTGTATTTAATATTAATATAAAATAATATTAAGTTAATTATCATGGAAATATGGAAAGAAATTTAAAAAATGTTGAATAGAGAAAGATTAAGGTAAAACTTAAGCTATAAAATTAAATAGAGGTAGTTATTTTGTATATTTTTCAGATTTATCACATATTTTTAACTATGTGTTACTCATTTACCCTTATCATGGTGACAGATATTTACCACAGTTACTCTTCATAGTGATCAAAAATAAAAGATACCTATTTACTGAATTTTATCCTCATAAATATAGATATTTAATTTATTTTATAATCTTAAATTTCCATAAGTGGAAAAAATAAATTTTAATAACAATGCCCAAAATTCAATAAAAAACACTTTTCAGAAAGATTCATTTTTAAGACAAAAAATGAACTTATAACCGAATCAAGTATAATATAGATTTTTATTAATTTAATTAGATTATATATTATTAAAGGAGAATTATTTTACTTTAATATAAAATTAAAAACATAATAATACTTTTAAATTGCATTATTTAATGAAAATCAATGATAGTTTTACAAATATGATATTTTTCACTATTCACTAAAAAATAAATCATTTTAGAAAAATTTAAAAAATTAACCCTAAGATAATATTGAAATGATGACATAAAAATTACATTCATACCCTAAAATAATTTTTCTAAAAAATGTATACATTAATTATAATTTCTATGCACAAAATGTAATAGAAACCATTTTTGAAGGAAACATATTTTTAATGCATAAAATGTCTTTTTTGAAAATTGTGTACTTATTTATTATGAATTAAAAAATTCATTTTAATTATATAAAACCTTTATGAATATTTTTATATTACGGTCATTACTATTCATAACCATTAATTTTATTCTATATCACTATTCTCTTAATGCTTGGTGTTGTGTGTTATCAGAACTATCAAGAATAGTAGTATTTTAAAACAAATTTTTGATGTGTTATTTCTTGAACTCACCCTAAATGTTAAATCTTCTTCTAGTAGATCCATTGAAATTAGATTGAGAACCTGTCATGGAACAAAACTATCCTTCATAGCATGAACACTTCTTCTTGAAGTAGTAAAATAAAAAACCTTACATAATTTTTTGATGATACCAAAGAATTAATAATTTTTACATGAGCAGTAATTTTGAGAAATGACCTACACTAATAATTCCCTTGATTATTCTTACATCAGTTCTTGATGATTATTTTACCAATTTTCCTTAGATATATAAACATCATTACTAACTCAGTCATGAAATGAATTGATGAGTCATAACATGACTTATTTTCTAAAGAAATAACTTATTTGGATATTTTACAAACTACTTATGTTGTATTCATCTATTTTTCTCCTCGTTTCGAAGTTCATTATTTATTGTTCTATAAAAAAAACCAAAATCTTCTTTAGGTTATTTTTTCCAATAATATTTTCCTTTGGGTTTATGGATAATGGAAAACCTCCATAGTTGATTGATTCAATATAGAATCATTAAAAAACAATAAAATATACCAAAAATGTCATTTTATACCACTTACATATAGATATTGCATCAATTATTCACTAATCACCTAATCTAATCCTACAAGAGTAAAGATCAGTGTGAGAAATAAGAGTTAATTGAAATTTTCTTCATGAAAACACATTCATTAATTACATACTATTCAACATATCTACAAAACCAATCCCTTGAATAACCATTAAAGAGATATCTCCTTATATCAAAAATCAATATTGGATTTCTAACCATTTTTCAATAGGTAAGAACACTCCAATCCCATTGAACATCATCTCAACCTATATATGGATTCTCCTTCCCAAGATATAAAATATAAACACTTCTCTCCCATTGTAAATGAAACCAAATAGCACTTCTATTAAATTTCATAAGAGAGAATTAAAAATTTAATTATTAAATTCATGGTAGAAATCATAATGTTATATTAATAGAACATTCCATGGGTGAGTGGGGGTTCCATATATAAACCATATTGGTAGTAAGATTCAATTAGACTCTAATAATGAACTCATGCATTTCAAAATCCACCATAGGTTGTGTTTTCCTCATGATGTCTACCATTTGGTATTTTGTAGACACATAATCCAACTTCACTATACTATAATCAACATTCTCCTTAATGTAATGATATTTAACTATGATGTTATTGGTTCTTGAAGAATGAATAATATTTTTTCTAATATTAATATAAATTGAGTTATCACACTGTATTGGAATAAGATATTCCTCTTGAACACTAAAATATTTAAGTTATTTCTTCATCCAAAGAAATTGATTAGATGATTAAGTGGATGAAATATTTTCTACCTCTATCTAGATCATTTAAATGTAGTATTTTTTTGATCATACATGAAATAGAATAACTTCCATGAAAAAACGCACCTTCTAATATTTATTTTCAATCATCCATTGGTCCTACCTAATTTTTTTCTCTTAGGACAAACAATTCCAATTGTGATCTACAATAACAAAACATCCCATAATTCATTTTTTGATCGATCTAATGAAGTATTCCTCCCATAAATAACATATAAATTTCATTAGTTTAACTTTGTAAATTAGAAATTTTTCATGTAGAAAAAACTATATGTAGTCTTTTGGATATGATATATAAAAAACTCTTAATAATTTGATGATACATTGTGACATCAACATCCTATTCATTCTTTTCCATTGAAAATTTTGTTCAAATATCCATAGGAGTATCAATTGGCCTTGAATCATCAATGTAGAATATTTTTAGAACATCCTTGGAATATTTAGTTTGATAAATAAATGTTCTATAATTTATTTAGATCACTTTCAAGATAATGAAAAATGTTAATTCTCCCATCATAGAAATCTCAAATTCATACCTCATAAACTAGTCAAACATTTTACATTTTGTGCCATTCGAGCCTTTAAAAATTATGGCAAACACATAGATGAGAATATAAATCCTTTTATCATATTTTCTTGATTTAATGGTTATAATCAACTTCTCATCTATAAAAAATAGGGTTTTCCAAATATAGGTACAACTGAGAATACCACGCTTTCAGTGATTTTTGTGTCCATACATCACTTTATTTAACCAACACATATTTTTTTTAATATTCATCACTGATAAATATATTTGACTATTCAATGTAAACCTCATACTCAAGTACACCATCATGGAATGCCAATTTTACATTCATATGATATTATTTGAAATAAAATCACATCAATAGAAAAAGGCAATATTATAGTTTCAAGATGAGATATAGGTGAATACATTTCATCCCCATCAATTCCATATATTTTGGAATAAAAAATTTAAACAACTCATACTTTTTTATAGGTATCCCTTCTATATTCATTGAGTTTATTTCATAATACCCAATTGGTTTTGATAAAATTTCTAATTTTTAGGCTTGGTACTACTTCCAACATTTTATTCCTATCAATTTAGTAAAGATATTTATTTATCAACCTGACAAAATTTTCATCTCCAGTAGCATCCTTAATTATTTTCTATTCTACCTAAGAAAAATATTGTTTTGTGGTGGATACATCATTCTATGAGTTTAAAACCATTAATTCTAATTCTATAACAAAAATATCATTATTTATTTCATCCCTACGTCTTTTTCTTCTAATCATGGATAAATATTTTTTTATCCTGTTATGTGTTTATTTATTCTTCTAAATCTTTTTTATCTTTGTTTACTCCAACTAATCTATACACACCATCATCACTATCTTAATCAAAAACTAGAATATAGTTCTGTGAAATATAATCACCAGTTTTTGAAACCTACTCATTTTCTATAATCATTACATAATGGATTTCAATTATTTTTCTTTGATTTTTTTAAGGAAACTCTATTATTTTCTTCTAGAGGAAAATATATAAAATATACCTTAATATTGATGATATTATAAATTCCATTTATTCTCTTTATTAGTAATAAAACTTTTACTTATGAATACTCAAAAGTACATGAGAGTCATATTTTTCACATATCTTTAATAGAAAGTTATCACTTCATTTTGATTTAGGAAAAATTCATTGGAGATATAGATATATGTAAGTACTACCTCCTTCAAATATGAATCCAGTAGATTTATCTTGATGAGAATTGTCTGGGACATGTTATTAGTTATTTAGTTCCTCCTTTAAATGACTCAATTTTATCAAGGAGTCCTCACCACTAAAACTCAATACTTAATTCCATGTTTTTCTAGATATTACTCTACATATTTATTAGTAAATTACATTCCATTTTCAGTTCTTATCTTCTAAATTGTTAAACCCAATATTTTTAGCTTTACTTTAATATTGGGTAATGGACTTCAGAACCTAGTATTTCTAGGTATTGACCATAACCCATTCCATCCCATTGAAGTCATTAATGAAAAATACATAATCACTTTTTATGTCCACGACCTTTGGTTTCATCAATCCAAAAACATCCACATGCTCTAGAAAGATTAACCTTGATGATTTTAACTTTTTTATCTTATATTAATTTAGAATGATACTACCCTTTTAAAAAATATCATACTTGTGAGTGTGATCTTCTATAAAATTAAGGAACTGTCTAGATACTTTATTTCTAATTAGGTTCAATAATGAACTTTGTATAAAATAATTAATACTCTCATTATATAATTGTATATCTCATAATTTGGATAACATGCACTTGTTCTCTCCTCCATCAATTAGATATAAGTTTCCCTTGGTATACATTCTTTGTGATAAAACAAAACCATATCCTACTTTTATTATAAAAATTTTCTTATTGAGATTCACATCATGCCCAAGTCACATAATTGATTTGAAATAAACAATTTCTTTTTGAGACTTTCAATAGACAATAACTACACATGACTTATATTTTTCCACTAATTTTGGCATTTATAGAGCCAATAATATTTATCCCCTCATCATTTTTGAAATTGACAACTCCACCCTTTTCATATTTTATGTCAGATACAAGGTCTTATTTCTAGTCATGTGGGATTAACACCAATAGTACAATATCCACATTCCAACTCTATCTATTTATATTAATGAAATTTCACCAATATTTTCTATCTTAGAACTATTTTCTTAGGCCATGGTATCTTCTTTATTTATTTTGATGGAAGATAACCCTATTTTTACCTCTATATCCATCACTTCTTCCCTATCTTTCAAGGATTTAAATACATTACTTGTTTTAAGATATCATGATGATTACTTTTATTGTTGAATTTTTTTCTTCAGGGTATCCTTTGGTATAATCTTTTGTATATTTGATGAGAAATCCACTGCGTAATTTCTATTCCCTTCACACCCTAAACAATAATCATTAAAATCCTAATATGTATAATAAATTTTTCTTTCCTTATTTTCCTAATTTTACTCTTTGAAATATATGTTTATAATAGGGAACACATATTTCTCATACCTCATCTTCCTATTGTAATAGAACTAGATTTTTGGTATCTTATTTTGTTTTGTTTAGTCACAAATAGTAGGAATTTGTGCCTTTTTCTGTCATGAAATACAACCTTCCTCTGGGGTGTTAATTCATAAGGTATAACATCAATCATTATTAGTTTCTTATTATTTTCATAATCCAAAACATATTTCCATTTTTTTAAAATTCTTCACCTATGAGAAATCTACAACCTTCTTAGAAGATGTCTTGAGAACTTTATTAACTTTTTTAGAGGTCAAAACAATTTAATTAACCAAGTTCATGTTAAGAGTAATAAGTATTTATTTATAATCACACTTTCATCACAATGTTCTAACTTCATTATAAATTTATAAATTTCTCACGAACCTTTATTTCAAAAAATTATTTTACCATAAATGATATGTGCCTATTTTTAAATTCTGAGTTTATCATCATCTTCTTTTTATGAGTTTCTAGAATTTATAGATTTATGTTTTTCAATATCTATCTTTAATTGTAAATTTTTACTCTCTTTATTTATACTTATAGAGCTTTGAGTCATTAATAAACACATTTTCTTCCATTTCATTAAATCTATAATTGTCTATTACATCAAGGTATACCTCATTTTCAACTTCAATTTTAACTCTTCCCTTGATTCTACTATCTCTATCATTAGGGTCTTTTACATGTGTATTTTCTATAATATTCACAAGAACATATTCAACAATGTATTTTTAGTCCTTGACCACCTACACTACTATCTCATATAAGATTTAACCTTTATAAGATAAAAATATTCTTTCTCTTGAATAATTGTTTCTATATTTTTATACTTACACTGTCAGATTTGAAAATATTATTCATAGGTTCTTCCTCCACCTCATCATATTACAATTTATTAGGACACTTGGTAGAATTATAACCTACTTTACCTCATCAAAAACAATAAAGTGGATGATTTATTTTCAATTTTTCTTTTAGCCACTTCACATTAGTGGAAAGAAAGGTTATCTCCTCATTAATGTATTATTTATTGGGATTTTCATTCACTAAATGTTTCTTTATTTCCTTGAATGAAATATCTGAAGATTTTTCCTTTGGAATAAACTAATTTTAATTGTCCCTAATATCATATTTAATGATATTACTATATATAATATCTAATTTTATGTTATTTTGGTCGTAATATTCATGAACTGATACCATTACATTGAAATGTAGAGGTACTATTCCTCTGATCCTTTATAAAACATTAACATTATAATGATTTTCTATAAGTCCATGCATGTATTATATAAGAATATTTAGTTTATCAATGAATACATTGAATATATAATTCTGGATCATCATTAATTATTTATATTTATTCCAAAACAATTAAAAATTATCCTTTCAATATTTGGAGCCATTTCATATATGTTAATGAGAATTTCTCACATTTCACGAGAAGTATTAAAAGGAATCACCTTTGTGTTGATGTGATTATCTAAATCTCCCCCTAATTCATTAATCAACTTGGTTTAAACATATAATTCCTTTATATACCTATCAAGTATGGATATAATTACCATTCTAGTATAATATACATGAATAAAATCAATATAAACATTTATTCCCAAGGATTGAAAGTAATGTTTCATTTTGTTTTATCATAGTTTAAAATTAATTCCTTCAAAAATAAAAATCACCTTGGGATTTTCAATGGAAGGAATACATTATGAGTGAGAAAATGATTCACCATTATACTTTTCTCAGATACCACTTATTATTTATAATCAAGGAACAAACCCTATGTGTGTGTAGGAGGGGGGGGGGGGGGGTTTAATCAAGGTATTCTAGTGAAATATATTATTTCCAATTATGATACCATTCTCTCCATAAGAGGAATAATTTTATATCTATACATCACAATCACTTTTCAGTAATGAAATTAGTAAATATAAAATATATGATTTACTTGGTTAACCCAAATTGGGATAATCTAAGGAGCATGAAATCGATAGTTTACCAATGTACCTAATAGAGAAAGAGAACTTCTTTAATAATTTTAGAAATGGAGTAGCCACACTGACCATAAAGATTCAATATTTACACACACCTTTAAAGAACACATTTTTCACATACTAGATCTCACTTATACCTCAATTATGATCTTATTATGCACTAATGTTTGATAATAAAATACACATGATACAATTTGATGAACTTCTATAGTGAATTTATTTCGGAACACTTCTTATTATCCTTTAGATTTCAAGAGCATAACTAGAATTTATTTCTTATTTATAGTAAGAGACTAGAATATATTCCTTTTTCTATCAAATACATATATGTATTAATGTCTCCCTCAAATCTCTGTTTATCTCCCTGTATCATTAAATTTTATTTAGGATATTTCTATGAGAAACCAAGACTTTAAATAGTAATCCAACATTCTGGACTAATTAACCTTAATTAAAGTCACCATAATTACACTATATTTCCCAATTAGTTTTATAATGTCTACAAAGTTCAATTATTGTTCAGTCAAAATATAAAATTACGAGACATTATTCTATCATTAAATACCAACCACATCTGCAGTTAATATAGAAACAACGTCTTCACCTAATGACATGCTTATTATGCTGTGAATAATCTTTTGGTAGACACTTTAATAGTGTGACTACATACTTTATTGAATGATTATTAGATCCAAAATTTTTGCCTAAATAAATCACCTTTATTTAGAAACCATTTACTTCATCGATGAATTAATTTCAGTCCTTGTACTTTTCATGGTGCGACCCTTTTCTTCACAGTTTGAGGCTCACTTAAACCAAATAATATAAATTATCATAGAAAATATTATCATTCAATGATCTTATTCATGGAATGACCACCACCTGAGAAAGAACTACCCAAACATACCTCATCTCCTTCATAATGTGACCTGATCCTCATGACATGAATCTATGTTAGGTAGATCTATCAAATTCAGCTTCAAAACTCATCATAATGTGGCACTATCCTTTACAACGTGAACACATCTTCTTGAAACCATAAAGTATGAAACCTTATGTTCTTGATGAGGATACTTACAATGTACTCTTCATGGAACAAAAAATAATATTTCAACATGATCTATATGTCTAATGTAATAGAATATTCTTACATCCCTACTTGATAGTCCTTACATTAGTTTACCATTTCTACTGAATGATCCATATAATCTTTAATCACAACCTAATTTGACGAGTCATGATGCAACATATTTTCTATAGATATTATTTATTCAGACACATTTAAAACTCTTTAGGATATATTTACATATTTATTGGATAATCTCATATATTCCTCCTTTAATATTTTAAATAAAAAAACCCAAAAGATTCTTTTTTGGGATTTTTATAAATAAATAATCATAACTAAATCCACCTTAATTTCTCCATATCTTAAAAAAAATAATGATACATAATTCAGAATATGTATTCCACTTATTAGACATTAAAATTTATTTTTAGGAGCTTTTAGTATACATGAATTCAATCAGATGACATCACATTGTTAGATCACAATCAAATAGAGCATGTATTCATCCATAGATGTAGCTAATATTCTATAAAACTATCCTCCTATTTTAGTTTTTTGATACCACATGAAATGTGCATTTATATCACTTTATGATCACTAAAAAAATGTCTTGATACAATTGGATATATCAGAAATGGTTTTTATACCACTTTAGCTATATATATGGTCCTATATCATTTTTACTTCTTCATTACATCATGAAATTTCACATTCATTTTTGATATCCAAAGTGATTTCTCAACCCCATTTGTTTCATGTATTTTCTTTCTTCACATATATAACCCATTGATTTTATATTCCCCTTAATCTTATATCACTTCAATAAAAGTTTTAAATAATAAGGTATATGATGAGATGGGTACTTCCTAATCATCCTCAAATAGAGGAATTTGGTTGGTCTTAATGAATCATGCTTTTTTCTAACTTGATTCCATTAATTATAGTTGTTCTTAATTGAGTAATACCACGTATATAAATTTAATTATATTTGTATTATTTGAAATTATCATTTATTAGCTTGGGATCCAAATCTATTGTGAAACTAATCCCATTAGTACAAATTTCTTCCTTAAATGTTTCATCGTTGAATCCATCATCATACCTCCCCCATAGGAGGGATCATTAACCAACCTTCACCTCATAAATTATAGTGTAATTTTTGAATCCACATAGTCTAAATTAATGTGTTTCTTCTTTGATATACATCATACCCCCTAATCCCTTTTCATCCATGGTGGATCTTTTTTCACATGGAAATGCACATTTATCATATCTAGTGTAGTTTCCTTTTGAGTACTGAAAATTTGTTTTATTTATTTATAAAAGGATTGTTTTTGGTAAGCCATTATTGATTTGTGGGGAACCTTTAATTGAGCTCCATGATTTAATTTCTCCAATTAGGTAAACCTATTTTCTAGTAAAATAGATTTTATTTTGGAGCAACCTATCTTCCAATTTATCATAGGAATCAAGGATTTCCTTATGACACATTTAGCTTATATATTTCTCAATTTCATTATATATATCCATGTTTAGAAAAAATATAAAAAACATCATGATTAAATCTTACATCATCTTACCATGATTTAGTTTAGATTATTTGACACACATTTTATTCCTCTTTTGAGACCTTAGTATTCCATACACAAACTCTTAACAAACCCTATTCTTTAATAGTAGTATCATTTCAAGTCTAGCCTTATTTGTGTATTGTATCTACGTGAATTTATAATAATATTACATTTACTCACTAATTATAGTTTTCTAGTTTTAATACTATATTTTTTATGTTAAAATGAGATGGATATTCTTCTTCTCATTAGATTTTTTACCACTCCTTGATCTCATTGATCTTCTCATCATTCCCCTTCAATTGTGAATCCACCTCCTTCAAACAAGAGGAAAATTAATTCTTGAATTTTATACTCTTTTTTTACGTGGGATTTGAGAGGGATAATGCTTAATTTTATCTCCTTCTACATAACCATTTTTTCCTATATTATGTTAAAGTTATTAAATTATATATCTTTTAACCTTTATCGTTTCACCCATTTTCATAATTAATAGACACCTTGTATTTTTCAGCCTTTTTTTCAAAAATATTTTTTTTATGAATGTTTAATTTACTTTATTCATAATATCTAGTTGGTCCGCATTTTAATACAAGTATTTGATATCATCTTGATTTCTCCGTGAACATTATTTGTATAGATGTATTGACATCCTTTCCACTTATTCTATTGAATTTCCATCCACATCAACCTTTATGAGATAGTATAATTTTTTAGATCTATAATTATCTTACAAAACAGTGTTATAACTCGACTAAATATTGATCTCTACCTCAGTTACCTTAGTGGGTTTGTTCTTCTTCTATGTATTATTATTAACATTCCTCGTATTCTTGTGATGACTCAACTTAAACACTCATAACTAAAAGATTAATAATAAATATTGAGTCACTTCCATACACAATACCTTTTAGGTTTAGAGTTCTAGAGAGTTAGGAAAAAACATTTATTAAAAAACCCATATATTTCCCATCCAATGGTTATTTTTCCCACTAAACCAATTATCCATTATTTTAAAATTAATTATTCAGCATATCCAAAAAAATTATCCACCCATGATACCCATTTATACTTACCATACTAAATACACTTGTTTATGATCATGGAAAAAGGTAAACATAAGCAGGGTGAGCTAAAATTCTCTGTAAGGGTAGTGTAGAACAAAACCTATCATGTAATGAACAAGGTATGATCATGTGGAAGGAATAAATAATAATCAACTAATTCCATAAAAATGATAACATGAGCATGCGATATATCCATGGATAACATGAAAATGTAAATAATCCTATTGAAAATAATAATTTAATTCACAGTGATGAAATAAATAATGCCCAACATTATTAAAATACAATCAATGCCTCATGTAAAGACATCATACATGAATAGTAATGGTCTATACAAAATATACAAGCTATTTTATCCCATGAGACCTACCAATGTATCAAGGGGATATATAATTTTGGTCTCCACTCATCACTAATTATGTATAATTAATTCATCAATGAAAGAATGAATAAAAAATAATACCCAAAACCAACACGCCTTATTAATAAATTGAAATTAAAATTAAAATAAAACATATAATTTTTTTAATATTTTCCAAGTCAATAAACGGAATAATTTTCTTAGTAAGAATCCTTTGAACTGACACTATATAGAGAAATTGGTATACTATTAAGTCAATTCTGGAAAATATAGTATATAAATAATGGAAGTGATATAGAATATATACATGAAATTAAAGAATATGTAGATGAAAATGAAAAATAAAGTCAAGATGGAGATAAACAGTGATAGAGAATATAACCCCAACAAAAAAGGTGAGGCATGAAATATAAATTTATAATATATTTTAAAGGATAATACATGAGAAATAACTCCAAATTAGATATATATATTTTTATAGTTTTAGTAGAAAATGTAAGATAAATTATAAAAAAATTATAAATATATTGTAATATGATTAAAAAACATATAATTCTCATAGAAAATCCATTTTAAAGGGGTTTAAATGAGGAACTTGAAAACCATAATTTGAAGATAATAAAAAATATGGAAACCTTATGTAAGAACCCATCCCAAAACCACTATCCAAGTTGGATGGATATAAGACCTCAATTACACATCCTTGTATACTTGTGGCTACCAACTAGTAGCGAGGTCCTAATTCATACCATGAGGAGACTATTCCCTCATATCATAGTAAAAAACGCAATGAAAATTACTAAACAATCACCCATATAAAAATCAAAGTCCATATAAATAAATAAACACAATGATATAACAAATGAAAATATTTTTATATCAACTCATAGTCATACATGAATACCTCAGTTGATTTATAATTCATCCAATTAGATATAAGAAATAAATATAATGAAACAAAATATTAAACTAAACCTACTTTAATCCAAAAGACTTTACAACCCTGCCTCCACATACCCATAGGGATAATCTAGCCTAATTTACTATAACAAATCTTCTCTTATATGAAAGATGACATAAGGTCTTCATTCACACCAATGTACCAATATATGGTGTGATAAATACATCTCAATAGGGTATCAAAAAGTTCCCATTCTCTAAACCATCATATACATCTTTACACATATAAATAAAGAAGTCATGCAAGCGCCTTGGACATCTCGTTCTAACCAGGACACTATGATTCTATATGCATTAGGTTAGCATGTGAAAACAAAGCCACCATGAGACCCAATCATGCATGCTTTGAAACTAAATTTGAATCCCCCTCACATCACCACCACACATGTACCAGTTGGGTTATAACCAAGCCAAAATTATTCCTAAACATACATTCTTTAGCATAAAATAGTTTCTTCTCACTGCCGCATGGTATCATGCACATATCATAGCCTCTACCTGAATACTCAAGGTAGGATTCATCCAAATCCTTGACCCATTACTTGAAGGGACTGGGTGAGGTCATATTTAAAAATCCCAACCCAAGACCTAATCACTCAAGGTAGGGTTCATTATCCACCTCTAGCATCATACCATAAACCAACCCTCTCTCTTGGGAAGTCCACTACCATGGAACAAGAATACTCAAGGAAAGGTCTAATACTGAAACCTAATCCACTCAAGTAATGGTCTAAATCATGTATATAGGGACTACATCGCTCCCATGACAGTCTATCCAGTTCCATATCACTCATAAAGGGACCAGAACATCATATCCTCTCCCTCACTAGGTTCATTTCCTATTAAAAAACATGTTAAAGAACATTCTTGAAATAAAAAATATGTTAAAAAACCCATCACGTAGATCATCATATATCCCTAGGTTTCTAGTCACTCAGATTTATCCCCTCATCCAAACACATCTCACCTCACCCATCAGGACATCATATCCTCTCCTCAATAAAGTCTGTTGACTATCCCAAAAACATGTTCAATTAAATTATAGTAGTAGTAAATAGGTCAACAAACCCACCACAGAGATCGTCATATTTCCCAAGGGTGCTAGTCACTCAGAACTATCCACTCATCCAAACCCATCTTGCCTTGCCCATCATGGTATCCATTGGATCCTCCAGTTCTTCCAATGTTTTTTTTCATTGATACCATACCACACTCATAAACTATAATTTAAAACTCTTCCCATAGGATCCTCTAACTAAAAACTCAAGGGGAGGGTCTGATTCCCATCTAAAACCCAATTTGGAATTCCAATTCCATGTCCTCTACTATTCCCAAAACCCTCACCTGGGTCTCATCTCACATCTATTGAGGGAGATATCTTAGTCTGTAATCTAGTGGAAACCACTATCTATCACACCTCATCTCATTCCAATGGACTTATCCTGCTCATAATGGTCACCAAGCTCCAATCCACCCTCAAGAAAGTACCACTCACTTTGTGTTAGATGTATGACCATATAACCAATCACCACTAGGTATAAGCCTCTCATACATTCCCACTACCCCTAGATAAATTATCATTGGATACCCAAAAATCATCTCACAACCCACTTCGAGACATATTCACCAAGCTATCCAAAAATACTCAAAGTGATAAAGAGAGATTGTCCTAAGCATTTGAGGCCCAACTCCATCCTATATATTTCTATAGGGTGTTATCTAACCATATCTATCTACCTGATATCATGAAATGTGAATTCATGTATGTAAACATGATTAAGAAAACTTATGATATAGTATTAAAGGCACCGCCTATCTTTTTCAAGGAGTTACCACCTGCAAAAAGCATTCCATAAACCTATTCTGTTTATACTTCATCTGAGATTTTACCTCCACCCAATCTCTTGTCACACTCCATAAACTATAAATAATTAATTATAAAAATTATAATCAATTATTTCATTTAGCAAAAAGTTAAATATTATTCAAAAAACTCGTTGATCATAATTGTTGAATCAAAACTACATGAAAACATATGTATTCATCCTCTTGGTTCCCCCTTTATCCACTACACATGAAAGCCCCATATTTTTGAGATGATTTAATCATGATTTGGAGAAACATTCATATAAACCCTTGCCAAAATTGGATCAATATCAGCAAGCTATGATAGTGAACTATGAATGAATTTAGAATGAAGTAACTAATCTAAGAACTCCAATGGAACACACCACAAATAATCCCCCACCATGGGGGACTAAAGGGAGGAAGAGAGGGGGAGGATACAACTGAATGGACCTTACGACATTTCATCAGCACCTTAAATAAAGAGTGGAATGAATAATAAATTACCAGTCATCTTCCACTTAAACAAAACTGGGTGGGGGCATTTAAGCGTCATGGCCACAATGAAGTCATCCCACCTGGGGAATCCCTGTATCATATACCCTGAGGATGTGGAACAAAGGATGGATTATAACACTAAACTATGGTGTGGAGAATATATATCTATTGTATCTCACCTTTGGGAAACCCGATTCTCAGCCCTCAAGGGATATCTATGGTGTATCCCCTAAAGGATACCTCATTGTCCCTTTTCAGGCTGCGTTGTAGTGAAACCTCTTAAGAAATGGTACAGTTAGCCTCTATGAGAATGTTCAGGGGGATGAACCTACACCACTCTCTTAGTAATATCCTCTTGGGGATATTCCATGGTCTTCATTGACCATGTCCATTCTAGGGTGTATCTGTCCCCAAACTGTGATGCAACTAGCCCCCAATAGGATGGGACAAATCCTCAGCCCCCTCTATAGAGTAGCCTCCAAGGATATTCCATATAATTTTAGACTTCACTTGTATTAACACATATAAACAATACCTCCAAGGTTTATTCCACACTACCTCACTATGAACTCCTCCCCTCACATGTATACAAATATATAAGCATACACCACCACGACACATCCCATAGGGCTATAGTGTATTCCTTACCCTGAAGACACATGTTATGTCATAAATCCCTAGGATGTGGAATGGTCTATTGCATACAATTGAAATTTTAACTAAGGGTAACTCTATAACTTCTCCAATGCTTCTCCATGCACTTGAATAACCAAATTAGCTTCTTTCTATGTCCAAAAACATTTCCTTTAGATCTCTAAATACTCATATTCACAATCTAAACCCCAATTAACAAAAAAACCCCTACTCTAGGATTAAAATTAAAATTTTCTCAAAAAAGATCCATAAATATGAAGGGAATTACAAAATACCCACCCCAAATCTTCTCATTAATGAGAATTCATGGTAACTCTTGAACCAATAATCCTTACTTACCCCAACCACCATTTCACCGAGAGCTCACTACACTCTATCTCTAAACACCCAACACACTTCCTCTATGAAACTAAAAACACCAAACACACTTTTAAGAAAAAGTCATTCCACCCACTCTCCAACATTTCCTACACTGATACAGTACTCAAATACAACCGTCTATTGTAATACAGAATATTTTACTCAATCTAGTAATTTATGAGATTCTGAGGCTGCCAACCATTGGACTCTATTCACATAGGTTGATTGCAATCATTTGTGCTCCACACCATTGGAATAACCCTAAAAATTATATTCCAACTATATAATCACATGATTGATTTATTTTTCACCTCACCACACCAAATTCAGTGTAAAATAGCAATCATTACTCCTTATCCAACTTCCCCCAAAAAACACTTGGCCTTACCAGCCAATACACTTTACACAGCCTTCTCATGATTCCTTGATAGCCAAATACAAAACAAAATCACCCAAATACCCACACTGAAGTCCTAAACTAACTTCTAGTTGAATTATAATATTGGATAACCAACCACCTACTTCATTCATTAGGATCTTACCATTGGAATCAACACATGACCAATCTGGCTCACCCTCAGATCACCCAAACTCTACTCTAAGCCTCATGCCAATATCTAGACTCCATCAAACACCATATCCAAACCATGAATATAGTATTTACCAATAAACCAGATGAAATAGAATCTTACATCACATTTTGATCAAAGTGTCAACTTGAACATCTACCAATTGGCCACACCACACCCATAACCCATCTGAATCGAGGTGCGTACACCCGTGACTGATACAATGCTTCCAATCATAGGAGTATCATTATCAACACCTTACCGAATAAAATATTGACCTCCATATTTGACACTCTTCCCAATAATGAATGTAATCTATGGACATGATTGGACCACTCATACCCAATAACCAAAATAAAACACCAACTAAATCCCATTCCTAACCTACTATTAAGACATACTAAATATTCAACAATCCACTCACAATGTGAATGAGGTCCTCTAATAGATAATGTTGTATTCCCCACCATGTAGCTTCCATTACAATTCTCCTTGAGATTTGAATCAAACAAGTCTCATTAACATTCTTCTGTCAATAATAAATAAAACCCCAAAATTCCTTTCTTGCTCACATATCACCACCAAACTATTGTTGTAACACCAGTTAGGTTTATCCATTACACTAACAATTCTCAATAGACTCAAATATGGATCATTCCACCAATTTTCTATACCAATGGGCACCAAAAAACTTTCTTTACATACCAAGACTATCCCCTTGAAAAGATAGACTTTGCTCACTATCCTTCTCAAGGAAAATTGATTCACCAAGAACCATATCATATTCTCTCACACATGATCCTAATTGATCTCACCCAACCCCAATTAATTCATGATCTCTTAACACCAGATCACACAACTAGAATCACACTCCCATGAGCAGCATCCTACTGAACCTAGTCCCACATGCCTAAAGGGATGAATATTCTACTCTCATAGGTCAAACCCAATCAATATCATAAGGAATTTACTTATTCATAGGATAAATGCATGGTCACCTACAACACATGCATTATTTCAAAATCATGCACATTGACACATTTTCCCACTACTCTATCAAGAATCCCATATTGATTCTATAGTGATAGAAACCTAATCAGTCCAACCATCCCACCTTAAATTTATTGTATAAATATTCTAGGTACTTCACATCCGGAAATCCAAATTCATTTAAATTTATTTCCTCAACCCACTCAGTTGTATCCATAGAACCACTCAGATAGATTAAGTATAATTCCACCAAGAAAATTTATGGGAAAAATACCATATAGGTTTCTATTGTAACATTAAGTAATTGAACCTATATTATCAGGGAAAAATACTCTCATCCTTGGATCATACATTAGGAATTTAATTCCTATACTAATCTATAATGGTTCTATATACATCCATTGCATTGAGGGACTATATAATCATCACTAGAGAACATAATGTACTAGGATCCACTTGACCTATCATAAGATGATATACCATAGTTTACGTGAGTAGAATTCTAAAAACAATTATGTGGGAAAATTCTATATAAATTATTGTTGACACAATAATAAATTGAACCTCCATCATCAGAAAATACCCACACACAAGCATGTATATTTTATATGTGTACCACATCCCAAATATGATGAATGTACATGGGCCTATTACTAACAATACAATATAAAAACATAAATCATAACATCCATAATTGAATTATATTCAATAAACACCTTTACTCCTAAAAATAAAAACCAATAACATTAATCACATACCCTTGGTAATAACAAATTTCCAGTAGAAAAGGTATTCATGATGCACCAGTCTAAGGTCCATCACAAGATCTGAAACATTCCTAGGAAACCCTTATACCATCTTTTTAAATATTAAGACAAATAAAATGATTTAATATCACTTGTAATAACTTGTCTCAGAACCCTAGTTTGAGGTAGAGAACTAGATGACCTCATGGGCACCTCCTCATATTTCATAGGCTTCTGTCTAACTACAAGGGCCTAATTCATACTATGGGGAGACTATGAAATCACATCAGAGTCAAACATATAATCTAAATAGATAAACATTTATCCATAGAAACATCAAAGTGCATAAAAATAAATAAATGTAATTTTTGGTTCAAAAAATACATCTCGCACCCTGAAAGGCCATTTTAGATAAACCGAACATGGCCCACCCTAAAGGAATATTTTGGGGTTGAGGTGAAATTTACACAAAAATTTTTAGGTGTGCATGAAAAGAAGTGGTTCCACATGAAAATGATTTACCTCTAAAAAAACATTCAATTTATTAGACTATCCCGAGTCTAAAATTATTACTAAGGTATATGAATGTAGAAATGGAGGCTTGAGTGAAAAATTTTATGTTAGGTGACCAACAGTTGTTCATAAAAGTTGACGTCGAATCCCACATGTTTCGTGGTCAAGCCCCATCAAAACCCAAAGGCATGTGCACGAAAAATAAAATATTTTTTTATACATCCATAATTCAATAACTATGTTTTGTAAGGAAGGTGATGTAGAAAGACATGAGTTGTGTAGTCAAGACCATGTAGAAAGGGATTGGGAAGTATGAAACCCTGATATATGATGTAGCATAGTTGCGTGATGCTGAAAAACAATTCTGTAAATAAATAGAACCTCACCCACACCCTAGTTGGGATCTATAAAATAAAAAACACAAATCTATATCACAAAAACCACTCTTCCACAACATCACACAACACTGGAATCCATATATCCTCAAAGGTAGAGAACTTGAATGACCGACCTCCTATGGACCCTAACATATCTTATCCTATAGCTTAGATATCCTACCACAATCCCTTTAAAAGATTATCGGGGTCGCACAAGATAAATAGACTTTATGCAACCCTGATCTATGTGAAACTCTAAATTTTATAAGAACCTATGCCCCAGAATCCATGTGTTTTACTTATAATAGATCTCATAGCATTCAAAACTCTATTTTCTCACAATACAGTAATGTTGTGTGCAAAAATATTCTGGTCCCTGATCAATCATCCCCTATGATTCTAGGGTATCCACTACCCTACCTTTTACTCCTAATAATAGGTTCCTTATTTCATTTTACTCCTAAGCATAGGTACTATAACATCAGGCCTCTTGATTTTCACCCCTCCATGACTGTTCCAAATCATGAATTTCCCAGAGGCACATGAGCGGTGGACACATAATCCCTATTGGTGGAATCATCATGGGAAATGGAATACCTATCTTGGCAGTGATTACTTATGATGAATTTCTCTCTTAACTTGACATGATCCCCATTGGGGTTTATGTCCCACCCATGTTTGATCTGAATGATGTAAAACTACATAGCTCAATGTCCTAGTCATATGAAATTAAAATATATGAAAACGACTTCAACACATGATGTTAAACTCTAGTCTTACCCTATGTAACAAACATAGGATTCCCTGTTCATGGAACACAATGTGATGACATTCTCCCCAAACCATCATATGTGACTCCCATATTAGAAACATTATATGTGTAATCCCCACACTATCTTTCCCCACTACCAGAAGTGACTCCCATACTGAGCAGCTTATATGCATAATCCCCACACCATATTTCCCCACCATTTAATGTGACTCCCATACTGGGTAGCTTATACACATAATCCCCACACCATATTTCCCCACCATCAAATGTGACTCCCATTCTAAATACCCTCTATGTGAAATCCCCACAAAATCCATCTTCGAACCTATTTCAACTACACGAGTTTCCTTACCATTGGACGCTAAACTACATGGGCAATCCCTTTAAAATGAACTTAAACTTTGGCATCGAACTACATGGGTTTTGATCCTTGTCTCTTAAATAGGGTATGCAGTATACCTCATTGAGGTTTAATATCAACATCATCTAGTGTGAAATCATCCCCCTTAAGGGGACACACTCTATCATCCAATGTGAAATCACCCCCATTAAAGAGACACACTCAACCATATTCAAGTGTGAAATCATCCCCTTTTAGGGGAAACTCAACCATACAAGTGTGAAATAATCCCCCTTAGGTGGGGGACACACTCCATATTCACGTGTGAAATATTATCACATGGGTACACACTCCACTAAATCCAAGTGTGAAATATTCCCCCTAGGGACACACTTAACCACATAATCGTCTCCAAAAGATGTTAAACATTTGACCAATAATCTACAAAATACATAAAACTTGTTACATGATCCATAATCCCAAACTCATACAATAAACATGGGATTATTGAGGTAAAATTACTCAAAAGACTTACACCTCTAGCATTAATTAACTCATGACCAGCACAAGATGCCTTGGGTTCCACATGTAAGATGCCTTAGACATGAGATGTTCTCTAAAGAGGAAGACATTAAAGGTTACCAACCTACCAAACATCCACACATTCCCAACATTCCCAATGTTACTAATTATTATGACTGAAATTTGCTACCCTATCGATACAACAACAATGTAATTAACTAGTGTAAACCTCAAGATGGTGTTAGGAATGAGTTTCACAAAAATGATATAAAAAATTAAGGGAGACCCAGAATAGGAGACGATATCCAAGGAGGAATACACCGAAGGATAAAATAGCATCCCATAATCCCATTTAAATCATGGAATAGACATCTTTGAATAAAGTTATGGAATCTACCTTCTTTTGGAAAGTGGGAATATGGGGAAACAGAGCAGCACGTGTGGCATGTTAGCCCAGAAAAAATAGTCAGAAAGAAAAATAGTGAACCTGGGGTGAAAATATTCTACTTAACCATGGAGAATAGTAGAATTTGGGGGGAAATGAAGGATTTTCATGTTACCAGATCTAGATATTCAGCACTAGGTCCCACCAAAAAAATGGTGGACCCAGTATGAAAATCACCTGTAGATTGGGGAAGATAATGTTGGGAATCCTTGGTCTGTAACATTTTCAGTGTGGAGTCCTTTTATGCTTATAAAAGAATGTAAAATTAGGGAAATTGGGAATATCTTTCACTATACTTGTATTGATGGATGAATCCATTTGTCTTATAGGATTGAAGCTATAGGAAGTCGATGACCAGGAGGAAACAAGAACATGGGTGGGGAAAAGGAGGTGTGGAAATCCCTCTAGACTATACCCCCACCAAAAATTCCACCTCACCTTAAATATATGGGAGTCCATGACCATATCCCCCACTGAGATCATTTAAAGGAGGGTTATTGACACCCTAGTTTAGTGTTGTGAGAAGGAGGTGTCCATTCCCACTAGAGAGATGGCCTATCAAGATCTCAAGGCATCCAAACCTCACCAAAACTGCCTCCCTGAGGGGTGCATAGAGGGAAACCACCCACATTCCATTGACTAAATTATTTGGGAGAATCTCCCTAGAGTGATATGATAACTCACTTCCCAATTCCATGGAGGTAGGGTATGTTCAAGTTGTGAATACCATGACCACTACTCAAGAGTTTCCTAGGAGGACTCCCATCAGGACACACTAGCATGAGTACCGGCCAATCCCACAAGACAAAGATTAGGTTAACCCTTTCTCCCCTATGACGACCTAGTCTAAAACTCCCATCACTAATGCAAGGGGAAGACCTACAAAATTTCCTGAAAAGATGTGTATTTTGGTACTTCAGTGGCCCCTTCCACCACCAGAGTATCCCACCAGATCCCTGTAACTAGTGAACAAGGATCCATATTTGACAACCTAGGAATGAGAACCCAACCACAATACAGGTGGTACTAGGTGAATCTACCAGTCACTGGTGCCAATATAAGTCATTACATGTCTTCCCATGATCAGAAAACCCAGTGTGTGGTTCCTCCTCTCACCACCATCGTCCAACACAGATTTCCTCTTCATGCCGCCATCAACCCGTGTGAAATTCATTCCTACACTACCACCATCATGGATGGAGGTCCTCCCTATGTCAGAAACATGGTCTGATCTGAAGAATTACCCTTGGGAAGGGGGGAGAAAACCCATCATGGGGGTCATTCCCATGGTGTAATACAAAACTAACAAGGGAGAAACCCAAGTGACTCTCATCAATCATCGATATGAGAAATCCCACTCCATTGGAGGTAGAACCCTGGGAAGTTTTATGTAATTATTTAACTCTCATATTTTAATTGATGAATGAATCAATGAAAAAACCCTCACCCCACTTTCAGAGTCTAGGGAAGAAGCCTGATATCCAAGGCTTATGATTCTCGAAGCCAAGGTCTAAAATATCCCTATATCGCTTCGTAAATACATATAGGAGGAGGATGTTCTAGTGTCCTTACAAGGAATTACAATGAAACTATTTTCATCACCACTAGTTTCCCTCAGATATACCTCCATGAAAGAATTTTGATACATTTAAGGGCCAGTGTTGACACCCTCAGATGATGAAGAGCACTCTATTGAGCCCCAAATGGACACTGCTACCCTTGTACATGAATAAGTGGTAAACACTCCATCCTATATGGACATGATCTTGAAGATGTATCCACATCCAAGAAATTTCCCAACACATGACATATATTTGAACCATGTGGTGAACCCTCTTCTAGTAGTGTATTCCCAATGTCGGTCTACATGAGTCCTGAAACCTTTATCTAATCCTTCACCAATCGAGGACTATGCCGACCAAGAGAAAGAACCTTCCACTAAGAAATAGGGCATGTGAGAGATTATGTCCTTCAACCAGAATTTTTTTGTGTTCTTTACACCTTTAGCTATATAAGTTTTTATCCTAGAGTCCCTAACCAAGGACCATGCAGTGTGTTTCCACCAAATTAACTAAGTGACATTTCACCACCTCTGTGATCAGTAGCTGACCTACCCAGTGAGCCATGAGCACCTTGTCACCATCAACCAGTAGTGCAAAAAGGTTGATATATCATTTCTCCCAACAACCAATCATACTTATTTTTATGGATACTACTAGAATATCTATAAAAACTATATTAAAAATCACATTGTGCTCTGCCAGGTCATAAAATAGGCATCTCCATACATACAGATCATACATTGGGGGAAATATGCCACCCTCCATTTCATCCATATCATGTGACATCGATGAGACTAAATTCCCAGTATACCAACTGACAGTGAGGGTTCCCTCTAACTACCACCATGGTAAATGTTGTCACGACATACCAAATAGAGGATCAGAGGAATGAGGTTGTTGACTCAAGGAATGATAGAGAAAATGCACCTCAAGAGGAGGTATACTACCAAGCTGACCTCTCAAAAGGAATCTACACTCATCAGTTGAGATATGAATTGGGACTAAGGAGTCCCCACAATGAGACATCATATCCTTATCATCAGTACATTGAAAAAGGGATGGGTCATGATGAATCCTCCAACCTATATGAGCTTGAACCAAAATTATATTCAGACGCCAAGATTGCCACATTACTTCAGGAGATTGAAAAGTATAAAATGGTCATTATTGATCTAATTGTTGAATGGAACCTAGACCCTGAAAATGATATAAGGGACCCCATCTCTCCTCTATCAGGGAACCCAGTCACCCTTGGTTAGATTCCCCAATTTGAACATGGTGGCCCAACACATCCGATCTGGGAAGAAACTGAAGGTTATGGTAAATGATCGAGATATGATTCATCAAACCTAGGTGACTAGTGTGATTATCCACTTCAATATTAGGGTTACATAGATCCCTGAATCGATGAGCATTTTAATAAATTTTCACCCACAAAATACCACAAGATTAAGTGATAACTGCTCTTGTTGCTCACCTTGAGGCTCTAGAAACATGGTTAGTGGTACTCCTACCTAACTAAAACTTGTAATTGGCATGGGTGGACTATCTAAGAGCTCCCAAAGACTTTGGTAATCCCATCATCACCCCGTATAATGGGATGAGTGACCCACAATATAATCTACCCCACTTCGTCTCAAGTTTCAGTCCAATGTTGGGGACTCTAAAACAGAATGTGTCTTCCAAGCTATGATGATTCATCCAAACATTGGAAGGCTCTAAAATCATTTGGTACAACCAATTACCAATATATATATTTCTTGTTGGGAGGAATTTTCATTCAATTATTCTACCTATCAATCTCTACCACATGTAAGATGAGCATCACTGACCTCTTCAAATACATGTAGAGGCCTAATGAGTGAGTCGATGACTTTGTTTCTTGATGGAAGGGAATCCAGTACTCACTTGACATGCCTCTACCCCAAGAAAAACTACTCATGATGTGCATAGATAATATCATGAATGAGATCATTCTTACCCTCATCTCCCTGAACTACCTAGGTAGATTTCATGAATTCTCTCAAAAGGCCCAGCATTTGGAAGAATACCTGTAGAGGACTAAATAATTGTTGCACCCATTTCCTTTATAGCTCCTTTGAGGAGACATGTGGATGTAGAGACAATTTTAGTTGTTCATACAAATGTTTTCTAGCTAGTTCACATGCTATCCCCACTACCAGATGAGCCTCACTAAGTGAAGACTTTCCCTTCATATCATCGTACGACACAACCCTTCCAAGTGCAGTCACATCTATCAGAGAATGTGGCTCCAAACCCCCAAGGAAAAGATACCAGGGTGCCTTTCATAGAAATAATAAACAAAAAATACTCTTTCAAGGATTCATAGGTCCTAGGATGCTTCATCTTCACCGTAAAAAAGGAATCCCCTTATTGGAATAGTGAATGATACCCTAGGATACCAGACTCACTGGCAGTGTAGATCATTCATGTATTACAGGATTCTCAGACACACCATCAATGATTTCTTTATGTTCAATGATAGAATCTAGGACAAATTAGATAGCAGCCTTTTCAATTTGGGTGATGTTATAGTATAGGTGAAACATGTCTTCACTGACCTTGATAGCGACAGTGGAGATTTTGATGACTGAAAATAGGATCCCTTCCATAGGATGCTAATGTATGATGAATAGTTAGCTAGAAAGTAATTTGAACACAATAATAGTATTAACTATTCTCACTTGATCAAGATAGAACCTTGTGTGGTTTTCATGACTTATCCAATCACTTCCTCCACAACTGTGTTGCAGGATTCCATGTCTCAGAAGAACAGGCGTCAGTTAGACAAGGGAAATCAGAGTATTCTACTGGTGCCAAATCCATCTATCAATCTGGGAAACTTCATGCCTATTAAATTGGGTGGTTCACCCAGAGTTCTCCTAGCCCTAGACTACTCCACTGATGATGAGAAAGAGTATGCCTCTTTGAAATTTTTCTAGCTGTTGGAACGTTTCACTATTCTAGGCAGTGAGGAGCTCCATAAAAACCCCTCGGGTTCCTCAAACCAATGTCATCAAAGGAGTGTTATAGAAAATGAGATCCATCAGAATGCTTAGGATAGAATTTTAAACTAGTTTATTCATGATAATGAAACCAGGTAGTAGGTCTTTCATATAGCCCAACAAGTACATTCCTACTATTCTGCACCATCAGTCCCACCTCTATATATTCTTATATTATTTGTCTGTGTAGCTCAACCATGAATAATCTGTGATCATTCACATCTAGACATGGCCCAATATAAGTCGACCAATACTCAGCCGATATTTGTTCAGATCAGGTGAGCTAACCTGTAGAAGAAAATACTAGTACTAGCCATGCCCCAGTGATTTAGCAAATGACCTCTACTATACCCCTACTAAAGAGTGACACTCTACAGGCAAGAAGTTTCCCCTCACATGGAAGTATGATTTGATAAATAACCTCACTATCATACCAATGAGTCTTTCGATTCTTGAGGCACTTTTCTTATCAAAAGAAAGGTAGGAGGACCTTTCTAAATCCTTAAAACTCCATCTTCAATCTAAATCTCATGTAGTTTTCATAGAGGCCTACTATGTAGAGGAGTCCTAGAAGGAGGAATGTTGTTCCATCATCTTGTTTTATAGAGAGGATGGGGGAATATCCATTCAAGGGAACATTCACCCACTTTATATCATAGAATAGTTCAATGGAATGGGGATCCTCCACTACCAAGTGGATAATGGTTCTGAGATCAACCTAATCCCAATCCAAATAATCCAAAAGAAGGGATATATATAAGTAGATTTGACTCTATCCAACCTAATGATTCATGGGTTTGATAAGAGTGAGTATAAACTACACAAAAAAAAATTGGATGAAGACTCAATTTGTTAGTCTTGTATCAATCACCAAATTTATGGTTGTCTAATAGGAGACTTACTACAATGTGCTTCTAGGAATACCCTGGCTTCATTTTCATACAAAAATAATCTCTTTATACCACAAGTAAATCACGTACTCCATTTATGTTCTATTAGGGGTACTCTAGGGAGAAGTTTCCCCCTTTGAATCCTATGAGGCCCGCTACTTGGATGTTGGTTACTAAAAAAGATAGGGAAAGAAGGTTTAGTCCAATGAGGTTAAGAACATCAATACCCCAAATAATTTAACAACCACTTTAGTTGATAATTGTTTAAACATGAATTAAATTTTAGTTATCCTGATTCATTGGTTAGATTCCACACTTCTAGACCTAGGATTTTGTTACGTTGCGTCCAAGAAAAAGGAGCGCTCACAGATCACCTCTTATGCCTACACCAGACAGGCCCAGATGATACTGAGAGACCCTAGTCTACTGAAGTATAGATAACTTTATCCTATATACATCGATCCATGGAATTCTATAAAGTTCCAATGACATGATGAATGTTGATTCGTAGCCATTATTTTGATATCTTGGGTGGAACTCATGGTTGAAAAAAATATGGAATTGGATCAACAACATCTATTTCCATAGTATATATAGAATGAGACCCCCTCATTGAGGATTCCATATCTATTAGATCAGACACCAGTGTTTCCTTATATTCAGCTATAAAATAAGAGCAGCCTCTTACCTCTAATTCTCTCCTATATCAGATGAACAGTAGTAATTGGAACATTACCCTACAACATTTGAAGAGGGTGTCTCTACCACCATAGATGAGTTATCCTTGGTGAACCATCATAGCAAGGATGATTTGAGGCCAAAAATAATCATTTCATCCATGTCTCTAGAGTAGTATAAGTAGTATATGGACTTCTTTAAATAGCATTGGGATGTATTCTCCTAGAGCTATATTGAGATTTTAGGGATTGACCATTGGATTTCCATTCATCACCTCAGCCTACTGGTGATTCATCTCATGTTCAAACAACCTCCCAAAAAGATACACCCCTCTCAAGTTTCTATGTTAAAGCCCAAAGATGACAAGATGATTAAACAAAACTTTTTTTTGGGATTTCTAGTACCCCGATTAACTAGCTAACATTGTCCTAGTTAGGAATAAGAACGTGAATATTAGAGTCTATATTAACTTCCAGGACCTTAACCTCCATTTCAAAAAGGATGAATTTAATTTTTTTTGAATGGAATGTTTATTGATACTACGGATGGGTTCTAGGATCTCTCATTTATGGATATATATTTCGAGGAAAATTAGATCTGGATAGACCTTAAGGACATGGAATCCACCACCATCAAGGAACCCCAAGAGACTTTCTACTATCATTTTATTCCTTTTGGATTCAAGAATTCAAGATCTTCCTACCAACGATCCATGAATAAAATCTTCAAGACAATTATTGAGACATTGGTGGAATGTTACATGGATGATCTAGTGATCAAATCCCACCAGCGTTAGGACCATCTCAAGGATCTTGAGAATTTGTTAGACTTCCTATGATCCCAAAACATGAAGATGAACCCATTGAAGTTCACATTTAGTGTTACCTATGGAGATTTTTACTTCGTTATCATATGGTACAAAGGAATAAATATTTACATAGAGAATATTATGACCATAAATCAAATTCCTCCCCTGATAAACCACCAATAATTGTGGGGCCTCCAAGGCTACTTAGCCTACATATGCCGATTTATTTCCCATATAGATGAAAAGTTTAAGTTCTTGTTGAGGCTTATGATGAAATGTTCTATTTATAAGTGGTATGACGATTTGTAAAATTACTTTTAGGTTTTCAAGAAGGACCTTCTATAACCTTCAGTTATGATTCCACCCATCTGCAGAATTCCTTTGGTCGTTTACATGACCACCCTAGAATGGTCCCTCAGTGGGTTCATATCCTAAAAAAACTGTGACATTAGGGTAAAAACAAAACTATCTCAGTCTCATGATCCTCAATATAAAGAGCAGAAACTCCCCCATAAAGTAGAGTTTCCTTGCATTGGTTTACATAGTATAGAATTGGTGATATTATTTGAAGCTTTATGAGATACAACTAGTGTCCTAAGTGGAATTTCTAAATTATATCCTCAATTGAACCATGTTTATAGGATGATTGAAATGTTGTAATGTGATCATCTAGATATATGGTATTATATTTTTTCCACAAAATCCCATGAAAGGTTAGGCACTGTCATAATTCTTAGCCGTACACCCACCCCTTGAAGAAATACCCTATGATGTTAATTTCATGGATGAAGTTTTTGTCTCATTGGATCTGGTTGTACCATATTAGAAAATGAATTTCAATAGTGCCTCCTGGAGCCTGAATGGTTGAAGGATCAAAAAACCAAAGATTAATAGGGTTGGCCTAAGAATCATCTTCAACAATCCAAGATAAGTTGTATTTTGATACTCATTCTAGTTGTCTAAAGGATGAAAAAAATGATACAATGTACAAGGCTCTCATTGTTGGTCTCGAGTTAGACCTTGAGATTAATTTTCCCTACTAACATATAAAGGGAGACTCTGATTTAGTCATCAATCAGATCAGGGGTGACTATTCATCATAAATCAATAGCTAGTGCCCCCGCTAGAACACACCCTCCAGTTGATGGCCCAGTTCCATTATCAGCTGAAGGTGACTCATGTCCCTAAGTTATAGAATGGTCAATACATTACATTATCATGTTTGTTTTCATACCTTGTAGAACCCAATTAGGATGAAAAGTTCATTCATGGGACACACCAAAGGGTTATCTCCCCCATAACTTTAGATGATGGAAACCAATAGGTATATCAACTGGCTATCAGTAGCTCTATGCTATGATCCTAAAATTTCTCCTTAGTAGAGTAAGTGAATGACTGGACACCTCATTTTTTTGAGTATCTCTAGTGTGTATTTCTCCCACCAAACCAAGGTGAGAGTGAGCGAATTTACTAGAGTTTAGAACACTTTTCCCTCTATAGTGGGCCATACCTAGAGAAAACTCTCTATAGATGTGGGTTCTATAGAATACTTTTCTATATCATTCAAGGAGATGAGATACCTTAGGTTATGTAAGTGATCTATATCGGGTCCTATGGGGCCCATCAAGTAGGATTAATTATCTCAAAATAAATTCATAGGTTGGGTTACTTTTGGACCCCATGTTCCATGACTGCATCGAGTTATTCAAGAGGTTTCATGAGAGTCAGGTCTATTCTGAGTTTTTGTATCGACCTTCAGAACTTATTTCACCACCAATTACTCTTGTGCCTTTTCAGTATGGGAAGTTGATAATGTGAGACCATACCCACCATTTACAACTCGATAGTTCAGGTTCATTTTTACCAAAATATGCTTCTTTTCCTAATTGGAAGAAGCATTTCCTATCAAGGAAGTCAAAAAATTATATATGACTATGTTTTTAAGCTCCCAAATCATCTATTGATTTGGAATTATTCATGGTATTTTCACCAACAACGATACAAAATTTTGGGATGTCGATATAAATAAATTGCATTCTAAGTAAAATATCTGGTCCAACCATATTTCTCACTACCATTCACAAGAAAATGGGAATGTTGATGTGTTCAATAAGACCCTTTCTAACATCTTTTAGAAAATGGTAGGCCAAAACCAAAAATATTTGGCATGCCAAGATCTATAATTCACTATGATCCATATTGGATAACAACTCAAAATCCCACCCAAGAGACCCCATACTCCCTAGTATATGGAACATAGATAGTCTTACCCATCAAGGATCAATTTTCATTTTTCCAAACATATATTTCTGACTAGAAATAGTTATACAGAATGGAATAAGTTCATCTAGATGAGTTGGAATCCCCATAGGAAAACTGAGTTTAGTCCTTGAATAACTTGGAGAGGAACTAGAACAGTATATAAAGAGTGTTCAACAAGAAGGTTATCCTCATCCCCTTCCTCCAGGGTGACATGGTTCTCACTATTAGAACACTGATAATACCTGAAATAAAGTCACTGAAGTTGGTTCCCAAATGTGAAGAAACTTACATTATCCATAAGGTCTATTCCAATGGAGCATACTCTTTAATCATCGTGGATAGATAGAATATTACAAATCCCACCAATGAAAATTTTCTCAAGAATTATATCACATGAAAACCTTGTTAAAAGCTACAAAGCCTTAAACTATAGAAACCATAGTCTGAACTCTATGAATTTAAACTAGGATTCATGGTCCAAGCATTATGACCTTAAAATAATTTCGTCCCCTATGTTCTGAGATCCATGAGCTTAAACTGGTAGAAACTATAGTATGAATTCTATGTCTTTAAAATAAAAATCCTAATATCCCCCAATGCATTATATTAAACTATTTTCTTAATATGTGTAATGAACATAGGATTCCCTATATGGCTAGTATGGAATGAACAAAAAACAATGTCCTCAACACACAAAGATAAATTGTGGACATATTCCATGTTATAAGCATGTGGTTCCCCATGAAATGATGGTACCAAGGAAATAGAAGAAGACATTGGGATGGGTATTTTCCAATTTTTCTTCATTGGAATGATGAGAAATTCCTTCAATGATGATTCGATCCCTAGTATGGTCTTCGGATCTTGAGTAAATTAAACAGAGCACAAAAACATCAACCAAAAATAGACCTTTTTTATCTGAATCCACACTCAACATATTCTAGTCTTCGCTGATCATTTCCTAGGGGATATAAAGAAAGATCCCTCTAGATCATCCACTCATTATACAAAAATCTTCTTGAGCATTGATCATTTAATTATTTTTTCTAAGGAGGAGATTCGAAGATGTCTTTGTTGCACCAATGATCACCACATCTTCAAGCTTGGGATGCATGTGGAAGAACTCGATCTAATCTACTAGATCCAGAGTTCCTCTCTCTAGAAAGAGGGAGAGAATAGAGAGATGATCTGAAGAATTCTCCATGAATAGTCATAGTGAAAAAAAAATCTCTCCACATTTTATAATGGATGCTCAAAATACCCGGTAGAGTTCCCTGGCCCCAGTTAATTTAACCTCCACTAAATAAATTATAAATTATGAAGAACTAATCTACATCATTAATATTATTTATTCTTTTATCACTTAGTTGTAATATAAAATATATAATGAGATAAACCCCAGTCATTAATAATACTCATAATTCCTTATTAATATTAAATGAATTGAAATATTGAAATAATATTCCTTTGATTAAAATTATTCCTCATATTTACTTAACTTGTAAATAATTTTAATAAATAAATTGAACCAAATTATTCTCTACGTGAATAATAATGAATTTATTTTTTATCGGTGAATAATAACTTGGAAAACACTCGAACCCAATTGTGGGTCCCATCATGTCCAATATATCAATCAAATTGAATAGGGGATGTTTATGAATATGCTATTGTGTTCGACCCTCTAGGACCTGATCTTGATAGTAATGAATAATATTTATAGACAAAGAGTTGTGTCTGGAAAACCATCAAGGCCCCTAAAGAGATAAGGATAGTCATAATAATGAAAACCAACCAATGAACACATATTGGGTACTATAATCTCATTGTATTAAAATATCTCATAAAGAAGGATGCATAATTGTGTCATATAAATTTTATTTATTTAATATTTGTTGATCTAATCAGATGTATTTAACATTTGACTACCTTGGACAAGGATTTATAAAGGTACTACCATCCTGATCAACAAGGACTGAGATATATTACTTCCTCAACCTAGAAGTAACAATTCATTTCTTTACTATTCAACCAATGTCAAACCACTAATGAAGTACCCAAAACAAGCTACATTTCCATGATTTAATTATCATTTTTTTCCTTTCATCAAAGTATGCGATCAAATGGAACACGTTGACAATGATCTCATAGAAGGATACCAATTCAGATGTCTATAGATAGGAACAACCAATGAAACCCAAAAAATGTGGTGTTTCTATTGGTAGGTTTTTCCTCATGATCTAAAATACTAAAGATCACCAAGTGAAAACTCAATGAGATGAAGTCTCAATACTTATGAACCCTCAAACCTGATAGTTAGAAATAAAATGTTTCTAGTCAGTATGATATATCTAGACCATAAGACCTTTGTTTAAGATTAATTTTATAGTATCTCAAGGTTCCCATTATGGCCTAGGATCTACTATAAAATTTGTATATGACTCTTAATCTATGGACATTTCCTTTAAATAGTACAATTAGAAATATCTACACTATAATGGAAATTATAAATAATGTATAAATAAATATATACATGAAACAGTAATCTAAAAGTACTATACAGTAGGGTTTAGGGAACCCACTATTACAACACTCCCAATTAAACTAGATCCAACTTTTTGACCATTAATGTTAGCTCTCACATTATTACGATCATGTTTTTTGGTGAGTCATATCTTTAGTTGATGGGTTTTACACATTTCCACCGTGTGGCTATTCTACTATATGCGACTTCATATACTTGAGTAAAACATATAAAGAGATGGTGACCCCAAGTAAATCCTTTTCACTGTCAAAATTTTACATATTGGATGGTACTGGTAGTAGGAGTATATTAAGGATAAAACATTATGGACTAGGTGTGATTCCAAGAACTAGAATTAATCATTTCATTTAATAACTGCTTCTTAGCTGCCTTTGAAGCTACAGCATACTTGATATTTCTAGGTGTGGCTACCATAATATTTTATGAACTTACCTCACTAATCACCATATCCTAACTGTAATAAAAGATTACATTGGTCTATGTAAGACTATTTTGTGTCCCATCATAACTAGTATCCCTTCTTCTCCACATACCAGGTACATATCCTTTGTACTTTCCCAAGTACAATCAGATAGTTCTGACTTCTTTACTTTCAGTTCTAATGGATATAACTGATACTTTCCTACCATAAAGTATATTTTGAAAATATAATTTCTTGTACATATTATGGAATATATTATTGATCCATCACTGAAGCATATGAAAATCTACCCTCGACTTAATCTCTTATTATTTCATTGCATGTCTCCATGGAGGGATTTATTCCATGTGACATTGGTAAAAATTTTCTCTTGAATTGTTCCAAATTATATTTTTCATTACCATGTCACAATATATATAATTGAATAGGTCTGAGAAACCATTAGATCTACCTTAGTAGATCCTGTTTTAGGGAACTTAGGTTTATAATTTAAGTAAATCACTAGAGTAATTATTTTGTTATGATCTTAACTAACTCTAATACCAATATCTATTTTCCATATGTTTCTGAACATATTTTACTTGAGAACAATGGTGCTCCAACTGACCACTGATAGACACATGGAAAAAATTATTTCCAAATTAATACTATAAGTTCATGTTTCTTACATCAATACTGAATTAGATTTTAGTAACTTTCAACCCTTATTGGCATTCTGTTATTTCCGCATTCATTTATGGTTGTGTCATATAAACACATTACACAATTTTTTTTGACATTAAATGGCCAATTAAGTTAACTTATAAATTATCTATGATAAGTAAAATTCTAATGGATTTATACATATTGACATGGTATTACTAATCAAGTCTTATTGGTACTTCGATTGTACCATCCATCTATAAAGTCACTTGAATACCCACTGTAGTATTCCAAATAATAATCCCCTTTTCACTTTGATACATGGAATCCATTATTGAATTTTAATTGACCATTTCAATATTAGCTAATTTTCATATACTGCCTAATTGTAGGAATTATTATTCATAATGAATAATTTATCCCCAAACACGGTGAATATAAAACCATAATTTCGGTTTTCACCTTTCTATATAGTATGTTTCTCTAGAACATTTTTCTTCCACACCTCTTTTGGAACGTGTTCCAATGCTAACTATTTGTTCATCAGTTATCATTGACTAAATCCCAATAAAAATTCCTCCCACTATCTTTAGTAGATATTTTCACCCTTATATTGAAATATAGTCAATTACAATGACTCACTTTTCTATTTTAGGTACTTCCATAATATCCAATGATTTTTTTGGATAATTACATTAGATGCACTTTGTGTTCTTCGTAATACAAGTTTGTTTATATCCTTAACAAATACTTTGAACCAAAAAATAATATTTAGGAAATAATGGATTTACATCATTCTATGACTCATATGATATCTATTTTTCACATTGTTTTCATATGGTAATAGGATTTAGCCGTTATTTGCAAAGAATTTATTCAAATATAATAGAAGTTTCTACAAGTTGCAACATTTAAACTCTTTACATCATGAAACTAATATATAAAATGTGAATTTATGAATATATCCATGAAACATTTTATTGAACAATGTTCACATGTGAGAATTTTCATTGATCCCCTTTATTAGTATCAATTCCATAATACAAATATGCTAATGTTCATTTAGGAATTACTCCACACTGTATTATATTGATCGATGAATGCTTGGTTAAGAAATTTTTCACAATTCTAAACAGAATCAACTCATATATTCTCACAATACATATATCATACTTCACCATGCCATTCCTTAATCACTTAAATGAATCTTATATAGTATATTTACCACTATCTTATCCTTGGAATAGTTCACGCTCTCTTGTTGAACTAATTTCGAAATTTTTGTGTCTTTATTTTATATATAAATATTTATTTTTCCAAAATAAATACATCGATAATACAAAAGTTGATTCGCTATACTAAGTCTAAATACCATACTACGTGTATCCTTGATTCCCACATTTAGTTTTTCTTGAAAAATAATTCTCTCTCAATAACTTTTTAAATTAGTCTTACATTTTATATTCATTATATATTTCCCATGATTTAAGTAACACTAAACTATTTGTTGAGTATGATACACAAAAAAACATTCATTCATGATTTTAGAATAATGTCCCCTTATGTCCAAAGGACACATGCGATATTTGTTTTAGTTATACTCAACAGCATTTTGACTTAAATCATCAACATGGAAATTATAGGTTATGTGTTTCTCACCATTGAATTAGGAATCACCCTTTCTTATATGCCTGTAGAATACACTTTACTTCTTTTAATGTTTTTTACTTACATTGTTACTATATTTTAATACACATATGTGAAGGGAATATTGTATTTAATACCCACGAAGTATGACTGAAACAATAATTGATGAATATAAATTAAATAATAAGTGAGTGCTTGATTCTATGATTCAGTCCATTTCATTTAAATTCCATAAATTTTGTTTCACAATATATAAAGAAAATGACCTCCTGTTTAATAACCAACCTCATACTTTATAGGATGATGTGAAGGTTCCTTTGAATTCTCTCTTTACATTGTCTATTTTACCATGTCTTTCAAGTTATTCACCATAAGAATTAATTATTATTTTATCTTTGATATTCTTATTTCTTGGTGAACCTTACCTTAAAGGTAATGAAGCGCTTACTCCAAACAATATTTTTTATAATCTTAAATGGGTCTGGAGTAATGGGTGAAAAAGATATGAGAATGAGATGTTTTGATATATCATGACATGTATTCAAATTTACACACAACCAACGTAATCATCACATTCATATCTTGCTTCTCTTTCTCCTTGTAAGATTATCAAAGATGAGAGTACATGTGAAATCACATGTCCTGATGTTGTAGCCACAACTAACATCAGAAATTAATGACTGAATTATGACATAACAATAATATGAATCAAACATGTGTCTCATGTAATAAATTTTACCCCCTCTCTCCCTGAGGAGGATTAACGGGTATTGGGATACTAGCAACTTGAATTTCATATATCATAGTAGTGTATACAAGAACCTATAATACACTTGCAAATTCATGCCAGTTTAGACATTAACTTCTTCCATGATTACCGTAGTGTATTTTGTGCTATTAATTTTCATTTTCTATAAGAATAAAATCTAACCAATTGTAATTTTATCTTGATTACCAATTTACACACTATTGATTAATTAATTAAATCATTAAATTTCCTCCACTATTTTATCAAAGTCTAGGAATCATCTGTACTAGAATCATAATAATATGTATCATGGGTATTTTAGTGGAAATGATCCTTGAGTCTCCCCTAATAGTCTAAAAGTTTTAGTATGCCACTACTCGGAGAGTTCAAGGTAGGCATTTGACTGACCAACTAAATTAACTCGTGGTTCCTTAATCTGTTGTTTCAAGTCCCAGATTCTAAAATCATGAACTTTATTTTCTCAACACTTGCCTCTAAAATTACTACAAGATTTATTTGGATACATATTTTCTACAAATTTATTTAAGTCAACCCATAACTCTCTTAAGAACTCCCCTTTAGTAAGAGGCACCCTCAAATTTGGCTAAAGAGCACCCCAAACACTTGGTTTTGTTCAAATTTTAATGATGTATGATAGTTAATGACATAATATTTGTGTGATAGGTTTAGGTATTTTTTTCAAATAATGTTATACATTTATATTAATCTTGTTCATTCTATGTAGTGATGCTCACAAATGAACATTAATAGAAAATACATTCACTCCTTCTTTATGCATTTCCATGTTTATTATTTTATGTATTTTCCCAGTGTTATAAAATGTATAAAAAAATAAATAAATGAATAAAGTGAAGAAACTACCCAATTGGTATTGAGCATCTAAAACTGGTTTATCCATTTAAATTCAATGGATCAACCACAACCTTGAGGTATCATACATGAGTCATAGCTTGAATCATAATATAGCTTGTCCCCATCCAATATGTCTGCTTCTCATCTTGAGTGTCAACTCAACATTGTGTTTTCTACACCTTACACTATCCTCATTATGGCATACCACCTCATCTTGGCGGGGTCCACACCGTAAATCATCTTAATCAATATACAAGTATTCTCGTGCTCATGTGAGAGGAACAAGGTGAATAATGTGTAATAGAGAAAAATGTACACCCAGACCCTTATAATATTGATCGAAAAATAAATGACGATGTGAAATGGGACTTAATTAATCATAATAATTTATTTTAGTTAAAAATAATTAATTAAATAAATCATACATGCATAGGCAAGTCAATGGATTAAGACCAATAAATGGGTAAAATTAAAGCATGATAAAAAATTAAATTATAATAAATTAAAGTGTGAGGGTATTTAATTAAAATAAATCAACTAAATTGGGTAGTAATATTGGAGTTCCAAGTATGGCCATGAGGTTCTGCGAGCAGGGGAAGTCAGCAGAGAGGGAGTCCAGGCGGGGACCTCACCTGAGGAGGCCTCATGACCTCAGATGCACCGCCATAGGAAGAAGGTTGTGTAGTTGGAAGGACGACCGACACAAGCTGCGAAGGGGGACCTGCTACAGGCGACCAATAGGGGAGGGGGATGCCCTCCCATTTTTCAAATGACACTTTTTTGTTGTTATTGTTTTTTGTGTGTATTATTCCTCATGGATGGATAATTCCACACACCTTCCCATTTATTTATTGACTCTAATTTGTCAAGCCCACCATCCTCTAAGTGTTTTTTTATTCTGTAAAAAATCCATACACTCCACTGAAAATAAGAAAAAAAATAGTATTATTATAATTATTGTAACTATGTAATAAAAAGATAATAATGATTATTATTATTAAAAATGGTGGATGGAACAACTGTTGGACGATATTAAATTTTGGTCACCGAACTCCGGCTGAAACATGGCCAATTATTTTGGGATGATCATAATTAATCATTGAGTTTTAATACCTACATCTGCAATCACAATCCTTATTAAGATTTTTGGATTTCCATAAGTTCGCCTTCCAAAATTGGATAGACTTGTGGCCTATCTCAACAAGACATAAATTAGAACCTTTACTTAATTTGAATGAAACTTAATTTTTCTTGTCTAAGAATGATTATATGATCTCTTTGATACCAATTGAAGGTATTGGTGTACCAAATAAAGCTAGTGGGTATATGGTTTTAAAAAAAAATCCCTTTTGGGGAAATGATACTTGTTGTCACCGACGATTCAAACCCCGGTACAGTCTGAGGGTCACTCATAAATTAAACAAAGCATAAAAAAGTAAATCAAAAACACAAATTTTTGATCTAAATACATGCTCAACATTTTCATGCCCCTAGTGAGAATTTCTTGAATTATATAATTTAGGATCCCTCTAGACTATCCCCACATTCTTCAAAATCCACTGAAGCTTCGACAAGTGAATTTTGAGTGCTAGCACAGAGATCTGATGACACATTCGATGTCTCAACAATCACCACATAGTCATTCTTTAGATGCATGAGGAATAACTCAATCTGATCTTTTGGGCTAGAGTTCCTATCTCTATAAAGAGGGAGAGGAGGTAGAGGTTGTGACAAATTCTCCATGAAAGATTATAGTGCCAAAAAATTTGTCCTTAATTTATAGTGGATTCTCCAAATACTCTGTAGGGTTCCCCATACCCCATTAATTTAATTTTGACTAAATAAATAATAAATTATGATGAACTAATATTCATCATAAATATTATTTATTATTTTATCACATACATGTAATATAAAATATATTATGTGATTAACCCAAGTCATTTACTTGACTTTTAATTCCCTATTAATATTAAACGAACCTAGAATATTAAAATTATATTCATTCGATTAATATTATTCCTCGTATTTACTAAAATTTTAAATAAGTCTAATAAATAAATTCAATCCAATTTTACTTTATTTTAATAATAATAAATTTATTTATTTATCGGTGATCGATAACTTTGACAACACTCGAACCTCATGGCATGTCCCACTATATCCAATACACCTATTCAGCTGAATAGAGAAGATTCTTGAATACTCTATTATGTGTGATGCTCTAGGCCCTTATCTCAAAAGAATTGAATATTATTCATAGACAACGAACGGAGTCTAGCAACCCATCAAGTCTTCTAAAGAGATAATAATAGTCATAGCAATGGTAACCCTCACATAACCATTTACTGTTTACTATAATCTCTTTGTCTTTAAATGTCTCCTAAAGTAGGATGCACACATGTGTCATCACCCTTTTCTTGATTTGTTATTTTTTGATCTAATTGGATGAATTTAGCTTTCAACTGCCTTGTAAAAGGATTTATAAATGTACTAATATCGTTATCAATAAGGATCTAGATATATTACTTCATCAACCTGGAAGCAAAAAATCCTTTCTTGACCATTCAACCACTTTCATACCACCAATGATGCACCCAACACAAGATAACTCACCATGATTTCATTATCAGGGTTTTTTCCTTACATTAACATATGTGATAAATGGAACACATTGATAATGATCTCCAATCAAGAGACGAATAAACATGTAAACAGATAAGAATAACCAATGACACACAAAACATGTGGTGTTCCTATTGGAAGCTCAATATTTATGATCCCAACTACTAGAGATCAAAAAGTGAGAACGTCTTGAGAATAGGTATCAATGATTAGGAGTCCCCAACACCTGATAGTTTGAAATCAACTATGTTGAATTATTAAGGTGTATCTCATCCATATAACCTCTCTTTAAGATTAAAGTAATAATATCTTGAGGTTCTCATTACAGCCTAAGATCTTCTATAAGCTTTTGACATGACACTTAATCTATGGACATTTACATTAAAGGGTGGATGTATAAATATCTACACTATAATGGTAAACATACGTCATGTATAACTAAATGTATACATGATATGTTAATATAAAAGAACTGTATATTTGGGTCTAAGAAACCCACTATTACAACAAGAAAACTATATAATGCCTCAATTACCTCATTATAGTGGGTTTACCCCACTTTAGGAGTTGGTCCCCTATTGCAATGCATTCCCAAACTACATGTGGCTTGATTCCTATTCCAATGGGATATGTAGTGACACATAGACCACCTATCTTCAAGACCATCTACAAATTCACCAACATTTGACAAATTTACCCTATATACAATCCAAGAATTATTACCTAATAATATGTCCAATTTATTCTAGGAAATTCATGTGGTGCATGGTCTTACATCACCGTCCCTTTATGTCGAGTTTTATCTCTTTCATGCCACATGGATACCCTTTAAAACAAAATTCCCCCAATACAAGAATCATGACATTAAAATATTTTACAAACTACCTCTTCCAAGATCTATGAACATAAAATGAACACAACTAGATTTGAGGTTGCTTCATTTGGTGCAAAGCCACCTTAGATCCACTCATGTTATGTTTTCCACTTAAACATCCTCATAGTACCTAAATATGGTCCAAGCCCTATGAACATAGACTAGGTGTCCTTGTATAACCATTACAGACTTGAAATATATGCATCCATCCCTTATTATATTGGTTTTCTTCATCCCTAGTGATTCGGTAAGACTATGACCCCACATATTTCCAGAACTATGTGTGGCTTTATTCCCATTCCCATGGGATATGTAGTGATTCCTAGACCCCTTATTTTTGGGACCCATCACAAAATCTCCCATTACATGTGGAACTATCACTAATAAATATGTATGAGTACCCTCCTTAGCTATAAACCCTAATCATATTCCTCATCTCATCAGCGAGTCGAGATCCCCTTATGACATGAAATTAAGAAGAAGAAGGGACATCTTAATGCGTAATCCTCACCAACATCCTAAGCACACAACACTAAACTATAGCCTTACTCTATATGAAAATGAGATTCCCCATATGATCAATATGGGATGAACATAAACCAATGTACTTATAAAATGATGTTAAACCATATACTTACCTTTTATGAGACCTGGATTCCCTATATGACCAGTATGGGATGAAAAAAACCCAATATCCTTAGCAAACTATGTTAAAGTATATCCTTACTCTATATGAAACCGGGATGCCCCATATGACCAGTATTGGATGAAGAAACCAACGTTCTTAGCACACGATATTAAACTGTAGCCTTACCCCATATGAAACGGGGATGCCCTACTTGACCAGTATGGGATGAACAAAAACCAATGTCTGCATCACACACCTTTAAACTATATACTTACCTCGTATGAAAATAGGATTCCCCATATGAAAAGTATGTGAAGAAACAAAAACATATATCCTCAACACATGATGATAAACTATATCCTTACCCCATATGAAACTAGGATTCCCTATACGGCTAGTATGAGATGTACAAAAACCAATATCCTCAACACACAATGTTGAATGATAGACTTATGCTATATGAAATCAGGATGCCCGATATGACCAGTTTGTGATTAACAAAATCCAACACCCTCATCACACAATGTAAAAACATAGTCTTTCCCCATATGAAACTAGGATGCACCATATGAATAGTATGGGATGAACAAAAACAAATGTCCTCATTAAATGATGTTAAACCATAGAAACACCCTATATGAAACTGGGATGACCCATATGAATAGTATGTGATGAAAAAAAACCAATGTCCTCCACACATGACATAAAACTGTACCCTCAACCAGCATGAAATCAGGAAGCCCCATATGACCAATATGGGGTGAAAAAAATTAAAATCCTCATTATATGATGTTAAAATATAGTATTACCCCGTATGAAATTGGGATGCCCTATATGACCATTATGGGATGAATAAAAAAACATCATCATCACAAGAGGTTAAACTATAGACTTACCTTGTATGAAACTGGGATTCCCCATATGACCAGTATGGGTTGAAAAAAACATCCTCAAGACATGACATTAAAATATAGCTTTACCCCATATGAAACCGGGATACCCCATATATCTAGTATGGGATGAATAAAATCCAACATTCATAGAACACAACATTAATATATAGCCTTACCCCATATGATATCAGGATTCCCTATATGAAAAGTATGGGATGGAAAAAATCAACATCCTCAGCCCACAATGTTAAATTGTATCCATAACCCATATGAAACTGGGATGTCCCATATGACCATTATGGAATGAAAAAACTAATGTACTTAGCACACAATTTTAAACTGTAGCCTTACCCAGTATAAATTCATGATGCCTAATATTATGAATATGGGATGATTAAGTATCCTCACTTGATAGGACATACCCCTACCATCATCGTACTCCTACCATGCCATGTTTTACAACTACATGGGGCTTGATTCCCATTCGCATGGGAAACATAGCAATTCTCAGATATCATATCCTGGTTCCAACCCCCTTTATCACCTCATTACGAGGTATTTCCTCCAAAACATCATCACATCTATTTAGGAACGATTTGTCAAATATTGTGTAGTTGAGGGTCTATCTATCCCTCCTTTCTTCATTCCACGTAAGCCCCCTTAGGACACCCATGCCCTCATGGTCTAATATCTATTACCATGAACTGGTAACAACCTTAGTTTGATTTGTACAACTTTATACCACAAATGCCAACATCCTCAGCTCATGACATTAAATTTCAGTCTTATAATTTTTGATAGAAACAAGATTCCCCATATGATAATTATATTATTATTAAAAACATGTACCCTATACATAACCTATATGCCTCATAAAATAGGCATGGGATGAAAAAAATGTAACCTATATAAAATTATGAATCATAACCTTACCTCATATGAAACTAGGATACCTCGTGTGGGATGGTTCGATATCCTCTTCAGAGAGGGTTTAAGGACTCCAAAATTAGTCCCCTACCATGGAACGTCCAATAAACATGTGTGTCTTAATTCCCATCCTCAAGGGATACATAGTGATGCTCAAATACCCCATCCTTGGACTATCCCAACTATTGAATCATTTTGGGGTCTTTCCCCTCTGTGAAAGGTCTGATTCTCTCCTACCAGTATGTTCATATTGTGCATTTGAGTGTGTGGAGAAATATCAACAAGGGCACTTAATATTCACTTCAGGACATTCCCCACTTACACTTCTATGCTTCAACCCTTCTTTAATTTGGATAATCATCATCCTACAGAATTGAATGGTCACCCTAACAATAATGATGCCTGGCCATATCAGCTCACAAACCATCCTAGGCTCACACCTAAATTGATCTTTAGTAAATAATATCAACTCCCATGTTCCCAACTTAGTAAATGGTCGATCCCAAATCCTTTCACCCCATCCTAAACAAAAACAAGTATAGAAACTATGGTTTGAATATGGTCAATAGTTGTTCCCCACTTGTCAGTAATTCCCCTTTTACGATCCAATCCTTAGAAGTCCTGATCTTACTTACAATATTTTTGGCCACTTTCCCCACACATTGTTCTACCACCTACGAACAAAGTGATCTCTATACCGGTTCTCATTTCTCACATCAACCATGGATCATGCAGGATTAAGAGTTAGGAGTGAGTTCATAAAACCAGGTTGAGTAGCATAGGTTCCTCATTGGTATGAAATCTAATAACTTACAATAGGATATCAAGTCCAAGAATCATGACTTTAAACTATGTGAAATTCACCCTTGGAATGTGTTTTTCGGCATCATGACTCCATGTCCCTCCATCTACATTGGTTTTTCACTCTTCCACACTACACATGTCCTTTTGGGATGTGCACCTAATGGTATGAACTCTACTACCTTAAACTAGGAGCCCATGTTAAAATATCAAAACTTTATTATGTGTACCAGATTCCTCTAGAAAGTTCTACGTGGTAGGGCCTCCTAAGATCCTCATTAATGTTAGGTTAACTCCCCCATAATCCACACACATCCCCATTAAGACACACAACCCTATAGTCTAATCATTAAGACCTTAAACTCTGTGCAACTCAACCCCAATTCTTTTTCTTGGAGCAAGGCCTTATAGGAACACCATTTACATCTGTTTTGAATCCTTCAGTTTCATGAGAACATTTCTAGGAGCGTGCTTCCATCAGTCCAAGAATTATGCCCATAAAATATTTTCAACCATATGGTCCCAGCTTTATGACCTTAAACTAGGAGTCATAGTCTGCTGATTATGACCCTAAACTATTTTCAAAATTTTGGTCCAATTAGTATGACCTTAAACTACCAATTTCAAGATGAACAAACATCTGTTAGATTGAAAAACTATAAGGGAAACCTGAATAAGAGTTAGAATCCCCTATCAGGTCTCCCCTACAACTGAGTAAAAAATTAGGGGACAAAAGGAAAGAGGTAAAAATCCAATAGGGACCCACTATGGACCCCAAAAAATATATGGTTGTGCTCGCTTAACCCATCAGATCATGAAAAATTGAGAGTTAAGTCTTAATTTCACTTTTTCATTATGAGGAAATATGGGAAATAATCTATTGTATTGCCATCTTTCATCCCCACCACCTTGGCTGGGTAGGTGTTATCCACATCATTTCACATGTCCTAATCACAAGACATTAAAATATGTGATACATCATCATCAAAATATGACATTAAACTATGTTTCAACCATCCTCACTGAGTGATATTAATATTTGAGTCCATAGGTCCCTATTTCATGATACTAAGCTAGAAATAATCTTAGGAAATTTCCAGTGAATATTCCTTCCCCCTTTAGTGTTGGTACCCTTTCAAATCATTCATTTTCTTCGGCCATCACTCGACATCTGATATGCCAATCCCCATGGAAGTTGATTCTGACCTTTTTTAGACTTATATGCATACCCAATGTTCACAAAGTTGGGGTGGCATAATTACAATATTGGTAAACTCCATTTGAATATTTCTTCACTTCATCCCCACAGTTCGTCTCTCCCTTGACAAGGATCCTCATCATCCTCCATGATTTAATGTGCCCCGTTCATGGCATGGTCCTATGCCACACTAGCTCACCTACCATCCTAGTCACATTCCCCCAAAAGTCTTCTGATGAAAATTTGAGATTGTTCCCACATTTTGAATATTTTTAGAAATTTAACTTCATTTTTTTATCTTCATCCTCATCCAAATGATAAGGGATTTTTTTTTGTTTCAAACATGGTTAACAGTTGTCCTACATCATCACACCACTCTCTTTATATTCCAATTCTTATGTATCTCGATTGACACTCTTCATCCCCACATTGATTGGATAGAATTAAATTCCCCAAACATTACCTCATTTTTTCACTAGTGCGCATTGAGAAAGAAAGTCATCTGTTTATAGAGTATCAAACTCTAGCTAGAAATTTCATGGCCAGGACACACCTGGTGGTTGATAAAAAAATTTAGACACAAAGTGTTCAACCATTTCTAGAAACATTCATATAAATGATGGATTACATGATCATCCCTTAGTTATCATAGTGATCATGAATCTCGTCGGATTAGGGATTTATCATTGGTTGTCTCATCAATTTGATTGATGTGTGGCAGTTCGGTGTGGAAAAATAAACATTTCCATGCATATGAGGAGTTTTAAAAAAATTTATTCAAAAGTTTTTGAAGGCCATTCACACACCAGAGCCTATATTTTTTCCTAGAAAAAATTCCTACTAGGTCTCTACATCGGAGATCGATTGCTCTATACCACCCTTCCTCTAGAATGTAAACATAAAGACCTGTTGTATCTATATAAGATATAACTTTTCTTTATCCAACATGGTTCAAAGCTTATTGACCGTGATTCTTACTTGGAATAACTAATCTTGGCACTCACTAATATAATATACTACATCCAATGCCTGATCCTCAGTTGTGGCCAACTGAGCCTCCAACCGACTAATGATATCCTCTTGAGTATTGATGATGGAGGAACAATCATTCAGTAGCTCTTCTTATCAATGAAGTTCTTGATCGGCCTCTTAGATATTCTTGGTTCTATCAGATTTCTTCTAGTTCTAGGAGGTGTCAAATTCTTGTCTTAATTCATGTACACTCTTAGTGATGTCATCACAAATCAGTGCATGGAGAGCATGAGTGTCCACCAATATGGTGCCCAAGTTGCATAAATAATAATAGAGGGACCCCATCTATCTCACTAGATTTGGCTATAGGGTATGAGTAATAAATATGTATATTCCCTTCCACACCCTGTGTTAGACAATGAGAATTTTCATAAAAAAACATACCTAGAATCTTCCAATTCCTCAAGTGGCATGGGTTCATACATTAGGAAGAATTTGAGGATAACAGTAGTAGGGTCTTTCTATAGGATCCTCTAAGATGGGTTGGGATCTAGGTCAAGAGGAGGGACATCCTTACACAAGTCTTCATTAGAAGTAGTGTTTCTGCAAACCTATAGCTCTGCCCCCTTGAAATATCACCAAAATCTACAAAGGTATACCCTCCATGGATTAGGGATGGATTATCTTAGATGGATGAATCCTCAAGAGTTTTCATATCCATTGGGAGATGTTCCCTAGGTCCCCCAACTGTATCTATTTTTTGGGAACACACCCTTTTGAGCACCGTGTTAATCAAAAATATGTGGATTAGTTTGAACAATAATGATAGATTGGTTAAATGTAACATACCAGGTAAATAAAGAATAAAATTTTTTCATATTTATTAATATTTGCGAATTAAATATTAATTTTACTTTAAAGGGGTTTCTATGTTTGATAGCGTACCTGATACGCAACAAAGAGTTTCTTTGAAATCTTACGTTGCACACTAGTAATAAAATAATATTATTTTACATGGTTGTTAACACATAGCCGTTGTATTGGTAGGAATGAATGGAAAAAACTAAAATATGATTATATATGTTTGTTAAATGTTTTTACATTTATCCAATAGAGAATGAAGGATTAAAATACGAAAAGAATTCAATTTTAGGCATATATACTCTAATTTTCACTAAAGGTCGACTTATCGCCTTTTCATGGAGAACCTTTTTTAAATATAGTTTTGGTCACTCTTATACTTTCTTTTAGACCAAATAAAACTCTTTTTTAGAATCGGGACATCAAAATTTACTTTGGGTAAATATTTGGTATTTTTCCGATAAAGTTCATTTTTTAATGAATAGTGAAAATTGTTGTATTTTAATTCAAAAACTCTTTTAATATCATTTATTTATATGATTATATTATATTTTGAATTGGTTTTAAATTTAAATTAGAATATATTTTTACCATTTAATCCAATAGTGGTCGTTGGAATTAATTTCACTTTGAAATCGGACTTAAACTAGTGTCAATCTTTTGATACTTTTTGTTTCATAAAAACACACTATTTGTTTTGATAGCGGGAATTAATTATTAAATTAATTAATGGAACTTATATGTTTTTAATTTTGTAAAATAGACATCATTTTTGAATTCAGAATATCGAATATAGCTTAGGGTGAATTTTTGGTATTTTTCTGAAAAACTTCAATTTTTGATGAATAGTGAAACCACTAAGTGGTACTTAAAAAAACTGATGTTTCATTTAAATGAAATTTTACCACCTCTGTGTTTTTAATTTTAAAAATCAGACATACATGGAAGTCATTAGGAAGTAAAATGTGGTTCAATGGGATTAAAATAATTTTTGGTAAATAGTAACTTTTATGTTTTTAATCGCGATTAGAGGTAATTAGTGTAGGTTAAGGTAAAAATAATGTTTTAATAATATGAAATGACCTAGACACATTTCCTAACCTTATTGGATGTGTCATGGCCTACCAATACAATCAATGGGTCAACTTGGGGACCCCATGAAGCCACTTTGGTAGGAAAATGACATTAATAACTTTTTATTTAATGTTAAAATAAAAATGTCACAAACATGAGTTGTTTTACTAAAACAATTCTTAAATGGGGTTATACAAGTCATATTTTTGACTATAAATATTAATTATAAATATAAAAATATTTCCTACATCATGATATTTTTTTATAATTTTTAGACATTGAATAAATTAAATTATTTATGACACCATGATGATGCAGCGATTACCTCATTATTTAATGATTTAAATAAAATGAAAAGATAATGTAAAATCTAAGACCTACACATGTCAAAAACCTATTGGATGGATGGATTTAGAAATATTATCACCTTATCCTTTAAATACATAATTTTGGGACCCTTTTTATCCGAAAATCATTTTAAAATAAATTATCTTTTCTTAACTTTCCAAGAGTGCCCCTCCTCACCTCTTATAAAAGGCCCCCACCTCTACCTCCTTACCCACACCTCTCGAGCCTTTGGTTTTGCCAAGATCTGCACTTTTTGTCTCTCCAAATCCCTCTATTACTCCTAGAAGCCTCACTTTGGGCATAATTCTTCCCAAGGAAGCCTTTGAGCCCAAATCTAAGAGAGTTACCCGATTTTAAGGTAATGTCTTCACTTGTGTTCTTTTGTTTTATTTTGCTTCTCCAACCCCTAAACTCTTTTTATTCATTTATTTTATAACAAATACAGTATCTTAAATATACTATGATGTTTTTATAAGAATAATTCGAGCTACAATCACACAAACCTACATCTAATGGTTAAAAAACATACTGTTTCTGTGGATGGCGAATTTTTTCCTCACAAACTGATGATTGTTCAATATTCTTCTAACACCTTCAAAGGTGGCCATTAAGATGTCACTATATTTATATATTATATATAATATGTTTATATTTTCCTTAATCTTCTATATTTTTCATTTATGTCATACCTTTGTGGCTTCCATTATGGGTATACGTGATATCTTCATTTTAGGAAGTGCGGACTACCGCCCCCTCAAAGTGATTTGATTCGTTAATGTCATATGTGGGACATATAAAGGATGGATTTAAAGTTATTATATATGATGAAAAAACTGGAATTATAATATGCCTTTATATCATGATCATTTCTTTCCATTAAAGTATGAGATATAAATGAAAATTGCGTTCATGCGTACGTACGACTTACCGTCTCCATGAACGGTGCATTTCATTTCTTATCCCCAAATGTAATGTACTATTATAAGTACATATATATAATTGATATATATGATGTATGTTACATGTAAATGATTAATATAATTCTGGAATTAAAATATACATATCTCTCATTTAGTTTTAATTCCATTAATATGACATAGAAATGAAAGTAGCGTTCATGCGTACGTACGGCTTACCGTCTCCATGAACGGTGCATTTAATTTCTTACCTCTAAATAATTATGTAATATTATAAATAAATGTATATTCTGGATATATATTATATATATGATATCCAAATCATGAATATCATTTTGAATATAATGAACCTTTGACCACACGAACAACATGTAATTGTAAGAAGTCCACTTTCGACTTAAGAAAAAAATATCGACAAAACAAACATTATTAACTTAAATGATTACATAATGTTTATAACATGGAAATAAGTGATATAAAAGGAATAATGTACTTGAAAAAGGTTCTTAATCAAGTAGAAATTAACTCAAGTTTATTATTTAGGACGTTAAAGAACGATCGAGTCAAGTCAGACCCGATGTAAGGGATTTCGTCTCAATATCCTTTCATTGAGACATATTTTGTTTTATACACAACTTTATTTTATACGGTGTATAAACCCCTTTTAATTTTAATTTTATTCAAAAGGAATAATTTTATATGAATACTTTTACTAAACGACAAAATGGAATTTTTCTTTTAATGTACGCGATGACAATGACCTTTTCTACTGCCGCGAGTATTATTTGGTGTTTGGATTCCTCAACAAGCCGTAATGTTTTTTAAAATGAAATAAATACCATATAATATTTTATGGATTTTGGTATTGAAAATTGTTTTTATAATGTATTTGTTATGTCAATATATTTAAGTTATTTATTGTAATCAAAGTGTGGAAATGTTTTCTTTCCATTATATTTGTTTTATGTCTTATGATTTTATAATGGTACTTGGACATTTGACGGGTGGTTACATGATAAACCATATAACGGGTGGTGCCATGAATACCAGGATGGGTGGTTACGTTATAACCTCCAATGCATTGGGTTTGGAAGTTGGTCGTATGGCTATTTCATTAAGTGATATGTGTGGAAGACGACCGTATGGTTATTCTATTTAAGTATGTTTATTTCCCAAGTTACCTATATATGTTATGTGATCTTTATATGGGTTTTATGGTAATATTTTGGTTATAAAAGGGTAAGTAATGATCTTTTATTTCAGTGAATAGTTTTTACTACATCATAAAGGTGAAAATTATTACTTTGATAAAGTATACATGGTTTACTTGTTGTTTTGAAAAACTAACAATTTTCATTCATTGTGTATCCCTTACTGAGCTTTTTATGCTCACCCCAAGTTTTTTTTGAAATGTTTTTCACAGGACTTAATGTGGAATAGGGTCAAGGATGGGATCAAGGGAAAGTCATGCTATCTAAAACATGGAACTGGACATGTTTCTTTTTAAGAGTTTTTATTTTATGGATACTTAGTATAAGTTTCTACTTTTTAATCTAGTGAGATGTAATAGTTATGTCCAAATTATCTAAAACTCTAAACCTGAAAAGATCCTCAATGTGAATTATTCATTTAATTCAATATTAAGTAAGGTTTAAGGATGGGTCCTTATAGAAAACATAGCTTATGTAATGGAAAAAGACCTAAAGAGGGAATTAATTTTAGAAAAATATGGTCATGTAATCTCAAAAGGGAATTATACCATAGGATACTCCTCGACACTGGTTGAAACTTCAATAGTTGGAACCGATCCCCTTAATGCTGTTTGGGTGGGAACTGTATGAAAACAAAAAAACATGTTGACGCAATAGACTCAGATAGCTCTATGAAATTTTCAAGGAATCCAGGCTGGTTGGGATTCAGTCTTACATCAAGGCATGGGGTTCTCATTGATTAGTCACCCCTGACATTCTTCCTCACAAACAGTAGATTCCATCATTAGAATACTAGGGTGGCATTCTCATATAAACATCTGGGATTATCAGAGGCTCTGAAACCACCCTTAAGATATCCTCATTAGTCCGTCTGATCATGTGTCTACCGACATAGACATTGAGGCATGTATAATGATATATGTTAGAGAATCCACATCCCCTATGACAGTATGACTTGTTCCACCTTGACTGGATCCTATATAAGAGTGCATCCTAGTTAGAATATTTGAAAAAGAGAAGTATGGTAAGCGATATGCTGGTAAAGAAGATGACATTACCTTGGAAAATAGACTCTCGATCATGTCATCATCCACAGGGGTGACCTCTCCACTATCTTTGGTAGTTTCCTGTTCAGAGATCGATCCCTAGGATACATCATCGTCGGTTCCTAATGTGTCTTCACTGAGGCCTGACTCCTCCTAGAATGATTCTTTGGAAGATTTTGTACCCTAAATATTAGGATCTCCATGGAACATAATGTTTATTTGAATGGTGGGCTGGTAAAGTCTACCACACTGGTGTGAAAAGGCTTCCATATCCTCTAGAAATGCAAATATTTCATGTAATTTCACCATGGAAGTGATCCTAGAAATCCCCAACTATGGTAGCTCTATTCCTTTCCAATTCATCTTGATTCATAGTTGTTCTATAGTTAGGGTCATTTGTATCATTCACCAGGATACCAGTAGGAAAGTAAGCATTAGCGGTTGGCTATAGTATATACCAATAATTCTTTCCCAGGGCCCCTTCGGTCCTACTGGTCCCATCATGAGAGGTCTCTACCTACTCTTATGACCACTTTTAAGGGAGGAATTCACCTTGGTGGGGTGAGGGTGAAATATTTCCTTGAGATTCCCATGATTTATCCCCAACTGGATTCTTCAATGTTTGAGGAGACCCTAGAAGAGAATCATATCTACAACAGTATTTCTTATGCACCTCGCTTGATGGTGTGATTATCCTTACATGTTGACATAGGATTATTCCTGGATATTCCATTATCTAATTGTTTTAATAACCATAACAGAGGCCAATAATGATTTTTGTGGATGGTGTCATAATGACCTATCTTATTCCTTCACCAATGAGCTTCCACCATAATTGACAAAGGATATAGGTATTCCTTTCCTCACAGATCCCAATGTAAACTTTCTTGATTAGATAATGGACAAATCCAAATTATCAGCCGAATCAAGATGCCGTATAAAACTCATAATAAGTGTTTTTTTCTATTCTAGTGAGTAGTGAACTACCTTAAAAGGTCTGTAGATACTCATGCTGCTCTAGCATCCCCTCCAGATTATCCACATTCTCACTAGATGGAGTCGATATTTGATGGATGTAGAATTTTACAACATTTATGATACTACCATGATCTTGAATTCATTTAGAGTCACTTTTTGAACCAAAAAAATGATGAGGATCGAGGGACATAGACAGAAATTTTCATGGGTAATGGAATTTGTGAATCCATAGCCTCAAAATTCATTATGATCCACCCGTGTAGGAGGTATAATAGACTGTAGATCCACCTTGGCATGCTCCCTCTTACCACATGGCCCCATAGGCTGTAGGGATGCGCCATCATTGATGCTACAAGGATTACACTATTTTTGGATTCCATGATTTCATATATGATAAGCAACCCCAACATAGGCCCATGCTTTCATATCTCATAGGAAGTACTTAGCCATTGAAGAAGGGAGACATAAATATAGTGTAAAGAACCACAGACTATCATTAATCCTTCATTATATATCCCTTCTTCTTATATCACCCTTCACATATGGTCAACCTGTATGATCTCGGTTTCCTACTATGATGTACCAATAGACATTACTTTGGCCACCGTAGAATCTTCATGGTTGGAGTCTTCAGGAAAATCCCTAGCCAAGTTTGGAATACAATATCTCGATGGAGGGGGGATAAAGCTTCCCTAATTGATTCAACACATCCAGAAGGATATATTCTATATGAGGGGGTTGGTCCCTGAAACCCTAGGAATTTGACATTGAGAGGAACTCATCATATTGAAATCCCATCAATGGGATGTTGCTGATGTATTGGAAGTTCCATGGGATAATCCCCACCTCTCCATGATGGAGGTGGAAGATGTCAATGTCTAGCAACCACTAATTGGGGTGTTATGGTAGTAGTTCCTATTGATGATACACATGGAACTTGGATGCCCACACTACTTCATACAACCCAATTCAGTGTATCTCAGCCTTGAAATTCTAACAAGTGAAGCATACCCTGTATTCTTAGGACCACTCATCAGTGGATTATCCACCAACATGTAGTTAAAAATCCTTGTACTAGCCCATTTAATTATTCTAGATACTAGTCTAGAAGATTCTCACCTAACATGATGATAATTCCTCATTTTCTGGAAGTTACCTAGTGACTGACCTTGCTCACCCACTCAGTGTGTAGAGAATAATTTCTTTATTCTCCCCAGTAAGATGACCTAATACTAGGATGTTTCAGTGGGATATATCATTGAGATGAGCGAACCCGAACTAAAAAATCACATACATGGTCAGGATAGCCACATTATCCATAAGCTTAATGCTATAAAGGGGAAAGAAATTTATTAGAAGATATCATCTCTGGGATTTAGTTAATAATATTAGGAGTTCTCTATTATCAGAAAAGACCATTCTAGCCCATATAATTTTCAGGTTCCCTACCATATAATCCCTATGAGTAGTTGCAGTAGATTTCATCTCAGCTTGGATGGATATTTATTAAATATCTATGGGTTCAAACTCCATGTTGCACCAGTCTATGCTCCATTCATTAAAATTCAATGTGTCACACAACTTTGGTACTGGTCACACAAAATTACAGCTGATGTTTGAAAGATGTTTTGTGAAAATTAATAGTTGTGTGAATGTCACAGATGATGTCTTGGTATTTTGTGAAAAGGGTTAAATTATTTAAATGATATATGGATTATATTTTAAGACATTTTGACTAATTTAGAAAGGTTACCTCGCCTTATTTATAGGCATATGTCCACCAGCTTATGCGAGCACACAACACAGTTGTGTGACCCAAGGAAAGAGTTGCATGACCATGAAAAACCAACCACACTTTTCAGTATTTACCTCAGAACCTGACCTTCAAGTCCCCCATTAGCTCTAATTGGAAAGGAATGTTTGGATAAACCAAACAAGCACCCCACCCTAGAGGAACATTTGGGTGCTAAGGTATAGGTTGTGGGCAAATTTGATGGGGGTGCAAGCAAAGAATTGGTTCCACACAAAGAACTTGGTCACCAAAGAAGATGTTGAGTATTATGGATAGTATTGAGTCTAAGATGATTACTAATTAATATGTGAAAAATAATGGGTGCTTTCATGGAAACATTTAGTTTTATGAACAATGGTTTCATGTGAAAGGAGATGTCTACTACCTCATGTTACATTGTTCAGACCCATCTGCACCTAAATGAACATGCACACAAATGAGGAGCTCTATACACAAAACTATTACACAAAATACAATTTTCATGATGAAGGCCATGTCAAATGAAATGGGGTGTGCTATCAATCCAAAATGGAAAAGGATGTGGAAGAACACAAACCTATTTCACACTATTGTGGAGTTGTGTGATGTCGACCACCGATTTCAGATATAGAACCTTACCCCTACCTTGGGGGGGGATCTTTGGAATATGAAGCAATGCTCTTGATCTTGTAAAAACATCTTCTACCATATCACACAATAATAGAATCCATAGGCCATCAAAGGTAGAGAACTTTCACTATCGACAACTAGTGATCCCCAACTTGTCCTAGCATGAGGTTAAAATATCCTAAAACAACCCCTCTTAAGGATGATCAGTTTCGCACATGAGAAGAAACCTTCATTCCACCTTGATCTGTGTGAAAATAAAAATCTTTCAAGCACCTAAACTCCAAGAGTTGATCTATTTTACTTGTGTAATATCCTGTAGCTCACGTAACTCTATTTTCATGAAATATAGTAAAGTGGTGAGAAACATATTTATGGTCCCTGGCCCGAAATCCACTATTCTTCCACTATAGACATTACCATACCTTTATATCCTAAAAATATGTAACATAATGTATTTTTTCTTCTAATAATTAGTATTCTATGGTTAGGCATCCTTATTGAAACTTCTCCATGGTAGTGTCAATACCATGCTCCAGCTAAAGGTGCATGAGTAGTGGACACGTAAGCCCTATGAGGGAGACCAAGACTAAAAAAAGAGCTCTAAGCAGGAATCTGCGGAAGGAAGAACTAACATCCCATCATCCAATTTTGATCAAGGAATATACATCGCCAATAAAAGTGATGAAGGATTTCCACCTTCGGAAAGTGGGAATGCGGGGAAACAAAGTAGTATGTGTGGCATCCCAACCCCAACGAAAGAGTTAGAAATAATAATGATATAAAAAATAAAAAAGTTGTTATATATACTCATGGTCATACAAGAATACATCAACCGATCACTTTTTTTTTGATAACATGTACAAAATAAGTAAAAGGAAATAAAATAAATAAATGGACCTACTACCATCCCTGAGCTTCAATAATCCTATCTCTACAAACCCATTGAGCTGCTCCAACTTGGTCCACTATAAAACCAATGATCTCACATGAAATGATATATAAGTTCATAACACACAACAAAATTTCATACTAGGTGTTATAAATACATCTCAATATAAGTTCATAACACACAACAAAATTTCATACAAGTTGTTAGAAATACATCTCAATATGGTCTTACCATATTCCCCAAGTACACACCATCATATATATATTTATGCACATAGAAATAAACAAGCCACACAAGCACCTTAGACATTATGTGATAACTATCCCACCAAAAATCTCTATGTATTATCCTATTGTGTGCTAAAAGGCTATCATGATAGCTGATCATTACTTCTTCAGTGATATACCCGAATCCACCTCCCATCACCACCACATGTGTACTGCTCAGGTCATCATGTGCTGATCAGAACACCATGGATTCCAACTCTTCCTGCTTTGGCCTAAACTATAACCCCATTGTCACCAAATGTTATCTTGTACTAAACCAATAATGTACCAAAATAAATAGGGTAGGAATCATCCAGGTCGTCGACCCATTATCTGAACAGACAAGGAAATTCCCTAAAGGTAAATCCTGACCCACCACCTCATCACTCAAGATAGGGTTTTTTCATAAACCTCTATCATCGTACCCTGACCCAAACCTCTCACTTGTGTGGTCCACTTTCATGACACAATACTACTCTATAAAAGGTAAAATATAATTTCTCGATCATCATAATTAAACATTCAATTCTCCTATATGTGGACTCTTTGTCTCCTAAAATAATCCATCTAGTTACATCTCACTCATGGCGGTGTCAGGACACATGATACTCTCCCACAATGGGTCTATTTCATATAAAAAAACACAATCAAGACAAAAAAACGAATGGTAAACATTTCACATAGACCATCACACAACTCATTAGCTCTCCACTAGGAGATATTCTATCATACCTTGGCCATTATCCAAATACACATCACCTCACTCGTTAGGGTATCTATTGGATCCACTAGACCTGCCATAGTATCCTGATAATCTATGCCATCCCATTCTCAACACCCATTAATTAAAACTATTTCCAAATTATCCTCTTACCCATACCTCAAGGGTGGGGTCCAATTACCATCCAAAACCCCCTTGGAATCCCAATAGAAAGTCTTTAACTATTCAAATGACCCTCACCTGTTTCTCCTCTCAAATAATCTAAGGGAGATCTCTCAGCACTTGAGATAGAAGAAAACTGTATCCACCACACCCTGTGTCATCCTTATGGGCTCAAATTTCTCAGAATGTTAATAGAGTATACATATATCCGCAAGAGTTTGTCACTCACTTAGTGTGAGATATAAAACCATACCACCCATCATTATTTGGTCTAAGCATCCCAATTATTCTCAATAAACCAAAGTTACTACTATAGGGATACCTAAAAATAATCTCACACCATTATACCAACTCCAGGTCTTTTTAAAACACAACATACACCCTCTCCTATGGGAGTTATAGTCGTCAGGTGGTCCAAAAACACTCAAATTGCTTAAGAGAACTTTTCACGAGCACATGGTCCCCAAAACTATCCTATATACTTCTATAGTGATATATTAGGACCTATATGTCTACCCATTCCTATAAAATATGATTACATACACACAAAATGTATAAAAATGCACATATAATTGTAATAAAGGGACTGACTACCTCTATCATGGAGTTACCACCATCAATAATCTCTAATCATTCTCATTAAAGCATTTAAATACATCTTACTAGAATTTAATACCACCCAAGATCCTTCCACACTACAAACTTCATAAATAATTAGTTATAAACAATTTTAATTAATTACTAAATTTAATCCAAAGATTAATATTCATTAAACAATTCACCAGGCATCGCCGTCGAATAGAATCCACCTAAAACCCAAGGCACCACTCATATTTGGTCCTTGTTTATAAAACACACATGAAAACCTGTCATTTAAGGATGATTACAATATCCTTTGTTGAAACCATCACTGAAACCCTAAAAAAACTAAACCAAAATCAAGAATATACAATAGAGAAACATGAATGATAGAAGAACATAAGAACTCACTCGAGATCTCCAATGGAATGCACTACAAATCAACCCCCACCATGGGTGAATAATGGAAGGAATAGAGGGGGATAACTTGGTCTAATGGATATATTTACACCATATTTTCACCCAAAAATATAAGGGGGTTTAGTTTAAAATTACCAGTATGACCCCACATAAAAAACTAGGTGGGAGAATTTGAATAGTGAGGACATAGGGGAAATGACACAAGCCCCCCCCCCCACTAGAGACACCCCTCTATCATAATCCCTAGGGTCATTTAATAAAGACCAGTTACTATAACCTAGCTATGACATGGAGTATAGATCCACATCATATCCCAACTTGATGGTAAGCATGATAATTGACCCTTGAGGACATTATATGGTGTATCCCCACAAATCTGCACCATAGTCCCTTTCCGTGTAATAATACGATGTAGCCTCCTTGGTTATGAAACATATTTCCTCCATGAGGTAGGGAATATGTAATACCTCCAACATCCTTAATGGAAGAGAACCTTTGGGTTATTCTATGGTCTCCCTCAACAAGGGATACACTATGATGTATCCCCTCTAGCTTAATTTCATCCAACCCCCAACTGGAAGGGCCAACCCTGCAACCCCCCTCTAATGTGTATCCTCTAAGGCTATGATGTATCCTTAAAACCTTCACTCACACACAAACGTATATAAAAAACCTATATGTAAAAGCCTTTTTACTAAATTGTTGGTTTCTACACTCACATGTAAGAAGACATGTATATAGACACCACCACGATTCTGCCTCATAGGGATATGAAATGGTCCTTTCCCTGTAGAAACTAGATATGCCATAACCCCATAGGTTTTGAATTGTTCTGTAGCCTATAATTGAAATTTTGGATATGGTATACTATGAACCTTATCTAATACTTCTTCAGGCACCCAAACCACCACACATTCCTTATTCCATGTAAGAAAATATCTCTATTAGATGTCTAAACTCTCAGATTCTTGAACCAAACAATGATTTACTGAATGAACCCTGCTTCCTAATCAAAATTAAAACATTATCTAAAAAATAATGAGCCCGAAATAAATGAGGGTGTTACACCATTAAAATATACGAAGTTAAAAATATGAGATGTTGAGTGGAGCATAAAAAAATACACAAATCTAATGAAATCCCTTTATTTTTCTTTAAAAATAATAAACTTTATTTTTAAAATGAAATATTTATAGAACAATATAAATATAAATTTATATGAATTACTATGAAAACATGAAATGAAAAATTAATTTTGAATAATATTCATGATGATGGGGAAATGAATTCACATAGTTGATGTTAAAGATAACATTAATTTCACACATTATAAGAGAAAGTAAAAAATGGACCACATAGAAAACATTAAAATATTACTTTGAATTTTTTTAGAAATAAAGTCAATGATTATTGAAAATAATTATAAACAGAATTTAAATTATATAGAAGAACATTATGGAATACATTAAAAAATATATATACATTGAAAAAAAGGATTTCATATTTTAAAGAAGAGATAACATCTAGTCCACATACAAGAAACCGTTTGGTTGAATTGTGAACCAAAAGAAGGTGAAATTTTAAGAACAATTATAAAACCCCCAAAAGAGAGAGATAGAGAATGTAATATAATATAATGATATGGTGGAATAAACCAAACATTAAATGATGGAATTTGTGAACAATGGATATGAAAGTAAAATAAGTTAACAACGACCCTTATGACTTAAATAAAGAATTGGGGGAAAATTAATATGAAGAGATTAAATTAAAGTGAATATCATTATAATAAAATGTTATTTAGTGTATAATAAGTCAATATAGAATTATTTTCACCACATAAAATTAAATTGGTTCATGATAAGAAACATGTCTCAAAGAATTTAAATTGATTCAAAGAACTCTTATGACATATGTAATGTATGAATCAAAGAAAAACGAATAGGGAGAACTTACATAAAAGTGAAACTCCCAAGAGTGAAAATTTATTTTAGATATAATATGTCAATAATGTAGTATTTAAACCATATAAATGTAAATTTGTGAATAATAGGATGCATGTCTCAATTAATTTAAATTGAGACCAACAACCCTTAACTTAGTTCCCGTTTTATTTGTCGTGATTTCACCTCTTATATAATGAACTTATGTTTTTTAAAACCTGAATCTAGAAGTAAATTATATTCCTTTTTTTAATTATTGATCACTCATAATCACTATAATTTATTAATTAATTTTTATTAAGAGATAATTGATTGATGGCATGTTTTATTTTTTAATTATCCCGTTTTGTTTTAATTCCATTATTTTGATTATTTGTAATACATTATTTTTCAAAATTATTTATTGAATATCAGAATAAAATTAAATAAATTTATATTACGTCATATAAAATAACTAGAAATGTTTATATTTAATGGGGATTTTATGGTTCAGGGGTATTAATAGGAAATAATCCTTGTGGTTCATAAATATCTCTTGAATCACTCACAACATATCCCCATGGAGTGTCAAATAAGGTGTGCAGTCTAGCACATTATTTGTGTACAAATTGAAGGTTTAGTTAATAACCACCTATATTTTTAACAGGTTATTACCCCTAAATGAATATTATCTAGATCTTGTATTCATTTTTTTGTATATAAATAGTGATTTCATTGTTAGGAAACCATGATCTCTTTACATTACCAAACTTTTAGGATGTTTTATTAGTAAGAGATTGTTTGACCATTATAAATACTTATTAAGGTAGTGTAATTAGAGGTAATGGTGTTATCTCATTGATAATATAATAATTATTTTATAATAATTAAGGATAATAATATTTCTCATTGAGAAGAAAAGGAATTTGAAGGATTGTAAAAATAAAGGTAAAATGAGGTTAAGAACCCTTAACTTGGAAAGTAGCTTCTTAAAGCTTGATAAGAACACATTTGAACCATATAAAATACCTAAATATATTATTAAAATGTAAAGTGAGTGAAAATTCAAAATCAATTGTATTTAAGTGGATAGGAATGAGAGAATGAGTGGGTATCTATACATGATGGGGGGGGGGGTATTTTTGGGATAAAATATTGATTATTTTATTATTTAAGAAAAATACATTGGGGTAAAATTTATTCCAAGGAAACGAGTTATCTTATTATTGAGATAATTTGGTTTATTTTACATTTAAATTGATCCAAAAATGATTGGAACCTTTAAACCACTCAATTAAATGCAAAGAACCACAAATATTTTTTATTAGGGTAAAATATAATTAAGGTTCCACAATGTCAAATATAAGTTTCTAGATTAAACATAATATTCTTCAATTTCGTTATTTTAATTGATAAATATTCATTTTATCTAAAAAAGGTTTCTGATATTTTTAGTTTCATAATTATATCATGATGATATCATAAAAATCAAGGTATTTATAGAAACTGCAATTATTATTTTTCAAACAAAAAACCTCTTAAAAAGAATCAAGAAAAATTACAACAATTTAATTTCATCATTATGATTCCAAAAATGTATTATTTTTTATTAAATTAAAATTATAATGTTTACAAATTGAAATTTTAACTGAAAACATATATAATAATGAAAATATTTTTTCTTAAAGAAAATGAGTTTTTCAACTTTAGATGTTATTAACCATATTTCATATAAATTACTATTAAAATGAATGTTGATCTATTAGTTACTACATTGAAACAATTAATTATCATAAAACTTTAAAAAAAATTCAATTTAACTTATTATGATAAAAATTTATAACATTTATCAAAATTAAACTCTTTAAAAAATAAACCTTTTACACACTAAATGATTTTAATCACATATAAAAATTAAATTTTTAAAATTCATTTTTATTTGAGAAGATAAAATTATTCTTCAAAATGATAATAAAAGTTTTAATGTAACTTAAATAGGGGATGTTAACTAAATTTTTGTACTTGAGGTTTTACTTTTCTTTTAATTTTCTTATTAACATTAATCATTTTATTCTCATGTTGTATTAATTTATATACTAAATTTTAAACTATATCATGCTTTATTTTAGTTTAGTGTTGAGTATGATATAATTTTTTGGACACGTTATTTATTTAAAAGAAAATAGGCACTAAAATCTCAATGTGTTACATTCTACCACCTTTAAGTAAATTTCATCCTCACAATTTTAATTTCTCCCAATAAGATATTAATACATTCCCAAAATAAATTGAATTTTCTTGATATCGAATTATATACCAACCTAATGGGTTATTTATACCTCGACCATGAATTATTACTAAAACCCAATAAATTTCCACCTTGATTTCAAATCACATAAGACATAAAATGGGGTTTCTAATTCTAAAATTATGCACAACTAATAACATCCTACTATCTAAAATGATCTAAACTCTACCATGAAACCAATTGTAACACCTAAAACCCACAATCAATGAACTAGTGATAAAAAATATTATTTTTTATAATTACTATATTAATAAAAAATATTGAGTCACTTACACACCCAAGAACTTTTATGATTATAGTTTTAGAGGGTTAGGGAAAACTTTTAACTAAAAAACCCATAAATTTCCCATCCAATGGCAATTTCTCCCACTAAACAAAGGATTACTTATTTAGTAATAATTATTCAATATCTACGATAAAATTATTCATAGATGATGTCAGGACTATAAATTTTAATTTAATTTTTAATTTATTATTTTTTGGCTTCGGGTTCTCGTGCCAAGGTTTAGGCTGGGTCCCAGTTTAAGTTTTTTGTTGTCTAACAATTTTAGTGGGTTTTAGACCCATGCGCGGTCGGCCTGGGTGCTCGCACACATGTCTAACGCTTAAAACAAATAAAGTTTTATGTAAATAACATGAGTTTAATGTTTAAATAGTAATAATAATAATGTTATAGGATAATAATATTATTATTATTAAGAATTATTAACAATATTTTTTATTATTTAAAAATTCTTGTTAATATAATTATTAATAAATTTTTAATAATCATAATAATATTGTTATTAATTAATTAATTAATAATAATAATAATAATACTAATTATCATTATTAGAATTTTAAGTGCAACATTATTATTATTTTAAGATAGAATGAAAAAAAGAAACTTAGGTCTACCCGCCCCATTCCCCCTAACTTGTTGTGAGAACCTCCCTAGTTTTCCCTGTGTTGCGCCGCCCTTGCCCCTCCTTCACCATGTGTCATGAAACACTACCAACTATTCCTCTCACCCCCTCTTTGTGGAACCAACAAACCCCATCTACCCATCGCCCGTCCTCCCTCTTAGTCCCCTCACCCTCTGGCATTCGCCCCTTGGTCCGCTCTCCTGGTCTACGAACGCCCTGGTCCGCCAAATGCCACATTGCACTGTAGAAGGACTCTCCTCTACTCTGGTAGATAATCCCAAACTCACCCTAACCTACTCCGGCCTCCCCCTCACGCTCACCGGCCTCACCCTCCCAGTATGACTCCCAAACATCTACCTTACCGCACCTGACCTTCACCTCCATCGTGTAGTGCACCCAACTAGGTTGTCCTCATGCTGCTATGGTCTCCCTTACCCCAGTCTCCAGCTTCTCCAGCATGACCCAAACCCTATGTGCGTTGCTTCTTCCTTGCTTCTACATGGATGTGTTTTCCCTTGCCGACAACCATTTTATCCTCCGGTATTTATCTTTATTTTTTGTGTTTTTATGAAATCCAACAAATTCTATTTGCCCCTGTTTGTGATTTGTGTGTTTTTATTAGTGCCCAGAGTATGTAGATGGGTCCTCAAGACGTTTCCCCCTTCTCCGAGTGATGGTTCATGTTTTCACATCGACCGATAGGTGTTTTCATGCCATTTATTATGATTTTAATCCATATGATGCTTGAATTTATGATTTGATTCTTAAATCATGTTTTTCATCATTATTATAATCTTAGTTAATTTATGGTAGTGATTTATTATTGAAATATTTGATAAAAAAAATTTATGGTTTTTTTCCTATATATGCAATGGTCGTGCCTAGATAATTGTGTTTAATCAAATGTATCTCTGTTTTAAATGGTATTGTTGAATGTTTTGGATGGTGTTTGCCTATGGAAGAATGTTGTGAAAGTTGTTTGGCTTGTGTTGGGTTGGTTTTATAAAACACGGTACTATTGATGAAATGGTTTAATGTGTCAACGAATGGTGTATGTGTGGTTTCTTCAAAATGGTTTGGATAATACCTCTTTCTATGCCATTGGATGTGGGCACATCCATGGATTCACAAAGTGCACCCATGGATGGGCCTTCAAATGAAGATGACATTTGGAGTGGTTATTCACTCCAACCATGGTTTTCTAAAAAGAAGTCCTATTTCCCTTTTCCTATCTCTTTTGATAAATGGTTTCATGGTTTCTAAAATGGATCAGGGTGTGTTTTGGATATAAATCCTTTTGGTATCATTTGGTTGTGTTTTAGGAATTTTGCATTTGGTTTATGTGAGTCCCTAGTACTTTTTGGTTGTGCGTTGGTCATTTCTGCCATAATTTTGGGTATCTTTTGTTTTTATAGTGTTTTTTTGGTCAACAAAAGAGGTAACACATTCATATACTTAAGGTATCTATATAATATATATATACATGTCCTCCAAGTACGTATTCTCTCATGGCACAGTGAATATGTGAATTGGATTATGGATATATGTATATATGTCTAGGTATGTGTGTGTGAGTGCGGACCAATTACGAGGGGTCACTGCCTTTTTTGCCAGGTGCCAAAGTGTTCGACATGACCCGATTCCTCTATGAAGTAGGAATTTCCAATATTTCCCTTCCAAAATTATTTATTGGCACTTTCAATGTTTTCAATTTCTTCCTAAAGGTTAATTGCACCCCTATTATATTTATGTTTTGATGTGACTAGTGTTTTTATTTTGTAATAATTTACAAAAAAATAAGTTTTTAGGGGATTTCTTGAATTACCCAGGTTAAGATGCCTAGGATTTTTTTAAATGTTGTGGTTATTCAATGTGGGATTGGGGGTTTTCACTAAATTGTTTGGTTTATTTATAAAATTGTCTAGAAATTATTTTATTCTTTTATAAAAGTGTTTACAAAATTATTTATAAATTGTTTATTCTATTTATAAACTTATTTATAAATTGTTTGGTTTGTTCTAATGTACTTTTACGGGACTATTTTGGTGTAGGTTTAGAAAGAGAAATGCCTATTTGGATTTATAAATTTAAAAGCTGTATTGGTAAGATGTTTTGGGTGAATGTATTTAGACATGTTTACTCAAAGGATTGTTTGGAACTTTCAATTCAAAGGTGATGTTTGGGTAATGATTTTGGAGACTTTGGACTTAAAGTCTTATTTTAATCTTCTAACTCATGGGTGAAGTTCTGTTAACTTTCAAAATTGTTTTCGTTTGGAAGTTGTGTGTGCCTAGTTAAGTTTTTTAATTGTTTTTAGAAAATGGTTTCGATATGGATATGATGTGACGACCTTGTTGGAACTTTTTTTAATGTGTAATGACTAAATTTGTATATGAGGATATCCTATCTAGGGTAACCCTCTATGGGTGAACTCATAGGAAGAATCCATGTTTTGGGTAGGCAAGTGCGATGAGATGAGTCACAAATGAGAGGGCCTCCGACTTACATAGTATTATTATAACCACCATGGGTTCCTGAGTATCTTTTAGATGATCGAGTGATAGTTGCTGATCATCCCTAATTAGATGGGTTGGTACCCCCTGGATTGGTTGTTAGGCTAGGCGGGTTTGCCACTGGATTTGGTTAGTTTAAGGGCGAACAGTAGGTTATAGACTTTGGATATTCACTATATTCCAACACGTGGTTCCAAATTGAGTATATCTAGGAGTCTTAAAGGTATGTTTAGGATCACCAATGTTTAATTGATTATTTTCATTTCATGTTTAATTTTCATTTTACTAGTTTATTTCTAGCTTACACTGAATACTTATTTTACTTTAGCCCAGCTTTGGTATCATTTGTTTTGGATTCAATTTATAAGATGAAAAATCGTTTTGTAAATAGTAGTCAGTGCATGTGGGATTTTCTTTTAAATGAGAAAAACATGTTTCTTATTTTAAAATGTGAAAACCTTTGTGTTAATGGATTGTTTCAGAAAATGAGATGTTGAATTCTGTGGTTTATCTTGGCAACCTTACTGAGCATTTTTCAAGCTCACACATACTTTATCTTTTTGTTTTGGGTTCCATTTGATCATGTTATCTTGGATGATTTTCTCATTATTAGAGCAAGGTCTGCCATTGGTTGGGTGGTGACCTGGAAGGTCACATGGAGGTATGTACGATTTTAATTTCTTTACACTACTAATTTTATCTTTATAATCAGTTTTTATTCATCTTTTTATCTGTTGTTCATGGTCAAAATTATTCCCAATGGTTAAATTTTGATTCTCTACACTGGTTTCCAGCCTGTGGGGATCAGGAATGCCCCTCTGGCCATGCCAAAGACCTGCTCGGGTGACCGTTTCAGGGTCGACCTGGGCTAGTTCGTGACAAAATATTTGGGGTGTTCGGTATATGGAAATTAGGAATGTCGGAACTTTGGAGGTATGTACCGGGAGGGCGTCATGAACCCTCGCTCAATTCGAACCTCGAGTCGCTAGGGGTAGTCTAAGAATTTAGTCTTTGTCTCGTTTTGGATTGTTTAAAATTCAGGGATGACAACAGAGGCAAGCTGTAACACCCCAGGTAAATAACGAATATGAAATTTTCATATTTATCCATATTTGTGAATAAAATATTAATATTACTTTAAAGGGGACGCTATGCTCGTTGGCGTACCCAATATGCAACAATGAGTTTCTTTGAAATCTTACGTTGCACTCTAATAATAAAATAATATTATTTTAAATGGTAGTTAACACATATCCGTTGTATTGGCAGAAATTAATATAAATAACTAAAATATGATTATTTATGTTTGTTAAATGTTTTTACATTTATCCAATAAAAGATAAAGGCTTAAAATAAGAAAGGAATTCAATCTTAAGCATAATTACTCTAATATTCACTAAAATGTCGATTTATCACCTTTTGATGGAGAACCCTCTTTAAAAATAGTTTTGGTAACTATTTTACATTCTCTTGGACCAAATAAAATCTTTCTTTAGAATCGGGACATAAAAATTTTATTTGTGTAACTTTTTGGTATTTTTCTAATAAAGTTCAATTTTTAATGAATAGTGAAAAATGTTGTATTTTAATTCAAAACCTCTTTTTAATCTAATTTATTCATATGATTAGATTATCTTTTGATTTTTTTTAAAGTGAAATTTGAATATATTTTTACCATTTAATCCAATGGTGGTCATTGGAATTAATCTCACTTTGAAATTGGACTTAAACTAGTGTCAATCTTTTAATAGATATTGTTTCTTAAAAACACGCTATTTGTTTTGACAGCAGGAATTAATTATTAAATTAATTAATTCAACTTATATGTTTTGAATTTTTTAGAATAGACATAATTTTTGAATTCGGAATATCAAATATAGATTAGGGTGAAATTTTGGTATTTTTCTGAAAAACTTCAATTTTTGATGAATAGTGAAACCACTAAGTGGTAGTTAAAAAGCTGATTTTTCATTTAAATGAAACTTTACCACTTCTGTGATTTTATTTTCAAAAATCTGACATACATGTTTGTCATTAGGATGTAAAATGTGGTTCAATAAGATTAAAATAATTTTTGCTAAATAGTAACTTTTAAGTTTTATTAATCGCGATTAAAGGTAATTAGTGTAATTTAAGGTAAAAAATGTTTTAATAATATTAAATTACCTTGAAACATGTCCTACACTTATTGTATTAGTCATGGGAGACCAAGAAAATCCATGGGTCAACTTGGGGACCCCATGGAGCAACTTTGGTTGGAAAATGACATTAATAACTTTTTATTTAAAGTTAAAATTAAAATGTCACAAACATGTATTGTTTTACTAAAACAATTTTCACATGGGGTTATACAAGTCATATGTTTGACTATAAATATTCATTAGAAAGCTATAAATATTTCCTACATCATGTTAGTTTTTTTATAATTTTTAGACATTAAATAAATTAAATTATTTATGACACCATGATGATGTAGCGATTACCTCATTATTTAACGATTTAAATAAAATGAAAAGATAATGTAAAATATAAGACCTAAACTTGTAAAAAACCTATTGGATTGGTGTATTTCGAACTCTTATCACATTATCTTTGAAATATATAATTTTGGGACTTTTAAAATCCGAAAACATTTTATAATAAAGTAAACGTTTATAACTTTCCAAGAGTGCCCCTCCTCTCCTCTTATAAAAGGCCCCCACCTCTACCACTTTAGCCACACCTCTAAAGCCTTTGGATCAGCCAAAAACTAACCATTTCATCTCTCCACATCCCTCTCTTCATCATTTAAGCCTCACCTTTGGCGTAATGCTCTTCAAGAAACCCTTTTGGTTCAAACCAAGAAGAGTTACCCGATTTTAATGTAATGTTTTCACTTGTGTTCTTTTGAATTATTTTGCTTCTCCACCCCCATAAAATATTTTTATTAATTTTTTTTTGAAACAAAAACAGTATATTAAATATACTAGGATGTTTTTAAAAGAAGTATTTGAGATACACTTTCACACACCTCAGTCTAATGGTTAAATAACATACTGTTTCTGTGGATGGCGAATTACTGCCTCACGAAATGATGATTGTTCAATATTATTTTAACACCTTAAAATGAGGCCATTAAGATGTCACTATATTTATATATGATATATAATATTTTTATGTTTTCCTTAAGCTTCTGTATTATTCATTTATGTCATACCTTTATGGTTTCCATTATGGGTAAACGCGATATCTTTATTCTAGGAAGTGCGGACTAGTGCCACCTCAAAGTGATTTGATCCGTTAATGCCATATGTGGGAAGTATAAATGATGTAATTAATGGTATTACATATGATATCCTACTGGAATTATAATATACCTTTATATAATTATTATTTCATTCCATTGAATACAAAAAAAAAGAAATGAAAGTAGCATTCATGCGTACGTACGGCTTACCGTCTCCATGAACAGAACATTTCATTTCTTATCTCCAAATGTTATGTACTATTATAAGTACATATATATAATGGATATATATGTAATATATTTCATCTAAATGATGGATATAATTATGGAATTATAATATATATATCTCTCATTTAGTTTCAATTCCATTAATATGACAAAGAAATGAAAGTAGCATTCATGCGTACGTACGGCCTATCGTCTCCATGAACGGTGCATTTCATTTTTTATCTCCAAATGTTATGGAATAGTATAAAATGAATATATACTGGATATATATTATATTTAAATCATTGATAATATTTTGGAGATGATGTACCTATAACTTAATGGAAAATTCTTTTCCAACAAGCTCAATTTTGACTCATGTACCGAACATCGACAAAAACATTTGATATGAACTCACATTATTAACCCATTATTATAACATTATAATATGTGATATGAACTGAATAATAATCTATAATATAGTTACTTAAGAAATTATAAATTGACCAAAGTTTATTATACAGGAATATAAAGAACCAAACAAGACAAGTCGGACTTGAAGTTAGGGATCCTACCTCTCTCTTTATTTTTAAGTACTCTCTTTTTTTTTCATTTCTTTTAAGCTCATCTTTATTATGTTTGGGGATGTTATTTTATATTCATAATTCTGTAATTATTATGTTCAAATTATTAGTGACTTTATTTGATCTCATAAATCCATTTTTGGAAGTTTTAAGTGGTGTCGTTATGCTGCCGAGTTTTCGTAAGGGATTTTTCATCTCACTTTTATTCCCGTGAGATTTATGCTACATTTGACACCATTTACTTTGAGTGGTGTATGTACTTCCCATTATTCTAATCTTTGTGTAATATAATTTCTTTTATGAGTATTTACATCAATGTTTTATAGTCCTTCTTTCATGGGGAGTACGTTTCGAAAGTTACCCAAGTTGGTAAGGGAACCTTACACCCTCCTCTTTTTAAAAGACGTCTTTTGTTATGTCTTTAAATTTACATGTTATTATGTTGGGAGATGTTATTATATATCCTTATTTATGTAAATTTTATGCCCAAGTGATGAGATACCATTATCTCTCTTATCGAATAATTTTCTGAATTTTGAAGTGACGCCGTTAGGCTGTCGAATTTTTACAAGGGAACGTCTTAACCCAAATTCGATTTCTTTGGGTTGAACTTGTACTTCTTGAACATGTTATCCTATGAATATGTGTGAATGACCTCTGATTTTTTCACACTTAATATCCACTTATATTGGGTGTATTTATATTTCTCACACATAATTATGTGATAGATTTATCCTTAATTTAAGGATACCATCTTTATAATGGATTTCATCTCAATTTACATTCCCATTGAGTCTTCATTGTTTTTATGAACCAATTCACTCTTATATGGTGTGTATACTGTCCTTTGACATATTATATCATGAATACATTTATTCTCATGATATTATAATGTTCTGATTAAATGTTATTCTGCAATTATTTTTATTCAAGAGTCTCTCATTTTGTTAAAAACTCTTTAACAAAAATATCGTTTTAAATGTTTTAGAGATTTCTTATTATAAATATTTATCTTTAATGTCAATGTTTTCAAAATGTCTTTCAGTATTTATTTATATGGACATTAATGTTTTAAAATTATAATTCCATTAAAATATTCAAAGTGGTATGGGACACTTTGATTCAAAAATCTATTTTAAATGGTTTTTAAAAATGGATTGATTAATTCAATATCTTGGAATTACTTATTGTGATTGAAAATGAAATGTTGTTATTGAAATGTTTATATTTTCAATATTTTATGTGTAATGATGGTACTTGGGAATTTTACGGGTGGTTACGTGATAAACCATATGATGGGTGGTTCCATGAATAATAGGACAGGTGGTTACGTTATAACCTCCAATGCATTGGGTATGGAAGTCGGCCGTATTGCTATTACATTAAGTGATATGTGTGGAAGGCGACCGTATGGTTATTCCATTTATATATGTTTATGTCCCAAGTTACCTTTATATGTTATGTGTTTTTATATGGGTTTTATGGTGATCGTTTGGTTACAAAAGGGTAAGTAATGATCTTTTATTCAGTGAAGAGTTTTTTACTACTTCATAAAGGTGAAAAGTATTACTTTGATAAAGTATTCTTGGTTTACTTGTTGTTTTGAAAAACTAACAGTTTTCCTTCTTTGTGTATCCTTTACTGGGATTTTTATGCTCATCCCAAGTTTTTGAAATGTTTTCCACAGGACATAAAGATGAATGGGGTCAAGGATGGGATCAAGGAAAGAAATTCTATCTAAAAACGGAACTAGACATGTTTCTTTTTAAGAGTTTTTATTTTATGGAAACTTAGTAGAAGTGTATACTTTGTAATCTTTGAGATGTAATAGTTATGTCCTAATTCTCGAAAACTCTAAACCTAAAAAGATCCTCAATGTGAATTATTCATTTAATTCAATAATAAGTAATGTTTAAGGCCGGGGCCTTATACAAGACGATGTTACATCATTATTTAACATAGAGTAGTGACCCATGTGGAGTCCAAATACATAGTTTAAGTTCAGCCTAGTTGTTGACGTTTACTTGGGGCATAGACCACTACCATGTCTCCAGGTTAAGCATGAATACTAGTCCCTCACTCTCGTAGTTTGATGCATGTTGAGTATTGTCTTGGTTCTGGATAGTGTAAGTGTGCTTTTGAAAATGAAAAATGGTGTTTTAAAAGAGAATGATTTATTTTAAATGGCTCTAAATTCGTGAAATGGGTTTTAAAACCGAAATATCTTGGTCTGAAAATCTAGTTTTTGCTTGGAATTAGTAGAGAAATGGTTTGGGTGCAACCTCAAGTACTCTTTATGAATGTTTTAACATTTGAGGGGATGCATGGAAAGTGTGTGTTAGTGTGTATGGATGAAAGCAAATGAATAAATGTGCAATGGTTCATGGTATTACTTGGGTGTGTACTTGGAATTAATAGATTGACCTTGGTTATCTAATGTGATTTTAAAAAAGGGAAATGATTTTGGAAATTGAATTTTGTATGAAAAGTTGGTTTGGTATTTGGAAATTGGCCTTGAAATAAGGCGGTTTGAAATCTAAAATGAAAAGGGAATTTTAAAAAGGTAATTTTGGGTTGCATTTGTATCTATTTGGTTTTTGAACTGGTCAATTTGGCTCAGGATGTTACTTTTAATTATACTTGATTTGATATTGGTTTTCTCTTTGTGTTTTATATGTTTTTTAGAAAATACCGCCCAAAAAGGTCCGCATGGTTTTTGATAACTCATGACCATTCTTTGGTCCTTATTAGACATTTACTATCCATCACGGTGATCGGGGTCTATTAGAGGTTGTATATTGGCTTAAAGAGGTTGAGCGTGTCTTTAGGGTATTGGGAACTCCCAAATCTGTCAGAGCATGTGATTTTTGGGGTCTATTCGAAGGTCCAAATCTTGGTTAATGGGATTTGTTCTCCCCACCATCACTGCAAGTTGGGATTATGTGGGATGTGTTTAAATCCTCCTTTGTCTGATGGTTTATATCTGAAGAGGTGAAGACAATGAAAACGGAAGAGACTATACATATTCAACAAGGCCAATGGACGGTGAACGAATATATTGGCCATTTCGAGGAACTTGGGTCTTTTTCTCCAGATGTAGCATCATAAGATTTGATGAAGACTTCTCTCTTCATTAGGGGTCTTCATCTAGATATCAAGTAGTGGGTCCTCCCCTTTAAAGACCATTGTTTTGAGAAGCTGGTGGATGATGACTTATTAGCTAAGTTGGCCTCCAGAGTGTAGATAGTTAGAAATCCAGCGTATCCAATTGCTCGTGAAGGTTCCCCATCTAGAAAGTGGGGTGTGTTAGAGGGTAATGTTTCTAAAGATTCATCTACAATGGTTCTAGCTTCCAGTTTGTTAGACCATATAGTGGTGTTCTATTAATGTGGACATTTAGGGCATACAAATCCATCATGTTGCACCCCTAAGAAGGTGTGCTATCATTTTGGGTGTCTTGGTCATCTAGAAAAGTTTTATAGGAAGTGTTGCTTGAGGAAGAAACTATGACCAGAGGATTCTATTGCCTGGCTATGAGGCATGGGATGCTTCATCCATCAGATCCCCAACCACAGGTCTTGGGGTGAAGCTCGCACATAGTCAGGAGTTGCCAGGGGGGGGGGGGGCGAAGACTTGGTATGAGATCTGTGTTCGGTATTGACTGTAGAACAATTAAATTCTTTTCATTATTTTCTTTCTGCTATTAAATTTTTGACGTTGTTGTAGGTTCATTGTTTCATCGTGAAGTTATGATGGACATGTTCTATTTTAATCCAAACAGTCCTGTTCTTCTTATTATAGTTTTCTGAATCGTTTATCTTTCATAAAGTGTGTTTGGTCCTTGTATGGGTTGTTGTCTATTTAGATGTTCTCAATTGGATATGTAAGTGATTAGTGAAGAATCGATGTTTGTAGGTATTCTCAAGTTCACTGCTTGGGTTAAGTTCTTCTTAGAGGCTTTTCTCTAGTGGTGGGGGTTTTTGGTATGGGTTGAGAGTTCCATGTTTCAGAGAAGGTGTTGCTTCGCTCGTGCTATAGAAGTTAGTTTGGATCATTTGGTAGTTTCCACGTCGTCCCCCCTTCCTAGGGAGGTATGTTTGAGTGTTAAATTTCTACACTATTTGACCACTTGTGGTGGGGAGAACCCTCTCGTGTTATCCCATTCTCTTGAATTATAGTTTCTTTCGGTTTCAACCGGGCATTGATTCTTATTTTGTCTATTTTTCAGTTGGGTGACTCTCTAGGGGCAAAACGTTTTTGTGGTAGTAATAATTATCAGGCCTCAAATTTTTAATTTAATTTTTATTTTATTATTTCATAGCATCGGGTTCTCACACCAATGTCCAGGTTGGGTCCCAGTTTAAATTTTTTGTCGTTTAATAACTTTAGTTGGTTTCAGACCTGTGCGCGGTTAACACACGGTGGGCAGTAGTCACGCTGTCATCCCGGGTCCCCATGCAAATGCCTAACGTTTAAAGAAAATAAAGTTTTATATAAATAACATGATTTTAATGTTTAAATCATAATAATAATAATGTTATTGTATAATAATAATAATATTACTAATAATTATTAATATTATTTTTCATTATTTAAAAATTGTTGTTAATATAATTATTAATGTATTTTAATTAATAATAATAATAATAATAATAGTTATTATTATTATTATTTTAAGAATAATAATAATAAGAATAATAATAATTTATTATTATTATTATTAGTGCAACATTATTATTATTATAAGATAAAATGAAAAAAAGAAACCTAGGTTTTCGCAGCGCCCCCCTTCCCGCCTAACCCATTGTGAGAACCCTTTGGTTTTCATTGCGCAGCGCCACCCCTACCCCTCCTTCACCCCGCGGCGTGCAGTGCTCCTAACTCCACCTATTTCCCCTCTTCATGGCACCAGAATACCACCTCTTTCCTCACCCATCCACCTTACGGGTCCCCTCTCCCTCTATCATTCACCCCTGGTCCCCCCTCTGGGCCCACGAATGCCCTGGTTTTCCCACCAACTCACCGCATTGCAGGCGGCCTCCCCTCCGCTCTAGCATCCAACCCCAACCCTGGCCTTTCCCTTGCCTGCTCGGCCTCTCCCTCATGCTTTCCGGCTGTGCCCTCCTAGTCTGACTCTCGGCCTTCGACCTCACCGCACCCGGTCTTCACCTCCTTCGCACCTTACACCCGACCAGGCCAGCCTCCTGCAACTCCGACCTCCCCCGCTCCGGCCTCCTACCGCTCCGTCGCGACCTTAAAACTTTGCGTGGTGCCTCTACCTTGTGGTCTGCGTGTTTTTCTCGATGTCAAGAGTATGCAGATGGGTCCTCGAGACGTTTTCCCCCTTCTCTAAGAAATGGTTCATATTCGCACAATGATTGGTGGGTGTTTCCGTGCCATTTATTCCAGTTTCAAAACCATATGATGCTTTCATTTTATTAGTTTATTCTTAAATCAAGTTTCACACCGTTATTATAATCTTAGTTTATTTATGGTAGTGATTTATTGTTGAAATATTTGATTAAAAACAAGTTTATGGCCGTTTGCCTATATATGAAATGGTTGTGATAAGCTAATTGAGTTTAATCAAATGGATCTCTCTTTTAAATGGTCATGTTGAATGTTTTGGATGGTGTTTGTCTATAGAATCATGTTGTGAATGTTATTTGGATTGTGTTGGGTTGGTTTTATGAAACATGGTACTCTTGATGAAATGTTTTATTGTGTCAATGAATGGTGTATTTGTGGTTTCTTAAAAATCCTTGGGAGAATACCACTTGTTATTCCATTGGATGTGGGCACATCCATGGATTCATAGAGTGCATCCATGGATGGTCCTTCAAATAAAGATGAAATTTGGAGTGATTCTTCTCTCAAACCATGGTTTTCTAAAAAGAACTTCTATTTACCTTTTACCCTCTCTTTTGATAAATGGTTTCATGGTTTTTAAAATGGCTTGGGGTGTGTTTTGGATATAAATCCTTTTAGTTGTGTTTGGTTGTGTCTTATGACTTATGCATTTGGTTTATGTGAGTCCCTAGTACTTTTTGGTTGTGCGTTGGTCCTTGTTGCCTTCATTTTGGGTATCTTTTGTTGTTATAGTGATTTTTTTGTCAATGACAGAGGGCACGCACACATAAACATAAGGTGTGTATATATATAATATATATATATTTCCTCCAAGTACATATTCCCTCATGGAGTGAGGAATACGTGCATTGGATTATGGATATATGTATATATGTATAAGTATGTGCGTGCGAGTGTGGGCCAGTTACGAGTGGTGACCACATTTTTCGCCAGGTGCCAAAGTGTTCGGCATGACCTGGTTCCTCTTTGAGGTAGGTGTTTCCAATCTTTCCCTTGAAAAATGATTTATTATCCCTTTCATTCTTTTCAATTTCTTGTAAAATGCTAATTACACCTCTATTATATTTATTGTTTGATGCGATTAGTATTTTTGTTTTTTTTATAATTTACTAAAAATAAGTTTTTCTAGGGGATTGTGTGAATTACCCTGGTTAAGATGCCTAGGATGTTTATTTTAAATGTTGTGGTTATTCAAAGTGGGATTGGGGGTTTACACTAATTTTTTCTGTATATTTTAAAAATTGTCTTTAAATCGTTTTATTAATTTATAAAAGTGTTTATAAAATTATTTATAAATTGTTTAGTCTATTTATAAACTTGTTTATAAGTTTTTTGGTTTGATCTGAAGTACTTGTATTGGACTATTTTGGAGTAGGTTTGGAATGAAAAATGTCTGTTTGGATTTATAAATTTGAAAGCAGTATTTGTAATATGTTTTGGGTAAATGTATTTAGAGATGTTGAATCAAAGGCCCATTTGTCACTTTCAATTAAAAGGTGATGTTTGTGTAATTATTTTGGAGACTTTGGACTTAAAGTCCCATTTGGATCTTCCATCTCATGGGTGAAGTTATGTTAACTTTTATGATGCTATGTTTTTGGAAGTTGTTTGTTCCTGGTCAGAGTTTTTAAATGTTCTTAGTAAATGGTTTTGATATGGACATGACATGACGACCCTGGTTAGATCTTTTTTAATGTGTAATGATTGAATTTGTATATGGGGCACTCCTATCTAGGGTAACCATTTATGGTTGAATGTATAGAAAGCGTCCGTATTTGGGGTAGGCAGGTGTGGTGAGATGAGTCATGCATGCGAGGGCCTCCAAATTACACTGTATTATTATAACCACCCTGAGTTCCTAGGCATATTTTAGATAATTGAGTGATAGACGATGATCAAACCCAATTAGACGGGTTGGTACCCCCTGGATTGTTTGTTAGGCCAGGTGGGCTTTTCCACTGGATTTGGTATGTTTTAGGGAGACTAGTTGGTTATAGACATAGGAGCTTCATCATACACTGATAGGTGGTTCCAAAACAAGTACGTTCTAGGGTCTTCTAGGGATGTTTAGGATCACCCATGTTTACTTGATTATTTTCAATTCTGGTTTACTTTTTTTGTACTAGTTTATTTCTAGATTACATTGAATACCTGTTTTACATTAGCCTAGCTTTGGTATCATTTGTTTTGGGTTCTTTTTATAAGATGAAATATGGTTTTGGAAATAATAGGTAGTGTATGTGGGATTTTATTTTGAATGAGAAAAACATGTTTCTTATTTTAAAATCTGAAAACCTTACTTTTATATTTGTATTTCAAACTTGTGTTAATGAATTGTTTTGGAAAAGAAGATGTGAGATTCTGTGGTTTATCTTGTAACCCTTCTGAGAATTTTTAATGCTCAAACCAACTTTATCTTTTTAGTTGCTGGTTCCCTTTTCTCATGTAATCTTGGTTGAGTTGCTCATTATTAGAGAAAGGTCTGCCTTTGGTTGGGTGGTGACCTGGAAGGTCACCTGGAGGTATGTATAGTTATACATTCTTTCTGCTTCTAGTTTTATTTTTATTGTTAGTTTTTACTTATCTGTTTGTCTACTGTTCATGGGAAAAATCATTCCCAATAGTTAAATTTTGATGCAAAACACTGGTTTCCAGCCTGTGGGGATCGGGAACGCCCCTCGGACCATGTTGCTTACCTGCTCGGGTGACCGATTCATGGTCAACCCAGGCTGGTTCGTGACACATGATACCTATATTGACATATCAGACATAATAATTCTCTTAATAATATAGAAAAAAGTTAAATATAATAATACTGATCTCAAGATCTCATTAATGAGTAGTATACAACAAAAACTATCATGGAATTAACAAGGAATAGATCATACGGAAGGAATGAATAATAATCAAATAATTCTATACAATTAATAACATAAGCATGTAATATATCCATGGATAACATAAAAATGTAAATATCCACATGGAAAATAATAAGTGATTTCATTGTGATGATATGCATGATGTCGGAGAAAAGAAACAGACCCTAAATGCATCATGTTAAGAAATCATACTTGATTATGTAAGGTTTACACCAAGTATTGACGCTTGTTTGTGTTATGAGACCAACAAATGCATCAAGGGGATATATAATTACATACCTTACCCATCACAAATTATTTTCAATGTATTCATTACATGAAGGAATGCATTGACAATAAAAACTATATCCAATATTACTTAGTAATCTATAAATATCCCTAATGAAATAATAAGTACTTGGATTATCAATATTTCCCAAGTCAATAAATAGAATAACTTTCATAGTAAGTATCATTAGATATAAAACCATATAGATCAATTGGTATATGGTTATATAAAAACTCAAAAAACAATATATAAATAATGGAAGTGATACCGAATATATCCATGAAATTAAAGAATATGTATAATAAATAGAAAAATAATGTCAAGAGAGAGATGAATAAGGATAAAGAACATAACCTTTATGATAAATGTGGTTATAAGAACTATAAATTTATATGAGTATTTAAAGGGTAATATATGAGACATAAATTGAAAGGAGATACATATTCTAGAGTTTGAGAGGAAAATGTAAGGGAAATTTTAAAAATATTTTTCATAAATATTTTTTAATATGGTTATAAAAAAACATATAAGTCTCCTAAGAAATCCATTTTCAAGAAGGTGAAAAGAGTACATTGAAAACTTAAATTTTAATAAAATTTCAAATATTTAATTATCAAATTGATATGATGTTAAAAATTTTGATATGTAGAGTGGAAGATAATAATATACATAATTCAAATAATTTTTTTTACTTATTCTTCTAAAAGTTTAACCTTTTTTTTCAAAAAATAACATTTAATAGAACAATGAAAATATGAATTTTTCTGAAAACTATGTAATCATGGAAAGTAAGATTAGTTATGAATAACGATCATGATGAGGGGAAAATGAATTCACATAGATTACATTATAGAGGGTATTTTTTTCAAATTTGAGAAGAAAAGTAAAAAATGTCCATCATAGACACAATTAAATGATTCCTTTTAAAAAATTTATAAAAAATTAAAGATAGTGAAAAAATAACATAATACATCTTTGAATTATGGATAAGAATATTATTTTAAAATATATAAAGAATATGTAAATGGAGGAAAAGTATTAGTGATTGTAAATAAGTGATAAGGTTGAATCAACATTAAAGATACCATTTGGTTGAATTGTTAACCAAAGAGAGGAGAAATTTTAAGAGTACTTTTAAATCCGTGAAAATAATGATGGGATATAATACAATCCTAGGGTGTAAAAACCTAACGTTCAATGTTGAAGTCAAACAAATTTTTTTATGAAAGTAAAGAATGCTAGAAATGACCCTTATGACACATGTAATAAATTGGAGGGCAAAGAATTTGGAGAGATTAAATTAAAGTGAAACTCCCAATAATAAAAAGTCTTTTAGGATATAATAATTAAATAAAATATTATTTACATCATAAATAATTAAATTGGTTCATAATAAGAAACAAGTCTCAAGGAATTGAAATTGAGATGAATAACCCTTACAACATAGGTAATATATGAATTGAGGAAAAATAATAGGGAGATATTTAAAAAACTTTAAATCCAAAAAGTAACAAATTTTATTAGATATAATACGTCAATAAGTTAGTATTTACATCATATAAATATAAATTGCTACATAATTAGAGTCGTGTATCAAGGAATTGAAATTGAAACCAAGAACCCTTAACTTAAATTACATTTTATATTACACAGTATACCCTAACATTCCATGCAAGTGATGAAGAGTATATTCATAGTGTAGGGGTATCAATATGAAATAATCCTTCAATATAGTTCATAAATCGGTTGTGAACTATCCAAAAAAATATCCTCAACGAGTGTCAAAATAGGTGTGCAATTATTCCTATTAGATTGGAATTGAGTTAAGGTTGAGTTAATACCCAATTTTTTTTCTAGATCATTACCCCTATGTTTATCTTATCTAAATCATGCATCCATATATTTATATCTGCATAGAGATTTAATTTTAGCAAACAAAACTCCCTTTAATTTACCAAATTTTCATGATTTTTAGGTCTAAAGTAGTGTTTTAGAGTTATATCATCATACTAAGGTATTATAATTTGAGTGAGTGGTGGTATCCCATTGATAATATAATATTTAATTTATAACAATGAAGAATAATAACATTTTTAATTGAAAATAAATGGAATTATAATGAAACATTACCTTGAAAAGAAGATTCTTAAAGCTTGGAGAAACAATTTATAGATTCAAAAAAACAATGGTAACACTTACCCTGGGAATACACTATTTTATAGCCCTATGACTTGTTTGGGCCTTTTACCCTCACTTTTTTTGAAATAAAAAATCACAACTATGGATGGATGGATGGAACTATAATTTTATTTACTTGAGGTTTAACTCTTTCTGTAATCTTCTTGTTGATATTTTATATTTTATTTTCATCATGTATTAATTTTTATATTTAATTATAAAATATATCATGGTTTATTTTATTTTAGTTTTTCATATGATATAGTCTACTCAATATGTTATTTATTTAATGAAAAAATAGGTACAAAAATATTTGTGTTTTACACTACTTTAATTATGACATAAGGTATTCCTCACTATATTTTTTTCATTGGTTTCTCATCACAACTCCATTTATATTCATCTCTTGAGGTTTTCCCAAAAACTTTATTTTATTTAATTTTTATTCCGTAAATTTCATCTAAAAACATTTAAATATCATAATCACTCACATAAAGAATTTTTTTTGAATAACTCATCTAGATACCACTATTCATAATTTTATGTATCTTTGTATCATAAACTCACTCATTATGCTTTCCCATGACATAATGTCATTGTAAATATTCCATAATCTCTTCATCATAAGCCTTTATAAAATAATACATCTCCTTTTTAAATGCATAAAAGTTTTCACCATAGAAAACTTGAGGCTTCATTATTGAATCCATGTACATAAAAAAATTCAAAAATATATTTTGAAGATTGAAATTCGAATCCAAACCTAGAGCATTAATATCAATTATTGGGACATTTTTTATTGTAATCAACATGAGAGGTGCGGGGGGGGGGGGGGGGGGTGGAGAAGAGTTCATATTGAGTTAAAAAATTTCTCTTTTGAAGTCTCATTTACTGTATGAATTTTGTTCCCTTATTGGAATAAACAACTTCAATCTCACCTCATCTATTTACCAATAACACAAAATATCTAAAAAATATAAAACAAGGTAAATAAAAAAATAAATGTATTTTAATGGGTTCATAGTTAAGGGATAATATAGGTATAATACACAAAATGATGTACTGGTGTACTCGAATCCACTATCACATACTATTTGATGTATACAATCTTTTAGTCCGTGATCACCCCATTTCAAGGAACACTTCCCTTATAAGGATTAAGAAACACTCATTTTTGATACAAGGGACACTCCCGTTTTTCATCTCTACACAATACTTTAGGTAAGGAAAAGTTTTTTATAGATGTGGCGGTCTCTTTAATATTTTTTTAAAATGAATATCTTTTCCATATTAACAAAAATAACTGAAACTCCCTACATCATCATTTATTTATATGATGATACATTTAATTACATATTTAGTTCACATAAAATCCTCCATGTATTGATTATATTCACTACTAAATAAGAGTATCAATATATTCTCTTGAACTCAAACGTAATAATAACACACATTCTTCAAGATAAAGATAATCCCACAGTGGAATTATCTTTTATCGCTCCTTCATCAATAATCAGTTATAGAAATTTAACTATATCTAATTATTTGAGACTTATGTTTTAAAATGATCTATATATGATCAATAAAACTCCATTTTCAATGGATATCATCTCCTATGTATAAGTAACATAATAAATATTCCACCACCTTTTACAGAACATATGTATGAAGATTTTATATTTTTATACAAGTCATTAAACCTTGAATCAGTATCTATTATTGATTACTCATTTTTCTACTTATCAAGTATCATTCCATTTATATAGAATTATTAATTGATGCCTAATAAATACTATTGGGTCAATTAAATTCCATGAATATCGATCCAAATCTTCCTCTTTTTAAATCAAAGAAAAATATTTCAGATATTTGGGAAATTGAAAAATCATAGTGAAATATACTATATTATGTAATGATGTATTTCAATTATTTCTATTTTTTGGTGTCATATTATTCAAAAATTTTTGATCCTCAGTTAATAAAAATTTATATAAATTATGTATAAGATCTTATTTAGAAACTATATAAGGATTTTGACATGTTCTTCCAATTATTCATGAATTTGATCTGATATTGAACACCTTGAGATGTGGCATAATTCTTCACAACACAAGTCCAAACAACCACAAAATACCCAAATTTATGCCAACTTCCAAAAAAACAATTCCTTATAACTCAAATAGTATGTCACATCATATTCCATCTCACTTATCCACTAGTTTTGGAATGATTCATATACTATGACATGAACCCATTAATTAATCATATTACATGATCGAATGTACTTCTCATAGGTTTACACTATAAAATGGATTCATTATATATTCTTAACTTTATATATATTTAATATTCCATGACATATATTTAGGTGTGGTCACCATAATCATGACACAACACTCTCAAATTATCTTGGGTTTATCCATATAAATATTATACTATTTAATCACCTGTATCTTTAAAAAAGTGAAAATTATTATTACATGAGATCCCTTTATGGTGTGTTTTAACTTAATGTAAAAACATTCCATCTAGATTCAAAATTTTATTAGGAAGGATCTATTTTATATTACATATCATTTTGGATTTCACTGATAATTTTACATGAGGCTTGATATGATGTGGTTAAGATTTTTAGGACACAACCATCCAAACAACACTACCATTTTATCCATAAATATGTACCATAATAATGTGGTAAATAACCATTTAGTGTTGTCTCCTGTATTTATCCAAACTAATTCCAACATAGCTTCTATTTTAATCTTATGTGAGAATGTATTGTAATATGGAATCTTTTTTTATCATGAACAAACCTATGACATCCCCAAACAGGACACATGAGCTAGTATATGTCAAGAGTATCCTATTTGGGGATGACCTGAGTTGGGTCATGAAAAATTGGTATCAAAGGATGGTTTACATTGTATGTGATTTTGTATATCTTGGTAAGTAGGAGTTAAGAATGTCAAGACAAAGGGGGTAGCCTGTGAGCCAGCGTCTGAATAAATCTTATCATGGTGAGACTTAAGTTATCATGGGACGACAAGGAATGTGCATTCTTGAGTAAGTTTCTCATTTTATTTTTTATTTTTTAGGTTGTTTCCTTGTTTGACATTTTTATCATCTTTCTCTGTTGTTGTGTAGTAAAATAACACTTAGAATACTTCTAATTAATCCTCAAGAGAGTGATATGGATAAAATTATATAGTGTAATACTTTGGATAATTTTAATCTTGATGATTCTATAGTGCACATGGTACAAACTATGAATCAAGGTGTAACTATAGTTCACGTTCATGGTAGATAATTAGATCTAGTGAAGGACATGGATAAGAATCGAGTCAATGATTTTTCCTCTAGAGGCCAGCATCCTTCTAGGGGATGACTGATCCTCAGGAATAATATAACTTATTAGGGAATATAGAATTTATATTTCTCTTTTTTGAGAAATTATATTCCATTAAATAAAAGTGTGTTTTATTTAATATTTAAGTCCAAAGTTGAAGGTTATGGGATTTTGAGGTTCTGGAAAAACAAAATGGGGGTTTGGAGTTGAGGGGACTGAAAGCCACATTTACCTAATTATTTTACTAAGATACGATGGTTTTGGAAATGTACATGAGTATTATTACTCTTAAAAAAATGACCACATAGCTATAGAGTATTCCAAATTGATTATCGAGATATACCTTTTCTTTCTAGAGGTTATATCGAAATGGAAATATGAAGTGTCAAAGGTTTATAATAAACATTATACCATAAATTCATTCTCAAGTATTTATATTTAAACTATACAACCATTTTGAGTATATGGATAGGGTTATGATGAGAACTATTTATTTGGTATGAAATTAAATATAGGTTTTATTCCTCCCACATTTGTGGTATTTATAGTGGATCTTATGAAATCCGAATTGAAATAAGGTCTGTATAGGAATTGTAAGTGGTTCCTAACAATAAAGTCATCTTATTACAATTATATCTGCTAGAATATGCCCTAAAAATTCATTCTAGTGTATAACTAAATGGCATACTAATTGTTCGTACTCATCAACACCAAACGTTTTCCTCTCTTGTAGATGTATGGGTCATCTACAATGTTTTGGTTAGGACTTATTTTCCTAGGTAAGTAGTCAAAGATATTTAGTACTAATAGGGTTAGTAGTGTAGTGAGAAAATTCCAAATATATGGGTGTTCAACTACAAGATTTTGATGGGAAAAATTTAATCATCTTTCAAGATAAAGTAGTTGAATCTGGTGGAAGATTTTTGAGTAGAGATCAATGTAGGACTTACTATTTTGAGAGGTACTATTTTCATTTATACATCTCTAATGAATGATCTATTTGATACTGGTGTATCTTATAATTTTATATCAATATAAATTATAAATATTTTAAATTTAAATATGAAACTCATACCATATTCTATGGATACGAAGATGCCTCTCAAAAAAAAAAATGGATAATGGTTTTTTATGTACCTCGAGCGCATTTTCTTTATCTAATGTTGAGATAACATGAGATTTCTTAGTTCTCAATATGAATTTATTTATTTTTATTATTGGAATAGACTATATGGTTTCCCATAGTACTAGGATTATTTATTATCATTAGAGGGATCATTTTACTACACCTGATGGGAACTCATAGGTGATTTAAGGAGAATGGGATTTTGGGGTCTTGTTGAGAAGGCTCTTATCTCACAAGGATAAGTAAATCATTATCCTATTTTTATTTGAGTTTTATGAGGAAAACATGAGTTTTGAACATCCTCTTGTGGTTAATAAGTTTCTTGAGGTGTTTCCCACCAAGTTTTTTTTGTCTACCTTCATAGAGAGAGGTGGATATCATAATTAAATTAGTTCTAGGGATCTAGATGATATATATACATTATTACCATATGGAACTAGAATAATTGAATATTATAAAGATAGATTTGGTTGATTTGGATTCCAAGGGATTTATCCTTCTTATTATATCACTATGGGATGCCCTCATGCTTTTTCTAAGAAGGATGATGGAGATTTCCACTTGTGCATTGATCATGAGAATCTAAAATCAGTGAAAATTAATAATAAATACCCTTTTATCCATATTTAAGATTTGTTTTATTAATTAAAGGGGATATTTGGTTCCTAAAAATGGATATTAAATCTAGACACCCAAAACCTAGAATCAATGAGTTTCATATTCGAAAGACTGTGTTTAGGAGAATGAATGGTCACATTGTGTATCTTGTGATTCCATTTTTATTAACTAACACCACTAAATTATTTATGGTGCTAACGAACTAACTATTTTTCCAGTACCTAGATTTTTACCTCATGGTATTGGTCGACATCATATTGATTTATTCAAGGATTGAGGAAGAGCATGAGATTCACCTGAGAAATATTTTGGGAACCCTTAGAGATCACTTCATTTATGATAATCTATTTAAGTGTCAATTATGAATATGAGAGTTGAAATTATTTGGACATGTGGTCTCATAACATGGAATCATAGTTGAACCAGCCAATATGAATGATGTCATGTCCTCGAAATAACCAAGAAATGTTTTTGAAATTCAGAGTTTTTTGGGTCTGGTAGGGTATTAGCATCAGTTTGAAATGGTTTTCTCAAATCCATAATCAATATTAAAAACCCTCACTTAAAAGGGGGTAAAATTATATTTGGATTCGAGATGTATGAATTTAATTGATGAATTTATATAGTGTTTGACCTCAGATTATATTCTTATCTTATGAAAATTTGTATTGGGAAATGTTGTGTATTCTGATACTTTATGCATAGGTTTGGATTGAGTTCTTATGCAAGGAGATCACGTGGTGGTGTATGACTATTTTTATCTTCAACCACATGGGAAGAACTAACCTACCCATGTCCAATATCTTTCTGAAATCATGTACTCCCTTAAGAGTTAGAGACATTAACTTTTTGGGAAAAGGGTTATCATATTTTCTGACCATAAAAGTATGAGCTCTATCTTTTCATAAAAGGAACCAATCCTTAGATAGAGGTGGTTAGTGGAGTAGCTTCAATCATTTTCATTAACATCAAATATACCTTGGGAAAGGGAAATGTTGTTTTAGATTCCATTTGAAGGAAGTTTCCTTATTTGGTTGTGATATTTTCTCATGATTAATGGAACATAATGGGACATTTTCTAGGATTCATTTAGATGAAAAGTATAATGGGAATAACATTTATCTTGTGAGTATTTAGTTTACTACATCACTTCTTGAGTTGGTTTTCAAGGAGAATAATCAGGATTGACAATCCCAGCATATCAAGGATTGTTTATCTAGTGGGAAAACCATCACCAAGGTATCTTTATACATGGGGGTATACTTTCTTTTAGAAACCATTATGTTGTTTTTTCACCCATAATAAAGGTTATAATGGATCAGTGTCATTGATCTCAATGGGTCATTCACCCAGGAAATAATAATATATATTGCAATACTAATCGTATGTTATGGTGTCTTGATTTGAAGTTAGACAAAGATAATTTAATATCATATTATTATATGTGTTAGAAGGTTAAGGATAAAGGCCAAAATCCTTACAATTTGCTTCAGCCACTCCCTATTCTAGTATTAATGTGAGATGAGGTGTCTATGGATTTCATCATTGGAATACCACAAACTCACAAAGGGAATAATTCCATATGAGTGGTGATTGAATTGATAATAATAATTTTGGATGATTTTATCACAATTTGGGATACCATTAAAGAATATATCTTGGGAATGCTACGTGTACGTGAGATTTTTGGGTTGTATGAGTTTCCTTTAGCCATTATTTAAGATAGAGACCCTATATTACATCTCAGTTTTTGAAAATCCTCTAAGAAGAAATGGGATTTCATGTTAGGTTGAGTGCAACCTACCATTTTGAGACTGATGGGAAAATGGAGTGAGAAAATTAAATTCTACAGGATATACTCTATGCATGTGTCCTATATTCTGGAGGTGATTGGGATCATCATTTGGGGATGGTCAAATGTTTATACAACAATAGTTAGAATTCATCCATCAAAATGGACACCTTTGAGGACTTATATAGTTATCCTTATAGATAACCCCATTTTTGGTTTGAGGTTAGTAAAGCTTCCTTAGTTGAGATAAGTATCATTTAGGAGATGATGACTAAGATCCAGACTATTCATCAGTATTTAGTGATGGACCAGAGTAGACATTAATCTTATACATATCATCATTTCTTTCTTCTATAGTTTTTGGTTAGTGACTAGGTGTTCTTGAAAGTTTCACCATGGTTGGGAAACCATCATCTTGGGATGAAAGGGAAAATATCCTTGAGATACATGGGTCCTTTCGATATCTCTGAGCTGATTGGAAATCTAAGATATCATTGGGAATCACCGCCTATGTTTACTATGATCTCTTATGTGTTTAATGTGTCTTATACTAAAAAGTATCATCTTGACCATTCTCACTTTCTGAATTGATAGAAACTCAATTTCGATTAGTATATGTTGATATTCGAGCAAATAATCCAGGTAGTTGATTTCTAGGAAAATATTCAATGTGGGTAATATATTCTTTTGGTTCAAGTTTTATGGAAACCTGAGAAATATTCTCATAGAACATGGGATAAATAATCATATGTGATGGAGAAATGGACTCAACTCTTATTGGAACAAACTTCTTTTAATTATATTTATGGGGACAATAAGTGATATAGTGGGGAGATTATCATATATAGACATTTCATTTAGGAATGATATGTTTTTATATTTTTATTACTATCAATATTACCCACTATTTCTGTGTTTTAGATTCTTACAATTTACAATTTAAATATTCCATCTATGGCATGAATTGTTATAACGATGAGTTTGAGTTTATTCAACATTGGTTCATGGCATGAACCCTTTCTTCTTGTCATGATCCAATTAGGTAGAAACAATTCACAATTTAATTCATTTGTTCTTTAAGTGAACCCATAAAGCCTTCTTTAATTTTTATTTCATTTCCTTATTTTCCCTTGGTTGAATTTTTCCTAACCTTTACTTTTTTCCAGTCTTAAACCTAGCATCATCAATCTTAACTGAACTCCTTTTTACCTTAACTCATGATGCAATGTTGGTGTAATTTCACCCTAAATATTTAAGGATCATAATTTTAAGTGTTTTTCTTTATCTAATTTTGATATTTCCTCCCCATTTGTTTGGATTTAACCACACTTAAGGGTTATGGAAGCTTAATGTTTGTTGGATCAAGATTTGCTAATGATAGGTTTTAGTTTTTGGCATCATATCATCTCTTATTGGATTTCCCTCCTACCATCTTGGGGGTTTGATAATGTTATTAGTATTTTCAAGTGTTTTAGTATGTGATTTTATAAAAAGTATTTTTTTATATGAATCATTATTAATTGGACAATTTTAATTTTTTTAAATTATGGAAAGGCATAGATCTGATTTTTTTAAAACTATTTTGAAGATAAAAATGATTTCATTAAAAAAATGATTTGTAGGGATTCTTATTCCTAGTTTTAGGGTAGTTTGTATATAACTACCCATGTTTTTGAGCCAAGGTGAAATTCTAAGAGAATTTCAATTTAGTATTTTGAAGGATGGTCTATTTATTAAACTGAGATTTGGAACACAATTCTAAGAGTTGTAACAATTCAAAGTGATTTTTTACACTTGGGTAAAGGACCAAGTGATTTTTGATGTATCTTGTTGAGTTTTAGAAGTACCAGACCCTAGAAATCAATGTTTTGGGGGGTTTTCATTGGGAGAAAGGTTTTTCTGAAACTATGTTCCTCCAACAGCAACCTATGCAGCATGTATTAGAGGAGCAGAAGTGTCTTGTATTGTATGTGCACAATTTAACTATACTGTGAACCTATCCTTCACGGTTAGTGTCACTTATAAATTTCCCTCACACTATTCATTTCATGGTTGGTACAAGGATTTGGTAACCTTGCCGGACAAACCGTGCAAGATTGGTTCTTAAGGAATGAGTGTCACATGATTGGCACACGTTCTGTCCAAACATTGTGGCCAAACTATGAAACCTAGTTTTAAGGGTAAAATTAAATCTTTAACTTAAAGAAACATTAAGTTTATTTTTCACTCCTACTCCTTCTTATAGCTGTGTGAGGCTCTTCCATGGAGTCAGGTGTTCTCCTCCAAGCCTATTCTAGGATTCTTGATATCTTCTTGTTCATTGTCTGATTCGATCATCATCAGCTTCTATGGATCCACATCAATAAGATCTTGATTCATTTTGGATTTTTCTTTGTTTAATCTCTTCTAGATTCAGTTATCAAGGTGCAATCTCATTTTCCCTATTTTTATGAAAAAGTGTATTTCTTAGATTTCTTCCAAACTGGGCCAAATAAAGCTTGATATTGGATGAGTGACACATCCTAAGAAAAAGTTAGGTGATCTATGAATTTTTTCCTAAATTCACATTAACATATGGATAGTGCCACTGTGACCCACATTTTCCTTTATTGAGCATTTCATTTTATTGAGTACTTTATATAAAATTGATCCATGCACCTAAATACACCACCAATGGTCCTTGTTTGGTATATAGAGGATGCCAACCTCAATCATAGACACCCCTTAGGTGTACTAACTTAATTAACCTTATTATAATTAAATTATTAAAAGCTCTTAATGCCTCCTAAGAATTATACTTAGGCTATAAATGGAAGTTTCCCTTATATGTATTTGTTCAAGTGATATTGAAACCTTATAAGTTACATGTAAATATTTTTAGTGTTTTTCTATGTTTCAATGTTTCTTCTCTAAATTGTTTAATTTGGTGAAATGATTTATAAATAATGAGTTTAAGGCTGAATTGGGATAAATTAATTTTTTAGTGGACAATGTCATTATTTTATAATAAAACCACTTATATTAAGTGTGCTATCTTCAAAATTAAAAAGTGTTGACTAGTGTTTTATATCTTGATAGACTATATTGATTTGTGATTACCTATGAACTTTTGGTATTGCTTGACATATGGAATATTTTTTCATGTCCTTGTCGATGTTATTAAATAGTTTACCCCTCATTTGATATAGATGTTTAATGAACCAACCTCCTCCTAAGGGCATGGATTACTACCAAAATGGAATATACCATGAAATTGCCTCCTTTAACCATGGAACCTTTATAAGTGACCTTTGGAGATTACTAAATTTTAATGTCATGTTAAATGAATTAATGGGTTAGATTATATAGGATGTATCATCCATGATGATGAATTACCTAAAGTGAGATGTATAACTGAAATGTATTAATTATGTAGATGGATTATACAAGATAGATCCCCTTGTTAATATGATTTACCATGTTATGTTTAATTAAATGGTATGTATTAAATGGATTGTCTTGTTCATGATGGTAGAAATTCCATAAATGAATTAAATGGTTAAATTGAAGTGGAATTTAATTTAATTGTATGACCACATCTCATGTAAGGATTAAATAAGAATGGATTATATGAATTGTTATAATTGTAATTCCCTTATTTATGAAATGGGCTTAATAATTGTAGTGCATGAGAGGTAATGCCTCTTGGATCTGGTTATTACTATTGTTATATGATTACACATTCATACAGGCTATCGAATGATGGTACATGATCTATTGATCATGGAATAAAATCATTCTCCCTTACATCAAGTGTCGAGTTAAAAACATCTCGAACCATATAGCAAATTGGCTCCTTTAACCATGAAACCTTTATAAGTGGCCTTTTGAGCTTACTAAATTATAATTCCATGTTAAATGAATTAATGGGTTAGATTATATAGGATGGATCATCCATGATGATGGATTACCTAAATTGAGGCATCTAATTGAAATGGATTAATGATGTAGATGGATTATGCAAGATGGATTCCCTTATTAATATGATTTACCACAATATGTTTAATTAAATGGTATGTATTAAATGGATTGTCTTGTTCATGGTGGTTGGAATTACATAAATGAATTAAAATGTTAAATTGAAGTGGAATTTAATTTAGTGGTATGACCACATCTCATGTAAGGATTAAATAAGAATGGATTATATGAATTGTTATAATTTTAATTCCCTTATTTATGAAATGGGATGAATAATTGTAGTGCATGAGAGGTAATGCCTCATGGATCTGTTTATTACAATTTTTTTTATGATTACACATTTATATAGGCTATCAAATTATGGTAAGGTATCTATTAATCAGGGATTAAAATCATTCTCCCTTACATTAAGTGTTGAGTTCATAACATCTCACACCATTAATACTAAGTAGGATGTTGGGTTAAGGCATCGTGCTTCTGGTTTAGAGTGATGACAAGATCAATTACTCAAAATCCCAAGAGTCATGCATAAAGTCTCATACTATATTGGGATGTAGGGAACATACCCTATTGTTTGAGATTATAGGTTTATTTGGACTTATTATGGATGACTGTATTATGCCCGGTCCATACAAAAGCTAGTATTCTAGGTATATAGCCACTCACATCCACACGTACTTGGTTCATATAGGTGGATACAATATTTAACTATATTACACACACACTAACACACACACACACACACATACATACATACATACATACATACATACATACATACATACATACATACATACATACATACATACATACATACATACATACATACATACATACATACATACATACATACATACATACATACATACATACATACATACATACATACATACATACATACATACATACATACATACATACATACATACATACATACATACATACATACATACATACATACATACAAACATACATACATACATACATACATACATACATACATACATACATACATACATACATACATACATACATACATACATACATACATACATACATACATACATACATACATACATACATACATACATACATACATACATACATACATACATACATACATACATACATACATACATACATACATACATACATACATACATACATACATACATACATACATACATATGATTACTATATATGTTTGGTAAATGAGCAAATGCTTATTCTTGCTATGAGCTGAAGTAGGTATAACTTCCATGTGTCCCTTGAGATCATGAGCGGGTAGTTTTTTATTTATCCATTTTTTTATCTTTCTATTATACCTACACAGTGCTTTAATTTTTATTCGTGAACTTGATTTAGCTGTATACTACATGGGTGTAATCCTAATGAGATTTATATCTCAAACCCTACTCTGGACACCATTACATTGAGGTACCAGAGTAGACCTTTTTATTCATAGGACCATGGAATTTTTCTTGTTGTTGTATGATATTACCTGAGAGTTAGGAGAAAAGGAACGAGATGAAGCTCATGATTCTTGTGGAGATAACCCATGGGGATTTTATTTCTTTTATTTATCTACTTACTAATTTATATCATGCTTCCTACTTTATATCTACTGTTCTGGTTATGTATCATCATCTTTACATGAATGCATTATATATATTGGAATTTACCATCTTTAATATTCAGTGTATGTTATTATTTTGATGATATGTATTTAATTTATTACCACTACTAATATTTTATGTTATTTATTATTTGATATACCGTTGTGATAATCCAATTATGAGTGTATATTCTCCCCATTATCACCTCTTTACACCCTCACTACAAGTCGGAAGCCTCTATCATATAGGGAAGTGTCAGGAGGCCATGTGACCCACTGTTCCGACTATCATATTAATGGTCTATCGAGTTGGGAGGATAAAAAGTGGTATCAAATGAGGTTATTTTTTTCCTTTGTATTATTGTTTTTGGGCTGGAAGCTAGGAGACTAGGAATTTGTCGGTGGTTGGTGAATAGTTGTGTATGGGACTGATCATCCCACCCACATGGAAAAGACCAAGTGGTCGGGGATGGGATTGATGTTTGTACTATTAAATATTATATTTGAATAATATTTCACCTTGAGTGATTGGTTTACTTTCCACTACCTATTGATTTATGAAATAAATTTCTCCTTGGCCTGGTATGGTAAGGATGAAGCATTACGTGCATAATTATAGGCACATAGAGATTCACATTCTTTGCATATTCCATACCATGTAGTTTTATTTGTAGCTTGATTTCTGATTTTATTTTGGTGCTTTGAGTGTTATGCCATGATGTTGTTTTATTTAGCATACCTTCTTGTATAACATGCTTAGGTGATTATATGGAATGCTGCCAGCCAATTTAGCATGTTTTTCCTACATATCATGCTTATGTATTTATAACATGTCTCTCAGTGTTTATTTCTTATTATAACATTCCTAGTTTTGTTTTAATATATATAAATGCTTTCATGGGATAAATATATTGGTTGAAACGAAATGGAATCTATACTTCAGTTATAAGGTGTATATACACCATATAATTGGGAAAATGTAAAACATGCATTGAAACCATCTTTTGAGTTTATAAATATATATAAATCTTTGTTAAAATGTAATGGCCACTAAATATTATGTATTAGAGTGAATTGGTTGTGATTAATGGGATCCAAATGCCAAACTATAAAGTATATGGGTATTTTATGGATTGGTGGATGGGAACCCATACAACTAAGGTATTATATATGAAAATGTTAAATCCTGAAATGAAATTGATTTCTATTAAATGGAAGGTAAAATTCAGTCTATAAAGTGTAAGAGTGATTTATAGATTGGGGTAGTGGAATCCCATGTAATTGAACTATTGTTTATGTGACAATTATATATCTTGAAATGGTTTTAAGTGTTCAGGCGATTCAATTTTAATATGAAATGAATTAGTTTCCTTTATAATAGATTATGATTATATCACACGAGCATGTGATAATGTGATTACCTTCTAAAATACACAACTAGACCCAGGTATGCTAGTTGGGGCATGACTCTTATGAGATGACCCACTAAAATGGTTTTAAAACATTAAAAATTAAGAAACTACTCTTAGATTTCATTCTAATGAACCCATGCTGGATTAGTAGGACCCTCACAGGTCACCTTATCTATTATAACTTAAAAGGTATTTATATGATAAATTTCATAATTATGTTAGGATAATAATAATGGTTTAATGTCAAAAAAGAATTTGGATAAGACTTGTATGTTTTTCCTTATCTTTTACCAAGTAGTTTTGTTTTATAATTGGTACTTGATGTTTTTAATTAAATATTTTATGTTCTTAATGATCAAATTTGAATCAATGTAAATACTCCTAAAAGGAAACCTATGTGGTGTCCTCCGTTTAAACCCTCACATAATGGAAGTTTAATCTTTTCTTTGAGTTTCCATTGAACAGAAACATGAGTATTCTCCATAGGCCTGCTTATTTTTAGAAAGGTATTAAATGATAGGGTCTTAAGCCTGGTGACTTCTGTATAGTGTAACCTAGTGATATGTTCAACACTTATTCTTTAGTAAGTGTCTATACTGCGGTAGTTATCAACCTTATATATTAAATTCATTGCTAATTCTGTGAGTTTTTTGATTTTTTGTTCCATTCGGGTGTCATTGTCCCTAGTAGGATTCTTATCTTTTGAATGACACCCTTATTTCGATGGGTGGTGATGGTATCTTTGAAACTTTTTATGGGTGTGAGTATCGAGTAATACTCAGTTTCATCATGTTATAAATTCCCAGAGAATGGTTTTTTGCTTCATAGTTCATGTGACCCTTTCTTCATGCTCAATGATGGATGTTTCAGTATGTCATCATCAAGGTTAATGGTCATATAAGGAAATATGAATTTGAGTTAAATATATTGTATAGACCACCTAATACATAGATACATAGGGAGGACAACCTATAGAAAATATCAAGGATGTGTTGTCTTTCTTTTGAAACATTAGGGTAGTATGAATTCATGTCCATGGTTCCCATCGTTTTCTAAATGATGTAACAAACTGGTTGAGTTCAGTGGAATTGTTGATCCTTGTGTTGTTGAGTATGGTATCGGCTCACCTCCAAAGTAGTGTTACCTAGGAGTTAAAGAAATCAAGTTTATCCTAATACTCGGGAAGAATTTATAATAAAATTGGGTGTTTTTACACGCCCATTAGTTTAGCTTTGGCTTAATTCCAAATGCTTAAAAGTTTGAATATATGGATGATCTGACCTAGAATGCTTGTGAGAGGCTAATATTCCTTTCTTCTTTCAACTAGAGAACTTATAAGGTTGGTATAATTGTGTTAGTTCTAGTGGTTATGTTCCCTTACAAGTATAAGGAACAAAACCAAGGAGGACCCTTGGAAATGGTCGGTTTTGTTTGAATTCCTTTGGGGCTGGAAAGTTTGATTCATATCTTTGCTTGCTCGACAAATTGATGTTGATGTGGTTGGATTTGTATCAAGCCCTTGATAAAAATCATTGGTCTTGGATATAATTATGTGTTTAATAATGAACAATCACATAATTCCTCGGGTGGTAAAGGCTTGTGATCAGTTTGTGACAACGCGTCAACAGGTCAAGAGGAGCTTCTTACAAAGGAAGTCGACCAGTAGTGGTTCAACTGATCTTCTTGGTAATTTATGAAATTTAATTAGTGTGATCTTGTTTAGAGATGAACATGTCCCCTATATTAATTTAATCCTTTATACAGTAGTAGAGTTTCATTTTTACACCACGCTGAATATTTAAAAGTGGTTGGGCTTGTTTGGGTTGTTTTCTCAGGGTTATGTGCTCGATCCATGGTTTTCTTATTGAGGCCTCATTAGTTCAGTGTGATACCTAGTTTCTCATATAGGAATTTCTTGGATGGAATATTGGAAAAAAATTTCTTTAATTTTACTTGATCTCTCGAAGGATGCCACTCTAGGCCTAGTCAATGTTCTGATTTGAACGTCTTGGCTATGTATAAATGGTTAACTTGTAAACATGGAGTATGGGATAATTTTGGTTAGTTTTTAGGACTCCAGTTATTTGAATCCAAGGTTATACCGGACTATTTTTTTGGATCAATGATGGTTTGACCAGGTATCACCACCGTAAGTCAGGAATGGAATTTGGTGAACATGCTTGTGGTAAATGTAAGATTACTTAGAAGAAGTCATTGGAGTTCAGTTTGAAATACATTTTCCATATAAGATATGTGTTTATAATATTGGTTAGTATGTGGTGCTTTGACTTTTAACCCTTCTCTTTCATAGTTAGGTTCAAAATAAACAATTTTAAAGAACATTTCCAGGTTAAGGTGGGTGGTTTTAAAAGGGTCGTGTATGTATTTTATGGAAATATTACGCGATTAGTTTCATGTAGGTCAATCGAGATTTGACTATTTCTTCTCAATGAGGTTCATGTTATGAAATCATATTTAATAAGGTTAATCCAGTTAAATAAATCACATGGGATCATCTCTATAATTCTTAGAGGCACACTTTTTAAGTCAATTCCGATAGTGGAGATACCGTGACTTGGAATTGGCCTCTTTTTGTGTTAAACCCTATGCTAGGGAGCACCATCAGTTAGATGTTGAAAGATAAAATTAAATGATTGTGTATCTAGATAAAAATGTTTAGGTAATATCCATTTTAGTGTTTCTATAGGAAAATGAGTGTTGGATAGAAATTTAATGGCATAAGTACCATGTGCTTAAAAAATTCTCAAAGGTGTGTTGGGCGTTTGGAAACACAGAACGATAGTTTGAGCGAAGATTCAAAAACCTCGTAGGTTGGGTCATGTTCTTATTATTACCTAAGACTTATTAAGGATTATATTCTATAATATGGGGAGGTTTTAATGATCCATGTTTTTTTTATCCAAGGTGATATTCCAAGGGAATTTGAATTTCATAGTTTCGCGGAAGGTCTGTTTATTAAACTGAGTTTTAGAATACAATTATGAGATATATAACAATTTAATGTGTAGTTTTTAGATGTGGATAAAGTACATAGAAGTTTACTGCGTGTCTCATTGAGTTTTTTGTGTGATGGAATTTGGAAATAAAATATTTAGAGGGTCTGCATAGGGTGCATAGTTTGTCTAAAACCATGCGGCCCCCAACAGAAAATGTGAGGCCTATATGAATCGAACAGAAGTTCCGCACATGAGCTATGCATATTTTTCCCAAACTATTCACATATCATGCATTTTTATTTCCACTCGGTTATTACCATCACTCTATTCATATCATGGTTGGCACACAATTATGGAAGTAGTATGGAATAAACCATGAAAGGTGGATCCTTAAGGAATGGGTGCCATACGGTCGGTGCATAGTTTAGAAAAACCATGCATCCAAACCATGAAACCTAGTTTTTAGGGTAAAATTATGTCTTCTTCCATTAATGAGACTTTAAGTTTGTTTTTTACACTACCTTTTTCTTCTTCCATCTGCGTGAGGCTCCTCCATGTCATCATGGGTTCTCCTCCAAGCCTATTCTAGGATTCCTGATATATCCTTCACCCATTGTACAATTTGATCACTGTTAGTCTCTATAGATCCACATCAGTAAGATATCAATTAATTTTGGATAATTATTTGTTTAATATTATCTTGATTGAGTTATGTAGGTGAAAGATCATTTGCACTATTTTTAGGGAAAGGTCCGTTTCTTCGATTTATTCCAAACCTGATCAAATCGAAGCTTGATATTGGATGAGTGAAACACCCTAAGACTAAGGTATGTGATCTTTGGATTTTCCATAAAATTATAATTAAAAATTAATATTTCCATTATTCAACATGTTAAAAATTTCCAAGAATCACCTTTTATTGTGTTATTCATATCAAATTGTTTGGTATTTAGAGGATGTCAACATTAATCACGGACACCCCTTGGGTGTACCAACATAAATTTCCTTATTATAATAAAATGATTAAAATATTATAACACCTCTTAAGTTTTTTGATTAGTCTATAAATGTAATTTACCCTTGTATGTATTTTTTCAAATGATGTTACTGCCTCCTAAGTGCCAAGTAATCCATTGTAGCATTTTCCTGAGTGTTTCTTCTCTAAATTGTTTAATTTGGTGAAAAGATTTATTACTCATGAGTTTAATTCTTAAATAGGATAAATGATTTTTTTTGTGAAAAAATTCATGATTTTATAATAAAACCCCTTGGATGATGTGGGTTGTCTTTGACATTACAGAGTGGTTAGTGGTGTTTTATATCTTGATTGACTCTATTACTATAATGATTACTTATTCCAATTTCTTATTTCTTGACATATGAAATGTTTTGTGCATGGACTTATTGATGCTATTAAATTTATTATCCCTCCTTTGATATAGATTTTTAATGAACCAAACTCTTCATTAGGGCATCTCTTACAACCTAAATGGAATTGGCCCTATAGGCAATTGCCTCCTTTAACCATGGAACCTTTCTAAATGATCCCTTGAGCTTAATAAATTATAAATCCAAGTTAAATGAATTAATGGGTTGGATTATATATGATGGGTCATCCTTGATTATGGAATTCCTTAAATGGGATGTCTATTTGAAATGGATTAATGATGTAAAATGGATTATACAAGATATATTCCCTTCTTATTATGACTTACCATATTCTGTTTAATAAATTGGTATGTATTAAATGGAATGGCATGTTCATGATGGATTTAATTCCTTAAATTAATTAAATTGTTAAATTAAAATGGAATTGAATTGGGTGGCCTGACCATGCCTCATGTTAGGATTAAATTATCATGGCTTATACGAATTGTTATAAGTGGGATGCCCTTGATTACTAAATGGGATTAACAAATGTATAACATAATAGGTAATAACTCATGGATCTAGTTATTAGTATTTTTATATGATTACACCTTGATATAGGCTGTGGAATGATGGTAAGGGATCTATTGAGCATTGAGGGTAGTCGTGCTCCCTTATATCAAGTGTCGAGTTCACGACGTCTCTCACCAATGATACTAGGTAGGACATTGGTCTAAGGCGCCACACTCTATGTTTAGAGTGATGACATGATGTATTACTCACGATATCAAGTTTCATGCATGAATTAACACATTCTATTAGGATTTAGACATTTACCTTATTTCTCGAGCTTATAGGCTCGTTTATATTAGTTATGGATGACTGGGTTATGACTTGTTCAACTAGAATCTAGTATTCTAGGCATATGGACACTTAGGTACACACATACATGATTCATATAGGTAGTTGTAATATATTACAAAATTCTATATTTATATATATATGATTATTATATATGAATGGTAACTGATCATACACTTATTCTGACTATGATTTGAAGTAGGTATAACCTCCTGGAGGCCCATAGAAACCTAGGTGTTTGGTTTTTTATTTATTCGTTTTTTATCTTTCTATTATACCTACACACTGCATGATTTGATATTCATAGACTGGGTTTAGTTTTAGACTCCATGGGTGTAAACCTATTGAGATTTATATCTCACACGCTGATCGGGCCAATATTGCACTGGGGTGCCTGAGTAAACCTTATTATTTGCAGGACAATATAATTTTTCTTCTTGTTGTATGATTTTACCTGGGATTTAGGAGAACATGCTCAAGATCGAGCTTGGAATTCTCATAGAGATCACCCATGGGTTTTTATTTCTTTTCTTTATCTACATATTTACCTGTATCATGCTACTAGATTTATGTTTGTTGTTCTAGTTATGTATCACCATCCGAACATGCATAAATTATATATATTAGTGTTTTCCATCTTTTATATTCAGGTAATGTTATTATTGAAATGCTATGTCTTTAATTTATTATTGTTTCTGTTGTTGTCTATTATTTATTATTTGATATACCAATCTATGACTCTGATCTTGAGGGTATAATATCTCCACCATCACATCCTTACACCCTTGTTTATAGTCAATACCCTTTGGTGTATGCAAATGCACGCTTGATCCCATGTGACCCATTGGTCTGGCTGCCGTGTTGGTGGTCTGTCAGGTCAAGACGTTACATTCTAATTCTTTGATAATGATAAAATTTTATTGATGGAATTCCACTTTGAAATGACTTTCATTATGAAAATTGCAATTCACAGAGAGGGGGAAATACCATGTGAACCTATGTATTAGGTGGGTTGTTTGGGGAAGAACAAATAGGTTTGGTCATAGTCCCTATCATTAAGTATATTATGACAACACTAACAGAAACGATTGTAAGTCAAGTGAGAAAAATGTTGTTGATCTCCTATCTTTAGTCCTAATTTTTGGGGATGTGAATGTTTAACCAATTATTTTGACCAGTTCATTTGAGGTGTGAGGATCCTAGCTAGACCTAACTTGATATACCTTATAAATCCTTATCATGGTGCTATTTGTTTATCATTATTGATTATTGATTCATTTTTCAATAAAAGTGTTTATATAGATGTGATTTTCTATACTGCTATGCAAAATTTGATTCCCAAGATTTGTTTTAAAATATGAAATGTTATTTTTAGGACTTTACATTAAACTGTTGCACTGTAGTTCATTTCCTTTTTTATAGATTTTATTTTAAAATTCTACATCCTCATATTATATACATTTTTAATGAGAATAAATGATTTATCCAATAATTTATTCCTATATGAACCTTCTTGAGATCCTAATGGGCTATTGATCTCTCACCCTATATACACCCCATGGGTGTTTATAGAATTTTTCATGTCTAATTTAGTAAATAGAATTGTAAATCTTAGCGGTAGTGGCTAATAATGCTAGTTCGGGTCAAGTTATATTTGTGTCTCAGGGGGATACTGACCCACATATCATATAGGGATGTGTTTTAGTATTTTGTTTTATTTTCTTTATCCTTGGAACAATACTCATATTTCCTTAAAGAAAAAACTATATTTTCTTTCTTAATATATGGATAAGTCATGTAATTTTATATACTTATTCAGAATTTATAATGCTTATTATATATGTTGGGATAGTTTGTTGTTCAATGATTCTTTAAAGATCCTGGTTTTTATTTACTTGTGGTCGAAATCATTCCAAAATATGTTTTTTCAATGTGCATGTGCTTGTTTCTAACCCATGGGGATCCGAAACAACTATAATAATTTGCCACAAGTCAGCTTTTGTGTCCTGTTTGGGGATGACCCAAGTTAGTTCAAGACATTTTTTATGGAATATATTTATTTATTCATTAGAAGATTCAATGATTTTATAAATAACTCCATGAAAAACCCTTTATTATTATAACACCTTAAAAAAATAGATTAGGTAACATCTTCATTCATCAAAACCAGATGAATCCTTGTTTGAGTCTCTTTTTTCTATATATTTCAATGTCGTATGTACTTTACCAAATATGGTTCCCATTAATGGAAACTCTATTCACTTTATCTAATTATCTCCAATATAAATGTATTCTAATTTAAATCTTTATTCACTATCAACTATTCTAATTTATGTATTCCAATGTCAACCTTCATTCATGATCAATAAATCCAACTCTTATTGTAAGAAAATATAACTTATAAGATACTAGGTGCAACATTTATCATGTAATATATAATTAAACGAGTTCTTATATATGGGTTTTGTTAATATTCTTAATTGAGACCAATAATATGAAATGTATAATGTTATATAATGGAATTTTACACATTAACATTCTTTCATTTTGGATACATATAACATGAATAGTAATGATAATTAACATCATATTATATGACTTTGAATAATCCCTAATTTATGTTTTTCATGGAGTATTATAGGGTGTGAAGAAGTATTAAATTTATCATGAGTATGATTCTATATAGAAATACAAAACATGATCTTGAGTCATAAAATGAGTATTTTTTAGTGGATGAACTACCATACATAACACAGAGAGTGTTATAAACTATTTTATAGGTATGTTGGGGGTGAATGTTATAAATTTAATCCTTATTCTAGAGGATTCAAAAGATACCTAACATGAGAACCTTCATACATTGATACCTTTATTACACTATCCTTAAGTTGGAGCTAATCAAGGGGTATTTGGGTATGTTTCTGATCTTTTTGTCAATTGAGGTTTAATCATGATGGAATTTTCCTCTCATATGAAGAACATGGTATCTGGGAAGTCGATTCAGAGAGAGTAAAGGATTGTATGACCATATCTAGGTAATTAAAATGTGAATTTTTATCTACTGTGTAAGAACCAAATTTTTCACTCAGGTATTGATCCTTTAAATTTCTTTTTAATTATTTATTTTGAACCTAATATGTGTGAATAATGAGGTAGTAAAGGTATCAGGGGTTTCCAAGGATTGTTTAGAGTTGAAACCCATTTATTTGTGAAAAGAATTCATGTTGCATGGTTAGAGTAAACCGTATGGGGAGGATGGACGATTAGTCTAAACCATAGAGGTGGTCTACATTTTTAGGAAGAGCTACATCACATGATTGTCACATGTTTTTCATATCAACGGGCCCAATCATTTGAGTCCCCCCTCTTCTACAGGTACCCATGCATAGTTTTTTCACAAATTTTCAAACCGTACGCCCAAACAATGCATAGGCTAAATTTTGGGTAATTTTACATTTTTTCCCTTAATGATCAAATTAAATAAACCCTTCTTCCCTGATCATAATTCCAGTGGGATGAACCTTCATTACTCCCATTTTAGATATCTTTGAAGGCCTAGCCTTGGGATAAATATATCCCCTTCATCCATGATCCAATCGAGCTTCTGTTTGTCATGTTGGATGCACAACGATAAGTACTCAAGCCTGTTTGATCCATTCTTCATCTCTCTTACTCTCGAAATATTTATCATGGTGTATGTGTTATTAATGTTTTACCAGATATACTCTATTCCAAGATGAATTAGAGTCCAATTATATAGGAGGATTGTTGTTTGAGTACTAGGTGGGTGGTATATAACTCATCCCTAATGTTCATTGATTTTGGAATTGACTTATGGGGCCTGCTGATTTCATCGGGTGATATTTATTGAATTTATATGCCTTTATTATAGTCATTATAACCATATCATTATTCCATTTCCATAAATGTGATTGGTTTTTTGTTTTTTTATCTACAACTAACAACACCCCATGTATGGTGATATTCCATAATTTTGGTTTCAGTGTTTTGACACTTTTGATCCATCGTTTGGGAGTACTTGAGATTGACCACAATAATGGTAATCTTACTTATATTAATTACCTATTGAATGATGAAATTATTAATTGCTTGTGCCCTATCACTTCCACTTGAACCACCTAATGTAAGTGCCTAAATGTATGTAATTCATTCAAATGATGTTATGGTAAGCATACTTAAGTATACGACATGGACCTATGAAATGTAAATGAATGTTTTGTTTCAAATCCATATCACACATTTCCATGTTCATGGAAGGTAGAAGAGTGAATATAATTAATTAAACTAGACTTACATGGTTTAAATTAAAAGGTTTTATGATACTTGGCCTTATCAAACTAATTAAAGGCAAGTATTGAACCAAGTGATTTTGTTAATGGCATAGTTATCATATGACCAAATTAATTATAGTGAACTTATTATAAGGTGGATATTTATGAAAATGGACCTTCAAATCTTTATAGTAATGATCGAATTGTGTTATCTCTCAGATTATTGATGGAATTCCTTGGTTACTCAAGTACGTCATTCCGACTCAAGGATGTTAGTTTCCTTGGGAGAGACCAACTTGAGAACCTAATCCTTTTCTACATTTGGAAGCCCGATTGACACTATAAGATCCATTAATTATTATTACAGGATTCCTCAGATACACTCATTGGATACAACATGACTCTAGGTGAATTGGTTACATCCTTAGGCCCATCGACTTCTTATCTCCCATTTTACCATGGATAAACTCCATCAACTCAGTTAGAAACATTATTGTGGAAATTCCTTGGAAGATTCTCCATGGATTAAACTCTTACCCCTTAGCTAGACTCAGTTAATAATGAATTAGTGGACCTTGAGATCTTGGTTTCCTTGGTTAATACCAAGGAACTACTTCATATTAATAATCAATTATGGATACATTGTTACATCTTGGTTCCTTCACTATTTATGCTATCATGAGGTGATGTTATTACTGGATATGCCTCAAGTTACTTGTTTATATGAACTGGTAATAAATTAATTTATCATATGGTTACATGCTCAGACACTAGATGAGGGCTCAAGAAGGTACTTGGGTATTTATTTATATTATTCTACTTTACTTTATATATATATTCCTACACACTGTTATATTTCCATCACATGAGACATATGTTATAGACACCATTAGTGGTGTCCCACTATGATTTATCTCACACCCTCTATGGGAATAATTTGTTACCTGAGGTAAATTATATGTATAAAGGTTTTGATAAAGGGAATAATAATACTTAAGACACTAGATTTATTGCTTTGAAAGGATGGAGCTGGTAGCAGATGACCAATATGTATCGTAGGAAGCGTGAGATTGTTTATCTATTTCTTTTTCTACATTTGGTTTTTCTTGTATTCCTACTTATTTGTATCCATGTTTTCTAGATTTATAGTGACATGAAATATATCATCATTAGCTATTCTATGTTATTCTAGTTATATCAATTATTATTATCTTTGTCTCTTTGTATTGTGCATTCTATTTACTTATATTTCTTATACTATTCTCCTATGTTTATAATTATCCACTTTGATACATTCTAGTGATGAGGGAATAATCTCCCCATAGATACACTTTAGGCCCTTGATGCTTGTAGGATTCCTCTGGAATTCAGGGATATGTTCTTAAGGCCATGTGGCCCACCAGGCTCAGGGAACCTCCTAGATGGCATCTAAGTCTGGGACGTCGCAAAGTGGTATTAGAGCTGTCCCATTATTACTTTACTATTTGGAGACAATATTCAAGAGATTAAGAATTATTGTAAATTTGTCATAATATGTACTTTGGAATCACAAACCCATGTTCATGGTAAAATATGAGTTTCTAAAATTATATTTTTTGTTCTGATTTGGACTATTATAGTTGATATCCTTTCTCCATTAGGTGACGCACAAGCTGTGAGGAGTTTTTGATTATTATTTTGATTGATAATTTAATTTCATCCTTAAAGTGATGATATGAGGGAAAAAATAATTATTACATGACTAATTATTGGCACCTTGAATTTTCATTTCATGCATATTTCCATTCCATATAGGTTAATTTCACTACTTTTCACTGCTTGTCATGCCTGTGATCTTTGAGTGATCCTTTCTATATATATATTCTTGTGCTACTTTTGGGCTATGATTGAGTTATTTCCTATTTAAATTCATGAGGTGTTATGTACCATCATGGGTAATGAGTAATTTGATAAATCAATCATTTTTTAGAAATTAAAATGTGTGTGAATCTCAGTGATAAGACCTAATTCACTAGGACAAAAAATCATTTTAAATGAGATTTGATACATGTTATAAGAAAATGAAAACATAAAAGTGAATGGTTTCACATCCTTATCCCACATTTTCATGTTTATGAAAGTCAAATGAGTGAACCTACTAATAAAATGTTAAATTAACTGAAAATGTTTCCAATAAATGACGAGTAAAGGTACCATTGGCCCTTCTTCTACTAGAACCCCTAAACTAATATATTATAACTTACAGATACCTGACCATCTAAGTGGTTAGTTGGGGTAGTATGCTTTGGGTAGTGAGTTTTGTTACATTTTAATTCCACTAGTGATGGAACATATAAGATTCTAAACTTGTTCTAAGGCATTTTCTTGGAAATTGTAGACCAATGTCGCCATGAAATCCTTATGTCGTAGGCCAAGAAGGTGGTGATGACTATGCTATGTAAGTGGTGGGACCTGAGGTGCTGGTCTTACCGTCAAGTGTTCCAATAGAGGCACTTCTTTATGAACCAGATCTGGTCACTGATTCCCAAGTTCATTATAGATTTCTAAATCTGATGTAGTCTATAAATGTTGCTCCATGAGCTACACCTATGATGGCCGATCTGACTCATGAGTTCCAGTTATAGCATCCTCCAACCTTCTCAGGGGATGAAGGTCCACATGATACTAAGTATTGGATAGAGTCCACCCTATCTACCTTTGAGAATCTAAAGATGACTATAGAGTAGAGGTTCAAACATACTACATAAATGTTGTGTGGTTCAGCCAAGTGGTGGTGGGATGTGATTACCCTGGCTGATCCTCATTAGGGAATGTTATGGGTTGATTTATAGACTACCTTCTATGACAAGTTCCTTAGTCACTAATAGATGACATAGCCAGATATTTCACGTATATCGAGTAGGGTTCTATGTTAGTTATGGAGTATTCATCAGATTTCACTGATCTATAACACTTCGCACCGCTTCAAGCAGGTGACGAGCTCTCGTGTTCTAGATGCTTAGAGAATTGAATCCAGTATGCAATCTATACTCTGGTGAATATATTTTTCCTAACTAATTTCTATGATATCATAAATCAGTCTCTAATCACTAATCCAAACCTAAGGGATGATGAACATATAGGCTATTGAGGATTATTTTTTAGGCCGGCCAATAGTTCTTCTATTGGCAGAAAGAGATCCCTTGATTTTTCTCATTAGGGAAGTGGAAACCAGGGTGCCCATGTAGGTAGCTCTATAATATTCCATTAGTGTGGATGACATGGGAATATGAAGCCTTAGTGTGATATAAATCCATTGGAATTATAGGCTTATAAATTTATGGTGAATCTTCAAAATTTCTCTAGGAACATTCCATAATCTTCTAGTAGAAGAGGTTCCACACCAGCTCCATCGTCAAAGGAATGATATTTTATGCCATTTCAGGTGGGGAGTTAGAGTATCACCTGAAGGACTAGATGTGGAGGAGGTCGTGGTCATGGTAACCAGACCGCTAATCACCAGCAACGCCAGCATAGCAATTTTGATCATGGTAGTCCAACTATTGCACATAGTAGTGGACCAGTTCAGTTGCATGATTTATGTATAATACTCGAGGATTAAGTTGTGGGACCATCTATAGGATGATGTACTATTATAGTAGCATCTACTATAATATTTCTTTATTTAAGATAGGTGCTTGACACTCTTTTATCTCTGTATATATCATAGAAATACATGGGTTGAAAATATAGTGTTACTATGGTGTAATGAACCTAGATTGACCATTAGGGGTATAATATGAGGGGATATGTCAGTTTAAGGACTATCCCATTCGGGTAGGCAATTACCCTTTTTTATGGGACCTCTTGGTTTTTTAGATGATGGGATTCAAGACATTCTTGGGATGGATTAGATGGTTCTGTATCATGCCTTTGTAGATTGAAATCGTGGAAGGATATCATTTACATCATAAGAGGGAAGTAGTTATCTATATAAGGTAAAGTGGGATGTATAAGATAGTAGAGTTAGAACAGAGAAAAATGGTCTAGATGGGATAACCACCTATATTTCCAATCTCTTCACAGAGGAGCAAGGCTTAGGCCAAGCTAAATTACCTCCAGTAGTAGATCCTTTCAGGGATGTTTTTCTCGATAACTTTTTGGACTTACCTGTTAATAGAGAGGTAGATTTTATGATCAATATTGTTATAGGAGTAGCTCTAGTGTCCATTCCTCCATATAAAATGACATTTACTAAGCTCCAATAGCTCAAGCAGTAGTTAGAGGATGTGGAGACCAATGGTTTTATATGGCCCAACACTTCCTCTTGGGGTTTGCCTATGCTTTTCACCAAGAAGGAAGATGTGACCCTCAATCTATGTGTGGATTATAGATGGTTGAACCATATTATGATCATGAATCGATATCCACTACCTCATATGGGTGATCTCTTTAACCCAATTTGATGACATAGGGTATTCAATAAGATTGACCTGAGATCAGGCTATCATCATATGTGAGTCAAGCCTTAAAAAATACATTGTTAAAACTTCCATAGTAGGTATGGTCTATATGATTACCTTTTTATGCCATTCATTATTAAAAAAACACCCTACGTTTTCAAGGCTTTGATGAATAGGGTGTTCCACCCCTATTTGGATTCATTTGTCATAGTATTTACAGAAGACATCTTGGTGCATTCTCACACTAATAGAGACCATGCAAAGAACCCTGACATCATTCTGAGTGCACTGAGAGAGCATTAGATTTATGCTAATATTGTATAGTTCTACTTATAGACCGAAAATGATGACTTCTTGTGTCATATTATCTCATAATCAAGATTCTCTGTTGACCCAGAGAAGGTGAGTGTGGTGGTATCCTAGGAGAAACCTAAGAACATGTTTGATATAAATATTTTCGTAGGGATATATTGAAATTACATGAATTTAATATTGGACTTATCATTCCTTGATTCACCTCTTACTAACCATACAATGAAGTTTGTTAAGTTCCTATGTTCATAAGAATGTGAGAAATCCTTCCAAGAGCTAAAAGCGAGGATTGTCCTGACACCTATTCTGATTCTTCTTGAGTTAGGAACAAGTATTTTATATTTAGTGATGCGTTTAGAATCGAACTAGGAATAGTGACAATGTAGGAGGATAGAGTCATTTCATATGAATCTTATCAATTGAGGCCTCATGAGATCTATTACCTGATGCACGACTTTGAGCTAGCAACAATTGTCCATGCCTTATGTTGTTGGAGGGACTATCTGTTAGGTGGGTGATTTTTGGTGTGAAAAGATCACCAGAGACTCAAATATACCTTTTCAAAACATGAATTGAATCATAGACATTGAATATGGGTCAAATAGCTTCAGTACTTCGATTTTGAGCTTGCCTATATGCCTATAGAAGGTAATTTAGTCACTAATTCCATGAGTCAGGAAACTATGGAATATGCCATACGAGAAGATAGTGATGAATGGAAGTTAATAGACGTCTTTTCTGAGCATAATTTGGGGGTTCACATCATTTATGAGAAGAATTATCTCTCATACTTAATAGTTACATCTTCCCTCCTTGAGAAAGTGAAGAGTAGACAATTTTCAGATCCTGAAGGCTTGGTTATCTGAGAGGGTATCTTAGGAGCGGACCTGCCTATGGATTAGTCTGTAGAAAAAGATAACATGCAACATATTCATGGGAGTTTCTAGGTTCCTACATATATGATATAGGAGTTTACGAAAGAGTTCCAGAATTCTCAATGTGAATTTCATCCAGGCATATCCAAAATGTATTGAGATATGTGATGCCTGTATTGGTAGTTTGGGATGAAAGGTTAGATAGTTGGATTCATCACTAGGTTTCCCCCTAGCCAGTAGGTGAAGATGGAGCACCAAATACCTGCAGATTTTTTACAACCACTTCTAGTCCCCGAACAGAAATTGGAAGATATTACTATGGATTTTGTAGTCATCTTACCTAGGTTGGAGAGGGGTAGTGATGATGTATAGTTAGTTATTTACTGGCTAAAGAAATTATCCCACTTCATTCCTATTTGGGATTGGTTCTTAGTTGATGATTTGGGAAGACTGTATGTCTGTGAGATCATTAAACTACATAGGGACCCTCGTACTATCATTTCAGATAGGGATGCTCATTTAACATCATGGTTCTGGTAAGGCTTACAAAAATCTATAGGTGCATAGGTGCTTATTTTCATATCCTTTCACCCTCAAACTGATGGGTAGTAAAAATAGATGATATAGGTTCTAGAGGACATGCTTCGAGAATGTGTCCTTGATTTTGGTGGTTCTGGGAGAAGAATATCCACCTCATCAAGTTTTCCTATAATAACAGCTTTCAGGAGACTATTCCTATGGATCCATTTAAGGCCTTATATAGTAGGTTGTGCTGTTCACCCCCATGCTAGATAGAGGAAGGTGAGGCAGCCCTACCAGGCCCTCATCATGTATGTGAGACTTTGAAGTAGGTTTAGTTGATCAGGAAGCGTATGAATTATACTTAGTCTATATAGAAATCTTATTATGATCACTATCAATGACTTCTAGATTTCAAGTTTATGGATTATGTTTTCCTTTGGGTATCACCGAGGCTAGGGCATAGACAACTATAGAAGCAAGGGAAGTTGTTTCCTCATTAATTAAAGCCATTTTAGATTCTAGAGAGAGTCGAGCCGATAAACTATCAGTTTCCACTACTTTAGAGGTATCATTCCATGCATGAAGCCTTATATACTCTACATATTCTACAACATCATTCTTACCAATCACATAACTTTCATCCCAAGGAAGTTTAGTTAGATACCATTGCTACATTTTATGAGTATCTAGTAAACATTGTTGACAGAAGAACAAAGGATCTTCAAGGCATGTATGTCCCTCTGGTATGAGTGTTGTGGCAGCACGACCACATGTATGATGAGAATTGGTAGCGGGAGGAAAACATACATTCCTAGGGGCTAGAGTTATTATCTAATAGTGTATCTCCACACTTGGAAGGTGAACTCAGGGATGAGTTCATTTTAGGGGGAATAATGCAAGAAACCAGTTTTTTTGACTCTAATATAGATCCTTTAAATTTCTTTGTAATTATTTATTCTATACTTAATATATATTCCTAATGAGTTAGTGAAGGTCTTAGGGGGGTCCAGGTCTTGTTCAGAGTTTAGAAACCAAATTTTTGGAAAAAATGGTTCTGTCGCATTTTTAGATTAAACAGTGCAGGGAGGAAGAATTGTTCATCTAAATTGTGAAAATGATCTGCATTTTTGGGAAGATCAATATCACACGGTTGGTCATAGTTTACAAGACTTGTGTCCTAACCATGTGTTTGCACCCTCTTCTCTAGGTACCCATGCATGGTTTGTGCATGGTTTGTCAAATTGTGCAGCCAAACCATATCGTGGTTAAATTTTGGGTAATTTTACATTTTTTCCCTTAATGATCTAATTAACTTAACCCTTATTCACTAATCTGAATTTCAATGGGATGAAACTCCATTCCTCCCATTTTAGAGATCCTTGATTTCCTAATCTAAGGATCAAGATATCTCCTTCATCCAGGATCCGATCGAGCTTTTGTATATCGCGTTGGATGTGCAACAGTAAGTAATCGAGTCCCTTTGATCCATTCTTCGTCTCGCTTTCCCTCGACCTAGTTATTGAGGTTTAATAATTTTTAATATTCCCTTAGATATACTCCATTACAAGAAAAATTAGAGGCTAATACTATAGTAGGGGAGTCATATGGGTACTAGGTTGGTGGTATAAAACTTCTCCCTCAAGTTTGTTGATTTTTGAAATTGGTGTGTGGGGTCCACCAACTTCATCACGTTCTATTTATTGAATTTATATTACTTTATTATAGTCATTAGAATGGTATGGTTATTCTATTTCAATAAATGTGTTTGTTTGTTGGTGGTTGTGACCATAACTTCCAACACCCCATGTAGGGTGATATTCCATAATTGGGTTTTTATGTTTTGACACTTTTGAGCTATAGTTTGGTTGTACTCGAGCATGACCACAGTAATGGAAATATTCCTCATATTAATTCCCTATTGAATCATGAAATTGTCAATAAATTGTGCCTTGTCACTTCCACTTGACCCAACTAAGGTAAGTGACTAAATATAAGCAATTCAATCAAATGATGTTATGGAAATCATACTTAAGTATATGACATGGCCTTACCAAATGTAAATGAATGTTTAGTTGAACATACACAACCCACCTTTCTATGTTTATAGAAGGAAGTGGAGTGAACCTTATTAATTCAAATTGACTTACATGGTTAAAATTAAAAGGTTGAAAGCTTCCTGGTCTTTTCAAACTAATGAAAGGAAAGGCTTGAACAACGTGAATTTGTTAATGGAATAGTTATCATATGACTAAATTAATTATAGTGAACTAAATATAATGGATCTTGACATATTTATAGTACATATTGAATCATGTTAACTCTTGGATTATCAAGGAAATTCCGTGGGTACTTGAGGAAGTCATTCCGATTAAAGGATGATGATTACCTTGAGTGAGACCTACTGGAGAACCCGATACTTATACATATTTGGATGCCCGGTATGACACAATAGGATCCCTTCATTATTATTATAGGATACCTCAGATACACTCCTGAGATCCAACATGACTCCAAGTTACTTGGTCACATCCTTTCCCCCAATGACTTCTTATCTTTCATTTTACCTTGGATGAACTCCTTGGACTCTATTAGAAACATTATTATGGCAATGACTTAGACGATTCTTCTTATATTACAATCTTACCCATTAGACAGACTCAGTTACTACTGAGTTAGTAGTGACTGAGGTCTAGGATTCTTTATTGAATACCATCGGACCACTTCATATTAATTATAAATTATGGCTTCCTTGTTACATCTTTTAAAAATCATTATTTATACTATCATGAGGTGATGATAATGCTGCCTATGCATCATGTGACTTGTTTTTATAAATTGGTAATCAATCAATTTATGAACTGTTTACATACTCAAACACCATCTGAGGGTTGAATCAGGAACTTGGGTATTAAGTTAAATTGTACTTATTTACTTTATATATACTTTCCTGCACATAGTTATATTTCCATTACATGGGCCAGATGTTATAGACACTGTTGGTGGTGGCCCACTGAGATTTATCTCACACCTTATATGAGCATTGTTTGGTACTCCGGGTAGATTACATGTATACAGGTGTTGGAAAAGGGAAGCATAATGATTTAGAAACTTGATTTCTTACTGTTCTAGGATGTAGCTTGTAGTAGATGACTGAGATGTATCTCATGATTATTGGGATAATTTATATGTTTTGTTTGATACATTGGATTTTTCATGTATTCCTACTACATTGTATCCATTTTTTCCAACTCTATAGAGACATTACACATATCATCACCCACTATTATATGTTATTCAAGTTATTTTAGTTATTTTTATCCTTTTATCTTTACACTGTGTATTATTTTTTCCTATATTTCTATCAATATTTACTTCTTGTTATAATTATATTCTATGATATATTCTAGCGATGAGGGTATAGTCTCCCCACGGAAACACCATAGGCCCTCACTACTAGTTGGAAGCCTCTGGTCTTTGGGGAGATACGCTTGAGTCAATGTAGCTCACCAGGATTGGGGAAGCTCCTAAGTGGAATTCGGGTTTGGGATATTATATATTGGTTTATAGGAATGGGATTTTCTCATTGATTAGGATGAATAAATTGTGTGTTCATCTATCTGGTTGGTTTATACAAGAATAATCAAGAACATATGATTTATTATATGGTATTTTAAAACATTATTTCCCATGGTTACTCGATGTCTTGGATAAAGGATTTATACAATTAATCATACTTGTATATTATAAAACTAGTGGATAAAGTTGTAGAGAATCACATGTTTGAAAAAAATCATACCAGATCCCCTTACAGCTTTAGAATAATTGATTCTTTATTTGAGGCCCCTATTTGTTTATTTAAGAAAAAATTTAAAAAATATATTTTTTGAAAAAACAATTACAAGACCTACAACATTGTGAAATGACCCAGGAGAAAAACATAAAATCCTCATAAAGGAAACGAGAACAAAAAAACATCGATAACAAAACATACTTTACAACTATATTTACAAGGATATAAGAGTACTTAAAATATATAAAATATATAGAATAAATATCCTATAGAGACAATACTTATAAAAAAAAGTATAAAAGAAACCCCCTAACTATATATACCCATTCAATATAGAACCACATGAACCAAAAATTAAACAAAAAAAACCTAAGGCATGTGATTACTGACACTACAATCCACCAAAATCCTAATGGAATTAAGTCATCACCATGATATAAAAACAACATTAATATATCCAACTATAATGTATAACGACCAAAAAATATGAAACTCCATACCAGTAATTTACCTTCAAAACAACTGAACACAACAGAAACATTACAATATATGACAATAAATATCCAGAACATGAACATAGATTAAGAAACCAAGAACACAGTAAAAAAACTACTATATTCACAAAATTATTCATCAACTTCTTCACCCTACCCTACTTGTGAATTCTTGACATGTAAATATAACCTACTCTACTCAAAATACACATGAATGGGGACTGAAAAAAATGAAACCATCTCCAAAATTCTAGCACCATTTGAGAATAGAAGCAAGGAAGAATAAGAATCATTATAGGTATACCAAAAAATGAATAAACCATGAAATGAAACAAAATAAAACATAATAATAATAAGAACACATAAAACAATAAAAAAAAGAAATAAAAAATACAAGTTAAGAAAACCTACCAATTGTTAAAGACTATTGAAGCTAGACTGGGTACACTTCTATTAATCAAGGATGGTAAAACACTAATATTACATGTGAATGGAATTTATAGTTAATTTGTCTATAAACCATGGTCTCACATTATATAATAATCAAGAGAGGGGAAAAATATGATGTAAATTAAAGATATACCAAAAATTCATTAGGCAATTCATCACAATCCCAATAACCAAGTCCACTTCATACCCTATTACCTCTAATCCACCACAATGATGTAGCTTAATAGTTAAAATATTCATTATAAAATTATTAAATTACCTCATCGTGAATTCACACCCATGAATCAACTATAACTAGTGTAGGCATAAGTTCCCTAACCATCAAAATCATACAACCTTACCACCGAGCCCCAAAGTCACTTCTTAAACACATTGAAGAACTATATTGAAGAGTCCAAACCATGAAAAAATCATAAAATTGAGGGGTATGAGGAAGTAACCACTGAGAGATAGATAACCCTCGATGATAGGAAGAGGTTACCAACCAGGAAATAAAGCACAACCATAATAACCTAAACTAGAATGAAAAACACAAATATAATGAAGCAAAAGTGGGTAAACAATAGTAAAATAACCAAAAAAATATAAAAGACCCCAAAATCTTTCAACAACGATGGAATATGGATTTTTCATGAAACATAATAGTATTTAGGGAACCCCATCCCTCAGAATCATTCCCGCCCCATATGTTTGTATTTTAGTCTTCTCTTAACTTTATGGATTAGAGAATTCACATTTTTTTATCAATTTTACAATAACCCATGGGATCAAAAATTATGGTTGAATGAATAGGGATTTTTTTGAAACACAGTGACATTATTTAATTTTTTTTAGTGTTTATCTAAATGGAGTTCTTGAGGTATATTCACAAATTATTTCAAATGATTTGATACATAGTGAAATAAAACATGAATTTCAAAAACTATTTTCTAAATATAAAAGATTAGTTTTGGATATGGATTCATAATTTATTCTATGTGATGCAATATATGGTGAAATGGAACAAATTATATGAGGATTTAGTGCATGTGGGAGATTAACAAAGTAATATTCTAAATAAAAAAAGTTGTGTATATATATATATGATATATATTAGATTTTATCATGATGTATGATAGAATGATGTCACAGAGTATGACATCAGTGGAGCTAAATAATATCATATGACTTTGTTTGGTATCTCTCAAGGAAAAATATTGTGTTATCGCACCACTAAAACATCCATATTAAATTTTATGATATGGGAATATTACAAGTGTTATGATATATTAATGAAATTTTATTCTTGATTACATGATATACAAACATTAAAAATTTATCCTTGTGTTTTTCTTACATTAATGATATGATATATGTTTTTTGTTTAATATGACAAAATGTACTGGGTTTTTAAATAATTTTGAATGCATCCATGAATTGCATGAGGCTACAAATACTTTGTAACTATAGCATTACTCGAATGATATGAAATATTCGATTAAATTCATAGAGGATTGAGGAGTATCCCAAAGACCATTATGTAGAGGCTAAATATATGACAATCTTATCTGAACTTAATTTGATTCTTCATAGATGAATATCAATTATTATTTTTTCATTTAACTTTAGGAGGTAAAAGTATACCATGTTTAAAAAATAGGTCCTATTCTAGAATTGAGAGATTCTTCAACCAATGGATACTATAAAGACCAAAAACCTAGAATCCTATAGGTTGTGGTTTAAAGCCCCGTGTTTTTGAACCGGGTTAAAATACGAATGTTTTCGATTTTTTTTCGATTTATCAATGAATATTTTTTTAAACCGAGATCTGGAATTTTATTCTGAGTGTTGGAACACATAATGGTGTCATTTCTGGAATTGCGTAATTACCCGATAAATTTTAGTGTGTGTCCTGATGAGTCTCGGGTGTACTGGATCTGGAAAAAATCCACTTTAATGGATCTGTATGGGTAGAGCATGGTTTCAGTCCTACCTGTGCAGTTTACCTTACTTAATATATTATTATTATTATTTTTAATTAAATATGATTATATGAGAGATTTGGATTAGTTAAAATAATGTTTTAATAATAATAATAATGATGAAGTTATTATTACTATTATTTTGGTTGTTAAATTTATTTAATGTTAAAGAATTCATTAAATGGCAGTTGAAGGTATTGACGTGGCTTTTGGGTTTATCAAATAACTGTTTCATTTAAATGATGAGTTTCAGAATTATTAAAGGACCATTTATTATTAAATGGGGGAATATTCTAATAATAATAATGTCTTTGTTATTATTATGGAGTCATAAATTATTTTTATACTTTGATATTTTAATTTCGTATTAAAGGAGTGTATCATTTATGATAATTAAATGTTGCTTTTGAGAATCTCAATGAAAATTTTAATTAAATGAGGGGTTATGGGTTGGAGTTTTTATCATATTAATGATATTGTAATAAATTGGGGGTTTGGGTTTTTAAATAAATGAAAGTTTGAATAATATTAATAATGATGTTATTATTATTTTTTTGGTTACTTAGTTAAATAAATTTTAAAATAATTTAATGATCAATACAGAGTTTTATAATTAATTACGAAACATTTATTATGAGAATAATAAATGAAGGTTAGAAACGAATTGGATAATTAATGTGGATTTAAATGGGGAGGTTGGACATAATTTAAATGGGCGTATTATTTTTTCTTTTAATACAATTTAATTATGGGGTTTGTCAAAGTTCTGTTTTTATTTAATGGGGTATAATATTAGGTGATTTTAATGAGGCTGTTGGGTATCTCAATGAAACACTTAATTAGATAAGCAGTTTCGAATTTAATGAAGGAGTGTGGTTATTTAATAGAGTTGTTGGGTTATATCAAAGGTTTGAGTAATAATAATTATTATTTTTATTATTATGGTTTTTCGAGTGTCATAATTATTGATCATTATGGATATTATTATTATAAATAATAATAGAAATGAATTGGGGAGTTTTTTTACTTTTTAGATAAGTGTTTAATGTGTATAATAATAATAATAAAATGAGTATTATTATTATCTATGATTATTATTATTATTATTATCGCATTAATGGTAGAATTATTGTTGGGTTTTAAGAGTTTAATAATAACTATTATTAATGGAAATTAATTTAGGGGTTTGAAAAAGAAAATTAAGGGAATCGAATTCCCCTCTTCTTCCTCCCTACACATAAGGAGGAACACGCACGCAGCAGCGCACCCCTTGACACGACCCCTTCTTTCCTCCTTAGAGCTCCCTCCTCAGCGTGAGATCCTTTCCACGGTGTGACCAAGAGGCACACAAACCCCTGAGCAACCCTCCCTGAAGCAGCACAACACTCGGGTGGAGCTCCTGCAGCGCGCGACCTCCGTGGCGCAACCCCCCTACGTGCAATACCTAGAGGCGCACCGCCCCTCTTCCGGATTCCCCTTTGCGTGCGACGATTCCCCTTGGACTCTTCCTGAATCATGTCAGCCTCATCAATGTGAGTTCGTCTACGTATAACTGGTGATTCACCTCGATCATTTGACTCCTCTGTCTCGCCTTGTTTTCTCAGCTAAAACCTAAAGGTTCGGGTTTAATCTGATCGTTGCGTTCCTCTATTTTTAGGATATGTGAATGTTGACTCAGGAGACATTGGTCTAAAATACGACATCCGTCCGCATGGGCGAGGCGGATGGTCTTGAATTGTATTGCCGCCTTTGGTTAGGTTTAGTTTCTAAAACTGCGGTTTGGTTTTGCACTGGTTATATTAAAGCCTGTTAAATTTTTTTTATGAGTTCCTCGTACAAAGTTAGAGGTGCGTTGTTCATTACAACTTTGATTCTAGTTACCAGTTTAATATATGTAATTTTTGTTGATCAATGTAGACAACGCGCCCATATATATATATATATATATATATATATATATATATATAGGTGTGTGCACGTGCGATTACGGACCAGTTGTGGACTGGTTGCCACCAAGTACTTTAAAGTGCTTCGGATTTAAAATGGTTCCACCCCGAGGTAGGGTCTCAAATCTTTAACACATTATTTTAAGAATTATAGCTTCTTTAAATAAATTGAGAATGTATGTTTCCTTGATTATGACATGTTTATGCATGACACTTTTGAAGTTATTAAATGATGTCGCCCACGTGAGATAAATGAGGGCTTGAACTTGTTGTTTTTAAGCATGTTTTTCTAATTTGGTTAAAGTGATATGATTATACAGTTAAATGATTTGAATGAGAAGAATGTATAATAGGGTAATTAATTGTAGAATTAATTATCAAGTCATGGGTTGGAATAAAATTTGGGGCTTTTATTGATGATTAAAAATATTGAATATTTGACATGTTCAAAAGTATAAATTGGAAATTGGTAATAATTAATGGATGGATTAATTGTTAAATGATAAATGTTAAATGTTAAAGGGTTAATTAATTTATTATTGGTATAAGTGACAATATTTAATTAATTAATTTTTGAATTAATTAATTTACATGCATTAAATTAAGATTGTGAATTGATTGTTTGTTACGACTGTTGGCGAAGGGTCCTTTTTGATGCATGTTAGATTTCCATGCATTAAGTTGTCTTGGATGGAGTTGTTTTATATTATGAGATAATGCCTCAGATGGTTTCTAAATATATGGGATTTGTACAACATGTTTTGTGGTGATTATGACGTGCATGTAAATTGTTAGAGTCCTGGACGAATTACTGTTTGAGTGGACGGGTTCAGACTTGTAAAAGAATTTGGATAATTAAATGTTGATTTAATTATTTATTTGGCTTGCTAAGAATAATTAATTGTTAATTAATTATTTACTATTGAGATGTTTAACGGTTAATTAAGGTTTGACTTTTGATGGGTGATTTATGTTGTTAATTAGTTGTTTAATTAATTAACGGATTGGATTAATTAATTTATGAAATAATTAAAGGATGGTTATGGTTTGTTAGACATGGTGTTCTAAACCAATGATAAATATGTATGTGTTGGTCAGAGTGGACACTCAAGAGGGGGGGGGGTGAATTGAGTTCCAATTAAAATTTCTATTAAAAATATTATCTATTAAATTCCCCCAATTTATAAAACAAGTTAAACTGTAGTGAATTTGTAAAACTGTAATGGTTCAATTAGATTCTAAAAAGATTGATTAGTTCTCTGTTTATCTAATCAGAAGATTAAATTATCTTTTGAAACCAACCAACTGATTTACAATAGATACAAATACTTGCTAGATAAACTATCAAAGCAACTTTAAAAGAGATTTGTATTTTCAAAGTAATAAGCAGCGGAATATAAATTAGATACTGTATAGTTTGAACTTAAACTAAAAATTCACAGCAGATATAACCAAGAGGTTCAGTCTCAAGCTGAGACTTAGTCCTCTAAAATTTATATATAAATTTGATCCACACCCTGGATCGGGGTTAACAACAGTACAAGACTGTCCAGGCCACGCAGGGACCTCTACCACTGTTATTCGTAAGTAAAAAAAAAATAAAGACCATGCCTCACAAGGACCTATTCCACAGTTGTCGTGGGTAAACAAGAGTAAGGATTTTTGGTGTGAGGATTGTGATATCCTCCAGTTCAGCACAAGAGATAGTGTGTGTGTAAAATAAATAGGATACACACACAGCTCAAAAATAGATAATAAATCACTTATAGATAGTATATGAAAGTTAAGAAAGCTATAGTGATTAGTAGTGCAGCTCTAGAGTCGTTGGATTCAGCAGAAATGCTTCTGAGTCCTTCTCTGGTTATTCTATTGAAAAACAGAGAGTCGTGGTTCTGCTTTTGTTTCTCCAGGAGAGAAGATGTTCTCTTGACTCCAAAGTACTTCGTGTGTTATTCAATAATGTAGGATTTCATGTATGGAACATCTTTGAGGATCATGCAATGTGTTCTTCATAGTTTTGCTCAGGATTGTTCTTCAGTTCAGTACAGAGCTCGCCTGTATTGTAGTATGTGTGTCGAGACGTGTTAAGTGTGAGAGTGTTCTCTACTGTAGCTCAATCTTCTTTATATTCCATGAGCTCTGGAAATAGGAATGATTTCCTTTCTATAGGTACGAGGTACGGTTTCTTGAGAGACCAACAACTATCATTAAATAACATTAATTTCATTAAAAACATCAAATATGATTGTTAGTAGTATTTAAATAATATTGACAAAAAGGTTAGGAAACGGTGTCACAGTAGTTGTGCAAATGGTGTCTCTTTGAACCGGTGTCTCCTTCATAGTATGTGCTTCACAGTGTGTCCATGTCATGATGTCTAGCTCATGGTGTCTCAGTCACGGTGTGTTTGTCACTGTGTCTGGGTCACGGTGTGTCCTTCACGTTGTCTGGGTCACGGTGTGTCCTTCACTGTGTCTGGGTTACTGTCACAATATGTTGAAGTCACGGTTTCTCACTGGTCACGTTGTCTGAGACTTAGGCTTCACGGTGTCTGTTTGACTGTGGCTGTGTCTTGTACACAGTCTATCTAACTGTGTTATACTTCACGGTGTCTTAATACTTAGACAAATATCTGTATTCAAACTTAGACAGTAATATGCATAAAATGAATTAAGCTTAAACATTATAAGATAAATACAATGGTTTGATACAATAAGTCATATTTATGGTCATGCATAAGATTTGTAAATAATAAAGAGATTAATTTATAGTAATAATATTTGTGATCATTAAAACATGATTAATACACGAGGAGTCTAACAGTCTCCCCCTTTTTGATGATCATAAATCATGTAGGCAGAATATAAATGAAATGAAACGTTAGAGAAAATAACACATAGAATAATAGAGTTAGATAATATCAGATTCTACAATAACATATCTCATTAGAATACTAATACTTGTACTTTTTCTCCCCCTTTTGGGATTATCAAAAAGTGAAACAAAAATAATGGGGTGAAACAATGTATTTGTCATTAAAAAACGTCCAAAATACATGATATAAAAAAGGAAAGACATCCCATAAAAAAGATAGTAGTCACTGGAATCGTTAGGGATCAACCTTTTCCTTTCCTTTATTAGCAGCAGGATCTGGTGCTGATGTAGAAGAAGTCATGAAGGTAGTAGACAAAGATAGTAAAGGTAGACCTTCAAATATGGAAGGAGCCAAGGTAGGAGCTGTAGAAGATCTAGTCTGGGGTTGATCAAGAATGACTGGTCAGATCTGAGAGAGGGCTTGGCTGACTAACATAGCAGTTGAGGCTAGGGTAGGTAAACTAGGACTAAGGGGTGCAGTAGCTGGAGCAACGGTAGCTGTACTCTGCACATGAAGATACGGCTTTAAAAGATTTATAAAATCAGTAATGATTTCTCCCCCATATTGCATAGCCTTTTCAAAATCATCCTTATTCTCCATGAACATGTCCAACAATCTAGTGAACTCTGTAAGCTTCTGAACTTGAGCTTTAAAAGATTGAGTTACTGGAGGGATTTTCAGGTTTTTCACAAGATACTTAAAGTGATTTTTCATGTCACTTTAAGAAAAATATGGGTGAGATAAAAGTATATATTCTTGGTGATTTCTTGTTGAGTATCATTGGAAATCTTGGAATGAATTCTAACCAGGTCCAAAGCTCGATCACTATTCTTAACAACTTATGAAAAAGGAGATAGATCCAATCCACTGAAATAATTCTGAATTTCTTCCTTGATTATGGATCTAAGCACAGAATCATCCAAAAAGGGAACAAAAGTCTGACCAGAGGGAGGAGAAACCTTGACAGCTTTGATTAGAACTTTGAGCTATTTCAAAACTTTTTGCATACATCCAGTGTACTCATCTGTGGGCTTATTCTGATTTTCTACAAGCTCTCTCATGCGTTGCATCATCTTTGTGTGTCTTGTTCGAATATTTTCATCAAAAGATAACAGATAAGGATGCACTTGAGACACAATATCTCTAGAAATGTTGGAAACATCTGGTTCAGGAGAAGCAGTAACAGGGACAGGAGCAGAAACAGGAGAAGGCACTGATCTTGAAGACAATTCTGTTTGCAAGTTTTCCACCAAACCTTTCAAATTTGAAACATCAGCACTATGAAACTTATTTTCAAATCTGACTTCTTGTATTTCACCGATCATCCTTGGTTGAATATGAAGAATAATATTTTCCAAAAGAATAGATGCTTCTTATTGACTTAGTTGAGTCACTGGACGATGTTGAGAGGATATAATCTTCTCAACTCCATCCAAGATAGTGTCTCCAAAGACTTTTAAGTCATCCTTAGTTACAAAAGATTGTTGCTCGGGTAAGAAGGTAGATGAAGGTAGTGGTACAGGTTCTGATGTATATTCTGGTTGCAGTTCAGAATTAGTTTCAGTTTCATATTCAGATTGAGGTTGAGGTTGAGGCTCTGATTCTTGTTCTGGGTGAGCTACTGACCTCAATTGAAACAAGGAAGTGAGATCTATACCAGTTGAACTCACTTTCTATGATTCACTCACATCATAAAAGCTTGGAAATTTATATCGAGTATACACAGAATATGTAACAGTTGGTTGAGAAGCATCAGTATATCCAGCTTATACAATCTCAAGGTTTTGAGGTTCCTCCCCCTCAAAATGTTCTTCCATTTCAGATTCTTAAGGCATAGCTTCATGATCAAGATCCACAGGATCAGCTCTAATCTCTTCAGCAAATTCTTGCCTTTCCAACTGAAAGGAAATTTCCATCCTCTCTTCATCAGAGGGTATGTACTCAGAAACCGACTGTTCCACTGGTTGTGCTTCCAGACTTACTTCTTTTTCAACAGGGAGATCTTCTTCATCATGATCTGTCTCTTCCATGGCATGCTGCTCTAAACCATGGAAAACCAATTCTCTTGCATCCTTAGGATGAGTTTCTGGAGTAACATCCTCACTAGAAGCAGGAGCTTCTTCCTATCTAAGAACAACAGGAGATTCTTCTTCTCTAAAAACATCAACAACTTCCTCTCTAAGAGGTATTTCAGCTGGAAAATTAGCAAGGACAACAATACTTTCCTTTTCAACAGGAGATGCTTCCTCTTGAGGTATTTCAGCCTCTTCTCTAGGTGGTACATCAGCTTCCACTTCCTCTTCTTCTGCTTCTTCTGAATACTCAGCCACTTCATCTGGTTCCAAACCAGGATCAGTAATGTTCTTATGCCTTCTTGGATAATCAAAAGGATTATAATTATTATAAAGATGATCATTATCCTCAACCCACTGCTTCTTACAAGGGTTCCATTTAATTTTCATCCTTCTGATAATAGGATTGGATAAACAGAAATCAAAATCCTCTAGCTTTTATTCATTTGGTCCAACCACTCCTTTGGAAACTAACATGGCCGAAATCATCCTTGAGTAAATCATGGAGGGGGATTTGGAAGTGACTTTAATCAGCTCACATATATGGTTAATGACATATTTTCAAATATTGATCTTATGGCCATTCTTCAACAGGTAAATCAGGAACACATCCTGATACTTCATCATAGAAAAATCTCATTTTCTTGGACTAATCAAATTCTGAACAAATTTGAACAACAATCTTGTCTCCCAATCCAATTCATCTGCTATGGCCCTTCACTTGGTTCCATTCCCAATAAGGATTTCCAAAGAATTATCCAGGTCAAATATGTCATTTGAAGGAGAAGGGTCTCTTTGGTAATCATTACACACTCCTTCATGTGGAATCCTCAGACATGCAGCCCATAACCTTGAAGAAAATGAACACTTTTTTCCCTTGACCCATCTTGTTACCATATATATTTCTCTAGCATCAAAGGAAAACTTTACATACTGGTAAAATTGACACACCAACCTTGGATAAATTGGTCTATCTTTCCTAGAGAACCATTCAATCCATCTTTGTCCTCTTAAGATTTTCAGGACCAAAGACTTCCTAGACAACAGCCACTCAGGGAAAATCCCTTTTTCAGGTACTACAGTATGGCTTACAAGGTTCGAATTCAGGGCTACTTCGAGTTCTATCCTCGGTTCCCTCTTCTGTTTCTTAGAGAGGTGCTTCTCAGATGTGGGTGAAGATGGAAGCTTCATCCCTGGCATTCACTGAGAGAGAAGGAGAGAAGGTTTTCAAGGTAAACAGTGTTCGAGAGAGAGTTAGAAGGAGAGATCATGGGTAAGGAACCGAGTGAAAACCCTTATGTTTTATCATTTGAGAATGTCAAGCATCATAAAAACAAAAATGTGGGAAAGTAAACAGCGGTGAAATAAAAATTACCATGATGCGGGTTAAAATAAATATATAAAGAATATTCACGGTGAGACAGTGTATAGGCATTACTGTGCGATGAGAAATAGTCGTCACGGTGAGATAGTTGATGGTCGTCACAGTGAGATAGTGACCATTCTATGCAGTCACGGTGAGACAGTGAGTGAACTGTTCTGTCACGGTGAGACAGTAAAGTGAAAGACTGTGAACACAAGGTGCTAACTGTGAGACTGTAAGCATGAAACAGTAACTGAGAAACAGTGAACATGAAACCGTAAAGTAAAATATAGCAAAATAGTAAATAGTAAGATCTGTAAGATGTCTATTTGTGATTAATCATACCAAGATCATGTATGATGTAGTCCAATCTCTCAGAATTTAATGGTTTAGTGAATATATCAGCAAGTTGATAATCAGTACCAATAAATTACAAAGTGATATCACTTTTTTGATAATGATCCCTCAAAAAGTGATGTCTTACATCAATATGCTTTGTCCTAGAATGTGAAACTGGATTCTTTGAAATGTTAATAGCACTTGGGTTGTCACAATTTATTGGGACATGTCTGAATTGATATCCATAGTCTAGTAAAGTGTGTTTAATCCACAAAATTTGTGCACAACAACTGCCAGCAACTATGTATTCAGCTTATGCAGTATATAACGCAACATAATTTTGTTTCTTACTACACGATGATACTAGTGACTTGCCAAAAAAGTGACATGTTCCAGAGGTTTGTTTTCTATCTAACTTACATCCAGGAAAATCAGCATCAGAATAACTAACAAGTTCAAAATATTGTCCTTTTGGATAGAACAGTCCTAAACTAGGAGTATGCTTGAGGTATTTGGAAATTCTATTTACAACATTTAAATGGGACTCTTTAGGGTTTTCTTGAAAACGAGCACACATACACACACTAAACATAATATCAGGACGACTAGTAGTCAAGTAGAGTAGACTTCCAAACATTCCTCTATAAGTGGTTTGATCAACATATTTTCCATCTTCATCAAGATCCAACTTACTGGTGGTACTCATGGTAGTGTCACTACTTTTATTGATATCCAATCCAAAACATTTTAAAAGATCTCTAGTATATTTACTTTGAGTTAAAAAAATTCCATCATTGTTTTCAAAGATTTTAAATCCAATAAAGAATTTAATTTCACCCATTAAACTCATTTTAAATTCATTTTGCATCATTTTAGAAAAATCAGTACATAAAGAAGTTTTTTAAGATCCAAAAATAATATCATCTACATAATTTTTTACAAATAAAACATCTTTAGAAATTCGTTTTATAAAAAGATTCGGATCAACTATTCCTTTTGTAAAACCTTTAGAAATTAGAAATGTACTTAATCTATCACTCCTATCTCCTGGATCTTACTTTAAACCATATAAAGCTTTTGATAATTTGAAAATATTATTTGGAAAATGAGGGCTTGTAAATCCAGGTGGTTGTTCAACAAAAACATCCTCAGCTATAAACCCATTTAAGAATGCACTCTTGACATCCATTTGATATAGTTTGAAATTTAGATGTGCAGCATAAGCAAGTAAGATCCTAATGGATTCTAGTCTGGTTACTGGAGCAAAAGTCTCCTCATAGTCAACTCCTTCTTCTTGACTGTAGCCTTCTGAAAATAATCTATCCTTGTTTCTAACTATATTTCTAGCTTCATCTACTTTAATTCTGAACACCCATTTAGTGCCTATGGTGAAAGTGACCTTAGGTCTTTCTACTAGTTTCCAAAAATTATTCCTTTCAAATTTATTGAGTTCTTCTTGCATAGTAATTACCCAAAATTCATCATTAATAGCATCATTAATGTTTTTAGGTTCAAGCTGTGACAAGAAGGCTGGATGTTCAACCTGATTTCTGAGAGAAGCTCTAGTCTGTGTCCCTCTACCAACAACAACATCTAAAGGATGATTCTTTAGAATCCTAGTTGATCTAGTAATGGTAGAGCTAGAAATTTCAGGTTCTCTTCTAGGTTCGGGTTCATTAGGAGCAGATTTTGAAATATTTCCAGAATTGGTTGTCTTTACAGCAGGTTCATTGATTTTATCATTAAGGTTCAGAACAGATAAATCTTCTTCAAGATTTTCAAGAGATGACTTTGGTTCATGTGGATCGGTTTCATCAAATTTGATGTGAACAAATTCTTCCACACACTTGGTTCTCTTATTGAAAACTCTATAGGCTTTTCTAGTTATAGAATATCCTAAAAAGATTTCTTCATCACTCTTAGAAGAAAACTTATCCAGATTATCCTTGGTATTAATAATAAAGATTTTACAACCAAAAACTTTAAAGCAATTGACATTAGGCTTTATATTATTCCATAGTTCATAAGGGTTCTTCTTGAGAACAGGTCTGAATAAGACTCTATTGATGATATAACTAGCTGTATTTATAGCCTCAGCCCAAAATAAATAGGCAGGTCATACTCATTAAGAAGGGTTCTTGATATTTCTTAAAGGGTTATATTCCTTCTTTCTACTACACCATTCTGCTGAGGTGTCCTAGGAGTAGAAAGGTTGTGACTGTATCCATTGTGTGAGCAATAAGATTCAAATTCTTGATTTTCAAACGCACGACCATGATCACTTCTCAGGGTTTTAATCTTAAGTCCACTAAGGTTTTCTAAAGTCATGGAGTATTTAACAAAGTAAGAGAAAGCGTTACTTTTGTGGGCTAAGAAATATACTCAAGTATATCTAGAAAAGTCATCCACTAAGACATAGACATAGTACTTCCCATTTAAGCTAGAAACACTAGATGGTCTAAACAAGTCCATGTGAACCAACTCGAGAGGTTGAGAAGTTGAAACTTCTTTCATTGATTTGAAAGAGATTTTGTGTTGTTTTCCCTTTTGACAGGGATTACAAACTTTGTCATTTGGAAACTCTAGTTTGGGTAAGTCTCTAACTAAGTTCTTCCTAGTCAGTTTTATAAGTGAGTGTATATGGCAGTGTCCTAATCTACTATGCCATAAACAAGATGTAGGATCGAAATATAGTATGAGATGCTCAAAATAAAAGAGAGGGGTGAATTGTATTCTTTAAAACATCCTTTGGAACCTTTAAAGTTAGTTAAGAATAACTATGTTTTCCTTAAGCAAAGGAAAAGGGATAAGTTTAACAAAGTAAAACTAAGTAAATTCACAACACCTCTAACACCGAACTAAACTTGGAAAAGTAGGTTCCAGAAATATGGTTCCGGAGATTGAAACTTAACAAACAATTACAATATGAGATTCTACCTTAAAGCATATAGAATATAAATGAATCAGAGTAAGTAAGGAAGTATAAGAAAGTTATACTTTCCTTAAGATACAAATTACAGCGGAATAAAAACAAGTAGTAAAACTACTAGTAACAAGATATAAGTCTTTTAACCCAAAGAGAAGGGTATCAAACAACCTTGGATAAAGGTTCCTTGATTTATACTTTCAAGCAAGTCTGTCTTACCCACACCAGGGTAAGCCCTCGATACGAAGATCGGAGTCTCTGCCTTGCTATCCCCGCAAGCCCTCAACTTCAAGGTAGTTGGCAACCTCTGTCTTCCTCAGCAAGGAATCCCTCGATCTTTAAGGTAGTCAGCACCTCTGTCTTCCTATCCCCGGAAGCCCTCGAATGTAATCACCAACATTCGGAGTCGCACGAAGCTTTGAGAGTTAATAAGAGCCTCTCTCTCTAGAAATCACTTCAAGCAAATTTTTCAGGCTTTCAGCACTTTCATCAGCTATCAGCTTATGCATCACCTATGAGCTCTTTCAAATGAGCTTCTATTTATAGGTAAGGTCGGCTCCTTCTCCAAAGGTCATATTTTCCTTAAAGATCGGAGGGACCTGTACACGTGTCACTTAGACAACAGTTAGTTTATAACAAAACAGACGACATCGTTTTATAACAAAACAAGTGTAACAGAATGTACGACATCGTTTTAAACTCTAAAAAAAATGTTTGGAATGAAAACTTCGGAGTGAAGGTTCAGAGTGAATAAATTCAGAGTGTATAAAACAAAGATAATCAGATTCTGTTTAATAGGTGAATTCAGAATGAGAATTCGGAATAGGAATTCGTCATCAGAAATCGTAATGAGAATTCATCATCAGAATTCGTAATGAGAATTCGTCATCAGAATTCGTAATGAGAATTCTTCATCAGAATTCGTAATGGGAATTCAGAATGAGATTTCTTCATTAGAATTCGTAATGGAAATTCTTCATTGGAATTCGTAATAAGAATTCAGAATGGGATTTCTTCATTAGAATTCGTAATGAGAATTCTTCTTCAGAATTCGTAATGAGAATTTGGAATGGAATTTTTTCATTAGAATTCGTAATGAAAATTCTTCTTCAGAATTCGAATCCTGAATCTGGAATAGAACTTAGTTAAAGTTCATATCCGTAATTCGAAATGAAATTTCCTTATAGTTCTTGTCCAAAACCTAATCCTAAAACAGAATTCTTTATATCAAAGTTTCAACGATTCTGAGAAAATGAATCCGAATCTTATACTTAAGAAAAATATGGATGAAAATATGATAAGGGCAATTCTTCTTATAAAAGCGATTTTCCTTAATAAAGCAATTTTCCTTATAAAAACAATTTTCCTTAAGAAAACAATTTTCCTTAAAGATAAGGTGTTTGTGATTTTCAAAACAAGAAGGAATGGAAAAGTCATAAGGAAAACCTTATTGACTCAACAATCTCCCCCTTTTTGGAAAGCACAAACATCCTTACGAAAAAGCTATTCTAAGAAGAAAGAAACACATTAAGGCTTATCTCCCTTTGCATTAAGGATATTGACGAATACGACTAACTCCCCCTTAGGCTTTGAAACTCTAAGGATCGTACTCAGATTCCTGGAGTGATAGATAAGAAAGTCCTCTTTAATGAAAAAGCTCCCTCTTAACAAACTCTTATTAGAGTTCTTTTTCCTTGGGTATATTTTCTTTCTCCCTCTTTGATAAACTCTTATTAGAGTTCTTCTTTTTCTTAAGGATCTTTTCCTTATCCCCTTTGTGATTTTCAAAAAGAATTGAAGGGAATGGAAAAACTTAACAAAGTACCTGAGATATTAGTAATGACAACAAAAAGAAACAAGAACCACAATTTTCATTAAAATTTGTAATCTCAGCAATAAAAAAATTACAACAAAAAGATCAGATTGGGTTATTTCGGATCTTTTTCCTTAGACATGAGCCCATTTAGAATAGTCTTGATCTTCTTTAGGTCCTTATGATCCTCTTCAGCTTTCTTCCCTATGGCAACTATTCTTTCGGATTGGGCTTCAATTATTTCTTCCTGAGCCTTCAACTTTTCTTCCCGAGCTTTCATCTTCTCTTCCTGAGTCTTCATCCTTTCTATAAAATCGATCTGATGATCCATTTCAAATTTCCAATTTTGAGAAACAGAATTGTGCTTCCCATTCAGATCTCTCACTTCCTGAATCCGAAAGTTCTTTTCCTCTGTCAACTTCTCTTCAAAGGATGCAGTCAGCTCATTAATCTTCTTGTCCTCGGTTTCAAAGGCATCCTTAACGTTATCTTGAAACTCATCGAAAAGCCTCATCTCTTCCACAGTCTTCTTAGACCAGCTTGTCATCCTCTTGAAAGATCTTTTATGAGCTTCATAACCAATAAAGAAGTTTTTGAACTGTGCCTCAATCTCAACGCACTTATCCATAACCATGGATACAGAGTCTGTTTTCAGATTCAACGCATGTTGAAGCATCTGGTATCGTGAATCAATACTTGAGAAGGTCGGAATGGTTCCTACCAACTTCTTCAAAGACTGAACAACAAAATCATGCCCCAGAGAGGACGACTCCGAATCCGAAACTTTGCTAGGAGAATTTTCTTCCTCAATAAGATCCAACTTTCTTTTCGAAGAACTACCAGCTTCCTTCCTCTTTCTTACTTCTGAGCTCGGAGTCTCGGTAAGAATTTTCTTTACCTTGTCTTTTTCCGGAATTGAAACCTGTTCCGGAGATCTCTTCTCACTATCAGAGACATGAACAATATTATCTTCCTGATCAGCAGCTTCTATATTTTCCTTCTGAGCAGCATCAAGTAAAAGATGTTCTTCTTCTCTCAGATAAGAAACTTCTTCTTCACCTTTCTCTTCTTCCATTGTCGGAGTAACAAGATTCAAGGATTCAGCTTCAGAAGTTCGGAGCGATAAGTGTTCCGAAGAAGTTCCCTTGTACTCATCTACTTGTTTTAGCACATCTCCTGTCTCACCACTTCCTTCAGCAGCCTCTTCAATTTGTTCCACTTGCTCTACTTCCTCATTATTAGTAGCAACAGCTTGTTCCGGAGCAACGAGATTTCTTCCTGGAGTCTCAGGTAGAGATTCCAGGGAGAAGGATCTTGGAACTGGAATTGTTGCTGAAACCATTTCATTGAACTTTAACAACGCTTGAACAACCTCGGCTTCTGACATCTTCTTCTTAAGCTTCTTCTCCTTTTCTTGCTTTTCAAGCTCATCAGCCGTTTTCTCCTTCAAAGCCTTAGCCTCCGCAGGGTTCAATCCGAACTGTGGATCCCCTTATTTCCTTGTTTCTTTATCTGCTCTCCACTTTGCAACAACCTCATCAGGATAGGCTTTCTTCTTCTTAGGCTTTGGAGGTGCGGAATGAAATTTCTTAGACTTAGGATCTTCTGCTTCTACTTCCACTTGTTTCAGCTTTCTCTTCCTTATCGGCTTAGAGGATTCCAGATCAGCAGCCTTCGGAACCGTTTCTTCTTGATTAGGCAAGTCAACAAACTCTCCAATCTTCTTGTTGAAAGCCACATCCATCCTCTTAAGAGTTTCATCACTAACCAACAAGATTTTACACACCCTTGGTTTAGATCTGCAAGCTTCCTTGAAAGATTTTAAGCACCAAACTATGAGCTTTGATAATATTGCAGGGTACATTACGATCTGAGCTCTGAGATTTCATTTCTTAAGGTTCTCAATAGTTATAAGAATGTGCCTCATGAGGTTAAAATTCCTTAGATTTATCAGGAAATCTAAGATATAGATGTCACTTTTCTTCAGGCTGTCCTTATCACCTTTTCTCGGTACGATTAGTCCTTGCACCCATAATTCCAGAATCCGAAAATTTGTAGATAGACTTGCAATTTTCGGAGCCTTATCATCAGCCAGTCCGAGTGTTTCTAAGGCTTTCTCTTTGTTGAAGCTACCCTTGGAATCCGGCAATACGTGAGAAATAAATTCAGCTTCACCTTCATAAGTTAACCCTACCAAGCTTGCAGCCTTGGTGTAAGAAAGCTTATATGTCTTGCCATACGATTTGAAAGAAAAATTCTCTCTGTCATCTCCCTTAAAGAAAGAAACTGATTCATAAAATTCGACAAGTAAATCAGAATATTCTTCGTCTTGATTCCCGGTTTTAGATACCGCAACATCCTCCCAGCCATTCAACTTGATGTTCTTTGAGATAAGGGAATCATAATTGTTGAAGAAATCCGGATGGAGTAACCTTTCTCTGTATACTAACCACTGAGAAATAGGCTTGGTTGAAGACATTTCTTGAGAAGCTAACTCTGCAGACATTCGGATCTGAAGTCCTCTGAGAAATTCGGAACGGAGAAGTCTGAAGTTCAGAATGGCCTTAAAACAGAGGGTCAGAACTTCAGCACGCGAAAGCTTGAAACCGATGTGGGACTAGAATTTAGGTCCCCTTTATATAGGCAACGAGATGACGGTTCAACTTCCTCGGTTGATCTAACGGTTTTGAATGATCTGAGATCAAATCTGACGGTTGAGAGCTTGAATCCGATCTTTTTGAGGTTTTTATTAAATCAACGAGTTAAGAAAACTGTAATCCGAAAGCTTAGTACAAGAAAATTCCAGCAAGTAAAATTTGACTACGAAAACATGAGTAGGGAGATCATACCTTTCGGATTGGCTTAGGAAAATTATTCGTAATGGGTAATATAAAGATGACTACGAAAAACTCAATACGAAAAACTAAATACGAAAAACAAATTTTAGAAAATCCAGTATGAAAAACAAACTTAAAAAAAACTTAGTACGAAAAACTTAGTACGAAAAACTTAGTACGAAAAACCTAGTACGAAAAACTTAGTACGAAAAACTTAGTATGAAAAACTTAGTACGAAAAACTTAGTACGAAAAACTTAGTACGAAAAACGTAGTACGAAAAACTTAGTACGAAAAACTTAGAAGGTTCGGTACGAAAATCCGATTATGAAAATACCAGTACGAAATCTTCCATTCCGGATGTTTTCAATGTGAATACTTCCATTCCAGAAATATTCTGTACGAAAATATCCATTCTGGAAAATTGTAGTTCCGAAAGTTCCATTCCGGAAATATTCGTTCCAAAAAGTTTGAAAACAAATTTTGAAAAACTTTGTTTAGACAAACAATCAAATGTACTCCCCCTATGAAAAAGAGTTTATTACTGTAAGGAGAATTTTTCAACAGTAAGTTAATTAAGAAAGATTACCTTACGGTTATCATTCATAACTTATGTTTAATATATTCAAGTCTATCAGAAGGCAAATATTTTGTGAAAATATCAGCAAGTTGATCTTGCATTCCGATAAACTGAAGAATAATATCTCCTTTTAGTGTGTGATCCCTAAGAAAGTGATGCCTAATATCTATGTGTTTTGCACGGGAGTGATGTGCAGGGTTTCTACTTAGGGCAATGGCAGTTGTGTTATCACACAAAATTTGAGTTTTGGTAAAACTCAAGCCATAGTCTGTGAGTGTGTGTTGCATCCACAACACTTGTGCACAACAACTTCCAGCTGCTACATATTCAGCTTCAGCAGTGGAGAGTGCTACAGAATGTTGCTTCTTACATGACCATGAAACTAGAGAATCTCCTAAGAAATGACAAGTTCTTGATGTACTTTTTCTATCCATTCTACATCCACCAAAGTCAGCATCAGAAAAGCTTTTTAGAACAAAATCATTTCCATAAGTATAAAATAATCCTAGATCCATGGTTTACTTAAGGTAGCGAAAAATTCTTTTTACTGCCTTTAAGTGAGATTCCTTAGGATTGGATTGATATCTTGCACATAAGCATACTGAAAACATTATGTCTGGTCGACTAGATGTTAAGTAAAGTAGACTTCCAATCATACCTCTAAAAGATGTTTGATCTACTGGTTTCTCAGCTTCGTCAATATCTAAAGAGTTTGAGGTACCAATGGGAGTACTTATACTCTTAGTGTTGTCATAAACATACTTTTTAAGAAGATCTTTAATATACTTATGTTGAGATATGTAGGTTCCTTCTGGTTTTTGAGAAATTTGAAAACCAAGGAAAAATGTTAACTCACCCATCATACTCATTTCAAACTCAGATTTCATTAGACTTGCAAAAGAGTCAGTCAAAGATTGCTGAGTTGAACCAAATATAATGTCATCAACATAAATTTGAACAATCAAAACATTTTTCTTATCTTTCTTTATAAAAAGGGTTGGATCTGCATTTCCCTTAACATAGTTATTTTGAAGCAAAAATCCAGTAAGTCTATCATACCATGCTCGTGGGGCTTGTTTAAGGCCATACAATGCTTTGGTAAGTCTAAAACCATGATTCAAATGTTTTGTATCTTCAAAGCCAGGAGGTTGTTCAACAAAAACTTCCTCTTGAACATAACCGTTAAGAAAAGCACATTTCACATCCATTTGAAATAGTTTGAAATTAAAGAATGCTGCAAAGGCAAGTAGAATACGGATAGATTCAAGTCTAGCTACTGGAGCATAGGTTTCTTCATAGTCTATTCCTTCTTGCTGATTATAGCCTTTAGAAACAAGTCTAGCTTTATTTCTAACAATGAATCCATTTACATCATATTTATTTCTGAAAACCCATTTTACTCCAATAATAGAAGTTTCCTTAGGTCTTTCAACCAAAGTCCAGACTTTATTCCTTTCGAATTCATTTAGTTCATCTTGCATGGCTTTAATCCAATCATCATCACCTAAAGCTTCATCAGTGCTTTTAGGTTCTAAATGGGAAAGAAATGATAGATGTTATACTTCATTTCTTAAGGAACTTTTAGTCCTTAAATGTTGATTTACATCACTAATGATACTATCACTGGTATGATTCTTAAGAAACGCCTGATTTGGGTTTTGTAAAATCTGTTCATCAACATAGGGAAGAAAGTCTTCTGGGGTAAATGTTTAAGAATTATCTTCTTGAACAATTTCCTTATCAGAAGGTTCTTCTATCAAAGGATGATAATCAGTTTTTGAAAACACATCCGAAGATGTAAGTTGAGATGTTTTAAAAACAAAAGGATCTGATTCATCAAATTTTACATGAACTGTTTCCTCAAGAGTACAAGTATTTTTATTGAAAACTCTCTAAGCCTTAGAGGTTGTGGAATAACCTAAGAAAATCCCTTCATCTGATTTTGGTGCGAATTTATGTAAGTTATCTTTAGTATTCAAAATGAATACTTTGCAACCAAAAAACTTGAAGTAGGAAAGTCTTGGTTTTCTACCATTCCATAACTCATAAGGAGTTTTATTAAGAAAAGGTCTAATCAAAACTTGATTTATAGTATAACAAGCAGTACTTACAGCTTCAGCCCAGAAATGTTTAGCAATAGAATATTCACTCAACATGGTTCTAGTTATTTCTTGAAGAATTATATTTCTTCTTTCAACTACACCATTCTGTTGAGGAGTTCTAGGTGCTGAAAAATTGTGAGTAATACCTTTCTTACTACAAAAAGTTTCAAAATATGAATTTTGAAATTCTCCTCCATGATCACTATGAATAGTTTTCAATGGAAGGTTTTTCTCATTTTAAACTTGAGCTCTAAAACTTTTGAAATAAGAAAAAGCTTCAGATTTCTTTGCTAGAAAATAGACCCAAGTAAATCTAGTGTAATCATCAACTAGAACAAACACATAGTATTTTCCTCCAATGATTCCAGTTTGTGTTGGACCAAAAAGATCCATGTGCACTAACTGTAATGCATCGGTTGTTGAGACTTCACCGATTTAATTAAAACTAGATTTATGTTTCTTGCCATATTGACGAGGATCACAAACTTTAGAAGAATCAAATCTAAGCTCCGGTAGATCCTTAACTAGTTTCTTCTTAGAGAGTTTACATCGGTTCCTAAGGTTACAGTGTCCTAGTCTTCTATGCCATAACCAAGAATGATCTTCCATTGCACTTAGGCAAGGTAAATCTTGGCTTCTTAGGTCTTCTAGGTTTAAGGTGTAAACATTCTCTTGCCTATTGGCTGAGAGAATAAATTTTTCCTTGGAATTGTGAACTAAGCATTTATCATTCCTAAAATTCACAAGGTAACCTTCATCACATAACTGACTTATGCTAATGAGGTTGTGCTTAAGACCTTTAACAAAAAAGAACATTTTAAATCAAGGTTTTACCTAAAAGAACAATATTACCAATACCAACAATCTCTCCCTTAGCATTGTCTTCGAAAGTTACCTTTCCTCCTTTCGTTTTGATAATCTTTTCAAAAAAGCTTTTGTTACCAGTCATGTGCCGGGAACATCCACTATCCATGTACCATGTATTGTTGTTGGTACTTTCTTTATTTTCCTGAAATCAAGAAGAAAATTAGACTTTCGGAATCCAAACTTGTTTGGATCCGAGATTTCCAGACAATAAAATTTTAGGTACCCACATCTTCTTTGAAAAGTAAGCTTTGTGAAAACCAAGAGATTGGGTTTTATTTAAGGAACAACTTTTTGCCCAGTGACCACCACATTGACACTTGGTACAAAATGGGGCACTTTGAGGAACAAAATAATTGTTACTAAAAACTGGTTTTCCATGGGTATAACCAAATCCGGATTTATTTCTTAAAGGTCATATTTGGGAATACATCTTATCAAAATTTTCTTTACCATGGGTAAAGTTTGATAAACACTTATTTAATGAAAAAATTTCGGACATGAGTTTTACAACCAAGTTTTTATCCTCAAAATCATTAGTTTTGGAACTAGAGTTAGGCTCGAAAACATTTTTCTTAGAAATTACTTTTTCTAATTCTTTAGGAAGTTTATTCTTCTCAGAACTTAATTCCTCAAGATTTTTTGAAATATTTTCAAAATCAGCATTTTTCTTATCAAGATCTTTAGAAAGATCTGATATCTCTTTAGTTAGAATAGAATTCCTAGAGTTTGCCTTATCAAGTTTCTTATTGAGTTTGGAATTCTCAATCTCAAGAAGTTCAGAAAACCTAGAGACTTCTTCATAAGTAGGTAAAGTATTTTCCTCATTAGAAGATGATTCTTTATCAGAAGAATTATAATATTCACTATCATTAGAATTTAAAGAAACATTGGTCAATGATTCAACATTTCATACCTTAGCCATAAGACAATGATTATCAATAGGTAATCTGGCTAAAAGACCAAGATTCTTCGGTCCTGAAGATTCATAGTCAGAAGATTCATCTGAAGAGTCACCACCACTGGCACTCCAGGTGTCATTAGATTTCAGATCTTTCTTAGCTTTGGCTTTATAATACTTCTTCCTGTTCCTGTCTGAATGTCTTTCCTTCCTTTCTTTCTTCTTGAGCATAGGGCAATCTGGTCTAATATGTCCAGCTCTTTTACATTCATAACAAGTAACTTATCCATCTTTCTTGTCTTTCCTATCCTTCTTCTTATACTTAGATTGAAAATTTCTTTGCCCAGCTATCTTGTTCATCCTTCGAGCAAGATTGGCTAATTCATTTTCTGAAACTTCACTCTCACTAGATTTGGATTGGAAAATGACTTTCTTAGATTTGGATCTAGTAACTATTTCAGGAGTCTTAGCTTTCATCTGATTTGAAGTTGTAGTAAAAGCAACAGTACCATTTCCATTCTTCTTCTTGATGTTGTCAGCATCTCTCTTCATTCTTGTTTCATGTTGTAGAAGAGTTCCAAATAATTCATCAAGAGTAATTTGAGTAACCTTCCTGTTCTCATCTATTGTTGTTCTCTTGGATTCCCACTCATTGGGCATAATATCAATTATCTTGTCTACAAGAGCTTCATCATCTAAACCTTTCTCTCCCATAGATTGTAGACTGTTGACAATAGTCATAAACCTTTGTTGCACTTTACAGATAGGTTCTCCATAAGGAAAATTGAAGCCATGATATTCAGCTCTAAGCATAGCTCTTCTAGTCTCAATCACTTTAGAAGTCCCAAAGTGTGTAACCTCTAACTTCTTCCATATACAATTAGCTGCTTCACAAGAAGAAATTTGGCTATATATATTTCTAGTCATTGAACATAGTAAAGTATTGCGTACCTTATAGTTGAGTTGATATTCTTGCTTTTCCTGGTTAGTAAAGGTTCTGACTTCCTTGTCAGGAATTTTATAATCACCAGTAAGCATAACAAAATTTTCTACTCCAGTATTAATAACAAATGTCTTCATACGATCTCTCCAGTATTCATAATCATTGCCATCAAAGATAGGTGGTCTTGTAGGATTCAGATTGTCAATAGATCCAACATTAATTCCTGCCATACTTAATATAACTTGGATATAAACTTGTTAGTAGTAAAGATTCGTAATAACAAAGTTCGGAATGAGAAGAGTTCGGAATGACAAAAGTTCGGAATGGAAAAGTGAGCAAGAAAAACTTATTTGTGAGTATAAGTATTTCAGTAACCGGCTCTGATACCAAATGTAAGATTGGTATAGAGTAAGAGGTTTCCAACCTCTGATACCAATTGTAGGATCGAAATATAGTATGAGATGCTCAAAATACAAGAGGGGGGGGGTGAATTTTATTCTTTAAAAATTCCTTTGGAACCTTTAAAGTTAGTTAAGAATAACTATGTTTTCCTTAAGCGAAGGAAAAGGGATAAGTTTAACAAAGTTAAACTAAGTAAATTCACAACACCTCTAACACCGAACTAAACTTGGAAAAGTAGGTTCCGGAAATATGGTTCCGGAGATTGAAACTTAATAAACAATTACAATATGAGATTCTACCTTAAAGCGTATAGAATCTAAATGAATCAGAGTAAGTAAGGAAGTATAAGAAAGTTATACTTTCCTTAAGATACAAATTACAGCGGAATAAAAACAAGTAGTAAAACTACTAGTAACAAGATATAAGTCTTTTAACCCAAAGAGAAGGGTATCCAACAACCTTGGATAAAGGTTCTTTGATTTATACTTTCAAGCAAGTCTGTCTTACCCACACCAGGGTAAGCCCTCGATACGAAGATCGGAGTCTCTGTCTTGCTATCCCCGCAAGCCCTCAACTTCAAGGTAGTTGGTAACCTCTGTCTTCCTCAGCAAGGAAGCCCTCGATCTTTAAGGTAGTCAGCACCTCTGTCTTCCTATCCCCGGAAGCCCTCGAATGTAATCACCAACATTTGGAGTCACACGAAGCTTTGAGAGTTAATAAGAGCCTCTCTCTCTAGAAATCACTTCAAGCAAATTTTTCAGCCTTTCAGCACTTTCATCAGCTATCAGCTTATGCATCAGCTATGAGCTCTTTCAAATGAGCTCCTATTTATAGGTAAGGTCGGCTCCTTCTCCAACGGTCATATTTTCCTTAAAGATCGGAGGGACCTGTACACGTTTCACTTAGACAACGGTTAGTTTATAACAAAACAGACGACATCGTTTTATAACAAAACAAGTGTAACAGAATGTACGACATCGTTTTAAACTCTAACAAAAAGGTTCGGAATGAAAACTTCGGAGTGAAGGTTCAGAGTGAATAAATTCAGAGTGTATAAAACAAAGATAATCAGATTCTGTTTAATAGGTGAATTCGGAATGAGAATTTGGAATAGGAATTCGTCATCAGAAATCGTAATGAGAATTCATCATCAGAATTCGTATTGAGAATTTGTCATCAGAATTCGTAATGAGAATTCTTCATCAGAATTCGTAATGGGAATTCGGAATGAGATTTCTTCATTAGAATTCGTAATGGGAATTCTTCATTGGGATTCGTAATAAGAATTCGGAATGGGATTTCTTCATTAGAATTCGTAATGAGAATTCTTCTTCAGAATTCGTAATGATAATTTGGAATGGAATTTCTTCATTAGAATTCGTAATGAAAATTCTTCTTCAGAATTCGTATCCTGAATCTGGAATAGAACTTAGTCAAAGTTCATATCCGTAATTCGGAATGAAACTTCCTTGTAGTTCTTGTCCAGAACCGAATCCTAAAACAGAATGCTTTATATCAAAGTTTCAACGATTCCGAGAAAATGAATCCGAATCTTATACTTAAGAAAAATATGGATGAAAATATGATAAGGGTAATTCTTCTTATAAAAGCGATTTTCCTTAAGAAAGCAATTTTCCTTATAAAAACAATTTTCCTTAAGAAAACAATTTTCCTTAAAGATAAGGTGTTTGTGATTTTCAAAACAAGAAGGAATGGAAAATTCATAAGGAAAACCTTATTGACTCAACAGAAGACTCTTTATGAAAAGCATTTAAACAAGTAACATTTTTCTTAGCGAAAGAATTTAAATCAACAGTATAAACATTTTCATTTCTCAAAGTAGAAAATACTAAAACATTCTTAGAATTAAAAACATTACAAGAATCATTTTCAAACATAAAATTAATGCCATCATCACATAATTGTGAAATACATAACAGATTATATTTTAGTCCATCAACAAATAGAACATTAGAAATTAGAACTGAATCAGTGTTACCAATTTGGCCTAGGCCTATGATTTTTCCATTAGAATTATCACCAATGGAGACATGGACTCCATAAATCTTGATTAGGCTCTTGAAGCATGAGTAATCCCCAGACATATGTCTTGAACATCCACTTTCCAAACACCACGTCTTATTGTGGGAAATCTTCAAATAGGTTTCCTACAAAAAAGATTTAGATGGGAAATGACTTTGGTACCTAGATCTTCTTGGGTCCAGACAGGTTATAAATCAGTGATTTTGGTACCCAAATTTGTCTTATGGGTCTCAAATAATCAATATATTCAACAGATTTTGAAAGATAAACTCTATTTGATCTATAACTATGTGAGTGACTAGTTGAAGCATGTAAATTTCCAGAACTAGAACTAGAAAAATTTTGTCCAGATTTAGGAATAAATACAGTTTTAATAAACTGTCTTTTTCCAGGTTGGTATCCTATTCTAGTAGTGTATTTTTATGCCACTTTCTTTCCTAACATTTGAGTTAGAGTACCCTTTCCATTTGTGAACTTTTATAAGTTCTTTCTAAGTTTCTCAATAGTTATTTTCAGTTCTATATTTTCCTTTAATAGTTGAGAATTATTTTCTTTTTCTATATCAAGGGAAGATTTAACATTGGCCATAAGAGCATGATATTTCTTTAATGACATATATTTTTCCTTAAGTTAATTGCATGTTTCCTCTAGAATGTTTCAGTATTCAGATAATTCAGCTTTAGACGTATCTTCAGAATCAGAATCAGATTCATCATCAACTCTAGAATTATATGAATTTAAAATAGGATTATCTAAGGTTACCTCAGATGTGTTGGTCATGAAACACTTTTTGGAATGATTATTTTTAGAATCATAAATTTCAGATTCACTTGTGCTATCTTCTGAAGTACTCCATGTAGCTTTCATAGCTTTCTTGTACTTCTTATCCTTATAATCATGTTTCTTTTTGAATTTTAATTTTGGAAAGTTAGCCTTGATGTGTCCTTTCCTTTTTCATTCATAGCAGACTATATCATCTTCCTTATCAAACTTCTTCCAATCCTTTTTCCAGTGACTTTTGTTGTCATATTTGCCTTTGTAGTTTTTTTTTCTGAATAATTTCTTCTTCCTATAGAATTTCTTAAACCTCCTGGCTATCTGTTCCATTTCAGCATCACTGTCAGAGTCTGAACTTTCACTTGTTGAACATTAAGTTTGTATTTGAACTTTGTATTTGTCTTTTCTCTTTGAAGCAGTAGACTTAAATGCCACAAATTTTCTCTTAGGTTCATCATATTCTTCCTTATTCACGTTGAGTTCTTCCTCATACATCATAAGCTTACCAATAAGCTCTTTGACAGGCAGAGCTCCAATGTCACATGATTCTCGGATTGAAACAGAAGTGCCTCTCCATCTATCTGGAAAACATCTCAGTATCCACATGATTTGATCCTTTGCTGGAACAGCCTTTCCAATTGAAATCATTGTGTTGACAATCTCATTAAACCTGAGATACATATCAGAAATAGTTTCATTAGTTTTCATTTTAAAATTATCATATTTAATAGTAAAAGTATTTAATCTCATTTCTTTAACATTAGTTGTTCCCTCATGAGAAACACCTAAAGTATCCCAAATTTCATAAGCTGTTTTACAAGTAGATATTCTATTGAATTTCTCATCTCCTAAAGCACAGTATAAAGCATTCATAGCTTTACAATTATTATTGTAAGAAGTTTTTGTAGGTTCATCCCAATTTGTTCTTTCAGTTTCTGGAATTTTGTATAGAGATTCTATAGCAGTCTAGATATCAATACCCATGATTTCTAAATGAATTTTCATCTTAAGTTTCCATTGGGCATAGTTTGTATCATTAAATAAAGCTGGCCTGTTAGTAGGAACACCTTCTAGTCTACTGTCCATAGCTAGATTTTAGAAAAGATATTTAAAGAGATAAAATTTAAAAGTAACATAAATTTAAGATCTTTAAAGATGCAACTAAAATCACAGTTGTAAAACAGATTATTTTGAAATTCTTTAACAAAAATAAATCCTTTGATACCAAATGTTGGTCGGAGTAGACACTCAAATTCTGTTAAAAATATTTTCTATTAAATTCCCCCAATTTATAAAACAAGTTAAACTGTAGTGAATTTGTTAAAATATAAAGGTTCAATTAGATTCTCAAAAGATTGAATAGTTCCTAGTTAATCTAATTAGAAGATTAAATTAGCTTTTGAAACTAACCTACTGATTTAGAATAGATACAAACACTTACAAGATTAACTATCAAAGTAACTTTAATACAAATTTGTATTTTCAAAGTAATAAGAGGGAGAATATAAATTAGATATTGTATAGTTTGAACATAAACTAAAAATGCACAGAAGATATAACCAAGAGGTTCAGTCTCAAGCCGAGACTTAGTCCTCTCAAATTTATATATAAATTTGATCCACAACCTGGATCGGGGTTAACAATAGTACAAGACTGTCCAGGCCACGCAGGGACCTCTACCACTGTTCTTCGTGGGTAAGAAAAATAAAGACCAGGCCTCACAAGGACCTGTTCCACAGTTGTCGTGGGTAAACAAGAGTAAGGAGTTTTTGTGTGAGGATTGTTATATCCTCTAGTTCAACACAAGAGACAGTGTGTGTGTAAAATTAATAGGACACACACACTGCTTGAAAATAGATAATAAATCACATAGAGATAGTATATGAAAGTTAAGAAAGCTCAAGTGATTGGTAGTGCAGCTCTGGACTCATTGGATTCAGCTGAAATTCTTCTGAGTCCTTCTCTAGTTTTTCTATTGAAAAATAGAGTGTCGTGGTTCAAATTTTGTTTCTCCAGGAGATAAGATGTTATCCTGACTCCAGAGTACTTCGTGTGTTCTTCAGTAATATAGGATTGCATGTATGGAACTTCTTTGAAGATCATGCAATGTGTTCTTCACAGTTGTGCTTAGGATTGTTCTTCGGTTCAGTACAGAGATCGTGTCTATTGTAGTATGTGTGTCGAGATGTGTCAAGCGTGAGAGTTTTCTCTACTACAGCTCAATCTTCTTTATATTCCACAAGCTCCGAAAATATGAATGATTTCCTTTCCATAGGTACGAGGTACGGTTTCCGAAAAGACCAACAACTATCATTAAATAATATTAATTCCATTAAAAACATCAAATATGACCGTTAGTATTGTTTAAATAATATTGACAAAAAGGTTAGGAAACGGTGTCACAATAGTTGTGCTAACGGTGTCTCTTTGAACCGGTGTCTCCTTCATAGTATGTGCTTCACGGTGTGTCCATGTCACGGTGTCTAGCTCACGGTGTCTGGTTCACGGTGTGTCCTTCACGATGTCTGGGTTATTGTCACGGTATGTTGAAGTTACGGTGTCTCACTGGTCACGGTGTCTGAGACTTAGGCTTTACGATGTCTATTTGACTGTGACTGTGTCTTGCACACAGTCTATCTTACTATGTCAGACTTCACGGTGACTTAATACTTAGACAAATATCTGTATTCAAACTTAAATAGTAATATGCATAAAATGAATTAAGCTTAACCATTATAAGATAAATACAGAGGTTTGATACAATAAGTGAGATTTATGGTCATGCATAAGATTTGTAAATAATAAAGAGATTAATTGATAGTAATAAGATTTGTGATCATTAAAACATTTTTAATACATGAGGAGTCCAACAATATGTATTATTAATAAACGGGTTGTGAGATAGGGACTGATGCTCCAAATACTCACGGGGTGCTAGACTTGAAGTTCTACACCCAGCTTGCAAGAAAATATTCTTTTATGGGATATGGACTGATGATCCAAATACCCATGGGTTGTGAGACATAGACAGATGCTCCGAATACTCATGAGGATTCTAGACATGATTTTCTACACCCATTAATTAACATTGGACTGTGGGTCCAATTGTTCATGCATGAAATGAGTTTAATAGTTAATGAATGCTATTGTGACATGATGATTTGTCAATTGATTATGAGAAAGGGTTCATACTTTTTATGAATCCGGTGAACCAATTTTAGTGGATGGGCTCAGACTTAGTATGTGAAAGGTTGAATTGAATAACTGATGATGCGTTATCCCAGCCAAAGCACAAGCTTGGATTTAGTCTTTACTTTGATTACATAGATGGTCTTTAGAGACATCTGTGGTGAGTGAATTATATGGGAAATGTTGGGCATAGGCCTAATCTGAAACCTTCATAATTTATTAATATTGGAATAATTAATAAACGATGAATGATTATGTAATGAATATTGAGTATGTATGAAAAACGTATAATACAGGTTCAGACACCAGTTGATGGCTAAATCAGGTACTTGGGTATATAGTTACATTGTACCATTTACTTAATTTATGCATGCCTTCACATGTTATAAGTTATTTATTAAATGTCTGGTTTTGGGTAGACACCGGTGGTCCTAGCCTACTGAGATTTATATCTCACACCCTACTCGGTCAGCCATTGCACTGGGTACCTGAGTATATTCTATTTGCTACAGGACTATGATGTTTGCATTTACTTGGGAGTTAGGAGCACATGACCGAGCAGGGGCTTGGGATGATCGAGGAGATCACCCTTGGGGATTTGAGTCATTATTTATTTATTTATGCATTGAAATGAAAAGCATGCTATTTTTTTCACTGTTTTATAATTTTGTATCATTATCATGTCATGCATGCATCCACTGTATAATTTGGAATTGGACATTTGTTTTTTATAAGATTTATAAAATATGATTTCTGCTGCTTATTCATTTATTATACCATTTTCGCTATTTATTTCCTTTGTCTATTTTGAACACTAATATAAGGGTAGAGTCTCCCCACTGACTATCCTTAGATCCCTGATACTAGTCGGTAGCCTCTGGCATATGGGGAGGCGCGCTTGAGGTCATGTGGAAACCGGTCCGGCCACCGGTTTAGTGGTGAGCCGGGTCGGGACTTTACAAAGTGGTATCAGAGGTTTAGGTTTTCTTTCTTTTCCTTTGCCTTTCTATTTTGGGGTTAGTAGACAGGAGACTCAGAATGTGTCGATGCTTGGGTTAATAGCCATGCTTGGGACTGATCACCTCATGTACGATAAATGACTGAGTGTCTAGGGATGGGAATTGATATTTTTATTATTAGGGGTTACAATTGATATGATTTTACCTTGAGTGGCTAGTGTATTTTCTGCTGTTTATTGATTTTGATAATTTTGAAAAATAATTGTCTTGGCCTGATATGGCAAGGAAGTTTCGTACATGCATCATCTTAGTCACTTAGAGATTAAAATTTAATGCATATAACATGCCAGGTAGTTTCATTAGTAGGATTCCTGTTAATTTGGATTGTGTTCCTTGGGTGCAATGCCATGTTTTGATCTGCTTTATCATGCCTCTCTAAATAGCTTGTTCCAGTAATAGATTTAACAAGATCGAGTGATTATATTCCATAGTGTTTTAGTTATTAGCATGTTTTGTTGTTGTGCCATGCTTCTGTGTTATAGCATGTTGTTGTGTTAATATTAATGCTAACATTTTAGAGATGTTTTGGATGGGTGAAAGGGGTGCTGAAGATAAAATGTTAAATAAATGTTGATTGTGATAAATGGGAGAAAAATTCCAGTGATAAGGTGATCAATGTTTGATGTGGAGATCATGGTTTGAGGAATGTCATACACATGCATTAATATATTCTAAAAACACGTGCTGGTGAGTGGCTAATCTTTTGTTGAGACATCAAGGAAAATCTTATTGTGGGTATTGTTGCATCATTTTTTATAAACGTGTCAGTAGGTGATTTTGATCTTTTAGAATGGAGTTGTCCGATAATATTTTGACTGATATTCTTAAATGACCTTAGTAGGTCAGTTTATTTAGTAGTTGTTCCCGATGGCTTCTCTAGGAAGAGAAGTTTTTAAGGTGGGTATATTGTAAAGTCCTGTGTTTTTGAACCGGGTTAAAATACGAATGTTTTAATTTTTTTTTCGATTTATCAACGGTTATTTTTTTTAAACCAAGATCTGGAATTTTATTCTGAGTGTTGGAACACCTAATGGTGTCATTTCTGGAGTTGCTTACCCAATAAATTTTAGCGGGTGTCCTGATGAGTCGTGGGTGCCCTGGATCTGGAAAAATCCACTTTAATGGATCTTCATGGACATCACATGGTTTCGGTCCAAACTGTGAATTTTACCTTATTTAATAAATTATTATTATTATTTTTTTTAAACATGACTATATGAGAAATTTGGATTAATTAAAAGAAATTTTTGATAATAATAATAATAATGAAGTTATTATTACTATTATTGTGGTTGTTAAATTTATTGAATGTTAAAGAATTAATTAAATGGCAGTTGAAGGTATTGACGTGGATTTTGGGGTTATCAAATAACCGTTTTATTTAAATGAAGAGTTTCATAATTATTAAAGGACCATTTATTATTAAATGGAGGAATGTGCTAATAATAATAATTTCATTGTTATTATTAAGGAGTCATAAATTATTTTGATACTTTGAGATTTTAATTGCATGTGAAAGGAGTGTATCATTTATTAGAATTAAATGTTGCTTTTGAGCTTCTCAATGAAACTTTTAATTAAATGAGGGGTTATGAGTTGGAGTTTTTATCATATTAATGATATTTTAATAAATTGGGGGTTTGGGTTTTTAAACAAATGAAAGTTTGAATAATAATAATAATGATATTATTATTTTTGTGGTTACTTAGTTAAATAAATGTTAAAATAATTTAATGATCAATATGGAGTTTTATAATTAATTACGAAACATTTATTAGGAGAATAATAAATGAAGGTTAAAAACGAATTGGATAATTAATGTGGATTTAAATGGGGAGGTTGGGAATAATTAAAATAGGCGTATTGTTGTTTCTTTTAATACAATTTAATTATGGGGTTTTTCAAAGTTTTGTTTTTATTTAATGGTGTTTAATATTTAGGTGAATTTAATGAGGCTGTTGGGTATCTCGATGAAATGATTAATTAAATAAGTATTTTTAAATTTAGTGAAAGAGTGTGGTTATTAAATAGAGTTGTTGGGTTATATCAAAGTTTTGAGTAATAATAATTATATTTTTATTATTATGGTTTTACGAGGGTCATAATTGTTGATCATTATGGATATTATTATTATAAATAATAAATATAAATGAATTGGGGAGTTTGTTTACTTTTTAGATAAGTGTTTAATGTCTATAATAATAATAATAAAATATGTATTATTATTATATTTTATTATTGTTATTATCTCATTAATGGTAGTATTATTATTGGGTTTGAAGAGTTTAATAATAACTATTATTAATAGAAATTCATTTAGGGGTTTGAAAAAGAAAATAAACGGAATCGAATTCCCCTCTTCTTCCTCCCTACGCACAAGGTGCAACACGCACACAGCAGCGCTCCCCTTGAGGCGGCCCCTTCCTCCCTCCTTTGAGCTCCCTCCTCAGCATGAGCTCTTTTCCGCGATGTGAACAAGAGTCACGAGAACCCCTGAGCGACCCTCCCTACAGCAGCGCGACACCCGGGTGGAGCTCCTGCAAAGCGTGGCATCCGTGGCGCAACCCCCCTCTGGGAAATACCTAGAGGCGCACCAACAATCTCCCAGACTCCACTTTGCGTGTGACTATTCCCCTTAGACTCTTCCCGAATCTTGTTCGCCTCGTCAAGGTGAGTCTGTCTGCATATAAATGGTGATTCACATCGATCATTTGACTCCTCTCTCTCTTCTTGTTTTCTCAACTAAAACCCAAAGGTACAGGTTTAATCTGATCGTTGCGTTCCTCTATTTTTAGGATATGCGAATGTTGACTCAGGACCGATTGATTCAGAATCCTACATCCGCCACCAAGGGTGAGGCGGATGGTCTTGAATCGTCTTTCCTCCATTGGTTCGGGTTAGTTTCTAAAACCACATTTTGGTTTTGCAGCGGATATATTAAAGCCTATTAAATTTTTTTTATGAGTTCCTGGTACCAAGGTAGAGGTCTGTTGTTCATTAAAACACTGATTCTGGTTACCGGTTAAATATATGTAATTTTCTTTGATCAATGTAGACAACGTGGCCAGATATATACATATACATATATATATATATATATATATATATATATATATAAAGGTGTGCGCACGTGCGATTACAGACTAGTTGTGGACTGGTTCCCACCAAGTACTTAAAGTGCTTTGGATTTAAAATGGTTCCACATCGAGGTAGGGTCTCAAATCCTTAACACTTCATTTTAAGAATTATAACTTCTTTAAATAAATTGAGAATGTAATTTTCCTTGATTATTATATGTTGATGCATAACGCTTTTGAAGTTATTATATGATGCCGCCCACGTGAGATAAATGAGGGCTTGAACTAGTGTCATTTTTAAGCATGTTTTGATAATTTGGTTAAAGTGATATGATTAAAAAGTTAAATGATTTGAATGGGAAGAATGTATAATCTGGTAATTAATTGTAGAATTAATTATCAAGTCATGAGTTGGAATACAATTTGTGGCTTTTATTGATGATTGTGAATATTGAATATTTGACATGTTCAAAAGTATAAATTGGAAATTGGTAATAATTAATGAATGGATTAATTATTACATGTTAAATGTTAAATGGTTAATTAATTTATGATTGGATTAAGAGATAATATTTAATTAATTAATTTTTGAATTAATTAATTTGAGTACATTAAATTATGATTGTGAATTGATTGTTTGTTACGACTGTTGGCCAAGTGTCCTTTTTGATGCATGTTAGATTTCCATGCATTAAGTTGTCTTGGATGGAGTTGTTTTATATTATGAGATGATGTGTGAGATGGTTGCTAAATATATGGGATTTTTACATCATGTTTTGTGATTATTATGACGTGCATATAAATTGTTAGAGTCCTGGACCAATCACTGTTCGAGTGGATGGGTTCAGACTTGTTAAAGAATTTGGATAATTAAATGTTGATTTAATTATTTATTTGGCTTGATAAGAATAATTAATTGTTAGTTAATTATTTACTATTGATATGTTGAATGGTTAATTAAGTGTTGACTTTTGACGGGTGATTTATGTTGTTAATTAGTTGTATAATTAATTAACGGATTGGATTAATTAATTTATGAAATAATCAATGGATGGTTGTGGGGTGTTAGACATGGAGTTCTACACCAATGATAAATATGTATATATTATTGATAAATGGGTTTTTATATAGGGAATGATGCTTCAAATACTCATGGAGTTCTAGACATGAAGGTCTACACCCAGCTTGCAAGAAAATAGTCTTTTATGGGACATGGACTAATGATCCAAATACCCATGGGTTGTGAGACATGGACTGATGCTCCGAATACTCATGAGGGTGCTAGACATGATTTTCTAAACCCATTAAGTAACATTAGACTGTGGGTCCAATTGTTCGTGCATTAAATGAGTTTAATGCTTAATGAAGGCTGTTGTGACATGATGATTTGTGAAATGATTATGAGAAAGGGTTCATACTTTTTATGAATTGGGTGAACCACTTTTAGAGGACTAGCTCAAACTTAGTGTATGAAAGGTTGAATTGAATAACTTATGACCCATTATCCAATCCAAAGCACAAGCTGGGATTCAGTCTGTACTTTGATTACTTAGATGGTATTTAGAGAGATCTGTGGTGAGTGACTTATACATGAGATGTTGGGAATAGGCCGAATCTCAAGACCTTCATAATTTATTAATATTGGAATAATTAATAAATGATGAATGATTATGTATTGAATATTGAGTATGTATGACAAATGTATAATGAAAGTTCAGACACCAGCTGAGGGCTGAAGCAGGTACCTGGGTATATAGTTACATTGTACCGTTTACTTAATTTATGCATTGCTTCACATGTTATAAGTTATTTATTAAATTTCTGGTTTGGGGTAGACATCAGTGCTCCCAGACTATTGAGATTTATATCTCACACCCTACTCAGGCCTCCATTGCACTGGGTACCCGAGTAGATTCTATTTGGTTGCAGGACAATGCTGTTTTCATTTACTTGGGAGTTAGGAGCACAAGACAGAGCGGAGGCTCGGGATGCCCGAGGAGATCACCCTTGGAGGTTTGAGTCATTATTTATTTATTTATGCCTTGAAATGTAAAGCATGATGTTTTGTTCACTGTTTTCTACTTTTGTATCATTATCATGTCATGCATGCATCTGCTGTATAATTTGGCGTTGGCCATTTGTTTTGTACAAGATTTATAAAATCTGATTTCCACTGCTTATACATTTATTATACCGTTTCCAATATTTATTGACTTTGTCTATATTTGAACACTAAAATGAGGGTATAGTCTCCCCACTGACTATCCTTAGACCCTTGCTGCTAGTAGACAGCCTCTGGCATACGGGGAGGCGCACTTGAGGTCATGTGGTGACCGTTCCGGCCACCAGTTTAGTGGTGAGATGGGTCGGGACATTACAAGTGGTCACATATTACACTAGGGATAGATGAAAGTGATCACATCCCAAATGGATGAATTGTTTAGTTGACTTGGTAAACTGGAAACATACTTGAGTCTTGTATTACATTTGAAAACATAAATTACGACATTATAAAATAAAATATTATACGTTCTTGAACCCATTCAAATATTCTCTCTCTATATCCTAGGGAAGGTGAAAAATAAAGGGTGAGATCAAATTATTAGTAACAGTTACGTAAAGAAAAACTATTAAGAATCAATAAGTCACATGAAAAAGTAAACAACTAAAAACAGAATCCATATAATCAATAACCTGACTATCATGATTTGATAAGGCATAATAATTATAGAATGGAAAATAGGTGACCACACATGTCATTTAATCAATAACTTGAGCATAAAACCAATCTATAGAGAATATAAATGTAATAATATCATGAACAATAATAACTGAATTCTTAATGAAAAAAAATGATTTATATTGGATGCCATAATATCAAAAATCATGATATATCTACCATCATGACGTTGTGATAAGATAGTTTAGTCGATGGGAAGGTATACACCAAAACACCATTTAAATGAGGGCACCCTACCCATTTATCTCATGGGACCATAGATATTTTGAGGGGATATCTATTATCAAGCCCCACCCATCACTACATATCCAATGAATTCCTCATATATCAAATAATCGATTTAATTCATGAACATTATTCATTATCAATATAATTTAATATTTAATAAAGAATATAAAATATCAATGTTTACTAATTCAATAAAATAAAATATAATGTCAAACACCATATATAAAAATGGTATATGGTTTAATAAATAATAGTATCCATGTTACAAATAAAATGGATAATTTAGATAAATGTAATGTTTAATGATCACAAGAAAGTGAATGTTTCAATAGAAATATAACGAATAAAAGATTAATCAAGAAACTGAATGGAAATACATTCCTGGGTAAAACAAATCATAAATAATTTAGAGAGAGGATAAGGATGGTATTATTACAACATATCCCTAGTAGAGTATAATTATAGTAATGAGGTAGTTTTCATTAATGAATATAAATACCATAAATACATCATGAAAACATTTTTTATTAAAATAACCTTTTCAATTTAAAGATCACTTTTAAAAACTATGAATTTATATTAAATTGTAAAAACATTCATTAAAAATAATCGTGGAACTTTATAAGGAAGCTTTAAATCAATGAGTTCTACTGATGGTGGGAAGTTTCTGTTCATTCCAAGTATGATAAAAACAAATATTCCTTTAACATTTAATAAGAAAATTCCAAAGTACATTTTTTCATAAAATGACAGGATGATTCATTTTATTTTTTTAAAAAATTAAAATCATGGGTAAAAATGAATTTAAATAATTATATGAGAATATTAGAAACATTATTGGAAGCATTTTTAGAAAACATGGATTTGAAAGAAAAATTATTTTTGAATGATGATAGAAATAAAGTCATATTTTCTTTCAAAAAATTACTTAATAATCATAATTACCAAAGATATTAAAATCCAATGGGGTTATTTGATAATGATCAAATAGTTCCCTTTAATGGAAATTCAAGAACAAACAATCTTGATTAAAATGAGGTAGTGAAATAAACCCTTACCTCTTCGGTACCTTTTGAATCACAACCCCTATGAAATAAATAACGTAAAATTAAACATTAAATACCATGAATATAAATATATTCATGATATAACATATAAAATGGGTATTATATGAAACTCGTAAAATAAAATAGGTGTATAACATAACATATGTCCCAAAGAAGACAATGTGAGATAAGAAACCCCAACAATGATCATAAAATTATAGTGAGAATTAGTCGATGAATCAATTATATGTGTCAAATTTAAATCAAATTAAAAAAGTTTTAATAGAACATAAGGTAATAAAAATTATTTACACACATAAGCTTTATATATTAAAGAAAATGAATATGTAATATAACCATGTGAAAAGAAATTGGGTTATGGAAATCTTTACCACTTAGTAACTTTCGAGTCAAATATCCTTGAATGAAATAATTCAAATTGAAATTTAAAATACCATTCAGTATAAAGAATTTATGATATTACATATATAAATTTATGTTTATATAGTATATAAAATAAATTTATGAATAAAATTAAAATATGTCTCATTGATGAGAAATTGAGATAAAGTCCCTTTCCTCGCATTTCCATTGAGTTGTTCATGATTTAATATCTCATATTATGGTTTTGAACATGTTATTAATTTATAAAATATCCATATTAATATTTATAATATAATTTATGATCTTATTATAACATATTATCACCCATTTTTAATATTATTTCATTATTACCATTGTTTCAGGTATTAACTAATTGGTTTTCTTATGATTGTTTCATCATGGAAGTTTCAGGTCTTATGTATAAGATATAATTATATCATATAAAATAATATATTAATGTTAAGAATTTATCATTTACTCATTAGATACTTTTTTATAATCATTTTTAAATTTAGACATGGATAATGAATCACAATGCTTCATAAAGAGGGTCAGCTGTATGTATACATGAGCGACGATATCATTCCCTTAATGGGTGAACAGGTAAGGAATTGGATGATTTATTAATTTTATAGAATTAATAAAATTTCATAGTTAAAATATATATTAATTATCTCTATAATTATTACTATCCATAATAGTTATGGAAAAAAAATACATTAGTTCCTGAGGCGGTAGTCCGTCGTACACACGCGGGATGACTTCGTTTCCCATTTGATAAATAATGAGATAGATAAATATTATTCCATAAAAATTAAATAATATCATTATATGGTATATAATGGTGTTATTATATTGGAATTGTTAATACATAATTGTTTGTGATAAAATAAGATGGAAAAATAAATATGTCAGGGAAGACAATTAACTTCACTTAGAAGAGCCTCCTTCGGATCTCTTATTAAGGACCCTATGGTTGGTATTTTGGGAAGTCCTGAACCTCTGTAATATGGTAATGATTTTGTAAAGTAATTTTTTAATGTTTTGGTCAATCTATATGGATTTATAGGTGTGAATAAGTGAGGAGAGGATGTACCCTTTCATAAGTGGGGAAAGGGGACCTTCTAGGAAACCACTTTGAAATTTTCCCAAATGAATTGAAAATGATACAGTCATTCCCAAGAAAAATGCTTCCAAATAAACTTATATTTTAGGGTGGGTTGGATAAGGTTGATATATGGTCATACAATAACATTTTGACATGTTTAAATGGAAAAATTACCATTATATTTTGGTTTATCCTTCCCAGAAAACCTATTTTAACTTTAACCAGGGTAATTAATTTTTACTATATTCACTATTCATTATGACTAAAAATTTAGTTATCCTTATTACATAATATTAATAATTCTAGTTCCAAATATTGAATACATTTTAAATACATCATATGGATTTAAATTAAAATAGATAGATATATATTCTATAGATTTCATATAAAAAATTCATCATTAAATATTATTTTAATTAGTTAAAATTAAGAAACATTATGCACTTAAAAACATTTCTCAGAAAAAAAGAATTTTTAATCCTAAAATAATATAACACCAAAATCTAATATAATCATGGCTGAATAGCCTTAGGTCCTGATTTTTTTAATTTATTTTTAGATAAACCCCCTTTTAAGGGTAAAGGGGAAAAACCTCACATACATCAAAGACATAGGGAAAAAACAAAACCCAAAGGTCAGAAGGGACGAAATAATCCTAGAACAAGACTAGTAATGAATACCTATCCCCAGCATCAAAATCATTATGGAAGGCCTCCACCATTGCATGACTGCTCAACAAACTGTCCTGTGCAGTAATGCATGGGCCTGGTACCGATGGCAGCGCCATACCCTCTCAAACTTCAAAATCCGAATAGCCATACATGGTGAACGCTACCTAATCTGATCCTCTTCCAAATCATTTCTTTGTAGAATTTCTAAAAGAAGAAACCCCTGAACCCTTTTGCTGCATAATTAAAAATGTGATTCTTTCTCAAAACCCTCGAAATCTTCCATTCTGAAAACCATTCCACATGATCAAAGATTACCCATATGTCAAGACCTCCTTCACTAAAGCACCTTAATTTTCACCCCCACCAAATACAATCCACCAAAATAGAACAAACACACATTTCACCGCAATGCAAAATCCAGATTCACCCAATAACAAGGTAGAATCAACCAAAACAGAACACAAATAGCTGAATCCAAGCAGATCAAGACTATCACACAAATAGCAGTATGAAGAGTCCATCACCGCATGCTTGCTCCTTAAAACACCTCCACAGATAAAAAAACCTCAAATCCTCCTAAAACGATCAGAAATGCATAGCAGATCACAACAAAACCAGAAACAAATTAAAAAACAATAAACGAAAAACATCACTAGAATGCCGGACACCCGAACACGCGCCAGAAGAAAAATCCCGCCGCAAGCCAGAACTGCTCTCGTTGCCACCTTCATGAACGCACCCAAGACCACAACAAACCTCCTATTCACACCAAAAACTGACGCTAAAACAATACTATAACCCTCAGACCGTAGTAGCAGAATGTGACCTCTTTACCTTCACTGTGCCGCCGTGAAAACCCTAGCCAATTCAGAGGATATGGCATAAAGATGGCAGTAATGATGAACTGATGGTATCCCAAGAAGCTACGACGTTGCCACTGGAAGATGACGCACACACCACAATCGTGACAAGCCTGAGTGCCTAGAGATAAGCTTCCGCCGAGCTGAGACTTAGATGAGGAAGGTGGCGACTGGGGGGAACCCTTGTGCACCGAGCCCTTTACGGGCGTATCAATAATATAATCATGATTAAAACATATATAATTATATTAAATATAACTAAATAATAATTATGTTAATTTTAATTCAAATTCAAAGCATAATGATGATTTTAAATTTCATAACTTTTTGAAAAGAAATGACACTTTTACAAAAAGTGGAACTCTAGACTATTTTTATAAAAAACAAAATTTTCAGAAAATTCTATAAAACTCGCTATAAGATAATTTTAAAATTTTTATTCTAAAAATTAATTTCATTTTATAAAATATATTTTCTAAAAGTGGTAAAACATAATTTTATTATTTTCTTACAAAGAGAAGTAAAAACAATTTTTGAGAAAAACCAATTTTAAAAAAATAAATTAACATTACTAAAAATTAAATGATTATTGTAAATTATTTTTTTATAAATTATTAACTTTATATATATTTCATAATTAATTTAATTATATTCAAACATTTTATTTCAATAGATTGGATATAAATGTCATTTTTAAATAATATATTCTGATGATCGTTTAGGATTGATGTCGCTTGTTGTATATGATATCAAACATAATTTTATTTTTTTAAAATATCAGGTTGTTATATTATGCCCACATTAAATAAATTTTATCCTCACTATTTGAACTTGTTCATGTAAAAAAAAGGTTTTACATTTTAAGATTCCATTGTGGAAAATTCATATCATAAAAACGGTTAATAAAACTTTGTATTAAAAATTGATAATGTAAATATGAAGGTCACATGGAATAACACATAAATAGGATTTCAAGTTGGTGAAAATAGTACAGAATGGAATAAACACATAAATAATTATGGGTAGTGATAGAGATCATTTGTCATAAGAAACTGATTGATCAAGAGAAATTTAACCACCATAAAACCATAAATCTGGGATGAGTTAAAAGGAAATTGATTCATAAAATATGAATGTAATAGGATAATTTTTTTTCAAGATAATTTTTCATGATATGATTAATTACTTTATCATATGGAATAATAACATAAGGGAAGATACTTAATTTATATTCTCCAATTTCATAAGCTCAAAATCATTCTTTGTTCTGCTTCAATCAATTTTCACAAAATTTATTACTCCAAAAAATGAACATTCAATTGGAATTTTGTATCCCAAAAGTAATGAAATTAACCTTTCATAGATCATTAGATCTATTAAATAATGATATTTAATTCTGTGTGTCACTAAATATTTACCAAAATAACAGAAATTTTAGCATAAGTCATCCAATATAGTAAATTAATCTTTAAACATCAATAATTTCACACAAATTTAAACTTATTATTTATCTGTTAAATGTATTAAGTAAAAACATTGTCCTATTAAGTAAAACATCACATAGGATTTTTTTAGGCGCTACTATTACATCACACTTATTTTGTTAGTTCAAGCCATGCAGACTTACGAGATGCGATGAGTTTTCAACTGAAATGTGGGTTATAATTTATCTAAAACTATTTTTAGGCGCTGCTCTTACATCACACTTCTTATTCTCAAAGTGTTTCAGCATGTTATGTTTCCTAATATTTATTTTCCTAAATCTAGTTCCCATGGATTATATTAAAAATTATCTAATTTTAATTTTAAATACTCCGACCCCAGTAGTACTAAGTCGTGGTTAGTTTATTACTTTGTTTATAGATATAGGTGATGAAATCACAAAGGGAAAAATAGTTTATTAGTCTTGTTAAACTAGATACATATATGATTCTTATATTACATTTGAAAAAATAAATTATAATATAGTTAAATTAAATATTATGAATCCTTGAACTTAGTCAAAAATTCCTTCTTCATATCCTAGGTAACAGAAAAGAAATAAAGGGTGATCCCAAATGCTCAGTAGGGGTCACATATAGTGGAAGGTATCTTAAGAAAATTAGGTATAAAAATGGTAAATAACTAAAAACTCATGCCATTTAATCAATAAATTGACTATACTGACTAGATGAGGAATAATAAATATATATGGTAAATAATTGAACACATATTCTATTTAATCAATAATTTGATCATTAAATGAATACATTGATAATATCATTGAAATAATTTCTTGGGTTATAATTACTGAATTATTAATTAAGGAAATTATTAGTATTGTATTTAATTTTCATAGAAATCATGATATCTATTCCTTCAGAACCGTTCCCGAAGATAGTTTAATCCATGGGTATGTAAACAGTAAAAACCAATTAAAATAAGGCTATCCAAATGATTAATCTCATGAGACCACCAATGCATCAAGGGGCCATGCATAACTAGACCCCACCTTCCACTTCATGTCCAATGCATTCCTTATATTTAGAATGATCAATTTAATTAATGAACAAAATGAATTATTAATAAATGTACACATTGAATAAAGAATACAAAAAATAAATTTTTACCGAGTCAATCAAATAAATTTCAATATACAATTTAATATGTTGAAATGGTATATGGTTTAAGAAATAATACTATTGATGATGTAGATAATATTTATATTTAAGAGAAATGTAATGCTCAATTATAATAAGAAAATAAACGTTTCAAGGGATATTTAATTACTACAAAATTGATCTAGATAGGGATTTTCAATAATTTTTCTTGTCCAACTTGTAAAGCACTTAACCCTAGTATCCTAGAGTCAATAGTTAATTTATTACATTGGTAAAATATACTAGGAATTTTATCCCAAAATACTGAATAGTTTAGTTGTTTTGGAAAAAAATATACATACTTTAATAATTAATTACAATATAAAATATAAAATATAACACATGTAATCTTTTAAGGACACCATTATTTTACTAGATTATCCCTACATATAATTCACAACAAACTTCTTGGAATCTCAGGGAAAATAAAACATATGAAATGGGTGAGCTCAAATGTTCATCAAAGGTTAAGTACAGTGGAAGCAATCATAAATAAGTAATTACAAATATAGAAAGGTAAATAACTAAAAATAAGGAGATTTAATCAATTACATGATTATAATATGACCAAAATAATTGATGATCAAATAATGTGATATAAGTAATCACATGGCCTAGTAAATTTAACAATATATATTATACTAATAAAATAATCACATTGAAATCAATAAATAATCTCATAATGATGGAATTTATAATTCCATACATCTAAAACTTACCATATAGGCATGCACCAAAATATCTGAAAAATAATGTGTAAGGCCCCATCCAAAAACCAATAATTTTTATATCATGAGACCCATCGATGAATCACGGGGATAAATAAGACCCTTCACATCACTTACTAAGTCCAATAAATTTCTCATATGAAAGGAATGAAATATAGTCAATATATAAAATCATATTAAAAACTAACAAACACAATGCTAATACTTTCCCGATCAATAAATATAAGCCATCCAGAGTAATATGGAAAATCGTATAAAAATAGAATATCAATAGTCAAACTAATCATAAAACATCTATAAATATAATAAGGATTATATAAAAACAATATATATCTCATTTATTATAAGTACAATAAATTGGTGATGTCATTGATGAATAAAAATTCTATAAAAATATCCCTAAATTTTTTTTTGAGGAAAATGCCTTTTTGATTTTAAAAATCACGTTTCAAAACAAAATTTTCACAATTTTTTTGGAAAACGATTTCCTTTGAAAATAACCTTTGAAAATTATAAAATAATATTTAAAAAATTTGATTAGTCATGAAGGCTTGAAATTCTGTTCATTCTATACACATTAAAATAAAGATTCCTTTCATTGTTTTGGTAAAATCCAAATGGGAATTGTTCTATAAATGGCATATAGATTTTCAAAACCTTTTTATAACATGTGGATATGGAAGAGAAAAATAGTTTTTATGTAAATTTTAAAAATGTATTTTTTTGTAAAAAAATTCCCTTATAAATATCATATCATTAAAGTGAGAATGAATCAAATGAATAGAATATGTGTGTTCAATATAAAGACACATAAAAATAGTGGAATAACATATAATATATTCAAAATTCATTTCATAGATATGATAAATATGACATAATCAATGATGTATAACTTTAACTCAAATAATTGAAATTGCATTAAGAATTCCCTTACCACCTTGTAATTAGTTAAATTATATTCCCATAAAAGTAACGATTATCAAATAAAAAATTTAATAGAATAAATATAATGAAATTAATGATATGATATATCAGAGGCAAGTACATAAACCACACAAAAGGAATAAGTGGGGAATAAGGCATAAATCTCACAGAAGTAAAAGTTAGATGATAAACCCTTTCCGTACACTTCTATTAAGTTTCACCAACATTAACCTCATGTATAATGGTTTAAATTATTCTATTAACTCATTAAAAAACTATATTCATATTTATAATTCATTTTTTATTATTTTATAACATATTATAAACCATTTCATTAGTAATACTACATTATTTTCATGGTTGTGTGCACTTTCGTTTCATGGTTTCACTATCAGTTCATTTGTGTATAATTATTGATTTTATTGTCAAGTTGAAATAAAATTAAATAAGAGTAATGAAATTGTATTAATTCACTTCCATATTCTCAAAAATTACCATTTATCATTTTTATTTCATAAATGATGATGATTCATTTGATAAAATCTTAATGATAAATGTGTGGTTTATTTTGGTGGGTTTTCAAAACATCATGAACTAGTTTCATTTAATTTACAATTTTTAGTATATATTAGTTACAGAACATGAAATATGATATAATAAACCTGTTAAAATTTTATTTAACCAAAATAATATTTTTATGACCACACATGAATCTAGTAGTGTAAAATGTAGAAAGTCATTATTCAAGGAGATGATTAACCAACATAATTTGGACAATAGTTTCATTTCCATGAATAATAGGAGGTAGTAAAAAAGTCTGATATAAGATATTACATTATCAATATAAAATTAGAGTATGTACATGGTTCTATAATTATTATTCCTTAATGGATGAAAGATATTATGATAATGTATAAGAATAAAATAAAATAAGATAGGTGTTTTTAGAAAATTATTTCTTGAATATCACCTCCTTGGAGAACACCTTGAAGACCATGGATTTCGTCTTTGTGTGATCCTAGAAGCACATGGACATAAATATTAATAGGGTGAGGGTTTTTGGTAGATATTTGAAAATATTAATGGCTTTTGAGTTGAAATGGGGTGGCAAATGGTAGTCTTTATACTTATGGAGAGGTGTGTTTAAGTGATTAAAATAATGACTATTTTATATTTAAATCCAACTACATTGAGGTTAAATTAATTTATATAAAATTTGATGAAAAGAAAAATTATATATTCTGGTTAGGGTTGATAAATACCTCAAAAAACCATTAAATCTTTTAGTTTTTAGGTAATTTATGACTCTATCCTTTTAACTGTAACCCGTTTCATTTTGAAGCTATATTACGGTAAATAATATCTTTAACATAATAAAACTTATTGTTCCTAAAAAATGAAATTAACATTAAAAATAATTTCTAACTTATTATTAAAAAAACTAAATCCATTTTACTTAATTAAATTCAAATAATTGGCAAAATTCTATTTAAAATTAATCCCGTAGACACATTGAAAAAGCAGGTTTTAAAGGTGAAAATATCCAAATGTTGAAATGTTTTTATATAAAATGTGATTTTTAAATAGATTATAATGAGATAAATTGGTTTTATTAATTTATAATTTCACTAACAAAATTTTAAAATAAATTTAAAATATAATTTTACTATATAAAAAATTTAGAAAAAGCAATTTTCTATTAAAATTCAGTATTTTTCACTATTCAACAAAAGACATAACTTCTCTAAGAAATAAAAAAATATAATCCTAAGGTAATACTGATATTAATATTTTAAAAATGAATTTTATTTTTATTATAAAAAATATAAAAGTATCAAAATTTAGTTTTAAAATAGGTGTTCCATTTAAAGGCGGTAATTTTTTCTTTTAGAAGAGTGTAACCTTTATGGTTAAAACTATATTTATTATTATCTTATGCATATAAAACTTATTTGATGAATTTAAAAAAATGCGTTTGAATATAACAAATATATATTTCATTAATATATTTCAATAATATTTATTAATTTAATATATTAGGATAAAATTCCATTGGTGGCATAAAAGTAATTTTTTATAAAAACACATCATTTGTATTCAAATGGTTTTTATATTCCTTTATAATTAACTGATATCCAATGAATGCATTTTATAAACATGTGTGAACAATATTTTTTCAATTTTTTTTAATCTCATTCATTCCCTCTATTCCAATGGTTAGGCGATAAAAATCATAATTATTAATTAATAATATTTTGTCATTTTTTTACGTTTGGTGATTTGTGTAACATAAGCTCTCAATGAAATTGAATTGATTTTAGAAGAGATAGGCCATAAAATATTAGGGTGTTATAAAAATGAAAACAAAACATTTAAATAAAGTATAATTATGGTATCATTATAATAAATCCCAATGAAGTATAAGTAAAATAAAGGTGTTAGAGTCATTTAGGAATAGAAATACAATAAAAATATCATTAATTTGTTTTGGAGGAAAATACCCATTTCACTTTGAAGATAAATTTTAAAACTAAACATTTCCATAATATTATGAAGAAAAATTTCAGTTAAAAGAATCATGGAAACTTGTAATGGAATATTCAATAGAATGAATGGTCATTAAGACTATAATGTTTTGTTTATTCTGAGAACAATAAAAAAATATCCTTTCAACATTTGGTAAGAAAAATCAAAAATTAATTTTTTTTGGAAAATGATAGAAATATTCCTTTCATTTGTAAAAATACCACAATGTATAAAAAAATATTTAAAAAATCTGGATAGAATATTAAATACACTTGTGAAAATAATTTTAGAAAACATGGATTTGGAAGAAAAAGTATGTAATGTACTGACCCAGTATCCACTTAACCCATTCCCTAAGTTAGTGGGTCACATGGCCTCAAGCGCACCTCCCCGTATGCCATAGGCTCCCGATAAGTAGTGAGGGTGTAAATGTGGTATAGGGGAGAGACTATACCCTCATATAAAAGTGAAACATTAGATACAATCAGATACAATAAACATTATAAGAATAATATAAAAAAATAGAGTAACAATGCAATAGAATAATAAATATAACTGATATAATATACAAGTGTGGGAGTTTAAATAAATAGAACAAATGAATAAATATCTCAAAAGACAATAGTCTTTTTCTGATACATAGATTCATAGCATGCTAATAATAAAAGGGGAATAAGTTTGATGAAGAAAGAATCATGCTATAAATACTATAAAAAGAAGAAAAAATTCTCCACTAGCATGTTGAACTAATGCCAAGTCCTCTACTTCTAAGATCAATCTATAAGTAAAATCATATAAACTACCTATAAAAGGGAACTTTCCCTTGTCCATACCTGTAGGTAGATAGTCTTATCAGTTACTAATAGCTGCCCGACTAGGGTGTGAGATAAAAATCCCTAAAGGCCACCACCAATGGTGTCTACATGTAATCGAATAAGTGCTTGTAACTAAACAATGATCATGTATAAACAAAATGGAAAGAAATTCTAAAATAAATAACCAGCGCACTTGGGTTCCTATAGGGAACCTAGAGAGTCTACCTACTTCGACTCATGGCCGAAATGGATGTCTGATCATAATATATATATATATATATAGTATACATATGTAGTATAATCAGATATATTGCAACTGCCTTTATGAACCAAGTACATGCAGATGTAAGTGGACATATAGTTGGAGTAATAGTGTTGGCTAGACTAGGGCATAACTCAAACATCCATGATAAGTCTACTGAGCCTATAATCTCAAGAAAAATGGTACATTCCCTATATCTGAATAAGAGTCTGAGATTTCATGTACAACACTTGGGATGGTGAGTGATCCATCATGACATCACTTGATATAGGGACACAATGTGTAAATCCCAATTCCCAACTAGTGTCAATGGTGTGCGACGTCTTTCTCAACACCCGATATAAGGGATCGTGTTACCATCATTTTCAACATGCCCCTTACCATCGTGTCACAACCTTTATAAAGGAGTATTCATAATTATAATGCTCAACATGATGCAATACCTCTCATATAACATGTTAACAAAACCATTATATAAAAATAAGTAATGTTCTTGTTTATAACATCACACATAAGGCAATACATTTCATCTATACCCTTAGTCAAGTTAAATTCCATTTAAAACATTACCATTCATAATAAGAATTTTATAAATCCTAAACAATGGTGTGACCTAACCACCCTCCATGGACTATTTCAGTTAATATATAAAATTCAATTAAAGTAGGGAAACCATAATTAACTAGCCACCCCATTCAATATAATCAGACCATTTAATTCATTAAGACATGGAAAATAATTTCCACAAGTCTCACTGTGTCAATTGGAATATGTAATTGTCAAGAGGAAAAATTCCGACATGGGAAATTTCTTTAACACGATAGGCCCAGAACTAAAAAAGAGATTGAGGTCATTAAAAAATTATATAATTGAGGGGAAAAAAATTTAAAGTCTAAGGTGAATTATAAATAAGATTTATGAGAAATTTGGAAATTAACCATTAAGGGAAAATTGACGTGGCACACTAATGACGTGTCTATAACTGAGGAAATCAACCTCCAAACTACTAAACAAGGATCAATATATATATAACATAGTATATTGATCAATTTGACATGAAGAACTCAATATAAAGGGGATTATCGACAAAATCCACCATGTAGAACAATAGTGTAGCTATAAAGCATCAAAAAATGAAGGGAAAATGATGTGACCACCTACCACAAGGTTGTAGACAACTCCTCTCTCAAGATCGACATCATATTTGAAGTAGGTTGGATGAGATCTAAGAAAAATTCCAACTCCCTAAAAATATAGAAAATGAGGTTTAACTTGAATAGAATGATGGATTAAAAGGAAAAATTGAATAATAGGTAAGAGGAATGGAGAAAATACCTTAAAGAGTGCAACTCATTCAATGGATAGCGAAACAGACCCCAGATCAAAAAGTTAGCTCAAACCCCAAAATGGGATAAATAGAACTCAAAGTAGGAGGAAATCATGTTTTAGCCATTGGAGGAAGAATATGAAAAAATAAATAGGTTTAAGATTTATGTAAAGGGAAATTTTGAATTTTCACCCAAAATGGGGGTGCATTGTTTAGGCACACTATTTAAAAACTGTGCACAAACCCTGAAGATCTGCTCTGCCAAAAAAATAGAAGCACCACATAGTCATGGGCCTCTACCTGCATATTTGTAGGAAAACCATGTGGCATATAGGTTCCCACTTTCTACAACCATACAGTTTTTGAGAAACCGTATGGGATGTGTGGAAAGTTCTTTCCAAACTATATAGACTAGTATTTTGGCCATTTTTCCAAAACTATGGGCTCCAAAAAAGCCCTAGAAATTCATCAAGCCTTCTTTAGGCCATGTTACACATTTAACAAGATTAAATAAAGGGTTAAAATTGACAAATAATCAATTCATACCTTCATGAAAAGATGGGTCATTACCAAGTATTTTCAATTGATGAGAGAAATAAGGTTAGATTTTCTAAAAAAAAATCTCAATAATTTTAAGTACCAAATAATGGAAAATTATAATATTAAAGTAAAATTTCATGAATAAACATAGGATAAGAAAATTAGAGGGTTTTATTATTCAATTATCAAATAATTTCCTTCCAAGAAAATTCAATAAGAAACCATCCAAATTAACATAACAAATTAACTTCAAATGAAACATAAAATATAATTAATATAAAGGGATTAATTATATAAAATACCTTAATTTTTTTTATGTATAAATTGTAAAATAGGATATTTTTATAAAATAGCATATCTCACAAAGAAGATAATTTCTGGCGAGAAATCCCTACAATGATCATAACATTGAAGTGAAAATTAATCATTTTATAAATATGTTTAAAAAATTTAAATCCACATAAAATAAGTTTAAATTAAACATAATTTAATCAAAATTCATTACATAAATAATCATTTAATATTAAATAAAATTTATCAGTAATATAACCCAGTGAAAAGAAATTATGATATGAAATTATTTACCACTTGTTAACTTTTAAGTCAAATCCCATTGAATGTTATAATACAAAATGAATATTAAAATACAATAAATTATTAATAATTAATGAAATTATATGTAAAAGGGGAATTTTATAAAGAATATAAAATAAATTTGAACATAATATTTAAATATTCCTCAATGAAATTATGTTTCCCTCTAGTTGTTCATGATTTAACCTCATATATATTTGTTTTAAAAATATAATTAACTTATATCAGAACCATATTCATATCTATAATATCATATATTATCTAATTATAACATCTTATCACCACCTTGTTAATAATATATCATTATTACTATTATTTCGGGTGTTAATAGCTTCATTTTCTCATTCATGTTTTGACACATAAGTTTTTGTTCATGTTCATAGGATATAGATCCATCATCACTAGAATGAAATTTATTTTATAAATATCACATTTATTCATTATATAACATTTTAGAATAATTATTTCAATTTTATCATGGAAAATGAATCACACTTCTTTGTAGAGATTTCATGTTGTATGTACACACGTGTGATGATATCATTCCCTTAATGGGTGAAAGGGTATGGAAGTGTATATTTTATTAATTTTACTGAATTAAAATAATATCATATTTATAATATATATTCATTACTTCCATAATTACAACTATTTATATGAGTCAGTGATGAAAAATAAATTACATCAGTTCTCAAGACAGTAGTCTGCCATACACACAAGCGATGACTTTATTTCCCATATGATGGAGAAAAAGATGGATAAATATTCTTCCATAAACATAATAAAATATCAGTATATTTGATATACTAGTGTTATTATTTTCTAAGTGTTAATTAATAATTTAAAGTGATAATTGAGGAAGTAAAAAAGAAAGAGCTTAGTGAATATGATTACATTTCCTTAGAAGAAGATCCTTTGGATATATTGTTAAAGACCTTAGGGTTGGTATTTTTAGAAGACCAAAACATATAGAATGTTTTTAAATATGTTAGGAATTTATTTATTATAGGTTTTTCCAGGATTTATATCTTCATAGGTGTGAATAACTGAGGTTATGAGGTGATCTTTTTTTAGGTGGGGAAATGGGAGACTTCTTGTATACCATTTAGAAAATCCACAAAAGAATCTGAAATGATAATGCGATTCCCAAGAAAATATTCATCCAAAGGTCCATAGAGATGATGGTGGGGTGAATATGGTAAAAAATATTTCCACGGAGAAATATTTGTACAATTTTAATTGGAAACATTAAACTTATCATTTGGTTTAATATCCCTAGTAAACCTGTTTTAACCATAACCATAGTAATTAATTTTTACTGTTTTGACGATTAATTTGGAGAAAAATTCAGTTGAAATTATTAAAATATATTAATTACTCTAATTCCAAATATAGAATTAATTTTACCAAATTTAATCCATATAAGTGAAAAGATTTAATTTAAATATGAACCCACAAATTGTGTTGGAAAATGGGATTCCAAGAAATGAATTTTCAAGCATATGAGGATATTATATTAACAATATATGGAGATAAATTAATATATATATATATATATATTATAAAAATTTAATTTATACAATTCATTATAAAATATTATTTTATTTATTTAAAATAGAGAATCATTATGCACAAGAAAACAATTTTCAGAAAAATGTGTGTTTTTGCTGAAAAATAAACTTATACCAAAATCCAATATAAAATTTTTTAGGAGGTAGTTAATTATATTAAATTAAAGTCAATAATAATTAAAATCATTTAAAATAAAATTAAAATATTAATTTGAAATCGAAAATATTTGATTTATTTAAAAGATATGAAAATTTTACAAAAAAGGCATTTTTAAATATTCACTGAAAAAAAATATTTTTAGAAAATTAAAAAAAATTATCTCTAAGATAATTTCGATCTTCAAAATTTTAATAATTGGATTCATTTAATCAAATACATTTTCTAAAGGTGTAAAATATTAATTAAATTATTTTCTCACAAATAGAAGTAAAAATCATTTTTGATGAAAATATTTATTTTGAATAATAAATTGCCTTTACTAAAAATTAAGTGATTATTTACAATAAATTTCAATGGATTAAGAAATTTATATTTATATATATATAATAATTATATTAATCCTATTCATACCTTCCAATTCAATGGCTAGGTTATAACAGTCATATTTAAATAATATATTTCAAAAATCATTTAGAAATAATGTTTTATGTTTATATGTTATCAAACAGATTTTTATTTTTTAAAATATAAAAGTGGTATTGATACCTTAGGAGGAAGGATTCCATTGAATAATTATAAGTTATATTTAACATATTTGGGGTTGTAGATGAAAGGATTATTTGTTTCTGATTCAAAATATATTCTTTATTTTTTATTATACATGGTTTTAGTTTCAAATAATTAATGATCATTTGTTATTTTTTATAAATGCTATGTATTTATTGAATGAGTATTAATTGATCTTATGAAATCCATCATTAAAAAGTATTAAAATTAGGCTGTTAAAAGGGATATTTAGTGTAAATGAGTCATACATACTTCAAGAAATAGGGAACTCAACATAAGGGTGTTCTCCACTTGTTTCATTTTATATTATTTATCCCTAAATAGATCATAAATCTGTCAGGGATTATGTTCTTCCCTTTACTACACAATGGATTTTTTTAATTACTTCATCCGAAATAATCAATGGTTTAGGTTTATTTTATAAACCCATTATTTTTCTCATTTTATATTATTTACCCACTTTATATTATTAGTTACACTTCATGATTTTATTATGAGGTAAATGTTTATATTTTTAGTTAGGTTGACGAACTATATTATATTTGAGAATTTATTACATGTTTTCTTATATTAAACATGAAATGGATTTCAGAACCTAATATACGAAACCAAACATGGTGGTTTTAATTTTGTTAAATTAATAAATTAATTAATGTTGAAAATTGGATATTTGATGATCATTTTGGAAAGGGATGATTGAGGTGTTGTTTTATTCAAGTTTGATTCTACATGAGAGTTGTATGAAAAATGAAAATTAATAGAAGAATGACCATTAGGCTCAATTTAAAGGTATAAGTTGATATTTAAGGATGTTTTCTTCCAATGTGGGTTTTCTAAAGAGTTTATAAAACATGTATAGTAAAATTGGGTAACCTTGATTATTTTATATGCTTAACATTAAAATTGGTTGGGATATTGACAATGCATTGAGGTAAGATATTGAGGACAATGATGAATTTAACCATTAGGGTTATTAGATATTAACCATTATGTTCATGAAATGATTGATAATTGGTACCAATGTCCAGATAGACTATTGGGTTTGTTGGTAGATAAAAATTGATCTTTTTTGTGATCAACTATTATGGTTGATGATATAACAAATGGTGTTAGTGTATAATAATGGGGTACAAAATGCATGAATAATGAGGCTGGTAAAGAAAAGTTTGATTTAAGTAATATTACTAATAGGGTATGTATAGATGAGTGGGGTATGAGTAATGTGAACAATGAAATTGCTATAGACTATTAGGGTCTGAGTGATGTGACCAATAGTTTTATTATAGATCATTGGAATTTGAAAACTATGAGAAGTATGGTCATTTTAGACTAGTGTGGTATAAGATGTGTGGATAATAGGGTAAGTGTAGACTAGTGTGGTTTGAGATTTATAACTAGTGGGGTTAGTTAAAATATACAGGGTTTGATGATATATGAAGTGTACCCAATCCAATTTTCCTTTATTTTGACCAAATCAAGTTCTACATACATCATGCACACCTCTTTATACACCACAGTTTTCCAACTAACAATGTGGATATGTGTATGATGCAGTGAGACTTAATATCTCTAATATACTAAATCTTAAATAATAGTAAAAGAAATATTTTTATTGATATATAAATTTAGGATAACAAAGGGAATCATGGAGAAATTCAAAATACAACAATAACATCACCCATGATATTACAAAAAATGAACAACTATAATGTTAGTTAGTTATACATGTAATAATAGGATCTCTTATGGGAAAATTGTATAATAGTAGTTCCAAAATTATGTAAAGACTATATATGATAGAAAAACCAGTCTTAGTATATTCTAGGTCCCATATTTCAACTCATACTAGTTCCATGACTCGATCATTGATAGTATAGACATTTCCCCTACCCGGATCATGATCCATGAAGTCTTCCCAAACACTAAAGCACCCGAGACAGGTGTGAGTAAAACTTAGTAGAGTACCACCAATGGTGTTTCTAAATAGTATAGTAATTTTAGTTCATGATTTTGGTGATATTCGAGAATACTAATCAAACAACAACAAATATAAATAAATCCACACCCTCAAGTACTCATCTAGCCACTCTGGGAATGACTAAACCTACTTCAACATGTTCCCAGGTGTCTTTGAACATACTATAATAAATCTCAAGGATGATTTGGAGATAATTTCCCATTATTATAAGGTATAAACACAAAATATCATGAGCACTATAGAATAATACATCTTCAAAGGGAATTATGACCCCTACCTATATGATCTCGTCTTTTTGGCATCTCGATCTTAGCTTAAATAAGTGTAAGAACAATAGGATGGTGACCCATGGCTATATGTTTCTCAAACCAATGTAATCTCAATAACAAAATCTAATCATGGGAAGAAGAATCCTCATTTTACATGGTTTCACCCCATGGGAATCTTGATAGTGGAACCATTATATCTCACCCCGTGGGTATCTCAACCATCATATAACATCTTCACACAATGGGTAGAAGTGAACTTGTCACTATATTCTCATGACATGGAATCTTGACCATGGAATCACAATAGTTTCCAACATGAAATAAACCTTGGTATATTATAATCTCAGACTATAGGTGTCTTGATCCCAATATATTTCATATATAAAAAGACAATAGGTAATGGTTTCTCCTATAATCATCTCGACTCTAATAATCTTGATCTAGAGAATGATAACAAGAGAACCATGGGAATTGAATTATATGTCTATATTGGTGTCAACCCTGAAGTTTTTCAAACCCCTATATTAAAAAATTTGGTTTTATGATACAAAAATAATAAATAAACATGTAAGTATTGATATGAATCAATATCCAAACCCTTATATTTCATTTCAATATTGTTTCTCACTAGCCAAAATCTTCTCCACAATTTTACCAATGGTTTAAACCATTAGATAAATTCTTGAAATAGGGATCTGATCAACCCTCATATATATAACTAATCCAACATGGCTTTAAAATAGCTCAAAGGATCACTTAAGGCCAACCCAGAGAAACCCCTATGATATTCACAAAAATCCATGTTCAATGGAGGATAATAAAACACAACATTGCCTAACATACAAAAATATATCTCAAGAAAACCATCCTTGGGCTCCAAGTATAAGTATAATCCCACTTTAGATTAATCTTATAACCATCATCAACCACAAAATTAATTTTATTTCTAAGACTTAGTTTGAATGATTACTCATTTTTTAGTTTTAACGCTTTTTTGTTTTGAATATTAAAATTCCCCATATTAATTATTTATTGTCTTATATACATTTTTTTTATTATTTTTATTGAAATTATTTTTGAAATATTGATTACACTATTTTTTGAAAAAATTAGTTTCACACCATAGTACCAATCATTTAGATTCAGCGTCTTCCTATTAAAATGGCCAATAAAAAATGATGATTTTTGAAGATTAGTCACAACTTATTGAGAAACATACTAAACATTCAAAACAGGAAACGTTAGATACCTATAATATTTGTTTGGTAACCATAGAACATAGATAAAATTAAAACATACCAAGAGTACTATTTCATAATCTTGATATTCATGGTGTTGGGTGAGAAAATGTATTGGAAAATAGATTATTGAAATATAAAGATTAAAAATTATATGTTTTTAGAAGTAATATAATAATATGTAAATTATTGAAAAAATAGTCATTATTTTGGAACCACACTATAGTGGAATAAGTTTTGAGTAGGGACGCAAAAGAGAGAAAACGAAATCCCAACCATGTTATTTTGGTTAGTCGTGGTGTAGGTCATGGTGTTTTACAATGTTTTTAAAAATGGAGTGATGTAGAAGAGAATACAATGTTCATGACTGTGGTAAGTTTCTATGTTCTATATTTTTTGAAATGGAAGAGCATGCTGAATGAATTATAGTGGGAGTAGTGAACTTACATGAAGAGAGATAAGGATTCTCTATTTTGTCTGGTTAAGTCTATATGGAATAAATATCATATTCAATCCTAAATATAATATAATATATTATTAAATATCTTATGTAAGTAAAAATATATTACATGGAACATAAAGTCATACATAGATAACAAAGTCATATGAAAAGTTCAAAAGTCATACATGCACCATATGACTTAATAATATACTTTTTTAAAACTCCAAATATGTGTTGTTTTCATGATGTATTTAAATTCTTATTTACTATAGGTTTGTAAGGTTTATTTTAATTTTTATATTAATTTCTAAAATATATATAATTACTAAATATGGTATTCAAACTATTTTTGAATTGTTTAATAAAGGAATATTTCCAGATATTTCCATAATCAGGTAGTGATATTATTTTTATACTTATGTAGTTTTTAACCATGGAAGGATGTGATTAGTTCTTAATAAGAACCTATTTATAGATTATCATGGAATTTATGAAGTTGACTTTTGGGAGTTTGATTGTAGGAACTCAATATAAGCATCACCACAATCTTCATTCAAGAGGGAACATATGTGAAAGAGATATATAATTATTTAGAGAGAGAATAAATGAAAAATAATTAAAACATTTGAGATACGATTGTTATGAAACTATACTACTAAGACTCATATTACTACTATGATCATAATATATCTTCAATGTTTGATCATTTTTATAGAATTTATCAATACTTCATTGAGATACATCATATTAAGATTTTTCTTTATTCGTATTCTAGTACTAAATATATTATTATTTTATATCCTGACTATTTTTTAACTTCCATTGTTATTATTCTAAAATAATGTATGTGTTATTGGTTACACCTCAAAAAATGTATGTATATCTAGTTTTGAATCTCATCAGAATTCATGTTCTTGGATATGAATTGTCCTAAAAGAAGGTAGGTACTATTTGGAGTTTTTTTTCTCTAAGTGAGAAAAATGTTGTTCATGTAAAATTTTATCACATAGTTTAAAAATTAAGGGTTTTCCTAATGATTAATATTACTCTCACTAAGTTATATGGTATTTAAGAGTATATGTAGGATCATTGGGATTCAAATTTCTTTTACATTTGGTGATCATTTTTTTATATTTTTACTTCTCAACTACATTTCTAATTATTATGGTTGTTTTAATTTTCTATATTTAAATTTGTATCTTTTTTTAATTTGATATTAAAAAAAATTGTTTTAATAATTTTAATTTTAAGGATAGTTTATTCACCCCCATGAAGACCTGTTCAACATCTCACATTGGGAAAAAAATTTGTGTCAAATCTAATTCCACTAGGATATATGTCCCTTGAATTAAATTTTAATAGTGATAACTTGTATATCCTAGAGTTAATTATATACGAAAAAATAATTTTTGGTGTGTTGTCAGGAATGAATTCTAATAATGGTTGTTTCCTTAAAAAACCACCATAGTTTTATTGGGATTTTATAGATACTGACAAAAAATGATGGAAGAATATCTCAAACATATAATTATAAATCATTGGAGTATAATGATGAAATAATACAAGCAATACAGAGTGGATCCTGATATACTAATGGGTAAAAATGTGGTAAAGTACATTTTGAATTAAAATATAGAGACTATATTATACTATGTTATTAGTTGAAATGTTTTTAACCCTACCATAGCATATTAAATTTCTTTATACATTTATAGAATAATTCAGGTTACAGAATATAGTAATAAAATACTCAAATGAGAAAAATGGTGTATGCTACATGTTGAAGGCTAAGTCTTTAGAATGTGAAAATATAAATTTGTGACCAAAGGGTTCATATATTTATAAGAATCATAATTTTTATTATTGAAATTTGAGTGTTTTTAGATAATATAATATTGGATGGATGGATTTTTCAGTATCTTCCTAAAATGTATCACGAAAAAAGGTGGAATTTAATGAGATTAATAATTTCAAGGTGTATACTTTTTATAAACTCAATGGTTCACTACTTCAGTGTGAAATAAAATTGAAATAAATTATGGATGAGGAGACTTAAAATAATAAAGCTATTTAATTTAAATATAATATTTATATTTTTAGTTACTATTCTATGTATGAGCTACATAGATGTGAGATAGATAAGTTAGATCTCTTGACTAACAATTTTTTTAATCTAACAATAAATGAAAAATGTTTCAATGAGTGGTTTAGACAGAAATATCAAAAGAAATATAAGAAAGGTAATACTAGTAAGTATAATGATATTTCAGAACTAAAGTGTTATGAGTGTAGGAAATGAGGAAATATTAAGTTAGATTGTCCAAAATAAAAGTGCCTGAAAAAAGATAAGAATTTCATGAATAAGGAAAAGAAAGAGAAGATGGCTATATAAAGTTTTAAGGAAGAATTATACTTGAAGAGTTATTATATAAGTGAAAGGGAAGAGACTAACTTGTGATTAATGGAATCATATATAAATGAATTAATCTACCTTAACAGTGTCAAGGACACATGATATGGGGAAAACATATACTCCAGTCATATGATTGGTATTCCATCAATCTTTCAATATTATGATCAATTCTATAGAGGCTATGTGACATTCAGTGATATTTAAAAAGTAATTACTTTAGGATTCATTTAATTTTTAACATTTGATACCTTTTTTTAATTTCTAAACTACTATACATTGATGTATTAATTCTATAGAAGAAAATGATATAATATAGCATAAATGGACTAGACATTAAACCTTTTTTCGGCTACATAAACTATCGAATCAGGGATAATCTCAACAATTACCTAAACAAAAAACATATATGTTTTATTTTCTGTGATTCAAGTTTAAAAGGTAAATAGATTAAAGAAATATTTAGATCTATAAATGAAGTTAAAAATATAAAACCTATTCAACATATAAATTCTAATGAACTAATTTCGGCTGACTCAACACATCATCTAACCTGGACATCCACTATGCCCAAATGGAATTCTTGATCCCTATGGGATGAAAATAGTTCTTTAGTCCATTGAATTCACAATTGAGAATGGTTTCACCCTCGTATAATCAAGTGAAAAGGAAGCATAAAATACTTTAAATATAACATAATCTATCTGAAATTTGGACTTCTATGCATACTAAATAAACATAAATAGAATAAATAAACAATCCAAATAGGGAATAATAAAATAAATAACCATCCCAAAATAGACAATATAAAAAAACAGTATTTTTAGAAAATACACCATGATGAAATAGATGATTCAATATCACACGATAAATGAAAGAAGAACCCAAAAAATCCAATATCATTAATAGTATCTCATAGTCACTCACCACATCCTACTCATCCATATATGAACCAATGCATATCCCTAAACTAAAATCAAGAACTGGGCACCAGAAGGGAAATAAGAAAATTTCATACACACCTATACACCAGTTAATATAAAGAGTGAGTGCTAAATGTATCTAGTAGTATCTCGTTAAGGAGTCTAGAAAATTACTTAATTAAAACATTTAATAAAGGAATACATTAACATAAATTATAAAATTCGGTTTTATATTATAGCCCGAGTAAAACTAAATAACATGTCCCTGCATGTTTATAAACAGTCACCTTTTTTATGTAAACAAAGGGTTGGAAAAACCTCTATAGTAAAACACTTCTTTTTAAAAAAACCATGGAAGTCTGGATTTCAAAATTATAGAAAATGAAGGGAAAATCACAATTTTTCCTTACTAAAATATCATATAAAATTACCATTTTTAGGAACCACCATTCTTTTTCCTTCAAAACACACACTTTAAAAACCATTTAAAAATAATTTTTTAAATAAACCAAAAAAAACTAGAGGTGGAACAAAACCACAATCAAGAACCATAGTATCAAGAACACATAAAAAATCACCATAACCAAGTATTGGTTTCACAAAATCGATAGTTAGGTGAATATAAACAATGTATATGGGATCCACTAAAGTTTCCTAAGAAGGACATAAATAGATGAAAAAATACATAGCACTCAAGTAACACAATAGTAATTGGTTCCACAATCCCTAGGCCAAAAGTAAAAAAACTATACGTCCTGATAGTCACATTGAATGTTTCGAGACCAATAACTCAACCCAAGAGCATTAAGATACCATGGGGCCCACAATCCATCCAGCATGCACTCGACTCCCACAGGAAATTATCCCTTAGTAAGAGAATAATCCAAATAAAGGGTTTTCACTTTTCCATACCTTTACTTATCAACCTAAGAATCCCATTACATGTCATGCATAGGTGAGAGAAAAAATAGACAGTCACATGGATAAAATATAAAGAATCTAAAAGAAAACTCATCTCACCTCATACACCCTTACATGAAACAACCCCTTTTCATATCCAAGAATAATAATAAGATAAAGGAATAACTATTTTGAACATCCCTTAAGGGACCACAAGACACAATGACATATCAAATTCATGGGGTATGATATAAGGGTCTCACACTCTTAGTTAAAAATATTCTTTGAAAGATTCAACTGATATTTCCAAATGAATCTTTGTAGTCCAGCCGATTTTACTTCAATTAAAATCTCATTCCAAAATATACCTTGAAATTAAATGATCAAATAACCATTTTTAAATTCATTTTAAAACCAACCATTGTACACAAGATATTTCAAAACACTCATATAGGCTAGAAAGTCTTAAAAATCATTTTATTTATGTTCAACAAATCCATTTAAAAGAATAAATCTATCTTTTAAAAGATACTCCAATATAGAGAACCCTTTTAAAACCATTGAAATTATTTTAAAAAATCCTTGACCCTTTCATCAAACATTTGACATGAATGTAAATCATTATAGGAAAATATATTAAAAAACCCATCAATAATTCTCCCATGTTAAATAATAAAACCATTTGAAATACATTCCAATCACATCATAGATATACAATATATTTATAATTTCTATAAAAAAGAATTTAAAACGTTTTATCACTTCATGGAATGAATTATATGATATTTTTCATTGAAAAACCTAACTGATTTAAAACACAACTCATCGAAATGTTTTTCCTCTGACGGAGAATGAATAACCGAGTAATTAGAAGGCCCCATGAACCCCTAAACACCCAAATTATCTTCATTAGAACCATAATAAACCCTAATCACCACCCATAAAATGGTTAGAGTTCAAAAAATATAGAAATTAGAAGGGGGTATCAAAGGGAGAAGTGAGAAGGGAAACCAAAAGGAAAGAATGTATTAAAATTCAAAACTACTTGAAAAAAAGAGATATATATATATATATATATATAAGAGGGAAGAAGATACCCCATATATGACCTATATCTTGATGAATGTCATAGGAGAATATTGATTTAAAAAAATAAAAATTTGGTTGGGTTAGAAGTGAAAATTAACCTTCAAAATATAATTAGACTACTTATATAATCTGGATGCATGTTTTTTGAAACTGTGAATCAAACTTGGAGGATCCATTAGAGGAACCTTCATAACATACCTGGCTTGGATTCATTATTTACTAGGCCTTTTAGATACCATGAAAAACCCACTATTAAAGTACTATTTTACATCTCATGCATTCGACATGATTTATAATAATTATGTTCAAGCTATTTTCCAATAACCTCCACAGAAGGGTAAGTCACATATTTTCCCCTAGGGCTCATATGCTTCACCTTATACCATGCATTACCCATGAACACTAATTTTTATTTTTAAAAAATTAAATAAATTCTCTTCAATTTAATGTTACTTATATATCATGGACTAAACCATTAATTCTAACCTATGTGCAGAAATAATCCCTTTAGAATTTTCATCTTCATGGTTTTCCAAAATATTTGGTGGTCATGTCTTGACCATGAATAGAATGAAAAGGCAAGAAAAATAAAAAATCAATCACAAAACATGTAATTTATTATGTTAACACTAATTTTATGAATGTAATAATAATAACAAAAATGACATAGTGTGTTACAATCATTCCAACACACCTTTGTCTACCCGAGGAGTCCTTAGAACAAGTAGAAGTATAAGAATACAAGCCTCAAAAACACCACATGAAATAGGTGGGATAAGATGAAACCTAAACTAGAGAAAATCGTAAAATAAAATCCATTTAAATGAAACCAACCTATCAATCCCAACATGATAAATCCATAAACATCAGTTAATGACTCAAAATGAAATTCTACCCAACAACCAAGGTTGAACCTATAAGATATTGAGACTAAGAATTGTTCTCCATAGAATTTATAATTGATCCAAATTAGTGAATAAACAATGAACCATCCTAAAACAAGAGAATCACCAAGACCGATATGATTTCCAAAATAATCGAGGGAACCACAAAAATCCAACAATTATAAGAAACAAATTCAATTACGTCAATGAAAGTACAATAAAAAACCCGTCACATTTATATATATTCAAAAAATTATGAAACTAAGATCATGAATAAAAAATAAAATGATATGGGCCCTAACCTAGTGTCACAATAAAAAGGTAGGGAATAATGAAGACCACTTACTCCATTAAACACATCACATCTAACCCAATAAAATCGAAACTGAAATTTGATAGTGCATAATCTAAAACAATTCCATATGCATCCTAGTTACCCAAAACACTCACTCAAGTCCCTCCCTTTCCCAATAGAAACAAGATAAAAAAAGAGTCATGATAATTTGAAAACAACCAACACTGACAACAAATAAATTAAATAGAAACCCAAAGAACACATCAATGAAAAGCTACCTCCATGATGTAAAGGGTTTAAACATAATGATAAAAATTACCAAAAATAATCATTCCAAAATAAGTCTCACACTGAAAATTCAAAGAAGATCGATCCTTATAACCAATTCAATCATCCAAATAAGTCTCACTCGTCTAGTCTCCCAAATAAAGCTGATCGATAATACCACATTATTCTAATAAAATGGAACAAAAAATATTTCCACTCCATTTGGTTTCTAGGTAAGATTCGTGAACAAGAAAATAACCACCCCAAGGGATGAATACCCTACTTCAACTCAAAAACATTTTTGAAGGCATTAGCTAACATGAAATATGAAACTAACCTAGTGATTCATCATAAATAAAATCAATAATTCCAAATGATAATGAAGCAACAAATATAAATTTACAAATTAATCAAGGAAAAAATATATTAAATCTTCGATTCACTTTATTCCAATCAGTTTCAAAACCACCAAATTCATCAGTATCAAGTAAAATCCATTTGGTAAATTCAAATCTATTTTAGATATTTTTCCATATTTTTCTTTCAAAACCGACCAATCTAGAAAAATATGTCCTAAGAGGGTCAATATATTTTCCAAATAAAATCTCTAACTAGTTATAAATCAACAGTTTTTTCAAATTATGTATTTAAATCCTCCACCTCAAAAAATATTTCATGGAAAAAAATCCATTTAATAAAAAATCCCAAATGATTAATTTTAATTATATAACTCCTTTAATGAATCCATCATGTTTTTATAAAAATAAATTTTTATAATAATTACCAAAATGGAATCACACCAAAAATCTAGACAAAATATAAGACACTTCATCAACACATTAGAAGAACCACCTCATTGTTATTCTAAATTTTCAAGAAACACTAAAAATGAACCATGAATGAAATGGCTTAATTAATAAAAAAATGGGGTGTATAACCATTATTTAGTCATCCACATGGATTGGTTATCCATGAAGCAGTCATGAAAACATTCCTAAAATGTTCGAAAGATCAAGAGTTGGTCGTTTCCTAGTTTATTAGGCCATGCATACTAACCTCATGATGCTGATCCATTTTTTAATTGTTGATAAAAAATCAAATAAAAACCCTCAAGGAAACTAATACTGTTGTATTTAAGAGTAGACTCACCATCCTCAACCTCAATATAATAAAAATAATCAAATAAAAACAAAAAACCAACTTCCAATGGTATCTCTAGGACCACCATGAAGGGTGGTGATTAATAAATCACTCATGAACAAACTCATATATCCTAATGAATAGAGAAACTCAATTGTACCATGAAACACGTAATAATAAGATATTGTTTCAAAAACCTAGGCCCATACTAATAAACCTTGGTTTTTATAGAATTTCTAACAAACCGACTTGGGTTGACACAACATGTCATCTGACCTGGTCCACCACTAGGACCAATGGGTGATCCCAATCCCCATGGTCTAGAAACTAGCATCTAGATCTCAAAAATTTACAATTGGGAATTGTTTCACCCTGGTATAATCAAATGAACAAACTAAAAAAATAACCACAAATATGGAATTATATATCTGTGGGTTGGATATCCATAAATTAAAAATAAAGAGAAAAAAATAAATAAACAAACCGAATAGGTCATAATAAAAAATGTATATCCAAAAGTATACAATAGAAAAATAAATACAATAAAATAATAAAATACCCTTGGCTAAGGTGGTCAATAAAAAATCATAAGAGAAATAATATCAGATATTGTGTAGCTCCAACATCACCACTAGTTTCTGATAGTGTTTCAACACATCCCATTAATCTATCTATATACCAAAAAGAATCAAAAAACTAAAATCAATAACTGGGAACCTAAGTGGAAATAAGGAAACTAAATAGACACCCATACACTTGTGCATATATATGGTGTGAGTTAAACGTTCCTAGTAGAATCTCACTAAGGATTCTATGAAATTCCCTTCACAAATAATTCTATAAATGATAATTTGAATATAAAGTATAAAAAAGGTTTTTACATTCTAGTAGAAAAACATTTTAGATGGTTTTTGGGTTCAAAAAATAAGTGGATTCTGTTTTATGTCAAAATACGAGAGGCTACTACCACTCTTTTTAAAAATCATGGTTGTCCAATACACAACGTGTAGGCCAAGTAAAAATGTGTACTACACTATTTTTTTTCTAAACCAGAAAGGCTACACATCATGACGAGATATTACATGACTTGTAGGCGAAGTACATGATGTGTTGGCCAAGTACATGATGTGTACCTGGCCTACAGCTGTCGTTCATTCTTTTTCTCCATATTTCCCCCATAAAAACCCAACCAGACCATGTCCCAACTTAGGGTCTAAGTGAAAAAAAATTAAACAAAATTTTACATGAGAATAAATATCCGTACCTCAAGAAAACCTAGGATCTTAAAATATTCCACCCTTATAGCAATCCATCCTCAAATTGCTCTATGAAGGGTAGTCAATATTTTCCTGAAAACAACTCCAGCCACTGAGAACGTATGTTGGCCTCCCTCTCCCAAGTATCATCCTATAAACGTCCGTTCTTCCATAACACTCATACTAGAGGAACTAACCAACCTCAGAGAACCTTTAGGATTCTATAAACGACACAAATCATATAATCCTTAGAGGATGCACCAACCTGAAGCTTAACCTCCTTAGGCTGAAAAATGTGAGATGAGTATGAGTGATAGTGGCATAGCTGAGATACATGGAAGATTTCGTGCATGGATAAGTACATCTAAGGTAACTATAACCGGTAGAAAAAAAACTGACTCTCTCTAGAGTCTCTAATGACCCGACATATATCGGTGAAATCTTACCCCTTCCCCTGATCCAATTGTGTCCCAACCTCGGTGAAACATGCCAAAAAACCGAATCCCCAACCCCAAACTCTAGAGGTCATCTATGAAGATCATAGTATGATTTATAATGATTCTATGTAGTATCCAACCATTTTTGAATCAACTAGACATACTCATAAGTCTTTGGTGTGAGGCGCGGTGCTAGTAAAGCTGTCTCACCTACCTCTAACCAACAGAGAGGAGAATGGAATGACCTAACATATAAATAATTGTATGGTTCCATCTCTATAGTCACTTGATAACTATTTTTATAAGTAAGATTAACCTGGGGAATGTGTCTCTCCCTAGAGCCTCCACAATCCAGGATGCATTCTTGTATCATGTCCTCTACGCTCTGACTAGCCATCAGTTTGAGGGTGGTATGTTATACTCAGAAGCACTTGTGTACCCAGCACCCTCTGAAAACACTGATATAAAAAATATGTAAAATGGGAATTCCTATCCAAAACAATAGTGAATATGACCCCATGTAGTCATATAATTTCTCAGATATAAAACATTCTGAGATCATCCACACTGAAGGTCTCCTTGATCAGAAATAAATGAGTGACCTTTATAAGCCTATCAACGAAAACCCACAAAACGTTGTTACCTTGATGTGACCTCAGTAAACCAGTGAAGAAATCCATTGTGACATAATGATATTTCAACTCCAGAATAGTTAGTTTATTTAAAAGCCCAGCTAGCCGCTGAAGTTACGCCTTCACCAGCTGATAGGTGGAACACCTCCTAACAAAACAATCCACCTCATGCTTCATTACCAGCCACCAGTACTAATGCCGCAAGTCACGGTACATCTTGGGAACACCAGGATGAACTACCTAAGCTAAATCATGAAACTCCTGCATCATCTACTTTTTTATATCCACTGGAACCCAAACACGTTCTTGGATACACGCGATCTCATCATCACCTACCGTCCAAGTAGGACGAGGGTCCTGACCTTCCATACACTCATATAGAACATGGCCTTCTAATTCCAATAGCTTAATCATCCTAACTCTATGTAGTAGGGTAGATTTCACAACTAAAGATGATAGATATGCCTACCTCTATATGTCGTGCTCCTCCAGATGAATCTCAATGAATAACACCACAACCATCCACTAACTACTGGATTACTTCACTGCCTGTATCTAAGTCCTCTTGATTTGTGAATCGGCCACTGCATTTACCCTACAAGGCATGTAGGTAAGCATAAAGTCAAAGGTATTTAGCTACTGAACTTGTATCCACTACCTTATATTTAGATCATGCTATGTAAAGATATACTTGAGGCATTTGTGGTCTGTGTACACCACAAAATGCTCTCCCAATAAATAGTACCTCCAATAGAGAAATTCATGAAAAACTGTAGCTAACTTGATATCAAGCATAGGGTAATTCCTCTCATGAGGCCTCAACTACTGAGTCCCATTCACCATTACTCAATTTACATTCATCCGCACTACCCCCATCCCAATAACTAAAGTATCATAGTAAACCATGTAACTCTTTCTTTTCTCTACAATATCAGGATGGGTGCTGATGTAAACCTCCCTTTATTCTCCTAGAAGGATATCTCACAAGAATATAACTAAAAAAACTTCACACCCTTCTTAGTCAATCCCATCAATGAACCTTTTAAGCATGATAATTCCTATACAAAACACCTGTAGTAACAAGTTATCCCCAAGAAACTCCATATGTCAAAGACGTTCTTGGGATGTTCCTAGGAATCAACTTCTCTCACATTCTTTGGGTCCACTTATACTCCTATATCTTAGAAGATGTGACCCATAAAGTGAATATGATCCATCCAAAAGAGGATCTTTGTGATAATGGAATATAACTGATACTCTGTCAGTGTATTTAAAATGAACCCATGATTTTCTCATGGTCACGTTTAATTTGAGAATACAATAAGATATCATCCACAAAAACTGCCACAAGAGAATAACATTAATAATGAAACACTCAGTTAATCAGTGCCATGAAAGCTACTGGTGCATTGATGAGACCAAATTGCATAACCAGATACTCATATATCCTATACCTACTACGAAAGGATGTACGAGGTATGTCTGCAGGTCAAACATGCACATAGTGATATCTGGACCTCATTTCAGTCTCCAAGAACACTTGAGCTCCTAAAATATGATAAAATAGGCCATCTATATGTGGAAATGGATATCAATTTTTAACCGTTATCTAGTTTAGTTTCTGATTTTACACACATACCCTAAGAGTTATGTCTTCCTTTTTCACAAAAAGGACTAGTGAAACCCATGGAGAAGTTCTGGGTCTGATAAACACCTTTTCCTCCAAATCCTTTAGCTGCCTCTTGAGCTCTAACAACTCCATTGTAACCATCCTATAAGGAGGAATAGATAGTAGTTTAGCTCCTAGTATTAGCTCTATTGAGAAATCCACATCTCTCTCAAGAGGTAACCTAGAAAATTCATCAGGAAAGACATCCCTGAAGTAATCAACCACTGGAAGGAAGTCCCATAAATCACTCCTCGATCATACATAAAGAAACTACTGATTTGGGCTGTCATCCCACCCATCCCATGATGCTCAGGTCCATATTTACTTTCCTGGACATCCCATTCATCCTTGTGAATAAACATTGTACCCTATGGTGATGTTAAAGTCACCCTCCGAAGATAGCAGTCAATGTATGCTCGATAAGATGCTAGAAATTCCATTCCAAGAATGAAATCAAACCCCATCATCTTGAGGACATAAAGATCCCAGAAGAAGTGACACCCTCTCACGGAAGGGGACACTCCATACACTGGTTCAACTCACCAATTTTAATTCCCAATGGTGTATTTAGAATCAAAACTCCCTTATAAAGAAAACCTTTATGCTTAAGTATTTTAACCAGCCTTGCAGATATAAAATATGTGATACACCTATATCAAAATGGTAAAATGAAATAGTAAAAGATATTAAGATCATACCTCTCACTGTAGATATTCTGAGATCCTACTCATATTGGGTTTGTTTCACTACATAAGTTTGGCCTGTAACACAACCCTATGACCATGCATGGATACAATGAGATGATCCACCCTGATGTCTCTAAGAACCAAGTGTCTAGATACCATGACCATGACCACCACTACCCTTCCATGACCGTCCTACACAGCTCCAACTCCCATCCGAACATGAAGCTAGAAAACCTGCTTCTGAACCTGATGTTGGAGCTGACCCCCTACCATTCGTAGCTAGAGGGAAGTTCCTAAGAAACTACTACATGTGCCCCATCCTTCAGAAATCTCATCACTAGACTGGGTTGTGGTCACATTGATTTTTCTTGTGGCCTCACATACCACACTGATGGAAAAACACTAAGCTACCTGTACCCACAGCTTGTCCAACATTCACCTAGAGGTAAGACATGAAACAACACTTCCTATCTATAGACGTAGATCCACTAGGTCGAGAAATAACAGTCCCCTATTATGTTCCCCCAACTTCCATCAAGTTATTCAATATGACCAGTTCCTAATTCACAATATTAGTGATACAAGGAAACCTGAAAATGTTGAATTGAGATTTGATAACATGTTTGATACCTTCCTCAAAGCATCTCACCATCGATAGCTCATTTGTAAGATATATCAGCACAAATAAAATTTAGCTCTATGAAGAATTCCAAGTATTCCATAATCGTAATCATAACCTACTCTAGATGCATGAAATCACTAACTCCCTTTTCTCGTGGAGTCGCATGGTAAATGTAGTCAAAGAAGTGATTTTGCAATTCATCCCAACTTATATTCATCATCCCATCATCCTAGTTCGAAATGTCACACCAGTGGTTTTATGCCCCACATAGCATTTAAGTCATGATCTTTCCCCTCTGCTCCGGAGGCATATCCAAATACTCAAAAAATTTCTATCGCGGTCTCTAGCCACTGCTCTATAGCCTGTGGTTGCCATCCCCTAAAAACGTTGGATGCTGATACTACTGGAACACCCATGTTTTCTCAACCATAGTCAAGACTGAACATGATTCTCCCCAGATCATCTACATGCATTGAAAGAAACCCTCGCGGAACTATACCTCATCGCCTATGTCCAGAATAGCCTCAAGTGTCGTAGCTGGCACTATAGGCGGATCAACCGTCAGCCCATTTCCAACCATCTCTGATGTATGGTCATCACCTCTCTCATAGAATACCTCTGGAGTCTGTCGTGGAGCCAAGTATCTAAACTTCCAAATGCACACCTCCAGAAACAATAACATCAAATCACCAAGCTCAATGTATAGGATAGGTCAAAACCCTACTAGAAACCATGTCTAAGCCACAACCTACTCTTAAATCCAGGACTATATAAAGAACAACAATCGAACCACTAGAAACTATGCCTCTTTCCCACTCAAAATCCAGGTCTAGGTCAAGTCTCTATCCATAATTTCATGTTCCATTTCCATTTTGAGTTCGCATTCAGTTATCCAGAAAATTTCACCAAGGGTTACCTATTCTGAATCCATGAGGGCCCATAACACCTCACGAACCCAAACATGGTTCCCATTCATACCATACATGTAATAAGTTCATTTAACACTTATATTCCATCATTGCATCATGTCATTATTCATAAGGTCCCATACACCTTAAAAATTGAAAGATAACATCACTCCTTTATCCGCTTCACCAAAAATAAAATAGCCACATGAACAACTATCACATCAACTGTCATAACAACATGAATTATATAATGAATCCTGAATGGGTGGAAAAAATTCATGGAACGTGATTATAAAAAGTGTATATATGATGCATGAGATGACATACCCTCACATCATTAGGTTGAAAATTTAATAAAACCCACAACATCACCAATAGTAAAAACATAAACCATGTGCATCACCCAATGCTGAAATCAAAACAACTGTTACCATAAAAATCTATAAAAATAGAAATGCATTCGAGTCAATTTGGATTTTATCTATAAGCGGGGTAGCTACTCTTGGGAATAGTTTATTACCAAATTCCATTTCTTTCATATCCCTATATATTGTTGATAAATAGTATGTCAAACTAGAAAAAAATGCCCTGGATACCACTTTGTAACATCCCAAACTCAGACACCACCCTATGGTGCCCCAAGCCCAATTGGCCATATGGACTCAAGCACATCTCCCAAAATGGCAGAGGTTGTTGACTAGCTGTGAGGGCCTAGGTGAGTCAGTGGAGATACTATTCCCCCATTACTAGAGTATCACAGTGTATGTCAAAAATACAATAAATATAAGAAGCGAAATAAATAGTAGCCAACTCAAAATAATACAAGACAAGAATACATATCAATAACCAGGAGTGTATCATATACAAAATGGTGTAGATGATACAAGTATCTGGAAAATAGCCATAGAAGTACATGGAAATGTAATACAGTATAAGTCCCAAAAAGAACAAAAGACCAAAACGGTATCCCAGCATAGCAAGCCTCAACATGGTTATATGATTCCCTACTCCAATGCCACAGTCAACAACCTATACTAGGGAACTTGCTCGTATCATCACCTACAACCATATAATCTGTTTGGGTCCCTGAGGAGGCCCAAATAGGGTGTGAGATAAACATTCTAATAGGAAACCACCCATGTATATACTGTTCTAATAGAAATATACCAAGTGCTAGAAAGTGTAAAGAAAGTAGTAAAGTAAGGTTAATTCCCATGGCATATGTATACTGCAATAAGGAATATTGAATGGCCCCTCAAGGCTACCTACAACAAAGTCATCTCCTAACAAGGAACCTATATCAATAGTAACAAGTCACAAAGCCACGTTGTACATCCATTCATATCAAGAAAACCAAATTCACACTATATAAAGAATTCAAGAGTCCCCCAACCACGTCGTATAGTGAAAATTATAATCCCACAACCATGTTGTAAAATGAAAAGTAGACCCCAAGGGCTAGATCCCTGGTGTCATGCACCATGGAATCCATGTAATAATTCTAGGCCATGAAGGTCCAGATCCAAGGAGCTTGTCCAAGGCATCCCATCTAGTCCCATACAAATCCTAGTGGAAACTCGATTAGGAACTAGTGGGGGTCCAAGAAGTATGGAAATGGCATGTTCTACGTGATCGCAAGAAATCCAAATCCATGGGGTAGCAAGGCCTAAGGCAACCTAGGGAATCAAGATCCAAGGGGAAGAGTAAACCTAAGGTGTCCACTATCGTGTTCTAGATCTATGGAGAGAAGTCCATTAAATCTATCAAAACATTCAATAAAATCAGTCAATTTAAAAAATTCATTCAATGTGAGTATACCCACTCACATCAAAATACACAATCCATGAGTATACCCACTCATGAAATCCATTTATCAAACACAAGCATATGGGCCTACCCTCCCATATAAGACATTAAACATTCCATCAATCAATTCATATTGGTATACCCACCCATATTATCAATTTCCTTTAATCCAAACTATCAAAATAGTCATGGAATCACAAGATATAGCCAGTCATGGAGGTAGTACATCTCCAAAATAGTTATTCAAATCTATCAAGTCTTTAACATGCTTCCTCTAACTAGGAAATCACGATTACACACCCCTTGGGTGGTTTAAACAGGAATAAACATGTTAAATCCATAAGGCACACCCCTTGGGTGACCTTGAAATGAGAAACAGGTGTCGACGCACTGAAAAGGAACCTATGGGACCCCTCACTATGTCCGACTAAGCATAAGGCAAACAACTCGCTCGAAAATGAGGCCTCACCGGAATGTCCGACGGGCAACAAAAAGGATGAATTCCTAAAAATCACCCAAAAATCCAAAACAAAGTATAGTACAACCACCTCATTCGGTTATAGAAATCTTGTATAGTATCATGTCATGATTCATCCTGTTTTGGAAGAAATCTGAAGAATGAACGAAGAATGGGAAATTAGGGCATAAGATTCTAAATACAAATAGCACAATCGTTGTTTTGAAGAATCAAGAATGACTAAAAAAGAATTGATTAGTTACCAATGTGGTTCCAAAGAGACAAAACATGCTCAAATCGGGGTCTAGATGACTTTTATATTTGAAAAACAATTTTATATGGTTTTTGGGTTCCAAAAACAAGAGGATTCTCATTTTCATCAAAATATTAAAGGTTATTTCCTCTCTTTATAAAAACCCAGAGGACCTGTACATGAAGTGTAGGCTAAGTATACTCTGTGTAGACCAAGTACACAGTTTGTAGTCCAAGTAAATGATGTGTACATAGCATGTAACCAATCATCATCCCTTTTCTCCCTCTTTTCCTAACAATAACCAAACAAGCCCACAACCCGACTTAGGGTCTCATCCACAAAAATTAAACAACAGTTAAACTGAAAGGAAAGATCTATACCTCAAAAAAAATGTGATCTTACAAGTCACATGTGCCTTTCATAAAACACTTATCATGAAATTTAATATTTTCATTAAAATTTTAGATAAATCTATCGAAACCCCTCTCATGCCAAGAATTAAATCCATTTGAAATAAAATACCATAAACCATGTGTATAAAATATACATATAAATTTCATATAAAATAATTTAAAACTTTTTCTATTTTCATGACATGTATTATATGAGAGTTTGTGTAGAAACATCAACCACATTTCAACCAAAACTCATCAAAATGCATCACCTATAATGGAAAATGAATAACTGAGTAAGGTAAAACCATCGTGATCCTCTAAATACATTAATACCCATCATTAAAGTAATCATGAACCCTAATCGCAATATGAACAATGGTTTGGTTATATAGAAGATATAAAATCAATGGGGGAGACATAGAAGAATAGATCAAGGGAAACTGAGAAGAAAGAATGGATTACGATTCAAAACTACTTGAAAATGATATATATATATATATATATATATATATTAAGATTGAAGGAGAGGATGAATCACATAGTTTTGAATTATAGTCTTCCAAACCATGCACCAAATTTTTGGGAGCCACTAGAGTCACCTTTATGAATTAAATGGCATGTACATAGGGTTTATAAAACCCTTTGAAAACCATGAAAATCCACTGCTGATTGTCTGTATCACTTCCCATGTTTTTTACAAGGTTTGTACTAACCATGCATAGTAAATATTAAAAAAATACCCACACAAGGGAAAGACACACAATTTACACTAGGACTCACAATCATTTATCTGAACCATGCATTACTTGTGTACACTAAACACGAATGTTCAAAAATTAACTTACGTGTAACATCTTGATCATTACATTCAGTTATTTTCTCTAGTTTATGATGTTTTCTACAAGTTTTGAGATTTTTGAAGGTGTCCTGAAACCCTGTTGGTATTTAATTATCTTTATAAACATTTTTATAAATTATTTTAAATTAAAATTAAATACTTTTAAATTTAATTTTTACCCTTATTAGAAGAAATGGGTATGTGTAAGGGTAACAACCTCTTAACTTTATGTAGGGAGGTTTTTATGATTTGTGTAAGGGTAGCGTGAAGTTTCCCTAGGTTCTGTAATGATTACATGGAATTTGTATTCACTGCATAAGGGTATTACCCTTTTTATATGAGATATGTAAGGTTAGATATGTGTCACATAAGGGTAATCCCGATGTTGTTTAAGGGTAAGCCTCTGTGTATATGTGTCTTATAAGGGTAATCCTAGTGTTTTCTAATTGAAATGTTGTTTTTATGAAGGTTTCATAAAGGTAGATCTCCATTGTGTAAGTATATAATCCCATTGAATAAAGGTAAAAACTTACTGTGTAAGGGTATCCTTGGGGTTTTAAAGGCTACAGAATGGTACTTAAGGCACTGCATAAAGTTATCCTTGCTTTTCCACAGGTTATGTAAGGGTAACCCATCTACCATATAGTGGTGAAGTGAGATGTGTAAGGGTAGTTGATCAGTTTCAAAGGATGGGTAAGGGAAACCCATCACCCTTACTCAAGAAACCTATGTTCTAAATGAGGAAAAATCCATGTTACCCTTACATGTCACTCTTTTTTGGGAGAAAAGTAAATAAAACTACATTTTTTATTTCTTATTCCCCATCTCAACCCTATAACACCTTTTAAGCCATTTTAAATGTTGTAAATCACGCAAATCGATTATTTAACATATTTAAATGGATGTAAATCGTTTTTAATATGTATTTAAACAAACCACATTAAATATTTCATTAAAATGAATAATTAATTGTTGGTTTTAATTTAGCGTTTTAAATCTAAAAAACTAAATACCCTATGTCTTTTTAAAAATAACCAATGATTTACTACCTTTGACTTTTGATATCCTATTGGGGTGTGCTTTGGGTGTCCAAATTTTATAGAAGTTTATTTCTTTCTTGATTGGTGTTCATTATTACTTGAAGAATGTTAAAGGGGCTTTTGAGTTTCATTTTCCTTGATCGCTTGTTTGGAAATTTTTTAGTTATTGTACTCACTAGTTATGTTTCCCTTGTTGGGTATTTTCCTTTCCATTACTAATGTAGGTGTTTTATTAAGTTTATTCATATCTATTTAATCCTTTTCTTCTTAGTTAAACAAAAATGGATTTCTGATTTATTTTCAAGGCTAGATTTGTGTATTTGCATAAATAATTTTAAAAATGGAATAGTGCATGTAATGAAATAACTTTGAAAATGGATTTTAAAATCATGTTTCATATTAGGGAAATGATTTTGGTTTTTTATGGGTGTTTGAAAGGCGTGATTTGTTTAAGAAAAAACCATTTGATACTATTTTTGAAATTAAAGGAATGATATTTATTATAAAATCCATTTTATGTTGGTTTTTAAATGAAATTCATCAATTTTTCATAAAAAAATATTTGATGTTGGTTTTTGAAATGAAATGAATGTTTTTGAAACATGAAATTGGGATTATTTGAAATGTATTTGTAAATTATTTGAGATTGGTTGAATTGAATAATAGTCCCATAAATTTTTGATTCCCATTAATGTACATGGGATCCTGTGTAGTTAGTTGGGAATAACACATGCTCGACATGTATTATCTCTAGTTAGAAATAGATTGATGATAAAAATAAAAAATAAACTACTATAAGGTATAGAGATTAGTCTTGATGGATCTTCTCATTTCCTATAGTCTTAGGACTATTTCACAAGGGCTAGGCATATTAATGTTTTCACACTAGGATTCATACTTTAATAATATGTATTAGAATCCATATATAGACCGACCCTTAGGCCTCTTAACTATGGTAGTAAAATTTAAATGATTTTACATTCTAGTGTTATGACAGTTTTTACTCATGTAAATTTTGATATAAATTATTATTCATGCAACATTTGATAGAAATGTTTAATACACACATGTTTGAAAAAGATTTTGCATCAGGTAGATTTTACGGAAATGATTTTTTGGATATCAATATATTACAATCCATTGAAAATTTTATTCAATCACATCTTGATGTAAACATTACATGTATTACCAACACATGTTTTATTTAAAATTAATCAAAAATGGTTTACATGATATGGATTTGTTATGAAATGATTGACAAAATCCTAATTGGATTTGTTTCTCACTCTTTACCATTGCCTTTGGGGGTTTGAATATTTTTTTATACCAGGATTGAGAGTAGGGAAATAACCACTCTAAGGGAGTGAACATAAATATTTAGTGGGAATTGAGAGTTTGTGGTGATAGATGGATCATTTCATCTAATTAGAACAAGTAGGTTTTTGGTTAATGAATGGATGGTCTTGTAGATGAATTTAGTTGACATAACACATTATGAATTATAACTTCTTCTTTCAGATGTATCATATTATTTTAATGTACCTTTTATTTCCACTTGTTATTAATTTATTCTTGTTGTTATTGGGTGAAATAGTTCCCAACTCGTTTTTTTATGAATGAGTGCATATTACAAGCCTGTGGGGATTGAGAACTCCATTCAAGCTAGTGGTGAACACATTTGGGTGCCAGTTTATATGGTATCCTCGGTTAGTTCATTAAAAATGGTATCACATTTGGGTTTACCTTAATGTTCTGATAAGTCCTTTAGTTTTAAGGTAGGACTATCAGAATTCAAGTAGATAGACATTATAGGGTTATTTACCACTATCCATCAGAGATGATTCTTGGATTACTAGGGTTGTTTGGTATGAGTATGTATCAATATCATGATCATTCATCAATTTTTTTGAGACATTTTGGATTTTTTAGTGCTTATTTGTGGCATTTTTGTAAGATTTTGAGTATTATTTAGCATAAATTGTCTTGAGAAGCATGGTATTTATAGAGAATTAAAATAAACACACATTATTGCACATGGTTTTTTAAACCATGCACAGACCATACAATAGGCTTTTGCTTAATCTCAATAGACTTCACATGATTGTTTCATGGTTTTCCAAAACTTTTCGCCATGCCGTGCATATATAATTTTTCTTGGGAAATTGAGGTTTTATTTTTTCAAATGTTGTGTTGTTTTTTTATTCTGTTGCTTTTGGATTATGATAATTTTTGAAAATTATTATTAGGAAATTTTATGGTGATTTGGTTTTTCTAGAGTGATCCTTTAAAAATCAAAACCTTGAGATGATTAGAAAATATCTGGGAACTTCATTGAGTATTGAAAATTATTTACATTCAAAATGGTGTTTGACTTAAGATGCTTCTAAAATATAATGGATTTAAAAAGGATGGATTATTTTTTTGAAGAATGAGGTTAATGCCTATGGGGAAAAGTGTTTGATTCCTAATTGTATTCAATGTTTTCATGTGAAGTTGGAAACGTTTAATGGAAATATTTTGGATAATTTAAGTATGAAATGTCTTAAAACATATTTTAAAACATTTTAGTAATAAGAAATTTTCTTTAAATTTTTTCAAGGATATGTAAATATGGTGTAATGAATATAATTTTTTTTTAAATTAATTTTTATAGAACTTCATTGAGTTAAAGTGGTGAGTTTCTCTCATAAATAAATTATAACTTTGTCTTGTTAGATTGGAATTTTTTAGTGTTGGTTTTTGATTTATTTGAATTATGTGTTGATACTGGTTGTTTATTATGTTTTGATTTGAAAAATTCATCTCTTTATATTTATTTTGATGTATTTTTTCTATGATTTTATAGTATTCCCCATTCAAGATTAATAGACACTTTGGTTGATCATGATTCTCTTGAAACAATTGTAATTTTGACTCCAAAATGAGGGCCCTATGTCTCTCATCTCATACACCAACATGAGGATACTATCCCTGGGTTTTAAATCTTGAATCTAATCACTATTTTGTACATTAGGATTCTCATGAAGCAGTGACATGGCTGAAGATGGTTGAGGGAATGTTCATCCAACTTAAAATTCCAAAATCTCTTAAGGTTAAGTTCTGGACTTTCAGACTCAAGTTTTGGGGTCAGATGTTGTACGAGTCTATTACTTAGGATGAACAACCAAAGTAATATTCTTAGTTGGATTTCAAAGTGTGTTTTTTAAAATTTATTTACCATTTTTATGAGGGTATTGAAGTTTATGGAATTTTATGGTATCCAATAAGGACATAAAATGGTGTTGGAGAGTGACATACATTTAATATAGTTGGTCTCATATCTCCCTCGTCGTAACAATATTGTATCTCTAATGGAGAAGTGTTTACAAAAATTCATTTTTTAGATATGTTGTAGACAATGTTTCCTATAAAACTCATCTCTAATGTTATTGTTTTGATGGATTCTACTAAGTTTGAAGAATACTATGTAGGAGCACCAGGGTGTTTAAAATATATCTTATTCCTAGATGTGGTGGAGGAAGCTCTAGAAAGGGAATAATTAAGTGTTCCAAGTCAAAGCTCATGAGTAGTGTAATTAAAATTATGTTGTGTTTACTCTCTCTAGATTACTTTGGGAAGAGCCACTTGGTTTTCTTCCAGTGTGAAAAGGTAGGTCACACAAAGTGAACTTTTATGAATCCTCCTAAAGCATGTTGTTCTTATGGCTATTTAGTTCATTTAAAGAGGTTTTTATAGGATTCATCTCAGCATGGTCAAGAATCATCAGATCCTGTGGTCACTAAAACAAAAAAATATTTATGATAAATGGGGTTTAAACATAGGCATCAGAGTGAAGTATAATAATGTAATGGTGAAGCTACTAGAAGAAGATGATGTCTATCCAACTATTTGATCACGATGTTAGAGTAATTACTATTTGAGTTCTTTGTATTGTAATTATTTTCTTCTTGTGGACGTTTTTACATCCGGATTTTTCTTTATTATTCCTAGGTTTCTTGATGGTGATGATTTGATTTTTCTAGTCTTGATTTTGGATTCAATCATAGAAGTGTAAGAATATGGTTTTATGGATTTTTTCATTTTATTAGCCTTGTTTGGAATTCACAATATTTGATGAGTTGAGTTAAAAAGGTGAAACTCTGAGGGAAATTTAATATGATGGGGTGATCAGAAATATGTAATGTCATATGTTGATATTAAATCCTTTATCTTCCAGGGAGTTTCCTTTTACATGATATGGTGAATTTAGATTCTAAATTTATCGTTTCCTTGATCTCGAGATTTCCTCCCTAGAATACTGCCAAATAAGAAAGTATGGTCATCTCTTTATGTAAGACTAGTATGATTTGTTCTTGTATATATAATGAGGTTATTTGGATATATTATATACATATTTTTGTTCTTGAGGGCCCCTCTAACTATTCTATGTTGGATAGAGGTTATTTTTTTTATTTTTGTTCTTCTCTCTCTCATGTTGATGTGGGACATATGCAGGGTCAATGGTTATTTTTTCTTGATGAATATAGTGGATCTTGAGTATGTTTTTGGCTGAATATTATGTGTTATTAAAAATGAAATGATGTAAAAATTGGAATCCCTTGAATATTGTGTTCCGGGAATACAGTCCCATGGTACTATCACTTGACTTAAGGCTAGGATATGTTTTTTTCCAGACAAGGCATATTTCTAATTGAGGAATATTCATTTGTTCTCTTCAGTTAATTTCACTTAACTTTGTGTTGATGTTTCTAATTATGAGAGTGTATTTAGGAATTTATTTTCAATGATATGTTTTATGTTTTATTTTTCCATGTTTTTGAGGTTTCTTTAGAGTTTAATGTTTTTCTTGATATTGATTATTTGAGGGTGGTTTCCTAATTCTGAAGTCTAGTTTCTTAGTGAATCATATTTGGAGAGTTTCTATCCCTCACCTAAAAATAATCACTTTTTATACTTTGAATATATTTTTTGTGGATATATCTCATGAAAATGGATTTCAAAAAGCTCAGTTTCTTTTGTGTTTTGATTAGGATCCTTTTAGGGTGTCATCTATGAGAGTTGAACGTTGAATGTAATTTTAATGTGTGGGTTTGAATGTGTCTCTTGTGTTTTCATCTCTATTTATGTTTTTATAGATAAATTTACTCAAATATTTTTGTAGGAATAAATTCTATGGTGGAGATAATTGTAACATCTAGTTCTTATCTTTCAGGTGTATTCTTTGGTGTATAATTTTTTCTTTCAGTTTCAAGAGTATTAGAGGTGTTTTGAAATCCTCTTTGTTAATAATGATTTGTACCAACTTTTTAAAATTATTTTAAATTAATATTAAATAAATTTTAATTTAATTTTTACCCTTCTACAAGTCAGGGGGTCTGAATAAGGGTATAATCCTCCTACCATTACGAAGGGTGTGTATTATGAGTTGCATAAAGGTAGAGAGGAGTTTCCCTAGGTTGTATAAGGGTATCTTGGGATTTCTATGTTTTTTGTCAGTGTAATTTAATTTTTTATATGAGCTATTTAAGGTTAGATATGAAATTTTGAAAGGTAATCCAGGCATTGTATAAAGGTATGCCCCTAGGTATATGAGTTGTGTAAGGGTAATCCCATAATTTCATAGGGGACCTTGTTTTTATATGGTTTGTGTAAAGGAAGATATATTATACATAAGGGTATAATCCTACATTAAAAAGGTAAAACCTCTTTATATAATGGTATCCTTGGGTTTTTATAGTTTTCATGTTGGTGCATAAGGTGTTAAGTAAAGGTAACCATTCATTTATAATGGTTAGATAATGGTAACTCGACTTCCGCATATGGGTAAAGTTATATGTGTATGGGTAGTCCCTCAATTTAAATGGATTTATAAGGGTAACCCAGTACCCTTACATAACACTTATGAGTTACATAATGGAAAATCCATATTACCCTTACACAAATCTCTTTTTGGGAGAAAAATATACAAAACTCTATTTCTCATTTATTCTTCCCTAGCTCGACCCTATAACACCTTTAAGGCCATTTTAAAAGTTGGAAATCATGGAAATAAATTATTTTACCCAATAAAATTTTATAACTCCTAATTTAAAAGGATTTAAATATTTTTAATTCACGATTTAATTAAAAAATAAAATTATATGGTAGATTTATTTTGGGGTCTTTAATTCTAAAAAAACAAAAAGTCTTCGTATTTTAAAAAATACTCAACGCTTTCCTACCATCAATTTTTTATTCTCTTAGGTAGTGTTTATGACATCAAAAAATATATATATATATATTCATTTTTTTCTTTATTGCTGTTCATTCTTTCTTGGATATTGTTGAATGTACTTTACAGTTTTGTTTTCCTTGATCACTTTGTGGGAATTGTTTTTTCCCTTAATTTTCTATTATACATTCCAATTGGGGTTACCTTGTTTGGTGTTTATATTTTCCACAATTGAGTTAGGTGATTTCTTAAGAAAATTTATATCTTTTTAAACGAATTATTATTTCTTAAATAGAAATAGATTTCTAATTTATTTTCAACAATATATTTGTGTCTTTGATAAATTTTTTAAAAAGGCATGGTGTGTGACGGAATCTCATTGAAAATGAATTTTTAAATTAAGTTTGATTTATAAGAAATACTCTTGGTTGGCAATGGATGTTTTAATGGAATTTTTTTTTGATAAAAACCATTTAATTGTTTTCTATGAAATTAAAACTATGAGTTTTCAATAAAACCATTTGATGTTGATTTTTGAATTTTAAGGCTTGATATTTTGATAAAAACCATTTGATTTTGGTTTTTAAATTGAAAGGAATGATTTTAAAACATGATAATTGGGCTGTTTGAAATGGTTATTTGAATTATTTAAGATTAATTGAATTTCATTATAACACTATAGATGTTTTACATACCTCGAAGCACATGGGTGCCCAGTTAGTTTAGAAGGAAGAGTACATTCTTGGAACATATTATCTCTACATGGGAATAGATTGATGAATACAAAAACAAAACAAAACTAGTCAATGGAATGAAGATTAGTCTTTTGGTAGATTCTGCTTTCCCTAATATTAGGGATATTACTCATGGCTTAGGCCTAGTAACATCGGTAAATTAAGAGTTTTACATCATTAATATGTGTTTGAATCCCTATAAAAAATACTCTTAGGAATCTTAAACATTGTACTATAGTTGAAAATTATTTTAAATTAAAATGTTATGAAATGTTTTACCCATATATGTTTTTATAGAAATTTTTATTCATGGCACTTCTAATAGAATGTTTTAATTCTTTCCTTATTTTAAAAGGTTATTTATATCTGTTAAATTCGATGGGAATGAGTCTTTGAAACCTATTACCATATTATCCATTGAATAGTTTATTAAATATTTTTTAATGCTTATTTTATATTAATAAGGAATGGTTTAATTAATATATATTTGTTATAAAATTATTGTTTTCATCCTACTGGGATTTGTTGCTAACACCATACATTTTACTTTTGGAAATTTTAGATTTTCTTAAGATGGGCCTAAGGAAAAGTGGAAGCACCATTTAGAGGTTATGGGTGTAGTTGTTTAGAGATTATTGGGAGTAGGATTTTATCAGTGTATAATGTGATCAAATTATTGTATATATTTTCTAGGTTAATGGATTGTTGGTATTGTAAATGAATTTTGATGACATACCATCTTTGGAATTTTTCTTTCTTATTTTGGATGTTTGAGTTTTTTCATCTTTGGGTTTTGACACACTCAATTTTCATGAATTTTTAACCACTGATAAATTGTTTTAAAACAAAAATGTATTATCTTAATGTCAATTGTCATATTTAATGGTTTCAGAATAATTTCTTGCTTAATTACAAAAGTGGCCTAATTTTTATTTTGACGATTTTAATTTATTTATGTTTTTCTAGCCATAGATTTTTATACAAAAAAAATTAATGTATGAAATTCATTTTTTAGGCTTAAAAAGATATTAGGATTCATTTCGTTCTTCGGAACCATGAAAAGAATCCAACATTTATAGGCCCAAAAATATCATATTTAGGCCTCAAAATAAGAGCATAGATATGGATATTTTTAAATAAGGTAATATATCTCGTAAATGGATAATATTAAGGCCAATAATTTATGAGAAATAGAATTTATGGAATTAAAAGATTCTATATAGAAAGAATAAAAGTTTATATTTCAAAGGGTATGACTTGTTCAACACATAGAAGATGAAGTTGATTTTTTAACAAACATGCAAGATATTTTGGAAAAACATTCTAGAAGACAATTTCAAATTTTATTATTAAATGGGTATACAACACACAATATTTTGGATAAAATTATGGATCCAAAAATCTCACCCTAGCCTATAAAATGAATCCACCCTAGGAACAAAAAGACATCTCCACTTCACTAAGGGAGCCTCATACGGAGAGGTAGACTTCTTCATCTTCTATTTTTTAGTAATTTTTATTTCATTTTCATATAAATTTATTTTTAATTTAAATGTAACGTAATTTTTTCATAATAAATTAGTCCATGTATTTTTCTTTAAAGTGTTTCTACTTCCACCCCTTAATTATAATTTTTATTCCTCTTCTATTAAAATTAATATTATTCATAATATTATGTTAATATTTTTAAGTATATTTTTTTATTTATTTTTTATTCTTCTTATATATATCTCTATCTCTCTCTCATATCTATTTATTTTATTTTATTTTTGTCTCTTCTTCTTTTTATCTCTCATTCTTCTTTATATATTATTTTATTTCTTCTCTTTTTAATGATTTTCACAAAATTTGTCAAATAATCTTAATAATTGATATCTAAACTGAGGCTTGGCTCGAGGGATTTCAAGGTGTTATTCAAATTTTCTTAAATTTTATTTTACATTTGTGATAAATGAGAGTGACATGAATTGGTGTGGTGGATGTCCCCCAATCCATGCACTAAAATTTATTTCTATTCTTTTGTTTAATATATTTCCCTTATATCAATCGGTTAGATCTTCACATGATAGAGTTGAGCTAATCAATGGATGAAATGAAATTAATAGAGATATTTACTAGAATATGGAACACCCTCGACCAAGGTCTATCATCCAAAAAAATTACAGGAGGGGGCAGAATTGAGATTGCTTAGGCATTCAAAGATTCCAAAATGTTTAAATCAAAATAATCGTATTTCATCATGGGATTTAATTTTTGGATGATCAAAATAGAAATAAATAAATAAAGGAGAATAATGATTGAACCCAAAAACTAAACCTAAAACCAATTTATATTTATTTAACTCATTTTGTTTAATATATCATGTTTGTTTATTTTAAATTCTCATATTTCATGTCATATCATTATATTAGAAAATAAAAAAACCCAAAAATATTTATCATAATAAAAAAAATATTTTATGCGACTCATATAAAGTAGGTGAACAAATTAAGAAGCTCCTAAAGTGGGAAGACCCTAGTCATCCACTATTTTAAACTAAGAAAATAATTTTCTTTTTCCATGCCCCATGACATGCGCATTTCAAAACATTGAACGGTTTTTGGGGATCCAATCAATTGTTCATTAAACTTTTATATTTTCACTATTTGTATAGATTTAATTTTTTAACATAAATAAAAAACCCTAAATAAATTCTTTTCCCATGATGAATTAAAATAACTATTATTCTCTTTGAACTAAAGATTACTCACAGGTGTAGGAACCCATATTTGAATAGACATGGTCCACAAAGTAAAGTGTTTCCTTATTTTGTAGATAGATCCAGGGAACCAAAAAACAAATCCTCATAGAGGAGGAATTAAAGGACCCCATCCTAGAGCATAGAGAGACCCTCAAATAACCAATGGTTAAAGGATTGGCTAGTAATCTTTTTGAATTTTGGGAATACATCCTAGAATTTAATCAGGAAATGGCTAATACACCAGTTGAGTGCTCCTTGTTTCGTCCCAAAAACTTTGAAGAAGTTCACCCCAAAAAAATTTAAGGATAAGGTGGATATGAAAAAACTCAAATATGATGTTCCAGATCTTAAATTGATAGTTCAAGATCTGTAGGGAACAATGGATTGGATAACTAAACACTTCAAGGTTTTCCTCAAGCAACCAAAACCTTTACTAGAAGATGAGCCTCTTGTCCTTCTTAATTATTATGAGGTTATCTATAATGATGAGGAAAATCTAGAGGAGAGTCCATATCCCAAACATTTGAAGAAACATATCCAAGATAACCATAAGGAGGAAGAATTTCATACTAAGCTACATGTGTGAGATCAACAAGAACTCAATGAATTTTTGAATGAATGTGAGGAAATATTTGATCTATACATAATTTTAAAAGAATTAAGAAAGCACCATTGAAGGTAGACACCAAAAAAGTGGTAGAATTTGAAGTAAAAATGGAGGATCCTTACTAATTTTCCACATCCATAGAGAGTCTACTCTAAGAGGCACTCACCATTATAGAAGATATTGTAGCTGATCCAACTAAGGTAGTAAATATTTTCTCAAAATCTATTTCATTTAATTTTAATCAATATGAAATGAGTATAAGTTACCACTACGTTTAATTTCTTGATTCATAAAATCTTTTGTATTCCTTGAAGGAAGATGAAGAGAATGAACCTTCACCTACTGAGGAACACATGGAGCTCCCTGATTTCAATGAACATATATTTTACAAAGTCCATGAGAGAATCCAAGCTATTCTTCCCAGGGAAATAAAAAAGGGAGTATCATATTGGAAGTAATAAATTACTTATGAAAAATAAAATTTTAATTTAATTCTAGTAAAAATAACATCATATTATCCCTTTGATCATTAAATTCATACATCCCATGTTAAGATAGAACTATAAGAGAAGAAGGAGGTTACATAATTTGCAACCAAGAAGGAGGATGATTCTTACTTTATCCTACCCCTTCATGAAAGTTATACGTAATTGTGAGAGGGAATGATCTATTGTACTCTATCCATGGACCATTTTTCAAGAAAAATGATGAAAACCACAAGTGAACACTACAAAAATACACATGTGATTTTTCAAATTAGAGAATATTCATCCAACAAATGAATTTGGATAACAGCTAGTAGTACCCACTATAGGTAGTAAAAATTCCATGCCCACATGGGGGATTATACCAAGACTTATCCATTTCTAGTTACTTTATAAGAATTTAGATTTCAATTTTAGTTTTAGGAAATATTTCAGAATGTATCCCACTCCCTCTTATATTTTTTAGCATAAAATACATGATCCTTGTTCTTAATTGAGTAAATAAATTTTATAGGTTCACGATCATTGAAGGAAACCCCAACAGTGAAGGAGGAAAAGTGGACTATGATTCATGGGAAAGGAAGTTCACTTGTAATGTTTATATTTTCATCTCCCTACATTTTTTTTTTCAAAAAAACATGGTTTGAGCATTAAAAATGAAATTTCTTTCCCACATATGAATTAATTATTTACTTGACTTATCTAAGAGACAAGATTTTCTTATGAATCTTGTGATGCGATGTTTTATATTTCCATGTAATGATATTTAATGAGCAAAATGGAATATTGGATTATTAAAGTGAATAATGGATATTAAAATGAGTACTCATAATTTAATAAAATTAGTAGATTCCTGGAAATGAAATTATCCATCCATATCTTTCATGTGTTCAAATTATGAAATTCTTGTTTATTTATTTTTTATTATTAATCATATATTGAGCAATTTTCCAATTCTATATTTCTACAAAAAAGTGGATTTTCAGGCCAATTTCTACCAATTTTATTCTTGATCATATATATTGAGTGATCATGGGATTTTCCCACCTAATAGAAAATGAATTTGAACTTGTTAAATCTCAGAATGTGAAAAAAATTAAAATTATTGAGGTATCTTTTAAAAAATATCATATCCTAAAAGTACAAATTTACATCAATACATGTTTATCCCATAGAAACCATGAATGAATTTTTCAGGGATAATCCATCTTTTAATCCCTTTTTATCCATTACTACTACCCTCTTAGTATTTTGATGATATTTTCATGTTCATGTGTGGGGTGGAGGGAGTCATGGTGGAAGAGATGATATAAATTGTAATGGAAAAGTGTGGGAGTGATAATTTTTTGTGTTGTGAAATGTTTTTGACTCATTAATTTTACTTTTTATTGTTTTTACCCTATTGAATAAAAATGAGAAAAAAATAGGACAAAAAATGTGATAAATGGTTTGTGATTTTAGAAAAACAAAAATCAAAATCACTTGACCTATGATTTTTATTATACATGGTTAGGTGGTGGATGTGTGTTTTATTCGAAGAATAAATTTTGAAAAAGAAAAAAATGAAAATTTTCTTTGAAAAATATATATTAAAGTTAAAGAAAAATTCAAGAGTGTTCACAAATAATTAATTATTATTTATTTTATCATGAACTTTAATTTGAGTTTTGGGGGAAATGGGAGTTGCTAATTTGAAGAGTAGAATTCCATTATACTTCAAATTTTGATATCATGCATTGTAAATAATAGATAAACCTCATGTTGGAGCCTTAATGTTTAAAACATAAATTTGTACCAACCTTAAACCACATAGTCATTTTTTCTTTTATTGAATGTACTCATGATTTCATGGGTATTTTTTATTTACAAAGTGGAGAAAAGAGTTTATTTATAATCCAATGGACAAGGAGAATGTTATCATGATATGATAATTACTCCAATTAAATTGTATCACGATTGATGAGGGAAATGATTCAAAATAGAGGTATATCATTATTTTTAATGTTTAACAACGATGAAATAAGGAGCCTGAAAGACTGAAAGAATAAGATCCACCACTTTCAAAAGAGAGAATATAAAATACATGAATTAATTATTTTCTGGAAAATACGAAATTGTATTAATATTTTATGTGAAATCAGAAAATTTGATATGAAATTGATTATTTTTTAATTATTTTTCTTTAAATTTGAAATAATAATAGCATTGGTGCCCTCTTATTTTTTATGTTGATATTTTTGTGCTCGAGGACAAGAATGGTTTATATGTGGGGAAATTGACACACTAAATTTTCACGCATATTTTTAAACACATTTCAATGCTTTTAAGACTATAAAAGTGATATTTTAATATCAATTATCACATTTTATGGTTTTAGAGTTAATTTGAGATTAATTAAAAAAATGGATTAATTTTGGATTTTAACTCTATTAATTTATTTACTTTTTTTTGGCCATAAGTGTTTATACACTGATTTAATTAATGAAATTACTTTTTTTGTAGGATTAAAACATCTTTGGATTCATTTAATTTACATGGACCATGAGATGAATAAAAAATTCGGTGGCCCAAAATAATTTCACAAGTTGTGCCTGAAAATCTGTGCATAGATTTGGGTATTTTTGAAGTCAGGAATATATCTCCTAAATGGATCATATCAAGCCCTTAAATGCCTTGGAAATTTTTTATGAAATTAAAAGATTTTATCTAGAAAGAATTCAATATCATAGTAAAAGGCATTTAACTTCTTCTACACATTATTGATGAAGCTAAACTTTTGTGATCAAACATGATAAATATATTGGAACAACATTCTAGAATACTACCTCTTTAAATTCTACCATTAAATGGGTCTACCAGGCAAAATATTTCAGAGAGAAATTATGGATCCAAAAATGTTACCCTATCCTATAAAAAAATACACCCCATGGATAAAAAAATATATCCACCACATTGTGGGAGCCTCATGATGAGAGTCCAGATTCTTTATCTTCCCTTTTATTAATAGTTTTTTATTTTATTTTTATTTAAATTTAGTTTTCATTTAACTGTGACTTTAATTTTTCTTAATAAAATAAGTCCATGCATTTTTTTAAAGTGTTTCTACTTCCACCCCTTAATTATTCTTCTATTAATATTAATATTATTTTTATTTTAATATTACTATTACTATTTTATTTGTTTTAAAATTTTATTCATCTTCTATATCTCTCTCACTCATATATATATTTTTTAGTTTTATTTTTTTCTCTACTTATTTTCTTAAATCATTCTTCTTTTTATATTATTTTATTTCTTATATTCTTCCTTCGATCCACCAAAGTGATCTCTTAATCCCAATAATGGGATGATGACATCAGAATTGGCTTGTGATAGGGCCATGGGTTCTTGAATTTTTCTTAATGTTTATTTGATGTTTTTGAAAAGTTAGAGTTAAATTCACAGGTTTGATGAATGTTCCCTAGTCCATGGACTTGAATTGATTTATATTATATTTTTTAATCTCTTTCCACTCTCTCCATTGGTTAACACTTACATAGAAGATTTAAGCCAATCAATATATGAAATAGAATCAATAGAGCATAGTCCTGGAAGACAACACACCCTCAACCAAGGTGTGTCGTCAACCTTGATTATAGGGGGAGTTGAAATTGATATTTATTATGAATTAAAAGATTCAAAAATTTATAAATAAAGATAATAGTAACTCATAATAATATTTCATGTTTGGATTATCAAACTAAAAAAATAATGGAGAATAATTATTGAACCTAAAAACCAAACTGAAAATAAATTTCTTTCTTCATTAACTCATTTTTTATCATTTCATGTTAGTTTGGTTTAAATTCTCAAATTTCATATCATTTCATTATCTTAAAAAATAAAATAAAAACCAAAAACATTTATCATTGGTTTTATAAAATAATAAAAAATGAATTAGTTTATGGATTTAGATAAAGTATGTGAAAAAATTAGAATCTACTTAAGTGAGACGACCCTGTTTAGCCACTATGCTACACTAGGAAAATAATTTTCTTTTTACACACCCAACAACAGGCTTCCACTAGTTTATATTTCCATTTTTTATCATATTACACATGTACTGGTTTGAATAAATAATTATAATCTCATTCTATTTGATGCCCGAGTTATTATCTCTATCCTTTGGGGTTCAAGAATTCCCTTTTAGGCCAATGGAGGACTCATTCAAGAGCATGTTCAGATGGTATCACAAGTTGATTAATTAAATGAGAACCATTCAATGTGTTGTAACCTATACAACTTGGACTGAACAATGTATGATAACCCATGAAGAGAAGGAATCCCTATGCAAGATTCATATGCATATTTTTTAGAACAATATAGTGACTCTATAATAAAATTCTATAGAAGGGAGAAATAAAAAAAGTATAAATGAAAACCAAATAATCAATAAAAAATTAATGTTTCCCAAAAATAATAATTATTATAATAACATCTATAGTGAAATGGGGTGTTACACATATACTGATTTATTTGGTCATTTGAAAACCTCTATATTTTGTGGTAATAATATCCTTTTTAATTATTAATTATTTCAGTCAGTTTACATGGAATTATTTCTTATCTCATAGAGTTAAAACTCCAACTAAGTATACTTAATTTTATAAATTAATGGAAAATGAAAATGGAAACGTAATTATATTAATGAGAATTTTTAATAGAGGTGATCTTGTTAATCTAGATTTGGAAAAAAAATTGTTAAGATAAAAGATATTTACAATTTTCTTCTATACCTAGAACACCATAGAAGAATAGTGTTATAGAAAAGAAAAATAAAACTATTTTGAATATGGATATAATAATACTTAATAATTAAAATTTACATAAATTATTTTGGAATGAATTAATTGATACTAAAAAATATAAATATTAAATTGAGTTTTTATACAAAATTTATTAAATAAATTTTCTTATGTATTATATAATAGAAAGAATCAGATTTTTTTTAGAGTCTTTATGTGTAATTTTTTTCTTTTATAGGCAATGTATAGTATAGATAAATTTGTTGAAAATGGCGTTGGAGATATTTTTTCTAGGATACTCAATTTTTAGTAAATCTTATATAGTGTCTAATAAAAGGAATATGAAAATTGAAGAATCTGTGCATGTTAAATTTTATGAATCTAGTTTTAAAACTAGAAATACATATTTCAAGAAAACTAAAGTGTAATTAAAATAGTTTTACTATTTTAAACTATTTAAAATGGATGTTAAAAATTAATTATTAATTTTATAATTCTCGAGGATGTTTATGTTAATCAAACACCTTGTTTTGAATATGAAAAGTTTCAAAATAAATTTTTTAAATCTCCAAAAGAAATATATAGATATAAAGAGGCTCAAAGAGATTGATATAATAGACTGACTTTTTTAGGAAATAATTCTTTAAATAAATGAAAATTTGATCCAATATTGTTTATTAATAATGTTTCGAATGATATTTAAATTGTGAAAATTTATGTTGATGATATTGCGTTTGTGTAACAACCCGAGATTTTATGAGAATTATTATTTTTAATTTCATTGATGTATTGTGTTGTATGATACACCAAAATTATCTTGTGCTATACGAAACACCGTATTAGCTTGCAGTATACGCTACACTATTCTTTGCTCATGTTACACACAATTTCAAGTTCATTTTGTGGAAATTATTCTACGCAACATTAAGTATAGATTTTTTTAATGTATAAATGAAATAAGTTTTTATTATGTTATACGCAACACCAAACAGAGCTTTCACTACATGCAGCCCTGACTTGGCTTGCATTACACACAATCAAGACCTTCCTCGATAGCGTGTGTAGTATGCAATACCGAGTTTCACTAAATGAGATATTATTATAATATAATTATAAACTAGCCATTATGAATAGTAATACCCACTTTTTGAAATTTTTTAAATTTTATCTTTAAAAATGGGCTTCATTTTTGGATTTGGAATATCGAAATTATCCTACAGTGAATTTTTAGTTTTTTTCTAAAAACTTTCAATTTTTGATGAATAGTAAAAACACTGGGTTACTATTTAAAAACCGAATTTTTATTTAAATAATTATTTATTTTATTTAAATTTATTTTAGGTAAAAATTGATACATAATACCTATGTAAGTTCAATTTAATTCATTGGAGTCATTTTATAATAATTTAAGATATATAAAAAAATTATTGAACTTTTCACCGTCTTTTACCCACCTCCTAGGAGAATATGCAAATTTACAGAAAACTTAATTTTACCGCTTATGTGAGTGAAATTTTGAAAATTAGAGAGACACGGTTAATATCAATGAGTAAAATGTGATTCAATAAGATAAAAATAATGTTTTTGAATAGTAACTTTTTACTTTTATTTACCACGGTAAAAAGTAAATAGGGTAATTAAGGGTAAAAATGATATTATTATTATCCTAACACATGTCATAATTCTATTGGATAAGTGTAATTCTACCAAAAACAACATTAGTAATAAAATATTACCCTTTAGGTCCACTTGGATTAGATTAGGACATTTATTATTATTTTATTTAAAGAATAGTTAAAATAGTTTAAATCAAAGTTTAATAACTAAAACATTTTTAATATTGGGTTATAAATTAGATAAAATTGACTATAAATATTCGTTAGAAAGATAAAAAATTTTCCTACATAATGGTATTTTATTTATAATTCTTATACATTAAATAATTTAATTTATTTATGACACAATTGTGATGCAGTAATTACAAAAATAATGAAATATTAAAATAATTGATATTATAAATAGCCAAATAAATGTAATTTGAGACTTTTTATGAATTCCACTAATTTTATAGGTTAATATGAAATGTTAAAATTGATTTAATTAACTGTTTTAGAACTAATAATGCTGTTATAAGTTTCACAAAAATAAATTACCAAATAGTGTCAAAATTGACATAAAATAGTATTTAAAAAAAATATTATATTATTAATTATTATTATATTCCTAAAAATCTATGGTTCGGCCAAATTAATTATATAAGGTTATATATATATTAATAATGAACCACTTGGGGTTCGTTTGTCTTTTTATAGTAAGTTTATTAACCATATAGTGTAAGAAAACAAGAAGACACAGTAAAAGTTAAATTATTTAACTTAGAGTTAAATCTAAAAGATAAGGTTAAAATAGTAACCTTAACTTTTCTAAAACCTATTGGTTGAGATTATTTCTACCCATAATCACTTTATCTTTTAAATAAGTCACATTGTTGCCATTATAAATCGAATATGACTTTATTATAAAATAATATTTTAAGTTTTTTCCTAAAGTGCCCCTCTCCTCCCTTATAAAAGGGCACCTCCTCCCTCTAATCTTTACACAATTTTGAGCCTTCAAGATCAGCCAAACCCTGCCCATTTACCTTATAAACTTCCCTAGAAACATTATAGAGGTTATGGTCTCCTCAAAAGACCAACTCTAGTGCCTTAAGGGGAATCTTAAAAGAGGTTCGTCGAAGAAGAGGTAATCTCTTCTACCGATTCTTTCAAGTTTATTTCTTCTTAAACGTATTATTATTTAGCTATTTCATTATAATGTAATAAAATATGATTCAATAATATACTTATATTTTATTATAAATATAAAACAACCTCATTTCACCTTCTATCCATCCTACGAAAAATGAAATCACCGCGCGTGCGTACGTACGGAATACCGTCTCCACGCAGTGGTGTAATCTGTGTTTCCACCACCAACTTACATGGATGGGTATAATGGTGTAAATAATAAATATATATATTTATTATAACTTAATACTGATTCTAATATATTATATCAACCACTCAAATTCAATTCAATAATTATGGGAACGATATCATCGCTCGTGCGTACGTAAGGATTACCATCTCCACGACGCGATGAAATTCATTCTCCATGTTAACCATAAAAGAATGATTATAAATTATATATAATTAATAATAATGAAATATATGAAATGATAAAGCTAATGGATATATATATATATATATATTACATATACTTACTTTCATTCAAGTCAACAAGGAAAGGAAAACATCATTCATACGTACGTACAACCTACCGTCTCCATGAACGGTGTGTTTCATTTCATTTATCTATATATTATATATATATATACAATTAATATATATTTTATATAAATCATGATTTACATTCTTGAATTAATTAAATCCTGATATAAGTAATAATAATATCAATAACAACATGTCCAAACACATATGACAAATAAAATGATTTTACCTAAAAACGCTACTTTAATATGGAATTTACAAAAGAAAAGGTAATATAAAGTCATAAGTGAACCATATATGATATCATAACAATGAATATTATTTTCTAATAAGTCAATGAAATTATTTAAAACATTATACAGGAGGTTCGGATACGTACGAAGCATATCATACCTAAGGTAAGGGATAATTTTTCAATCTCATTTTTATTCAAGATTGCTTATACGTAAGTATTTACTGGGGTTATATTTTTCATCCATGACCATAAAAATGTTCTTCATAAAGTGTTTAATATTATTTCATGTATTTTTAAATTCATTTTTACCCCTATTTGACTTTTACATTGTGTTATGGAAGGAATATTTCTTTTGTTTACCATACGAGGAACTTTTTGACTTTTCTAACAAAAGTATGAGGAGAATGTTTTTTTAAACTTATACGACATGAATGGATTTTTATGGTTTTATAATGCCTTATTTTCAAGAAGCTTAATCTACAAGATTTCATGACTACTTTGAAAAAAAACTTTTCATTTAAAATTTCATGTATTTTTGTGAAAAGAAAATGATTTTGAAGAAGAAATGATATTTTTCAGAAGAATTCATTTCAAGTGTTTTATCAAAACAATTTTCCATATAAGATGGCATTATTTCATATGTGTATGTTTCAAGTATAATGTATCTATTATTTACATGGTTTCACTTTTCTTATGATGAAATGATATCCATTTTTATATGGATTATGTTATGATGGGATGATGTTTATGAAACCCATTTTATTCTTTGGGTTATGATGAATGGTTTATGTTTATGTTGAGGAACACGTAAGAATGATTTCATTATGAGATGGGTGGGACCTATATCTCCCTCCCATGCATTGGGTAAAGATTTATATCTCATGAGATAGACATGACTGGAACGTCGTGTAAATATGGTTCAGTAATATAGGGTTGGAACGGCAAGTAAACCCGGTTCAGTAAGGGACTTTGTCCACTATGATGGTCTTGGAAGCAATGCTTTGGCTACTATGGAAATAATATCATGTGCTTAATGTTTTTACAAAATTACAAGTTTTATTCCCATGCTATTTTATCGCGATTAATGTTCTTTTATGATCTATAACTTATGTACTGCAATGTTATATGTCATTGCTCAAGATTTTGATGTTTAGATTTTATGCTCATGTTTTTACATTCAAATGTATATGAATTGTTTTATGTTCTTTATGTTTACCCTTACTAAGCATTTGAGCTCACAATTTTTATGTTCTATTTTCCCCATTATATAAAGAAAGGTTTTAGGTAAGAAAACAAAAGAGGAAGATCTTCATGGGAGATGTTGAAGATCTTTCACCGTGATTAGAGGATTATGTTCCGAGTTTCCAAAGACACTAAACTATTACAGTTCTTGTGTGTTGGTTTTTGTTATGTATAAGTATTCTGCAAAAGTAATGTAATGTCCATGTACGCCAAGATTTGGGTCTTTACAGTTTGGTTCCTCAATTGATTTATTATGTAATTAATATTCTAATTTTATGATAAGTGAATTTGATAATAATCTAATTTGAGATTTCAAATTCAAACATGGATTAAAAATTTATCAAAAAAGTTATGGGTTATTTTTTAGTCAAACAAAATATTCTAAAGAGGTTGTTAAAATATTTAAAATTGAATTTGGTAAAAAAATTAAAACTTTTATGAGTAATAATTCTAAATTAAATTTTATTGAATATATAAAACCTATAAATAATAAACTATTTAGAGGAATGAATGAAAGTCCACAATTTTGGAAACATCTAGAATTGATATTATGTTTCGTGTTTGTATATGTGATAGGATTTATTATAATCCTATGGAAAGTAATTTTAATGGTATCAAAATGATAAATAGATGTATTATAGGATGTGTGAATTCTATTTTGATGTATTTTAATCCAAATTATTTTGATTTAATTTCTTATTCAAATTCTGATATTGGAGGCTGTAGGATTTCAAAAAAGGGAGCTTCAAGTTTATGTCATTTACATGGATAAGGTTTATTTTCATAGCTATATAAGAAGTAATTATCAGTTTCTTTATCAGTATCTAAGGTTGAGAGTATTTCTCCTTCAAATTATTATTCTCAGTGTCTTTGAATAAAAAACATTATCTGATTTTTGTGTTTCTTTTGACAAAATACAAATTTATAGTCATAATACTCCATCTAATTTAATTTCAAAGAATCCATTACAATATATAAGAACAAACTATACCGACATTAGATTTTATTTTGTAAGTCATCATGATAGGAACATAAATACTATTTTAGAATTTGTATCAAATTGTAATCAACTTGATTATATAATTTCTAAACCATTGGATGAAATAAATATTCAGAAAAACAATTTTGAACTTGGTATGTGTAAGATCCTAAACTTTTTTAGAGATGTTATGAGATTGTTCACATGTACTATTTTAACTTATTTTTAGTACTATTTTGGGATATTTCAGGGGAATTATGTGTGTTAAATTTGAGATATATTAAGGTGGAGAGGTAGTGCATGGTTGGAACACTATTTTAAAAAACCATACTCCCCATCCATACAAACTATCTGTACCCAAGGAAAGGGGATTCTAACGGTTCGCAGAGAGTTTTTTAAACTATGTGTCCTATTATAAGAAATTGGGAACCAACCTAGAATATTTTCACAATTTAGGTTCATATTTTGGTAAATTTTTTGCCCCTACCATGGACACAGTGCAAAAGTTTTTAATCAAACTAAAATATATATTTAAAATTTGTGAACCCCCATTTTAACCCAAATTCGACACTAACTCATAACTAATTGATTCTTCTCATTTTTTGAGGCTCCCATACGAATTCATAAGTGTCCCAACCTCTATTATTATTTATTATAAGCCCATATTGATGATATTAACCACCCAAGGAATGTGGTTACTTCCCGATTACATCTCACACTCTCTCCCACTCTTCTTTTCACATAAAATAGGGATATTTTATCCATTATTTGCAAGGACATAGAAACAGATCTAAGTTTGATGGATCATTATCTATTTGATCTTGTTTGTATTATTTGATTCAATACCTCATCCTTTATCATGGGCTTAACATTTATGCTTCAATATGTGGAATTTTCTTTGGGTGATCGTTCATCAATGACTTCCGATAGGTGGTCTCTTATTCAAATACCAAAGTCTTAACTTCAATTACACGTATGTAATTTTCGATTTTATATTGGATGATCATCAATTGAGTTTCACAAATTGAATTAATAAATATAGAAATTAATTAAAAATGGGGGTTTGGAATTGGGATGTCGAGTTCATTGTATTGGATTGACTAATTTTTGAATTAATTAATGGAGATTTTTGTGATTATGAAATTGATTGAATTGGGATAATTAATTGTTTAATTAATTATCATGATCATGATATTATTGAATTAGATTAATTAATTATTTAATTAATTAATGGATATCATTGTTTTTATGAAATTGATTGTATTAGATTATTTAAATATTGAATTAATTAATGAAATTGACAGAATTAATTAATTGTTTAATTAATTAATGGGATTGAAGGGATAAATTAATTTATGAATTACTTGATGTAATTTAGGTGGTTAATTAATTGTTTAATTAATTAATAGAGTTATGTAATTATGCAATTGTTAAATTGTATTTATTAATAGGTGACATAATTAATAGTTTGTTTTGGTACAAGTGAAATTGATATATTGTGATTGTGTGATATTCATGTATGGGAAATGGTCTACTGCATCAAAAGACCATAGTGATAAATATTGATATTGTGATACATGTGAATATTAATATTCATGTGTGGGATAATGTCTACTGTATCAAAATCCAATAGTGATAAATATTGATATTCATGTGTGGGACATGGTTTGCTATATAAAAATACCATAGTGGTAAGTTGATAAATGATTGTGGGACGAGGTCATCTATATAAGAATCCCATAATGATAAATTGATAACTGAGTGTGGGATAAAATCTATTACATGAAAATCCCAGAGTGATTATTGAGGTGCAGGGCAGGGTCTGAGGGTCTAAATACTAATAGTGTTTTAGACACAACATTGTACACCCATGATTTGGTATCAGACTATGTTTCCAAATATATTCTATATGAGGTGACATGATATGATATGTGTGAACCATGGAATTTTCATATATGATATCCCTTGGGAATAATTTAGACTATGGCATGGGCCAAAGTAGGTATTGTGAGTTTTAGTGTCCTCATGAACCCGATGTTATGTGGTTAAATAACGAGTAGTTGAATTAATGGAGGCCATTTACTTTATTTCTTTTATTTTATTATTTATACAACTACACACACTATTATTGAATTCACATTTTTTTATATGACATTGGTGGTCTCCTACAGAGTTGTACTCAGACCCTACCCAGGCTACGTGCTCTATAACTGAATATATTTCATGTTTACAAGACAGGTTAAGGGCATGGGCCCTATGTTAGATAGATGATATGGGATGGAGCCTAGAAGAGGGAACCAAACATAGATTCAGGACCTAATTGAGAGTTTTCAATGTCTTTATTTTTTTGGTTTATACATATTGACACTAGGTACATATTTCGCATGACATAAATAATTTTTAGATTTGGATATCATATTTCTTGTTTTGGTCATTATGTGATTTCTATATTGTTCTAATTATGATTCTATAATTGGGTTATTTTTGTTATATTTTTTCTATGTTATTACTATGATAAATAGGGAATAGTCTCCCAATGATCGATTTAGGATCCTCAATACTAGTTGGCAGCCTCTTGTGTATAGGGATTCCACATGAGTTCACATAGTGAACTAGCTCAAGGCACCGGTTTGTGGCACCTAGGTAGAGATCTTACAAAGTTGTATTAGAGCCCAGTTTTGTTTTATTTTATTTTTTTGTTTCTATTTGGGAAAGGCATAAATGAGGCTATGAAGAGTCATCCCTTTGTGATGATCTCATTCATGGTAGTAGATAACACATGTATGTGGGAAAATCCATGTACACATGGTCAGATTGCTGTTATTTATGTTTATTATTATTGTTGAATGTTATTTCACATTAGGTGAAGCACTTGTTGTGTGTTGTGATTATTGTTTTTAATATCTTATTAGATTTTACTCAGGGCCCATAATGGCATGAGAGTTGTGTAAATAGGCATCATTTTAGGCTCTTAGGATTGTTTTGTGAGATTCGTCATTTTAGGCGCGCTTGGGAAAAAAGGTTTTGGGTAAGCTATAAACTAATTTTTTTTTCTTTTCTATAGTGAAATTGAACTAAAATGGTGTGTAATGTTACATTTATAAATATTGTAAAATGATGCAAGCTATGAATAAATGGATTTCTAATGAGACTTTAAAATGGAAATGAGTTTACCCTTTGTTAACCATGACCTATATGTATAATGGTATAGGGTAGTGACAGTGCATCGATTTTGACCATATGGCAGGAAATGGGGAATGACCATTTTGGATTTTTGTGAAACTCACTAGTTAAATGTATTAATTTTTTCAAATGTGTCTTAACATGTGTGTTTAACATTACATAGATTTTCACCCATGACTACACTTGTTGATAGAATGTTCATAGGTTATGGTTGGAGATACTCCACTAGTACTAGGTCCCGAAGCACTAATAGTTCCAGGTGATGAATTATGAGAGAATTTCCCTAATAAAATTTCTCACTTCATAATATTTATGGAGACATACCTAAAGTAGTTGGAAAATATTATGTCTAATCTTACACAGGATTTTCAGTTATAGCACCATATGAATTTTACCAGGGAGGGTGGTCCTGAGGTAGAAGAGTTATTGATTGAGTCCGTTTAGAATATAATTGACCATTTGGAGAGTCTTACTAATAAGAGGGTTTAGTTTTCCACTTATATGCTAAAAGGATCAGCAAATCACTGGTGGGATGTTCGGGCTCGAACTGGGCTGGTTGATGGTAAGTTATGGAAGGAATTTTTGGGGAAGTTCCTGGATCACTTATATCCAGAAATGCTCAAGTAGAAGAGAGAAGATGAGATCATGAGTTTGAATTAGGGGACTATATATATGATTGGATATACTGGATGATTTATAGATTTTTAGTGCTTTTCTCCATCGTTGGTAGGGGACGAGACAACTATAACAAGATGTTTTTTTGGATGGAATTAAATATGATATTTTGTCCTAGGCCAACATCTTTTGGTTAAAGAAGTTTTCTGAGATGATGGATCAAGATCTCATAGATGAGGGGAACTAGAGAGAGTATTAAAGTGGATTATAGGTGGTTTATATAGGATTATCAGGAGGTAAGTCTTCTAAGATAAGGAAGAGTCACTATGAGAGCGTAATCTAGGGCAAAGAAGGCACGGTTCCAGGCTATTCCTGGAACCCCCCAAAATTTATAAACAAAGGATACAGACACTGCAGACAAGGGAGGGGAGGGATCAATCAATCCACACCCAAAACCCCTTACGACCTCAGCCCGAGGGCCAAAAAAGGAAAGAAAAAAAGAAACAAAGTGCAAGACCAAAAAAGACACAGTGTCCAAAAGAAAATCACACACAGAGTAGGTCAGTAAACATCGTCGCCAGAATCCTCCAGCTCCGCATCACGAAACCCCATACCAATACCAAAGCCGCCGCCATCGTCAGCAAAGCTAAAATCTGATTCATCACCCTGGTCCATTGAGTCCCATCCAGGGTCAAAATATTCTTGCATGCCAAGTCTGGACCGCAGATTCTCTATAGCTTTTACCTGCTCAGCAGAAAAATAAGGCCTCTCTCGCTTATTCACCTTTAGATTCAGTTTGAAAGCTCGTGAAGAGGCCCTAGTTGCCATTGGGAATGGGAGGGCAGAGTAATCCCTCCTCCTTCTTCGTCTTGGTGGGGCATAAGAGGTTCCCGCAGCAGACATCTTTGTTCCATTCCCACCATCACCAGCGGCTAATGGTGCCTTGCCCTTCTTGCTTTCTACCTCAAGAGTTTCAGCACCTCCGCTGATTTTTTTCTCCCTTGATGTGATCATAGAAGCATTTATCCGTTGATCAGCCTCAGCAAACCTCTCCCCAAGCCTCCTTGCCTCATCTTCAAGAGGGATCCTTTCCCTTTCAACCCATACCATCTCATGGAGCTGCACACAAAAGTCTTCAGAACACTATCATAGACACTATCCCTGACCACCATTAGATGGATGATCTTGTGGCAGGATGTGACATATATAGAAGTTATGAAAGAACCCATGACATATGGGTAGTGATCGAGGAGCTAGATGAAACCATAACACGAGAAGGGGATCTTTTTCATCGTTTCAGTTTGACATCTGGAATTTTACAGGATGAGGTGATAGAGGCAGTGGATGAGGTTCTTCTAGAAAAGAACAACTATATTATTATAGTGGTGTAGATCAAGGGACATAGGCAGTATCATACAAAAAATATCTAGGATAGTTTCCTGTCGTTCAACCTACACTAGTAGATGGCGAGGCTAGGCCATCAACAGTTAGAGGAACTATTCCCATAGGTTCTACACAAGCTAGTGCTTTATTTGATACTGGTTCCTCTCATTCTTTTATTTATACACAACTTTTGAATGGTTCGATCCTAGAAGTGGAGTTCGTGATCATGGTGTTGATGATCGATACAACTTTGGGTGTTCGATCGAGGTACACCTGTTTGTGCAATGGGTGTTCTCTTGATGTTGGCAATATAATATTTTTGGGTTATCTAAATTCTAGATATTTCAAGATTCTAGATAATTATGTTGATGGAATGGTTAGTATAATATCATGCCTATATTTATTTTTAACATAAGAGATTGACTTTTACATCTATTAAGGGTAACAAATACATTCACCATGGAGAATGGCATATCAAGGAGGGCATTGTAGGGTGAGTTCCTGAGATTGGGGGAGGTTACCACCTAGGATTATAGTCTATTACTTGATGAAGAATGTATAAATAATGGTGTCTTTCCACCAATATAGGATTGGTTTTGAGATGTGTTTCCTAAAGACTTCTTTGGGATTCCACTTGGGAGATGTGAAATTTACTATTGATTTTATGACTTGGGATGATCCAGTTTCATATCTACCATACAAAATGGAACCTACATAGATCTAAGAGACCAAGACTCAACTGTTGGAGTTGGAGAATAAGGGGTTTATCCATATGAGTACGTCACCTTGGGGTTCACCAGTACTATTTTCAAAGAAGTCTTACTAAAATCTACACATGTGTTTTGATTATCGAATGATGAACTGGATGAATGTTAAGAACCAATATACTCTTCCACATATTGAAGATCCATTTGACTAGTTTATGGGAGATTTTTTTCTCAATGATTTAAATAAGATTAGGTTATCACCAGTTGAGAGTTTGACATTATGATACAGAGGAATACTTTTGGAAGGAGGTAGGTCCTTTTTGAGTTCTCTATAATTCCATTTAGGTTGAAAAACGAACCAACAATGTTTATGTCCTTAATGAAACAATAATACATCCATACATGGATCAATTTATTCCTTTTTTTTGTGGATGACATATTGGTGTACTCTAAGACTCATGAAAATCAAGCCCCATGCCTTGAAATAATCTTGAGTAATCTAAGAGAGCATTGGATATACTTCATGCTATATAAGTATCAATTTTGGATTGATCAGTAGACTTATATGGTCATATTATCTTGGAGGACAACATGTCAATGGACCTAGAGAAGGTGAAGGAAATTTTCTCTTGAGAGTATACCAAGAATAGTGTCGATATCCATACCTTTCTGGGGTTAGCTGAATATTACCAAAGGTTCATCCACAAACTTTCCCATTTGGCAGCATCATTTTTTGGTCCTGACCAAGAAGGGGATAAAGTTTTAATGGTTAGAATATTTTGAGAATGACTTATCAGAGTTAAAGAAGAGTTATAAATTAGAACCAATAATGATCCTACCTAAGTCAGGTGAGGAGTATATGGGGTAAAGTGATGCTTATGGGATTAAAATTAGAGTGCTTTTGATATAGAGTGATTTTTTTGTTATGTTAGGGTCATGATAGTTGAGGCAACATTAATAGAACTATCCTACACATGACCTTGAGTTTACAGTAGTGGTTTATGATTTTAATTTTTGGTGAAATTCTCAGTTGGGAAAAAATTTACTATATATATAGATCACAATATCTTAATGTTTATGTTTTCTCAATGATATATGAATCTTCAGTAGTGAGTATGGGTTGAGTATATACAGTATTTTGACTTTGATCTACCATATACACCTAGTAAGGGAAATAATTTTATTGATTCTCTACATAGTAAAACTCAGACTAAGGTAGTTCAGGAGTCTAGTACTAAGGGGAAGAAGATGACTTTCCTGGCTCAGATGCACATTCTATTTCAGAAGATTCAAGAGAAGATGACTCTTATGTAATTTTTAGTGGTGTATATAATTTTGATTTAGATCATAGATAGAAATTATGTGGATCCATAATGTTTATCCTGTAGGGAAATCCTTGAAGGTGGGGATACACCTTCATACTGGAAGATAGATGAGTATAAGATCATCTATTAGGAATCATGTTGCTCTTCTTATGAGTGTGAAAAAGGAGATGATGTGTGAATTTCATGCCTCTAATTGGGTGGTGCGACCACATGTGACAATAATGTACCATGAACTACATTGAATGCTTTTTTGTCTATACATGAAAAAGGAGAGAGTAATGTTTGTGACACAATACTACATCTATCAACAAGTGAATGAAAATAATCAATGACCTTTTGGATTTCTACAACTATTTCCCATTCCAAAATGGATGTGGGATGATGTTACTATAGATTTTTGGGTTGGTATCCAAGGACACCTTAAATAATGAAGCTATTTAGGTGATTATGGATGGATTGAAAAATGTATCTCATTTCTTACAAGTACAAGAGAATTTATCAGTTGAGTAGTTGGAATAATTGTTTGTTCAAGAGATACTATGTCTACCTAGGGTTCCATAGACTGTAGTTTAAAACCATGAATCATGATTTAATTCTTACTTCTTGTAGGGATTACAAAATATTCTTGGTATACATTTCTTTCTAATTTTGAAATTCTACCAATAGATAGATGGGAAGTCAGAGCATACTATTCAGGTGTTTGAGGATATTATAAAAGCTTGTGTATTAGAATTTTCTGCATCTTGGGGGAAGAACCTTACTTTGGTGGAGTTTTCACATAACAAAAGTTATTAGGAAACTATCCAGGTAGAACTATACAAGAATCTTTATGGCAGGCTATGCAGATCAACTCTATGTTTTATGGAGGTAGGTGAGTCAAAGTTATCGGGTCTGAGTCTCGTGTAAGAGACATCCGATTTGGATCAATTGATTTGGAAGCATAGGGATATGAATCAGATTAGAGAGAAGTTGAATGATAATATATATTGACAAAGCCTAGATTTTAGAGATTATGATTGTGTATTCCTTTGGGTGTTTCCTATATTGGGTCATCATAATATATAGAAATAGGGAAAGTCGGTGACCAGGTTCATTGGACCGTTTGAGGTTGTGGTGATAATCAGATCGATGGAATATCAATTGGCTCTTCCATAGAGATACAATGCAATGAATATTGTTTTCCATGTGTCACAAATTAGGTGGTATCACCCCAACCCTTTTCATGTGATCGATGTGAATGAATTTGATCTAGAGAAAAATGTGTTCTTTGAAGAGCATTCGATAAGTGTGATGGATCACAATGAGAAAGCGTTGCGGGGAAAGAATATATTGATTGTTCATGTATTTTGGAAACATGGATTGGTTCAAGAGGAAACATGGGAAAGATATGCAGATATGACGGCTCTATGGACTGATCTTTTTTGACTTGGGATCTTAGGGATGCTTGGGAGTATAACTCAAGGACGAGATATTATAAGGTGGGGAGATTTTATGATACTCAAATTTTCTAAAAATGTTCTAATCTTCTTTACGAGAACTCTTTTTTCTTGTTTTGATTACTTTTTTGTGTTATTTATTAGGGGTGTTTTAGGGTGAATTTTGAGATATTTGGAAGGAGGATATGCCTTTCATGTTTAGTGCATAGTTTTCAGAAACTATGTGTACATGCCCAAAAAACCATGAGAACCCAAATAGATAGGATTCTTGTGATTGGTGCACATTTTTTCAAATCATGTTCTCTCTTAAAAGAAACCATGAATCACCCTATAAGAGGCGCATGGTTAAGGTGAAATGTTTGACAAACTGTATACCCCTGCCTTGGAAACCATGCTTTGGTTTTTAATTAACCAAAATATTAGATTTAAATTTACCAAATTCCCAATTTTAACCCAAAATTGAACCCAACTTGGACATAATTGATTCCTCTCATTTTTAGAGTCTCACAAACAAATTCTTAAGGCTCCAGACCTCCATTATTGTTGATTTGAAGCATGTATTGATGATCTTCACAACCTTAAGCATGTGGTTTCTTCCCAATTATATTTTCCTCTCTCCCACTCCACTTTCTAGATAAAAGTATGATATTTTATCTACTTTTAGAAAAGGTTTAGATCTAGATCTAGGTTTTATAGACCAGGATCATCTAAATATTATTTATAGGATTTGATTCATGATATCATCCTTTGTTATGGGATGTACCTTTTCACTTTATTTTGGAAAATTTCTATTGGGAAATCACTCATCAACGACTTGAGGCAGGTGGTCTATTATTCAAATTCAAAAGTCTTGATTCCAATTACATGTATGTAATTATATAAATTCTATTAGATGATTCGAAGTTGAGTTTCTTAAATTGAATTTATTAATATGGTAAATTAATTAATTATGGGACTTTGAAATTAGGGATATTTAGATTATTGAATTGAATTAATTATTTTTTGATTTAATTAATGGAGATTTTTGGGATTTTGAAATTTATTGAATTGGGATACTTAATTATAGACTTAATTATGGGGATTTTAAATTTTTTTAATTGAATTAATTAATTGTTGGATTAATTAATATAGATCATTATGATGATGAAATTGATTTTATTGTATTAATTAATTTTTTAATTAATTAAAAAAATCAAGAGGATTAATTAATTTATGATTTAATTAATGGGATTGATGTGATTAAATAATTTTTTAGTTAATTAATGGAATTGAGGTTGTTAATAATTTTTTGAATCAATTAATGAAATTATGTGAATATGAAATTGTTAAAATGTCTTAAATAATTGGTGAATTAATTAATGGGTTGTTATATTATAGGTGAAATTGTGAAATTGTGATTGCGTAACATTTGTGTGTGGGATATGGTCTACTGCATCGAAATCCCATAGTGATAAATATTAATAAATTTTATTGTTGATATTTGTGTGTGGGATAGGATTTGAGGCATCAAAAGTCCATAGTGATAAATATTGATATTCATGTGTGGGACATGGTCTATTACATCAAAATCCCATAGTGATAAATCTATTATTTATACTAATCTTGGGTGTACCCTGATTATGTGCCACCGCCTCAATACACCACGTCCCCAATTACCATGTATCCGATTACCATTTTCCCCACCACTATCCACTCTCACCCATGCATTACCCCTCACGTTTATTTTCCGATATGTGCATTACCGTGAGCCAAATTCACACATTACGGCGAGACAACTTCATGCTTAGGGTTACCTTCTTCAATCTTTTTCCTCCCATGAAAAACTCAATCTACAACCATTTCATCCAATGATCTAATTGAAAATCCACTTATTATCTTTACCGTTCAGTCATCGACATTAGGTATCCTCGATTATTCTGCATCTGGTCCTTCTATCTGGTATTCATCTTCCAGCTTCAACATCAAACTTCAACCCTATAAATCAGTGATTAGCCCACATCATCCACCAAAACCCCTACCCGAAATCCCTCTCCCCGCTCTACGGTTCTCACCCCCCAAAATAAATCCCCTAGGGTTACTACCCCCTAACGTAACCCTCTATCCTGTTCCCCTTAATTATTATCAACTCTAGCCTGCACCACTCCCACTCATGATATTCATCACCTACTCCAGCACTTCTCGGTGGATTTCATCTCCTAGAAGGTATAATAAGTGCAACACCTCTAATTATTTCTAAAACGTCAACTATTCATAGGTTCTATTTTCAAAGCCCAACTTGACTCCTCATTCGGCTTCGTATGTTCATTATTGCTCTGAACCCTTTCCCATACAAACTATAGCTCTTGGTCCCAACTTCATTCAGAAACCTAGTTCAGATAAAACTCACAATTTCATGCCTGGTTATGAAGATATAGAAGGGATATAAAATTTCATCAATGACCCTCTATATAAATGGTGTCCTAAGTGAGAACCTAGTTAAATCGCATTATGGGTCTACTTTGAAGCTTGGAACAGACTCGAATTAGACAGTCATAATTATTTTATCTTTCATAGTTCAGATTTGGTTGAAATGTCTCATAGAACCCTACGATCCTAATCTATTTTTTGTCTACCAAACTAAGCTAAGGTTAGTATATTATTTTTTCACTAATTCAATAATTTTTCTTGATTTCATATTTTCATTTTCCTATTAGTTATTTGATTGGTCATTTATTTTTCTTTTATTTTCATTTTTTAGGTGTTTCCTCCTCTACATAAACTCTCAATATTTCAGGTATTTTTAGTATTTTAATTTTTTTACTAATTATTAGTAAATACTATAATTTTGGAAAAATATTTATTCTATTATGTAGTATCATCATAGATTTATTCAGTACTTGTCTTATAGTATTAGAAAATACCATACTTTTCTTATTTTATATTATTTTTCTATCACCAAATAGACATTATTTTATCGCACAGGTGATGGTAATACTAAGGTCAGTTATCTTCATTTCATACGTCTTCATTTCTCTTAATTTAACTATGTTTCATATGTGTTTTTTAGTGCTGAAAATATTAGATATTGAAAACACTGATACTATTAATGATACTGATAATGGTTCTTTCAATCTCTTCTTCAATGAATGTAATTCAACTGCATATTATTCCTTAAATTATTTTTTGATAGGTGGAAAGAATTTCTCTTTTAATGAATTCATTTTTCATATGGGATTTTCTAATTTTAATTATCTACTCACTTGGGTTAAACAATTAATTATGTATCACTATAGATGTTACATAGGTTGTTTGAGGTATGAAACATTTTTTCTCTAATTCCTTAATGCTCTATCTTGATGTGGTTTTGAAATTTTAGGCAGACTCTAAAAATGAGAGATAAAACCAGTTCAATGGAATTCTGATTCATTTTTTACTACTATTATTTAATTTTAGTATGTGGCAGCATATTTTTCAATGTTTGGGATACATTGCATATATCTTTTGGGATTAAATTTATAAATTTTATTTAAACTTACTGACTGGGGTGATTTTGTTATAGATATGATATAGTTCGATTACTTTGAGATGATGTAATAGAAGTATCAGGTAAATAAAGTTCACAAACTATGTATTTAGTAACTTTGGATCTTTATGGGACCATAAAATGACTAAGAAGTATTGATTTCATTGTTTTTTATAATGTCAAATTGTTCCATATCAATATGCTTGATCAAATATTTATGAGAAGTTTATTTCAATTTTTCCTATATTATCTTATTTTTATTGGTCCACGTTTTTAATTACAATTGGGTAGGGGAATGAGGGTGAATAAATACTTTCTTGGCACCACAAAATTGCATGAAATTAAAATAATTGCAACCATTTTTATGATAAAATTTTTTGTTAGCAACGAAACATATGATATTTTATTTTCTATTGGAAACATTCTAAATGATTCATATTAAAATTGTACTTTCATGTTTTAATAAGTACATAAAAATGGTCATTGAAAGATGTTTTCTTTTCCATTCAAAATTTATCATTCAATAATCAAGGCAATGTTTCCTCCCATTGTAGGACCATGCTCAACTATAATTCACATTAGGTTCTACACTTTCATGGGCTCGACAATGTAGCTCATCCATCAAACACAAGTTGTGATGATTGTATTAATATAGTAAGGAAATTTTTGGATTTTTGAATTTGTATTCCATTATGTGTCTTTGCATATTCTACATTAAATTATTATTCACAGAGCTTAAAATTTGAAGATAATGGTGACATTTATTCTCATGCTACAACAAGATTGAATCTGAATTTATATATATTTTTTGATTCAATATCATTTTTTCAGGTCTTCTAAAGTGGTTGAGAGCTCTATTTTCAAGCTTCTTGGCATGGGTGAATGTCTTGAATCAGTGGGAAAAAAATCTGTAATCCCCTCCATTTATCCATTAATTTTTACTTTTCAGGAAAGCTTTAAAGCCAACAATACACCACTCTTTACATTGAGTGAAGAAACATCAACATCCAGACAGTCTTCATCTTTTTTTTATTCAGTTTCATGTTGCCAGATCATATGAAGTGGTTAAGAGATCTCTATTGATGCTTCTTTGCATGGCTGAATGTATCCATTCTGGGAAATGATATCTGAGTACCCCTCCGCTTACCCAGGTTTGGTCTCTGTTCATGCAAGCTGTAAAAACAATAACCCAGGTAGATGTTTTTTATCTTCATTGTATTCTATTTTGATTACATCATTGGATTGGACAATACTGCTTTTTTGTAGTATCATTTTCATTATATCATTAAAAAAATTAGTTTTTTGTCTCATTTTTCAATTTGTAAACATCAAATTACTTCTTCAATAATTAAAATCGTCAGTATTTTTTGCAACTGATTGATTTAATTCATCTCTTAATGGACAAAAATCTGTTGATTGAGTTTTGTGACGATGATGTGGTGCAACAAACAGTTACAATACCTCACGATGATGCAGTATCCAGAAGCCATGCCAATGAATTGTATCCCCATTTAAAGGCAATAATAAACAATAAGGCTACCAATATTGACTAACATTAAGTGGTTAATTTGTAAGGTTTCAAAAAAACCTTATTTGACGTGTTTTTTTTAAATTATCTTATACATTTTTACTTTAAATATTTACTCTAATTTTATTATAGTATATATGTAAGTAGTTATAAAAAATATAACGCACATAGTTATCCTTTTTGATTAATATATGCTGTACATTATACAGTTTTCCCAGTTTATTTTTTATTCTATATTAAACACCAGTGTCAACCACCATCTAGAAGTGGTCATCCAATGCACCATAGATGCACACTTCTAGAAGGCTTGGAGTAAGAGTGAGGAACATGCATATGTTAGTCAGACCATCACACTAGATATAGTTTACAAATTCTATTGTTGTAAAAATTTTCATAGTTACTTTATTTAATAAATATTTATGTTTATAATTTATGTTATTCTTATTTTATTTAAAAAACATATCTGTTATGTTTGTGTCAAAAATTCAATGATCACGTTTCAATGTTTATTTCTACTATTTCTTATTTGAATTGTACAATACTTCATTTATTATTTTCTCTTTCATTTATTTTCATATAAAATCATGCGAATTACTTGTGTGATTATATATGATAAAAATCCACAACTATTATAATGATTTAATTTATTGGTTCTAATGCTTGTAATATTTCATGTACTATTGACTCCAATCATTGTAATTGGTTGGAACTTATTTTGAGAAATTGGAAAAACATTCTAAGGTTGGGTTATTTTTAGGATATCATCTTCATGTAATTGAGAGGAAACAATTCCAAAAATTAGCGATTGAACAATATTCAATCTTATAACATATTGAACCCCTTGATCATATTTCTTAGTTAAATCTTGAGTTTCAGGTCTAATCTCATCAAAAATAAAATAATTTACTATTTCTCTATTATCAATGGATATGTAATATATAGGATCATATAGTGATATTGTGACAGTCACTTCTTCTATTAATTACAAAAAAAATTTACATTCATGATCCCTCTCAAATATATAACGATTTTATTCAACATCCACATTATATTTTACTCAAAATAATTTCTTAAGAGAAAAAATCCAAATGTAAAAATTATTCTTTAGTACTTTCACTCTGAAATATTTCAAAACCATGAAACTAATAGGCTATTGAATAAATTAAATGAAAATTCAAAAATATGATATTCATTATTCATCCAAATGGATAGATGTTCATAGATTATTCTGGATATGATACATTTAACATAGATTATATCTCAAAAAATAGAATCACTTCACTACTAGGAAAATATAAAAAGAAAATAATAAATCAGTATATTATCAAATTTATTGGCTCTATGATTAATTTCATATTGGATATACCTAATGATTACTTTTAGTAATTTATGTAGGTCCTTTAAAACCTTTTTCTCATTAACTGGCACTCAAAAAAATATATTTCATGGTTTCAAGAGGGATATATTGATAGATAAAAGAGATACATGTATCAAAGTCATATATGTGACACCTCAATTTTATTTAATCATAAATTCAAGCATGCACATATCTTTTATTCCATGTTTTTATATGTCTTGATGTGGGATTGAGATGTTTATATCTCTTATTTAATTCTAAATATTTGAAAAACTAAAAAAACATAAAAGATTTTTCTGGTTTAGGTATATTTAATTTTATCAGTCTGTTTAACTATACTATTTAGAAAATTATTAATTTCTTTTTTGGATTCAGTTGGGAATAGCTGAAAAAACATAAATGGAAGTGACTAAATATTCTTATCATGGAATGTTATTTGAAATTAATATTATTCAACCTCACGACTTATTGCAAGAACACTTTTTGATTGGCTGACTATCCAAATTAAATATTTTAATTGATATCATTACTATATACTCATCTTTTCAATTGTTATTGTATCTACAGAATGTAACTATTGGAATATTTTGTAGCTCACAACTTATTGCAATAACACTTTCTGATTGGTTGACTATACAAATTCTACTTGTTGAAAATATTCTATGTATATAAACATCAAGAATTCTATTGTAACTATTGAATGAGTTTCTCTCATTTGGTATTAAAATTACTCATCATTTCTCATATTTATTATTACCAAAAAAATTCTTTATGTAATTTCTCTTCACTATGTATTTCACTGTACCCAATAATGTTTTTTTAAATGCTGTTGAAATTGATTTGAAGTCTCCATCTTCAAAAAATATAAATTCATTTACTCTAAATTTCTCCTATCTTTTTTGAACTAATTTAGTGTCGTATCCATATTTTATTCACTTCTATTTCTATATTATGAATCAATACATTGTGATTATGATTGATTCAACATTACTATTTGTTATCATGTTTTATAAATAGTATTATCTTATTAAAAAATAACCATTAATCAATATCACCGTGCGTATGCACGAGTGAGTACTAGTTGATAAATAAGTGTGGGATTGGGTCTGATAAATCAAAATCCCATAGTGATAAATTGATATATGAGTTTGTTACAGGGTCTACTACATAAAAATACCATAGTGATAATTGAGGTGTGGGACATGGATTGGGGATCCAAATACCCATAGGGTGTTAGACAGAACATTCTAAACATGAGATGGTATTGGAAATTGTTTCCATATGAAAATGATATGATATTAGGTGAGATGAGATGATATGTTATAACTATGGAATTTTGATATATGATATCCATTGGGGATAGTTTAGACTTCAACATGGTCTGAAGCAGGTATTGGGAGTTCACATTCCCCTGAGAACCTGAGTGTTATGTCGTTAAATAAATAGTAATTGAATTAATGTAAACTATTAACTTTTTTTATTTTAGTCTTTATTCCACTACATTCACTGTTATTGGATGGATATTGTTTTATGTATGACTAGTGGTGGCCTACTAAGTTATAATCACACCATACTCGAGTTACTTGTTTTGTACCCGACTATAGTTCCTGGTTGCACGATTTCTTTATGGAAAGGGAAATATGTCATATGGATGATATGGGATGGATCATAGATGAGGTAACTAAACATGGATTGGGGAACTTCTTGGGAGTTATTTGTGTCTTTATTTATTTTGAGTACTATATATTGAAACTAGAGACATGTTTCACATGACATATCTACTGATTAGTTTTGGATATTGTATTTCTCATTTCGGTGATCGTGTTATTATGGTATTGTTTTGATTATGGTTATATCATTTGTTTATTCTTGTTTTCTTTCCTCTATGTTATTACTCTAATAAAGAGGGTATAGTGTCCCCATTATCAATATTAGACCCTTGATGCTAGTCAGCAGCCTCTGACATATAGGGTGGCACTCTTGAGGTCATGCAACAGACTAGCTTGGGGCACTGTTCTATGGCACATGGGCCAGGATATTACATTATAATAGATTTTTATTTTGAACTATTTGATATTTAAATGATTTTTTATTTTTAAATTTTATAACAGGTCTATTGTAATGATTGATATAAATCTATTTTTCGGAAATAGATTTGACTTATTTGACTTTACTTATTTATTTCTCACTAAATTTATAATATTAAATAGTTATTGTACTTTTATGTTTGTGGATTATTTCTTTTAAAGTTTTCATTTTTTTTATTATTTCTCATTTTTTATATTTTATGCAATATTTATATAGGATAATTTTGAAAAACAATTTATCAATAATCCATATTTTTTTATTGAACATATTTTTATTATTTTTAATCAATTAATTGTAATATTAAATGTTTTTGTATTTACAATAGTTTTATTATTTCTTGTTTACTATTTTGTTGAAAATGGGAAAAACTATAATGATTTTCATCATAATAAATTTTTACTTATTTTAACATGGTATAATATTTATTGATACAAATTAGAGATATTTTTTGATCAATTTAAAAGATTATTGTTAAAATTTTCATAAATTTAAAAAATGATATTTTTGGTATTTTCTAGAAAATCTAGTTTTAGTTTTATAAATTCAAAAAATAGGGATATATTTAGTGATAATAATAATTTTTTTTAATTAGTATATTGTTAGTATTAATGTTTGATTTTTCTTTTTTTTATATCAATATTCCCTACTCTAAATATTTATTAGTTAATTATCATTTATTATTATTATTTTTTAAATCCTTTCTAGTATTGAGCGCACTGTTTTTTTAAAATGAAAAGTCCCGCTCCATAGTACTAACCATTTTTTATTTAGTTTCTACTTGAAATAATTATCCAATTAAAAAACAAGAATTTTTTAAAATTAGTCTTATCATAGTAAAAGACATATTGAACATAAAAAATGGGATAATTAAGATTACTAAACCACAGTGGTAATAAACGTGGTTCATAGGTAAAATTTAAACACTCCATGAGGACCGATGATTTTTATTTAATTCATGGTATTGGGTGAGAAAAGATATAGGAAAATGAATGTTTCAAATGGTAATAGCATAATGTATAACTCATTTCAGTTGGAATATCAAGATTATAAAATTACTGGAAAATATAGTTAGTATTTTTGAACCACTCTATAGTGGAGGATGTTTTGGTATATGAAGTACCTATGAGAAACATAAATCCCAAAATGGGTGTTTTAATTATTTATGGTATAGATCATCATGTGTTATGATGTTTTTCAAAATTAATTAATGTAGGAGACTATACCATTATAGTTCCAGTGGAATGATTCTATGTTCTATATATCTACAAAATGATAGATTATAGAAGAAATTATGGTAGGTGTGAGGGGATTATATGAAGCTGGATAAGATGATTTCTTTTTTATGGGTGAGTATACATGGTATAAATATCATATTAAATATTAAATGTTATACATGAGATTTTTATAATATATTATGTGGGGAAAAATATCGTTCATTAAACATAAAGTCATAGATAGATATATAATTCATAAGAATAGTCATAAACTCATATGTGCATCATATGTACTACTATATTTTTTTGAAACTCTAAATATCCTTTATTTTTTTATGGTGTTTATATTTTTATTTATAGTAATTTTATATGGTTTATTTTAAATATTATATTAATTTTTGAAAAGATTAATAAATTTGAACAATGATAGTGAAATAGTTTTTGAATTATTTTATGATATAATAACATGTGATATTTACATATGTAGGTAATGATATTATTTCCAAACTATATTGTTTATAACTATGTTTGAATATGATTTTGTTCTAATGAAAAAACCATGTAGAGATGATCATGGAATTTATTAAGTTGACTATTTAGAATTTCTCTATATAAACTAAATAGAAAAAAAACTTTGATATTTCTTTGAGAGGGAAAAAACAAGATAGATATATATAATTTTCAAGAGAGTGAATATGCAAAAAGAGCTAAAATTTGAGATTTTATTTTAATGGAACATTGTCACTAAAAAATCAATTCCAATTGTGATCCGAAGAGAGCTTCAACAAGTGATCATTTTTTGGTGATGTTATTAATGATACCTTTAACTGCACTATCATTGAAATTTTAATAATTTTTATTCAAGTTTTATACATTATATTCTTTTATATTCTACTTTTTTAATGTTAGTTTTTGAATTTCATATTCAAAAATCATGTTGGTGTGGTTTGTTATACCTCTTTAAAAAAAGGTACACTGGTTATGTTGTGTCTCATCAAATTTTTGGTTCCTGATTGTGTCTTTTTTCATAGATCCAATGGTATTGTTTTGAATTTTTCCTCTATGTGAGGAAAAGGGAGGAATTTTAAAAGGAAATAATATCCAATAAAAATTAAGGGTTATTCTAGTGAGTACCTTTCCACTATTTGAGTTAGAGGGGAGTGAAGAGTAGATGTAAGATCATTGGGAACTAAAATAATATAAAATATGTTTCTCATTATTTTTATATTTCCAAAACTTATCTTAATTGTGTATTTAATTGGTTGTTTTGAACTACTATATATTAATCTGAATGTGTTTCTACCTAGATATTAAATTCTATTGTTCAAATATTTTAAAATTTAAAGAAAGATTTGTTAGCATGCCCTCTAGACCTTTTTAATAACTCAAACATGGACAACAATTAAGGGATAATTATTAGAGGCTCCATCATGTCCCTAAACATCATTACACTACCTAAAGGGGTTTAATATAGATAGTTTTGATTAATTGTATCTCAATGACTCAATGATGGATAAACTATATATCATATAGTGAAATAAAACATATATAAACTATATTTGAATATTTGGGACCACCTACCGTGATCCACTGTATTCCATCACATCGATCAACTAAAAATGAGTCATCTATAATCTATAAATTTATAAAAAAATCTGGAAAAATCACTAATTTTTGGGGCAAATGATGGAACACATCATAACAATGAGAGATAACTAGGAATAATGGATGATGAGTCATAAATTTTATGTATAAACCTCTTATGAAAAAATAGAACTCAAAATTGATGATAAGTATTGGAGAGATATTACATGGATGGGAAGAACACAAATATAATAGAGGATATGTGTGTGGCTATAGGAAATTATGGAAACATCATTTCATATTACATTAATATTAAAAACCACTCAATTTAATTAATTTATAAAAATGTATCGAATAAGAGTTATAAAACAACCATAATAGACATAGTGTAATTCCCATGTAAGTGTTTCCACATTAGAATATTGCTTAGATATAATGTAACACCTTTCACCTAGAAGATCCAAAATGTCATACCATATCTATTCCTGATATAACAATCCCTTACCTTCATATATATTTTCTAAATTTATTGAGATAAATTTTATTGTCTTAAAAACTTTTACCTTGAAAAATTACTTCTCTAAAAGAGATGATAGTATGGAATTTTAAATAAAACTATCATTATACAAATTATTAATATCTACTTAAATCATATTAGTACCTTCATCATGAGAAATAAAATAGTTAGTTCCAAACTCAAATATTTTTTGACTGAGAGACATTATATATTTTAGAATGTAATCTTTCCATTTGTAATAAATTTTTCCATTAAAATTAGGAATCCCCTTTTAATAAATTCAAGTTTTCTACGTTCATAAAACAAATTTATAGAGACAAAAAATAAAACTTATAGAGTGAATTTATTGAATAAACTGAAACAAAAATAGAGTTTAATATCCTTCACAAAATAAAACTTAAAAATGTTTATCTTTTGAGGAAACCTAGGATTCTCTAATAACAATTATGGTGGACTTGGGCATGATGAGGGTCACTAAAATGGGTGAGGGTTAATTACTGAACAATAGTATGTTTTTTAAATTTTAAATTTATTAAAAAATCAACCTCTATACTATGTTATAGTTTGAGATCCCATTGTATTAACTCAAACACATTGAGCAATTAAAATATACAAGGGCACTCCATATACAAATTTCACTGTTTAAAATGAGCATCTAATCATTAGAATCATCATGAATCACATGAGCCCATATGATCTACTAGATCCACCATTACATATTAAACCATGTAGGGATTATCCTTTAATTATAATTCAAGAATATAGTAGAACAATATCATTATGTCTCACAAAAATATTCATTTAAATATTATACATTATAGAGGTAGTGATTATGATTCTCCTATATGGATTTTATTACAAAAATATAATAGTGATAAGGTACTTATTCACTATTAAGAAATGGTGTGATTGCCTTATTCTTCACCAAAAAATACAGTTGTGATGTTTACAAACTAAACAATTGTGTACACTTCTTATTATTTTCTTTTTATTCTTCTACTTACACTGGTATAAGTATTCCACTTCTCCATTGTGTACAACACTGAACACACTCTATCACTCACACACTCTATCTAGAATAATACTCTTGATTATTATCTACATCATGAGACACAGTTCAATCTTTATGAAAGATCCCTATTAAATTTAATCATGTACACCAATAATACTTTCTTCATGTTTTAATATGAATTTTCAATTCATATTCAAATTAAAAACTTCCTCTAATATTTTCCAAATTCTTTTCACTTTTATTCAATATATTTCATTAGTCACCGAAACTATACATGATTGTTTGAATTATAAAATCTCTTAAAAAATAATATATCTTGAGAATCCCTAATTCTCATTATTTTGTGACTTTATCCATTAAAAAATTATTCATTTTATTCAAAGTATTTTCCTTCATAAAGTGGTGTGACTATCTCTTAAATTATTGAGGTTTTTGTAAGAATTTATCCATCTATATCTTGCATATCTACATGAAAATAATATTTATGACCTGAATCAAATCCATGACTTTTATATATCAAGTAATTTTACTCTTATGTATACAAGGTGGCCTACATGACAACGTGAAAATTATCTTCACATCAAAAACCTTATTCTCTAATTTCTTACATATTTAATTTTCATTAATGTAGTTAATAAGTAGATGATCAATTTTGGAATAATCATTTTTATTCACATAAATATGTGAAACTTCATTTTAACTGTATCATTTTTTATGACATCGAGATATCATACCATATAAATGATTTATTATTTCGAAAAAAGTTTTCTAGAACTCATTAGAAAATTTTAGAAAAAATTATTTGAACCATGTTTGGAACCTTTATATATTCATAGAATTTACATTATGTATCCTGGAATGACGTTGATGTATATAGTGAAAAAATCAAATTAACATTATGTATCACCTAAATAACCCTTTACACCCTAGGACCACCAAATGTATAGATAACTATAATAACATCATTAGTGTGATTAAATGATGAGATATATTTCAAAATATTTGATAATTGAACCATCATATCCATAATTCAAGATGGAATAACCACTATTGAAAGGATTGTTTTGATAATTATAAATATCTATATAAAATTTTGAAAATATAATGATTTATTTTTTTACAAGTATCCCTAACACACCAAATGAAAATAATAGAACATGGGTTATTGTGGAAAAACTGACTAGGTCCATCAATTTCATTTCCATATTAGAGTATTTCTCCCCTGAGAACCCATCTTGTATCTACATTAAACTAGTTTTGAGACTTTATGTTATGCTAATATCAATAGTGTTAGACAGTGATATAAGGTTCACCTCTATTTTTTATAATATTCTTCAAATGTTAAATAGGACATAGGTTAATACAATCACTTCATATCTTCCTAAAATTAATTGGATAAATAAAAGGATTATCCAAAGATAAATGGATAATTTATATTTGTTCCCTTTATTTTTATATGGTTGTTGGGAAAAAAATTTTCTTATGGAATTATCATAAAATAATATCCTACCTTCAAGTATACAAATGGATCCACATAAATATTTGTATATAAAAAGATAATGAACTCTTACATGTTTGGATGGAGATGTAGAAATGAAATTATTAGTAATAGTCTTTATTCAAGAGATTATCGAGAAGATAAATGTGATCTAGAATTACCTCAAAGTATAATATAGTTTATAAAAGAGTTATTATAATAATTCATATAATGATTTAGAAAATTATATTAGTCATTATATCTTCTTCAAGAAATATCCATAGAACAAGATATTTATTTTAATAAGGAATGAGAAATTATTTTCATTTAACATTAGGTTATTTAAAATTCATGAGTATATTGGTGTTTCATTATATGTATTCAATTTTCTACAAAGACTATTAAATGTTAATGAAAAATAACAAATGTCTCTCCAAGGAATGTATATGTTAGAACCCAAATATTCAATAGCAAAAGAGTGAAATATGATCATGACATATTATATAGAGAAGAAAATATTTAGATCCTCAATTAAATACATCAATTTTTATCACCAAAGAACATGATCAATAAAGGTTAAATAAAAACATTACATCTTCAAATAAGTATCATGGGAGCCTAAAAAGGTGATAAAGGAAAAATATTGACAATTATTCTCAATGTTTGGTAAAAGTTTAAATGTTTAGGGTTACTTTTTTTATGGTGAAAGAATATGAGAAACGGGGATATTATATATTAAAAGAATCGGGTTTTTTATGAAATATTTTGAACATTATTTTATTTATCCATAATATAAAATATAAAATCAGGTAGAAATATATTTAATATGATTAATTCAAGTAAAATATTATAATAAATATAAGTAAACAACATCACTTGGTTTTTTATCACTTAGAAATACCATAACAAAAATTCTTATGGTATTAAGAATGAAAAATTATAGTAATAATGGAGGAATAATCTTATGGAAGTCTAGAGATTTGAGAGGAAAATATAAGAATGAATGTTATAATTTTTAACTATAATATAGAGAAATTTGTAGGATGGAGTGCATTTAATATATTCATTTTATGTCCATTGGAACATGCTAAAGTAATAATTAGACTCTAACAATTAAAATAGTGGTGTTTTGATTATAATTATAATTCACCCATTAAAATACAAGTTCAGTTATTAATTATTTAGAATATATAATTAAATGTTTAAAGAGTAATTTATACATATTATATATTGGGGGAATTTCTTTATCAGTTTTTCAATTCAGTAAAAAATGATTAAGTAACAAATATTATTTGAAACATTATTCAATGATGTAATTTCTTTTATTAAATTTTGATTTTTCATACTTATGGAATAAGTTTCAAAAAATGGATTAAAAAATAGGAATACTTATATCAAAATAAATAAATATTTAATTTCAATGATTTTTTATAATTTTTTTAATTTTTGGGTGAATTATAAGATATTTTTTAATATATAAGTTATGTTTTATGGAATAATATATATATATATATGTATGTAGTTATATATATTTAAATTAAAAAATATTTTAAAAAATGTTATCAAAGTAAGAAAATGTTTTTAATGAATTTATTTTCTTTTGAAATATTAAATTCAATTTTAAAACTTATAAATTAATTTTCAAATTTTAAAACCAATTTTAATCATTTTTAAACTATTTATTAATGAAAATAGATTTTTCATGTCTCAAAAAAATTATAAAGATCACATTTCATCTACATTATCTACAAAAGATTATTTTATATTGTGGAACTTTTCATCTTCAACTATATTGATAAATGAAATTAATACATTGATAATCCTTTTATATATTCCCTTCTATAAAAACAAAACATTGTAAAATTTATATCAATCACAAATATAAAAATATTAATAACCAATGCCTTCACTCTATAATTTAAGGTTATTTATTTATATATCTATCATATCCTTTAGTATGTGATTTCTAATATTTACACCCATATCTCATAATTCTAGGTTAACAATGATTTTTGATATCTTGTTATAAATGTTTTAGTCTTTGTAATTATCTATTTATATATAGAATTTAATTAAAAATATAAAAAATTGTTGGGTGGTCCCAAAAAATATATCTCCCCTCACTAAAATATTGTATAATAATTAATAACTAGAGGTTAATTGATACGAATACTTCACAGTTATTCAAGAATATGTGACACCTTGGTGATAAGACATAGTAACATATTTATGATACCTTGGTGAAGAGTGTTTGTAAAGTTTTTATGATTTTAAAATTAATGATTTACTTATATATCATATTATTTATGAACTAAAAAAGGTTTTATGGTGATTATGTAATATAATGTGTGTTATATGAACGAACCGTTCATAACACACTGTCATATTATTATAAAAATCTTATTATATTTTTAACCTCATAATTTTTATGTAAATATACAAGTAATAATAAAATTATTTAGAATTATAAGGTTGTGTACAAGTGAAGGGAAACACTCACAGGACCCTTGCTAAAACTACTTAATTTAAAAAGTAGATTCGACCCCAACTGATATTTCCCAAGATAATGTTTTTATATACTACACACTACTTTCTATGTTTAAAAACTACATGTCATAGAAATATATTCCCAATAACCGTAAAGGTTTAGTGTATTTGGAGAATAGGTACATAATTATCTTATTTATGAACAATCTTCAATATTTCCCACAAACATTAATCTCACATGGTACCCATCTTGACTTATAAAACCTAAAACCCTTATTCTATAATTAGGTAAATAGAAATATAAAAAGGGGTATGATCCAATGATTGGTAAGGGTAAACATGGGAGATAAATATCAAAGATCAAAAGGGATCTCAAAGGTGAGCATAATAGTATGATAACATAATCAAGATACATAATCATAGAATATGAGAATCATACCACCTATCGACATAATTCGTAAATCATAAGTCATAGAATTAGGATTAAGAATAACATATGATATGTGTTTAGTGAGTGAATAATCATGATCCATGAAATCATATCATAGGAATAAGTGTATTGAACAAAAGTGTGGCACAAACATAAGCATAGGAAACCATAACATAATGGATCATGTATCACAATATGATCCCAAAAACATAGTGGAGCATGAATCACTAATTGATTCCCACAACACAGTGGAGAAGGAATCACTAACTTATTCCCATTATGGAGAGAGCATCAAAACTCATTTCGCAAAATTTTATATTATGATATTGAACCATATTAAAAGTATTGGAGATATATATATGCCCCCATCAATTAGCATCCATACATATGAGTGACACGAGTTTAATTCCATGTGATTATATTATTTTTTCATTTAAAATAAATATATTGTTTAATAATATGTTCATCACAAAAAATCCAACTAAAACTAAACCATGATATGTTAAAATAAAATTTTACTACTATAATATATCCATGAAATTAGAAGGTATAAAAGAAAGAAACCATATTATGAAATTTATAATGGAATGAAATTACATTGGGTAGTGGAAGTATCCAATATAGGGAGCATTAATCTGAGATCAATAATGAGGTAGCTTTGATAGGGTTTTCTTTAAAAAATCCCAAAATAAAATCAAACAATTAAGTTATGAGAGATATCACATGTGAGAGAAGTTCAAGATCACCGAAATTTCTAGGAGGCCTATGCTAGCGGAATCATCACCGTCGACTGCCAACAGAGAGTGCCTTATTATTATATCTTATGTTGAGATCTCAAATGGAAAACTAGATATAAATTACAATTCTATAAACATATAATTTTTAATGTAATAATTTATTTATGACATATATATTACGTATTTTTTATTTATAACTTTAAATAAAAAACGTTTGTTGTACTATAAAAATTTTATTTCTTTATATTTCCTATATAAAATATAATTTAATAAATTTAAGAATTTTATTTTTATGAAATTAAAATAATTTTAAAATCTTCCATGTTAATATAACCTTGGGGTGTATTTTTGAGTTTTTTCAAAAATACATATTTAGGTGAATAATTAGAAATCCAATTTTTACTATAACCATGGAATTTATTACTATAACAAGAAGTACGTATAAATTTAAAACTTGTAAAAAATAACATGATTATCAATTTATTTAATTATAAAAACTTAAAATTTGATAATATTATTATGAATTCATAAAATCTATATTTAACATTTTATAAACTTAAGTATTATTTTCCAATAAATGAAATTGTTTTTGGTATTTTCTTTTAATTGAATATTTATTTTGGAAAAATTTTGGTTTGGATTTATTTGAAAACCCCCTAAGTTTTATTTTTTAATAATATATAAATTTATTTCATGTTAATCAGTCATTGATAATTTTATCCTACACATAAATTTTAAGCCTAAAAATTAACATCTTCAAAAAACACATTAATAATGATTATATTAAAATGCATTTTTCTGACCCATATTAATTATATTAGATAAAAAGGTTTTCATATTTTGTATAAGTATGTCCAAATTATTTAATAAGTCAGATTTTAATTTTAGTCATTAAAATTAAATTACATAAGACAAAATTATTTATCATTGTAAAACCAAAAAGGATAAAATAGAAAAATATAAGACTAAATGTACTTAAAATAGATTTAAAGCTTGTTTAGGAATGAAGTTTTGAGGTATTATAGACCTTATATCATCCCAAAATCATTTTTATCAATTTTTTGATCCGCTTGACATTTTTCACAACTGCTCCATTTATATTAAGTTGAAATACTTAAAAAAAATAACATTCCCACCATTTATAGAAGGGGTTGATCACCTCCACTTACAAATCTATGAATTTTATTTCCTATATATATTATATTCCCATTATCCTTAATTTATAATCATATTTATTTTCCTATATATTTTATTCACAACATATTTGTTTAATACGGTCATTTTTGAGGAATCCACCAAGGGAAATACATAGATTTAAACACAGGTTCTCGATTTTCTTTACTTATTTTCTATTATGTAATATGTTTTCATTTAAAATTTTATAATTCCAATGTAATTACATTAGTGTTTTTCTATAATTAATAATAATATTGTAATGGAAGATAAACTAACCACATTTATCCTTTTTTATTATGAAAAATGAAACTATTATTTGTGCGTTATGTAGAAAACCACCAACACAAAGGGACGACTTCTGTTTTTCTCACTACTGCCTTTATTCACTGAAGTTAAATATAATAATAAATGTAACATATGTAATATAATTGTGATTATGGTGAGAAAAATTATAATCCACCATCTTTCCCTCTCATTATTTTAGAAATGAAAGCATGAATTGTGCGTCGTGTGGACTACAACCTACTTGAAGTAATGTATCTCATTTTTCATCTACTTTGTTTTTTATTTATCAAAATCTTTTAAAATATGATTCAAAACCTTAAAATAATCTAAATAATATCATTATTATTCTTTATTAATGATATTATTAAAAAATAAAACACTTTATAATCATAAATTAATTATGATATGTTCATGTTTGGGTTGGTCTAACCACATACATAAATAATGTTATAATATAATATTAAGGATGAATATGAGATATGAATTAATTATTATTTATTATATATAAAAGTTAATTTTTTGGTTCTGGAATGGTAATATTAATATTAAACTCATTAATTAATATACCACAGATCGTTTGTTTAAAATAAATGAAACATGTTTACCAAAAATTTAGTATACAAGAATCATAACAAAAAATTACATTGAATGAAATTAGGAAGATATTAATAATTATATATCATCATTTTTGTAATATTTACAATCTCACATTAACAAAATTTTGGGAAATAATGAATAACAACACTTCTATTATGGAACTAGTTGAAAATAATAATGATTACTAACACCCAATATTTAAAATAGATAATAACTAACTAATATAAATGAAAAAATAATCATAAAAGATGTCAATAAAATTATATATATATTTAATATTTTATGAAATAGGATATTAAGATATTCATTTTTTTATTTAGGATATTCAATCATTTTAGAGGAAGTAAAAAATTAATGTTAGGGATTTTTTATCTCAATTTTGTTTCATTGAGATATGATTTATATTCACCACTTGTTTCTTATTTTTGGTGTATGTATTAGATATGGATTTAATTTTGTTATAATTTTTGTTAAATATAGGTTATTTAAAATTGAATCTCATGTTATACCAACCATGTATTTTAAATTTGAAATATTATGTTGCTTGAAGAGTTTCATTTATCTCAATCCCCCTTTGTTTGAGTAATTTTGTTTCATATTGAACATCATAGTTGTCACGACCCGCCTTCGGCCTAATGAGGGAAGGGTCAGCCAGGTTCCACACTCTTCCTTCCTCAAGAAAGAACGAGATAATGACCCACGAGTCCTGCCTCCAGTAGGCCCTAGGGTTGTGACTAGCACCAAGGGCAGGGAAACTCACAATGTATGGAGGGAATTACCCTTTCTGTTTTCAAAAAGAACATGAGATAAGGTGGTAAACCCAAAAAACTCCAAACTCTAAAGGGAAAAAAGAAACCAAAATATATCCCCATATGCATGTTCAAAATAAAGTGATGTGAATTACAAGAAAACTATAAAAGGAAGTACGAAATTAAAAGAAAATTTGCAATGAAAACTGTCTTGACGTCTAAGCTAGTAAGTTCAAGCATGGTTCTCGAAGTCCTCTTGGAAACCTGAAAGCATTTTATATACGTAAGGTGAGTATAAAGGTATACATATTAGAGAAAAACAATATCTCTTGTGCACAAGTGATGAGTAATTCTAATTTCTTGGGAGAAAATAGGTAACCAAAAAACCAAGCAAGGAAACTATCCACCCAACCACCCCAAGGAACACTCCCCAAATAACACAATTCAGATAAAGTAATAGTAATAACACATTAATATTTGGGTACCCCGCACCACCTTCCCCCTGGTAATTTAGGACATCATACATGTTAGACCTCCCCTACAAATCCCATTGCTATCCCACTGTCGCCCCAAAAATAACCATATGGGCTATCTCAACCGTACATCCCACCCATAGACAACTGGGTCACCACAGCAACACATAACCACACCCGCATACACCTAGTCCAAAACAGCCACCTCTATGCTCGAAGACACCTGGGCCTCAATCCCTACCACCACAAATGAAGACACTTGGGCTATAACAACCACTTCCATGACTGAAGAGACTTGGGCCTCATCCCGAAGACACTTGAGAAAAAAACTTACCAGCATAAACCTAGACCGACCACCACAACACACCTTGCCCAAATATTCTTGGGACAGAATAATCCTTAGGTTGTCACTACTTTCTCGAAGGATCATGGGATACCTGGGAGAGGGAGAAGAAAGTAGATAATAACCATCCACTCATAAGAATGTCGGAAAAAACACACTCTCTCATGAAATGGGGGTGTTTGGAATGAAGTGATCAACATGGGCGGGGTGCATATAAGAAACACAAGAACTAAACATTATACACATAGGTAATCAAACAATCATCCCAACCTAAGGGTTCTGAAATAGACAACCAGCCCACACAAAACCACTCTTAATGTTATCCCTTCATGCACAAATACACATCAACCATAACCAGGGCACAACCCATTTCTGAAAAAGAATTCCCCATTTCACCCATTCTCAATATCATTTTCTAGTGATTCCATTTAAATATTAATTTACTATAGGGAAACTAAGAGGCATAGCCACAAGCCGAAACAACAACTGAAGGAAAAATATGCAAGAAAGCATTTAAGCATTCACACCCGGTTCTCTTGTAAGGCCACAACAACAAAAGGGGTCTATAAGATCCCTTGAAGTAATGGAACAAAAACAAGCCCCAACATACCAGCTCTATGCAACCTGAAATTCAATGTCCAATAACTTCTCGACCAGAATAGAGCAAGGGTGTTTCATATTTAGACACACCATTCATTATGTTCCTTATATTTGGTTAACTGGGGTGATCACACAAGGGATATTATTCATCAAGAATCTTTTTATTTAACCAAGTTTAGGCGATTAACCAGTTTCCATGTTACAACCATTGAATCACAAGACTATCCAGAAAAACGTATCTTCATTAGTGCACAAGAAAGGACCACCAATGGCCATGATTTTTAGTGAACATAATCCCATACAATTCGCAATATAAAAGAAAAGGTATAACATGGAAAACGTCATCAACATTCCCACCCATTCATTTTTTAATAGCCAATTTATTATCTTCGTTAAAGTTGGTTTCATCTAGTCTCAAAATAACATCGTTGTACCCAATTCATATGATTCAATGTAATGAGATAAGAAGAAAGACCCCCTACTAAAATGATCAAGAATCATTGTTTTCTACTGGCGCCAAGAACTGGGGATGCACAGATTACAGAGGAAGAACTCCAAGGGATCCAATGCTGAGAGGGAAGGGCTCTAGCACGGGTGCACGATTTTTCACTAATAGAGAGACTCCAAGCACACCATGAAAAAGAAAGGGTACAAGGAAGAAGAAGATCTTTGTGTGATAAACACCAAATCCTAGAGTTATGAGATGCACAATCTCAAAGTGCTTAAAAAGAAGATTGTGGCTCAACCATGCAACTCAGTGGTTTTGAATGTCGAAATTAATTTAGATTTAATAATTCCCTTAGAGATGGTGGAGATAGAACATTGGATGGCTATGAGTTTATGGATTATAATTAAGAAAATGCATGACATGGGTGTTACTGGAAACATGGAAAAGGGCATGAAACTCATAATAAGGCCACATGTTTTGGTAAGTCAAGGGTATCCCCACCCGTAAAAGATTTAAAACATCATTTATTGGATTTAAAACAGACATATAACACTTTAAAACATGAAATAAAGATTAAAAGTGACGTTACTGGAATCTGGGGGAATGAAACCCTGACACTACATAGTGGCTGATTAGTGGAGATGATCTGTGAAACTGATTAGTGGAGATGATTGGTAAAGAGGATCAGTGAAGGTGATTAGTGGAGTTGATCAATGAAACAGATCAGTGGAGCTAATTATTGGAGCTGATCGGTGAAGTAGATTAGTGAACAAAATCGGTGAAGCTAATCGGTAGAGCTATTCAGTGAAACAGATCAGTGAAGCTGATCAGTGGAGTATATCAGTGAAGAATGTTGGTGGAGCAGATTGATGATGCTGATCAGTGGAGTTGATCAGTGAAACGAATCAGTGAAGCTGATCGGTGGAGCTGATCAATGAAGCCAATAATTGGAGTTGATCAGTGGAACAGATTGGTGAATTCGATTGGAGGAGCTGATCAGTGAACGTAATTGGTGAAGATAATTAGTGAAGTTGATCGGTGGAGCTGATCAGTGAAGCTGATCTGTAAAGAGGATTGGTGGAACTGATCTATGAAGCAGATTAGTGAAGCTGATCAATGGAACCAATTAGTGAATCCAATTGGTAAATTCGATTGGTGTAACTGATCAGTAAAGCAGATCAGTGGAGTTAATATATGAAGCGGATCAGTGAAGCTGTTTGGTGGAACTGATTAGTGAAGTTGATTGATGGAGCTGCTCAGTGAAGCTGATCTGTAGAGCTGATCGATGAAGCAAATAAGTGGTGCTGATTGGTGACCAAAATTGATGGAACCAATCAGTGGAGCGGATTAGTGGAGTAGATCAGTGAAACTGATTGGTTGATCTGATCAAAGAAGTTGATCAGTGAATCATATTGGTGATTTTGATTAGTGGATCATATCAGTTTCACTGATAGGTGACAGCACAGTGACATGTTGCCACAAACACCGATGCCCTAAAACACATGATTTTGGAAATGTAATGGACCAGGAATTTCTAGGCCATTATATCAGATACCTCTCAGACTATTCTCGTCCTTGAGAATTAAGAGTAAACTCGAAGAAAAGAGTGGGGTCTGAATAACCACCTCGTAAGATACCTCTCAAGGACAAACCACACTGAGTTGTTCCAATGCTGGAACAAAACCTTGTCGTCAAGGAACTCCTCCCCATAGCTACCACCCCAAACAGCAATACGACCCCAAGGATCACATTGTCCCAATACACAGATTATGGAGTTCATTAATCCATGTCAAAATACTATCCACTTTGGGTGGTACTGACTCACCCACATGGGTTTAATCACATCCACGATGATCTGTCTTGATTAGGAATCTTGTTCCCCCATACCCACACATTGGGACTTTTCATACACATTCACAAAGTAAAGGAAACAACTCATCTCATAACCAAACCAGGTCAACATTACATCAAGGCAAGTCAGAAAAACAAGAACATCAAGGAAGGCTCAGAACAACAACTGAAAACAGTTGTGGGTACTTGGAATGCATCTGAGATTCTCTCTCCCAAGCACTCCCCTCAAGGCCACCGTGCCTCCACAACACATAAACCAAAGGGATGGTCCATCTACAAAGAACCTTCTCCTTTCTATCCTCAATCCATACTCATCTCTCCATGAACGTTTCATCATACCTTATATCCAAATCTCCTCAGTCAATGACATGGGAGTTGTTGTGTAGATATTGACGCAGCAAGGAGATGTGGAAAATGTCCTGGATACTTTCCAATTGAGGTGGAAATGCCAGCTGATATTCCACCTCACAGACTGTCCCCAACACTTTGAATGTCACGATGAACCTAGAAGAGATCTTTCTACCCTTGCTGAACCTTTTCTTCCCACATTGATGAGAAACCTTCAAGAACACATGGTCTCTAATCTCGAACTCCAAGGGTCTCCTCCTACGATTTTCATATGACTTCTGTCGGTATCGGGATGCCTTCATCCTCACCCTCACAAGTCGAACCTTCTACTTTATGCTCTATACCACCTCTGGGACTAGAACACCCTCCACCCCAACCTCTGTCTAGCACACGGGTGAGTCACACAGTCTTCCATACAAGGCTTCGAATGGTGACATTCCAATATTAGTGTGATAACTATTATTGTAAGAAAACTATACTATGGGTAAATTTCATACCCATGATCCCCTAAAGTCCAAAACACATGTGTGTAGCCTATCCTCCAATGTCTGGATGGTCTGCTCTGGCTGCCCATCTGTCTGGGGTGGAAAGCGGTGCTAAGGTGTAGCTGAGTAAAAAAATCATGATGCAATCCTCTCCCGAATCATGAGGTTATCCATGAATCCCGATATGAGACTATAGACCTTGGAACCCCATGAAACCGCACCACCTAATACACGTATCTCCATGTTAAGGAATCCACCGCTCTAGACTCCATGATCGCTAAGAAGTGAGATGATTTTTTCAGTCAGTCTACCATGTAACGCCCCGACCCCAGCTACCCGAAGTTGGTGCATTACTTCGTAACATTGGCATGATCACAAAAGATCAAGTCTCGAAAGACAGATTAGTTTAGTAGCCTTGGAAACACTAGATACATTCGTAAACGCTACATTACATCATAAAGTGAAAAACTACAATAACAAAGTCTCCATAGTCCACACTCATATCCTCTTCTGACTATCCCTGCAGGTCATTCATAAAATACTTCTTCACATCCTGGAAAATATTAAAACATTGAAAGGGGTGAGCTCAGATGCTCAGTAAGGATAACAATATTGCGGAAGCTTTCATAAATAAACATTAACATGTAAGGCAATGTATAACTAAAACAAAAGCCTTTTAAACATGAACTTCAACATAATATGGAAAAAGTAAAATGAGATAATGCAATTTACTTATTCACATGGATATTCTACTGGTCGAATAATCACATGAAATATCAATAACCACTTTCATAATGATGGAATTCATAATGCCAGACATTCTGAAACATTTTGTCAAGGCCTCAGCCAAGACGCCTAAAATGATTAAGGCCTCAGCCAAAACCATAAATCAAATTGGGAAAGGGCCTCGGCCAATTCCACATCTAGTTGTCTCATGAGACCTACCGATGCATCGAGGAGCTATAGAGGGCTCCACCAGTCACTTATTAAGTCCAATGCATTCCTCATATGAATATGTTTAAACATATAATAAAGCATAACATAATCGTATCACATAAAACATGGATAAAGGAAACATAACATTTCCACATTTCAATCACAAGATATCAATACAACACATTGATATAATAAAAATGCTTTCAAAACCATTTTCAATACCGGAATAAAAGAAAGTTAAAACTTTGTATTTATTTTTCATTAAAAAAAACGTGATGTCTTGTAGAGGAAGCCGAAACTCAAATAATGGTCACGGCGGCGGAGAAGTCGTTGTCGCCGCATATGTAAGGAAAGAAAAACATTCCCTTTTTGTCGTTTAGTAAAACACTTCGTATAAAAAAGATTCCTTTTGAATAACGTAAAAGTCAAAGGGGTTTATACACCATATAAAAGAAAGTTGTGTATAAAACCAAATATGCCTCAATGAAAGGGGATTGAGACGAAGTCCTTAAAAATATCATTTTTAAAATAAAATAAATCTATTATGTGTATTCACTATAGGTACACATAAATAAAGTAAAAATAAAAAATAGGACATAATAATATCATGACATAATTTGAAAGTAGGAGATTAACCCAAAGAATGGAAGTTGGGTTAAGAAATTCCCTTACCTTGCGTCTTGTCCTGACTCGAACGTTCTTTAACCAACTGAACAATAAACTAGAGTTAATTTATATTTACTTAAGAAAATTTTTCATGTTAATTATTCCTTTTATATCACTTATTACCATGTTATGAACATTATGTAATTATTTAAGTTAATAACGGTCGTTTTGTCGATCTTTGGTAGTTGAGTCAAAAATAAACTTCTTATAATTACAATTTGTTCATGTGGTGAAATATCCATTATATCCAGAATTATATTCATGATTTAGATATTATATATAACATATATATACAGTATATATATATTCATTTATAATATTACGTAACATTTAGAGGTAAGAAATGAAATGCACCGTTCATGGAGACGGTAAGCCGTACATACGCATGAACGCTACTTTCATTTCTATTTCATATTTAATGGAATGAAATCATAATGATATAAATGTATAATATAATTCCAGAATAATATAGTGTATAATACCATTTACGCCATCCTTTATACATCCCACATATGGCATTAACGATTCAAATCACTTTGAGGGGGCGGTAGTCCGCACTTCCTAAAATGAAATTATCGCGTTTACCCATAATATAAATCCTAAAGTATGTCATAAATGAGAAATACAGAAGCATAAGTAAAACATAAACATATTATATATCATCTATAAATATAGTGACATCTTAATGGCCACCTTTGAAGGTGTTATATGAGTGTTGAACAATCATCGTTTCGTGAGGCAGAAATTCGCCATCCACAGAAACAGTATGTTCTTTAACCATTAGATGTAGGTGTGTGTAAGTGTAGCTAGAATCCTTCTTATAAAAACATCCTAGTATATTTAGGATACTGGTTTTGTTACAAAATAAATGAATAAAAAGAGTTTAATGGGTTGGAGAAGCTAAATAAAACAAAACAACATTAGAGAAGACATTACCTAAAAATCGGATAACTCTTTTTGATTTGAGCCAAAGGCTTCCTTGGGAAGAATTCTGCCAAAAGTGAGGCTTCTAGGAGTAAGGGAGGGAAGTTGGGAGGGTATTTGGGCAGAGTTTGTCCGAGCCAAATGGCTTGAAAGTGTGAATGAGGTGGTAGAGGTGGGGGCCTTTTATAAGAGGGGAGGAGGGGCACTCTTGGAAAGTAAGGGAATTCTACATTATTATACAATTCTTTTTGGATTATAAAGGTCCCAAACTTATATAATTAGTGTATAAGGTGATAAGGGTTCTAAATCTACCCATCCAATAGTATTTGGACAAGTGTAAGACTTGGATTGTACATTATCATTTCATTTTATTAAAATCGTTAAATAATGAGGTCATCGCTGCATCATAATGATGTCATAAATAATTTAATTTATTTAATGTCTAAAAATTATAAAAAATATACTATGATGTAGGAAATATTTTTAGCTTTCAAATGACTATTTATAGTCAAAAATATGACTTGTATAACCCCATGTAAACATTGTTTTAGTAAAATATTTCATGTTTGTGTCATTTTTTACTTTAACATTAAATAAAAGGTATTTATGTCATTTTCCAACTAAAGTTGCTCCATGGGGTCCCCAAGTTGACCCATGGATTGTCTTGGTCGGAAATGGAACATCCAATGAGGGTAGGACATGTGTCAAGCTCATCTCATATTATTAAAACATTATTTTTACCTTAAACTACACTAATTACCTCTAATCGCGATTAAGAACTTAAAAGTTACTATTCACCAAAAATAATTTTAATCTCATTGAACCACATTTTAATTCTTAATGACAACCATGTATGTCGGATTTTTGAAAATCAATACACAGAAGTGGTAATATTTCATTTAAACGAAAAATCTGTTATTTAACTACCACTTAGTGGTTTCGCTATTCATCAAAAATTGAAGTTTTTCAGAACAATGCCAAAATTTCACCCTAAGCTATAATTGATATTACGAATTAAAAAATGATGTCTATTTTAAAAAAATTCCAAACATATAAGTTGCATTAATTAATTTTAAAATTAATTCCCGCTGTAAAAACAAATAGCGTGTTTTTAAGAAACAATTTATATCAAAAGATTGGCAATTGTTTATGTCCAATTTCAATGTTAAAATAATTCTAATTACCACCATTGGATAAAATGGTAAAAATATATTCTAATTATACATTAAAACCACTAAATAGTATAATTTTTTACTATAAATTATTTTTATTAAAAAAGTAGTTTTAAGTATTTTTCACTATTCATAATAAAATTGAATGTTCTCAGAAAATTACAAAAAACTGAACTTGGGATAATTTTGATATTCCAAATACAAAAATGAAGTCCATTTTGAAATATAAAATTTATATAATTTCAAAAAGTGGGTATTACTATTCATAACGGCCACTTTGATTAGTTGCGGTGTGTTAGAACTCGAAGTTGCGTACAATGCAAGCTATTGCATTATTGAATGAGAAGTGTATCATAGAAGCTCGGGGTGTTACATTCTCCCCTCCTTCAAAAATTGCGTCCTCGCAATTTTGAAATTTTTCTTGGAAACTAAAATGTTGAAAATAGAAAATACCTTTGTAGAAAACCCACATCGGAAATAAGGTTAATAAAAATATAACTTTAAAAGAAAGAAAGATAAGTACAAAGGTCACCCGAGATAGCCCATACTAGGATTCTATGAAAATATGGATATGGAAGAAAAACAAACCATCAAGGTCGGATGGAGAGTTGTAGAAAACTGGATTAGGAGAAAGTTAACAATAAGAAAATCACAAACTTATGATTGGTTAAACAGTCATTGAATCCTCAATTGGAAAATTTAACCGGAAACATTTTTTTTAAGTTACCTTTTATAAAGTTAAAGAATTTATTTAGGAGATTTACTAAGAACGTAAGGGAATATACATACTTGTCATGTAGACTTTCGTTCTTTAATAAATTTTTACCAAAAACCCATCTTTCACTCTAAAAGGTAATAGAACTCAAAAGTATTCCATTTATCATAATTGTATAAGGTTCCAAATATTAACACATACCATTTAGATTAGAAAAACTATTTTGTAATAACTAGGGACTTCACATAGTCCAGTGGTAGGTGATTAATCCCAATCGCACTATGGTGGTGGGTTCGATTCCCACAGCTTTGTCTGACGTGATGGGTTGTCACTCAGTCTGCATGTTGTCCTTTTTATAAATATCCAAAAATAACCTTAACAATAGTATCCAATGTAAAATATAATACATTCCAACCTTTATAGTTATCCAAAATACTTCTATCCAACTCACAGTCCAGATTTTATGAGGAAGGTAAACATAATGAAGCTCCTTTTTTTCTGCTTAACAACATGTGAACACCTTCATCATGTATTCTTTTAAAACACTGCAACATACTGAATTACCATAAATCCTTATTGATTACATTCATGATCCCTTATTCCTTATAGAAAGCTATATATACTCCTTCTATCCAAAAATGTATACAAATCATTAATCAGTTTCAAGGATGTTAAGAATATCCAACATAATTTATCAGAATCAATCATGTCTTATTCCAAAATCACTATCTCGGTATAAGAACAATATTATGGTTTATCTTTCTCTCAACCATATATTTTCCAAAAATTTAACCTACTGTGGAGTCACTTTTCTTGGTTCTACACAATCTCAAGTCCAAGATGAAATAGTACTGCAATACAATCCTTATATACTCCATAATTATTATAATCAGTACATCATTGATACAACACTCAAATTACAAAATTCTTTAATAACAAAATAAGAACTCTAATCATTCCTCATCATCTGTGGTAGTATCATAACTTGATTATTATCCAATAACATCATTTGGGGAATACTCTGATGATTTGAACATTGGTTTGCGTAGTGTCCCCACTCCTTGCAGATGAAGCATTGTACATTTGAAACCTTTTTCTTACCCTTTCAGTCACGCACTTGGTGTCCTTTTTCTCCACACTTATAACAAACTCCCATTCCCTTTAGGCAAGTTCCAGGATGTTTCTTCCCACAATTACCACATATTGGAAAATTCTTCTTTCCCCTCATCCCTTTATCCGTCATTCTCTCTTCCATCCCTTTCGTCTCTTGCTTATCTTCAAAGCCATAGGACTCAGAGAATTCTTTACTTATCTTATTAACACATGATACTATTTCTTCATATGTTGATAACACATAGGATACTATTTCCCTTCGAAATGTTGGCTTAATACCATGAAAGATACGATCCTTCTTACCCTTTGGATCATACGTATTGCTGGAGTTCACATTCCTTCTACCGGGTGCCATTTCTATACAATGGCATAAACTAGGTTAGTTTATGAATTACAATGAATAATTCCAAACTTTTAAAATACTTAATGTAAATTGAATGGTTTATAGATATAAACCATAATCATAAGAATGTTTTCTTTGAGGAAGTATATACTCATAAACCCTACATAATGGTTTGTAAATAAAATGAGAATTATCCTAAGCAAATCCCTCGGAAGTGTCGTAACAAAGAGTGTAGCAATGCCCGTTGTCGTGCACCGGTTCCCATTTGAGTCTAGATCAAAGTGGTGTTTTCGGGTTTTACCCCTAGGTACATCTGTGCCAGAGCCGCCTCTACCTGCTCGTATCGAGACAGGGATGTATTGCTCGAAAAACTCACAACATTCTATAATACCAAAATTCTAGGAAGATCTTCTATATTAATCCTCAAAGTCTATCTTTGGTCTATGTGCTCTAATTAGAGTTTATCTAAATCTAGCTTCCAAGGTTAGTACTAAACTACCTCTGATACCAACTGTAACGCCCCGACCCCAGCTACCCGGAGTCGGTGCATTACTTCGTAACATTGACATGATCACAAAAGATCAAGTCTCGAAAGACTGATTAGTTTAGTAGCCTTGGAAACACTAGATACATTCGTAAACGTTTCATTACAAAATAAAGTGAAAAACTAAAATAAAAAATCTCCAAAGTCCACAATCATATCCTCTTCTGACTATCCCCGCAGGTCATTCATAAAATACTTCTTCACATCCTGGAAAATATTAAAACATTGAGAGGGGTGGGCTCAGATGCTCAGTAAGGATAACAATATTGCGGAAGCATTCATAAATAAACATTAACATTTAAGGCAATGTATAACTAAAACAAAAGCCTTTTAAACATGAACTTCAACATAATATGTCAAAAGTAAAATGAGATAATGCCATTTACTTATTCACATGGATATTCTACTGGTCGAATAATCACATGCAATATCAATAACCACTTTCATAATGATGCAATGCATAATTCCAGACATTCTGAAACATTTTGTCAAGGCCTCGGCCAAGACTCCTAAAATGATTAAGGCCTCGGCCTAAACCATAAATCAAATTGGGAAAGGGCCTCAGCCAATTCCACGTCTAGTTGTCTCATGAGACCTACCGATGCATCGAGAAGCTATCAGTACTAGAAAACTAAACATTACCAACGGTTTGGAACCGTTGGTATAGGCCTCCAAACCGTTGGTATCGCCTATACCAACGGTTTGGAGAACCGTAGCCAAGTAAGACGTTGGGATAGGTCTATACCAACGGTTTTCAAAAAACCGTTGGTATAGGTAATTTGAAATCTATACCAACGGTAATGGAATCGTTGGTATATAAATTACAAAAAAAAACATCCGCTGGGATTTGATCCCAGGACCCCTCGTTTATAATCGAACGACTTAACCACTAAGCTAACATCACTTTTGTAAACATAATTTCCCAACGGTTTTGGTGAATTGTTGGGAAAGGTCACTCTTTCCCAACGGTTTTGGTGAACCGTTGGGAAAGAGGCTCAAAACACACCCTTTCCCAACGGTTTAGCATAAACCGTTGGGAAAGAGTGATGTAATGCCCCGACCCCAGTTACCCAGAGTCTGTGCATTATTACATAACATTGGTATGATCACAAGAAAGATCAAATCTCGAAAGACCAATTGGTTTAGTAGTCTTGGAAACACTAGATATATTCATAAGTCTTAAATTACATCATAAAATGAAAAACTACTACAACAACATATTGTCTCCATAATCCACACTCATATCCCCACATAATATCCCTGCAGGTCATTCATAATTTACTTCTTCACTTCCTAGGAAAAATAAAACATAGAAAAGGGGTGAGCTCAAATGCCCAGTAAGGATAACAATATAGCGGAAACTTTCATAAATAAGAATAAACATTAAAGGCAATGTATAACTAAAACAACAACCTTTCAAACTTGAACTTTCAACATTGTATGGCATAAATAAAATTAAATAATTCCATTTACTCATTCACGTGGATATTCTACTAATCGAATAATCATATGCAAAATCACTAACCACTTTCATAATGTTGGAATGCATAATGCCAGAATATCATAACCACATAGCCAAGGCCTCGTGCCAAGACTACAAATAAGATTTTGTCAAAGCCTTGTGCCAAGACACTAGTTTGTCTCATGAGACCTACCAATGCATCGAGGAGCTATAGCGGGCTCCACCCGTCACTTACTAAGTCCAATGCATTCTCATATGAAAAGGTTTAAACATAACATAAACATTCGTATTAAAACTAGCATACGAAATGTCAATAATTTCACCATAAACTATGAATGGTATAAAAATAGCACATCCACAGTCAAACATATCAAAAACCCTTCAATACAATATAGAAGTTTTGTATCATAATAAATCAACTTCAAATAATCTTAAAATCCATCAAAGGATGTTGACATAGATGAAATCAAAATTCTTTTTAAAGAAATATCTCCTTTTATTTTGAAATTATTTAAGATCCATATAAAATAAAATATTTTCTTTGAAAATATTCTTATAAGCTTGTAAGGTAAGCTTTGAAGATTTTATAACGGCGGAAAAGAGCCGCACCCGCCGTATAAGTTAAAAAAACATTCTTACCTTAATTCTGTCGAAAAGGTTAAAAAGGACCTTGTTTTGAAAACGACGGAAAGATTCCTTCATAAACCTCTTACAACAAGTCAACCAAGGGTATAAATGACTTTAACCCATATTCTTGTAAATAATAAAAAATGTTTTGAAATACATTTTTAAGAAAACATGGATGTGGATGATAAATAGATCCCAGTAGATTATTACATATAAAAAACCTCGGATAATGAAGAGATTGTGAAATAACCCTTACCTTGTACTTTTCCTTGGTTGGGGTAGGTTAACCTCCTCTTCTTCGGGTTCTTCCTTTTGATTTGATCAAAAGGGCTCCTTAGGTTGGATTTATGATCAAACTAAGGCCCCTAGGTTGTAGTGAGGGAAGTTGGTAGAGTATTTGGGCAGAGTTTGGCCGAACCAAAAGGCTTTGAAGGTGTGAAGAAATGAGAAGGAGGAGTGCCCTTTTATAAGAGGGGTGAGGGGCACCTTTGGAAAAGCTAGAGATATTAGTTTATAATAAATTCATATTCGGTTTCCAGTGGCTCCAAAGTTGACTATTCAAAGGTTAATGTGGGGATAGGTCGAAAACCACTCAACCAATATAATTTAGACAGGTTTGGGTACTTATATTAACCTTATCTTTAAGTATTAACTCTAAGTTAATTAGTTTCACTTTTACAATGTCTCTTTGTATTTTTATATAATATGGTTAATAAACTTACTATATACATCCAAGCGACCCCCAAGTGGTCAATTAATGATGAAACTATCATGATATAAGTCTCTTGGCCGATCCTTAGATTTTTAGGAATTTAATATAAATTAATAATATAATATTTGTTTTAAGAACTCTTTTATGTCAATTTTGACACTATTCAATAGTTGATTTTTGTGAAACTCGTAACAGATTTATTACTTCAAAGAAAGTCAATTAAATCAATCCTAATATATAATATTATCCTAGAAAATTAGTTTAATTCATTAAAAGTTTCATATTATATTTATTTGGGTATTTATAATATCAATTATTTTAATTTTTCACTATTATAGTAATTACTGCATCCTCATTGTGTCATCATTAAAATAACTTATTTAATGTCTAAAAATTATAAATAAAATATAATTATGTAGGAAATATTTTTATATTTCTAGTGAATATTTATAATCTAAAATCCAATATATATAACCCTATGTAACAATTGTTTTACTAAAAGATATATGCTTGTGTCATTTTTGTATTCATTTTAACTTAATTAAAATAAAGTGTCATTATCACTTACAAGTGGATCCATGGGGTCCCAAAATCGACCCAAAGATGCCCATGGTCGACCATGTATCAACCAACAGGGTTAAGACACATTTTAGGGTAATTTAGTATTATTATAATATTATTTTTTAACCCTTATTTACCGGATTTACCCTTAACCATGGTAAATAAAATATTTACCGCAGTAATTATTCAAAATGTCTAAAAATAAAAGTTACCTATTTACACAATTTGAACATCCTGATTCCAAATATGGAATCCATTTTCCTAAATTCAAAACACAGAAGTGGCAGAAATTAATTTAAAATTAATTCCCGCTGTCAAAACAAAAAGCGTGTTTTTAAGAGATAATAACTATCAAAAGATTGACACTTGTTTATGTTCGGTTTAATTGTAAAATTATGTCCAATGACCAAAATTATATTAAATGGTAAAAATATATTCTAAATATACTTTAAAACTACTAAAATTCATAATTTATCACTATTAATTATTTTGATTAAAAAAGTTGTTTTTAATTAAAATTTAGTAATTTTCACTATTCATCAAAATATGAAAGTTATCCGAAAAGTACCAAAATTTCACCTTAGGATAAATTAGATATTCCAAATCCAAAAATGAAGTCCATTTTGAAATATAAAATATATATAATTTTAAAAATTAGGTATTACTATTCATAACGGCTAGTTTGATCGGTTGTGGTGTGTGTTAAAACTCGAAGTTGCATACAACACACGCTACTGTTTTATTCAAAGGAAAGCGTACCGTGTAAGCTTGGGATGTTTCATTTTAAATTTTTTGATGTCCCCATTTAGTCAAAAAGTTTAAAATATTGTATTTAAAAAGTTTTCACTATTAAAAGTTGATAAAAGTGCAATACTGAAAATGAATCTGTTCTTGCATTATGACTAAGAAACACATAATATGGATTATAAAATTATAAGGATTATATAAAGTTAAAAATGTAGTTAATGATATTCATGACCTCTTTTAAAGGATTTTTTTGTAAGCCATGGTGTGATTGAGCTCGGTGTTGCGTGTAGTGCAAGTTATTGAATTATTTTGAAGAAATAACACACTATGAAATCTTGGGGTGTTATATTCTCCCCTCCTTCAATAAATTGCGTCCTCGCAATTTGAAATTGTTCTTCGAAAATAAAAGGTTGAAAATAGAAAATATATTTGTGGGAAAACCCACATCGGAAATTGGGTTACTAAAATTTAGTCTTAATATGAGGAAAAGAGAAATGAAAGGGTCACCACCAAATTATGATCTTGATTAGGAGAACATTGGTGGCAATTAGAGACATATAATTGGAGGAAAAACGTAAATATTTATAGGTAGTGATTGAGGTCATCAATCACAAACAAGTGTAAAATTGAGGTCCTTAAATTTATCAATCTATGATGATTTGAAATACCATCGGTTCAACAAAACATAGGGTATTAGGATAACACATTTTTGACGTTTCAAAATATCTTAGTTGAAATCCCACATCGAAAAATGAATTAATGAGGCCTCTATTTAAAATAAAGAGTTGAAAGTATGAAGATTACTGAAAATAACATATACTAGGGTTCCATGTAGGAAAATATGGATATGGAAGAGAAATCTAACCATCAATTATCTGATGGAGAGTGGTAGAGAACATGGCTATGAAAAGGCCAACAATCCCAAAGCCATAAATTAGTGATGATTTAAGGTACCATCTAGGACAACATTTTTGTTCTAAGTTTCTTTTATTAATGTTGAGGAATTTATTTATGAGATTGGATAAGATCATAAGGAGATATACATACTTTATAATTAGAGTTTTATCCATTAATAAATTTCTACCACAAACTCGTCTTTCACTCTAAAAGATAATAGAATGTAATTTTTTTTTCTATTTATACTATTCGTACAGGGTTCCAAAATAAATGAATTTATAATTCATCTACCAGATCTTTTAAAAAAAACTACATTATTTAATCCAGGACATCTCGTGGGCCAGTGGTAGGTGATACACCCTTGTCGCCCTTCGGTTGCGGGTTCAAGTCTCGCAGCCTTGCCGGACGCGACGGGTTGCCGCCCGACCTCCGGGTTGTCCTTTTATGGAAATCCAAAATAATCCAAACTAGAACTATCCAAAATACTTCTGTCCAAACTCATAGTCCAACATTTATAAGGAAGGTAAACATAATATAGATCCTTTTTACCCCGTAATAGCATATGAATACCTTCATCATGTATTACCATATTCCTTATTGATTACATTCATTCTCCCTTATTCCATATAGAATGCTGGATATACTTCATTAATCCAAAAATGTTTTAAACCCCAACAATGATGGAATATACAAATCATTAATCAGTTCCAAGGTAGTCAAGAATATCCAATATAATTTATCCAAAACAATCACATATTATCCCAAAATCACTACCTCAGTATCAGAACTATATTTTGATTTATCATTCTCTCAACCATATATTTTCCAAAAATTTATCCTGCTATCGAGTCACTTTTCTTTGTTCCACACCATCTCAAGTCCTTAATGAAATAGTACTGTAGTACAATCCTTATATACTCAATAATTATTATAACAAGTACATTGTTGATACAACACTCAATTGACATAATCAACATAAGAACTCTAATCATTCCTCTTCATCTGTGGTAGTATCATAACTTGATTATTATCCAATAACATCATTTGCGACATAGTCTGATGACTGGGACATAGGTTCGTGTAGTATCCAAACTCCTTGAAAATGAAGCATTGTACATTTAAAACCATTTTCTTACCCTTGCAGTCACGCACTTTGTGCCCTTTTCCTCCACACTTATAACAAACTCCCATTCCTTTCAGGCAAGTTCCAGGGTGTTTCTTTCCACAGTTACCACATATGGGAAAATTCTTCTTTTCCCTCTTCCCTTTATCCATCTTTCTCTCTTCCATCCTTTTCTTCTCTTGCTTCCCTTCAAAGCCATAGGACTCAGTAAACTCTTTACTTATCTTATCAACACATGATATTATTTCTTTATATGATGATAATACATGCGAGAATATTTCTCTTGTAAATTCTGGCTTAAGACCATAAAATATATGATCCTTCTTTCTCTTTGTATCATGTGCATTTCTAGAGTTCTCATTCCTTCTACAGGGCGCCATTTCTAAACAATGGCATACACAAGATCAGTTTATGAATCGAAATACATAATCCCATACTTATAAAACACTTTACATAAATTGAACTATTTATGGATATAATCCATAATCATAAAAATGTTTTCTTTGAGGAAGTATATACTCATAAACCCTTCATAATTATTTTTAAAGAAAATGAGAGTTATCCTAAGCATATCCCCCGGGAGTGTCGTAACCAAGAGTGCAGCAAGGCCCGTTGTCGTGCACCAGTTCCCGTTCGAGTCTAGCTCAAAGCGGTGTTTTCGGGTTTTACCCCTAGGTACATCTGTGCCAGAGCCGCCTCTACCTGCTCGTATCCAGACAAGGATGTATTGCTCGGAAAACTCACAAAATCTCTACAATACCAAAATTCTAGGAAGTTCTTCTATACTAATCCTCAAAGTTCATCTTAGGTCTACGTGCTCTAATCAGAGTTTATCTAAATCTAGCTTCCAAGGTTTGTACTAAACTTCCTATGATACCAACTATAACGCCCCGACCCCAGTTACCTAGAGTCGGTGCATTATTACATAACATTGGTATGATCACAAGAAAGATCAAATCTCGAAAGACCGATTGGTTTAGTAGTCTTGGAAACACTAGATATATTCATAAGTCTTACATTACATCATAAAATGAAAAAATACTACAACAACATATTGTCTCCATAATCCACACTCATATCCCCACATAATATCCCTGCAGGTCATTCATAATTTACTTCTTCACTTCCTGGAAAAAATAAAACATAGAAAAGGGGTGAGCTCAAATTCCCAGTAAGGATAACAATATAGCAAAAACTTTCAAAAATAAGAATAAACATTTAAGGCAATGTATAACTAAAACAACAACCTTTCAAACTTGAACTTTCAACATTGTATGGCATAAATAAAATGAAATAATTCCATTTACTCATTCACATGGATATTATACTAATAGAATAATCACATGAAAAATCACTAACCACTTTCATAATGTTGGAATGCATAATGCCAGACTATCATAACCACATAGCCAAGGCCTCGTGCCAAGACTACAAATAAGATTTTGTCAAGGCCTTGTGCCAAGACACTAGTTTGTCTCATGAGACCTACCGATGCATTGAGGAGCTATAGCGGGCTCCACCCGTCACTTACTAAGTCCAATGCATTCCCATATGAAAAGGTTTAAACATAACATAAACATTTGTATTAAAACTAGCATACAAAATGTCAATAATTTCACCATAAACTATGAATGGTATAAAAATAGCACATCCACAGTCAAACATATCACAAAACCTTCAATACAATATAGAAGTTTTGTATCATAATAAATCAAATTCAAATAATCTTAAAATCCATCAAAGGATGTTGACATAGATGAAATCAAAATTCTTTTTAAAGAAATATCTCCTTTTATTTTGAAATCATTTAAGATCCATATAAAATAAAACATTTTCTTTGAAAATATTCTTATAAGCTTGTAAGGGAAGCTTTGAAGATTTTATAACGGCGGAAAATAGCCGCACCCGCCATATAAGTTAAAAAAACATTCTTACCTTAATTCTGTCGAAAAGGTTAAAAAGGACCTTGTTTTGAAAACGACGGAAAGATTCCTTCATAAACCTCTTGTAACAAGTCAACCAAGGGTATAAATGAATTGAACCCAAATTCTTGTAAATAATAAAAAATGTTTTGAAATACATTTTTAAGAAAACATGGATGTGGATGATAATGAGATCCCAGTAGATTATTACATATAAACAACCTCGGATAATGAAGAGATTGTGAAATAACCCTTACCTTGTACTTTTCCTTGGTTGGGGTAGGTTAACCTCCTCTTCTTCGGGTTCTTCCTTTTGATTTGATCAAAAGGGCTCCTTAGGTTGGCTTTATGATCAAACTAAGGACCCTAGGTTGTAGTGAGGGAAGTTGGGAGAGTATTTGGGCAGAGTTTGGCCGAACCAAAAGGCTTTGAAGGTGTGAAGAAATGAGAAAGAGGAGTGCCCTTTTATAAGAGGGGTGAGGGGCACCTTTGGAAAAGCTAGAGATATTAGTTTATAATAAATTCATATTCGGTTTCAAGTGGCTCCAAAGTTGACTATTCAAAGGTTAATGTGGGGATAGGTCGAAAACCACTCAACCAATTGAATTTAGACAGGTTTGGGTACTTATATTAACCTTATCTTTAAGTATTAACTCTAAGTTAATTAGTTTCACTTTTACAATGTCTCTTTGTATTTTTATATAATATGGTTAATAAACTTACTATATACATCCAAGAGACTCCCAAGTGGTCCATTAATTATTAACCTATCATGATATAAGTCTCTTGGCCGAACCTTAGATTTTTATAAATTTAATATCAATTAATAATATAATATTTGTTTTAAGAACTCTTTTATGTCAATTTTGACACTATTCAATAGTTGATTTTTGTGAAACTCATAACAGATTTATTACTTCGAACAAAGTCCATTAAATCAATACTAATATATCATATTATCCTATAAAATTAGTTTAATTCATTAAAAGTTTCATATTATATTTATTTGGGTATTTATAATATCAATTATTTTAATTGTTCACTATTATAGTAATTACTGCATCCTCATTGTGTCATAAATAAAATAAATTATTTAATGTCTAAAAATTATAAATAAAATATCATTATGTAGTAAATCTTTTTATCTTTCTAATTAATATTTATAATCTACAATCCAACATATATAACCCTATGTAACAATTGTTTTGCTAAAAGATATATGCTTGTGTCATTTTTGTATTCATTTTAACTTAATTAAAATAAAGTGTCATTATCACTTACAAGTGGATCCATTGGGTCCCACAATCGACCTAAAGATGCCCATGGTCGACCATGTATCAACCAATAGGGTTAAGACACGTTTTAGGGTAATTTTGTATTATTATAATATTATTTTTTAACCCTTATTTACCGGATTTACCCTTAACCATGGTAAATAAAATATTTACCGCAGTAATTATTCAAAATGTCTAAAAATAAAAGTTACCTATTTACACAATTTTAACATCCTGATTCCAAATATGGAATCCATTTTCCTAAATTCAAAACACAGAAGTGGCAGAAATTAATTTTAAATTAATTCCCACTGTTAAAACAAAAAGCCTGTTTTTAAGAGATAATAACTATCAAAAGATTGACACTTGTTTATGTTCGGTTTAATTGTAAAATTATGTCCAATGAACAACATTATATTAAATGTTAAAAATATATTCTAAATATACTTTAAAACTACTAAAATTCATAATTTATCACTATTAATTATTTTGATTTAAAAAGTTGTTTTTAATTAAAATTTAGTAATTTTCACTATTCATCAAAATATGAAAGTTATCCGAAAAGTACCAAAATTTCACCTTAGGAAAAATTAGATATTACGAATCCAAAAATGAAGTCCATTTTGAAATATAAAATATATATAATTTTAAAAATTAGGTATTACTATTCATAACGGCTAGTTTGATCGGTTGTGGTGTGTATTAAAACTCGAAGTTGCGTACAACACACACTACTGTTTTATTCAAAGGAAAGCATACCGTGTAAGCTTGGGATGTTTCATTTTAAATTTTTTGATGTCCCCATTTAGTCAAAAAGTTTAAAATATTGTATTTAAAAATGTTTCACTATTAAAAGTTGATAAAAGTGCAATACTGAAAATGAATCTGTTCTTGCATTATGACTAAGAAACTCATAATATGGATTCTAAAATTATAAGGATTATATAAAGTTAAAAATGCAGTTAATGCTATTCATGACCTCTTTTCATGGATTTTTTTTGTAAGTCATGGTGTGATTGAACTCAGTGTTGCGTGTAGTGCAAGTTATTGAATTATTTTGAAGAAATAACACACTATGAAATCTTGGGGTGTTACAAGTGACCCTTTCCCAACGGTTTGCCAAACCGTTGGGAAAGGTGGGGAAATCTATGGCTTTCCCAAAAGTTTTGGTGAACCGTTGGGAAATGGTAGCTATACCAACGGTTTTTACAAACCATTGGTATAGAAGTGTTGGGAAAGATCATCTTTCCAGTAGTGTATAGCGGGCTCCACCCGTCACTTATTAAGTCCAATGCATTCCTCATATGAATAGTTTTAAACATATCATAAACCATAACATAATCGTATCACATAAAACATGGATAAAGGAAACATAACATTTCCACATTTCAATGACAAGATATCAATACAACACATTGATATAATAAAAATGCATTCAAAACCATTTTCAATACCGGAATAAAAGAAAGTTAAAACTTTGTATTTATTTTTCATTAAAAAAACGTGATGGCTTGTAGAGGAAGCCGAAACTCAAATAATGGTCACGGCGGTGAAGAAGTCGTTGTCGCCGCATATGTACGGAAAGAAAAACATTCCCTTTTTGTCGTTCAGTAAAACACTTCATATAAAAAATATTCCTTTTGAATAACGTAAAAGTCAAAGGGGTTTATACACCGTATAAAAGAAAGTTGTGTATAAAACCAAATATGCCTCAATGAAAGGAAATTGAGACGAAGTCCATAAAAAGATAATTTTTAAAATAAAATAGATCTATTATTTTTATTCACTATAGGTACACATAAATAAAGTAAAAATACAAAATAGGACATAATAATATCATAACATAATTTGAAAGTAGGAGATTAACCCAAAGAATAAAAGTTGGGTTAAGAAATTCCCTTACCTTGCGTCTTGTCCTGACTCGACCGTTCTTTAACCTCCTGAATAATAAACAAGAGTTAATTTCTATTTACTTAAGAACCTTTTTCATGTTAATTATTCCTTTTATAATAGTTATTACCATGTTATGAACATTATGTAATTATTTAAGTTAATAACGGTCGTTTTGTCGATCTTTGGTACTTGAGTCAAAAATAAACTTCTTATAATTACAATTTGTTCATGTGGTGAAATATCCATTATATCCAGAATTATATTCATGATTTAGATATTATATATAACATATATATACAGTATATACATTCATTTAATATATTACGTAACATTTAGAGGTAAGAAATGAAATGCACCGTTCATGGAGACGGTAAGCCGTACGTACGCATGAACGCTACTTTCATTTATATTTCGTATTTAATGGAATGAAATCATAATGATATAAATGTATAATATGATTCCAGTATAATATAGTGTATAATACCATTTACTCCATCCTTTATACATCCCACATATGGAATTAACGATTCAAATCACTTTGAGGGGGCGGTAGTCCGCACTTCCTAAAATGAAATTATCGCATTTACCCATAATGGAAATAATAACGTATGCCATAAATGAGAAATACAGAAGCATAAGTAAAACATAAACATATTATATATCATATATAAATATAGTGACATCTTAATTTCCACCTTTGAAGGTGTTATATGAGTGTTGAACAATCATCGTTTCGTGAGGCAGAAATTCGCCATCCACAGAAACAGTATGTTCTTTGACCATTAGATGTAGGTATGTGTAAGTGTATCTAGAATACTTATTATAAAAATATCCTAGTATATTGAGGATACTGATGTTGTTACAAAAGAAATGAATAATAAGAGTTTAAGGGGCTGGAGAAGCTAAATAAAACAAAACAACATTAGAGAAGACATTACCTAAAAATCGGGTAACTCTTTTTGATTTGAGACAAAGGATTACTTGGGAAGAATTCTGCCCAAAGTGAGGCTTCTAGGAGTAAGGGAGGGATGTTGGGAGGGTATTTGGGCAGAGTTTGGCCGATCCAAATGGCTTGAAAGTGTGAATGAGGTGGTAGAGGTGGGGGCCTTTTATAAGAGGGGATGAGGGACACTCTTGGAAAGTAAGGGAATTTTACATTATTATACAATGCTTTTCTGATTCTAAAGGTCCCACACTTATATAATTCGTTTCTAAGGTGATAAGGGTTCGAAATATACCCATACAATAGTCTTTGTACAAGTGTAAGCCTTGGATTGTAGATTATATTTTCATTTTATTAAAATCGTTAAATAATGAGGTCATCACTGCATCATAATGATGTCATAAATAATTTAATTTATTTAATGTCTAAAAATTATTAAAAAAATACTATGATGTAGGAAATCTTTTTAGATTTCAAATTACTATTTATATTCAAAAATATGACTTGTATAACTCCATGTAAAAATTGTTTTAGTAAAACATTTCATGTTTGTGTCATTTTTTACTTTAACATTAAATAAAAGGTATTTATGTCATTTTCCAACTAAAGTTTCTCCATGGGGTACCCAAGTTGACCCATGGATTTTCTTGGTCTGCCATGACACATAAAATGATGGTAGGACATGTGTCAAGCTCATCTCATATTATTAAAACATTATTTTTATCTTAAACTACACTAATTACCTCTAATCGCGATTAAGAACTTAAAAGTTACTATTCACCAAAAATTATTTTAATCTCATTGAACCACATTTTACTTCTTAATGAAAACCATGTATGTTGGATTTTTGAAAATCAAAACACAGAAGTGGTAATATTTCATTTAAATGAAAAATCAGTTATTTAACTACCACTTAGTGGTTTCACTATTCATCAAAAATTGAAGTTTTTCAGAACAATGCCAAAATTTCAGCCTAAGCTATAATTGATATTCCGAATTCAAAAATGATGTCTATTTTAAAAAATTCCAAACATATAAGTTGCATTAATTAATTTAATAATTAATTCCCACTGTCACAACAAATAGCATGTTTTTAAGAAACAATTTATATCAAAAGATTGACAACTGTTTATGTCCAATTTCAATGTTAAATTAATTATAATGACCACCATTGGATAAAATGGTAAAAATATATTCTAATTATACTTTAAAACCACTAAATAGTATAATTTTTCACTATAAATTATTTTGATAAAAAAAGTTGTTTTAAGTATTTTTCACTATTCATAAAAAATTGAAAGTTCTCAGAAAATTACAAAAAACTCAACTTGGGATAATTTCGATATTCCGAATACAAAAATGAAGTCCATTTTGAAATATAAAATTTATATAATTTCAAAAAGTGGGTATTACTATTCATAACGGCTACTTTGATTAGTTGCGGTGTGTTAGAACTTGAAGTTGCGTACAATGCAAGCTATTGCATTATTGAATGAGAAGTGTATCATAGAAGCTCGGGGTGTTACATAACACTACCCAGATAACATCACAACCTCCTAGAACCATGGGTATTCATGTGACTAAATCCATCGAGATGTAATCCCACATCCACTCGAGGACATCTAAGGGGTACAATAGACCTCCTAGTATGCGGGGTTCAGCTTTCACTAGCTGACACACAAGGCACCTTTCCACAAACTCTGCCACTTCTAGTTTCACCCTGGGCCACCAAAACTATTCCCAAAAGCCTTGATATATCTTGTAAACTATTGGTTGTACCACTAGGGGTGAGTTATGGTACTCACAAAGAACTCCCACGTGCAACATCACTGGGAAAAACAACTTCCCACATAAAAGCATCTGATTCTAACCATCCTCTGACCACCCTTCCAGAGCATTTCCCTGGTCAACCTGATCATGCATCACTTCACTCTACGAGTCTCCCCACTAAGAATCAACCACCTACCACAATATATAAGACTACTCAATCATCTGAAACAGACAACCTCTACCAAAATTTACCCTTGTATCTAAGTTTAAGGAAGCCAACTCCTCTATCACCTTTTAAGCATCCACAGATCCCCAAATAGATTACTTCTGTGACTTTCTTCTCAAGAAATCGACCATAAACTTCCCCTTACCTTAAATTTAAGAGATCTCAAAGTTGTAGTCCTAAAGAAAATATACCCACCTTGGTTGTCGCAAGTTCAGGTCCCACTGGGTAAAGATATGCCTCAAACTCTTGTGATTTGTGAAGACCACAAGGTGATCCCTAATGACATAGTGCCACCACAACATCAACATGAACACTACTGTTGCAAGATCTAGCTTATGGGTGGTGTAGTTATGCTCATGAGTACATAAATGCATAGATCCATAAGTGATCAATCCCTAATACTGAATCAACACACTCCCTAATCCAATACCAAAATCATCACAAAACACCTCAAACAACACCCCTTCCTTTGGAAACCTGAGCACTACAGTACTGACCAGACTTTCCTTAAGATAGCTAAAAGATTCCTGAAACTACTTACTCCACATGAAGGACTGGTCCTTTCTAGTTAAATCTATCAAAGGAGATCCAACTTGAGAGAAGTTGGGTATGAACATTCGATAATATCCAGCCAGAACTAGGAAAATATGAACCTCCATCACATTCTTGGGTGCTACCTATGAAACAATCACTTCAAACTTTGACAGATCCACCACTACCACTTTCGGAGACCCCACATGTCCAAGAAAGTGCTCTTATCGTGTCAAGAACTTTCACTTGGACAAATTCCCATAGAGGTGGTGGTGTCAATGGATATCAAAGACCATCCTGCGATGCTCTGTATGCTCCTCCTCTGATCTTGAGTAGATCAAGATGTCGTCGATGAATAAATTGATGAACTAGTAGAGAAACTCATAGAAAATTGAGTTTATGAGCCACATTAACACATCATAAGCGTTCATAACACTGAGCAACATGACAATGAACTCAAAGTTCCCATACCTGCACTTGAAAGTAGTTTTCAGGATATCACCATCTTTCACCCTTAACTAGTGATACCCAAACCACAGATCGATCATAGAGAACCAACCTTCTCCCCTCAGCTAGTCAAAGAGATATTCTATCGTTATGATATGGTAACAGTTCTTGACCGTTACCTGATTTAGTCTCAGGTAATATACGCACAGATTGAGACCAACATCTTCCTTCTTTACGAACAAGACTAGAGCACCGCATGGAGACACACTAGGTCAGAAAACACCCTTCTTCATTAGATCATCAATCTGAATCTGTAACTCCTAAAACTCAGAAGGTTCCATATGATAATCAGCCATCGAAATCAGACAGGCACCAAGTTTTAAGTCTATACTGAACTCTACATCATGTCGATGTGGTAGAGTCACAAACTCTTTGGAAAAAAAATATACGAACAGTATAAAACTAGAAAAACATCCATCATCTCAACATACACTAATTCTGATGACAACTTGACCATCATAGAAAGAATAGGCTCTACATGCCAGCTCCCCACATGACAACTTCGTTCGCCGACAGAATCCACACACTGGCCATCCTTATCATAGAACATGAATCTTCTTCAAAAGAATTCCATAAAAATGTGGATGGATAATGGAAAGATGATGCCTAGGATGACATCATATGGCTGCATTTTCAGTAGAAGGAGCGCCCCACTATACTGATGCAACCCCAACATCAGTCTGCATCCTCAACAAACATCAAATAGGCTAGTCTAACCCCAAACATGCATAGTTAGCAGTATGGGTATAGAGAGTCTCTCTACATCTAGGCCCAAGGAATAGGCTAGGACAGGTGTAAAAAAGGAGTGTGGAGCTATTGAATCAAACAAGGAACATCCAAGAGTACCAAACAAGCTAATCGTAATACGAATGACCTCTAAACCTGCTAGAACTGCTACCTCAGTGGCGTAAAACTACCCACACCTAGCTCCTCTTCCCTTTTCCTCATAGTCGCCTCCCTAACCATGCCCTGGTCGAGGTCCCAGAGGAGTTCCCTATGGTCGGCCTCCTCCAGCACTGTCCAGCCTCGGTGGAGCAAGAGCTTGCAGTCCCTGCTGTTGCTACTGAAAAGGTCTAGCCGAGAACCGGTACTGCTAAGGTGGGTGATGAACCTTTCTGATACCACTGTTCTAAGATCAAACCGGGCACCGAATCTAGATGTTCTAAAAACCTCCACAAGAAAAACACCTTGGTCTCAGGCTCATGGTGAAAGGGTAAGGACTAGGATACCGAAACAAGGACTACTGAGGTCTGCTCCCCGGCAGTCAAAACTTGGAAGGCCCTGATGCAGGAGGCCAACTGCTGATGGCCTTTCCCTTTGATGAGCTCAACTGGTCCCCCTCTCACAACACACCTCCAAGCATGTGTATCCTCTCTACTTCCTCAGCCTTCTTCTAAACCTCCATGTACGTCGATAGAGTGAAGGGAGTAACAACATACAAAATGGAAGGTCGGAGTGCCTCCTCTAAGAATCTTGCATGTGACTCCTTGTCTCGGAAGAGCTTTGGAGTGAAACAAAGGATATCCTTGAACTTGATCCCCAACTCTCTTACTGACATAATCCCTTTCTATAGAGATAGAAGACCTTGCCTTTTTTAGCCTCCATCATTGAAGAGAGGAATTCCTCCTATAACTCTTTCTCGAAAGCATTTCACAAAACCTCAGCCTCCATCATATATCTGAGGTATAGAGTCCACCACTGACGCTTTTCCCCCCTCATCTGATTGAATTCCAATGGAACCCAGTACTCTCTCGGAGCACAGATAAATGTAAAGGTGATTTCTAACTCCTCAAGTCATCCCTCTGTCTCCAATTTGGAAGCACTACCATCATACTTTCCAAGGGAATGCTGCTGGAAATAACATAGAGTCCGCTTCCACTTGTCATCCTCTTCCTCTCGGTCAATCCTCCACAGATCAACTAGATTATCCTCCTAGGCCTCGATCTCCTGCACTACTTGTGGACATCGTTTGGGTGCGGTAGCTATAAGGTAAACAAGGACTTCCTAAACCCGTGTAGTGTAGAATATTCCTTTTAATTTTTTCTTAAACTTTCTATTTATTTTAAATTCCAAAAAAACCCAAGACACACAAGAAGACAAGTAATAATGATGCATGTACCTTTCCTAGGGTCTCTACCCTGCAATCAATGAATCCTCAACTGGTCATTCGGTAAGCCTATATTCCTTGCATCGAAACACAGGGGGCCCAAAAATATAGCATCCTAGCTGGTCTTCCCTATCCAATTTCTTGTACTAAGATTCCCTAACTCTATTTCCCTAACATCCAACACAATCTTCAATGTTCCTAACCCTAAACTCCATCATATCTCTCAAACATCAACTCCGATTCCATTCTTTCATGAACTGGCTTTGACCAGAAGAGGGAAGGGTCAGCCAGGTGCCAAACCCTTCCTTTCTCAAGACAAAAAATGAGATAATGACCCCTGGGTCCCAACTCTAATAGACCCCAGGGTGGAGACTAGCACCATGGGCATAGAAACTCACGAAGTATGGAAGGAGTTAACTTTTATTTTTTTCAATAAGATCGGGATATAAGGTGGTAATCACAAAGAACTCTGAACAATAAAGGAAAAAAATAAACCAAAATCTGTTCCCACATTCATGTTCAAAATAAAGTGATACGAAGTACAAGAAAACTCAGAAAGGAAGTAAAAAATGAAGAGAAAAGAATCAACAATAACTATCCCGATGTTCAAGCTAGTAAGGTTTGGCATGGTCCTCGAAGTCCTCCGGGAAACCTAAAATCATTTTTATATATGTAGGTTGAGTATATAGGTATACTCAGTAGGGAAAACCAAAATTTCATGTGCACAAGTGGGCATGAATTCTAATTCCCCATGAGAAAATAGGTAACCAAAACATCTAGAAAGGAAACTATCCACCCAGCTTCATTAAGGCACACTCCCCAAATAAAAAAATTCAAATAAAGTAATAGTAAAAACACATCGATATTTCAGTATCCCATACTACTTTCCCACTAGTTATTTAGGACATACTACACATCATACATCCCCCAAAAATCCCATTGCAGTACCACTATTGCCCCCCAAAAAAACTATACGGGCCATCCCAACTGCACTTCCTGCCCGCAGACACCTGGGCCACTACAACCACACATAACCATTCCTACAGACACCTGGGACAAAACAACTACTGCCATTCCTGAAGATACTTGGGAAACAATAACTACCACCACGCCCGAAGACACCTAGTCCGGAACAACCACTTCCACGCCTGAAGACACCTGGGCCTCATCCCAAAGACACTTGGGAAACAAACCTACCTGTATACACCTAGTCCAACTAACCCAAAACACCCTACATAAAGAGTTTTGGGCCATAATAATACTTATTGAATCACATCCTTCCCAAAGGATATTGGGCTACATAGGAGAGGGAGAAAAAATGAGCTAATAACTAGCCACTCATAAGAATGTTGGGAAAACACCCTCCCTCATTAAATGGGGGTGTTCGACACGAAGTTCTCAACATGGGTTCGGTACATATAAAAACATAATAACTAAAAATTATACATATAGGTAATCAAACACTCATCCCAACCTAAGGGTTTCGAAATAGACAACCAGACCATACACAACCACTCTCGTTGCTATCCCTACATGCACAAATACACAACAACCATAACTAGAGCACAACCCATTTCTGGAAAACAAAACCCCATTGTACCCTATTTCTATATCATGTTCAAGTGATTACATTTAAATATTTCTTCATTACCAGGGAACTAATAGGGATCTCCACATGCCAAAACAACAACTGAAGGAAAAAAAGCCAAGAAGGCATTTAAGCATTAACACCCAGTTGTCTTATAAGGTCACAACAAAAAAGGGATATGTGAGATCCATAGAAGTATAGGAACCAAACCCAACCCTATCATACTGACTCCACACGACCTCATATTCACAGGACAACAAATTCTCAACCAGAATAGAGTAATGTAGTTTTATATTTATCCACACCATTCATTAAGTTCTTTTCGTTTGGTTAAGCGGGGTGATCACACGGTGGATCTTATTCATCGAGAATCCATTTAATCAACCAATTTTACATGATAAACTAGTTTCCATGATAAAACCATTGAATCAGAAGACTATCTAGACAAATATAGCCTCATTAGTATGCAATAAGTGACCACGAATGACAACGATTTTCAGTGGATATATGAACATAAAATTAACAACATAAAATAAAAGTTATAACATGAAAAACACCATCAACTTTCCCACCACATCATTCCTTAATAGACCGTTTTTTATCTTCATGAAAGTTGGTTCCATCGAGTCTCGAAATATCATCATCTTACTCATCTCACATGATGCGCAACAGATTATGGCTCGACCACGTGGCTTGGCGGTTTCACACGTTGGGATTAATTTAGATTTATTAATTACACTGGAGATAGTGGAGATAGACCAACAGACGAATGTGAGTTGATTTATTACAAGTAAGAAAAAACACACTAGGGGTGTTACTGGAAACACAACAAAGGGTGTGGAACTCATAAAAATGCCACACGTTTTGGTAAGTTAAGGGTCTGTACACACTTAAGGGATTTTAAACATCATTTATGTGCGTTAAAAAAGGATTAAACCACTTCAAAAGTGGAATTAAATATTGAAAGAGATGTTATAAGAATATGGATGTAAACAAACCTAGACACTCTAGGATGGATGATCGGTGGAGCTGATGTGTGAAAATGATCGATGGAGATGATTGGTGAAATAGATCGTTGAAGTTGATCGGTGGAACTGATCAGTGAAACAGATAGGTGAAGCTGGTCGGTGGAGTGAATCTATGAAGCTGATTGGTGGAGTGGATCGGTGAAAGCGATCGGTGAAGAGGATTGGTGGAACTGATTAGTGAAACCGATCAGTGAAGCCAATCGGTGGAGTGGATTAGTGAAGCTGATGGGTGAAACTAATCAGTGGAATAGATCGGTGAAGATAGTCAATAGAACCAATTAGTGAAGCGAATCGGTGGACCCAATCTATGAAGCTGATAGGTGGAGCTGATCCATGAAGCAAATTAGTGAATATGATTAGTGAAGCTGATCGGTGGAACTGATCAATGAATTTGATTAGTGGAGCAAATTAGTGAACACGATCGGTGAAGCGGATCAGTGGAGCCGATCAGTGAAGCTGATCAGTGGAGCAGATTAGTGAAATTGATCGGTGGTGCATATCGGTGAAGCTAATCGGTGGAACCGATCACGGAAGTAAATTAGTGGAGTGGACCAGTGAAACTGATTGTTGAGACCGATAGGTTAGACTGATGGGTGGAACTGATCAGCGAGACGAATTGGTGGAACCGATCGGTTAGACGAATGGGTGAACCGATCAGTGAGACCGATGGGTGGAACCGATCAGTGAGACAGATGGGTGGAACCGATCGGTGAGACCGATATATGGAACCGATGGGTGACACCATGGTGATGTGTTTCCATTGACACCAATTCCCTAGAACACTAGAATTTGGAAAAGTAATGGACTTGGAATGTCTGGGCCCTTACAATAGTTTTATGTTTTGTTTATTCCAACATAATAATTTTCATTGAAATTTTTATTCCTCTATGGGAAAAATGTATTTTTTAATTGAAATATCTTACCATGATTAATTTATTCCTAAAAAATTATATCATTATTGAGAATATTTCCCATTATCTTTAACGACGGTTTCCCCTCACTGATAATTTAACTTTCGACCAATATTGTCCTTTTCAATTGGAAATATAATTATTTTTTTATCTCATTAAACCTTCATATTTATCTTATCCTCTTTTCAAAATAATGTTTTATTTTCATTTTTATGATTTGGTATTTCAATAAAGGTGTTTTTAAATAAAAAAAATGGATCATCTAAAACCACCTTCATTACTTTTGGGTTACACATTCTCTTTATTTTTACCAATTTTTATTTAACTTATTTACATTTATATATTTTATATGATTTATATAATTTCATTATGTATTTTCCAAGTAAAAAAAACTTTATTTTTTTGGGTTAATACATTTTTTAGCCCCCCTTATAAATTACCACATCTAACTAAAACCATTTAAGGGAGATCTCTGAATTATTATTTAGGGACATGTGTCACCTTAATAATTTTTTTCACACCAAATAACTTTTTTAAAACCTAACTATTTTATATAAAACCATACTACTTGAATATTTGTCTAAAGGGAAATGATAAGCTATTTTTTTCTTTAAAAAATCATATGTTCATTTCACAAAGCATCACCAATGCAATTTATTTTTATTCTCACTTCTCCTTAATGTTTCTCATGAAATTTACTAAATTAAAAAATCAATGATAAAATCTTATGTTTATTTATTAAAATATTAAAAACACAAATAATTTAATTTTTCTTCTCATGGGGACCCGTATGATATAGCCTTTAGTAATGCTTTGTGACAAGATTATGAAACCCACCTGTTTATCATGGTATTTATCTTACTTATTCATGGTGTATGGTTTCTTTTTTATCATACAGAATAAATATTCATGTAAATATTATTATTTTAATTATATAATATGTGGTCTCAGAATTATATATCCCTCTAATGTATTGGGAAATGTTTTCAACTCTTGAGATACCATGTTGGTGCATGAGCGGTTAGCCTAAGCATGCTATATTATGTGACAGGTGGGTATTAATTTATATAGAACACCAATGAATTGGGAAAAGATTAATATATCATGAGAAAATATTAATGGGAATGGGGAATGGGCCTAATGAAACACAGTACTCTATCAACTATGGTAATATTGGCAGTGAACCTTAACTTATGCTAATGATGTTTTTTTATTTTTTCACCACATATTTACAATTCCTTAAATTTAAGATATAATTTCATTATTACATAATTACATTCTCATACCACACTATTATTATAACATCTAATTATTTTTTGATATATTCCTCGTAAATAAATTTTATTTATTTCATAGTTTTTGATACATGCAACCACGGGTCTGAATGAACAATAATATAATACACCCTTATAACAAATCCATTAATTGGTGAATCAAATAAGAATAACCAAAATTTTAAATATATATATATATATATATTAGATAATATAAATATTTTTATTAATGAGTACTCAATTTTTAGTAAAGTCTTTATATAATGTAGAAATAACTTTTTAATAAAAAACAGTTTTATTAATTTATGTGAAAAAATAGTATAATTAATTTTTTTCAGTTTTTGAAAATTTATTTGAGAAAATGAACTTAATTTTATAAATAATATTTTTAAAATTATTTTAGAGGGAAATTTTTTTATAATTTTCTAAAGAGAATTATTTTTTAAGGAGTAGTGAATATACTAAATGTTATTGAAAATGTCTTTTGATTTCATGATTTTAAAAAGATTTAATTTTGTTCTAAAATTATTTAAATATTAAATTAGTTAAGTTTTATTATTAATAAAATAAATAAGGTAATTTTACTAAATTTTATGTTGGATTTGTTTTATAAAAATCATTTTTTAATTCATGAAACATTTTTTCTAGAAAACTACTTTCGAATAGGTTTTATAGGTTTAATTTTAAATTAAATTCTATCACTTCAATGAATTTGAATTTTATAAATTTAATACATATTTGGAATTAGGAATAAAATCATCTAAAAAAATTCCCTTTACATTTATGTTCATTATGAAAAGAAACCTTTGTAAATACGTGTCACCTCGATAAGGGTAAAATAGGTAAAATAGGGTTAAAACATTTTGATAAGGATTTAAATTTCTATAACACTTTTATTTATCCTATTAAATGAATATAGATTATCTATTTCCATCAAATTCTTGAATATATAATTTTTTTTTCATTTTTCTTTGATTATGAACTTTATATTATCTTAAGAAAAGAAAAAAAATACAAAATATGACTCTCTTGACTATTATTTCTCTAAATATTTTACATAATGATAAAAAGATGATATGTTCAGTTAAAAATATTTAGTTGAAATTTGAATTAATATTTTATAACATGGTAATTTATTTTTAATTTTTAGTGATTTAAAAATTACATTAAACTATTATGAAATTCCAACACAATATATAATCAATTAATAAAAAAATAAAATATATGAGTTTAAAAATATTAAAAGTAATAAAATTAGGATGATTTATTTGGTTTCAAAAATTTATTAGACAAATATAACATATGAAGTGTGTGTTTGAGTTTTATATTTTAATTCAATAATTATCTTGATGAATTTAAAGTCAAAGTATATTAATAGTTCCAAAAATGACATTAATGATATTTTAAAATTATCAATATTTTATTTAATTATTTAAAATTCCTAAAAATCATATCCTTGGTCATGTTAATGTTATATGGCTTAAAATATAAAACATTTTCCATTTATGGGTCACCTGCCTTTTTATGGTAACATTCTTTACCCTTAATAGTAGAACACTTTGATATTTTGTTAATTGTGAAAAGGTTTAAAGAGCGGTTAAAACAATGTGACATGGGTTAAAAAATAACCAAAACTTGTCAAAATTTTATTTTATGAGATGATTAGGACTAATTATAATTTTATATTAAAATTATATCAATTATGAGTCAATTTTAGGTGAATGTTAAATTATATTAATTTAATACTTTATGTAATTCAATGAGTGTTTCTCCCCTCACTTATCAAAGGGGTCAGCTTCTCCTCTCTTCCTCACACCTTTTGATACTTCCATATCATCAAATACCTATAATTATAAATTACTATATTCCTTCCCCATATCTTAAAGCTTGTATTCTTTCCAAAGGACCTTCCCTTTAAGGCTAATGGTGTAAGACAAAATTGGTTTTTCTAATACGAGGTAGAAATCTTAACCTGAAATTTCAATTTTTTTTATTATTATACATTTTATAAATCCATGATATACAATATAAATACTAAATTATGTATCTTGAATATAATTAATTTTTATTATGATGATGTAAAAACAATAATCAACCTTTTTCACATCCTTTGTAAAATGATAACATCGCTCGTGTGCATGTGTGAACTCCCACCTCCATAAAACGATGTGATTAATTTTACACTTCTTATTTAAAGGGATGGTAATAGGGATAGATTTAATTATTATATAAGATATATATGATATAAAAATTATTCTATAAAGTGTATTTTTGTAACTTTCTTTCATTACATCCATCAAAAAGTGTAGAAAATGTTCATGTGTATATATGATTTACCATCTCCATGAAATATGTAATTAATTTTTATCTATCTATATTTTTTGGATGAATATAATTATTTATATTTAATTTATATATATGATATTTATATCATGGATAAAAATTTTGATATGATGTATTCGTGATTTATGTGCAAGGACTGTAACTGTAGGACCAAAACTTCAATGAAAAATAAAATAGTTAATACCTAGAGATGATATTTTTTAATAAACAATTACTAATAAATTAGAGTTGAAATATTATAAGTGGATTATATATGATATTATAAGAATATAAATGATTCTGGTTTATAATTATAATAAATTTACATTTATTATATATGGATCTAGATTGATTTAAAAGATCGTGGAACTTGAGGTATGATATTTATCTTATATTCTCATTATTTATCGGGATTGTTTATGACAGTGTTTATAATGATGAAATTTTATTCTTAAAAATATTCTTGTGAATTTTATTATCATATAGTTATTTCTATTGATTACATTTTTTCTTTTCATTTTCATCTCTTTATGATCTCAATATACTAAAAGAATGTTTGGATAGAAAACAGAATTTATTTTTTTTCTTTGGTTGAAAATACATTTTCTTCCATATCTATATTTTCTAAAAAATATTATAAATAATGTTTTTAATATTATCCAATTATTTTTTGAAGTAATTTTTATCCATGATTGAAATTTTAATATAATGGTTTAGAATGAATATTCTAATTATTTTATGAATAATGAACTTTTTACCTTTTATAGAAAATATGAACAAAATGTTTGTTTTAATATACACATCCTGAAAATAATTTCATACCACCTTGACTGCACAATACTTTGAAACATTAGTTAAATTTTTTCATGTTTATTTTCATAGAAAATTTTTTCTTAATATTTTGGAATTTTTTAGATTTTAAATAAGTCATTTGAAAGTGAAAAGTGTATTCCCTTAAGAAAAGTTACAGTGATCTTTTAAAGGATCTATTTTATCTATGATAAAATCCTTGGTGTTACTTATGATTTAAAGTGGATATGATCCAGGGATACCGTCCATATTCATTCATTATATGTATTATGATGATGAAGATATGAGTTTGAGTCTATGAATCTATTTTCTTTCCCACATGCTAATAATGTTCTGATGTAACCTTTAGGAAACCAATTTATTTTCACATAATATACAATAATGAAATTTTGAAATTTTTATGAAACCCATTGGTTTCCATGGGTTTTTCTATGATTTATGTTTTATGTTCTTGTTAAAAACATGTGTATGATTTTAATTATGTGATTGGTTGAAATAGAACTATATAGCCCTCCAATGCATTAGGTAAAGATGAATATATCATGAGATAATAAGGACTAAAATGGGGAGTGAAAAATATTTAGTAAGGGGCTTTTTACACTACGATAATATTAAGAGTGACCCTTTACTAATGATATGATGGTTTGGATAGTGATCCGAATCCACTATTATAGTCATGGAATTGGTCATTTTTTCCTAAGGAAATTATTTTCTCTTTCGATGTGTTTTCCTAAAGCTTATGTCGTATGCTAATGTTATGCTTTCATGGCTTATATTTATTTATTTATTTTTTATTCATGTCATATGAACTACTAATATTTATTCCAGGACTCAAGATTATGATCTATGTTATGTTAGTAATCCTGTTCAAATGTTATGATCATGTTATTTCAATTTTTTGATCAAGTTATAATGAATTGATTATTGATATTTCCCTTATTTACTCTTTCTGAGCATCTAAGGTCTCCCTTTATTATATTTTATTTCACCAAGTTATAAAGAAAGGTTTTTGGTAGTTTATGTTTAAGAACATTACTATGAGGATAAACCTTTATGGGAGATGTTGAATATATTTCATAAAATAAGATGTTTTCTTCCTATCTCTATATACCCTAAACGTTTTATGGTCCATGTACATGTATTTGTAAAATTTAATTTATATTCATATATTAAGATTTAATATAAATGTATCAAATGCATCAGTCTCTATAGTTGGTATCACTGGACACGATTAGTTAATCATTGTAGATTTGGGTTAGAAAAATTTGGTAAAAACCCTAGGTATAGGTATAAGTATAGGTTATAATCCTATTGTTTTTGTAATGACCATGGACAAACTTGGTTAATCCTAAGGTTCCATAGATAGAGACTATGGTTTCATGATTTATATAACCAATGAATTCTATTTTAGGATAATATGATAGCTCACTCTGATTATTACAAATTGATTTACACACTTTCCTTTTTTGGTTTCAGTCAATGGATGGAACCAGAATACATCAAGATTATAATGAATGTAAAGGAAAATGTAATGATTGTTAACTTTAGAAACTAAAGGCTACAGGATAGGGAATGATTAATCTTATTTATTTTCTCACAAAACATTCTTAGTCCATGAATCATGATGAGCTTCCAAATGATCATAGGAGGGAACAATGTATTATTGGGTCTTTCATGAGGGAAAAAAACTTATTTTAGCGGGTGTTATGATCTAGTAGCGGCTGAGCGATGGATCTTTACCATTGAGAAAATATTTTATATTCCCTAGTTCATAGAACCTCAAAAAGTCTTCCTATACATTTATCTCTTGAAAGGTAATGTATATCAATAGAAGAATATTATTAAGAATATGAGGTAAGTGGAAGAAATTGACTCCCAACAATGTGAAGAGTTTAAGATGGTATTTTTCAGTATGTAATTCCCTAATATTCTATGTAATAAATCGACAAGAAATGAATTTATCTTAAGAAGGATTATGAATCCATTAGCCCCTACTACGAAAATTTTAGAATAATTGAAATATATGATTCTAGTATAATTATCCGAACTGAAATCAAAATAGATTGATTCTTTGGTGGCTTAAAACCAAGTATCTGAAAGGAATTAAATATAAGAGAATTTGGTATCTATTAGTAAATCATTCTATGTTAACTCAAAGAAGAAATATAAATTTAAAATTCCAAACATTACCATGTTTTTTATAAGAAAAGGAGGATAAAGTCTCTTGAAAAATTGAAAAAATAAAATAGTGAAATTAAATTATATCCATCTATATACCAAATATATGGAAATAAACTATAAGCAAATTGATTGAATTAAACTAGGAGGTTCTTTAATATTTAAATAATAGTCATAGATTCCATTAATATTAAAATTAAATGAATATTTTGGTTAAAGGAATTGGGGAAAAGAAGATGGTATCTAGAGAACCCCCCACACTCCAATGAGTCAAATGCAAGGAGTGTAGGCTTTATGCTAACCAATGCAAACAATTATTGGGTTATGTTGATGATTAGTGTTAAAAAAATTTTAATCCTAAAGAAAAATAATGAAATCTCATGTGATCACTATTTCCAACGAGGTGTATGATAATAAAGTGGTGATTGGTACTGTTACCATCCACTATAGAACTTATAATTTCATATTTGATTCTATATCTATCCACTTTGTAATATTTGATGAATTTTTGAAGGGTATCATAGTACAAAAAAATGATTAGATTTTATGTCAGTGGTGAAATCCCCTAATGGTATAATGATCAAATATCATGTCTATGATACTTAATAATTTACATTTTTCAAATGTGCTTCCTACAAATCTCATTATCCCCCCACTCATGAAATTTGGTGTTATTTTTGGGAATGGATTATATTTCATTTTATAAATTCAATATCAACTACCAATTAAGGGAATCCATATTTTATATTATGAACCAACCAAGGATCATCTATTATCAAGTCCATAAATATGAGCATTCCTAGTAAATTGTATACATTTCAAGGTTCTTGATTCCTATTCAATGGGTTTTCATCGGATACGGTTTGGGTAAAGCTCAACATGGAAGATATGTCAATTGTATAGGGATTTTATGAAGTCTTTTTGAAAGATTTTCCTAGTATTTATCAAAATTGTGAAGTTGAGTTTTCAATTAAAATCGTACCTGGTGATACACATATTTTGAACGCTCCATATAGAATGACCTTGATTGAGTTACATGAATTAATGATGAAAATCTAAGTGAATCAGGATAAGGGATTTATTTAGCCAAGTGAATCAACCTAGGGAGAACTTATTCTTCATATTAAGAATAAATATGGGTAAATGTCTCTTTACAATGATTATAAATAACATAACAAGAAAACTATCAATAACAAGTATACTATATCCTATACCAATGATTTATTTGATCAATTAAAATGAGCTAAATAATTTTTTTGAGATTGGGAATTATTTCGGATATCATCAATTTAGTGTTTAGAAGGTCGATATACCCAAGACAATATTACATATGAGGTATAGGAATTATGAATTTGAAGGGATGTTATTTAGACATACAAATTCCCCAACCATCGTTAATAATTTAATGAATATAGTCTTTATATATTACATTGAACAGTTTTTATAGTATGTATAGTTGATATTATTATATATTCATAGATAAAAAAAGACTATAAGGATCACTTGAGGAATAAAATAATGATATTAAAGGTAGAGAATCTATATGTAAAATTTACCAAGTATGAATTTTTGGTACAACAAGTTTAATTTTGGGATCATATAATCTTAAAAGATAATATATCTATGGTTCCATAAAAGATAGAGGTTATTGAATGTTGTCCAAGAACAACCAATATGATTGATTTTCATATATTTCTTGGTTTTTATAGATATTATTAACACTTTGTGGATAATTTCTCAGGAATTTATAATTTACTCACTAGGTTAACTTGGAAGGATTCCAAGTTCTATTGGAGAGATGAATGTGAGGAAAATTTCAAGGAACTGAATAAAAGGATTGTCAGCAAAACTGTGATTAAATTACCCTTAAATAAAGTAGGATTTTTATCTATAATGTTGTTTCAAATAATGGACTGGGTTTCATACTCATTCATAATTATATTATTATCTCTTATTCCTTATGAAAATTGATTCTTCATGAGAAAATTTTCATAACTCATGATTTAGATTCACCTATGGTAATTTTTCATTAAATAATTGAAGGAATTATAATTATGGAGAAATTAGTGAAATATATAAAAATCCTAAAGTTTTTATGTATATCTTCACAAATAAAGAGTTGAATATGTGACCTAGAATATGGTTGTATTTTATTAAAGATTATGATTTCTCAATATTTTTCTAACCTTGGACGACATACACGGTGGATGATGCATTAAGTATGATGGACCATGCTAGTTTATACATTTTGAGGATATTAAGATATCTAATACATATGGATTTTCTAAATTTGGAACTATAAATCCTAAGTAAAGTGGAAAATCCTTTCTTTCTCTTATGAATGTTTATCCATCAATCCATGTGATGATTAAAGAGTGTTTATGGAACATGTAGATCTGGAGAATAAATTGAGGTGTGTTCCTAAGTAAATAAATAATTATAATGTAATGATAAGTTCAAGGAACCACGTATTTGTCCTATTAATACAAGACTTGAATAAAGAGATTTTGAATCAATATCATAGTGGATCATTTTCTATTTATTCCAGAAGTACAAATATGTATATTGATATGAATGAATATTTTTTATGGGACATAATGAAAGGGTATATTATTGAGTATGTGTCTCAATACCCAGTATTTCAGCATGTATGTGTTGAGATAAAAAATTATAATGGGATGTTACAACCATTATCTATACCTAAATGAAAATGAGAAAACATTTCCACATATTCCATCATCGAACTCCCTAAAACATCTAAAGGAAACAATTTTATTTTTCTTGTAGTCAATCGCCATAAGAATTCATCAAAATTCATTTACATAATATAAAATTTCTCTATTTATTATATTTATAGGTTATACACTATGTGAGTGGTATGATATCATGGAGTACCACATTCTATAATATCGGATTAGGTGATCGCATTGTCGAACGCGTCAAATTAGTGGTTAAGTGTTTACTAGAATTTTGGCAGTATAGTAGCAACCCTATGTCATCTCTCCACAGAGCCTTATATAATTAATTTAATAAGGGGGTTTTGATTATGAAAATAAAAGGGGAAGGTGATTTAATAAAACATGGGTTTGATGATTCAATATAAAAATAGAAAACAAAAGAAATAAAACAAAGTGGGAATGAACAAGATTAATTTTGTGTGATCAACCCGGGGAAATATCATGATGCTCATCCTTCATCGCTTCAAGATATAGGGTTATAATCTTCTAATACCTGTTTTTTAATACCTAGAACTCTAATTTTACTGATTTTATACAAGGGTACCTCATAGGGTTCAGTCGGAAACAAACAATGATTCACTAAATACCATCGATAATTGGGTGATTTGTGTCCAAATTCATAACCGAAACTCACCAAGGCAACGCATGAACAACTCGATGCGTTGTCCAAGTTTGTATGTTATTTCAATTTGTTACCATGACATAAATTTATGTGTCCTTTAATTTTATTATGTGAGCTTAATTTACCAATATGAACCACAAAAACACTGCAATTGAATGAGGGAGGAAAAAAAGTGGTGAATGGTGTGTAAAACATCACATGAATGGGTACCCCCAAACATGATCATATGAGTTGAGAATGACAATACAGTACATAAATAAATTAAAAAATAATTTAGGATGAATAAAAACAACATAAAACCTATAATTAAAAAGATCATTCAACATAATACAAACATGAAGCTTGGGATTACATCATGTTCCTCCCTGAGTGATCATAAGGGGTTTAAAAATTCATGGGAGGGGAGGAAGAAGAAGATGTTGAAGTAGCACTTCCCATTACCTCTAGAACTTATATGGATAACGAAAAGACCTATTTGGGACTCCAAAATTGTAGTTCCTTACCTCCTGGTCGAACTTTAAAATGGGGTGCCCAAGGTTCCAATTTATAGGCCACGTGGGAGGTGGTTTTGGGCTCCCTGATATCGATAATCCGCTTGGTCCCTAGTTTTGTCTAGTCAAGAATTCATAAATATCTTTGGAAAAAACTGAAAAGTTTTTTACCGACACCTTCCCTACCCTCATGTAAAATTTGGCGGCTAGATATCAAATATAATATGATATATGGCTAAAATATATAGGCAACCCATGTAGATTCATGTTTTTGGATATATCAGTCTGTATAGGCCTCTTAATGAATGAATTGGGCTTTGGTTTCTTCAGATGAAATGTTTATCATTTTATTTCTGACCATCTCACAAATTTTCAGTCCATTTGAATTCATGTTTAAGAAGAATAATGCAATTTAGTCCACCGGTGTGCTTGGATCATGGGAAGATTGACCCATTATTCATTAGACTTCATCATGTTTCCTCCGAATCATCTTTACCTACTATATAATTATAAAAACAAGTAACATTTTACTTTTTAACAGTGTTAAACACAAAATAATTTAATAAAAAATGGATTGAAATTTTTTATTATACTTTTAATTTTAATAGAAAACCAGTTTAATACATTGGTATAAAGGTGAAATAAAACAGTGAATCGTGGTACGATCACACCCCCACACCTAAATATTTGAACTCCTAAGAAAATTATAAGATCATAATCATGTACCATTCCTAAGTAAAAGGCATGACAATATCTGAGATTCTTTTGAAATGAAATTCATCATGTCTCATTTATGGAATCTATTTTCCTATCATTTTTCTTTTCTCACATTCAAATTTATTCGACTTCATTTATTCACCCATGAAACATGTCATGACCTACCTCACCTAAAACTTTTCCTTGTTCACTCAAGGAACACATGAAAGTTGATTTATGATCTTAACCGAAGTTCATGTGATCTTACCATATTCTTTCCAAGATTCTCAGTTCTCTACTGGCAGAAAATAGTGTGCTACTCAAGAGGACTTCCAACAGGTTGTTCTGAGGTTCAAGGGTTGATAGGATTTAATGTTTAAAAATTTGAGGCCGAAGAGGAGTGTTTGATCTCTTATGTAAAAAACATGTCAAAATTCAGAAAGTGTTTATAATGAATGTACACACTCAACCCCTCAAAAAGTTTATCACCTCTAACTCAATCTCCCCATTGTCCATTTCTATGGGTCACAACCAAGCAGTGAATAATAATGAGTAAACATCCTATTTTATCTATTTATTCTTTTGTTCTGTTTGTTTTATATAGAACTATTTTTTTAATGTATATATTTTTTGGAGATAAAGAGGGAAACATGTGTAATACAATGATGTAATATGGCCTGTGAACCCATTGCCTGAGGAAAATGTAGGCACCCTTTTTATCAGCCCATAATAATGATTCTCTCCCCTGAATTCACATGGAAACACCCTCTCACCCACACTTGGTGAACATAAATGAGAATATACATAAGATATGGGTAGTTCGGGATAAATTATCTTATAATGTGGCTACCTAATAGGAATTTCATGGTCACTAAGGCTTAATACGGTTAAAAAGTAATAGTGGACGAAAATAGAGGATAATTTTACAAAGGGATTTTTAATAAATTATTTCTTCTATCATGAATGTATCATAATTGAATCTTATGTATTTAAATAGAATAAAGGAAAGTTCTAGTTTCTCTACATGACCCAAGAATATCAAAAAAGTGATTAAAATGAAGAATATTCAATGAAGGGCTTAGAATGTGTGTCAGGTAAGGGATTAAAACATTGGTCAGTGCTAACGAGGAATGGGATTCCAAAATCCATTAAACAACTAAGAATGATTTTCAAATACAAATTCTAAAAAAATATTCCATATCAACATTCATTTGAATGAAAATTCAAAAAACAATGTAATTTTCCACAAAAACGACTCAAGCATGAAAAATGATTTTGAATATTATTTTTAAGATCAATTTTTAACTAACAACAAAAAATAATGAAAAATAAATCAAAAATTAAAAAAATAAATTTAAATTATTATTTTTTGTTTAATCTTAACTATGTCATGTAACCCTCCCTCCACACCTAAAAGTTACATTTTCCTCAATGAACGTATTTTAAATAAATAGACATGTAAATAAAGGTAGGAAGTAGAGACAACCTACTAAGTGGTGTCATAAGTGGTGTCTATCAATTGGATTTCCTCCATGAGATGATTTGTAAAATCCTCATGGAAGTGTTTGAGCCTCTACTCATTGAATGTATTACTTTTTTCCACTCTTCTCATGAAAAACTTGTATAGCACCCAAAGGGTAAACATCAATAATGATATAAGGATAATGCCATCAAGAACAAAGCTTACCTTGGTGAAGCTTTACCTGAGATTATACATGAGAAACTTCTCACCAATATGAAACTTCTTTAGATGAATCATGTTATTAGGGATAGAATTTGTCTTCTCTTTATAGATCTAGGAGTTCTCATATGCATCATGTCAAATTTCTTCCAACTCTTGAATCCGCAACATCTTATGCTCACCTGCATCTGAAAGATTTATATTACATTGTTTAACAACCCAATATGAATGGTTTTCTACCTCCATCGGGACATGACAATCCTTTCCAAACACAATTCTATATGGGGACATTCTGATTGGTGTTTTAAAATCTATATGATATGCCCAAAGTGCATCATCCAAGCGCAAACTCCAATCTTTCCTATTGGGTTATACCATTTTTTCCAAGATTCTCTTAACTTCCCGATTTGAGATTTCTGCTTTTCCATTAGTTTGGGGGTGATATGAAATAGAGACCTTATGATAAACCTCACACTTACGAATAAAATTCATCATGTTATGATTGCAAAAATGTGAACCCTGATCACTAATGATGAATCTCGATAAACGAAACCTACTGAAAATTTGGGACCTCACAAATTCAACAACCACTCAAGAGTCATCGGTCTAGGTGGTATTTTATTCAACCCATTTAGATACATAGTCAACATCCAATAATATGTACGAAAATCCAAATGAATTTGGAAAAGGCTTCATGAATCCAATTTCCCATGCATCTAATAATTCACAGAATTACACGGGCTATTGTGGAATTTCATTCCTCTTGGAGCTATTCCCTATGAATTGAAAAAGACTACATGATTTAAAAACCCGATGGGCATATTTATTCAATGTTTTCCAATAAATTCCTATGTTAGAGAACTTTCGAGCTGTACGTTGAGAGCCAATGTGGCCCCCATAGGCCAAAGTTTAGCAGAAGGTCAAAACAAAGGTGAACTCATGGTCAGGGACACACTGCCGAACTACTTGGTCACTGAAAATTCTCTAACAATATTGGTCATCCCAAATGCACCACTGAGAATCATGCTTAATTATATGGTATTGTGATGTTTGGAAATTAGTGGTGACCCTTGATGACCCTAGAAAATTCAAAATGTCCACATACCGAGGGTAAGGTCCATAACACCACAAAGGTTCATATGAGGGAAGAATTATCTAATAGGAAGGGGTGAGTCAACATAATGGTCCAATGGTTGGGAAATCCTACTAATGTGGTTGGATAACACATTTTCCGCTCCTCTATTATCATGAATCTCATGGTCAAACTCTTGGAGGAAGAGCATCCAATGAATGAGGCAGGGCTTAGCTTTAGGTTTATTTAAGAGAAAAATAATGGCATCATGATCAGAAAAGAAAATGATTTTTGACCAGATAAGATATAAATAAGAAGTTTCTAAGGAAAACAAAATATAAATAAGTTCTTTTTCAGTGGTTGTGTTATACGTGAGTCATACACAATGACAAGAGGAGCCTTCTCAACCCTTTGTGATAGAACTTACCCAACTGCAAAGTTATCGGCATCACACATAAGCACAAAGGGGAGACCCACCATGGTGGTTGGATGATGGGAGGTGATGTGAGGATCCACTTTAGTAAATTGAAATCATCCTCACAATTTTTATCAAAAAAAACTCAGAATATTTTTGTAATAATCAAGATATGTGAAGTTCGATCTTACAAAAGTATTTAATGAATCAACAGGAAAAACCAACTTGACCCAAGAAACATCACACCTCACGAACACATATTTGATATGGAAGGGTTGAAATTAATTCAATTTTTTATTTGTCCACTTTAATTGTATCTTTTGAAATAACATTCCCAAGAAAAATCCCCCATTAAAAAATGAAATGGAATTTAAGTTATTTTAAAACAAGATCTTTTTCTATGCAACGAAGGAGGATAAAACCTAGGTGAGCTAAACAATCATTAAAGGAAGTTCCATAAACTATGAAATAATCCATAAAAAATCCATTCAATTCTCTTGGTACTATGATAATATACTCAACATAAAGAAATAAAAAGTACCTGGAGCATTAAAAAGACCCAAAGGAGTCCTTTTGTATGAAAATGTTCCAAATGGACAGGTAAATGTTGTATTTTATTGATCCTCATGGGCTATATGAATTTTGAAATAACCCGAATATCCATCAAAGAAACAATAATGGGACTTACCAGCCAATCGTTCTGACATTTGGTCAGTGAAAGGTAGAGAAAAGTGGTCCTTCCGTATGGCATGATTCAGTCGAAGGTAGTCAATACAGACTCACTAACTATTTTGCACATGTTTTGGAACCAATTAATTCCTTTCATTTAACTCAATTGTTATTCCAAATTTTTAGGCACAATTTTCTTTGGGATAACCCATTTACTATCAGATATAAGATAAATGATCCCAGTAGAAAGTAATTTAATGAATTTTAATTTTACCACTTCAAGGAGAGTGGGATACAACTACTTTTTAGATTTCTTTATGGGCTTATCCACATCATCCAAAAGTATAGGGTGAATACAAATAGATGGGCTAATCCAAATAATATCATCCAATGTCCAACCTATCACCTTTTTATACTCTCTCAAAAGATAAAGCGATTTTGATTCCTACTATTGATAGAGGTTATTAGAAATAATAACAAGAAATTGGTCAATACCCTCAAGATAAGAATATTTTATATTAGATGGAAGTTATTCTAATTCCAACACCAGAGGTTTTTGGAATGAGGGTGAGGATTTAGGGGGAGTGAGGTCCATTCAACTGTCCATCTACTCATGTTTATTCTCTAAATATAGAGAATCTATTGAAATGATATTTTCAAAATCATCGATATTCATGGGTACCTCAGAATGAACACACTCATCAATTAAAGAACAAAATTTACACTTTGTAGAACCCACACTACACTCAAAACATGAATCAAAACTCAAATAATACAAGGGTGAAGAAGATGAAAATGAATAAATGTATGACTTGAAGATAGAATTGTGTGTGCGTACATAGTTTGAGTGAAATTCCATAGAATAGACATGAAGAGTAGAGTGATCTTCAATGGGGTGTTTCATAGCCTCAAGGATGTTAAAACTTAACTTTTCTCCACCAAACACCATGGACAATGTACCATTGTGAATGTTGATGATCATCATTGCTATTTTGAGGAATGGACTCCCAAGTATCAGAGGAGTGTGTCTTTGGGTGTAGGTATCTTCCATCTCAAGAATGTAGATATCAACGGGGAAGATGATATTCTTCACTCTTATAAGTACATACTTAATCATTTCTGTTGCATGCGATGTACTTTAGTTAGAAAGTTTCATAAAAATTACTATTCGTTGAAGCTCTCTAACCTACAAAGAATTATACATGGAGTGATGCATTACATTAATGGAAAATCTTAAATCTAGCATAGAATATGAAAAAAGTCTTCTATATGATACACAATATTGTGAATGTTCCTAGAACCTTGCATTTGGGTGGCATTGTTGGATGAATCAAGTCCCAGACATTCCTACACAAGTTAACTCTCTCATTCCCCTTAAGCCTTTGTATATGGGTGGAAAGTTCTTTAAGAAATTTGGAATATCAAGGGATTTGTTTAACTACAACCAATAAAGAAATGTTTACATTCACTTTTTAAAATGTATCAATTATTTCATTATCGACCTCATTATCAAAATTCTTCTTAGATTTAGAGAGTCTTTGGAGGAAAGGAAGAATAATGGATTTCTCATGGGAATCCTGAATGATAATTGGTCTATCCTATTAGTTTTGTTTTTCTTCATTGGAATCATTTATGGGTGGAGAAAGAGTGTTTTCAAGAGGGGGACATACATGTTCTGTAGAATCAATAGAAGGATAAACTTATTTACCACTATGAAGTGTAACTACACATACATTACCCTTTTCCTTAGGATTGGAAATATGTTAGGATTTTAGTTTTCCAGAACCTTGCATATTAAGCTCACCAATGGTGTTTTCCAATTTCCCCACTTGACTTTGCAGGTCTTGAATAGATTATTGTGTGGTTTATTAGAACTGTAGGGTCTGGGTTTCCATTTTCATCACCATATCCTCAAGACATGGTTTAGATTTGGGAGGAGGAGGATTATTTTTTATAAGTTGAAGGATAAGAAGGTTTCATACCTTGTCCTTGGTGATACCAATTCTACTTGGGGTATCTTGAGTTACCACCTTGTCAGTACCAGGGTTGTGCTTTCCACTCGGGTTTTTTGATTTGGTCTGAATGGTTCTTGCTTGAAGGGAGGTTCTTTTTGGAATGGATGCCATGGGAATACGGCTGGAAAAGACTCAGGTAAATCTTGAAGTTGTGGGAACTGGTCATAAAATGAGTATTATCAGAAAAATACCCTAATGTAATGGAATAGAAGTAGAGTGTGAATTACATTAGGCTTGATTTAATTCCCTTAGAAGGGTATGCATCTCATCAAGTTTATTATCTACCTTATATTCTAGGTATTAAAGAATTACCTCTTGTACACCTCGAGTTGGTGTAATTTCTCGTGTACCAAATTTTTGTGCATTGTTAGCCATGTTGGCTATTAAGTCACGAGAGGTGGAAATGGTTTTATCAATAAGGGAATCACCACCTGCAACATCTATCATTCCATGATACATGGGGATAAGTCCATTATAGAAGTATTGTACTAATAGTTTTTCACTAATCTGGTGGTGGGGGAAACTTGAGAAAAGTCTTTTGAATCTCTCCCAGTATTCATGAAGGGTCTCACCTTGTGATTGCATAATGGCACAGATTTCTTTCCTAATTGATGCAGTTCGGGAGCCAGGGAATAACTTTTATAAAAGGGTCTTTTCAGGTCATTCCATCCCCCAATTATAGTAGTAAAATAGTATAGCCAGTCTTTGGCTGCACCATCAGGGGAGAAAGGGAAGGCCCTAAACGTAATTAGGTCCTCAGATGTATTTTGGGGTTTCATGGTGGAGCACACTATGTAAAACTCCTTTAGATGTTTATAAGGGTCCTCACTGAGATGACAATAGAAATTAGGATGAAGGTGGATGAGGCCTGATCTTAGATCAATGTTGGCTACTTCCTCAAGATATTGGATGTATGTAGGTTGGTACTCCACATCTGTGGTGGTCAGTTCTTTTATGGTTCGATTATTTTTAGCCATGTTTTCTTGGGTTTGATTGGGTTAAATTTTTTATTGGTTTATGGCCACTTGAGGTTTCAAAAGTGGTTTATTAGAGTTACTTTATTGACCTTCTCTAGATTAATTTATTTTTTAATGGAGTGATTTTTCAATTTTAGGGTCAAATTCACGTATTGTTTCCTTAACAGATATTGTCATGCATCAATGATGTTCAGTTTGAATGATTGATTGATTGTTTTTTTTATTTTTTTAATTAATTTTCTTATGGAAGATGAATTAAATAAAAATAATTAAGAAATGAAATTAGTAAAGAAAATAGAATTTTATAATAAAAAATCGGATATAGAGATGGAGAAGAAGAAAAAAGAGATAGAGAGGAAGAACACAAAAAAAAACCAAAAATAGAAACAAAAAACCCAAACGAAACAATCAAATGGGGATGGGTTAAATTAAAGGAGTAATAATTAAGAAGTTAAATAAATGAAATAAAGAAAAAATTATCTTGTCTCCCTGACAACGGTGACAAAAGTTTATCGCATTTTCGAGCGCGTCAAATTAGTTTAGTTTTTACAAGAATTTCTGTAGTATAGCAGCAACCCTAGGTCGTCTCTCGACAGAGAATTATATCATTAATTTAAAATATTGGTTTTATTATGAAAATAAAAGGGGAATGAGATTTGATAAAAATTGGTTTTGCTGATTAAACATTACAATAGAAAACAAAAAACGATAAAACAATGTAGGAATGAACATGATTAATTCCCAAAAGGACCAGGAGTGAATCATAGATCCACCCCTACCAAATTTTATTAAATAAAATAGAGTACAAAGACAAGAATAAAAGGGGGGGTTTGCAAAGACGGGAGAACAACTTCCCACCCGCGTCATCCTCAACAAAGCGCACACAACACTCGGGAGCAACAAAGGACCATTCCGAGCATGACTCCTCAATGGCCTTCTTTGATAAAGCATCAGCGACCTGATTGGCCTCCCTGTAAGCATGAGTCACATCAATGACAATGAAGTCAAGAAGATGTAGACATTCAATCCAATGAGGCATTAAGGCCCAGGGAACATTCCTGGATCGCTTCTTGAGAATGTCCATAGCCACCATAGAGTCTGATTCCAGCCATAGAAATCTCCAGCCAAAATGTTTCTAATTTCATACTAGGATATCTCCTAGGGTTCAGTCAAAAATACATAATGATTCACCAGATACCACCGATGATTGGGTGATTTGTGTTCGACCTCATAAATGACACTCACCAAGGAAACACACAAAGAACATGGCACACTATCAAGGTTTGTATTTTATTTCAATTTGTTACCACGAAATAAATATACATGGCCTAGAAAGTGCTTATTTGAGTTCAATTGAGCAATATGAACCACAAAAACACCACAATTGAATGTGGGAGGAAAAAGGAGTGGTGAACAGTGTGGGAAACATCACATGAATGGGTACCCCTAAACCTGATGATATGAGTTAAGAATGAAATACCAGTACATAAATAAATTAAATAAGAAAATTTGATGAAGAAAAACAACATGAAACCGATAATTACAAATATCATTCAACATAATTCAAACCTGAAGCTCAGGATTACATGACGTTCCTCCCCATGTGGTCACAAGGGGTTTAGAAATTCATGGAAGGGGAGGAAGAAGAAGATATTGAAGTAGCACTTAGAATATCCTCCATAACTTTTTGGAATGATGAAAAAACATATTTGGGACTCCAAAATGGCAAAACCTTTCCTCCTGGTTGAACTCTAAAATGGGGTGCCCAAGGTGCCAATTTATAGGCAAAGTGGGAGGTGGTTTTGGGCACCATGATTTCAATAATCCCCCTGGTACCTAGTTTTGGCTTTTCAGGAAGTCATAAATCACTTTTCAAAAAACTAAAAATTTGTTTTAAGACACCATTTATAGATCCTTTTCAGATTTGGAGGCCATATATTGAATATAATAAGAGATATGACTAAAATACTGAGGAAACATTTTGACCCCGTGCATATTCATTTTTTTGGAAAGATAAGTCCGTATGGGCCTCTTAATGAACGAATTGATCTTTAGTTCCTTAATATGAAATGCATCTAACTATATTATGGATGATTACAAAACGTTTAATCCAATTTTAAATCAGGGTTTAGTAGAATCATGTGTTTTAGTTAACTAGTGTGTTTGGATCATGTGGAGATTGGCCCATTTTTCTTGGACTTAATCATGGGTCCTCCAAATAATCTCTACCTACAATATAATTATCAAAATAAGTAAAATTTACCTTTTTAATGGTGATAAGCACAAAATAATTGATTCAAACATGGAGTGACTTTTTTTTATACTTTTAATTTCAATACAAAACCAGTTTAAGACATTGGTATAATGGTCAAATAAAACTGTGAATCATGGTACGATCATTAGAATATGAGGTTTAACATGAATTTTTGGTGAATTATTCAGAAAGATATGGATTTAGGGATTTGTTTTAATATTTTTTTTATCAACTTTAGATATATTTTCATACTAAGGGAACTATTCAATCCTTGGAGGATATGTTGATATCTTATTCTTTATATTTTAAAGGTGTTTGGGATCAACATTGTCCACTAGTTGAGTATTATTATTGAAATAACATTCACTCTTACATTTAGATGTATCCTTATAAATTTCTCTATGTAATGAATTGTATAAGTCCAACTTGCTGGGAAGATGATTGAGAAATAAATTTATTGGGACATGATCTACCTAAGGTGATGAAGGAAAAATTTAGATCCATTCAACAATATATAAGGGCATTTTAGAGTTGATAGAAAAGTTATACTAACAATCATCATTGATATCTAGAGTTTGATGTTGGGGAAAAAGTATTAATATGTCTATATATTTGTAAAATTGTTAGGTTATTTAGAAAGAGGGAAAAGTTGATCCCTAAATATATCGGTCCTTCTGTGATTATCACTCACATCGGGATGGTAACTTATTGTTCAGAAATTCCACTGAATATATCTCAACATCATTATGTGTTCCATGTATCTCTCATATTAAAGTACATATCTGATCCATAATATGTACTAAAATCAAAGTTCATATAACTAGATCATGGTCTTTTTTATTAAGAAAAACCTATATAATTCTTTGATAGTAGATATAAATTTTTACAGAATATGACTAATCACTTGGTTAATGTTCTCTAGAGGAACTAGATATTAAAAGAACCTGTTTAGGAACCTGAGGATGTGATGAAATATATATATCCTAATTATTTGGTTTTTGAGTGATATAATATCAATGGAAAAATAAATTTTATGAAGGATAAAATTCCACAACCTAAATTTTATGATATATTTATCTTCAAAGAAATTTAATTTCCTCTATAGTTTGTGATACATGCAACCCTGAGAAAAACTATAAGGCAATATAATATATACTTATAACCTAGAAACTAATTAGTTAATTGAAAATGTATAACCAAAATTTTAAAACCATATATAATAGTTTTAGATAAATAAAAAATATTGATAAATTAGTACTGAATTTTTAGTAATGTATTTATATGCTTCAAAAATAATTTTTCCCTCAAAAATGTTTTTATTGATTTTCATGAGAAAATAATATAATTAATTTAATACACTTTTTTACATATATTTGAAAAAATTTATTACTTTTTGAAATTAGTATATAAAAATTATCTTATTGTTAAATTTTGAGAATTTTCTGAACAGATTGATTTTCCAACAAATAGTGAAATATTCCTATTTTTATTAAAAGATATCAATTTTGTTTAAATTATTTAAAAAGTATTAATTTGTTTTAAATTCTCTTAAAAGTAATACCAGTTCCTATATATTATAAAAAAAAACCAATTATGGTCATTAGAATCTATTTTAGGTTGTATTTGGGTATGATTTTTTATACTTTTAGAAAAACATTTTTTATAGAAAATTGCTTTTCTTCACGTTTTGAAAACGTAATTTAAAATTAAATTATTCCACTCAGGTGAATTGAATTTTATAAAATGCATTCAATATTCCAAATCATGAGGAACATATTTTCTAAAAATTCTATTTTAGTTTTGGTACCTATGAAAATTATCCTTGGAAAATATTTTTCACCTCTATATTGATAAAACAGGTAAAAAAGGGTTACAATGTTTGGATAAGGCATTAAAATTTATTTAAACATTCAATTATCCTGTTGGATAAGTTTAGTTTGGCCATTTTGATCCAATCCTTGAATATATGAAAATTTTTAGAAAATTTTCTTTTATTATGGCCTTTATATTATTTTAAGAAAATTATAAATATGAAATAACATTCTATTGACTTTAATATCTCAAATTGTTTTACATAAGGATTGAAAGTGGTTATGCTCAGTTATAAAATTTTATTTTCAATATGTATTAACTTTTTTATCTTGGAATTTTTTTTTAATTTTTATTGATTGAATAATTACTTTAAATGCTTATACAACACCGTAATAAAATTTATTACATTAATAGAAAAATAAATTATATTAATTTAAAAATAATAAAAGTAATATAATTTTGATGAATTATTGTGTTTCAGGAATATTTTAGTTAAATATAACATATTAAGTATGTTTTAAAGATTTATATTAGAATTCCATACCTCTATTGATGAATTTAAAATCCAAGTAAATGAATCATTCTGAAAATGAAACTAACGATATTTTGTAACAAAAAATATTTTATTAAATTATTTAAAATATATAAAAACAATTTATTCATCTAATTGAATGGAATATTTTTCAAAATATAAACCATGTTCCATTAATGGGTTACTTTTCCTTTTATGGAAATATTCTTGACCCATAAGCATAAATCACTGATAAAAGTAATGAATATGCCTGCTTTTATCAATGCTAAATAGAAAAAACTGATAAAAGACTCATATTTATTAACACTATTCATCGTAATGATAAATGTTTTTAATAAAATATAATATTAATATATATTAAATTATTGAATTTATATTAAAATATTATCTCCACTTATATACTTTAATTAAAAAACATGTTTAAAATTAATATGAATAAGATATATTAATATATTTATCCTTAATAATTCAAATATATATATATAATGTTTTTAAAAAAGAATTTATATGATTATAAATATATAAATACATAAAATTATAAAATTATAATATTTATTTCAAATAAGTTTTATATTAATTTTATTTATAATTTTATATTTATAATTATAAATTTATAATTAATTATATATAAATAAATAATTTTTATATAACACCCTGAAATTTGTAAAAGAGTTACTTGTATTCGATAGTGTGTATGACATACAAAACCAAGTGTGTAAGGGAATATAATATCCCATGTATTTATAAAACATTTACCACTTTAAAAAAATTCAATATATTTATAGGTTTTAATGAATGTGAAACTGAGTTAGCATATGTCACACGCAACAACGAGTTTACTCAATGGCTTACGTTACATGAAGGACCAGGTTTTATCAAACAATAATATATTATTAAAATATTATTATTTAATATAATAAGATATAAACTAACCTTTATGAATATAATTTACTAAATTATGAAAATACATGGTTTACACAACTAATTAATTGGTTACAATAAATTATAAATGAGTATAAGAACTAATTGAATATAAAGGGGATATTTCTATAGAAAAAAATTTTCATGCTCACAAAGATATTTTATCATGATAAATTAAATTTATTATAATAAGTGAGTAATTTTAATGTAATATATATATATATATATATATATATATTATTAAATAAAATATTTTTTATACTCATCCAATAGATTTAATAAACATATGACATGAACAAACCTAATATTTCACATAATAAATTATATTTTTATTAAGGCATTTTACCACATTTTAATGAAGAATTTATTTTAAATTTAATTTTTAAAATTATTATAGATCATATATTTTAAAATAAACATCATATTTTAAATGGAAACATAAAAATTAGGGCAGTGTAAATTTTTGGAATTTTTCTGTAAAGATTAATTTTTTATGAATAGTGAACAATACATAATTTTAGTTCAAAACCGATTTCTCATTTAATTTATTTATAATGATAAATTATATTTTAAATTGTATTTAATGTTTTATTATATAATATATTTCTTAATTAATACCATTTGGGTTATTTTAAGTAATTTCACTTTGAGATTGACTATAAAATCATTACCAACTTTCAGATGTTTTTACTTTAAAAACTCGCATTGTCATCCATTCTAGGAGATTCAATTTTAATTAATTTTTTCCAAATATTTGATTGGAATTTGGAAGAATGGATTCCATATTTTTAATAAGAATAATTTATAATGTCTAAAAATACCATATTACATTTTGAAAATAAATATTAGTGAAATTAATTTAAAATTAACTACAATTGTTAAGGAAAAATGAAGCTAAATATAGGACTAACCCTTTTAATTAAGAGGAAAAATGAACTAGAAAAAAAATCAACACCCATTGGATATCCATAATTAGTCCATTAATCTTATTTATTGAGTTTGGTTGATTTTTTAAATCCTTTTTATGTATAAATGTGGGTACACCTATCTTTTTTTTTAAAATACCATGTTTTTCTTTTTCCTCCCTTATAAAAGGTCCCCACCTATCCCCCTTCTTAACACATCTTAAGACACATTAGCTAGACCAAGATCACCCAAAATAGATCCTAAATATTCCTCCCCTAATCCCTTAAACCCCACCTTAGGCAGTAATAAATCCAATGAATCACTTTGGTTAAAACCAAAAAAAATTATCTGATTAAGAGATAACATCTTTCCTTATGATTTCTAGTTTTATTTCAATTATCCACCAAAATAGCTTTTTATTCCATGATTATATAAAATAACTAGTATCCAGAATATAGATAATGTTTTTATGATATAGTTTCAACCTAAAATTACACACACTTCTATCTAATGGGTAACAAACATATTGTTTATATGTATGACGAACTACCGCCTCACAAAATGAGGATTGTTTATTTTACTTTACTTCCATGAATGGTTATGAATTATGATGAATATTATCTTTATATATGTTATATATGATATTTATAATGTATTTATAATTTTTAAATTATTTTATGACACATATATTTATGCACACCATTTTTTGGGAATACAATAACATCATTTGTGGAAGTTTGGACTACCGCCCCTCAAAGCGATGTGACTCGTTCACACTATACATGTAATTTATAAATGATGGTATTAATAAAAATATGAAATATATGAAAATAAATTTGATAATATAATTTTAATATACACATACATATATATCATTTTCTTTTCATTATTTTAATATGAAAAAGAAATGGAAGTAGCGTTCATGCGTATGTACGACCTACCGTCTTCAGAAAAAATGCACTAAATTTCATATCTACAAGCCTTATAGATTATTCTAAATAAATTTATACTGAATATATATGATATTAAAATCATATTTTACATTCTTTATATGATTAAACCATTATCAAATTAAAAATAATAACACATAACAAGTAAAAAAATACTCTGTAAAACTAAGAAATTAACACCTAAAATAGTTAAAATAATGATAGGTTATTATCAAATGAGTAATAAAATATTATAAAAAGTTAATATAGGATATTATAAATATTATTTTGGTTCTTTTATAAGTTATTAACATGTTAAATACCCTTATATAATAGTTTTAAGGATATTCATCCCAAAGTAAATTCAAGGTAAGAGATTTCATCTTAATTTTCATTCCATTAAGACTTATTTGTTATTATACACCAATTCACATTTATATTGTATATATGATGCAATTTGACATGTAATATCATTAATATCCTTATTATAATTATATTAAATGTTTCATTCAATTTCATAACTTGAGGGGAATTATTATTTCATTGTTTCAAAGTGGTATGGGACACTTTGGAATGTTTAAATATTATTCTTCTCGAGACTGTTATAAATGATTATCTTTTAAATTTCATGTTATTTTGTGATTGTTTTCTTTATCTTTAAATAATTACTTTATTATAATTATTTTTCTCATTAAAAATATACCTGATTATCAAAATTCTCCTACAATGAAATTTGTGTTTCTTAAACCGTATACCATATTACATAAAGTGTCTACTTTGATAGTTATTTTATTATTTGGGGAAATGTTGATAACTATGTATTCTTTATTAAATAAATATTATTGAAGGGAATATTATTTATTTCTATTATTAAATATGAGTAATTATTTATACTTGCAATAAATGGAGGATCCCATACTTTATAAAGATCCTTGATGCATCTAAAGGTTCTCATGATACAAATAAGTTACATGAATTAAAGGGGTTTTTATTTGTAGTTTTAAACCATCTTGTGAAAGGTATTGATAGAATAGGTTTTCACATACCATATAAATGAAATCATTAATAAAGCATCTCACTTTTTTATTTTTAGTTATTATTCATGAATTATATTTTTCATCGAAAAATCTATGGATACATTTCATTTTTAGTTCATTAATTAATGGAATGTGTTCTATTTATTTACCTTTCTATATTATTACTCACTCACTTCTTAGTTATTAATTACATGGTATGTGTTCATAGTTATTTACCATTATACATATATTTTTCTCATTTATTCCTTATTTCTTTCACATTACTTACCCAATATAAGCATTTCAAATCACCGTTATTGTGTTTCCTTTCCCCAGGTTATGAAGAAGAAATATCTGATTAAGAAATCAAGGATGCAGTTTATTTCATTTTATTATTTATGAGGTTTTTATTTTCTATTTTCTAATGTATTATGGGTATCATTTATGTAATATGGATTTCTAATACTACTAAAATGATTTGTCCTTGGGATTTGATTCCTTATAATCATGCCAATTTAATTGATAGCAGACACCTTCTCTGGGTGATCTAGGGTTGGGTCACAACATTTATGGTTAGTGGGAGTTTTAGTAGCAAATATGTGAACTATATTTATGAAAACTTAGGTGAGAGAACATAGAAATATGGTAAATTCTTAGGTTAAGTATAGAACAACATCATAAAGTTTCAGTTAGATATTTATTATGCAGTTTTATAAGCAATAAATCCCTCTCTAGAAACTACAATTTGACGTGATTTTGAAACAGATGTGTCGTGGAGTAATAACTCTGACAAGGTGTGTCAAACCTAACTCGACATAACCTGGTATACAACAATGAGCAATATTGTGCACCTGTATTGACACTCTCAGGGGATATTCTTAAGATTATTCACTTTTTCTTTACAAACCATTATTAAACAAAAGGTGTTTTAGATTAATGATAAGGTTTCATGATTTAGAAATAATATAAATGAAATTAGGGATAAACCCTAGACCAGGAAAGGACCTATGTACTAATAAATGTATGATGTATTTATATATTTGGTTATATTTAAAACCATAGTTAAAAGTCCATTTAGTTATTGATTATATTTCAAGGATGTACAACTCATTTTTTTGGAAATTATATTAACATAGTTTTAGAAAAGGTCAACCTATATGTCAGGTGACAACCCATCAAATCCATCAAGGTCTCGGTACTTGAACCCATGACCAAAGGATGATATGGGTTTAAAAACAACCACTGACCTACACAATGTCATGGATAAAAGTTCATTGTTTTTAGATGAAAAATTTGATGAATAGATAATAATGATAATATAGAAGTGTTACTTTTTTTAGTTTAGAGATTAATTTACATACCATATTAGTTTTTGAGAATAGTTAGAGACAATTAATTAGACTTTCCACTCTTTTATGGGACTAATAATCCATTAGAAAAGTATTTTAGTGCTTCAGGCATCAAAATTAATTTTTTGAAATAATTTGAAAATTGGTTAAAGTATATCCAAATATTGATATTCTATTTATAAAAATATAACAAATATGTATACATACTATGTAAATGAATACCTCAACATTAGGAAAAGAATCTTTAAACAAAAATGTTTTCCTAAAACCTTAATTTTTGTTGAACTGGTGACCTTCTAAATAATCATAGATTCATGGATTTTAGGCCCTGAACTTTCCATTGGACATTCAATTTTTTTATCGATTACCTCAATCACTCTCTATAAATATTTAAGCTTTTACTCCCAGTACGTATCTCTACTTGGTACTAATATTCTCTTACTTAGAGACCTAGTTATTTATATTGACCTTTGTAATTCACATTCTCTCTTTTATAGAGGATGTTCTACTAAACCTAATAATGATGTCAGGTTTAAAAAATAGGAAATATCAAACAAAAAATCTCCAAGATCGAGCTTAAATTATGATGACGCAATTTATTTTAGTTGGGGAGAATGTAACACCTCAGAAATTCTAAAATAGTAACTTGTATTCGATAGTGTGTATGACACACGACACTAAGCTCATAAGAGAATATAGCATCATAAGTATTTAAAATATTTACTACTTTAAATAAATTTAATATATTTTAAAGCTTGCGATTCTTGCAACACTGATTTAGCGTACATCACACACAACAATGTGTTTTCTGAATTGCTTACATTACACGAAAGACTGAGTTTGATCAAATAATAATATATTATTAAAATATTGTTATTTAATATAATAAGTTATACACGAGTCAGTATGAATATGATTAATTAAATTATGAATGTATATTTTTAACACAACTAATTCATTGGTTAAAATTAATTATAAATTAATATAAGAACCAATTGATATATAAAGGGAATATATTTATAGAAAACTATTTTTATGCTTAGAAAGATGTTTAATGCAAATAAATTATTTTAATTAAAATTAGTGGGTTATATTAAAATAATATTTATATTATGTATTCAATAAAATATATTTCATATTCATCCAATATATTTTATATAAATAAGATAAGAACAAACCAATTATTTTTCATAGAAACTTATATTTTTATTAAGGCATTTTACCCACTTTTAATAGATAACCTATTTTAAATTAAATTTTTGTAACTTTTATAGATTATATATGTTAAAATAAAAATTATATTTGAAAGAGAAACATAAAAAATATCTTAGGGTAAAGTTTGGGTATTTTTCGGTGAAGTTTTATTTTTTAATGAATAGTGAAAAATACATAATTTCTGTTCAAAAATTATTTTTCAATTCATTTATTTACAATGTAAAATTAAATTTTAAATTTGGTTTAAATTTTATTTAGATAAAACATTTATTTAATAATCAAACAGAGTTCATTTTTATCAATTTTACATTGATATTGACTATAAAAACATAGAAAACTTTTAGATGTTTTTACATTAAAAACTCATATTATTGTCCCTTCATAGGAATTTAATTTAAATTAATTTAGGCTATATATGTTATTGAAATTTATAAAAATAGATTCCATATTCAGAATCCAAATAATTTATAATGTCTAATAAAGCTATCTTAGTTTTTAACCAAAAATATTAGTGATAGTAATTATAATTAATTACAATTATTAAGGTAAAATTAATATTAATAATGGACTAAACCTTTATATTAAGGGACCAAATGACCTAGACACATGACCAAAAACCATTTTATGTCCATAAATTGGACATAAACCATCAATTATTGAGTATAATTTTGTTTTATGACTTTTTTAGTTAAAAACGTTGGTACAACAATATTTATTTTTAAAAATATGTAGTGAGTTATTTTCATACTTATTAAAAGGTCACCACCTATCCCCCATCATCTCACCTCTCAATCCCCTTGTAATATCTTAGAATTTATAAGTTTTTTTAATTATCTGGAATTATATCGAGACTACACGCTTTGACGGTACATGATTCCGAGACCCGGTGAGCCTAAAATGGAATTTTGAAATTTTTTAAGGTATGTTGGGTAAACGTGTGAGCAGGTTTTTCTAAATTTTGAACTGGTGCTTGGATCGAAATTTCAAGGGCACCTTTTAACTCTAAACATTGGTATTTTCCTAGAAAGGACTTAACATCAGCCGGAAAGGGGTGAACAGAAATGTTAATTTTCATACCTTTCGGAAAAAATAAAATAACTTTAAAAAGATATTTTATTTCTTTTCCTTAATTGAAAAGTGGTGACATGACAAAACTACAATGCAAAAACAAGGTGGCGATGAGGTGCATTAATGGAACTCATTAATGGCTCGAAAACCCATTGCCTAATGATTCTTTAATGATGCATAACAGCGACGTTGTTTCATAAATGAAACCGAATAACGACGCAACGTCACAACATAATAGAAACGATGAGAAATATTTTCTTTTTAATTGTTTTATGTGATGGTTGAACATGGATTAAAATTTTGGGATTCTATGATGAACCTCCAATGAATTTCCTCCCCAATGAAGAACGACGAATGATGGAAGGACGTCATCAAATTCGATGTACCTTGAAGAAATAAATACACCATTGAACTCTTGGAACCATGATGACAAAGTGCAATGAACTTCAAAGAGGTAGGGGTTTTATTTTGAAGTATTCGCCATTATTCATTTCTAAATGATGAACGTGGATCAACCCACGAACGTGTTGAAATGTGGGTCTCTTGTTCTAGCGAATGGGTACTCTTTTTAGGGTTCAACATTAGGACTAAATTATAATGGATTGAACATATTCCCCAAACCTCCCCCATGATTTTAAAACTACTAATGTGGAGGGAACAGACTGACATGAATAAGGCCGAAGCATGTCCGCATATGCGCTCACGATGAATGCATTTTCCAAGATGGAGGCAAGTCACATCCAAGACCATCGTGGTGATGGTGACACTATACAGATCCCGTAGCTACAGGTTGGTCAAGAAACAGACCACCAGAGTAACTTCGGTGGCTCACCGAAGGAACCATCGGTGCACCAGTGGCGGCTGCGGGCAGAGGTAGGCAGCACACCATGCTAGCAAGAGGACGCGATGGAGGGAAGGTCACGGTCTTTCAGCCGGGATAGGTGATGTACATGGTGCAAGGCGAGCGTCCCGTAGGAAGAGCAGCTCGCTCTTTGAGGGTTACATTTGGACAGAGGAGGGGATGCAGTGGCAGTTGTCGTATCCCAGACGCACACCACTGGTCGCACGTGCATTTGAACTTTATCTGGAGAGACACACCTCAAGCCATCGTGTTGGGACAGTCCCATGACCTAGTAGGTTGGACCAGCGCCGGTGAGCAGGACTCGCGTCCTTCGGGCCGGGTCAGATGAGACCGGGTCACCGGGTCACCCGACAGACTGGAACCTCAACCAAACTGGGCCGAGTCCAACAAGGACCAATGTCCAGGCCGGACCGGACCATCCCAGACCCGAACTAGGTCAGGTTGAGTAAGTCGAATTAAACCAGGGTATGTGGGACCACTGGGATGGGTTGGTCGGGCTGGTTCGATCAGGTCGGACCAGGCCCAGATGCAACCAGTCCCTGTTTACTAAAATGCTAATAACTTGCTAGCATAGCTTTCTATTGATGAGTTTTTTTTGTGGTTTTGGGACCCTCATGAGGAAATAGATCTTTTGGTATGCTATAAGATGATTGACAAGGAAGTCTAATTTCAACATATGGCTTGGGGGAGCGGTTCTCTCAGGATCAAGTGTGTAGATAAGTAGCAGCCATGTGGATCTCAGTGTCCTAGTAGACGAGCAGCCACGTGGACCTCAGTGGCCCAGTAGACCAGTAGATGTGTGGACCTCAATGGACTGATAGAGCCATGTGGACCATAGTGGCCTGAAAGACTTCAGAGACTCATCTAGGATGAGTCCCTTAACAATATGAAACATTATTCACTATAACTAATGAACCTTTCCTAATCTAGAATATACTTGGTGTGAATTTTCTTATGCTTCATGCTTGTGATTCGTCCTTATTCTTCATTCTTTTCTTTGAGAATTTCTTTTTAATATTTCCTTTCTGTTTCAAGGCCCCCTTTTGAGTATTTTAGAACTCACCCCTACACGGGCTTCACCCGCACGTGTTGTGTCTGGTGCAGACGATTGATTCTTCGATAGAGGACTTGGTGGGCTAGGACAAGGCAGGATACTGTAGGATTAGGAGGACAAGACGTACCACTTCAGCTTCTAGTAGCTATACTACTCTTACCTTCTGGTGGGGTTTTTAATGGATGACTACCCATGTCCCTTTTTACTTTCCTATTTTCAGTTCTTTTATTGGGTTTTTATTCTGGCCCATGTGTATTTAGTTGTACTTGTACTCACAACTTGTTTCAGTATACTTGTTTTCCTATTTAGGTTTGTGGGATGTGGTTGGCCATGTGTGTGTGTGTATAGGTACTCATGAAAATGCCTCCCACTTATAGGTTTATGCCTTCGGTTCTAGTCGCCATCCCCTGGCCTTCTAGAGGAGGGCTTGGGGTAGTCATGACAGGGGGCACGGGGGACAGGTCATGACAAGGTGGTATTAGAGGGTGGTCATTATATCCCAGAGATTTATAGTCCATTGTTTATGTTTTGGGTAAATAGTGTTAAATGTTTCAAGTACGAATTTTAGATTTAGGGAGTCCAGGGTTGGTGCGGAAACCGACATATCCACACACCAGAACCTTGAATTACAATTTTCGGCTCAATGCATTGAAATACTGGTTGCAAAATTGTATCATTTTGTTATTTTTTATAAGAGTAAGGTCACAAAGTATAATCTATTGGTTGTGGCCTATATTGATCTATTTCAGGATGCCTCCATGAGGATGACTAGCCAGGATTCCAATACATGGTCGGGAGGACATCTTGCCCAGTGATGAGGCATCCGTTCAAGGACCAGTTCTCGAGACAGCCCTACTGAGTTGTGCACCAGTGCTACCACTACTCGTTGGTCAGCATCTACTGGCTGAGGTATCGACAGAGGATGTGCGTAGACTTAGTAACCTACATGAGTTTTAAACACATAGACATCCCTAGTTTAGGAGAGAGAAGAATCCCCAGGTCAATGAAGATTGGTTGGAGGCAGTGACGTAGGACTTCTACATAGTGAGAAAACCGCTAGAACAGATGGTGATCTTAGCTGTGAGCCTTCTTTAGGGATCGACTGGGAGATGGTGGATTCTAACTATCTAGACACGTGATTAGAAAACCCTCACCTTGATGGACTTCTAGTGGCTTTTTTAGTAGGAGTTATTCCCATTGACTTTGTTCTTGGTGCACATTCATAAGCTGCTTTACCTTCACTAGGGAATCACAATGGTAGATGAGTACTCAGCGATGTTCAATGAGTTTTACCGCTACTCTACGGACATGGTTCGAGACCATTTATTCAAATCATGAGCCATTGAGTAGGGACTAAGGTGGGAGATCAAGGCATTGATGGTGTCTCTCAGAATCCCCATGTAGGTTGGAGTGCATGAGTGAGCTCTAACAGTAGAGATCTTCTTCGCAGAGCTGTCACCAATAGTGGGTGCCACCACTTGGCAAAAGGTAGCCGAGCCATATGTGGAAGGTATCTGACAGATGGCGCAATGGTCCAAACGAGCTAGATCATCTAGAAGATGACCCCCGAACATAGGATCAGTGGTGCGAGACTGCCCGTACAATGGGAGAAAATAGAGTAGCAGGGTGTGCTACTCATGCTGTGAACAAAGACACATGGCTTGTGAATTACCAACCCGCCAAGAATATGATTAGCAGAAGGTTGAGGTACCACCATGACAGAGGTAGTGGTTCGAGCAAGGAGGGTCGTAGGGTGGTAGATGTGTTAGGGGATCTGGCCAAGCAGTAGCCGGCGGGAAACGGTTCGAGGTACTACTGCCACCACCTCCAGGTGGTCCACCCCGACCTCAGGGAGCATGTAGACATGTATGATCTCACCTTAAGGTAGCAGATACTTATGACCACAATGATCCAGAGTGGATTCAATGTACGATCTGGGCCTTCTCCACCCTACCTATAGTTCTTATAGACACAGGTTCCAGCCACTCATTCCTTTCCATGACTCTCATTCAGAGATCAGAGATTCTAGGGGATCCATTGGCTGAATCCTTATGGCTAGAGACTCCTAGTAACAACATTGAGTCCTTATGACATCATATTGGGTATGGACTAGTTATCTACAGTCCATGCTTGGATAGACTATTTTAAGTGAAAACTGCTGTGTGTTTTTGAGGATTCGACTGAGTTTTCCTTCACCGGTGAGAAGGGAACATTTACAGCACATGATGGACTTTCTCGGAGGAGTGTGTAGCTGATCACTCATCATTTGGATAGACTCACCCTTATTGAAATGGAAGAGAGGAGTCTAGGATTTATTGTAACGGTGCCAGAGTATAGTGATTTTTTTTCTTAAGGATGTTCTTGGACTACCTCGTCACAAAGAGGTAGAATTTTTCATCAACCTATAACCTGGGATGATGACAATATCCACAGAAGAATATCATATGGCTACAACAGAGCTTCCAAAGCTGAGGGTATAGATAAGGGACATGTAAGATAAGGGGTTCATAAGGCCCAGTGTTTCCCTATGGGTTGTACTAGTGTTGTTTTCCAAGAAGGAAGACCGTAGCTTGTGGCTATGCGTGTACTTTCGGTGCCTAAACTAGGTGATCATGAAGAATAAGTATCCACTGCTGAGGATTGATGACCTCTTAAATCAGCTGAAGGGAGAGAGGTGGTTTTCGAAGTTTGACCTTAGATCAGGCTATCACCAGATTCATGTATTGGAGGAGGATGTACCGAAGACAACCTTCAGATGACGGTATGTCTACTATGAGTTCTTGTTGATGCCTTTCGGAATGACCAATTCCCCAAAAGTGTTCAAGGAACTCATCAACAAGATTTTCAAACCATAACATGATCGGTTTGTCATGGTCTTCATTGACGACATCTTTGTGTACTCGGAGTCAGAGGAGGATCGTTCTACACACATTCAGATAGTCCTAGATACACTCTAAGAGCACTATATTTATGGTAAGCTCTCGAAGTGACAGTTTTGGATTTGGGAATTCCACTTTCTGGGACATTTCATCTCAGATGCTGGAGTTGCAGTGGATCCGGCGAAGATATAGCCAGTTCATTCTTGGGAGCCACCGATGGTCATGACTAATGTGCATAGCATATTGGGGTTTTCTAGTTCCTATTGTAGGTTTCTGCCCAACTTTTCTAGAGTGGTTGAAACCTTATCGACTTTGACAAAGAAGGGACATCAGTTCGTGTAGATGGAGAAATTCCATTAGAGATTCCAGGAGCTGAGTCAGAGAGTGACTAGTGGACCCATCTTGAAATTACTAGAGGTGGGCGTTGAGTACGTAGTATTATGAAATGCATCAAGGAATGATCTAGGTTTTTTCTTGATGTAGGAGTGAGTGGTGATTGCCTATGGCTGAAAAAAGTTTAGGATTCATGAGAAGAACTATGCGACCCATGATCTGGAGTTAGCAGTAGTGGTATTTTCCTTGAATATGTTGCATCACTACTTGATGAGTGAACGATTTACAATTTATTGCAACCACAAGAGCCTCAGATATATCTTCTCCCAGAAGGACCTGAACCCGAGATAGCAGATATGGCTAGAGTTCCTCTTGGACTATGAATTTGAGATAGTCTATACTCTTGGGAAGGGGAACGTGGTAGCAGATGTGCTGATCAGGCGGACCGGTTTGCAGCTACTGAGTGAGGAGGCAGATCAGCTAGCCACGATGCATATATCATTCTTAGATGAGGAGGGAGTAGCTTACATTCTGTCAATGACTATTAATCCCCCACTATTGAAACGAGTTAGGGAGACATAGCTGGTGGATGTTGACTGTGAGGCCCGACGTAGTCAGTTATCCTCATGACAAGCTCTTGAAGAATTTTTGATAGGTGGGGAGCATATCTGTAGTACCCCCGATTTCTGGTATGTAACTCTTATATATTTATTTTAATGGTTATAAAGTTAATGCTGATGAATGAGAGAGTTGGGAGAACATGGAATGATGTTTTGAGGAAAAAGGGGAAGTCCCACGGGCGGCTAACGGTTTGTCTAAACCGTGCGGCCAAACCATGCGTAGTTGGTACTTTTTGGCAGTGGCTTCCACACCATTGGAGTATTGTTCCGGATACCATGCAAGGAGGCAGTGTGAGGGTCTGATGAGGTAGTAGCTAATGCATGGTTAGTGCACGGTTTGTCAAACTGTGCAAACTAACCATGCAGGCACATAAATAAGATCCTAAAAAAGTTAATCTCACTCGTTTTTGCCTCTAAATGGATAGTTTTTCCTCCTAAGCGGCCATAACTCGGTATTTTTTTCCTCCTTAGGCCAAATAATGTTCTCCCATAATTCTGGATGTGATCTTAAGGCTTCCCTTGGAGAATCGAAGCCGGATTCTTGTGGTATGTGATCGTTCTTCTTCGTTCTCGAACGGTTTCATAGATATACTTCTCTTATTATCTTTGTTTCTTAGATCTATGCCCATTATGGGTAGATCTAAGTGATAGTATGCCAAATATGATGATATTTGGTCGTGTTATTTCTCGGAAAATATATCTAAGGAGGGTTTTTGAAGAATCAACCTGGTTTTCTGGTATATTTTTCATTCGTTGTGGTTCTCATCAAAACCTTCAAGGTAGGAGGCTTCTTTCTTGACTCCACTTAGTAGAACTAATTGGAATGATTTCAAATTGAATGTGTGGTGTTTATTTGATTTTTATTTGGTTCTTTAACACTTGTGGGAATCCTTCTTGAGTAATGGTTGTGAAATCTGGAAAAATTCAGGATTTTGAATGAGTGCTTTGGTTCTTAATTTTAAAATAGAGATTTTAAAATGGGGATTTTCTAGAATTGTGGAACATGATAGGGATTAGTTTTTTTCAATAAAAGGGGAACGTTTTATTGAATTTAATGGTTGCTTTGAAATTTTTTGTGCATTGTTTTTTATTAAAAATTGTGTTTTATTGAAATGGGTTGACATTGATAAGGTTTGGCATTGAAATGGTTTTTATGGAAATGGTTTTCAATAAAATGTGTTTTATTGAAAGGTGTGCTTTGGCATTATTGTTGGGAATTTGTGGTGTGTGTTCATGTTTCATATATGGGGCTTAGTTAAAATATGACCTTGTGCTTAGGGCCAAAGGTTTAACGGCACATGGGAATCTTATACGTGGGGTTTGGTTGAAATATGACCTTGTGCTCAGTGCTAAAGGTTTAATGGCACATGGGAATCTCATAGAAGGGGCTTGGTTGAAATATGACCTTGTGCTCAGTTCCAAAGAGTTAATGTCACATGGGAAATAATTACCTTGTGATGACTTGGTAGATCGACAAGAAACCGCTCATGAGTATGGAACTGTCATAACGTAGCATGTGTGAATATTTGCATGGGTTTGTTGAAGGTTTGGGTATGCCAAAAAGGGATGTTGTGAAATGTTTCTAAAGCTTGTTTAGTTATTTTTTTGGAAAAATAACTTTTCGGGAAAATTGGTTTCAATTTCACTTGTATTCTTTTTGTAATGAAGGGTTTGGAAACTTGTTTATATTTAGTTATAAACTGTTTTTGAGAAACCTTTTTATATAAACTGTTTTGGTAAATTGTGTTTATAAAAAACTATTTTATATAAATGTGACTAACTTTTCTATCATAGTGGCGTGAGTGGGGAAGTCATTTGGAGAAAACCTACTGAGTATTAGTACTCACCCCCGAACTTTGGATCTTTAGTGATTTTGCAGATTTTGTATTCTATGATATAAGTAAAGGTAAAACATCTTATTCCCAGTGGTTCGTGGTGATTCTTGGGATATGTGGCAGTGCTTGGAGCATAGAGCTTGGGGTGGAGTTGTGGAGTGTGGATTGGTTTATTTTGGGTCTCTTGTTTAGTCTTCTGCTTAGTACTCATATATCATGTTGGATTGTATTTGTTTTGGGTTATATTGTAGAAAAACTTGGTTGTCTTGTGGGAATACATTCTTGAATGTTTTATTGACATGCATCATATAGTGGTTGTTTGTGGATGGTTTGGTTGGGTTTTTTCTTACAGGAAAATCGTTCCCCAATTTTTTCTCAAAGCCCTATGCATTTAATGCCAGCCTTTGGCACCTTGGGAACATCGCTTAAGTCCATGTAAACCTCACCGCTTCCTCAAGACAATGAGGTAAGGGTGGGGTGTTACACTGTCATCCTTTTAAGTGGGCGCACTAATGTACTAGTGGTGTTGTGGGAGGAGGTGATGAGGGTGTTCTATACATCCCCCTTGGTGGAACATCATGGAGTGGAAATGATGTACTAGGACCTCTAACATCATTATTGGTGGACAAGAATAAAGAAAGAACTAGCCAAGTTTGTCTCAGGATGCCTCACTTTTCCACAAGTGAAGGCTAAGCATCAGGTTCCAGCAGGGTTGGCTCAACCACTTGAGGTACTGGAGTAGAAATAGAATGGTATCTTGATGGAATTCATGATAGGGTTACCACATACATCCAGAGGCCATGATTCCATCTCGGTGATCATTGACCAACTTACCAAATTAGCTCACTTCCTACCCATTCGATTGCAGATACTGGTAGAGGGCTTGGGATGCCTTTACATCGAGGAGATTCTACAGCTTCACGGGGTTCCTTCGATGATCGTCTCAGACTATGATACATGATTTACATCTTATCTGTGGAAGGGATCATAGGAGGTGTTCAGGAGTCAGCTGCGCATGAGTCCAACTTTTGATCCCCAAACGGATGGTCAGACAGAGCTGACCATACAGATCATGGAGGAAATGCTTCATAATAGCATCCTAGATTTTGGTTGTAGTTGGGAGGACTACCTTCCACTAGTAGAGTTTTCATACAAAAAAATCTATCAGTACACCCTTGGCATGACACCATTCATGTCCGTGTATGGGCGGCCATATAGATCACCTCTATGTCGGATATACCTAGGGGAGTCGACACTCATGGGTCCATAATTGATACGGGATATCACTGAGAAGGTGCAGGTCATCTAGGAGCAGATTAGTACTACACAGAGTAGAAAGAAGTCTTATGCTAATAGAAGATGGAGAACCTTGGAGTTCGAGGAGGGATACCATGTGTTCCTTCAGGACTCATGCCAACGAGGATTGCAGAGATTTGGATGGGGCAGTAAGCAATCTCTGAGGTTCATCAGACCTTTTCAGATCCTGAGAAGATTTGGCGAGGTGGCATACTACATAACTGTTCCCCCATTGATACACCGGGTGCATGATGTTTTCCACGTGTTGCAGTTGCGGAGATACGTGCATGATCCATCACACGTCATCGACTGGGGAGAGCTGGACATTGGTGATGGAGAGAAATTTGTAGAGTTACCAGTGGAGATATCGGATCAACAAGAGTGGGTTCTTTGTGGGAGATCAATTCTTCTAGTGTGTTTTTAGTGGTAGTAAGAGAATGTTAAGGAGATAACATGGGAGCGAGAGGCTCAGATTCGTGCTTAGTACCCCCATTTGTTTGATTATCACTTGTTTTGGTTTTCTAGGATGTAAAGAACTATGTTGGGGAGAATGTAATGTCTTGGAATTTCCATTTAATTTTTCTTAATTATATGGAATTATTTAGAGACTAAACGCACTGACGGAACATGATTCCCAGGCCCGGTGAGCCCACAATGGAATTTTGAACTTTTTTATGGCGCGTTCAGCAAACACGTGAGTAGGTTTTTCTAACTTTTGAACTGTTGATCGAATCAAAAATCTGAGGTCATATTTGAACTTAGAATGCTGGGATTCACCTAGGAAGGACTTAAATTCAGTCCGCATGGGCCGAATGGAAATATTATTTATCAAACCTTTCAGAAATAAATAAAATAACTTTAAAAAGTTATTTTATTTCTTTTCCTCAACTGACAAGCGGAAAAACGACAATGATGTAATGAAAAAACGAGGTGACTATGAGGCACATTAATGGAACTCATTAATGGCTCAAAAATATGCAACGTAATGATTATTTAATGACACATAATAGCGATGATGTTTCATAAATGAAATAGTGGAATGATGTGACGTTTCAACGTAACAGAAACACTATGACATGTATTTTTTAATAGTATTATGCCTTGGTGGAATGATAATTTAACTATGAGGATTCTCTAACAAACCTACAAAAGATTTCCTCCCCAATGAAGAACGATGAATGCCAGTGGGACGTCATCGACTTCGAAGTACATCAGAGAATGATGAACACCATCGACCTCTTGGACCCTTGAGGATGAAGCACAAAGAGCGTCAACAAGGCATGGATTTTATTTTGATGTCTTCCCCATCCTTTATTTCTAAAAGATGAATTTAGATCAACCCATGAAGAGGTTGATTTGCGGTTTGATCTTTTTTGCAGGAGGGTACACTTTTTGGGGTTAAAAATTGGGACTAAATTATCATGATTTGAACATCTTTCTTGAACCTCACCCCCAGTTTTAAAACTTCTAACATAAGGGTGTGGGATGACACAAACAAGGTCCGATCCCCTCCACATGTGTGCTCATTGTGAACAGAATATCCAAGATGGAGGCATGGTGCATCAGAGACCATTGTAGTGATGGTGAAACCCTACAGACCCCGTAGGCGTAGGATGATCAAGAAATAGACCACCAGAGCAACTCTGACGGCCCGCAGAAGGAATTGTCGATGCACCGATGCCTGGTGGCGGTGGCTATGGGCAGAGAGAGGAGGCACGCCAAAACCAGTAGGTAGTGGAGACAGGGAAGACCGACATCAACCGGTGCCGTGTCGAGGCGGCGGCCTGTGTTCAGGCCTCCCGAGCGACATGGCATGTTGCGGTTGCTCGACTATGGCAGATGGGAGGTCGCGACTTGTTGGACGGGTGGCGGGTGCTGTGTACCGAGCGCAGACCCCCAACTGCACGTACAACCAGGCTTTAGCCGGCGGGCTGGGCCCCCAACCTTTGGCCTGGCCCGATCCCGTGCCCAGTGGGATAGACCCACGGTAGCTGGTCGGACCCACACCCAATAGGCTAGACCTGCACCCATCGAGATGGGACAGATGATAATGGGACACTGGGCGACCAGGGAGGTTGGAGCCTCGACCAAACCAGACCGAGTCCAGTGAGGCCCATTAGGTTTGGACCACTGGCCAGACCAGACCGGACCGGCCCAAACCCAAATCGGACCAGGTCGAGTTAATTGAATTAAACCGGGGTATGTGGGACCCCCAAGATTGGTGGGTTGGGTCAGTACAACTAGGCCAGACCGACCCAAATTCAACCGGACCCTATTTACTAAAACACTATTAACTTACAAACTATCATTTGATTGAAGAGCCTTTGTGGCATTAGGACCCTCCCGATGAGGCAGTTCTTTTTCTATTCTCTAAGGATACTTCCAAGGAAGCTGAATTTCAACGTATGGCTTGGGAGAGCATTTCTCCCATGATCAATCTTGCAGACGAGCAGTAGTAGTGTGGAACTTAGTGGCACGACAGACGAGTAGTCGTATAGACCTCAGTGTCCAGACAGACCAGCATATGTGTGGACCTCAGTGGCCCAATAGAGCCATGTGGACCTCAGTGGCCAATCAGATGAGTATTAGTCATGTGGAACTCAGTGGCCCAACATACTTTACCAACTCATTAGGGATGAGTCCCTAAACAATACGAAACATTATTCATTATAACTGATGAACATTTCCTACTCTATAATATACCTGGCATGAGATGTCTTGTGCTTTGTTCTTTTTCTTCATGATTATGCTTTGTGATTTTCTTTGAGGATTGCATTGTGTTATTTCCTCTGTGTTTCAGGATCCCCAAATTCATATTTTTTTACCCACCCCTACATGGGTTTCACCTGTATATGTTGTGTATGATGAAGATGATCGATGATTCGACGGAGGACCTGGTGCCTAGGACCAAGCGGGGCCCAGTAGGATCATAGAAATAGGATGTACCACTTAGACTTCCTGTAGCTACACAACTCTTACCATCAAGTGTTTTTTTTCAATGGATGGTTACCTGATTCCCTTTGTACTTTCTTGTTTTTAGTTCTTTTGTTGGGTTTGTATTATGTCCCACTTGTTTTCAGTTGAAATTGTACTCAGCACATGTTTCAGTATACTTGTTTTCCCCTTTCAATTTCTGGGACATGGTTAGGCATGTGTGTGTTTACAGGTACTCAGGAAAATTCCTGCCACTAGCAGATTGACGCCTTCAGTGCAAGTCACAAACATGTGGCCTTCAGGTGGCGGGCTTGGGGTAGTCATGACACGGGCCTCGGGGGATGGGTCACGAAAACAAATTTCCTCGACCAATATCTTCCCAAATATCTCATAAAAATACCACCCTTAATCCTAGAAGCCTCACCTTGGGAAGGAATAAATTTAAGGAAGCCATTTGGTTCAATCCAAAAGTAGTTAACCGATTAAGAGGTAACATATTTCCTTAATCTCTTTAGTTTTATTTCAATTATACACCCCTAAAATATTATTATTAAATTCTCAAATAAACAAAACACCTCCAATATACTAGGATATTTTTTGATATGGGTTATACCTACACTTACAAACACTTCCATCTTACGGGTAATGAAAATATTGTTTATGTGTATGACGAATTACCGCCTCAAGAAACAATGATTTTTCATTTTCATTTATCACATTAAATGGTTTGGAATTATGATGGAAAATATATTTCTATTTGTTATATATGATATTTATAATGTATTTATATTTAATGAATTATTTTATAACACATATTTTCATGCAATCCATTTTATGGGAATATGATTACATCTTTTGTAGAAATGTGGAATACTGCCCCCTCAAAGCGATGTGACTTATTCACACTATACATGGAACATATAAATTATAGTTTTAATAAAACTATGTAACATATATGACATATATATGACACTATAATTATAATATACTCATACACATATATCATTTTATTTTCATTCTTTTAATATGACAAATAAGTGGAAATAATGTTCATGCGTACGTATGACCTACTATCTCTAAGAACGGTGAACATCATTTCATATCTACAATCCTGATAGATTATTCTAAATACATATATAATGAATATATATGATGTTAAATCATAGTTTAAATTCTAAATATTAGGAAACCATTATCCAATTAATAATAGCAACACATAACAAGTCAAAACATACTCGAGAAAACTAGGAAATTAACAATTGAAAGAGTTAAATTAATGAAAGGTTATTATCCAATTGATAATAAGATATTATTAATGAAAGTTTATAGTCATGATGATTGTATCACAAAGAGGGAGAGGAGGTGAATTAGTGATTATTTTTCTTTTATGTGTATTTTTAATTGAAACAACCTTCACCTCTTATAAAAGATTCTATTCCCTACTGAAAACAAATCAAACACACATCCACAAGAACATAAGTATCTATAAGTTTCACTATTCAATAAGAAGAGCAATATCCTTGTTATGGTATGGAAATGATCTAATACCATAAAATACAGTAGAAAAAGAATCCCTGGATTGGAACGAGCATTATATACCCTTTCACTCGTGGAGCACTACATACACAATACCAATTGTGTGTGTGCACCCTCTTAGAAAAAATAAGGTAACAAAAAATTTATGTAACAAATCTTGTTACTTGTGCTTTTTTTTCAAATCAAAAAATGTATTCAATTGAAAAAACTTCTTCAATTTCTTACCTAGAATATGGTAAGAACTTCTTTGACATTCTTATTCTGATTTTCCTAGTTTGATTCCCCTATGTATGATTCTGCCTAATACGATTCTTCTCAGTATGAAACATCACGATACAATTCTCCCCAATATGAAAAATATATATCTTTGATATCATATGATAGATATAAATTTGAACTACTTCAATTAAGAGTATGAAAATACTTGTATGATACTCCCTGTATGAATCTTCCTCAGTTTGAAAATATCAGTACAAAAAATCCCAAATATGATTATCCATATTGATATGATGATCAACTAAATAGGATTGATAAGAAAAATATAGTAATCGACTGAGTATGATAAAAACAGAGTACGATGATTATCTAAATAAAATTTTGTGATCTTGTCTCTTATCTTTCACTTAAATCCATTAAAATTTCTTCAATATAAGTGAATACAAAAAACTTCTTCTTCACTATAAAACTCATTGCTTCTATCTCATGAATAGTATATTAGGCATCAGAAAAGTACAATGTACTTTTCTTCTTTTAAAGGTGACCCTTGAGTGGATTTGGTGTGAATCCCACAAAATTTATATCATAATCAAATTCACCATAATCATAATTTATCCTAAAAAAATGGGTAAATTTTTACTTCTTTAACTCTTATCAAAGCTTCTTGATTCTTATAAAATCTTTAATTCTTCTTCAGACATTCATTTAAATAGAAAATCACATTTAAATTCATGAGTCTGAATTTTTTAATCTAATTTCTTTGAAATGATTCTCTATACCAAGTGTAATAAAATGTATGAAGAAATGGATATCACTTATGAATGATGAATATGATTATTCATTTGAAATTCAAGCTCCCTCCTGATAACTCATTCATAAATAATCTCTTTTAGACAAATTTAAATTCTTCACTTATTCTCCTGGCCTATTTGGAAGCCTAAAATGTAATTCAACCCTTTTGAAATGGTTTACTACATTATTTGTTTCATACTATCTTTATCTTTTCACTCATCAGCCTCAAGAAATTCCTTATCTGAATATGATCACACTAGGTATGATATTTTTCTTCTTAAGCTTGAGTATGATCATCTTGGGTAAAAAAGTTTTCCTATGAATACTATGGATGATTGGATGTTATAGTGCCTTAGTACAATAATTCCAGCTATGATCATTCTGTTTACGATTCTCATCACTTCTTTCTTTACTTCTCAGCCCAAATCCAATTTCCATGAGTACGATCACCGTAGATGTGATTATCATAGGTATGATCTCTTAAGTATGATTCCCAACAACCTTTTATTTTCAAAAAACATTCGATCTAAATATATTTCAGTCCCCCTTTCTTTCACCAATCGTTCATCATATATTATCTAATTAACTTATGATTTATGAAATATGAATCATCCAAGCATAATAACATTTATTTAATCATAGTCATAGAGACTGCAATTATCCATAAAAAACCCACTTCATTTACAATGAATTCAGAGTGAATCTGATGAAAATTTACTTCCAATAAGATACATTCTCCATGCAACCGATTATCTCATTCTAGAAAATTATCAATTATTCATTACAACCTTTTCAAATACCGAACTCTAGGTGAGTCCAATTAGAACTATTTCTTCCAAAAATCTTATTCTCATTATGATGGATAGAGTGAGTCTAATTTTTTTGAAAACATGAGTTTGATTATTGTGAAAACATTTATCAATACGATTCTCACAAAAAAAGTGTGGTGATTTCCCTTTCATATTAAACTTCCTTAACAAAACAAAGCCTTATTTTACAACACAAGACATATTTTGAAAATAACCACCTTCATCTTAAGCTTGGTCATGACATTCTCCCCTTTTGTATTTTGATGTCAACCAAGTTCCATAAATCCCTAATCTTTGTATCCTAAAGAAATAGATTACTTATCAATAACTCTAATCCTACATGAGCTAAATCATTGTAAGAAACCAGAATCATTGATAAAAAACCATGATGTCAAAAAATAGTGACCATGACAACCATTTTCTTTTACCTTACTCATATCTTCTTCGAACTCAAATTTTATTCATCCTACCTATAATACAATAAAAATTTATTTTCCTACAACCACATCAATAAACAGTTATAATAGTTAACTCATAAAACAATATTGAAATCACGAATTACCCACAACTCCATTGTTTTACATGAAATACATTGATTTATGAAAAAATTATACCCCTTGAAAATACAATCCAAAGGTAAGATGAGGGAGGTGAAAAAACACATAACTCAACCATGAAGAGTAATAGGGTGAACACCAATGTTAAACCTCAATTTAGAGAGGGATTCCTCTGGTAAAGGTTTTATTAATATGTCAGCAACTTGTTCTGATGTTGGAACGTAATCTATAATCAAATAATTATTTTCCACATTCTATTTGATGAAATTTTATTTCATATCAATATGTTTCGAATGATAATATCGAACATGATTCTTGATGAGATTGATTTTTCTTTGATTATCAGTACCTAAGAGCAAGGGAAACATCACTTCAACATGTAAATCTTCTAATTGAGTTTTCATCCACATATATTTATTTCTGTCTTGAGTGGAGGAAACATACTCATATTCAGCCATACCGAGACATATCGAATTTTGTCTCTTTGAATGCCAACTAACATAATTATTTTCTATAATGAGTACTCCACCATATGTAGATATTCTACCCTCAACATTTCCTACCCAATCGGTATCTGAATACCCAAAAAATTCAATACCATCTGAGCTTCCATACATGATTCTGAATTATATTGTGACTTTGATGTATCTATGAATTGTTTTTATAGCAAGTAAATGTGATTCTTTTGGATACTCTAAAATCTTTTCCATAAGGCAAAATTATAAACAATGTCAGGTCTTGATGCAGTCAAATACAATAAAATTCCAATAAACTTTAAAAAATATTAATGATAAACGTCCTTTCCTTCTCTATATTTAGACAACTTTTTTTCCCACTGATATTGGTGTGGAAACATGTTTTGAGTTTTCCATATCGAACCTCTTAAAAATTCACTTTGCATACTTTTCTTGATAATGAAAAATGTATCCCTTAATTTGATGTATTTGTAAAATAAGAAGGAATTTCATTTACAACAACATGGAAGTTTATAATAACTTTTTCATTTCTTTATAAAACCCTTCACAACTTCTTTCCCCATTCCAATGAAATATAATTTCATTAACATAAACAATTACAATTAGGGAATACACTTGACTTTCTATAATTTATGGATTTCTATCCACTATTCAATTATTCAGTTTCATATTCCATAAGAATGTATCCAATTTTCAATACCATTCCATCAAGATCTTATTTTATGGTATAAGAATCCATTTACAATCTACACACATAACTTTCATCTTTCTAACAAAAAATCCACATGGTTATTCGATTTAAACATTAACTTCATGTTATATATTTAAGATTAATTATTTAACCTTAATTTGAATGATCTTATAACCTCATTTTTCATAAATAGTAAAAAATATTCTAATTGTTTCAAGTATTTAAAATGCATAAAAAGTTTAATCAAAGTTAATACCTTCAATTTGTGAATACCCTTTTCACACAAATCTTTCTTTGTTTCATATCACTTAACATTATTCATTCATCTTGTTCCTAGAAACAAATTTTGTGACATTGATGTTTTTGTTTTATGGATTGGGTATTTGTTCACATGTATCATTCTTTTAAATTTGATCCAACTCTTCATTCATGGCCTGAACCCATTCCGGATTCTGAAAATATTCTTTCACATCTTTCAGATCCACTTTTTGAATTCAAAGAAGTATGTGTACTAGCATTGATTGTTCTTCTTGTTTTAACCTTATGGTGTTTATCAATAATTATATTATGAGATTCCACTTACTTCAGAATCCTTGTATGATATTTCTAAATATATTCCTCATCACTTGAAACAGTTGAGTCTAATTATTATTTATTAGTAATACAATTTTCTATATCCTTATCAGATTTTCTTTTTCAAACCATATTTCTCATATTTCTCATCTACTTGAGTGTGTTTATATTTCTCTAACTTTTCAATCGATTTTACATCAATTGATTCAAAAATTATTCCAGTTTTTTTGTTGAAATATTTATATCCTCTTCCTCCAGGATCATAGCCAATAATGATTCCATCTTCACCTTTCTTATCAAACTCTCCACAGTTTCCACCTTTCTTATTTATAATACATGGACTCCCAAAAAATCTTTAGCGTTTCAAAATTAGAGTTTTTCCATAAAAGAATTCATATTGAGTCATATATTATTGAGTCCTTTAGAAATAAAGCTTCTAGATATAAATAGCAGTACTCATGGATTTCCTCCAAAAGTAATGAGAGATACTATGTTCAAGTAACACAGTTCTTCCCATTTCCACCATACTTATATTATTTCTTTCCCAAAACCCATTTATTTGAATAGTGTATGGGGAACTATAATAATTACCAATTTCATGATTCTCAATATATCCTTTTAATTCATTACTTATGTATTCACCACCATTATCTATTCTCAACTTCTTCATGGATCACTCACATTATTTCCCATATTTTCTTCTAAAAAATTTAATATTTTTCAAATAATATGATTAATTTTTCCTATACATAACACAGGTAATGAGAGTAAAATCATAAATGAAGGTGATAAATTACTTATCTCCATTTATTTACTATTTTATCATTGGACCATAAATGTAGGAATGAATTAGCTCCAGGGTTTCTCTTGATCAAATTTCAACATTCTTATGAACGACATTTGTAATCTTTCCTTTCTGAAAAATAGTACAACACCAATCTCTTCTTCTTAGTAAACAAAGAATGTATCATCCACTACCTATTTTAGATAACTTTCTCATGTATCTTTTACACATGTTTCCTATGATTTTATGCTAAAATGGATACTCTTCCACCATACCCATGTAAAAAGAGTTTTTTATTTCACCAATTTGAAAAGAAATTCCTTTTATACATTGGCCTCTTGTTAAAATTTCTTCATCTTCTTCTTTTTCACAAAAAACACATATTTTCTAAAGATAAACTTGTTTCCCTCTTCACATAATTTTGAAAAACTTAGAAAATTGTGTTTCATCCCATCAACATACAAATATTACTTGGATTTCATTTACTCTTTCCCAATGATGGCTGATCTAACACATTTAATTTTCAAGGATTCATCATTTCCAAATTTCACTTTTCCTTCTTTAAAATTTTTCAAATCCTTCAAAAATTCCAAATATTCTATCATATGAGAAGAATAACCACTGTTAATTATCCAATTTCTTTATCCTTTTGTAGCTTTCAATGTTGAAGAAAAATAAGAGATTTTATTTCTTCCTTTTCTTTCTTAATCTTCATCTTTGAATGATTGTTAAGAATATTCTGATGTGGCGATAAAAAAACTAGACATCCTTTTTAAAGGCTTCTAAGTTGTTCATATATTCCACAAATAGTTTCCAAAGTTTGGAACAAATTTTCAATGATTACTCCACCTTTCTTAGGTTTCTTCAAAACAACCTTCTCAGACTTCTTATTTTGAGGGAATTGACTCGCCCTAGTCCTTTAACTTTCATACCCTGTTAAATGATAATAATAATGTACTTTGTTAAGCCAACACATATTTTACTTATGTACGAATCCACCACAATGACAACAATAACCATAAAATGTGTATTTTCCACAGAATCTTCTATACAGTCTGGAATTGTGAATATGTATCTCAGCCAAAATCATCAATTTCTTTTCTAAGCCAAAAACCTTTCTATTATCAATTTGAGTATTAATTTTATTTTCTTCTTTATCAGAGCTAAATGTATTTAAAACTTTTTTTGACTCATATTGTTTCATAACATTTTTAGACTGTGGTTTCATTAATACTTCTAAAAACATGACTTTGTTGGTTTTGGACACATACATAAACTTCCCATAATTATTCACTTCAATACCAATTCCGTATTTATTCTCACCATTGAAGTTATCTTTTGTTGAACCTTCTCTAGTTTCTCATTCTGAGATATTTCACCGACATCAATAATAGTGTTTTGAAAACTTGTATTTTTATTTTCATCTTTAAAATGTTTTTTAGACAAGTTCAAACTCTTCTTCTTTTGTTTTTAGATTCATCTCTAGATACTCATTATTATTATTTTATTTTTCAAGATATTTCATCATGTCATCAATTTATTTTATTATCCTTACATTCTCATTAGCAAAAATTCCTAAGTGCTTGTTTAGGAATATTATTCTTCCATTTTTTTCCTCACAAGCCTTCAAATATTTCTCAGACATTCATTCAACTATTCTTTCAAATGATGTTCATGTTTGGATTCTTCTTCTTCATAACTAAAAATTTAGAATTCTTTGTCATTAACTATTACAATAAAAGTATTTTCAATACCATATTCCACAAACTTTTCAGATTCAACATCACTTCCTTATTCTTATTAATATTTAGATAAACATATTATTCTTTTAGAACTGAATAATATAATTTCTTTTCCTTTGGAATACAATTTCCATCTTTCACTTAATTTCTTCCATGATTTTCTTGGATTTCTTTCTTCCTCTTGTTCACTTTCCTCTTATTTCATTATTTGGGGAAATTTTTTAGCAAAGTTCCCAACATCTCCACATTCAAAAAATTTCCATGGAAGGTTCCCTTTATATTTCCCAATACCTCTTTTCAAATTTTTATAAAATAAGGGTAAAATATTGTTAATATTTTTAAATACATCATTTTGAAAGAAAAAAATCACCAGAATAATCTCCAATAAGAATTTTATTTGTCTTTTCATTCTTTTTGTCATTGAAATAAATTTCTCTATAAACCTTTTCATTGATTTTCATATATTTCATCCTTATCATTTCATATGTAATGAGAGTGCTATGAAAATCATCAAGAGATTATGTTTCAAGATCTTGGTGTTTCAGTGAAGAAAATTTTCCATAAAACTTGTAATGAAGGATTTATAAAACCTTTTCAACCATTGTAGAATAATGTAACTTTTCACCAAGACATTTGATATTACTCAAAATTTCATTTACCCTAGTAATGACGTACCCAACAGATTCATGCTCACTCATCTTTAAATCTTAATATTTAAAAATGTAGATTTTTATCATTTATTTATTCACTTTTGCATTGCCTTTGTATATATTTTTCAATTTATCCCATATACCTTTGGATGTGGAAACACCATTAAATATTAAGAATTGGATTTTAGAATGTGATGATAATATAGAATTATTGGTCCTTCAATCATTCTCAATATTGTTCTTATCAACAGATATAAGAGGATCTTTAAAATAAATAAGAGGAAACCCATCTATTGCTGCATCAAGAATATCATATTCAATAGACATAAGATAAAAAAATATTATATCTTTATATATATGATAATTATTTCAATCTATGACTAGAATACCTTTTTTTTTACACAATTCAAATTCCACATTATTAAAGGATAAGTGAAGGGAACCTATGCCCTAATACCAATTGAAAGTTCCCAGTCAGGGTGATTGTATCACTGAGAAGGGGAAGGGGTAAATCAGTGGTAATTTTTATTTTATGTTTCATTTCAATTGAAACTAAATTCTCCTCCTATAAAAGATTTTATTCCCTCCGGAAAAAAATCAATCACACATCCACAAGAACACATGTATTTACAAGGTTTAGTATTCAATAAAAATATCTACGTCCTTGGTATGGTAAAAATTGATCCAATACTACACAATCCAATAAAACATTTTCCTTGGATTATAATGAGTAGGATATAACCTTTCACTCATGTAGCACTATGTAAATAATTCCAGTAGTGCATGTGCACCCTCTTAGCACAAATAGGGTAATAAAAAATTTAGGTAACAACTTATGTTACCTATGCCTCTTTTCAAATCCATAAATGTATTCAATTGAAAACAATTCTGCAATTTATTTTTCAAAAGATGGTAATAAATTCAAGTAATTTGTTATGAAAAACCCAATTCGATTTCCCAGTCCAATTCCTCTGAGTTCGATTCTCCCTGATACATTTCTTCTCAATATGATACTTCATTGTACGATTCTCCCCAGTAAAAAAAAATAGCATTGATAGTATATAGTAGAGATGAATCTATAGCAATTCAATTATAAGTACATAAAAATTAGTACGACACTCCCCGTATGATTCTTTCTCATTTTGAAAATCATAGTATGGAATTCCCAAATCCGATTACCCATCCCAATATGATGATCTTCTGAATACGATTGACATTCCAAATATAATAATTAGTTGAGTATGATAAACATTGAGTATGATGATCAGTTGAATACAATTTTATGATCTTGTCTCTCCTCTTTATCTATGATCCATCAAAACAAATTCATTACTAGTGAATACATAAACTTTTTATTCTCTCTAAAATTCGTAGCATCTCTATCATGAATAGTACACCGATCATCTGAAAAGTACAATATACTTGTCACCTTTCATAGGTGTCCCTTTAGTTCCTTTGGCAGGAACCCCAACAAATTTCCCACTTAGTCAAATTCACCATAATCTCAATTCGTCCAAAAAACATGGGTGAATTTTGACTTTTTCAACTCTTCTTAAAGCTTCTCGATTCCTCTATAATCTTCACTTCTTCTTCAAAATTTCGTTTCAATGGATATCCTAATTTCTGTTCAAGAGTAGGATTTTTTGAATTAAATTTCTTCAAAACATTGCTCAGTACCAATATTGATAAAGTTTATGAAGAAATAGATATCACTTTGGAATGTTGAATACAATTTTTCATTTGAATTCCGAGCCCCTTTTTGATAACTCACTCAAAAATCACCGCTTTTAGATCACTTTTACTTATTCACTTATTCTATTGACCCAATTGGAATCCTAAAAATTCATTAAGCAATTTTGAAAGGGTTGAATACATTTTTGATCTTATTCTCTCCTTCTCTTTTCATTCACCGACCTCAAGAAATTCCTTCCCGGAATACGATCACACCGGGTATGATCTTTTTCTTCCTAATCCTGAGTATGATCGTCCTCGGTAAGAAAGTTTTCTAATGAATATGATGGATGATCGGATGTTACACTACATGAGTACAGTGTTTCTAGGAATGATCATTCTGATTACAATCCTCAACACTTTATTTCTTTCCTTCTCATCCCAAGTCCAATTTCCATGAGTATGATCTGTCTGGATACGATTATCCTGGGTACAATCTCTTAAGTACGATTCCCACTATAATTTTCTTTTCATAATATAACCAAACAAATTTATTTTCACCCCACCTTTATTTCACCATGCATGCATCATATAATCTCCAATTAACATATGATTTACAAAATATTAATCAGAAAATCACCAACACATTTATTTAATTATAGCCATAGACTTCGATTCTCCATCAAAACAACAACTTATTTTAAACAAAATTTAGAGAGAATATGATGAACATTTTCTTTTAACAATATAAATTCTCTGTAGAGACCCGAAGCCTGACTTACATGGAATTTACATTACTTTTGCGGAATACTTAGTACATAACAAAAACACACACACAAGGATCGTAATAGTTTAGTGTCTTTGGAACTCGGAATAAAATCTTCTAATCGTGGTGAAAGATCTTCAACATCTCACATAAAGATCATCCATTTTTTTACCTAAAACCTTTCTTTATATCCTGGGTAAAAGAAAACATAAGAGGGTGAGCTCAAATGCTCAGTAAGGGTAAACAAAAGAAAAATCCATCACATCATATTCATAAGAACATAACTTTTGGAAATATTAACCTGCAAAAGAGAGCATAATTTCATAACATGGGATAAATCATAGTAGTGAAATGAAATCCCAATAATCATAACATAAAACATGAAACTTTGTGGAATACACACATAATCATAGAGAATCATTTCTTGTTAGTCAAGACTCATTTCCAAGACTATCTTAGTGGACAAAGTCCCTTTCTGAATCGAGTAACCCTCGTTTCAGTCCTGTTTCACTGAACCGGTATAACCTACCGTTCCAGCCCTGTCTATCTCATGAGATATAAAATCTTTACCCAATGGATTGGAGGGAGATATAGGTCCCACCCATCTTATAATGAATCCTTTCTTATGTGTGCCACATAATCATAAACCATACATCATAGCGTAACCCATGTAATAAAAATGGAATTCTTAAACAACATGACATCGTAAAACAATTCATATAAGATAAAGTAATTCATAAAAATATTTCCATCACAACATAATCAAATCCATGTAATAATAGGGGTAAAAACAGAACCCTTTTATTATCTTAGAGGGAAAATAATTTTGATAAAATACTTGAACTCCATTCTTGAAGAAAATATCCTTTTTACTTTAAAAAACATTTTTCCTTTCAAAACATGTCATACGACATTAAAATAAAAGAAGATGATTAAAAATAAACTTGAAAACTTGTAAAGGATTCTTCTTGGAAATAATGTTTTAAAAATCCATTCATGACGTATAAGTTAAAAAAACATTCTTCGTACTTTTTTCAGAAAAGTCAAAAAGTACATCGTACGAAAAACGACAAAAGATTCCTTTCATATCTTTTACTAAAAATTCACTGAAGGGTAAAATTGGACTTAAACAATTGTAGGTGGATGGAAATAATATTACTTGAGGAAACATGGATTTGGATGACAAAATACACCCCAGTAAATACTAAAGTATAAACAATCTCGGATAAAAATGAGATTGTGATATTTCCCTTACCTTAGGTCTGATTTGCTTCGTAAGTGTCCGAACCTCCTGTATAATGATTTAAATAATGTCATTTACTTATTACAGAATCATATTTATTGTTATGATATCATATATAGTTCACTTATGAATTTATATTACCCGTTCTTTTGTAAATTCCATGATAAAGAGCGTTTTGGGTAAAATTGTTTCATTTGTCATCCGTGTTTTGACTTGTAATTATTCATATGATTACTTAGATCATGATTAATAAATTCCAGAACATAAAACATGATTTATATATATATATATATATTCAGGATATACATATATATAATAAATCATTAAAGGGAAAGAAATACACCGTTCATGGAGACGGTAGTCCGTACGTACGCATGAACGCTGTTTTCGTTTCCTTATTGAATTGAATGGAATTAAGTAGATGACATTCATATATATACACATAAATCCAGTATCATTGTTATGTAATATATTTAATTATTACTTATTATATATACTTTATAATCATTCATGAATGGTTTAAAGCGGAGAATGAATCTCATCGCGTCGTGGAGACGGTATTCCGTACGTACGCACGCGCGGTGATTTCATTTTTCCGTAGGATGGATAGAAGGTGAATTAGGGTTGTTTCATATTTATAATAACATATCAGTATGTAAGTAATACTGATGTTATTACTTTTTCATGAAACAACTAATGAAGAATAAGTTTAAGAAGAAAGAAATTGAAAAGATCGGTAATGGATATTACCTCTTCTTTGAAACGCCTCTTTGAATCCTCCACTTAGGGAACTAAGATTGGTCTTTGAAGAAGACCAGGACCTCTAGTATTATTCTAGGGAAGTGGAGAAGGGATTTTGGCAGGGGTTGGCCGAGATTGAGTGCTCAAATTGGTGTGAGGAGGAGGGGGAGGAGGTGCCCTTTTATAAGGGAGGAGAGGGGCACCTTAGGAATATCTCAAAATATTATTTTATATTAAGGTCAAATTTGGTTTATAATGGTTCCAAATGGTCTTATTTCTAAGATAAAGTGGGGATGGGTCGAAATCCTATCAACCAATAGGATTTAGACAAGTTTAGGGTATTATTTTAACCTTATCAATTAGATTTAACACTAAGTTAAATAATTTAACTTTTACCGTGTCTTTTGGTTTTCTTTCACTATATGGTTAATACACTTACTATAACATGCCAAAAGAACCCCAAATTGTTTATTATTAATATATATATCCTTATCTAAGTCATTTGGCCTAACCTTAGATTTTTAGGAATAAAATAACAATTAGTAATATAATATTTGATTTAAAAACTATTTTGTGTCAATTTTGACACTATTTGATATATGATTTTTGTGAAAGTCATAACAGAATTATATGTTCGAACCAAGTTGATTAAATCAACCCTAATATATCATAGTAACCTAGAAAATTATTGGAATTCATAAAAAGTCTCAAATTACATTTATTTTGGTGTTTATAACATCAATTATGTCAATATTTGATTAATAAGATAATTACTGCATCATCATTGTGTCATAAATAAATTAAAATTATTTAATGTATAAAATTTATAAATAAAATACCATTATATAGGAAATCTTTTTAGCTTTCTAATGAATATTTATAGTCTAATTTATCTTATGTATAACCCCATATTAAAAATGATTTACTTATTAAACTTTGATTTTAACTATTTTAACCCTTCTTTAAATAAATTAATAATAAATGTCCTAATCTAATCCAAGTGGGCCTAAATGATAATATTTTACACTTAAGGTTGTTTTTGGTCTAGATACACTTGTCCAATAGAATTAGGACATGTGTTAGGGTAATATTAATATCATTCTTACCCTTAATTACCCTATTTACTTTTAACCGTGGTAAATAAAAGTAAAAAGTTACTATTCACCAAAAATTATTTTCATCTCATTGAACCACATTTTACTTACTGACATCAACCGTGTCTCTCGGATTTTTGAAATTCTATTCACAGAAGCGGTGAAATTATGTTTTATGAAAAATTCAGTTTTTTTTAACTACCACTTAGTAGTTTCACTATTCATAAAAAATTGATGTTTTTCAGAACAATGCCAAAATTTCATCCTAAGCTATATTTCATATTCCGAATTCAAAAATGAAGTCTATTTTACCAAATTCATAACATAGAAGTTGCATTAATTAATTTTATAATTAAATCCCGCTGTTAAAACAAATAGCATGTTTTTAAGAAACAATATCTATCAAAAGATTGACACTTGATTATGTCTGGTTTAAATGTGAAATTACAACCAATGACCAACATTGTATTAAATTGTAAAAATATATTCTAAATATTCTTTAAAACCACTCAAATTAATAATATCAATATTAATTATTTCGATTAAAAAAGTTGTTTTTAATTATAATTTAGTAATTTTCACTATTCATCAGAATATGAAAGTTATCCGAAAAGTATCAAAATTTCACCTTAGGCTAAATTTGATACTCCGAATCTAAAAATGAAGTCCATTTTAAAAAATAAGATTTACAGAATTTCAAAAAGTGGTTATTACTATTTATAACGGCTAGTTTTAATAATATTTTAATAGCATATCGTTGTTTAGTGAAACTCGGTATTGCGTACTACACACGCTATCGAGGAAGGTCGCGATTGCGTGTAATTCAAGGCAAGTCAAGGATGCGTGTTGTGCAAGCTTCTTTTGGTGAAGCGTACAACACAAGACATTAGTGAAATTAAAAAAAAAGATATTTTTCATAAAATCTTGGGCTGTTACATTCTACCCCACTTAAAATGAATTTCGCCCTCGAAATTCGTTGGGGTTATAAATGGTTTACTATTTGAAAGTTTCTTTAATAGAAACCCACATCGTAAAAAGGAATATCAAAACCAATCTTTAAAAACAAAAGTATGAAACGTAACGGTTACCCAAATAAACTAATCACTGCGTTTCCACATAGGTGAAAATATGGATATGGAAGAGAAATCTAACCATCATGTTCTGATGGAGAGTGGTAGAGAACATGGCTATGGAAAAGCTAGTAATCACAAAGCCATAAATTTGTGACGATCTAAGGTACCATCTGATTCATCAGATATAAGATCACTAGTATAACATTTTTGGTTTTTAAGATCGTTTCCCTAAAGTTAAAGAATTTGAATTAGAATAAATACTTACTTTATTTTGGTACAATTTCACTGTTGTTCATGCCTTGAACAATTTCCACTTCATCTCTTAAATAAATGACGTTGAATTTGTTATTCGTGAAGTGTTAGCAGATCATGTGATAGAATGACGGGTCATTCCATCTGTCTCAAACAAAAGGTTAGAAAAAATTATATACATAAGTCGATCTATAGTGAGATTAATCATATATGGTTCCTAAAATGGACTTATACTTCATATATCATACTGCTTAATATAATAAAACTAGTTTATACTAAACAGGGACTTCATGTAGGCCAGTGGTAGGCGATAAAGGCCAGTCGCATTTCGGTTGTGGGTTCGATTCCCACAGCCTTGTCCGACGCGATGGGCTGTCGCCCGTCCTGCAGGTTGTCCTTTTTCTAAAAAAAAACTTCTATCCTTAAATAATACTAACTTATGTTCAACATAATCCATTCCGATCTTTAGGCTTATCCATAATACTGCAGTCCACTCTCATAACATAGTGAAAACGATTACCCGAGATTTAATACCATCGTTGATCCCCATATATCATAAGATATGTTTTGTTGGTCACATTCCAAACATTCAAAGTTCCTTAATCATGTATTCTCTTGAATAGCTTAGTGAAAACATGAATGCAGTTAAAAGTTAACACCTTCCACATACCAAAATCCTCAAAATTCTATATACTCAAACCATGATATCACTTAGTCCTTATATCAATCATGATCTCATGAATACTGTCAAACATTTTGTTTTCTCGTTTTCCCTTCATTATGCGCATATCATCTTATTTCCAAAAATATCTCAATTACTTTGAATACCACATTAGACCAATACATAAATATTCCAATACTCCATGATACAACAATATTTTGGAATCCCATTACATAAACACTTAATCATTACACCACATCATTGTCATATTCAACATCGCCAATAGTGATCGCATGTGACTTCCCTTTGTCCTTTGCCTTCAGTGGTTGCTCATGTTGATCATCACTAACCCTTGGATTAGGGCACTTATTAGCATAATGCCCCATTTCCTTGCACTTGAAGCATTGAAGTGTTGGTGGTGCGTTCTCTGCAGTGTTTTCTTTATTCACATCATTAGAAACCCTTTTTCCATTACTTCGACACTCAGCTGCTCGATGACCTTCTTTCCCACACTTAAAACATTTTCTAGTCCCTTTAAGACAATCTCCACCATGCTTCTTTCAACACTTTGTGCATAAGGAAACATTCATCTTCTTTTCACCATTATTCTGAGATTTCTCCTTGAACTCCATCTTTCGTTTCTTGTCAAAACCATGAGATGGATATGTAACACCAACTTCCATTTCTACCTTCATAGCACAACGCACAATTTCTTCATAGCTACTGAAGTCTCGGATAGATAATGCCCTTCGAATACTTGGTTTTAAGCCACTGAAAAATCGATCAACTTTACTTTCAGGTTGGATGATAATACCCGAAGCGTACCTTGCAAGTCTTGTAAAATTTGCTTCATAGGTACCAACAGATTCATCATCCCTTTGCTTCAGTTCAAGAAACTCTTTCTCCATCTTTGTTCGAAGAATACGAGGGAAGTACTTACTGAAAAACAAGTTCTTGAACTCGTCCCATTCCATGGACTGAATTTCATCTCTTTGCCTCGTATTCTTGATAAGATTCCACCATTGATCAGCTTCACCTTCCAAACGATATACTGCTAAGATGACTTTATCATGTTCAGAACATTGAAGAACTGAAAATATCTTTTCAGTGGTACTGATCCATTGTTCAGCAATAAGTGGATCAGAAGACCCACTGAAAGAAGGTGGACGTTGCCTCATGAAGGACTCAATAGAATATTGTTCCCTTCTCTGCTCATTTGGAAGTCCAGAATGATTCATAGCTTGTGTAAGTATAGCAATAAGATTTTGCACTCCATCTCCCATAACATTTGTTTGTTCAGGAGGACAATCATTGCATTGTCCATTGCATTGATCAACATGGTTCCTTCGGGTTCCAGCCATCGCCTAAAACCCAAAAAGAATAGTGTGAGAGGAAAAAAATCATGATAGGGAAAACAACATAATAAAGGGGGAGTACCCTCAATATCTAACATCTTAGGTTTAATTCTAGGATCGTTAGCGTAGTTGTAGTACTATAACCTGTACGTATACTTAACCTTAGGGACATCCCTAGACATACCTTAGAAATATCTCAAGGGATCTCACTAAAGTACTCGCATCCTAGTTTCCAAAGGTTGACTAAACCTTTCCTCTGATACCAACTGTAGAGACCCGAATCCTGACTTACATGGACTTTACATTACTTTTGCGGAATACTTAGTACATAACAAAAACACACACACAAGGATCGTAATAGTTTAGTGACTTTGGAACTCGGAATAAAATCTTCTAATCGTGGTGAAAGATCTTCAACAACTCCCATAAAGATCATCCTTTTTTTTACCTAAAACCTTTCTTTATATCCTGGGGAAAAGAAAACATAAGAGGGTGAGCTCAAATGCTCAGTAAGTGTAAACAAAAGAAAAATCCAACACATCATATTCATAAGAACATAACTTTTGGAAATCTTAACCTGCAAAAGAGAGCATAATTTCATAACATGGGATAAATCATAGTAGTGAAATGAAATCCCAATAATCATAACTTAAAACATGAAACTTTGTGGAATACACACATAATCATAGAGAATCATTTCTTGTTAGTCAAGACTCATTGCCAAGACTATCTTAGTGGACAAAGTCCCTTTCTGAATCGAGTAACCCTCGTTTCAGTCCTGTTTCACTGAACCGGTATAACCTACCGTTCCAGCCTTGTCTATCTCATGAGATATAAAATCTTTACCCAATGAATTGGAGGGAGATATAGGTCCCACCCATCTTATAATTAATCCTTTCTTATGTGTGCCACATAATCATAAACCATACATCATAGCGTAACCCATGTAATAAAAATGGAATTCTTAAACAACATGACATCGTAAAACAATTCATATAAGATAAAGGAATTCATAAAAATATTTCCATCACAACATAATCAAATCCATGTAATAATAGGGGTAAAAACAGAACCCTTTTATTATCTTAGATGGGAAATAATTTTGATAAAATACTTGAACTCCATTCTTGAGGAAAATATCCTTTTTACTTCAAAAAAACATTTTTCCTTTCATAACATGTCATACGACTTTAAAATAAAAGAAGATGATTAAAAATAAACTTGAAAACTTGTAAAGGAAGCTTCTTGGAAATAATGTTTTAAAAATCCATTCATGCCGTATAAGTTAAAAAAACATTCTTCGTACTTTTGTCGGAAAAGTCAAAAAGTACATCGTACGAAAAACGACAAAAGATTCCTTTCATATCTTTTACTAAAAATTCACTGAAGGGTAAAATTGGACTTAAACAATTTTAGGTGGATGGAAATAATATTACTTGAGGAAACATGGATTTGGATGACAAAATACACCCCAGTAAATACTAAAGTATAAACAATCTCGGATAAAAATGAGATTGTGATATTTCCCTTACCTTAGGTCCGATTTGCTTCGTAAGTGTCCGAACCTCCTGTATAATGATTTAAATAATGTCATTTACTTATTACAGAATCATATTCATTGTTATGATATCATATATGGTTCACTTATGAATTTATATTACCCGTTCTTTTGTAAATTCCATGATAAAGAGCGTTTTGGGTAAAATTGTTTCATTTGTCATCCGTGTTTTGACTTGTAATTATTCATTTGATTACTTAGATCATGATTACTTAATTCCAGAACATAAAACATGATTTATATATATATATATTCAGGATATACATATATATAATAAATCATTAAAGGGAATGAAATACACCGTTCATGGAGACGGTAGTCCGTACGTACGCATGAACGCTGTTTTCGTTTCCTTATTGAATTGAATGGAATTAAGTAGATGACATTCATATATATACACATAAATCCAGTATCATTGTTATGTAATATATTTAATTATTACTTATTATATATACTTTATAATCATTCATGAATGGTTTAAAGCGGAGAATGAATCTCATCGCGTCGTGGAGACGGTATTCCGTACGTACGCACGCGCGGTGATTTCATTTTTCCGTAGGATGGATAGAAGGTGAATTAGGGTTGTTTCATATTTATAATAACATATCAGTATGTAAGTAATACTGATGTTATTACTTTTTCATGAAACAACTAAAGAAGAAGAAGTTTAAGAAGAAAGAAATTGAAAAGATCGGTAATGGATATTACCTCTTCTTTGAAACGCCTCTTTGAATCCTCCACTTAGGGAACTAAGATTGGTCTTTGAAGAAGACCAGGACCTCTAGTATTATTATAGGGAAGTGGAGAAGGGATTTTGGCAGGGGTTGGCCGAGCTTGAGTGCTCAAATTGGTGTGAGGAGGAGGGGGAGGAGGTGCCCTTTTATAAGGGAGGAGAGGGGCACCTTAGGAATATCTCAAAATATTATTTTATATTAAGGTCAAATTCGGTTTATAATGGTTCCAAATGGTCTTATTTCGAAGATAAAGTGGGGATGGGTCGAAATCCTATCAACCAATAGGATTTAGACAAGTTTAGTGTATTATTTTAACCTTATCAATTAGATTTAACACTAAGTTAAATAATTTAACTTTTACCATGTCTTTTTGTTTTCTTTCACTATATGGTTAATAGACTTATTATAACATGCCAAAAGAACCCCAAATTGTTTATTATTAATATATATATCCTTATCTAAGTCATTTGGCCGAACCTTAGATTTTTAGGAATAAAATAACAATTAGTAATATAATATTTGATTTAAAAACTATTTTGTGTCAATTTTGACACTATTTGATATATGATTTTTGGGAAAGTCATAACAGAATTATATGTTCGAACAAAGTTGATTAAATCAACCCTAATATATCATAGTAACCTAGAAAATTAGTGGAATTCATAAAAAGTCTCAAATTACATTTATTTTGATGTTTATAACATCAATTATGTCAATATTTGATTAATAAGATAATTACTGCATCATCATTGTGTCATAAATAAATTAAATTATTTAATGTATAAAATTTATAAATAAAATACCTTTATATAGGAAATATTTTTAGATTTCTAATGAATATTTATAGTCTAATTTATCTTATGTATAACCCCATATTAAAAATGATTTACTTATTAAACTCTGATTTTAACTATTTTAACCCTTCTTTAAATAAATTAATAATAAATGTCCTAATCTAATCCAAGTGGGCCTAAATGATAATATTTTACACTTAAGGTTATTTTTGGTCGAGATACACTTGTCCAATAGAATTAGGACATGTGTTAGGGTAATATTAATATCATTCTTACCCTTAATTACCCTATTTACTTTTAACCGTGGTCAATAAAAGTAAAAAGTTACTATTCACCAAAAATTATTTTCATCTCATTGAACCACATTTTACTTACTGACATCAACCGTGTCTCTCGGATTTTTGAAATTCCATTCACAGAAGCGGTAAAATTAAGTTTTATGAAAAATTCAGTTTTTTTTAACTACCACTTAGTAGTTTCACTATTCATCAAAAATTGATGTTTTTCAGAACAATGCCAAAATTTCATCCTAAGCTATATTTCATATTCCGAATTCAAAAATGAAGTCTATTTTACCAAAATTCATAACATAGAAGTTGCATTAATTAATTTTATAATTAAATCCCACTGTTAAAACAAATAGCGTGTTTTTAAGAAACAATATCTATCAAAAGATTGACACTTGATTATGTTTGGTTTAAATGTGAAATTACAACCAATGACCAACATTGTATTAAATTGTAAAAATATATTCTAAATATACTTTAAAACCACTCAAATTAATAATTTATCACTATTAATTATTTCGATTAAAAAAGTTGTTTTTAATTATAATTTAGTAATTTTCACTATTCATCAGAATATGAAAGTTATCCGAAAAGTATCAAAATTTCACCTTAGTCTAAATTTGATACTCCGAATCTAAAAATGAAGTCCATTTTAAAAAATAAGATTTACAGAATTTCAAAAAGTGGTTATTACTATTCATAACGACTAGTTTTAATAATATTTTAATAGCATATCGTTGTTTAGTGAAACTCGGTATTGCGTACTACACACGCTATCGAGGAAGGTCGCGATTGCATGTAATGCAAGGCAAGTCAAGGATGCGTGTTGTGCAAGCTCCTTTTGGTGAAGCGTACAACACAAGACATTAGTGAAATTAAAAAAAAAGATATTTTTCATAAAATCTTGGGTTGTTACATTCTCCATGTGATTTATTCTCTCATTCTAGATAAAAATCAACTCCTCATTACGATCGTTACACAAACCGTGCCTGAGGTCAGTCCTATCAGAACCATTTATTACAAACATATTCTTCTCATTATGAGGGAAAAAGTGAGTCTGATTTTTTAGAAAACATGAGTTTGATTATTTTGAAAACAACTATCAATATGATTCTATGAAAATAAAAGGTGATGAGATTTCTATTTCATCTTAAACTTCTGTGACAAAACAAACCCTTCTTTTAAAACAGAAGACAACATTTCAAAACACCCACATTAATCTTCAGCTTAGTCCTAATAATAAGAAGATAATATATGATTTTATAAATATTAGTATGGTTATGTTTTAAGTTAGTAACATGTTTAAAACCCTTATACATGAGGTTAATATACACTCTCCCAAAAGGAACATAAGGTAAGTGATTTCGTCTCAATTTACATTCCATTGAAACTTATTTTATTTATACACCAATTCACATTTATATGGTGTATATACCACACTTTGACTATTAATATCATGAATTTCCTTATTCTCATGATATTATAAGTTTAATTTAATTTCATAACTTCATGGGAATTATGATTTAAATGTTTCAATGTGGTGTGAGACACTTTGGAATGTTTAATGATCATTCTCTTTAAGAATGTTCTTAATGAATATATTTCCAAACTCACTTCATTTTGGGATTTTTTAACTTTATCTTTAAGAAATCACTTTATTGAAATCATTTTTTCATTGAAAATTTAAATTAATATCCAAATATTCATACAATGGATATTAGTATTTCCTAAATTGTATACCATTTTACATACAATGTATAATTTTACAGTTAATTGATTATTTGGGGAAATATTGATAATTCCTAATTTTTTATTAAATATGTATATTTTATAAGTCGTATTATTTATTTTGATTATTCAATATGAAGAATTATTTGAATTTTAAATGAATAGAGGTGCTCATACTTTATATATCTCCGCAATGCATCGACAGGTTCTCATGTGACAAATAACTTCCACAAATTAAATAGGATTTTATCCATAGTTTTAAATCATATTGTGAAATATATTGACAATATAGGTTTTCATGTGCCATAGAAAAGATATACATTAATAAACAATCTCCATAATTTACTTTCATTTATTATTCATCCACGAGATTTTTCATCGACTTATATATGGATACATTTCATTTTCAGTTCATCAATTAATGGAATGTGTTTTAGTTTTTCACCTTTCAATATTATTTACTCACTCCCTTCTCAGTTATTAATTGTAGGGCCTATGTTATCAGTTATTTATCATACCATATTGATTATTATCATTGATTCATTATTTATTTCCATTAACATACCATTACATTGTATTTAGACTCACCCTTATTATGTTTCCTTTCTCTAGGTTATGAAGAATAAATCTTTGAATAAACGTTAAATGATGTAGTTTATTTAATTTTATTATGTATCATGTTTCTATTTTCTATTTACTAATGTATTATGGGTATCTTGTATGTAATATATCGTTCCAAGAAAACTAAACTAATCAATCCTTTAAGATTTGATTCCTTATATTCAGGTCAATAAAACAGATAGGAGCCACTGGATCCTGGATCTCTGGGATCAATGAGATAAATTTTAAATATATTTATTTATAATTATATATATATATATATTGAATGAATTGAGTCAATAAATAAATAAATAAATATATGTCTCATGAGATAATGATATTTTTTGGAAGGGTTGAGGTTGAATAGACCCTTTTTTATATAAAAATCAAGAAAACATGGGGGAATATACATAACATCAAAGTTCCACAATCAAAATAACTAGAAACAATACAACTAGAAATAAAGAAGATCAAGATCTAGAACTCGTACTATGTTGAGGGACACATCCACCAAAAATATGAGGATGCCACCCCCTTATCCATGTTTTGAACTATATCAACATCCCACCTCCATCATCCAAGATTAAATCACCACTTACAACTAACAACTCTTTTGAAATAGGCACGCAATCAATGAAATGACCATCCTTCTTGGTAACAATATAGGAATGAAAATCAAGTATTATGAGTAATAACCATTGAATTCCATTTTTTCATTGGATTTTTTATGAAGAAGTTATAGAAAAATTTCTAACAGTCACAAAAATATTACTTTCCCCCTCAACACCTGAGATTGAAGGATGTACAAAAGTAGAAATATGTAATTCTTTGATATTGGTAGACTTAGAAATTGGACCAAACACCTACTAGAAATTATCTGCAATATGGTATTAACTATCACCCCTGACAAAGTCCACAAGAAACTTCCTAGGAGCCATAGAATCCATTTCCAATGAAAAAACATCAACATTTAAGGCCAAATAATTCAAAAAAGTAGCAGATGAACCTTCATTACCATGATAAGGCTCAAAAATAAACCGATGTTCTTGATGAGAAATTGTAGTTTTGTAGACGATATCAAGGTATTGTGAAGAATAGTCTATAATATGTGTTCGTAAATAAATTGAGACTACCACTATAGTCCCAAAAAGAAGAGGATATGAAATAATAGGTGAATAGTGAAGTGATTCAGGGGGTCCAATGGATTTAAGGGAACTAGTTTTTAAGAGGATCAACATCATTCTCAATAGATTTATCTAGATTAGATTTAACTTTTTCCGACATGTGGTCCATTTTGTGTTTTTAGGTAGAAACATCCAATTTAGCTTCCAATTTGTGATGTTAGAATAAATCATTTTTTAGCTTCCCATAATGAGTTTTCAACCTTATCCTGATAATAATACTCCATGGAATCTTTACTATACGAAAATTTCTCACCCTCATGGTCATACCTTATGTTCCTAGTGAGAGAATCCTTGAAAGAGAAACCAAAAACACCAAATGGATTTTCATCAGTAATATCATCCCACAATTTATTGGGCTGATTGGTCAATTTAATAGTAGTGGAAAACACCATTTCATTAATAGGAGAATAATGGAACCTTGACTGAGGGCTTCCTAAGAATACATCTCTCCGCATAAGGCCATTAGGATCAATTATTCTAGTTTACAAGGGAGGGTTATCCACATTTACTTGGGGCTATTCAGATTTGGAAGTTAAAATTCTAGAATCAGATACATCCAACACATCATTCTTATGCTGAGATTTATCCTAGTTTTCAATGGAATTGATGGGATCATTATTGTCTCTAATTCTACAATGTAGAGAATAATTCCAATTAAATTATAATTTTGGACAAATGAGATTTATCCTACAATTAGAAACCAAGTGACCAATCATTTGATAAAAATCACCAAAAAATGATCTTATTTCAAACTCAATTCTTGGATTAATCACATATTGAGGTGTGTAGAGAATAACCTTGTAAATAAAAGTAGAACTTAAGTCAACATCTACTAAGACCCTTGAAAAAGTGAAAAAAATTAACTATCTCAGTAGATGTATCCATCCATATTAAGACACATATTTGAGAAGATATATCAAATAGATTTTTTTGGGTTCCATAACACCCAAGTTATTCCATGTATTTTTATCCAAACAGGTGTCCAATTATCTTTAAAATATTTTAGATCAAATTAAAGGTTCCAAACGTCAACTCTTAGGGTTCCCGACTAAATACTAACCAAACAAAGAACCCAACCACGACCCTTCAATTCAGTTGAAGGGAGTAATATATGAAAATACCCTTGAAAAAGAGAGACACACTTGAAATTAGAATAACCCCAAATAGAAACAAGTATAGCTACATGATCAGAAATCTTCCATGTCTTCAAACCTTTCAAATGTGAAACATGGGAAATAAAGGAATGATTAAAAAGATAATTTCATTTTTAAATGGATCCATCTGAGGTGGAGACATGAGAAACATCACATTTCCTTACAATTTGTTGCATGACTCAGTATTTAGGAAAGAAGAAGGATCCTCCTATGAAACCAAAGAAAGTTGAGAAGCTCCTCAAATAATCCTCTATCCTTTCCTTGGACTTATTTAAAATAGATGATCATTCTCCAACAACAGAGTGAATAAGAATATTGGAGTAGAGATTTACCCTTCATAGATGATCTAGGACATCACAGATGCTTGATAGAGCTAAGGAGGGCTTCTCTAGTTCCTCATCACTTTTTTACTCATGAGATAATGACGATATTTATAGACATGTTAATGCTTATATAATGATATATGTGAGTATAATTGACACTAACACTACTCATAAGTTTAAATGTAGACATCATTGGGTTTCTATATACTTTCTAAATACTATATTGTCTATTCTTATGATGACACAAGCATATTCTATTTATTCATGGCTCATGAAATATTCGTTTATACATTGAAACCCTTATTATTCATGCTATGTAAGCGATGAATCAACTTTTATGATCTATAATTTTCATTCCAATTATACCCATGAATTTATTAATGTTCATATAAATAATTATAAAATTACAATAAATATAAATAAATAATAAATAATATCTTTATATTTAAAATTTAAAATTTTAGCTTTTATATATTTTTTAAATATATTTGTTTATAATTTTAATTATAAATAAATGAATATAAATTTAAATAATTATAAAATTATAATAAACACATTTATTATAATATATATATATATTAATTATGTATAAATGTTTGTAAATATATTTATTTATAATTATGATTATAAATATATATATTTATATATAATTATAAAATTACAATAAAAACATTTATTATAATTTTATAAATATAAATATATTTATATTTATATATTAGCAAATATATATAAATTTATTTATAATTATAGACAAATATTAATAAATATATTTATTTATAATTTAAAATATAATTATATTTATTTATAATTATAATTAAAAATAAATACATATATATATAAATAATTTTTAAGTTACAATAAATTTATTTATTATATTTATAATTTTATAAATATTTAAAATTATATATATATATATATATATATATATATGAATGTATAAAATTATTTAAAAGTATAATTTTTTTAGAAAAATATATTAAAATATTTCAAACTATATTTATTACTAATAAAACTAACCTTTATTAGGGATTTTTAGAAAGTACTGATAACATATTTATAGGTTCTTATAAATTTAACCCTAACAGAACCCATCTATCACTTGCCACTTAATATTTTTCAGAATGAGAACACTTCTACCACTGCCACCAATATACATTCTCAACGAATCGATATAAGGTATGTACATATTTATCTTGTTAGCAGCTACAACACTATTTTTGTCTAGTCTCCATCCAATGTGCATCACAGCATCACCATCCTCTATCCATCTGCATGTTGTTCACTATAAACCAGGGCAACCCAACATCATCACATCTTTATTGGCCTCCCTTGCATGTATGTTGTGTAGGGTTTTCTTTTTCATCTCATAGATCGATGGGTGATTATTTTCATCTTGTGGTGAGAGTTTAAGGTCTTCAACAATGGTGTGCAAGACCATCTCCACTTAATATATAGTTTTTTTTGTCTTAAATATGGTCCTACCAAATTTTTGTTGATAATGGCATGTGGTGTGTGAGGAGGTGGTTGTCTTTGAGACTGAATTTTATCCTAGAATTTGAAAGGCCAACATGTTTTCTATTAAAATACTTTATATTCATTTAGTAATGAAAAACATTAATAATTACTCTATGGACCCACTATTATATAATTTTCAAAAAAAAAATATTGGAATCACTAATAATGCTTGGTATTAAAATGCCTTTTGACATATTCAAAGTGTTTTGAGTTAATAATTTTATAGTTTAATACATTTTTAAATTTATATATGTTTTGATATTTTATATTATATCATATTATAATAATATAATTTAATAAAAAATTATTTATTAAATATTTATTGTTTTTATACATTTATTCATTTATAAATTTATGTACCTTTATAAATTTTATAGTATATCATTTTATAGATATATATTTTAATTATAAATAATAATTAATTGTTTATTCTTTTATAGTTTTCTAGATTTATAAATTAATGTAAAATTATAGTTTTACTCATTATATATAATTACACTATTATACTTTAAAAAATTTCATTTTTATATATTATAATTTAATACTTTTATAAACTTTTAAAACTATATACTTCTAAAAATTATTTATACTTTTAAAAAATATATATACTTTTATATACTTTTATAAATTTATATAAATTCATAAATTATTTTTATTAACTTAAAATATATATTCTTTTATAATTTATTTATAGTTTTATACTTTTTTATACGTATATAATTTTATATACTAATATAAATATATTTACATTTTTAATATATGATTTTATACTATAATTCTTTTTTCAATTTATCAGTAGTTTAATTTTTTTACTTTTATAATATTTACACGTTGAATACATCTTTTTATGTCTGGATTATTCTAAACTATGATTATAATGTTATTACTTGTTTTTTTCCTAGTTAAATTACATTTTTATGTCATATTCCTTTTCTTTTGTGTATTACAACCATCATAAAATTTGAAATTATTATGAATAATTCCCATCCAATCTAATGACCCTTTTTCCATAATTTATATTTTATTCCTCAAAAAATTCTTACATCTTTTATTTCAAAATGATAAAGATGTATCGTATTTTATAATATTAATATTTTACTACATTTCCTTTCAAATGATAGTTTTATAACAATTTCGTTAATGCAGGTTCTTCTAAAAAACCAAAAAAATTAAAAAGTATTCCATCCCTGACCCAATTGATGCTAAACTAATGCCCTGAGGTGGGTCATCACATGAAGTCAATCATGTCTCCATGTATGTCAGAGGTTTTCGACTAGTGGAGAGGGTCTAACAAGGCATGTGGAGAGACTGTACACTCTTTGAAAGAGTAGGACCCAACAGTTAAGATCATAAATATCTGAACCAATATGTAATAACCAATAAACATGCATAGTCGAACATCTCCCAAAAATGGGTACAAAACACAAATCAACATTAACCATGTAATGTCATACTAATAGTTCCAAAACTGAAAGAACCACAGAATAATGAAAACCAGCTGAATCCCCCAAATGGTCCTAACTCTAAGTCCATATCCTTATCCATGCACATCCCATGCTTGAATCAACTCCCTAGCACTATCCCTTGCCCTTATCTGAACCTGAAACAATGAATACTTCTCAGGTACCCAACGACAGACCGAGCAGGGTGTGAGTACAACTTAGTAGGCCGCCACCAACATTGTATACAAAATATATAGTCTAAACAGATAGTTCATGCAAGTACTAAATAAGTAGAAATTTAACAAAGGACAGTTCAGGTGCCATTAGTTAACACGTTTCACGTAATTCATTCATATCATTTTTTCCAATTTCATCACTTATACCATATTCGTTAACCAATCCATTTTACCACATTTTCCATGGTTTAGGCCTATACATCATCTACACATGGGTATTATTAAATGAATCAGCATGCATGAGGAATAAATAAAGTCCCTATGTCACTGGGGATAATCACATCACAATAAACACATTATCCTCACCTTTAAGCCTTAGTTCATGTGGAATGAAACCATTAGGAGAATAAATCCCCTGTCCCATTCCATAACCAAAGCATGTTAGGGTGAAGTTTGGAGCCTCGGTCTAACTCGACCCATGGGTGTAGTTCCTTGTGTTTATACTGTAACGACCCATTGTTTTATCAATTCAATTACCTTATTATAATTATTATTTATAGTATTAAAAAGAACAATGACATATTATAATACTAAATGCAATGTTACCATTAAATATAATTTTTCCACCTCAATGTTTTGAATTTGGAAAATACGACATACAAAGTCGTGAACAAAAAGTAATTTGGAATCCGAAAGGAAAATCAAATTTTTTGGTGAATAATAACATTCCCTTATGAATATTAACCTACCCTTATGTATATTTATACAACCCTTATTAATAAAAAATCATCCAAAATAATAATAACCTTACCCATGAACGATTAAATAAAATTTAGGAATCTTAAAAGTGGTAATTTAACCGTAGTAAAATTATTGGTATTTATGTAAGTCATAAATAATTAATTATAATTATTTCTTTCATAAGAAGATGTTTTTTTCTAAATTTTTTTCATAAATTAACAATTTTATGTCTTCTGGTTTTCAGATAATTTTATTAGACCTTATGTAATTTTTTAAAGTGCTATAATTTCAGATTAAATATTAGAAACTGTATTTTTCAAGTAAATTATGATTTTAATTAAAAATTAAATTAATAAAATTTAGAAAATTATTTTAAAAAAAGAACTTAATTTTTTTATTCTACACATCAAAAAATAGTTAGGGTGAATTTTTGGGATTTTTCTGAAATACTTTAATTTTCACGTGAATAGTAAAAATATTGTTTTTCACATAACCGATATATCCTAAATTGCATCATTCATGATGTAATGACGAAATAGACTTTAGAGAACATTATATTTGGAAATGTTATATTTAATTTCATAAATCTTTTCTTAAAATAAAATAATCTCAATTTCCAAACCTAAAAAGAACTTTCCAAAACCTAAAGTCAAAAAGTTATTCCTTAAAGATCATTTTCTCTTTCTTTCACTTTCCTTTTAATAAATTAATTAATTAGAATTATAAATATTATTTAAAGCCAAAAAATCATTATATTATATTAATATATGATTTATTTTGTAAAAAACTACTATTAAAAGTCTAACATTTGATATATTATTTTATTTAATATTTTATTCTAAAAACACTTCCCCCCTCAAGTATAAAAAACCCCTCTCCCTCCCCTTTGGAAACCACTAATATCATCCTTTAATATTCATAATATCTGCCCAAATTATCCCTCTCAAGACTCTTAGAATTATTAGGTTCTTTTTGGATTCCTCTAACTTGAATCACCAAGGGAGTTATAGTTTTGTGCAAGAAGAGTTACACTGAGGAGAGAGTAAGACTATATTAAATCTTATCTCTTTTATTCCTTTTTTCTTTTACCTTATCCCATTCAAAAAAATATGCTATAAAATTGATTATTCAGTTATTTAAAATTATATTAATGATGTTAACATACTGTAATTATCATATTAATGAATAATATAAATGTCATACCTCCCTTTCCTATACTATCGACCGCATCCTGTTAAAGGTCGATTAACCATCTACGGAGATGTTTCCAATATAATTTTTATAAACACCTTCATTTATGGACAATATAAATTATATAAAATATATTCATATGAAATTAAATTTATTATATGATTCTTGAACTAATTATACTAATTAATAAATTACATTTATTAAAAACTGAAATCGTCGCAAGACGTGAAATGTTTAAGTAAAATATTATATCAAAACACTTCATTTTCACCAACAAAAATTATGAAATAAAATAAAAAGAATAAAATTGATAAATATTTTTATAAAAGTACTATAATTCACTTTTAAATCATTATTTTAATGAAAATAAATTTATTATTCTGGAGGCGTATAAGAGACAAAATTAAGCAAAAATTAAGGTAAGGGATCCTCCCCATTTCATTCTTAATCAAGATTGTCCTCTATGATATTCCTTTTATGTGTAATCCCAAATGATGGGGTATAATTTCTCACCTCCCCAAACATTCCTCTTGATTTTTAAGTGAATAGAAACCCATTTTCTCTCTCATCAAACCCTTTTAGGTACACCCGATACCATACCAATAATCTGTAATGAATTCAATCAGAAACTCCTTTATTCCTTCGAGTTTCCTTGTATTTTTTTTTACCCAAATGAAGTTGTAATTTATTTTTATGTAAAAATTATACATGCTGTTTATATTCTCCAAACTCATGTTCCAAGATCCATCTATCCTTTTCTTTTGGGGATTTAAAGGATTTTAAGTGAATCCATCCTCGATACTTCCCAATAAGAAAAATCGTTTTAAGGGAACTTACCAAATTTTTACCCAACTTCATGTGAACTCTATACTCTATTTTAAACCACCATTTTCTTTATAAAATCAGTCTTTTTATCATGAAAAATTCTTGTTTCACTTCTGGCTTTTATATAAAATATTGTTCTCTTGTCTATTTTAAAAGCTCTACGACATTTTCCTTAAAACCCCACAAAAATGTTTTAATGCTAAAATTTCTCAAATACATTTCTTAAATGTTTTCACTTATATTTGAAATCACTTAACATGAAATATTCCTATTTTACCCTATGAATTTCCATGTATTTTCTAATTCCTTTCTTTCATGGACACTTTCATGATATGCCTATTGGTTATGCTTTATGTCATGATTGTGGTACCCAATTCTTTCCATGGGTAACCCCCTTTTTTATTTAAGATTGATTATGTATGATTATTTATGTGGAAAAAATGTTCATGATAAGTAATATGGGTGCACCAAAATAGTGCTTCAACGCATTGGGTAAAGTTTAGTCTCATGAGATGCTATGGGCAATGGTCTTTGTGGCTAGCCTTCCCTTATGCTACTATGGGAAACGAGATTGGCAGTTAGCCTTGTCTCGTACTAATATGTGAAACGAGATTGGAAGTTATCCCTGAATTAGACTAAACAATTGTTTTATGTTTCAAATGAATTTATACAATTCCATGATTATATGATCCCATGTCTATATGTTATGACTTCATATGTTCCATGCTTTTGGTATATTTATGACATGCCTCTTAACTCATGTGCTTAATATCATTTCTTATATTCATTCCCCTACTGGGTTTTTTAGGTCATCCATTTCTTCATGTTATACCAAGGTTATCCTATGCAGATGTATGGGCTCAAAGAAAGTTAGGATCACATTATAAATATTAAATAAAGAAGTTTTTTTAATCTCATGTTTATGTATTATGTACCTAGTCTGCCAACAAACTAGAATTTACAATCATTGGATTGTACTTTGATGTATAATTATGCTTAAAATCATGTATTATTATAATTAAAAGGCTAGGATATATATAGTTGTTATTAGAGGATGGTCTAGTTATTTTTTGAGACTAGGAATAGAGAACCTTAAGGATGAGACCATGTAAATGAAAATAACCCTAAATTTTAGTGAGTATTGAGTAAGTGGGTTATTAGGAAAATACATCCATATTTGGATACAAGAAGGTAGAGGTCGCTCTAGCACATATGTATCTAGGGGTAAAACCCAAAAACACCACTTTGAGCTAGACTCGAATGGGAATTGGTGCATGAAAAAGGCCTTACTATACTCTTGGTTATGACACTCCTGGTGGATATGCTATGGTGAATTCATGATCTTAGTAAAACCCATTATTAAGGGGAAAAAATCCCATAAGAATATAAGTTATGAAATAGATCAAGGATAACCTAGATTTAAACATTAGGAATCACAAGTAAGGATATACTTCTTCTTTACATGTTTATACTCATAGATTCAAAGTTTCCTTTTTATACTCAATAGATAAGTATTAAATCCCTCTAATTGCATGTTATTTTTCTTAGTTAATGGAGGTAAATATAAGAATACATTCCAACAACCAATGTGATAGGAAATATGAAGATTGCGCTAATGATATGCCTGATATGATGGGAACAGCTGCTCAAAACATCAGGACAATACTTTCTCAGATGGATCAAGTTATGTATAATAACTTGAACCATATTTAATTCCATCCTCTTCCAAGGAAATAAAATGTTGTCATATAATATTTCATGAGGCAAAGGCCTCCCATGTTTAGCAGATCTTCTGATCCCCTCCTCACTAAATAGTGGGTTAACTCCATTGAAAAGATATTCTCCATCCTCTAGTGCTCGAAAGAAGAGAAAGTTGTATTGGCGGTCTATCATTTTGATGGGGAAGCTGATCAGTGGTTTACACTGATCAAGAATAAAATTCCCCAGGAGGAAATTGATTCTATGGATTTGGTGGAATTCAAGAGGATGCTTTTCAATAAATATTTTCCTTGAACCCGCCATCTCAAATTAGAAAGAGTGCTCCTCAGACTCAATCAGAAGAAAGATGAGTCCATCAGGGCATATGAAGAAAACTTTACAAGGCTTGCAAGGTATGCCATTGGCCTTATCATGAACACACAAATTAAGGTGGATCTCTTCTTTAGCAGACTAAAGATGAGTCTTAAAAAAGTGTTGGTGATTTGAGACTTTGAGAGTTATGAGGATATTGTCTATTGTACCCTGAATGTTGAAATGGAGATTGGAGACTCTTACTGGCCTCATGGGCCTAGTTACAAGAAGCATAAAATGGAGAAAAACATGGGTGGTTCAGAAAAAAAATCTTATAATGGAAATAATCCTAAATATCCCACTTGTAAAATTTGTGGGAAGAAGCATCCTGTGAAATATTTAAAGGGAACCAAGAATTGCATCAAATGTAGAAAGTTTGGTCATCTGGCTAAGAACTGCCAAATGGATATGAAAAATCCCACTAATGTTGAAGAATAAAGGAATGTTCATATAAAATCTTAGCCAATGGTGCAGTGTTACAACTGAAAGGACTATGGGAATTATGGCAATAATTTCCCTAAGCCAAGGGTTTTTTGAGGAAACCAACAACAACCTCCAAGGAAATAGGGTTAGGCTTATTCTATCACTACTTCTAAGGATGATCCAGACAGTGATCTGGTGAGAAGTAGGCATGTTATTCACTCAATAATAATGAACATACTATTTGATTCTGGTTCTATACATTATTTTATATCTTTAATGTTTAGTATAACTATTAAAAAACCACCAAAAAATTTGGAGGACAAGTTATCTCTGAGAACAATGAATGGGGAAATTATTGCATCTATGGTTTATAACTCCCCCCTAGTTAATGTTTGTGGACTGAACCTCCTAGAAAATATTTTCATACTTCATTTAGTGGAGTTCAATGCTATCTTGGGCATTGTTGGATATCTTTATATAAAGCCAACATCAGCTACCAGGAAAAGGAAATATCCTTTCACATTCCAAACCATCCCATGCTCCTCTACAAATGAAAAGAAGATCACAAATCTCCATTGAAAAATCTTTCAGCAGTGTAGGTTTTGATTCCCTATGAAGATGCATACCACGCTGAAATGGTTGAGTCAAAGGAAAGTGTCAACCTTACAAAAATTCCCATCGTGAGGGACTACAATGATATATTTCCAGAAGAGTTACCTATATTGTCCTCGAATTCTGAGGTAGTGTTCTCAAAATAACTCATACCCGGAGCTACTCCTATCTCGAAGTGTCTATATAGGATGGCTCCTATAGAACTGGAGGTGTTAAATAATAAGCTACAAGATCATTTGGATAAAGGGTTTATACATCCTTGTGCATCACCTTGGCGTGCTCCGGTGCTCCTTGTCAAGAAGAAGGATGGAACAATGCGACCATGTATCAATTATCGAGAACTTAACAAGATCACCATAAAGAAAATGTATCATCTTCCAAGGATTTAAGACATGTTCGGTCAGTTAATAGGAGATCAATACTTCTTAATGGTGGATTTTAGTTATTGATATCATCAGATAAGGTTAAAAAGGAAGATACTTAGAAGACTACCTTCCGTGAAGGTATAGGCACTATGAGTTTTTGGTGATGCCCTTCGGACTAACTAATGACCCTGCAATCTTCATGGATTTGATGAACAGAGTATTTAGACATGACCTTGACAAATATTTGGTATTGTTTATTGATGATATTATCATATAATCAAAGATCAAGGAGGAACATGAAGAACATTTAAGACTTGTGATGGTGAATTTGAGATTGAAGAAGTTGTATACCAAGTTCAACAAGTGTGACTTTAGGATGAAGAAAGTCACATTCTTGGGATATGTGATCAAAAGTGAGGGAATTTCTATGGACCCTTAAAAAAGGTGATTGAGGAATGGCCTAGCTCCTCTAGTGTCATATAAATCCGTATTTTTCTTGGATTATCTAGGAACTACTGACGTTTTGGGAGAAATTTCTTAGGATTTTCAAGCTCGCTAACTACGTTAACAAAGAAAGTGGTAAAATATTTCTGGACAAGAGAATGTGAGGGAAGCTTCAAGAGGCTAAAGAGAAGGCTGATCACATCACATGTACTCACACTACCAAAAAGTGGAGAATGTTTTTTTGATATACAACGATTCTTAGAAGAAAGTATTAGGTTGTGTACTCAAGTGAAATGATAATGTGATAGCCTACGCCTCACGATAGTTGAAGATCCTAGAGAAGAACTACCTGACACATGATCTAGAGCTGGCCGCCGTGATTGTTTCCTTGAAAATATGGAAGAACTACCTTTTTGGTGAGATGTGTGACATAAACACCGACCACAAGAGTTTCAAGTATATATTCACACATAAGAATCTCAACATGTATCAAAGGATATGGTTAGTGATAATCAAGGATTATGATTTCTCTATTCACTATCATCCTAGAAATGCGAACAAGGTAGCTAATGTTCTAGGATGAAAAGAACCTTCTACTCTATCCATGATATAGATAGAGAAAGACCATATCTTCTTGGATATGAAAAGGATAGAGTTGAAAATAATAAGGGTAGGGGATACATCATACCTTTCCGAAATTATTGCCTAACCATAAATCCAATAGATAATTAAGGATGAACAAGGGAAGGATCTGGAGTTACAAAAGAAGGTGAATAATGTAAAATAGGGGAAGATGCATGAGTTACATATCGACAATGTTGGTGTGATTCAGTTTGGAATGGGACTTTGTCTGCCTTCATCACCCGGGATAAAGAAAGTGATATTGGATAATTCATATAGCTCAACATTCTCTATCCATCCTGGTAGTACCAATATATACCATGATATCTGAGAAAAATTTTAGTGGGACAACATGAAGAAGAATATTTCATAATATATCTCAATATGCTTGGTATGTCAGCATGTCAAAGAAGAGAAACAAAAGTCCAAAGGTATGATGCAACCATTTCCTATACCCATGTGAAAATGGGATAATGTCACTATGGAATTTGTCATGGGTCTTTTGAAGACATCTAAGAGAAATAATGTGATATGGGTTGTGGTTGACCGAATCACCAAGACTACCCATTTTATCACTATTTGGGAAGATCTCTCACTTGAACAACTTTCAATGATATATGTGAAGGATGTTATGAGACTGCATGGTTTTCCACTCTCGATTGTCTCATATCATGATCCAAGGTTCATATCTAAATTCTAGAGGAGTCTTCAACATGCTTTGAGTACTAAATTAAATTTCAGCATGACCTATCACCCCCAAAATGATGGCCAATCTGAAAGGACTATTCAGACACATGATGACATGCTAAGATCCTGCTCTTAAGAATTTAAAGGTGGATGTGATCAACATCTAACATTGGTTTAATTCTCATACAACAATAGCTTCCCATCGAGTATTCAGATGGCTCTATTTGAATATCTATATGGAAAGAGATGTATAACTGCAACCTATTAGGATGAAGTTGCAGACATAAAGCTACTAGGACCCGATCTTGTGAATGAGATGATAGAGAAGGCTCATGTCATACAGAAACATATCAAAGATGCTCAGATTAGGCAAAAGAGCTTTGGTTACCACCATCAAAGGGACTTGGAGTTCGATATTGGAGATAAATTCTTCCTTCTAATATAACCATGGAAGAGAGTCGTACCACTGGGAAAGAAAGGGAGGATATGCCCAAGGTATATTGGCCCCATTGAGACCCTTGAACGCATATGAGTCGTGGCCTATAACCTTGCAAATCCACCGAATATGGCTCATTTTCATGATTTATTTCACGTATCACTCCTAAGGAAGTACATACCAGATCCCTCACAAGTACTAAACTAATAGGTAGTACAACTGGAAGATGATCTATCCTATGAGGAGCAGCCAGTAAAGATTCTAGACCAGAGAGATAAGGTTTTACGCAACAAGGAAACCCACCTTATCAAAGTGTTTTGGAGGAACCATAAATTTGAAGAGGAAAATTGGGAACCATAGGAGGCAATAAAGGAGAAGTACCCTCACCTGTTTTTTGTAAAATGAATTTTCAAGGGCAAAATTTCATAAGTGGGGAAGAATGTAACGACCCAAATTTTTATCAGTAGAATTACCTTCTTATAATTATGACTTATAGTATTAGTATGCACAATGAAATATAATGATAATAAATACTATGTGACCATTAAACATAATTTTGCCGCTTCCATGCTTTGAATTTAAAAAATCTAACATACACGGTCACGATTAGTAAGTTATTTGGAGTCAGATAGGAAAAGATTATTTTTTGGTGAATAGTAACACGCCCTTATGAAGAGTAACCTACCCTTATAAATAATAATATGACCCTTATGATTAATTAAATCACCCAAAACAATAATAACTTTACCGATGAATTATTAAATAAAATTTAGGAATCTTATAAGTGTCAATTTGACCATAGTAAAAGTATTGGTATTTTTGTAAGTCATAAATAAATAATTATAATTAATTATTTTATATGAAAATGTATTTTACTAAAACTTTTTCATAAATTAACAATTCTATGTCTTCTGGTTTGAAGTTAATTTTATAAGACCTTATTTAATATTAGATATCATTATAAAGTCAGTTTTAATTTTGAAAACTGTATTTTTCATGTAAATTATGATTTTAATTAAAAATTAAATTAATCATATTTATAAAATTATTTTTGAATAATAGAATTCATTGTTTTATTCTACACATCTAAAATTGGTTAGGGTTAATTTTTTGGATTTTTGTGAAATGCATTAATTTTCGGGTGAATATTAAAAATTATGTTTTTCAAAAAATAGTATATCCTAAATTGCATCATTAATTATGTAATGATGACATAGACTTTCTAGAAAATTATATTCAACAATGTTATATTTTATTTCATAAATTGTTCTTTAAAATAAAATAAACTCAATTTCCAAACTTAAAAAGAAGTTTCCAAAACCTAAAGTCAAAAAGTGATTCCTTAAAAATCTTTTTCTCTTTCTTTTCACTTTCCATTTAATAAATTAAAAAATTAGAATTATAAAGATGATTTAAAGCCTTAAGATAATTATATTATATTAATATATGATTTATGCTTTAAGAAAACTACTATTACAAGTCTAACATTTTATATATTATTTTATTTAATATTTTATTCTAAAAACACCCTCTCCTCAAGTATAAATAGCACCTCTACCACACCTTTAAGAAGCACTCCACTCATGGTTTACTAAACCTAATATATTCCCAAATTGTAAAGACCCAAAATTTTTGGTGTAATTTTTTTTAATTATATAAAAATATTTAATGTTCATGAAAATTGATGATGCATGATTCTGAGGCCCGATGTGCCCGAAATGAATTTATGAACTTTTTTTAGGTACGTTCAGTAAATGCATGAGCGGCATTTTGTAACTTTTGAACCAGTGCTTAGAATTGAAATCCGAGGACACCGTTGAACTCACAGTGCAGATATTAGCTTAAGGAGACCTTCACCTCGACCGTAGTAGGTCGAGGGTGGAAGTTAGTTTTTTGGTTTTTTGTGTGAGAGTTAAAAGAATAAAAAGAAAATAAAACAACAACTTTTATTTTATTTTATTGAAACCTCCATTTTGAATACTTGGTGATGAGAACCACCCGAACTCTCTGTTAATGTTAGTTAACCCTAGGAATTTCCACAATTAATGTGCTAACTATAATGGAATTGAAAATCTAAACTGAATTAAAGTTAACTTCTCACCCTTTTGGTTGGGATCATTGGCAAAGGGGAGATCTTGGGAGAACTCAAAAGGAGATCCTCAAATGAAGAATGAGGACAACACACGAGCCTGGATCAAAAACGTAATGCGAGAGTGATGAACGTCAGTGTCCCCTCCATCGACTACCTTCTCTTCCTCATGCCATCTCTAATGAGAAAACAAGGCAGGGGTGTGTTTATGATTGTTCTTATTAGTTTGATGTTGTTTCCATCCTCTTGAATCGCTTGATATCGGTCAAAAGCGGAGAGTGAGGGCCAAAAGAATATGTCTTGATTCCTCCGCATCTTTAATGTGGACATGTTTTTTACGGTCCGTGATGATGGCGGCATCACAACCGCACCACCGAAGGAGACTTCGACCCATCCGCATGGTGGTAGGGCGGCCCGCGTCGACACCACCGGTTGAGCAGGAGTCTGTGGCCCGTCAGCTGTGGCCGAGCAGGGTGGATGCTGGCACGCCGGCCGGCCACATGGTGAATCGGTGGCGCGTATCCGCACTATCGGAGTAGGATACCACAGCCGCTTGGCCATGGTGGAGGTCGGAGGGCAACCAACATCTGGCCGTCCGCTGAAGTCCAGCGGTGCCATCACGCTGTTGGAAGGAGAACCATCCGTGAATCCGGTCGGCTGCATCCCACCGAGCGGGACCCCTCGGATGGGTCCCGCGTGCCAGCAGAGCGAACCAAATGGTCTAGCGGACCGTTTGGGGTGACCTGGGGGGGGGGGAGCACCTCCCCTCCCTGGTGTCAGCTAGGGTGGACCCTGCCACGGCGGACCACCTGGCCGAGCGGGATGGACCACAGCGGGAAGTGCCTAGCAGGCCGTAACCAGTGAGTTGGGCGGTACCCTTTGCGGTCCGGGCCCGCCATGGCCCATCCCATCTAGACAAGACCTGGAACAAGTGGGGTCGGGCCAGGTCGGACGAGACACGGGCCCATCTGGACCCATATAGGCCTTTTTGGCCATATCTTGAGAACTGAGGGTCCGTTTGACGAACCGTTTGCAACACCGGGATCCTTGGATCAAGACAGTAGGTTTTTTATACTACATGTGAGTTTTAGATAAAGTTGGAGTATGTATATGTTGGGTCGAAGCCGAATACAACTGGCCCCTTTGAACGAAAACACTAATAACTTACTGACAATGTGCCTGATTGACGTATCGTCTATCACGTTGGGTCAATTTTGACACGACAGACCTTTGGGATTCTACATCATGGTACGTTGTGGTATTTTAAGTATCAATTGATTGGTTGAGTATTGGAACCACATAGACTCAATCATTCTTAGTGCGGGAACCCTACGACTGGTTGTACTTGAAGAGTCTTCGGATCCTGTGTGGGTCATCTTCAGGTCCTATGTGGGTCATCTTCAGATCCTATGTGGGTAAGCTCTCAGTGATCCTGTGTGGGTCCGTGCATACCGATCGTATGTTGGTCAGCGCTCAGCGATCCTGTGTGGGTCAGCGCATATCGATCCTATGTGGGTTATCTCCAGATCCTGTGTGGGTTATCTTTAGATCCTGTGTGGATCATCTTCGATCCTATGTGGTTTAGCAACAATTCTTCCCGACGAAGTAAGATGACCTATCAATACAGCTAATCATCTATACTTCCATACTTATGTTATACCTGGTGTGAGATGAGTCTTTACCTTTGTGGTACACTTCAGTGTGGTGATACCTTTGTTGTATTCTTCTATGTGCTGATACCTTTGTGGTACTTACCTTCATGGTGTTACCTATGTGGTACTTTTATCTTCGTGGTGATACCTGTGTGGTACTTCTACCATTGTGGTGTTACCTTTTTGGTATTTTCCCTTCATGAATGAGATGTATATATATTGATAACTTTGGTATATGTATAGGCATAAAACTAATTTGTGTTGATGTCTATTGGTTTGTGCTTTGAGACTGAGGTATTTCTTTTTGGTTTATCCTTTGTGGATTCAGAGAGACCTTCGGGGGTCTTGGGGTCCCAACTAAGTATTGTTATACTCACCCTTGCATAGGCTACGCCCACAGCTTGCCATGTCATGTGCCGAAGACATAAAACATTGATCAAGGCTGAGGGTTTCAAGACTGGAGTCTTCTCAGAGTTGGACTATTAGATGAGTCGTACTGTAGAGATGACCATTCAAGAGTTGTACCTACCCTTCAGGTACGATCCTTGGCAGGTTTTCACAGGAGCTGTTTTTAGTTTTACTCATACTTTCCAGTTGGGCTCGTATCCTGAACCCTTTACTTACTGTACTCACCATGTTTACTATATAGTTTAATTTGTGCTTGTGTCTTGTTGTGTGCTTGGTTTTTGTGAGTTTACAAGTTTAAAGGTAATGCCTTCTCAGTTTTAGGGGTATGCCTTTTGGGTGCTAGTCGACAACACCTAGACTATGGAAGGCGGGCTTGGAGTAGTCACGGCATGGGCCCCGGGGGAAGGTTCGTGACACAAATTCTCCCTCTCAATCCTCTTATAATACTTAGGGACGTTCTGGAGCCATCCAACACCAATCATCAAGTGATTTATAGTTTCTTGCAAGAGGAGCTACATCGAGGAGTGAGTAAGACTCTATTAAATCTTTTCTCTTTTATTTCTTTTTTTACCCTATCCCTTTCAAAAACATATTCTACAAAATTGATTATGCAGTAAGTTAACATTATATCAATGTTTTTAACCTACTATAATTATCATATTAACGAAAAATATAAATGTCATACCTCCCTTTCCCACACTATTGACAACGTCCCGTTAAAGGCCGATTAAACATCTACGGAGACATTTCCAAGATAATTATTATAAACACCTTCGTTTAAGGAAAATATAAATTATATAAAATATATTAATATAAAATTACATTTATTCTATGCTTATGGAACTAATTATACAAATTTATAATTTACATTTAATAAAAAGTGAAATCATCGCAAGATGGGAAATATTTATGTAAAATATGATATCAAAACACTTAATTTTCATCAATAAAAATTATGAAATTAAATCAAATGAATATAATTGATAAATATTTATATAAAATTACTATAATTAACTTTTATACCATTGTTTTAATAAACATAAATTTATTATTCAGAAGGCGCAGAAGAGAGGAAATTATGCGGAAATTAAGGTAAGGGATCCTCCCCATTTCACTATTAATCAAGATTGTCATATATGATATGAATTATAATGTGTAATCCCAAATTATGGGGTATAATTTAGATCCCCCATACATCCCTCTTGATGTATAATTGATGATAAACCAATTTCTCTCTCATCTATTCCTTTTATGTACACCTGATACCATACTGATAATCTGTAATGAATTCTACCCAAACCTCCTTTATTCTTTCGGGTTGCTCTCTCATTCTTTTTACCGAAATTAAGTTGTATTTTATTTTTAGGTAAAACATATACATGATGTTTATATTCTCCAAAATAATGTTCTATGATCCATCTCTCCTTCTCTTTTGTGGATTTACATGTGTTTATGTGAATCCCTCCTTGAAACTTCCCAATAAGAAAAATCATTTTAAAGGAACTTCCCAAATTTTTACCCTACATAAAGTGAAATATATCCTCTATTTTAAACCACCATTGTATTTATAAAATAAGTATGTTTTATCATGAAAACATTCTTGTTTTACTTCTAGTTTTATATAAAATATTGATCCCTTATCAATTTGAAAAGCTATGGTATTTTCCTTAAAACCGCACAAAAATGTTTTAACACTAAAATTTCTCATATACATTTCATACATGTTTTAAATTATGTTTTACATAATTTACCATGATATATTCATATTTTACCATATGAAAATCCATGTATTTTCTAATTCTTTTCTTTCATAGACACTTTCTTGATACGCCCATTGGTTATGCTTTATGTCATGATTTTGGTCCCAATTCCTTCCATGGGTAACCCCTTTGTTTATGTAAGATTTCTTATGTATGATTATTTAGGGGTAAAAATGTTCATAAAAAGTAATATGGGTGAACCCAGATATCTATCCAAAGAAATGTGTAAAGTTAAGTCTCATGAGATGTTATGTGCAACAGTCTTTGTGGTTAGCCTTACCTTGTGCTGCTATGGGAAACGAGATTGACGATTAGCCTTGACCCATACTACTATGGGAAATGAGATTGGAATTTATCCTTTACTCATACTAAAGACATGTTTTATGTTTCTTCCACATTTATGTGATTCCATGTTTATATTATCCCATGTTTATATGTTATTATTTCATATTTTCCATGCTTTTGGTATCTTTATGTCGTGCCTCCAAACTCATGGGCTTAAGCTCCTTTCTTATGTCTATTCCCCCACTGGGTTTTTTAGCCCATACCTTTCTTCATGTTATCCCCAAATTATCCTATACAGATGTAAGGGATAAAAGAATGTTATGCTCTATTTTTGAAGATTAAATAAAGAACATTTTTAATCCCATGTTTATGTATTATATACCTAGTCTTCCAAGAAACTAGAATTATGAATCCTTGGCTTGTAATCTGATGTATAATTATGCTTAAAATCATGTAATGTTATATGTAAATGGCTAGGGTTTCTATAAATATGACACTCTACCTATCCTTGGGAACATTCTTATTTATTCATTCACCACAAGCATAAAATATGATATATAAACACAACCAAATAAAATAGCAATCATGTCCCATAACCATCAACATGGGAATAAATACTTTTCCAAAACCCATCAACACATTTTTCATTTATAATTCATATCTATTTAGCTGAATTTACATTATTGAGCCTTAACCCATTAACTATATTTAACAACTCCAATACATTATCTAATTTTCATCAATTACCATACATTAACCCATTTATCATTTCACAATATTTTTCCCACTTATGCATTTCATGTAATATTCTTATATCACTCAAAAAAAAACTATTTATTAAATTACACCCATTAGGTATACCCTATAATTACCATGTACTAACCCATTCAAAATATTCATTAATTCCCTTATTCAACCCGTTTACATGCTCTTCAATTCACAATCTGTTTCTAGTTTAACACGCTCATCATTTCATATATATTAATTCTTTTGGGCATGTCAATATAATTCACAACCCCTTTCACACAATATCTTTTGAATCAATTAACTCAGTACTAATCTATTACAAACAACCACTTAATACATTATAGATCCTAGGAAAACCCATAAAAATTACTTCTTCAAATCAACCAACCATATTGAAATGTTCAACAAGGATCTATGTTATTACACATCAATTCCATGTTTGACATTTTCAATTTCTAGGTTCATGAATGTTGGTGCACCCTATAGGTGGCCTCAAATTTGTCAAATCATCCTCGTTGCATCCTATAGGGATTTTGAGGGTTTCAAATCATTATTTAGATGTTCATTTTACCAAATCCCATTGATGTCATTGAAATCACAATAATAGGTAAATAAGAACACATACTTATATGCACAAATACACCTAAAAAACTATGGGGTATTATTTGTAGAACAGTTACATGAAATATGATGATGAATACACTCATAATTATGTCGTTAGATTTGGATTCAAATAAACATTGAATCCCTAACATAGGTTATTTCATAAAAATAGGTTTTTTGTGCTTTATAACAAGAAATGAGAAACTAAAGACCCTAATCTAGAAAAGATAAAAATATAGGGGATTAGACTTACTCAGGGCTTTGATCCACGATCGACGAAACTCCAATCGACCTAGAAACAAGGGAGAACAATCTATTGAAAGATTTTGGATCCCATATTAATTCCTAGGTTTACAAGGTATAAAATAAGAGATAATCATGGGTTAGTTTCTTAAATACAATAATGGAAATATTGTAATTTTTTCCAACATTACCGAGCCACATAGTTTACCCGCATGGTTTTCCAAATTGTGTGAAAACCATGTTCAAGAAACCATCTAAGGAATGTGAGGTCATATGGTTACCTGGGAAGCTATACTCAGTTTAAAAACCATGCTCTAACTATGCGATATGACATTATCCCTAGTTTCATTGTTTTCCTCGGAAGGTTGTATGATTTACTTTACTCTGCACTACCTATTCGCCTGGCACAGTTTTCCCGATTTTCCTTATTTTCATTTCCAGAACAACCAAAACACCCCTGAGACCCCCTTAAACACCCAAGAAGAATTTAATTAAAAAAAACAAGGGATTGAACAAAAATTTAAACATGGACATACATTAATTAAATTCAGGATCTTAAATACTCCCACAATATAACATCTCATCCCCAATATATATTCCCAATCATCACTGAGAATCATAACAAGGAGAACATGCCACTGGGCCCACTTATCAATTTCCCCATTCCCCTATTTCATCCTTGAAATTACAATGGTTCCATAAAACCTAAACCAAATGCAATGTCTTTCCCCAAAAGACTTTCTCACGACAACTGACAAGACGAACCAAATACTCCTCAAAGGATGCATCAACTTCAACAATACCTCGACCACTAGAACTTATTAGGGAAAAATTAGGCAACAATTCCTAATTCACATCACATGGAAACTTCTCACAAAACATCATACCATAATGGAGGAACCAATCGATACTCTTTCGGTCTGATCCTGTTCATAAATCTTGACCCAAATTCCTTGGCACCATTTTAATTTATCTCCAAAACTCTAACAGGGACCAAAACTCAATATCACCCAAAGAAAAACACCCAGTCTATCTAGCCCGAACCTCCAATCACATCATCAACCAACCACTTTATCCTTATGGTTCTATCAACCTTATTTCATTGTTTGGAAACCCAATATCAAAGAAAGACCACCATAATCTCTACTCAACTTTCACAACATTCCAAACACATTCCCTACCCATCGTTCCCGTACATCCATATGGACATCACCCAACAATGGAATTAGTATTTCCATTGAAAGAGACTAGGAGGAAATTAATTCACTATACATTCTAATAATAAGGTTAAATTGACATTACTCAAGTATGACTTCTTTTCATAATGAAAGTTTCTATTACAACATCAAACTGAAGGTGGGTCACTCTCACCACACCCATATTCCACTACTGGCATGATACAACCTTTTAATTTTCATAGGTTCCTACTAACATGAAGACTTTAACTATCATACAATGATCCCACTGAGGTCATCCCTCACCTCCCATATAATTTTTCCATCATGGTATCACTTCTATCCAAACCATCATAGGCTCCAATTCCCCCACCAAAATTCGTAACATAATCACTCCCACTGTTAATACATTACCTAAAGTGGGATAGACTCTCCCTCAACCTATTTCAAAATTTGAAATGTAATAATCCCCCAACATATCCACTAATGGCGATTTAAAATTTTCCACATCTATCCCCCACTCATAGCTAAGTCAAGTTGTCCTCAACTAAATCATCCTAGAAAATTTTGCTTCACTATTAGAATAAAACTACATCACATGGCCAAGCTGCCCTCAAACATAAAGAAATTACAATACCACCCCAAGGACACTTACCTGAGTATAATACCGATATTTTTTGGAGTTATAGAACACAAATTATCCGTCCAAAAATTGGTGTCACGTCTTTCCACCCCTTTGACATCTTAACAATAAAATTTCTTATTCATTTGGATCTAACTTGAGCCCAAGGACACTACTTGGATAAATCTACCACCATAATAATGACCCACCTATAAACCTTTAGAGACCATGTGTGCACCTCATTGGATCCGCATTGGAATCCTAGTGTCACTACATCAACTAAACTTTATCCTCTCCACATCCAGGACAGATTTATCACTCCCCACCTAAGGAGTGTCATTACTATTGTTCTCCAAGAGGGATTCCCACCAAAAATATTAAACATGATCACAATATAGACCCCAAAAAAATTGACTTGGATGTCCAGATTTCCCAAAACAAGGAAACACGAATCAACCAGTGCCTATTCTCGGTTTTGTGAACAACACCCATGTCATTTTTCAACACCCGATCCATCTCGAGGACCTCACCTAAAAACCTAAAATGGTGTACAAACCACCACCATAATCCTAATAAAATTCCCCATGAGAATAAACTACATTATGTCCTCATCCAACCAAAACACCTTCATGTTACTTATTGAAAATCTAGATCTTCTCAATGTACCTGGGATGATGTTAAGATGTTTGGAATGATCATAATTAGATGAAGGTGATCTAATAAGTAGTCGAATAACACCAATGTAACCTACACATTACTAATATTACCCCCCACTATGGGACACTATGATCTTCCAGGGTTCTCAGGCTTCCCTACTATACACACATCATCAACACTTAACCATGATCTCTCCACAACCATCTACCAAGCAGTTGTGAACCAACAGTTCCTGTAGCACTACTTCCACCACACTACTCAAATTCTTCTGGTGCATCTCTGATAGTTAACAACTAAAGCAAAATGTTACACCACACCAATAAAACCAACATTGATGCCTTCATTAATCATCATCCTAGTAAATGGTCCATACATCCATATAATAAAAACCTTTGAAAAAACATTACATCCTTCATAAATAAATCACTAGGGTGACCTTATAAATGAAACATGGCACAACAATACCCTTTACTAAAACTTCGTGGTACTCATTATACATCAATTTCACCATTTAAGCATCTTCCAGGATTTTTAATCTATAGAACCTGCATCACTGGGCTAGCCTCCTAGGAGGCCACCCTTGTTTCCCTTGAAACATCCAAAGCGTAACAAAAACTCAAGTCATATCACCAACCATCAAACTTCCACATATACGTCTAGGACAATCCCGCTCCAGGAAAGACTCTTCATACCCCACTATCAAGGTCTAAGACATCCCCTGTGCGACACACACCCAAAAGCACTAGAAACCCAGTTCGACATATCTCATTGGTCACTTTGAAGGTTTAAGGATTACAACTCCCTAAACTGGAGTCTAAACAACAAATGGTCATTAGTCCTCTCTCCAAACCATACACATCAAGATACAAACAAAACAAAATTTGTGAATCACACTCTCACCCCCAATCAAATACACACAATGCCTAGCACACCAAGAGACCATTCACCCTAGGTTCTACACCAAAGTTAATCACACACATACATCCTAACTACAGGATAAACACCCTCTTTGGGATCCAAAACACAAATCCCCATGGTCCCTACTCATATGGTCACCAAGACCGATACACCATCCTTAAGGTCCCTAGTACAATTTATACGATCACAAAAAATATTGATTTTTAAACTCACCTTACTAAATAAGGTCTCATGACCCAAATTCCACAAACCTAATGAGGATACCACAAACCAAACTGGGTTGACCCTGAACTGGTCACTCAAGTTGGCCTACAACTTAGCCCAAAGGGCATTCCAGATCCCCCCGAGCTTGAAACTAGTTTCAGACATCAAAATTAAATAGGTGGGAACAATTTGAAAAATAAATGAAAAAATGATCAATTAAAATAAAAACTAGAAGTATTAAGAAAATAAAGTTGTATATACCTTCATGTGACCCTACAGGTCACCACTGACCTCAAATCAACATCTCACTTTAGTGAACAATTTCATGCCTGGTGGAACACCCAAATCTAGAAACAAAGATAAAACTATAGTCATGAGAATTAAAAATCAATAGGCTAGCCCGATATACTATTCTAAATGCACATCCTTTCAATAAGAAAACATTAATTTTAGGTTTGAAGTATAAAATATAATTTTTTTCTAATATTATCCCTTTAATGAAAATCATGGTCCATTTCCATTCTTATTTTAATCTAATTTCTTTTCCAAGAATGAAGATTTAAACTTTTCCAAGAAGGAGGGATAGAGAAGTGTAACCCATTTTTTTAAACTTTTTTCCACAAACTTTTGAATATTATTTTATTCCTTTTAGTAATGTGATGCACCATATGCGAAGGAAAAAAAGTGATCACACAAGGGAAATGGAAAATAACAAGAAAGAGAGACCAACCAAACAATTCACTTTAATCGTCCATCACATATTACTAATTTCGGAAATACATGGGAAAACCTAGGAGATCATGAATAATATAGAACATACTATATATGATAATCATCCCAATATAATTCCATACTCAATGACATCATAACATCCTAACACCCCACCATCACCCAACCTGGCCTGGTCAAGGGGCCTAATCCTATACCAATGATAACAAAATAACCCCTGCTATGGGCCACTAGAGAGTGAGTAATATAAAATAGTAGAGCAATAATTCGCTAAAAATTCTCTCACTAAGCTAGGTTACCATGTTCATACATAAAAGGGGGTGAGCCAATAATGTAAAACAAGTATCCAGTCACAAGTACATTCATCATGTATAGTCAACACACACTACAAGGTCACCCCCGATTCACCCCAAGAAACATGTCTCTCACCTTCAAACCATCCTAACATAAGGGAAGCCCCAAACTAAGGAAACTCCCATCTTTCGTCAACCAAAAAGGTGAGGACCCATTCCTAGGATATTTTATCGATGAAACCATTTTTAAAGTACCAAATAGGCATCCCACAACCATCACATGAAAATCCATTTCTTAAATAACCACACACATATCACTTTAAAAACCATAAATATGCTTGGAAACCCATTTAAGAAACCCAACCACCATTTTAAATCCAAAACACATTTACAAATGCCAAAGGGGAATTTCATCAAGCATTTTATGTGAAAAACAAAATCAATTAATTTATTTCAATACTTTACAATAAAGAAACCACCCCAATTAATGATAGAAAATTTGAAGAACAATTATATATCAATAACTAATATAAAAACTTGGTTCCAAATTCAAGAAATAAATTATTGTTAAATTTAAATTTTGGTGAATAGAGATCCTACCTCAAAGGATGGCAATGCCAAAGATTTGAAACTCAAGCAGCAACCCACTTGCATGTACATACTTCCATATATATATATATATATATATATATATATATATCCTTAAACTGATGCACGTGTTCCCCCTTCCATGAGGGAAGACACACATAGATGATATATATAATTATACACATCAATACTTGGGAATATATATGTGATCCTTCGAAACTGACTACAAATCCCTACGATAAATCCTCAGAACTCAAAAACACAATAAATTCCTAAAATAAAATTAATTTAAACAAATAAATCAAGATATTATTCAAGAAACAACGATACATTTATGAAAAAAATTGTCAAAAGGAAAAAATTATTTTTAATGTACCCTATTCATTTGAATGAACCTCCATATGTGCAACTAGTGAACCCATGGATTTTCCAACATCCAAAGACACATTCTAATATCCATGAAAAAACTCAAAAACCAATTTCACAAAAAGACCATTTTCTTTCAAACCAAACCCAAAAACTTACATAATTTGAAAAACATAGGAAATATCTTTAAAACCAATGGGTACATTCCAAGACGCTTAAACACATACACCAAGTTATCACATTAACCAACTATATGCATAAAATCAAATTCACAATCCATAAAATTTTCTAAAATATTTCCAAGGGAAAACATCATCAAAATAACCCAATTTGTTTATCAAAACACAATTTTTATTTTATCGAACACATATAGAATTTTTTCACATAAAAATACTCCAACAATCAGTTCAAAACCCTATTTTATCAAATCGGACTAGTTTGAAAACACCATAATAAGCTAATCAAGAGTACCATAGGCATACGATACTTGTATAAAAATTTTCAAAATAAAACTTGTCATTTTATCAACACATTGGGCATATATACACATATGAATAAACAATAAAATACTTCAAAAGATATTTTTATAAAGTCAAACCATCAAGAGAACACCAAAATAATTTAACCAAGGGTGTTAACAAGATGCGAATCATGTTTTACAAATTAATAAATAGCACACAAACATGCGAATAAACACAAAATATTAATTAAAAATACTCAAGCATTAAATGGATTTAATCGAAATGAAAAAACACAGATTCACCTTCCACTATGGTGTGAAAATGTGACACCGATTTAGTGGAAGGACGAACTAAGCCTCACAGTCTCTTCACACACCCTAAAACCCAAGGAAAACCTGACCAATCATTAAACCTAAATGTAAGGTTCGACTAAATTGAAGAAACCCCCACAAATTGATAAAACAATACACACCAAAGGAGGGGGTTCTTAGAGAGGGAGGTCGTGGTTGCACTATAGTAGGGGGTTTAGGCTACGCCGAAACAGGGTGGAGTATGGGGGTTCAGGACACACAAAAACAGGGGTGGAGCAAGGAGGGTTAGGCTTCCAGTATAAAGTTATGCCGTTGGAGGGGGCACCGGCTGGGAAGAAACTCAGTCGGGAGCATGGCGCGTTGGAAGGGGAAGCTGGATGGAGGTTGGTGAGGGAAGGAGGGGTTTGAGATGGAAGGTAAGACACACACAATGGATCCTGGAGTGCACTTTTTGGGAGGAGGAATAAGAATGGGGAAATGCCCCTAGGTTTTCTCCCCATTAAAAGAAATAAATTAAGAAAATCAAGATAAAAATTTAATAATAATGTTATTATAATAATTTTATAATAATAATAATAATACCCATTATATACTAATAATAATTCTAAAAAAAATTATTATTTTAAATACTAGTAGTAGTAGTAAAAATTTAAATAATAATAATAACAATAACAATTTAATAATAAAAATATTGATGAAATTTTTAATAATAATAATAATATCATTACAATAATATTATTACTATTATATGTTAAACATGTAATTTGTTTTATTTTCATAAAAAGAATACTTATTTAAACATCATGAAATCGCACGTGCACCAAGGCCGACTACAAGGTTACCGCCAACGTTGCGGTGCCCATACACCGGTCCGAAACCCATCAAAATTTTAAAGTTTAAAAAATTTCATCACTGTACCAAACCACAACTTCATCCAAAAGATGTGAGACTGAGAAAAGAATAAATTAAATTACTTTCTAAGGCCAGGGTATGACAAAGGGTTCCATATGCACATCTCATATTCCATATCATAACCCAGTAAGGCCTCACAACCCTTATTTAAGGCCTCAAACTAGGGAAATCTCACTTCCATAAACCAAACATTCAAGGGTAAAATAGAAAATGAAATGAATACCAACTACCATACATAACACAGGTCATAGTCATCATGAGGAAAACCAAATTAATTATTCATAAGTCTTTCATCAAATACCCTTTTAAACATTTCCACTTTCACAACACAAATATTTTCTCTTTGGAACATTACCCATTTTACCTCTTGTTAAAATCCTCATTTTAACTCATTTACACATTTCATTCGGGAAAATTCATTCACCATTTTACCTTCACTATGAAATATTTCTATTTTAGACACCATTCAACCTTTAAAATTTTTCACAACCCAAAATTTTAACCTCTTCATAAAGATTTCTCATACACAATATTCCCAAACTATTAATTAACATTATTTTCATTTGTCCACATGAATTACCATTATTAGAGGCCATTTCCATAAAATTCATTAAGGAAGTAAAATTTATTCCACTCTCTATGCCTCACACACAAATCTCGTGTGTGCCTTTCATGATTCATGCCACCTATATCATTAGGTTCCTAAAATGATGTATGAATGAAAAAACTCATTCCATTATGTCCTTGAGAAAAATATCATAAATTTGTCACATCACTAAATATGTGCATAATACAATGGTGAAATATCATTAAAAAGTAGCAACATTCATCAAGAATAATAATATCCACCCTGGGTGACTTGGGTTTTCCCTCACACATGTGTTAAATACTCCCAACCAGGAGCTCATTACTAAGGCCCAACACATCCTAACCTGCTATCTTCCATCAAAAATAATAATACCCTCAAAAATAACTTCTCCAGTACCACTTGAAATATCCTCAACCCAGAATCCCCTAAATTGGTTCCCCAAACAAGGTCGTCACATGACCTCAAACACATCTCCCCATACGCCAGAGGCTACTGACTAGTGGAAATGGTCTAATAAGCCATTTGGAGACACTATAACCCCTTTGATAGATTAAACCACCAAAGTTAACAATATAAACAGAGAAAACAATACATAATAATCCATAAACATGCATATCCAAACATCTCCCAAAACTGAGTACAAACCAAAAATAAACATTAACCATGTCATGTTATTATAATAGTGAAAAAAGTAAAAGAACTTCAAAATAAAGGAAACCAGTTGAATCCCGCAAATGGTCCTGACACCAAGTATCGATCCTCATCCATGCACATCCCTAGCCTAACTCAACTCCATAGCACCATCCATTTCCCTTATTCAAACTAACAATAATGAAGTCTTCTCGTGTACCCAATGGTGGCTTGAGAATGGTGTGAGTAAAACTAAATAGGTCACCAACAGTGGTGTCTAAAAAACATCTAGCATAAATAGATAGTGCATGAATATACTAAGTAAGTTGTATGAAAATAAGGGAAAGTTCAGGTGCCATTTGTTAACAAGGTTCACTTAATAATTTCCTATCATTTTCCCTATTTCATCACTTATACCATATTCTTTTCTTAATCCATTTTAACCACATCTTCCATTGGTTATGAATATACAACATCTACACATGGTTCTAAGGCAATCAATCACTACGATTATGGAATAAATAAATTACCTTTTTCAATGTGGGTAATCACATAACAACAAACACATTCTTCTTACCTCAAAGCCTTAGTCCAGGAGGAATAAAATGATTATGGAAATAGATCATCCATCACCTTCCCTAACACATTCATTTTAGGGTTTAGTTTTGATCCTCATTATAACTTGTATGATGGGTTTAGTTCCTTATGTCAATACCCAACTATAACGAGCCATGTTCACATGATTATCTATCCATTCACCAAACAAATACCATATCATAACAAAACTCAACAAAATAAAATATAAATCACATCCCATAATCATCAACATTGGAATTAATACAATGCAATAACCCATTAAGACATTTTATATTTATAATTCATAATAATATAGCCCAATTCCCATTCTCATTCCATAAACCATTATGTATATTAAAAAACTCCCATACATTAGAAAATATTCATTAATTGCCATATATTATACCATTTATCATTTCAAAATAGTTTTCCAACTTATGCATTTCAAGTACAATTCATATATCACATAACACAATCAATTTATTACATTATACCCATTAGGTGTACCCCATAATTCCCATTTAATAAACATTAAATATATTCATCAATTCAATTATTAATCCCATTCACATTCTCTTCAATTAGTAATCCATTTTTAATTTAACATGCTCATTATTTCATATATACTAATTATTTTGGGAATCTAAACATAATTCATAACATCTTTGGTAAAATATCTTTTGAATCAATTGACCCATTACTAAGTCATGAAAAATAACCCCTTTAGCCATTCTCAAACCTAGGAGAAACTATAAATATTACATCTTCCACTCAAACATCCATATTTACATGTTCAAAAAGGGATCTATTTTAGTATGCATCAATTCCACTCTTGACCTTTTCAATTCCTAGGTTCGAGAATGTCGGCGCACCCCATGGGTGGAACAAAATTGGTGAAAGCATCCTCGACACATCCCACAAGGATCTTGAGGGCTTAAAATAAGTATTTAGATGTTCATTTTACCAAATACCACCAAAGGAACACAAATAACAACAAGAGGGAAACAAGAACACATTCCCATATGAAAAAATCCACTAAGAAAACTATGGGATATTATTCGTAGACCACCTACCATGAATATAAAAATGATTAAACTCTTAATCATGGCCTTATATATAGATTAAAACAAAATTTGAATCCCCAAACTAGGATAAAATGGAAAAATAGTGTTTTTTAGAAATGGAGTATATTGAGAAAAACTGCAAACCCTAATCCATAAAAGAGAATAAAGTACTGGATTAGACTTATCTGGGGAATTGATCTACAACCGAAAAAACTCAAAACAACCTAGAAACAGGGGAGAATGTTCTCTTAGATGATTTTGGATCCTTGTTTCAATACTATGTTTAAAATGGATGAAATGGGATAGAACATTAGGTTATGTTATTAAATCCAATAATGGAAATTGGGAATATCTTTCACAACATTACCAGGCCACACAATTTACCCAGATGTTTTCCCAAACCGTGTGAAAACTGTGATCAAGAAAATTTATAACTAAGGTGATGTTGCATGGTTACCTTGGAATATCAACACTATTTACAAACCATGATCCTACTATGCTATATGCCACTATCTGAGGCTGAACGGTTTGCTCGGGAAGGCCACACGATTTACATAATTGTGCACTAACCATGGACCTTTCACAATTTGGATTGGTTTTCTTTCCTTTTAGGTCTTGAATCCCTAGAACACCCTTGATCTCCCCTTAAACACATCGTAAGAATTTAATTGACCAAAAACAAGGCATTGAACTAAAATTTAAACTTATAAATACTTTCACAACAGGATATTACAAAAAGGGCATTTAATTTTACTTTCTTCAATTCTAAATATTCTAATACAGTTTTGAAGAAAATAAATTTATATCCTTTTAAATATTCCTTATTTATTATTATTAAATAATAATTTTTGAATAAAATTTTTCATCATGATCCCAAAAAAATATTTTTAAAAGATACTCATAACATTGTTTTTTATTGAAAATGTTTAAAATGTTTTAGGAAAAAAAATTATGATTTAAATTCGGTTTTCTCCACTATGTCTAAATGATATATATCCCAAGGTGTTTTGATTCATGATTTATGAATATAAATTATAATTTTATATATTTATTCAAGGATATTATAATTTTGGTATCAAATGATTTGATTCATGATGTCATTGGAAAATGTTATATATCCTATTTTATCTGTGGGTTGTTTTTTTAATGTGATATATAATTAATTTTATATGGAAAACATATGCCTAGTATATTGTTATATGATGATTTTTATATATAAATATCTATAATGTATTGATAAAAGTATAATATCTCATGATATTTCTATCGGAAACAAGTTGTAATTCTCAATCTAGAATGGGTACCATGTTTTGATTCTTGATCGATTATGGGAAATGATTTGTGATGCTCAATCTACTATATGAAATGAGTTATGGTGACTAATAAACAATGATAAATAGGTTATAGTTATTTATCCAGTATTTTATAATGGTATTACAAGATAAACTTTAAATAAGATATGATTTTATATTATTATATATGTGTCGTATTTTTTATTCCATATTCCCAGATAAACTTGAAATATGATATGATTTTATATTATTATATATGTGTCGTAATTTTTATTCCACATTTCCAGGTTATTAAAAATGTTTATGTAATTATCAAGGGACCATAATTATTGTAAAATATCTTTAATTTATTGTTTCATGGTATGTTTTTTATCTCTTCAAGTTATATTTAATTCATTACTGGTTTATTGAAATATATTGTGATTCCATTTTAATTTAAATATGATATTTATTCCCCATTATTTTTCTCATTCAATTTTGATCTAACCACTTTATAATCCATTTATATGTCCTCCGTTTATTAGAATTTGATATCCCTCCTTTTGTTTCAAATTTATATATGGAATCATATAGAAGATTATTTTTAAAAGGAATTCTTATCTTGAGACATCTTTGGGAGATATTGAAGTAATATATTGTAATAAGATATTTATGTAGCTAATATTCAAATACATTATATCATTTGGTTATGTGGTTGTATGAATACATGTGAGATGAAATGTTTAAATTAAAAAAATGATGAAAAATATATACATGTTATATTCTAGTATTATGAGTTGGTATCTAAGTTGGGCTTAGTTAATTTGGGTTTTTAGTAAAATAAGTATAAGAGGATAAATCTCTAGTCCATATAGGGTTAAACCAAAATAATTCTAGGATAAATTAAATATGTCAATACAGATTTCAAATGATCAAGGGGTTGTGCCTCAATCCATCCACATTGAGAACATCATTTGATCCAAAATTCTTTACTATAATTTTATTACTTCATACACCATTTAATTGATGTGAAAATAGTTTTTAAAAGTGAAATATCATCCATTATATTTATAAATTCCCTTCAATATGTTTTTCTTTTTGATCATGTGGTAAAATAATTTTATCCAATAATTCCATTTTCTTTCATGCAATTCATGAGATCCATATTCAATTGAACATGATGAAGGTAGTACCATGAAAAATAGTGAATATACACTTGTGGATGAAGCGATCCATGGATATGGTACAAAGCAAAGATATCCAATTTATATGAATATGTCATAATTTGGAATTATCAAACAAATATGGGAGTTGAATTATACAATATTCTATGTGCCTATTTCTCAATGCAAGTTGTTTTATAATAGTAGTGATTTTAAGATAGATTAATTAGGATCCATGAAAGTGGATTTTAGTAAGGAATGGTACAAAGATGATTTATTTATAATAGAATCACATGTATTACATGTATTTTATGTTCTAGATCCCACAAACTTAAAATGTTTAATTGCTATGTTATCAAGCATAACCACTAAAGGGACAAATGAAACTTCTTCTAAGAATGACCCTTTTATTGGGATGTCACAATCATTTCACAATAGTCCAAATATATATGGGGTTTTTAATGTCATAGGAGACAATAATGATTTGATTTTTATACTTGATAAATCGGTCAAATCCCTTCAATCTTTAAAAATATGTTGAGTTTAATAATCATTTTATATTATTTTTCTATTATAAATTTAATTACCTCATTTTTTTATATATTCACTACTATATGATTGTAATCTAAATTAAATGTTAAATCACTTCTATATATAATTACTTCTACAAGTGATGATTCTCCCAATCCTAAAGAACAATCTATTTCTCAAACCACTTCTACTCTAAGTGTAGAGGAAAAAAATTCTACACACACCAAAGCTACCAATACATAGGAACAAAATATTAACAATGTTGAATCTGAGTAAATGGTAGACAGTGAAGAACTGATACTGCAAAAAAATAGGATCATCCTAACATGAAAATAATTTCAAAAATTATAAAATGGAAATACAATGTCATCAAATTTGAGTTTTTATGGAATGTGTGTGGATAGATTGTTCACCCCATCAAGTCTATATTCAATAATTACATTGGTCACATCACTAGAAAATTCATGTCTATCAGTGTAGATTAATGGTAAAATATTTACCCATGCTTAAGGCACTAATTTAGTAATATAATATCGTAACACTATGATATCTTTTCGTTATTTTATTAGAAAATAAAATATGAAAACATTCAATTAATCTTAATAATCCTTTATGGAGTGTATTTATAGAAGATGAATCCCACAATTAATATGTATTAGTGCTTCCTAGAAGGATTTATAGAGGATTTAAAACAATTATAACTATATTTCATCTTAAATATGATGAAGGGAAAACAAAATCCCATGCACGACTTATGTATGCACACATGATAAGACTGAGAGCATGAGATGCCTTTACTAACCATCGTACAGATTTATATTTTCATGTACATTGTTGTTGGTAATACATTGTTTGATAATACGTGTATTTATCACTTTGATTCAAATTTTTTCACTTATGAAATAGAAAATGAGTGCTAAAAATAAGGAATGGGTAGAAAAACCAACATACCCCTACCTTAATGTTAGGATGAGGTATGATTAAACAGAAAAAAATTGTTACATATTTTAAATCAACCATAATACATTTATGTTATATGAAACAAAAACATTAGTATGTTACTCTATTTTTATGAATATTGATGAATCCAAATCCAATTCCATTTCCATACCACATCTTGTGATATAGAAGGATGAATGTATAAAAAAACATGGGATACTAATAGATGAAAACACAAAAAATGTTTGGGAAACATGTGTAAGTATGACATAATAAAAATTGGGTTTTCTTTAAATATCTATTACATAATAATGATTACTTATTTTCCTATATTTTTTTAATGACTTAGAAATTAGAATCATCAACAGCTGTACTGGAAGAACACCTACTATTGGTGGCCTTGAAGCGGAGAGAATAATATCATCACATCAGAGGTGTGGGTTTTTTGGTGACCCAATTAACAAATTTTGAAAAACAAATAAGAAGATACTGATAAAGAAATGATATAGATGAAAGCATGATTATATTCCCTTGAATAAAAATTTCATTGCTAGACTAATATTCTAGATAATGTTATGGGGGTAAGCAATGAGAAAAGAAACTCACAAAAAAACATTACATAACGACCCATCCCCCACCCAAACCATCATTGAGGTGAGTCATTCCCCTCAAAGAGATATCTTAGATGAGGTAATCAATATTCAAATAATTGTTTCTGCGAAATGTAAATCACATAAACACTGATACCTTTCTTTTAATAATGTTGTACAGGATGAAATTGATTGTGATTTATATCTATCAACACCCACTCGTTGCCTTGTTTTGAGGGCCACCATGTTCAATATCTATGAAAACACATGACACAACACACCACTTCCAAAAGGTCATGTGAGAGTGGTAATTAGTGTATATCAGGATCTGATCACTGAGCTACATGTTCCACTTGATGATGCAGATATTTATACAACCGAACAAGCTATTGGAACATTTGTATCATGGCCATCAAATCTTGTAAGAAAACATGTCAATAATAAGGTATTCATTTCTAATTTATTTTAAATGATAAAACTATTACAATTAATGAAAAAGGTATAAACCAATCAATGTTATTATAGATGGAGAAAGGAAAGGGGTGTAAAAAAAGGTTAAACCAAAAACATCTAAAGGATCATCCAACTGATTGAAAAGATATTCAAAAATTACCTTTACTCCCACACATTCTATATCAACATCTACTAACATTGAAGGCTCATGCATATAAAAAGTTACATAGTGGCAGTAATCAAACAAATTATTTTGAAGAACAAATTAATGGAGATGACATTATAGACTACATTTCTCTTGAAAATGTAAATGAAATGATCAACAATGAATTACCAGGAGTATCATTTGTAAATGTCTACATGAGTTTTTTTAATAATTTATTCTATTAGAAGATATACTATCTTAATTATGACTGAATAATTTTTGTTTTCAGAAATATATATCATTACCAATTTAAGGGATTTCCCCATGAACATAAATTTGGACTCATTAGTCATCACGTCACTTCTACAGAACAAAAATAAATAGATAAAAAGGTAATGGAATAGTGGTAAAACTAGCCAAATAATTTAAAATTAAACTTATGGATGATATAATCTTCTTAATACCAATGATGTAGTGATAAAAATCTACAATTTAATCATATCAAATATATTATCATTTTTATTATTACTTATTCAATTTTATGTTTCTAGGAAATGTTGGGAGCTCATTGTGGTCAATTTGGATACTACAAAGATTTATTTCATGGATTAACTACATGGATACCCAATAAACTAACCACACATGATTACATTTATTTATTTTGGAATAAACCACATCAAATGTTCTAGAACTAATCTCTAAGTTATATATATTTTATATTATTTTTTAATTATATTTTTGTTATGATAGTGTGATGTCAAAATATTACGAAAGTCATGGAATAAGAAAATCCCATGTGCACAAGGAGCCTGAAAATTTCTACAAGTGGACAAGTGTTAGGGTATATATAATAATATTTCACTACTCGAACACATATAAAAAAAATTACGTACATTTGTCAATGTTTCAGAAGTGTCCAAAACAGAAAAAAGAGAAAATATTGAGATTGATATGTTAGTAAAATCATAAGATAGATCAAATTCAATCAACCAACTAGCATCCCTAATGATTTATTTTTGCAGATAATTTCTATTTCAATTAAAAATATTTATTAATACTTTGTGTATTTATATTTTTTTTCAGAACTATTATGACTATTGAAAATTACTGTATTCAAAAGATGATATAGATTTGTTTAGAAATGAATGGTTAGCATACCTGATGTAAGAATGTAAACATATATCATTTTTTGTGACTTTATTCTCCTTATTTAGTTTATTTTCTCTTCATTTTGGCAAATTTTTTTAGTTAATCTCCTCATCTTTTTTATCTAATACTTATTTTGTTAATTTTCTCATAGATCATAAAGTAATTACTTCGTATATGATTTGAATTTTTGTCTACAACTAAAATAATGAAAACAAGTAAATGTTTAAAGAATGTATACAACCATCAAAAAAAGTATAATTCATAATACCTTTGAAAAAATAAATGGAGTTTAATGAGAAGGTTAAACTATTTTTTAATATTATATGTTTTCCCTGATAATATTATCTATTCATTAAAAAATTAATACAATCTAAATTAAATGTTTGACAAATCATGAAGGCAATATCATATGCACATTATGATGTTACCAACCACATTGAATGATAGACTATAATGAAGGAACCACCTTGGGAATATGTAAATGTAATGTTGTGATATACATTCTCTATTTAACCTAAAATTATAAAATAGAATGTTTATTTAGTTTACATTATTCCTCACAGAGTTTTTTAATTTTAGAATATTTTTGTCTATATTTCATTCCTTCCTACACCAAAACATATATATATTTCAACTCTCTCAAAATAATTTCACTGATACAGTTTTGGAATTTATCACTATCCTTTAAGTTCCCTCCCCTTCCTTTTCAGGAAGAGTAGCAGTGTTGGAATTTCTCAATCAAAGAAGAAATCTCGATGATTTCATAATAAAATAATTTTCTATATAAGTAATGGGTTGTGTCATATTTATGTTTCATTAAATTATTTTTAGTGTTACTCATATAAAAATTATTTTCTAATACAATGTTATTCTTTTGTTCGACTTGGGATGGTTTGTTTAATGATTCTCATGTTGGCAATATATTTGACTTAAAGGATACTACTACGACAATGAAAGCGTTTAAATGGATCAACAATGTATACAACTAGCATGAAAAGGTGGATTCTTACTTCGTATTTAATAAAAAAATTCATCATTTTATCTACTATTTGTAAGTTAATTTCCATATCATTTTTATCTAATACTTACTAAAAAAATTCATAATTATTTTGGGAAGTCATATTTTTCATTAAAATATTTAAAACAACACAAAAAAGAGATAACATGTTCTTTTTACCAATGTAACCACACATTAAATTTACTTTCTTTGTCAAAATACCAACATTTTGTATTGATTCAATGTTCTCATCTAAAAAACAATTTTCATTTTTGAAAACCAAAAGTTTATAAGAAGGTCTTTAACTAAGAACATAAACTCAATATGTTTTATTGATAGTTAGATAAAGAAAGGAAATGGGTTGGTGTGATAGGTATGACTCAAGGTGTGTGTTTTTATATAAAATTAACAATAATTTTAGTAAAATAGACAATTGACATACTCAGAACTAAGAAAAGACAATCAAACTGTTTTAATACATTAGAAAAATGATCCATAGGTCATTTATAATGTGTAGGAATAAAATGAACATCAATATGTTGCATGTAGTTACCAATATGACTCCAAGTGTATATTTTTATTTAGAACTAACATTAATTTTAGTAAAAAGAACAAGTGGTATACATAAAATTAGGAAAAAACATTCATATTGTTTTGATACTTTATAAAAATTATACATATGTCATTTTTGAAGTGTTGTAATTTGTTACACCTCAATCCAACACATGTTGTGACTGGTATAATTCCATGTGGGTATATTTATTTAAAATTGAAATTAATTTTAGTGAAGAGAACAAGTGACATACTGAAAACCAATAAAGTTACTTATTATTAATTTGATACTCTAGTAAAATAAAACAATAGTCATTTTTGATGTGTTTGAAATCAAAACACCAAAATCCAACGCATGGTGTGATCGGTATGACTCAAAGATTGTTTTTTTTATTTAAAATAGAAATTAATTTCAATTGAATGAAGAAGAGACATACTAAAAACTAAGAAAACACATTCATATTATTTGGATAATATCTATAAATGATCCATAATACTTTTGTGACATGTAAAAATCAAATTCACCTCTATTTGATGCACGGTGTGACCATTATGACTCAAAGTGTCTGTTATTAGTTTAAAATTGTCATTTTAGTTAAAAATGTGCATCACTCACTAAAAACTCAAAAATTATATCTGATTTTTTTTATAATTTATGAAAAACATTCATATATTAGTTGGGATTTGTTGGAATTGGTCTCATTTAAAATTGACACACGATGTGATAAATATGAATCAATGTGTATCCTTCCAATTTCAAGTTAGATTTTGATAAAAACGTAAGTGACATACTCAAAACTGAGAAAACACATTCATATTATTTTGATACTTTACGAAAATGATACATAATTAATTTTTTTATGCGTAGGAATCATCCAAAACTTAATCATATGCACAGTGTGACCGGTATAATTCCTTACATGTCTATTTATTTGAAATTGACATTAATTTTAGTAAAAAGAACAAGTGAAATACTAAAAATGAAGAAAATTCATTCATATTGTTTTGATACATTAGGTAAATGATACATATGTCATTTTTGACATGTAATGTTAAACCTCACCTCAATATGTTGCACGGTGTGACTGGTATGACTCAAAGTTTGTTTTTTATTTAAAATTAACCTTAGTTTTAGTAAAATGAACAAGTGAAATACTGAATACTAAAAAAATCATTCATATTATTTGTTAATTTTTGAAAATGATCCTTATGTCATATTTGACTTTTTGGAATCAAACACACCTCAATCCAATACACGGTGTGACTAGTATGACTCTAACTAGCTGTTATCACTTTAAAATTGTTATTTTCGTTCAAAACATGTGTCACCCACTGAAAACCAAGAAAAAAACTCCAATTTTAATTATAATTTAGTATAATTATTCATAAGTATTTCTTGATGTGTAGGAAGAAGTCTCACATCAAAATGACACATGATGCGTCCGATATGACTCAAAGTTGACGTTTCTAGTTTTAAATTAAATTTTAATAAAAAACTCAAGTGACATACTCAAAACCGAGAAAATGGATTCACATTGTTTTGATACTTTAATAAAATAATCTATATGTCATTTGGGATGTGTTTAAATTAGTGGAATTAAATCTGATACATGGTGTGGCTGGTATAATTCCATGTGTGTCTATTTATTTAAAAGTGACAATAATCTTAGTAAAAAGAAAAGGTGACATTCTAAAATCCAATAAAACACATTAATATTATATTTTTACATTAATAAATTGATCCAAAATTCAATTTTTATGCATAGGAATAAACCACACTTAAATCTGTTGCATGATGTGATATGTATGAATCAAAGCATGTTTGTTTATTTAAATTTGAATTAATTTCAGTAAAAAGAAAAAGTGACACACTGAAAACCATGAAAAATCATTCGTATTGTTTTTATACTTTCATAAAACAATCCCTAAGTCATTTTTGATGCATAGGTATGACTCTAACATCATTAAGATGCACGTAGTGGTAGGTATGACTCGAAGTGTCTGTTATTAGTTAAATTTTTTTGTTTTAGTTCAAAACCTGTGTTGCTCACTAAAAACAAATAAAGCATTAAAATATTATCCATATAATTTAGTAAAACTATTCTAAATTAAGTTGTTACATTTAGGAATAAATATAATGTCAATGTTTCACCCAATGTGATACATACTACTCAGAAGTGTATGTTTTCAGTTTCCAATGAAATTTTAACAAATGAACACATTTGGCATACTCAATACTTAGTAGAAAAATTCAGATTGTTTTGATAATTTAGGAAAATGATTCATAAGTCATTTTTGATGTGTTTAAATCATCCACAATTCAATATAATGCATGATGTGACATTTATAATTCCTAGTGTGTCTATTTATTTAAAATTGACATTAATGTTAGCAAATAGAAAAAGTGACATATTGGAAACTAATAAAGAAAATTTGTATAATTTTAATACTTAAGGTTAATGATCCATAAGTAATTTCTTACATGTAGAAATGAAATGTACCTTAATATAACACATGTTGTGACTGATATGACTCTAAGTGTGTTTTTCTATGTAAAATTAACATTAATTTTAGTAAAAACAACATGTGACAAAATCAAATCCAATGAAACACATTCATATTGTTTTTGATAATTTATCCAAAATATCCATAATTAATTTTTGACGTGTATGAATCATACATACCCCAATCTAATTCATTATGTGACTTTTATAATTCAAAGTGTTTATTTTAATATAAAATTGACATTTATTTTAGAAAAAAGTACTTGTGAAACCATAAAAACTAAGAAAAAGCCTCCATATTGTTTTGATACTTTAGGAAAATGACCCATGAGACATTTGTGATGTAAAAGAATCAACCATACCTCAATTTGACACACTGTGGAACTAGTATGACTCAAAGTTTCTGTAATCAGTTTAAAATTGAAATTTTAGTTCCAAACATGTGACACTCACTAAAATAAAATAAAACATGATATTATTGTCTTCATAATTTATAAAAGTGATTCACATGTAATTTTTGATGTGTAAGAAGCAGTATCACTTCAAGATAACACACGATTAGACTGGTATGACTTAAATTTATTGTTTCTAGTTTGAAATGAAATTTTCTTAAAAACCACAAGTGATGTACTAAAATCTATGAAAATAAATTTAGGTTGTTTTAGAAACATTAGGAAAATTATCGATATGTAAATTTTGATGTGTTGGAATTATCTGAACCTCAATCCAATGCATGGTGTGACTGGTATAACTACAAGTGTGTATTTATTTAAAATTGACAATAATTTTAGTTAAAAGAAAAATTTACATACTAAAAACCAGGAAAATTCATTCAGATTGACTTTAGGAAAAAAATTCATAAAAAATTTGTGATGTGTAAGAATAAACAACACCTCATTATAAAACACGGTGTAACTATTATAACTAAAAGTGTGTCTTTTTATTAAAAAATGGATATTTATTAATATATTCTTTCATATAAATTTTTAATTTTTTAATAGTATTACTAACATATGATTTTCTTTCTTATATAGGTGGATTATTTTTCATATATTAAATTGATTTGTTCAGCAACTGATACCAAGGGTGGAATTTTTTGAAAGGGGATCAAAAGTTCAGAATATGATGAATGATTTTTTTCTTTAAATGTTTTTGGATAGTAATTGAAATGTAATTATACAAAAAATTGTTTGAAATGTATATAGTAGTGTTTTATTGGTATTCCCGATGTAAAATTTATTTCAATTAAATTATATATTTTGAATATTTTTTATGCAGGTTGTTGTAGGGTGCTGTTATTCAAATAGAACACTCTAACAGGTTAGGCCTTTGTCAATATATATTAATGAACTGATAAAGGAGAACCTTTATCAGTGTTATAATAGAATTGATAAAGCTAATACTTTATCAGAACTAATATAGGGCCTCCTTTTTTAGTTTTTTAGTGCTAATATAGGGGAATCCATTAACAAAATTAAGGACAATAGTCATTCTTACTGCTATTAAAGGTCTTTTTTGTACGCTGTCAAAGGGTATATCGGTATTAGTGACCAAAAATACGAACCATAGCTATTCATGACATAACAAACCCTTACCTTCATATATATTTTCTAATTTTTTCAAAATAACTTTTACGATCTTAAATAGTTTTACCTTGAGAAATTAATTCTCTTAAAGTGATGATATGATGGAATTTTTATAAAAAAATCATCCTCCAAATTATTCATATCTACTTCTATTATATCAGTTACATCAACATGAGTAAAAAAATGAGCACTAAAAACCTAAAATAGAATAAGACTGGTTAACATAAAATTTATGTTTTCATTAAATATTTTTATCTATAATAATTATTCCCATGAAAAGTAGGAATTTCCTTTTTGTACACTAAATTAACGATTTCCATGTTCAGGAAAAAATTAGAGATATAAAAATACAACCATAGAGTGTGAATTTATTGAAATACCTAAAACAAAAATAGAGTTTAAAAATATTCACAAAATGAAAATTCAAAATTTTTTCATCTAGAGAAAAACTAGAATTATTTGATACTAATTATGGTGGCTCAGGTCATGGTGAGTTTCACTGAAATGGGTGAGGTATGAATCAGTGCAAAATAGTACTCTTTTCTCTTTTATAATTTCTTAAAAAATTAAAATCAATCCCATGTTATAGTGATAGATCCCACAATATAAACTAAAACACATTGTGGAATGAAAACATATAAGGCCACTCCACATACAAGGTTAAGTACTAAAATATGAGTATATAATCATTAAAATCAACTAAAACTACCAGGGACCATTTGATTGTAATGTCCCAACCCCGCTGACCACAAATATGGTAATATAACTAGTGGGTCACATGGCCTCAAGCGTGCCTCCAATTATTCCATAGGCTGTCGACTAGAAGGAGGGGTGTAAAGAGGTAATATTAAGAATATTCTACCCTCGTGATTATATAAGTGCAATGTTATATCAGATAGTAAATAATAGAAAAATTATAATAAGTAATAAATAAATGATAGATTAACAGAATAATAATAAAAACTGAAATGAAACAGATGTTAATTGCCAATATACAAGGATACATGCATGTAAAAAAATGATTCAAAATTAAACTATATTATGTTCTGGCGTGATTTCCTTCTTCTTCACCCCAAAATATAGTTATAGTGTTTACGCAAAAAACAAGTGTGTACACTTTTTATTATTTCTCTTTTTATTCATATACATTCATTGCTATGAGTATTCCACTTATTCTTTGTGTAAAACACTGAACACACTCTCTCTAGAATAATCCACTTGATTATTCTCTAATCTATGATGTTCTTCAATATTTATGAAATATCCCTATTAAATTTAATCTTTATAAACCAAAAACATGTTCTTCATGTTCTAATTTGAATTTCAATTTCATATTCAAATTACAAACTTCCTCTAACTATTTCTAACTTATCTTGACATTTAGTCCACTTATTTATATAGTCTTCAGAACTATATATGATGGTTTAAATTATGAAATCACCTCATAAAAGTCCATATCTAGAGAATAATTTCTTCTCATCCTTTTGTGACTTTATCCGTCATTAAAATTATTAATTTTTTTCTATGAAATTTATTTCATAACATGGGGTGACTACCTCTTATATCATATATAATATTGCAAACATTTATTCATCCAAAGATTACATCACTACATGACATTCATATTTACATCATGACTCAAATTCATGTCCTTTAATAATTTATTAATGTTACTCTTATGTATACAAGGTGGATTACATCACAATGTAAATATTATCTTCACATCACAACCCTTCATCTGTAATTTCTTTCATATTGAACATTCTTAGAGGTTTTCAATAAGTAGATGATCAATTTTGGGAAAATAATTTTTATTCACATTAACATGTGGAAATTCATTTTAACTATATCATTTTCTCTGACATCATGATATCATTCCATATGAATGATTTATCATTTGGGAAAACATTTTTTCAAAACCCATTTGTATTACCATTATGTTTCCTCTAATGACCCTTTTGTGTATATTGAAAAACTCAAGTAAATATTATTTATCACTGAAATAACCCTTTACACCATTTGATCAAAAAATATATAGATATCTATGATAACATAATTAGTGGGATGAAATAAAGAGTGGAATTTCAAAATATATGGAAAATTTATTATCATATCAATAAATCAAGGTGATATAACAACTATTGGATAGATTGTACTGAAAAGTTTTTATATCTGAATAAAAATATGAAAATATAATGATTGATTTTGTTAATGGTTTCCCTAAAATTATTAATGAAAATAATAAAACAAGGGTTGTTATTGACCAACTAACTAGGTCCACCAATTTAATTTTCATATAATAGGATTTCTTCCTTGATCACCCAAATTTTTTCTATATAAAATTAGTTGTGAGAATTTATGGTCTTCCACTCTCAATAATGATAGTCAGCGATCCAAGGTTCACCTTAATCTTTTAGAAAGGTATTCAAAAGGTAAATAACACATAGGTTAATATAATAAATTTATTTCTTCCTAAAATATATGGGATGAATAAAAGGACAATCTAAAGATCATTGGATATTTTTGAACGAAATTAGATTTAGATTTATATGGGTTTTGGGACAAAATATTTTCCTTATTTGATAATCATAAAATAAGAGCCTTCCTTAAAGAATTATAATGGATCCACATGAAGCATTTTATATAAAGTGATAATTAACAACAACATGTTTATATGGATATGGATAAATGAAATTATTTAGAATATTCCTTATGTAAGAGATTATTGATAAAATAAATGTGATCTAGAATGCCATCAAAGTACCATAATATTTATAAAAGAGTTGCTCTGATAATTGATTAAATTATTTAAAGCTCTATATTAGATAGTGTTTCTTCCTTATGAAATATATATATAAACATATATTCATGCTAATAAGTAATAGTAAATTATTCACATGGAACAATAGGATATTTGAAATTTATGAGTACATTGGTGTCGCAATATATAAATTTTTATCCAACAAGGAAACTAAATGTTCAGGAAAGCTTTCAAATTTCTCTCCTAATAAAATATATGCTAGAACCCAAAAATCCAATTTCAAAAGAGTAAAATTGGATAATATAATATTATATGAATAATACCATATTTATAACCTAAATGAAGTAGATAAAATGTTTTTTAACCAAACAACATAACTAGTAAAGGTTCTATAAAAAATAATATGTTGAAATAAGTATCATGGGAGCCTAAAGAGGTGATGAAGAAAAAATAGTCACAATTACATTCACTATGAGGTAAAAGTTTAATTTATTTGGGTGAATTTTTTATGGGCCAAAAAATATGAGAACTATGGCTATTATATATAAAATTAATAGTTTTTATAAAAAATTTTCTGAAAATCATTTTATTTATTCATAATGTAAAATATAAAATCAACTTTGAATATATTTAATATGATTAATTAAAATAAAATGCAACAAATAATATTATTAAATAATATCCTTTGGTTTTTGGTCTCCTAGAAATACCATAACAATTATAATTATTTTGTTAAGAAATAAAAATTATAGAATTAATAGAGGAATAATATTGTGGAAATTTTGAACCATGAGATTAAATTATAAGAATGAATGTTATAATTTTTAATTATAATTTAGAGAAATTTGTATAATGGAGTGTGTGTAATATGGCAATTTTATGATCATCAGAATATAATAAAGTAATAATTGGATTCTAACCATTATAATAGTTGTGTAGCAATTAGAATTATAATTCACCCATCATAATTCTAATTCAATTATTATAATTAACCATTTAAAATATATAATTCAATGTTTAAAGAGAAATTTATACATATTATATGTTAAAAAACATCCATTATCAGTGTTTTGATTAAATAAACAACTGTTAAGTAACATATATTATCTGAAACATTATTCTATGATGTATTTTTATTTATTAATTAAATATTAATTTATCATACTAAGGGAATAATTTTCAAAAAATGGATTAAAAAATTTGAATCATTTTATCAAAATTAGTAAAGATTTAATTTCAAGTATTTTAAATTAAAATTTTAATTTTAGAATGAATTATAAAATATAATTTAATGTACAATGTATGTTTTATGATAGAGTATATATTTATAAAATAAAAAATATTTCCAAAAACTTTATGAAATGAATGAAATGTTTTTAATGGTTTGATTTTTTTTGAAATATTAAATTCAATTTAAAAACCTATAAAGTAATCTTCAAAGAGTAAAACCAATTTTAATAATTTAAAAAAAAATATTTATGGAAAAAATATTTTTTATGGTGAAAATAAAATAAAATGATCACATGTCATCTACATTATCTATTGGTCCTCTTTTATTTTGTGGAACTTTTTTTATCTATCCATAGTGATAAATGAAATTAATAAATTTATAATCTTTTCATATGATCCCTTTTATAATTTTTTTAATATTTATATCTATCATAAAAATAAAAATATTAATAACCAATACCTTCACTATATAACTAAAAGGGATTTCTCTCTATATCTATTATATCCCTTAGTATGTGATTTTTTGTTATTTACACCCATATCTTACACTTCTAGGTTAACCAAGATTGTTGATATCTTGTTATAATTGTTTTATACAATGTAATTATCTATATATTTATTTATTTATTTATTTAAAATCTAAACAAGTGATGGTTAGTCATTGAAAATATATATCCCCTCACTAAAACGTTGAATAATAATTAATCTCATAAGATTCAATGATAAAAATACATAACATTAATAAAAGATTATATGGAACCTTTGCGATAAGACATGGTAACATATTTAGTTTACCTTGGTATAGAGCATTGGTAAAATGTTTACGATTTTAAAATTCATGATTTACTTATATATCTTATTTTTTATTAACCAACCCATGTTTTTTGATTATTCAATTATTTATCATCTATTATATGGGGGAACCTTCCTCAATAGACTCTCTTATTATTATGAAACTATTATTATAATTATAAGAACTTTATTTTAATGTAAATATTAAAGTAAAAATAAACTTAATAAGAATTAGAAGGTTGTGTACAAGTAAAGGAAAACATTCAAAAAAAAATTAAATAATTTTTTTATTTCATATATTATGTACCAACATCCCAAAAAAATAATATTATGTTTATAAGAATTGATCTATTGTAATATTATTTAAAATATTAATGTAATTTATTGTTATTTAAAAATGATATGGGAGTGTGGATTGGGGTAATTTCTTAGAAATGTTAGTATAGCATAGGCACAACCTCTTCCAATGTTATAGATTAACCAGTATATTGAGACGTTGTGGACCAACTCCCCCATGTCCCATGATAAAAACAAATAATTTACCAAGTGGATTCGACCCCAAGTGTTATTTCCCATGATAAATTATTTATATTTTAAACACAATTTTGAGATTATAATCATTATATCTCCCAGTTATACACACCAAATATATGTAGAACTTTAGTTTCATTGGAAACTAGATACATAATCCTCATATTTATGAAAAATATTCAATATTTCCCATAAACATTCTTATAACATTGTACCATTCTTGACAAAACATACCTAATATAATTATTCAAAACCTGGGGAAATGGAAATATATAAGGGGTGATCTCCAATGATTGGTAAGGGTAAACATGGAGATAACTATAGATGATCATAATGGATAAAAAATGTGCATAGTGATATGGTAACATAATCAATAGAATATTATAATCATATACCTAATAGACCTAATTTTAAATCATAAGTATGGAATAAGGCTTATGTAGAACATATGTTATGAGTCAAGTGAGTTAAAAATCATGATCAATGAAATCCTAACATAGGTATAAGAGTATGGAATAATTTTTTTCACAAACATAGGTATATGAAATTATAACATAATGGTGCATGTATCACAACCTGATTCCTATAACATAGTGGAGCATGAATTACAACATGATTCCCATAACCTAGTGTAGAATGAATCACTACCCGATTCACATTATGAAGATAGAATCACAAATAATTTCCCATAATTATATATTAAGATATAAAATAATAATAAATATATTAGAAATATATATAGGAACCCAGTAATCAACATTAAAACATATGTGTTCCACAAGTGTAATTCCCAAATATTTTAGTATTTTTTCCTTTAAAATAAATATCATGTTCAATAATATTTTGATCACAAAACAACTAAATAAATTTAAACTATGATATATTAAAATAAAACATTACTATTATAATATATCCATTAAATTAGAGGGTATAAAATGAAGTAACCATATTTTAAAATTTATAAAGGAATGAAATTCCATTGAGTAGTGGAAGTATCTTTTATAGAGCTCATTAATTAGTTCTTTGGAAGGAGGTAGCTTCTCTAGGGTTTTCTATACAAAAATACCAAAATTAACTCACAAAATTATGGTATGATCCATATTATATGTGTGATAAATTCAAGATGATATACATTTCCATGTGGACTATGATAGCGGAATTACCACCCTTGACTTCTACTTGCACATACCTTATTATTATATCTTATAAAGTGAAAGTAAATATACATATAAATATAAATTATTATGATATAAACATGTAATTTTTATTTATTAAGTTATTTACCACATTTATTTTTTATATTTTTATGTATAATTTTAAAGAAAAAGAACGTTTATTTTTCTATAAAAATTGTATTTTTTTATATTTTATATTTAAAATATAATTTTATAAATTTTAGAACTTCAATTTTAAGAAATAAAATTAATTTTAAAATTAAAAATGTTAATATAACATTTGCGTGTATTTTCAAGTTTTTTCTAAAATATCATTTTTTGGGTGACTAGTTAAAAATCCAGTTTTTATGATAATCGTGGAATTTATGACTATATCAAGAAGTAAGTATAACATAAAAAATTTTTAAAAATAAATTTAATGATCATATATTTATTTAATTATAAAATCTGTATATTAAAAACAATACTATTATGAATTTATAAACTCTATATTTATCCTTTTATTAACTTAAGTGTTATTTTCGAATAAAAGAATCATTATTTTGGTATTTAATTTTAATTTAATATTTTTTCATAAAATTTAGTTTTTAATTTCTTTCAAATTCCCATAAATTTTATTTTTTATTATTAAATATATTTATTTCCAGAAAATTAGAGTCATTAAAAATTTTAACTTACACATAAATTTATACTTAGAAATAATCCTTTCCTAAAAAACTCATTAACAATAATAATAATAATATTAACTTTTCTTACATAAATAAATTTTAGCAGATAAAATTAATTTCATATTTGGAATCATTTTCTCAGAATTAAATAATAAGTCAAATTTTAATTTTATGCATTATAGTTAACTTTCATTGGAAAAAATTAGTTGTCATTGTAAAACCGGAGTAGGTAAAAGTGAAATATATTTGACAGAATGAATTTAAAAAATGTTTAAAAAATGTTTTGAAATTAATTTTTATGAGATTACAGAACATACCTCATCCAAAAATCCATTATGATCCATTTTTTGATACACTTGACATGTTTAACAATTTTTTCTTTTATATTAAGTTGAAATACTTAAAAAAATGACATTCTTCACATTTATAAAAGGGGTTTCTCACCACTTCGTAAAAAAAATAAAAATTGGTTTCTAGTATAAAATATACCCATTATCCTTAATTTATTAACCAATTCCTTTTACATGATATTATAGTCACAATATTTTGGTTTAATACTGCAGTCTGTTTAGGAATCCACCTATAGTAAATGCAAATATTTCAACATGAGTTCTCCATTTTCCTAACTTGTTTTCCATTATATTATATGTTTACTGTCCCAAATTTTAATTACTATGTAATAAAATCAGTATTATATTTATAATTAATTACATTATTGTAATATAATAACAATTAACCACCTTTCCCCATTTATATTATGAAAAATGAAAGTATCATTTGTGTGTTGTGTGAATAACTACCTCCATAACGGGACAACTTCTTTTTCTTTCACCACTACCTCTACTCGCTAGTTATAAAAGTGAAATTTAAGAAAAAATGTAAGATATTTAATATAATTATGATTATAATTGGACAAATTATAAACCCTTATCTTCCTCTCATAATTTTAAAAATGAATACATTTATCATGTGTTGTGTGGTCTACAACCTGCTCAAAGTAATCTATCACATTTTCATCTAGTTTATTTACATATCAAAATATCTTAAAATATGATTCAAAACCTTAAAATAAAATAAAATCTCATTATTCTTATTTTTTAATGACATTATAAACTAATAAACCACTTCACAATCATACATTAATTGTGATATATTCATGATCGGGTAGGTCTACCCATATAATTAAATAGTGTTATAAACTAATATCATGGATGAATATGAGAAATTAATTACCTATAATGAATTATGTAAAATAGTAAATAACTTGTTTTTGTTTTGGATTAGAAAAATTAAAATTATACTCATTATTTAAGATACCACGGATAATTTGATAAAAATAATTTAAACATGTTTATCTACAATTTTTATATAAAAGAATCATATCAAAAAAATCAATTGAATGAAATTAAAAAATTATAAAAAATTATAAATCATTATTAACATTAATATTTATGATTTTTCAATGATGAAATTTTGGAAAATAATGAATAACAAAACCACTATTATGAAAATAGTTGATAATGATAAAGATTTCTGACACACGATATTGAAAATGGATAATAACTTGCTAATATTGTTGTATAAAATATTATAAATGATGTTAATAAAATTTTATATATATTTAAATGGTCCTGAAATAGGATATTAAAATATAATTTCTTTATGTAGGATAATCGATCATTTTAGTAGAATTCAAGAATTAATGTAAGGGTTCTTGGATATCAATTTTGTTTCATTGAAATATGATTTATATTCGGAACATGTTTCTTATTTGAGGTGTATGTTTTATAGATAGATTTATTTTTGAAATAAATTTCATGAAATATAGGTCATTTAAAAATTCATTTCATTTTATACCATCCATGTATTTTCAATTCAAAATATTATTTTGTTTTAAGTGTTTAATTTTTCTCAAACGACTTTTTTTTGAGTTATTATGTTTCATCTTGAACTTCCCAGTTCGATTTTTGGATTATTTCACCCTATGATTTTATATTGAACATTTTATTACTATATAGTTAATTTTTTTAATTGAAATATCTTACCTTGATGAATTTATTCCTAAAAAATTATATCATTATTGAGGATATTTCCCATTCTCTTTAAAGATGGTTTCCCCTCACTGATAATTTACCTTCCCATCCATGTTATCCCTTTTCATTGGAAAAAGAAATATTTTTTATATAATGTGACCTTTATATTTATCTAATCATCTTTTCACAATAATGTTTTATTATCCTTTTTAATATTTTGGATTCCAATAATGGTGTTTTTAAACATAAAAATAGATCATCTGAAACAACGTTTGTTACTTTTGGGTTACACATTCTCTTTATTTATATCCATTTTTCATTAAATTATTCTAATTTATTTATTATATTTGATTTATATATGTTTATTAAATATATAAATAGTAAAATATACTTTTATTTGTCATGTTTAATACATCTATCAAAATTAAAATTTCTAACTAAACCCAACGTAAGATAACTCCCTGTTTTTTATTTAATGATGTGTGTCACCTATATTAATTTTTTCTCCATAAATTAGTTGTTTTGAAACCGGATTTTTTTATATAAAACCATTCTAGTTCAGTTTTGGACTTAATGGAAATAATAAGCTATTTTCTTCCTTAAAAAATATTATTCTCATTTCACAAATTATCACTGATACATCTTTTTTCTTACTTATCCTTAATCATTTTCATGAATTTTCCTACATTAGAACTCAATGACAAAAAACTATGTTTATTTATTAAAATAATAATAGATAAAATAATTTAATTCCTTCTTCTTTTGGAAACCCTTATGATATAGCCTTTAGTTATTCTCTGTGGAAAGATTATGAATCCCACAAATTTATCATGGGATTTATCATGATTATTCTTTGCTTATAGTTTATTTTTATCTTTTATAATACACACATATATATATATATACATACTATTATATTCATAGTATAATATTTTTTCTCATAATTATATAACCCTCAAATGTATTGGGTAATGTTTTCAACTCAAGAGAAAACAGGTTGCAACATGTCTGGTTAGCCTAAGCACAATATATTATCTGAAGAGTAGGTCTTTAATTATATATCACTTTATTGAGCTAGGTAAATATTTAAATATCATGAGATAATATTAATGGTAATCAGTATTGTACCCAATCCAACATGGTACTTTGTCTACTATGATAGTCTTGGTTATGAGGCTTGACATATGGTAATGATATATTATTTTATTTTGTTACCACGTGTTTATAATTCCTTAAACATATGATATAATTTCTTTATTATACATTTACATGATTATAATACACTTTTATTATAACACCTATATATTTTATGATATACTCCTCTTTAAATAAATTTAATTTCTTCTATTTCTTGTAATACACACAACCTTGAGTATAAATGAACCGTAACATAATATACCCTTATAACATATCCAAAAATTGATATATTGAAAAATAATAATTATATTTTTAAAACTATATATAAAAGATTTAAATAAAATAAATATATTTATTAATGAGTACTCAATTTTTATTAAATCCTTTATATACTTAAAAAATAACTTTTTAGTCTAAAATGGTTTTACTTATTTTTGTAAGAAAATAATATAATTAATTTTTTTAAAATTTTAGAAAAGTTATTTGAAAAAATGAAATTAATTTTTAAAATCATCTTTCAGAAATTATCTTAGGGTGAAATCCTGGGATTTTTTTTGAAAAAGATTTATTTTTCAATGAATAGTGAATATACTAATTTTAATTGAAAACGATCTTATAGTTTAATGCTTTTAAAAAGTTTAATTTTATTTTAAATTGATTTAAATGTTAAATTAGTTAATTTTTATTATCAATAATATAATTAAGGTAATTCTAATTAATTTTCTATTTTTTTTGAAAAAAAATTTTTATACTCGAGGAAAAATTTTTTCTCTAAAATTTCCCTTTATCATGTTTTTTGGGTTTAATTTTAAATTAAATTCTAGATATTTTGTAAATTAAATTTTTTTAAAATGGATTCCAATTTTGGAATAATCAAAACAAAAATCTAAATTTTTCCCTTTTATTTTATTCATTATGTAAAGTATCCTTGGTAAATATTTGTCACCTAGATAATGGTAAAACATGTAAAATTGGGTTAAAACATTTATATTATGATTTAAATTTCTATAACAATTTCCTTTATCCTATTTTAGGAGTATATATTATCCATGTTCATCCAATTATTTATTATATAACCATTTTGTTTCATTTTTCTTTGATTATGACCTTATTATTGTTTAATAAGAAAAATAAAAAATTCCACTCTCTTGAATTTAGAATCCCAATTTTTTTCATATGTATAAAATTATGATAATTTTGATTTAAAATGTTTAATTGAAATATCAATTATTATTTTATATCATTTTAATTTATTTTTAATTTTTAGTAATTTATAAATTACCCTAATTACTTATGCAATGCCAACACAATATTTATTCAATTAAAAGAAAAATAAAAAAAAAATTTAATAAATATTAAAAGTAATAAAAATTTCGATGAATAATTGGGTTCCCAGAATTTGTTTTTATAAATATAACATATTAGGTATGTGTTAAAGGTTTATATTTTAATTCCATATCTATCTTGATGACCTTAAAGTCAAATTAAATGAATATCTCCAAATATAACATTAATGACATTTTACAATAAATAATATTTTATTAAATTATTTAAAACTCATAAAAATATTCTCTTCAGACAAGTAAATGGGACATGTTCTAACATGTAAACCATTTTTTCTATTTAGGTTACTTTATTTTTATGGTAACATTCTTGACCCTTAAATAATATAGCACATGGATATTATAGCCATTGTAAAAAGGGTCAACGAGGGTTAAAAATAAGTGATGAGGGTTAAAAAATAACAAAAACTTGTTAAAATTTAATTTTATGAGATAATTAAGACTTATAATAATTTTATATTAAAATTATACCAATTTTGAGTCATTGTTAGATGTATATTAAATTATATTAATTTAGTACATTATGTAATTCTAAGAGTGACACTCCCCCCACATATAAAAGGGAACATATTCTCTAATATTCCTTGCACCTTTTGATCCATTAATATATATAATGGACAACAATTATAATCTCCTAGATTCCTTCACCATATCCTAATGATTTTATTCTTACCAAAGGACCTTAACTTCAAGGATTGAGCTATAAGAAAAATGTGGTTTCTCAATGATGAGGTAGAAGTATTAACCAAGAGTTTCCAATTTTATTAATACTTATACAATCACTAAATAAATGGTACACATTATAAAACACTTAATTAGGTATGTTCAATATAATTTATTTTTACTATGGTGATGTAATAACTATAATCCTCCTTTTTTCACATCTGGGGGAAAATAATAACGTTTCTCGTGTATACGTGTGAACCCCAACCTCCATGAAGCAATTTGATTTATTTTCCAATTCATATTTAAAGGGATGGTAATAGGGGAAGAATAAGTTAATATATATGAAATATATGATATGACAAATATTATATAAAATAGAATTTTTATTTAACTTTATTTCATTCCATAGATCAAAACGTAAAAAAAAATGTTCACACATACGTAAGACCGACCATATCCTTGAAAGGTGTAATTCATTTTTGTATCTCTATATTTTATGGATGAATATAAATATATATATTTTATTAATATATATGCTATTTATATTATAGTTAAAATTTTGGATATGATGTAACTATGATTGAAGTACAGGGACCAGAACTGTATAACCAAAAGTTTATTGAAAAATGAAATAGTTAACACCTAGAAACAATAATTTATAATAAATATTTATTAATAAATGGGTGTTGAAATATCATTAGTAGATCATATATGATATTTTAAATATTTACATGATCCTGGTATATAATTACCTTAAATTTAAATTTATTATGTAAGTAGCTATAGTGCTTTGAAAGAAAGGGGATCTTGAGGTAAGGGATTTATGTTACAATCTCATTATTTATCAGGATTGTTTATGAATAGTTTTTTTATGATGAAATTTGGCACCTCTCAATAATCTCATGAATTTTATTATCTTATAGTTATTCCTATAGATTACATGATTTCTTCTTCATTTTTATCTCTTTAAGAACTGAAGATACTAAAATAATTTTTTAAGAGGAAACTAAACTTATTTTTCACTTTGGTCGAAATTTCATTTCATTACATATCTATGTTTTCTAAAAATGTTTTAAATAATGTTGTTCATATTATCCAATGATTTTTAATGTAATTTTTATGCATGATTTATTTTTCTACATTATGGATTAAAATGAATACTTTGATTGTTTTCTGAATAATGAGCCTTTTAATTTTTATAGAAAACAAGAAAAGAAATTTTCATTTAAAAAGAACATCTTGAACAAACATTCCTACCATGATGAATGTTCAATGGTTTGATTCTTACATTAAAAGTATACAAGGTTATTTTGAAAGAAAATATTTTCGTTAATATTTTGAAAATTTTTATATTTTAAATAAGTGATTTGAATGTGAAAAGTGTATTTCCTCAAGAAATGTCCCATTTATATTTTAAAATATTTTTTAATCTATGATAACATCCTTTATGTTAGTAATGATTTACAATGGATATGATCCAGTGATATTATCCATATTGTTTTGTTTTATGTGTTTTGATGATAATGACATGAGTATGACTCCATGAAACTCATTTCTTTCTAATGGGTTAATTATGTTATGATGAAACCTTTGTGAAACCAATTTCTTTTCCACAAATTATTTGATGTTGAAATGAAAAAATATTTATGAAATATATTTTCTTTCTATATGTTATGCTATGATGAATGTTTTATGATCTAGTGGAACACGTATATATGATTTTCATTAAGTGATGGGTTGAAATATAACAATATATATCTCCAATAAATTAGTCAAAGATGAATATTTCATGGTATAATAAGTAATGAAATAGGGAGTGAACAAATTTCAGGAATGAACATTTTACACTATGATAATCTTGGGAGAGAACCTTGATTAATGATATGATTTTTTAGGAGTGTACCCAATCCACTATGACAGTCATTCTATTGATCCTTGTTTAACAAGGAAATTATTTTCTATACTTATGTGTATCCCAAAAACTTATGTCTTATGATAATTTTATTCTTTCATGGATCATATTTTTTATTTCTTTGTGATTCAAATCTTATGAAGTAACAACATTTATTACATAACTCAAGATTATGATCTATGAAATGCTATGTTTTATTTTCAAATGTTAATGTCATATTAAAACAACCTTATTCTCAAGTTATACATAATTTATTATTGATATTCCCTTTGTTTACCCTTTTTGAGCCTCTTATATCCAAATTTATTATGTTTCCTTTCCCCATGTTATAAATAATCGGTTTATGTGGTTTATGTATAAGAATAGTACTATGTCAAAAGATCATTATGAGATATGTTGAATATCCTTCATTAAAAAAAGTTTTTTACCTAGTCTCCAAATACCCCAAATCATTATGGTCTTCAAGCATGTATTGTTAAAATTTAATTAATATTCATATATTAAGATGTAATATCTATATATGAAATAATCGGGCCTCTATAGTTGGTATAAAAGGACATGATTAGTTTATTATTGGAAACTAGTGTTATAAAACTTTGGTAAAATCCCTAGGGATAAGTATAAATATTGGATAAAAGCCTAATGTTTTCATAATTACCATGGATAACCTTAGATAATCCTATGGTTCCATAGGTTGAGAAGAAGGATTCGTGATTTAGATATCCAATGAATGATATTTCATCATTATATAATAGATCAATCTAATTATTATAGATTGATTTGTATACTAAAAAATTGTCACATCAATTTATCTCTTGAAAGTTAAAGTAAAAAAATAGTGGAACCTTATTAAGACTATAAGGTATGAGAAAAAAATTGAATCCCCATAATTGGAAGAGTTTATGATGATATTTTTCAATATGTACATTCCAGAAATTCTATGTACACAAATAGAGAAGTAATACCTTGATCTCAAGAAGAAGGATGTTGAATCCATTAATTAATATGATTAAAATTTTGCAGGACTTGAAATGTATATTTCTTATGTAATTATTAGACCTCAAAATCAATATAGATTGATTCTTTTGTGGCACAAAACCATGTATTCAAAAGGCATTATATATAAGATACTTTGGTAGCTATGATGAAATTGTCTGATGTGAACTCTAAGAAGAAATGAAAATTATAAATTCACAGTATTTATATGGTTATGATAAGAAAATAAAGATAAATTCTTATGAAAAACTTAATAAATTACATGGTGGAAGGAATTTATAGTCATCTAAAAGCCATAAATATGGGAATAAACCATAAGAAAATTACATTAATTGAACTAGGATGTTCTTTAAAAATGTTAATAATGGTCATAGAGCCCACGAATGGTGAATGGAAATGAATACTTTGGTTAATGTAATAGGGGAAAGAAGATGGAAACTAGCACACTAACAACACTACAATTATTTAAATTAAAGGAGTATACATATTATGCCAACCAATGAACACATTAAAATGGTTATATTGATGACCAGTTTTCAAAAACTGTTAATACCAATGAAAATAATAAAATCTCATGTGATCATTGTTTCCAATGAGGGGTACAATAAAAAAGTTTCCAATGATACACTTACCATTCAAACTAGAACTGATAGTTTCTTATTTTATTCTAAATCTACTCACTCGTTTATATATTAAGAAATTTTTTAGGGCATAAATGTAACAACACAATGATTATATGTTGTGTTGTAGGTGTAATCCCTTATTTAAATTATTATCACAACTAAAGTCAATGATACTTCTCCAATTTATTTTTTCCGAATGTGATTCCTATAAATATCATTGTTCTCCCTCTAATATAATTTTATGTTATTTTTGGAATGGATTGAAATTCATTATATAAATCAAATATCAATTAAAAAGGAAGATAAACTATATATGATATTATAAACCAAACTAGGTTCATTAATTTGTGATATAATAAATATAAACTTCCTATGGAAAATGTATCCATTATATGGGTCTTGATTCGGATTCAAAATGGGTGTTTATCTCATACAGTAGGGGAGAAACACAACACTGGAGATATTATAATTGTATGGGAATATTTTGATTTCCTTCTAAAAGAGTTTCCTAGTCTTTCTCTAAATTGAAAATTTTAGTATTTAGTTAAACTCATACCTGGTGCTAAAAATATTTTGAAGACTATATATATAATATCCTTAATTTAATTACATTTATTAAAGATGAAAATACAAGAGAATCATGGTAATGGACTCATCCTATCAATTGGATCAAATTGGGGTGCACTGATTATTTTTATTTAAATAAAATATGGGACAATTTATCTTTCCATTGATTATAGAGAACTTAGCATGATCACTATCAATAGCAAGTATCTTTTATCTTTTATCAATGATTTGATTGATCAATTAAAAGGAGGTAAATATTTTTTAATTACAAACTATTATTCTAGATATCATCAATAGAGTGTTAAGAAGGTGGGTATACCAATGAAAATGTTCCATACGAGGTATAGAAATTATGAATTTATAGTGATGCTATTTGGACTTACTAATTCCCCTACTATGTTTATGGATTTAATGGGTAGAGTATTTAAAGATTACATTGACCAGTTTTGTATAGTCTTTACAGGGGATAGGTTATATATTCATATAGAAAGGAAGATCATAAATATCACTTGATGTTTAAACTGAAGACCTTAAGTATGGATAATCTATAGGAAAAAATTTTCAAGTGTGATTATTTTCTATAAAAAGTTTCATGTTTTTGGATGTATAATCTTAAGAGAATATATATCAATGGATCCATAAAAAATTGAGGTTATTGAAAGTTTTCCCAGACCAACCATCATGACTGAGATTCATAGTTTCCCTAGTTTGGATATATGTTTTTGATTATTTGTGGATAATTTCTCTTGAATGTATAATTCACTCACCAAGTTAACTTGGAAGGAAACCATGTTTGTTGGACATATGAATGTTAGAAAAATTTCAAGGAACTGAAGAGAATGTTAGTTACTGCAACTATTCTGACAATAACCTATAGTGGAGAAGGGTTTGTTACCTATAGTGATGCATCAAATAATGGATTGAGATTTATACTCATGATGAATTATATCATTATCCCTAATTCCTCATCAAAATTTAAGGTTCTGGAAATTTTTTTCCTAACTGATGATTTAGAGTTAACTATTGAATTTTTTTATTAAATATATTATGGAATAATAATTATAGAGAATTGTGTTAAATATATATAGATCATAAAAGTTTGAATCATACCTTCACGTAGAAAGTGTTTAATATGTGATTGAGAAGATGGTTGTATTTGATTAAAGATTATGACTACTTAATACATTACCAACCTGTGAAGCCGTACAAGGTTCCTGATGCTTTGGATTTGGAGGACCATACTAGTTTAACCGTGATGTGGATTGAAAGAGATCTAATACTTATGGATTTAAAAAAACATTGAATAGTAAATCATGAGTAAAGGTGAAAATAATAACTTGCATAGATGAATGTTTAACCAGGAATCCATGAGAGGACTAAGAAGTGTATAAGGAATATGTAGAAATGAAAAATAATGTGAGGAGTGTTCCTAAGTTTGACACTGATTGTGATGGAATGATAAGGTCTAAGAACCATGTACGTGACCCTTTAATACAGGAATCAAAGAAGGGGATTTTGGAACGATATCATAGTTTGGAATTTTCTATTTATTATGGAAGTAAAAATATGTATAGAAATATAAATGAATATTTATAATCGAACATCATGAAAAGGGAGATTACATAGTTTTAATCTCAATGCCTAGAATGTCATATTGTTATGACTGAGTGAAAAAAATTCTAAGGGTATTTTTACATCCACTACCCATACATGAATTAAAATGGAAATATTACCACATATTTCATTGTCAAACTCCCCAAAACATCTGAAGGAAACAATGATATTTGGGTTATAGTCAATCATCTTACGAAGTCATAAAAATTCATTTCCTTGAGAGAATATTTCTCTTTATATTATCATTCCAATTTATATAGTATGGAAGTGGTATGATTTCATGGAGTATCAAATTATATTATCGCTAATCAGGATATGAGGTTTATAATGATGTTTTAGTGAAGTATTCAGCCAGAAATGGATTTAGGTTTGTCTTTAAATAATTTTTATCATCCCCAGATAGATTTTTAGTTTGAGTGAACCATTCTGACCATGGAGGAGATGTTGAGATCTTATTTTATAGATTTCAAAGGTGGTTGAGATCAATAAATTCCTCTATATGAGTATTATTATAGTAATAAATTTCACACATTCATTTATATATATCCTTATAACTCCCCCTTTGGAATGGAGTTCATATATCTAGTTTCTAGGATGATGTTTGAGAAATAATGTTATTGGGACATAATCTAGATAAAGAGGTGAAAAAAGAAATTAGATCCATGAAACAACAAATAAAGGAATCTCATAGTTAGTAGAAAAGTTTTGCTATCAATTATTAATGATAAATGGAGTTAAAAAAGGTATTTCTCTAACTATATATTTGAAAAACCTTTATGTGATTTGTAAAGAAGGTAAAGCTGGGCTCCCAACATATCAATCCTTTTATGATTCTCGAACACATTAGGATGGTAACATAATGTTTGGTAATTTGAACGAATATCTCCCAAGTTCATATTGCGTTTTATGTATCTCTCTTGTGGAAGTACATACATCATCATTAATATGTAAAAAACTCAAATGTCATACTACTAGAGAATGATATTTCTTATAAAGGACAAAATTTATTAATATTTTATTATAGAGATAAAGTCCTACATAACAGGACTACTCACCTAGTAATAGTACTCTAGAGGAAAAAGAAATTCGAAGATGCTACATAGGAACCTAATGATGTGATAATATATATATATATAGTGTTGTTTTTATTGGAGTGATATAATATTAAGGGAATAATTCATTTTATATGGGCTAAACTGTAACAACCCAAATTTCTATGAAATATTTATCTTCAAATAAATTTAAATTTTTATATAGATTGTGATACCTGCAACCCTACATCAAAATGAAATGTAATGTAATATGGAATTATAACCCAGCCACCAACTAATAAGTTAAATAGGAGTAATCAAATTTTTAAAACCCTATATAAGGTTTTAGTTAATGAAAACATATTGATAAATAAGTACTTAATTTTTACTAAAGTCTTTATATGATTCAAAAATAAATTTTTACCAAAAATATTTATTGATTTTCATTAGAAAATAATAAAAAAAAATTCCACAGTTAGAATATTTATTCTATAAAATTAACTTTATTTTTTAAATTATCTTGTCAAATTTATTTTAGAGTAAAATTTTGATAATTTTATGGATATATTGATTTATCAATCAATAGTAAAAAAATACTAATTATTTATTAATATTTCATTTATTATTACAGCATATACATAGATTCATTATGTTTTAAATTTAAATCAAAGTAAAAATTAGTTCATTTATATTGTTAACAATCGAATTATGGTCATCAGAATCAATTTTATGTTAGATTTTGGTGTAATTGTTTTAATACTTCAGAAAACATTTTTTATAAAAAATTGTATTTTGTCACCTTTTGTGAGTTTAATTGAAAATTATATTGATCAACTTATGTGAATTGAATATTCAAAAATTTATTCCATATAAAAAATAATGAGGATCAAATTTCGTAATTAATGAAACTTAATTTTTTGTCCTGATGAATATTAACCTTGGAAAATATTTATCACATTAATATGGCTAAAACCGGTAAAATATGGTTAAAATTTTGGGATAATGCTTCAAAATTTATGTAACACTTGAAATTATACTATTGGATAACTATATTTTGGACCTGTCAATCCAATTCTTGATTATATGGCTATTTTTTGGAACTTTTATTTTATTATGGAGTTTATATTATTTCAAGAAAAGAATAAATACAAAATGTCTCTATATTGACTTTAATATCTCTAATTTTTTTACATAAGGATAGAAATAAGATAAATTCGATTATAAAATTTTATTTTAAATATGAATTATTATTTTATCTTGTAAATTTATTTTTATTTTTTATTGATCAAATAATTACTTTACACTCTTATGCAACAACGATACAATATTTATTCAATTAATTAAAGAAATAAAATATATGATTTTAAAAGTTGTAAAACTAATATAATTTTGATGAATAATTTCTTTGCAAGAATTTTTTATTTAAATATAACATATTAGGTATGTTTGAACAATTTATATTCAATTTCCATAACTATATTTATGAATTTAAAATCAAAATAAATGAAAAGATCCAAAAATGACATTAATGAGGTTTTATAATAAAAAATATTTTATTAAATTATTTTAAAAGAATAAAATACATATATTAATAAATTTGAGTGGTATATGATTGAATGTATCTACCATGTTCCATTTTTGTTTCACTTTTCCTTTTGTGGTAACATTCTTGACCCATAAATAGTAATTTTAATTGATACTATGGTAATTGTCAAAAGGGATAACATGGGGATAAATCTACGATATATGGGAGAAAACATGAAAATACAAGCCCAATTTTTCTTGTATGAGATTATTTAGATTCATCCTCATCTTATATTAAAATGATATAAAATTGGATATATTTTTCTGTTAAAATTAAATTGTATTAATTCAATACATTATGTAATTGCAGGAGTGTCCCTCCCTTCACTAAAAGGGTACATATTCTCTTATCTTCTTCACACATTTTGATCCTTATATCATTGAAAATACCTTGAATAATACCATAATATATTACTTTACCACATCTTAAATATTATTTTCATACTAATATACCATCCCTTTAAAGATCAAGGTGTATGGTAAAAGCAGTTTCTCAATGAAGATATACAACACTTAATTGAGGATTTAAAGTATTATTTATTCTTCTAACTCCAATAAATCAATTATATCCATTATAAAATAATTAATTTAATATATAAAATATAATTAATTTTAATTATGATTATTGAACAATCATGGTCTACCGTATTCCAATCCATTGGAAAATGATATTATTGCTTTTATATATGTATGGAATAACACCTCCACAAAGTGATGTTATTAAATTTTCATTTAGGATTCACATAGATGGTAATAAAATAATTTTAATGAATATATAATATATATATTATATTAAAATTATTATTGAAAGTTGAATTATTATTTAACATTATTTATTTCTCCTGTTGAAAGGTGAAAACATCGTTCATGCGTACGTACCACCTATCATCTATATGAATGATCCAATTAATTTTTATATATTTATATTTTATGAATGAATATATATATATATATATAATTAATATATATTATATTTATAAATTTTTTAACAATATTTAGATGATGAATACTTGAACCAAGTACAAAGATCAAAACAGCATAATTAAAACTTCAATGAAAAATGAAACATTTAAGACCTAGAAATGGAAACTTTTAACATAGAATTATTAATGAATGAGAGTTGAATGTTATAAGTTGATCATATATGTTATTTTATGTCTATTAATTTTTGTATAATTTAATTATAAAATGTTTAAATATATTATACTAGTGGTTAAATTTATTTTGATGTAATGGAAATACTAGGTAAGAGAATAATGTCACAATATCATTGTTTATCTAGAATTTTCATGACTATGTTCCCAATGATGATTTTTACGCCTCTCAAGAAAATCATTAACTTTATTATACAATGTTTATTTCTAGATATTACATGTTTATATTATTTTAAACTATTTAGGAACATAATATAGTAGAAGAACATTTTTATGAAAACCAACTTTATTTTTCTCTTCGGTCAAAAATTATATTTTTTCCATATCCTTATTTTCTAAGAAATTTTTTCATTTTTTTAATATTCTCATATTATTTTTAGTATTCATTTTTACCAATTATATTTTCTTTACAAAAAAGTTTTAAAACAATATTATTTTTTAATTTTAAATGATATTCTATTAACTTTTTACCACAAATGTGAAATAAATCCATGTTTAAACGTACAAAAAATAAATCAAATTTCCAAAAATAAAAAAATTCTCAATTATTTAAAGATTAATTTATAATTTCTTATATTTATCTTAAAATTAATTTTCCCTTAATATTTGTGATATTTTTAGATTTTAAATAACATATTTCAATGTGGAACGAATGTTTTCCTCAAGAAATGTTATAGTGATCTTTTAAAGTAATTCTTCATTCATGATAACATATTTGATATTACTTATTATTTACTAGGGATATGATCGAATTATATCATACACTTTATTTAGTTTAATGGGTTATAATGATTATGATTTTGTAGCGACTCAATGAAGACTGTTTGCTGGGATCTTCTTTGCTACTTCTCTCTGTCTGGCTTCGGATTTTATGGGACTGCTTACACCTGGGGATGCCTGCTTGTTGGATTCTTCTTGTTTCATCTTTATGGATTCCTCTATCTATTATTTGTTCTATGTTTGGCCGGACTCTTCTACATTCTAGAAGATTTTTTCCAGTTGAGATCATGTTTGATGTTTTTTCTCGACAGCTTTGCTCATGTTTCTTGCTGCTCGGCTATGCTCGAATATTGGCTATGGTATTCTTGGAATGCTTGCACCTGGACACTCCATGGTATGATTTTTTATCAGTATTGATCCTGTTTGAAGATTGTTTTCTTGGTTCTTTAAAGTTTTTCTTTTTTTTCCTCTTTTGTTTAAGTTGGTGTAAGCTCATTACACCTCGTGTGTTCCTTGTAAAGTTTTATTTTAATAAATTCCTTTCGACATGGATTGGGAAACCAATCCTTGTCACTTTCTTCTTCTTACATGGGTTAGGCTATGATTAATGTTTTATGAACTTGGGGAATGCATACTTATGATTTTAAGTGTGTAATGGGTGGTTCTAGAATTATATATCCCTCTAATTAACTGTGTAAAGATAGATATCTCATGAGATAATAATCACCAGAATAGGGAGTGAACATAGTTTATTAAAAGAATCTATACACTATGAGAGTATTGTGAGTGAACCTTGACTAAGGATTTAATGATTTTGGGTGAAAACACAATCCAATCAGATAGTATTGGAATTGATCCTTGAATATTATTAAAATTCTTTTCTATGCTTATATGTATGGAAAAAACTTATGTATCATGTCAATGTTATACTCTCATGATCATGTTATTTGATTACTTTAGGATTTATGTCTTATGAATATCCTACACTTATGACATGAATGAATTTTAAGATCTATGATATACTGTATATGCTTATCAAATGTTATGATCATGTTTTAATAACCTTATACTCATGTTACACTTGTGTTATCGTTTATATATCCATTCTTTACTCTCACATAGCATTTGATCTTACCGTTTCTTAGGTTTCCTTTACCAATTTTATGAATAAGGATGTCAAAATAAGGTATGTATAAAGATTTTACTAACTGTTACGTTATTTTTTATAAATTTTCAAGATCTTTCATGAACTAAGAAGAATGTATATCTAGTCACCAAAGACAATAAACCATTATAGACATCAGTCAAGTATTTATAAAATTCAATTAATATTCATTTATTAAGATGAAATATTTGTTTATAAAAAGTATGGTTCACTATAGTTATGTCATGGTATATGTTTGTTCTTTTTATATTACATGAATTTATTTCATGATTTAGGTATTAATCTTACCTTCCCTCATTCGTTTTAATAAAGAATTTCTCGCTGCACATTCTTACAAATATGATTTTGATCTAATCCTTGATAACTTATTGATAAGTATTTAACTTACCAATAATTTGATCTCACCCCTTTATTATGATTCTATTCCCTAGTTTATAATGATTGTTATTAATTATCAGAGTTCTATAATGTGTCCTAGAAAGCATTGATTATAGAAAATGAGTTTACAAGTCCTGTAAAATAAGTTTCCTATGTATCTTGTCCTCAAATAAACTAAACTAAAAAATTATCTATGTTATGTGAGATTTTCGAGAGATGTAAATTCAAAATTTTATAAATTATGTAAAATAAAGATATTCTTCATTGGGATTTTTATAACCAAAACATATAATCAATCATAATTATATCATAACTTAGTTGACCCATGGAAAGAAATGGGATTCATTGAAACTAAATTATAAATCCACACCTTAAGAAATCCATAGAAATAACTTGTATTCTATCATAATATCACATCCCTAGATATTCATTAAACCCTTACATTATGTTGACATAGATGATTTTTTATAAAATCAGTAGAAAAATTATAAGAAAAAAGATAAAAAATATCATTCCTTTCGATACATATTAAAATTATAAAATAACTTAAAATAGAAATCCTATTTTATTTTAAAATACATGGAAATGTGTAAGGGAATCTTGATAATGAATTAGGTTCATGACTATGGGAAAATAAGGTCAATTCATAGACATTAAAAACATTCTTCTATTAGTATTGTAAAAAATAAAATGTGATTCATATAGAAAATGTTTGAAGTGATTATTTTTCATATTTTGAATGAAATTAAATAGATGTAGAAAATAATTTTATTAAAAATTTATCTATAGGTAAATTTTTCTATAAAATAATTTTAAAAACACTAATTTAGAGGAGTACGATAATCAACCTAAAAGAGAAATATGATTGGTTATTATTATATTTTTTGGTTTTTTATGTACTGTAAATTTGAAAAAAATGAATACTTAAAACCCACATTTAATAAACAAAGTGGAATAAATTAGATAGATTTTAAGAGTTAAAGATTATATAATTCCCCCAATGTATGTTTAATTATACATATTAATGAATACAAAATTAAATTGTAAATAAATTCTTATAGATTTGGAAACTTGTGAATAAAAATAACTTGAATGATATAACATGGAATGTAAAAATAAATTATATTAATAAAACTATAATACTGATAAAATATTCCAAATATTTAGTACATACACCATACACCCAAAAATAAGTTCATAACAGGAAACATGTCTCAATGAATGAAATTGGAGACGATAAACACATACCATATCAGTACCTCCTAAATATAAAGGACATGATAGATAAAATATAAGATAGATATTTAAATCCATTTAATTTATTTAAAATATGATAAAAAATATATAGGGTATTTTATACACACAAAAATATAAAATATGTGGCGAATATGTCATATGCCTTAAAGAAATAAATGTAAGATGAAAAACCCTTTGGACTTATATAACATTTGAATCGAAACCTATTAAAAGAGAAAAAATAAAATTGAACATTAATAATAATTAATAAATATTCAATAATGATATGATATTATATATTGGTAGTATATATAGAATATAAAATTAATTTGGTGAATAATAAGAAACTTGTATGAAGGAATTGAAATTAAGACAAAGAAATCCATACCATTACACTCAGATTCCACAAAAGAGTTTTATTAAACTATATAATAAATAAAAACATCTCTACAAATTGTTTTAATAAAATTATTTACATCTATTACAATTTATATTATTTAATTATAACTATTAATTATATATTCATTAACAAGATAATGTTTATTTTCATCACTGAATGTTAGTAATTTTGATTGTTCCGCTCATGTTTTCTAATAGAGATGTTATTAACAATTCATGTATAAATATTTTATCATTAAAAATAATTTTCTGTACAATAATATATTTTACATGATGATTTATAACTTTCTAATATCATTCTATGAGAGTTTTAGTCACGAATCCTTAAGATGAAATGATGGATGAGCATGTTTCTGGTAATTTAGCAATACCAATGATTTACTTTATAAATATCAATAATTATTTTTTCATCCTTATTGAGTAATATTAATGATGTATATTATTTATTGGTATCACATTAATTTATCAAATATATTTTTTAAACCATTCATGTATGTTGGGGATGGAAAATGAATTACATCACATTGTGGCGGCGTTAGTCCTCATATACACAAAATTGATGTCTCAATTTTTCAGTGGATGTAAATAAATGGTGGTAAATGATAATTTAAAATAAAGTAATTATTATTATTTTATAGGTATCATATATATTCAATAAATAAATCTATATTAATAACCATGAGAGGTGGTTCTGAAAAAATGAAATGCATCACTTCATGGAGGTTGTAGTCCGCACATATGTATTAGTGACATTTAAATTTTACTTTAGATGAAAAGGAGATAGAAAATGGTTTTACCATTATAATTTTTTTTTATATTTCAAAGATATATATTTCATTATCTTGATATAGTTATAGATGATTTGGAAAATTTGTAAGATGAAATAATCATGAAAAGTTTCTATACTAATAAATACTACATCATTGGACATTATCCTTTGGAAAACAACTTAAGGCTTCTTATATGGTTATTTTGGGAAGAAAATAACCTATATCTCTGGTATATGTATTTTTATGGTTATTTTACTAGATATTTTTTGATATATGTGAGATTTGAGTGTGTTAAGAAGTAAGGATATGAGGCTTATTTCTATAAGTGAAGGGTGTGAAACCCTTGTAAATACCCTTAACATTAAAATAATGTATTGTAATTTTCCTAGGAAAGTGTTAAAAAATAAATAAACTTTTGTATAGAAATTTAATTAAGCTCATTTTACAACAAAAAATAATATTTATGATTTATAAAGTTTTTTCAAAAATCATAACTGATACAAATATTTTTATAAAAGTAATTTCAAAAGATATTTTAGTGGTTCACATTTATTTTGATAATATAACTTTTGGATATTCTAAAAATATTTGTGTACATATTCTTCAAAGATGATTGAAGGTGAATTTGAAATTATTTTGATGGGTAAACCTAAATTCATTATTGGTCTTCAAATTTTTTATAACAAATATGGAATTATTTTAAATAAATGTAAGTACACTAAAGACCACCTATATGTTTTTGGTTTGGATAGAACTAAAAGTAGTGATAATCCCATGGGTACCACTTTTATGTAGGATCTTGATGAAACTATAAAGTTAGTAGATGAAACCAATTATAGAGGTATTATTGAGATCAATCTTTAATAAATTTCTAAAAAACCAAATATTATGTTTTCTGTGGGTATGGTTTCCTATTTCCAAGAAAATCCTAAGCATTCTTATTTTATTTATGTTAAATGAATTTTTAAATACCTCAAATATATACCCAATTTAAGACTATTATATGTTAGATGAAAAACACTTAACTAAGTGAGTTATTTAGATGACGATATTGGTGTTTCTATGTCAGATAGAAGAAGAACCACTGGAATATTTCTGCTTTTGGTAAAGTCACATGTATCATGGTTTAGTAAAAAATAAAAATTCATCTGCACTAACTACTGATAAAGACGAATATATAGCTTTAGTAAGTTGTTTTGCATATATTCTTCCAATGAAACACAATATACTAGATTATGGATAGCCATTCTATCATGTCCAAATAAATTGTGAATACTCAAGTGCGATAAATATCTCTAAAAATCCCATGTATCATTCTAGGAAAACTCATTTTGATATAAGACATCACTTTTTGAAAAATAATTTCCAAAAGGGAGATATAACTCTTTAATTCCTTGGAAATAAACATCATCTTGATGATATTTTTAAAAATATTCTGAATTTTGTGAGATTAAGCAACATAAGATATGAATTAGGATTGATAATTTTGGTTTGTCCAAAAAATTTTATGAACCACTATTGGACAATACGTTGTTGGACAATCCACCATTGCGAAAGCCATAATTGGGGATCGGAAATTTTTTATCCTCTATTGGTGATATGACATTGAAATGATCCACCATCGGTGATCCATTATTAGTGATCCAATGTTGGTGATCCAGAATTGTTAATACACCATTAGAATGGTCCACCACTAGTACGATCCACTGTTGAGTAATCTACCAGTCTTTTCATCACTAACTATCCTTTTCTAATTTTACGTGTTAAATTTTTATTTGGTTTCTTACCTTCTATTTCATTATATTTTTTAATTAAAATTCCTAAATGATAAAATTTGGAATTAAATCCAAATTCAAGTCACTCTTTTTCTCAAACCTACTCCTTCGAACTGTATTAACTTCCCTTATCTCCCAAGATTCAACCTTCTTCACAACCTTATAACACATTTCATTTTTATGAAATGATGAATGTTAAATTATCTTTAGTGTAATACTTGTATGTTTTGTTGTCTAAAAATAAGTCTCAAAGAGAATCAAGTTATATTGTTATTTAACTGAGAAACCCCTTTCTTGCGAACAATTTGTTATTGTAGATAAATAAGTAGATACTAAATATATTTTATCAAGAAAATAATTGCTACATAGGGTGATCCAGCACCCAGGATGGATATATTTGTTATAAATAAATTATAGATATATTTATCCGAGTTTGGTTTATCATTTTTACCAATACATAGAGTTCATTTTTGTTAAAACAAAAAATATCATTTGAATTATGATTTATTTAAAAGAGGTTTGTTTTTCTTCATGAGAATGGGAAAGGTGTATCAATGTAAATAATAAAGTTGTTTATAATGAGAATCAAGGATGTATTCTGAGTGATACTGAATGGTTTTTGTAACAGGATGCACTGTTGAAACTATTTAGAGATGGTACAGTGAGAAGGCATTGAGCTACTGAATTAGATAGTGAATGTAGACTTCTGTTCAGGTTCATTCAAATATAAGATGTCCTAGGAAATAGGAATTCATCACAATGCGGTATCAATATGTTTTTTAATTACTTATGAAAAGATGGTATACAATCAATATTTTTATATATCTCATGGTGCACATGATTTATATGTGAAAGTTATCTTCCATATTGAATGAAATGATTTATCATATTCTAATTTCATCTTGGTTAGAAGCCAATGGCTTGATAGACAAGTAATAAGAGTCCTAGGTCCAGTTTCGTGGATTCTTTTTAGGAAATGTTATCTATAAAAGGATGAAAGTGAAATATAATCCCTTGATTAAGAAGTGGTTTGGGGATAGTGATAATATCTATGAGGTTTTTAATCCTGTGGACAATCCTGACAAACCCAAGGATGTTGTTGATCATGGTTTGGAGAATAAATGGATATTGGTTTATTCTAATGAAGAATTTTAGGTAAAATTTTCTACTTTTTTTTAAAGGGTAGTGATATAGATATCCCAAATATTCAAGTTGAGTCTTATGGATCTTCTAATAATCGTGATTCCATACCTTTTAGAGAGAGACTCTGGAAGGAATGAGATGATGGATAGACTAAAGTTTATGGATAGGAAAAAATTTGGAGTTCTTACAAGACCTCTAAAGAAGTTTTGGAAGGTTCAAATGTTGAGGATTGGAATGGAGATGGATCTCATTACCCAAAAGGTCATAATGGTGATGCTGATGTTGCTTATGATGATGTTTAGAGGACTCAGTCACGTCATCCATCTCATGTTAGTTCAATTAGATCTATATGTATGTGGAGATTTGTTTTGGTCCAAAAAATTGTATCTTCTACCTTTATTAGAGGTCATCCCAAAGAATCTATTAAGGGGGAGAAATCCCTAGGTCATTTTAGCCAGAATTCGGTCCATAGGGACGAGTCTTAGGATTCAATTTAGGATGAGGCATCATCCAAGGGGGATTCATCCCCTATTTTTAAATTTATTGTGATATCCTATACAGACTCAGGTGGAAATGATGGATATAATGATGATTAGAGAAATCCCCCAGAGAATAGTGGACCTTCTATCTATGTTTTTATTGGATCATATCCTAAGTTGTCTCTTGTAGATTAAATCAATGATGCTGTTGAGCTGCCTAAATTTCATTCTAATGTTCCACTTTCTTAATCAGAGCATGTAAAGGCTATCACACCTAGTCCTGAGAGAGTTTCTTCAACTTATCCAACCACTACCTTTGTTCCTTTATAGTTTCTGAATATAGGTTATTTTGATGTCTTCAGATAGATACTATATTCATATTTTAAATGAATCTTGAGATGCCTAGTACTTATAGATACTCTTCTTAGTAAATAATATTCAAGGAATATTTTTGAGTTGGTTTTTTCATATTTATTCCAATATTATTATAATAATTTAGGAAGTTTAAATTCATAATATATGGATGGATAGTGAGATGAAAACTAGGATATCTTTTATGGAGGATATGAGAAATTCCATTACTTCTATCCAGGATGGTCTTTTGGAGAGGATGGAGATATTACCAGCCATTTTTTCTAAATATTATAATCTAACTCCTTCAACCCCATTTGATGGTGAGAAGAATATATTTGTAGTAAGAGAAGTGCTAAAAGATATCATGGGAGATATCCATTCAAACCATTAAGAGGATCTTTACCAAATTCAATAACATGGTGAGTATATATAAAAACTAGAAAGAGAGCTCTTAAAATATTTCCAAAGTGATTGGGAAACTATGACCAATTTTATAAAATACTAAATTTCAAGGATATATAAAAATAATAAGTATAATTATCACTTCATGTTTTAGCTAAAAAAATAAGGATGAAACCATTTACTATGGAATTATAGGAAGAAGTAGACCGACTTATGGTTATGACCACTCTTCTCAGGTTGTTCATGGTATAGAATAAGGACTTCTATAGTGTTATGGACAGAGGTGAAAAAATAATCATTGATTTTTTAAACCTCATAAAGCCTTTATTTTATATATCTAGTATAGTAGTGGTTTTACCTGAGGCCATTCACATGTCAACTGTCAACTCTATACCATCAACTGCTCCTTTGACTCCTTAGTCTTAGTTATTCAATATTTCTCTAACTGAATTAGTTAGACATATCATTCCATTATTCATCCATGAGTTTCCTTAGACTACCTGAACCCCCTAAAATTCAACATGATTTCCTCCTTCACTTATAAAGGTATAATGACTTATTGATCCAACCTCCCAAGAAGAGAGTGATTTAGATTAGGAATAGTCTTTTATAGAGATTATATTTATCCCATGAATTTCTTTTTTGTTCTAATCCATTAACTTTTTTTCTTAATAAATATTATCTCTTATTTGTCATGTGTTCTTTCTTTTTATTTACTTTTTGTTGTCTTATCTTTTAGATAATCCCAAAAGGGGGATAAATAACTTGTGTATAGTATTTAATGATGTTTAAGTTTTACAAGACAAACCTATGGTTAAATTATGTTCCCAAATTAAACATTAGCATCACACATTATCAATTTAAAATATTAAGATAATATCAATACTTGACACATTCTTCTATTTATTATTATAGTTTTTTTATATCATTTATAAAATTACATGACTTGTAATCATAAAAAATGGGGAGATTGTTGGTACCTCCTTTTTTTAATTCTCAAAAATCATGATTCTTATAATCATGATGTGATTATTGTTTTTTGATGGTATATTATTTTAGTAAATCAAAATTGGATGAAAATTTTATAAGTATAGAAAAGAATTATGTTAGTTCAACTATGCCACCTCTAGATTGATGGAAATTTTAGTTCAAATTATCCTACCATTAGATCTATGACACTATCTGGCTTATGAAATTGCAAGAGTTCCACCATGACATAAATATGATACCACCAGAATTATGCTACCACTGGAGTTATGGTACTTCTGTCTTGTTCTACTACCAGTTCATTCTATCACAGGATCCATGCCACTATCAGACATGATACGATTAGGTGTTCCACAATCAGACACCTAATACCATCAGTCTATTCCACCATTATATTTCTACCACATTAATATATGCTACCACTAGTTTTTTAACCATTATTTGTGGAAATTACAACCATGTGATACCATTAGTTCAACCTTACTACCTTGAGTTGTGAAACCATTGTATTTTACTACCTCTAAACCTTGCTACATTAATCCTTCTACCATTGTCATTCTTCTTCATTTTATCTTAATTATTCCAATAGATATTATAAGGAGTTAATGTATAATGTTTTAGATAGTTTTATTTAATGGTGATTCCTAAACCATTACTCAGATGCATTGAGGATTAATTTAGAGGTTTCCTAACCTGTTTCTTAGTAAGAGTAACCATGAAATATTTAATATTATTATAAAATAGATATTTGAACCTATAATTCTATATTTTTTAGAATATATCCCTTGTGTACCATGGAAATTACTTACATAATGATTATATGATACCATGAAAGTGTAGAATACATTAAAGATAAATTTCTTTTCTTAAATTGAATGAAGATAATATTTTTATACCATCTCCAAATAGGAAAGATAACTCCATGATACTCTGTTTTCAGTAATCATTTAATGAACTTGATCAATCTCCTCATCAAGTCCAAATCGAGGACCCTCGAGCATCTGAAGTATTAAAAAGTTAGGAAAACTACATTTCTCTATGAATTTTTATTTTCCATATTTTCTTTTTGTATATTTTTGAGAATTGTGTTATACTTATTTTTATATCTGTACCCACTGAATCCTATGATTCAATTGGAGAATACTCAATATTCTTAGAAACCTCCTTTATATTTATTCTAATGAAAACTATGGAAGACATATTGTGTGACCTGTGTTGTATTTCTCCCCATGTATAAATGGGAAAGATCATATGAGCCTAGACAGCTAGAGTGATATTTTTTGTATGACCTAATCTAGGTTATGGATTAAATTACTTTCTATAATAACCATCTTGTTAGTAAGTTATTTCCAATTGGAAGTGATTAAGGATCATCTTGAGACCAACCCCTTATTTATTTTGTCCCATGTTTAGGATTTGTATCCTCATTTCAAAGAATAAAAATAATTTTTTTTAATATATAAACCAAACTTATACTTTGATATATAATCATACCCTCTGTTTATATAAAAGATTTGATCAAGTAAATATATTTAAAAGGTTGATTTTATTTAAAAATTATTTTAACTAAGCCCTAATCGCACTTTGGTAAAAAAATTAAGAAGATCAAATTTATATTAAACTACTATTTTGGTTAACTAGTAATTTTTTATTAAATTGTTGATTTTATTTAAACCTGTATTAAACCAAAATTTTATTGGGAACTCAATTCACCCCCTCTTGAGTTACTCACCCTGTCCAAAAATACTTAATTAATGAAAAGGATAAAATGTTTATTTTTTATTATAATAAAATACCACTTAAGTTCCAAAGTGATAAACATTGATTCATAAATACAAATTAATTTTTTAAATAAATTATTTAACTATTGTGAAAACTTATTTTATCCAACATAATGTTTTATAAACCTTTAAGTCATTATTATTTGATGATAATTTATTAAAATGTGAAAATAATTGTTAATTTTTTTTATTATTCGCCTAAAAACCACATTTTTAAAAAAATCTAAAAAATTTATTTTATGATAAATTTGATATTTCAACTCCAAAATGAAGTTAATTTAATCAAATTTAATAACTAAAATTCATACATTTTTCTTTTTAAATTAAAATAAAAAACATAACTATGATCACTTGATAGAAAAATGAACATTATAATTTGTGTTTTATTAGCCCTATTTTATACGATTTACTAATTAAATTAGTTTTAGTATATTAGATTACTAATTAATTTATTTTTTATCATAATAATCATTCAAAAGGTGATAAATTTAATTTATTAGGATAAAATACACAAAACTTTCAAAAACAGTTCTTTGAAAAAAATCATTTTTCAATAAACCATATTCATTATTTATCCTCTACATGTAATAATATTTAATTTATTAACATTTTTATTTACAATAGGTTTTATTATTCTTTTAATTATAATTTGGAGTTAGTTCGGTGTTGCACATGGAGATTTTTATTCAACATAGTGTTTAAAAAAGTTAAATATATACTAAAATATCAGTTCATTACATAGATGGCCTTGGGTACCACGGTGCTCTTCAGGAAGTGATTCCATGAGAATAATTATTCTAATTTTTTCACATAGAAAATTAAATATACACCCTTCAATATTTTTTATGGAATTTTGTATCCCCAACCTCACTTTAATATCCATCCTCTTATAACTTTTTAGTGATTGTGACTTCCCCTAAGATAATAGATTTTTTTTCTATCTATGAAAGTGGGTTTTTCTAAAAAAAATAATGTAAGGTAACATTACATTGTGGATAATATTCATATAATAGTCAATCTAAGTAACTTCTTTTCAATTTGTTAATTAATTTTTAAGAAATATACTAATTTTAGTAAAATCTAGTAGCAATGCTTCATAAGATTTTATTTTTTAGTAATTGGTAGGTTGAATATAAAATATTTCATGCATATATGCACCTTATGAATGAAAGTATTCTTTTTGAATGGTTAAATTAGGATGTGAAGTACTTTTCCATAAAACATCAATCATGGTCTTTTATCTAATTAATGGAATGTCTTAGGGATCTATCACAATGATGGGAAGAATGAAGAACCATCCATTTCATTGGGGGAGGGTCTTGAATCTAGGATATATATTAGAAGATGCTGATTCAAGGCCTCATTTCACCCCTTTCACATTGGTCCAAGACCTCCATATCATTCTTTTTCTTACTTATACATGGGTTCCACAATTATTTAATAGCTTCATAGTGACATTTATTTATTAACTCAAACTATTTAATGAAATTAATATTCTCAATTTTAGCATTATTACAAAATTTAGTCATTTTTTCACTTATACTGATGATTTCCTCTAGCATGTGAATTTGGAATGGGGTCCAAACAATATAGTAGTAGTGGGGATTCTAGATTATAATCTGATATCTATCAAATTTGTGTATGGCGGGTTTGATTACCTATTCTCATGTATCTTGTGTATTTTAACTTTATGGTGTCACTTATTTCGAGTGTCACTGGTGATTCATTAGCCGAGAGTTGGTCCTTCGTTGGTAATTTAGATAACTTTCTTGGTCTTCCACTACATTTAAAAAACATCTCAATTCTCAAGTGTTTTAGTAATACTATTTAGATATTTTTAATAGGTTTACCTTCATACGAATATTGTATAGAACTCAATTCAGGATTGATAGTGTGTCTAGATGGAAAAATCTTTGTCTCCCTCTCAATTCATCAATTTTGGAGTTGAAGACGACAATTATTTCATCCAAAAAAAATTATGTTAATGTGGTTTTTCATATTATTATATATATGAATTGAATGGGCATGTTGTTGACCAATTGCACAAGAGTAGAGCCTAAGCTTTCACTATAACTTTGTATGTGAGGACAAACAATCATCACATGTATAGAATTATGTTACATTGGTTATGGATTTAGTGGTTATAGGATTTGATACTCACTAAATATCAGTCATCTAAAATGGCCCCTAAAATTTATAAGAATATTTGGATTATTCATTCCTTTTTGTTTTCGACCAGTGGTGGTATTCTTTTATTTTATTCTTCCAAGCAACCAAACTATGTAAGTAATGTTTAATTGTAGAGGAAGAAAATATATTTTTAATTTGACTTTACATTGGAGGTTATTGAGTTACAATATTATTCTATAGATTCTCAAGATAATGTTTAACCTATAGAGATTCCAAACCATACATAAAATGAAAATAGAATACCTAATTTAGGTGTAATTGGCAATGGTCCTAGTCCGTTTGTTACTACTAGTGATAATGTTGGTGTTATTGCATCTCATCAATTTGTGGGATCAAAATAATTTATTTTTTAGGTATGTGAATGTATATCTATTAAATAAGGTTACAAGTTTAAGGATTATAATCTTTCATCTTAGATTAGGTTTGATGGTACTATGGGATATACTCTTATATACAATGTTTGTGATGTTTCTAGCCATGTTATATAAGACATAGCCTTTCCCCTTATTTTTAATCTCTTCAATAATCATAAGTGGGAAAGATAAAGGGGGTAGGAGGAAGTTACTAGAAAGGACTATGTTATTATTATTTTATAAACAAATAAAAATATAGCGTTCGCTATGGGCCTCACTTGGGGATGCAGTTCTTGGGTCCTTGTTATGCCAGTTCTACAAGGTAGGGACTGAAGTGGCCACCAGTTTTGCTTATTGTGAAAATTATCTTGCATTAAATAAGGATCCATTGGATAGTGGAAAAGTGAATTTTGGTACTAGTTAGAAGGAGGTTTTTAACAGTATCATTAAAAAAATTCCTAACTTCTCGTACTTATAGAAATAAATAATAGACACATTGTTTATGCGATCTCAATTTGAATATAGTGATGGATTGGTTTCTTCACTCATTAAGTATGACGACACTAAAAAAACATAAATCAATTTCATATTTCATTTAATAATAATGTAGGGTAGAAAAACTGGTGAAAATGAGGTGAACACATCTAAATGATTGATCTATCTATGGTATCTTCTTCTCCCTAGAGAGAATAAAAAAAGACAATTATTGGTTTTTCATGAGAATAGTAGATCGGGTGTGTCCACCCAAAGTAGATGCATAGAGGGAACCAACCACTCTGTAAGGAACTGAAAAAATGGAATGTAATGGTTTTATATCCTATAGATTAAATGAATAATATTAAATTATCTTACCCATTGGCGATATTTATTTTTTATCTTTTTTTTGTTTCTCCAACTTGTAGATAGTTTAATATCATGGTGTGGGGAATTTTTATAGTGATCTCACTATTTTTCATCATTTAGATGGTATTTTTATTATTTGATATAATGGTGATTAAAATTTTATGGTTTTTTTGGTTTGTATGGGTTCCCACTAATCCTTTTAAAATATTATTTTTTCAACGGGTTAGTGTAAATTGATTAGAGGCCCCAAACAATGGTTTGGAGTGTTCATAAAATTAGAATATTTCATTATGAAATATTAGGTGGGTTGTGGTGAGAATTTTTCCTTACATAAATCAACTTTTGGGTTACTTTGTAAATATATATCATTTTAAATCATGGTTTTTTATAAATAAGGAACCGTAAAAGGTATTTTAGGATTCGTAATTGGAATAAATAGACATATTTACTCTTATATAAGAAATATTAAAAGTATTATTAATTCATAGGGACTTTTAAATCACTAATGGTGTGATATCACTAAGAAAATATTTAGTTAAATTATACATTGGAGGTCCAAGGACTATGTTCGTGTCAAAATAATGGTAAATAAAAATAGTTACTTGGTTTGGGAAAGGAGATTCTTTGATGGGTTCACCCAAGATTATTAATATAAGGTAGGATAATTATGGGAATGATAAGATAATTAGAAATGATACTTGAGATTATGAAAATATTTTCGATTGATTGGGGTTCTTCCATATATTAGTGATATTTTGTAACTATAAATTAATCCTAGGATATTAGGTGTTGATGGAAATTTATGGTGGTACATGAATGGACAAAAAGATGCATGGGTTCGTCCAATGGGGATATATGTTATATTTTTTATTATTAGCGTCTTGTTTTTAATTTATCTAATTAACTAATATTAATGAAAAATATGTATTGTATACTTATGAATGATCTTGAGAATGATATATGATATAGAAATACCATGAATTTATATTGAGGGTTTTCTTTATTATCCCTTTACCCATGACGTGATAGAGGATATATGATGCCATGATCCAACTATGATACTTTATGTATCCTAACATGTTTTTATTGTCACTTCTTCTAATATGATATGTTATGAGAAAACATTGTTACATATCTTCCCTAACGATGTTGCAGCATAATCCAACTACGTTACACTACCTCCCATCAAATTAAGATTTGGTACATTTTAACCTTGTTATGTTGAAACTCTCAAGATGGTGATGGGGTATGGATCACTTATATTGTGTCATGATTAAATATGTGACATGATGTAATACTATTTTATTAAAACATAAATATCTAACTAGAAATGGATTATGAAAGTAGATTTAGGTACCATAGTGACCTGTTCAACATAAGATGACTCAATTGGAATTTTTGATTGATGTAATTTGAGTATTATCAAATTAGAAAATGTTAAGAGATTTTTAGTGTTTCCCTGTATTTTTTATACTCATCGTCAACCCGTGAGATGTAGTAGATGTGTAAAAATCATCTAACATGATCCATATAAGTGAAATCAGTCAATTTTAAGTAGTTGAGATAATATGTCATTATTAGAGTTTATGAAGACTTGGTTCTAGATATTGAACAAGTATATTTTTTATATAGTGGCATTGTTGGTTTTATTTCTTTTGTATATTATAATTAATAAGATTAACACACTATGAAATCCAATATGTATGAATGTGTGGAATAATATTATATGACATGACCTGTATGTTATGGTATTTTACTTATTATACTTTTGTGGAATATATTGTAACTCAACACTGGTTATTATATTACATTATTTTCTTGGTTTTTTTATTATTGTTGTTATCATTAAACTATTTCAAACTCATTTTTTATGTTACATATGACTTGAAGGTAAATCGCTCACCAATAATAGAATTGTAATACCTTATCTCTAGTTATCTGCCTCTAGTGGTCATGGAGTATTCTTGAGGATTTATTTCACCCTAGTATAAGTGGATGGTTTAAAAAAGTTTCTATAATTATCATTGAAATGAGATAGATATATCTAGATCCTGATTTTATTTAATATCTATTGATTAGGATATTTTTATTCATCACCAACTAATAATTTAATAATGATTTAAAAAGAGATGAAGAAGAAAATCATTAAATGTATAAAATAATATATAATTGATTTTTTATGAATATATTAAATATAAGATTAAAAGATTTATTAAAATTTTGAATTATTTTTTTAAAATTTAAAGATGATTTTGAAAAATAATTTTTTCTGAAATTGGAATATATTGATATTAAGGGTAAAATAATGATGATTGTGGAAATATATTATTAGAAATATATATTTTTTTGATATGATAATTAAAAATAATGCACAAAAAAAATATTTGATGCATTTCTAATGGTTAAAAGTATCCATTATTATAGATTAATTTATTTAAAGTTAATATAATAGTAGATATTGGTTCTATTATAAATATATATGTTTATTATTCATGATGAAGTGGTGTAACTTTTTTATAGGGGCATGAAACTTTCCAGATTGGCATGGAGGGGGGCTTCATCTAGTGATAAAGTGGTGTCTTGAATGGGGATTGTACCATGTAGCCCTAGGTCAATTCCAATTACCTTTAGAGACAATGATGCTATCTAGTAACAAATATGGGAGGTCTTGTAAATGACTATTAGGAAATATTGAAACATTTTGGGACTATGTTGACATCATATTCTATAACACTATACTAACTTATAATTTTTATCATTTATCAGTTAAATCATGGATTATTGGGGAACCCCAAGGAGGTGGTGTAACAATTATGTTAGGGTAATTTATTAAATGAGTGGTAAGTGATGACAATATAGAATACTATGATGGATGATAATTGAGGTTGTTATAAACACGAAATATGAGGTAGAAATGTGACTATAAATATAGATGCGTGAAGTTAAAATGGAGGATAATATGTTGTGATAATATATGGAGATGATAATAATAATTTTGTTTAAATATTTGAAATTCTAGAATTAAGACATTTATTAATGATGTGAAGCTGTAAATTAATTAATATTAATGGGAGGTTGATATAGATATGGATATGGATATGAATATGGATATTGGTGTATAAATTCTTATTTGGATTACATAATTGGTTTTTAAGATGATGATTTTTTTACTCACAAGATTAATTTGATTTCTTATCATTCAAATAACTATGTGTTGCACAAGAGTATTATGATTATTGATGGTGTTAATAATATTATATAACAAAAGACTTTATAGATTGTTGACTGTGTGAGTAATAATTCTTTATATTCTAAAATAATGAATAAATAATTATGTTTGAGGTTGTTATAAGTTTTTGGATAAGAAAAAATGGTGGTTGAGAGAAGTAACATAAGTGTATTCTTTTAAATTTTATGTTATTTAATTTGTGATGTACACTTATAATTTCCTTTATAACCACCACCCATGACTAGAGACCAGGGGAGACCCAACATCCAACAAGGTGGAAATGAATTATATGTATTACTAAACTAATATTATTATCCATAACTTATAAATGGATTTGAAATTTGGAGATATTTTTTTGATATTATTAAGAATAAAAATATATTTAGTGGGATCTAGTTTGTGAGGTCTTTTTATGATATAGTCTTTTAAGTTTCTACATCATATATATTGTGTAAATTATTTTGGCTAGGGTGATTTGGGTTTGTTATTGGTAGAATTTATGTTGATAGGTTGGTTATTATGTTTTATTCAATTAATTAAACTAATTCATAAGTATTATATACCCCCATTAACAAAAGGGAGTATAGAGGAGGAACCCATAAAATATTTTTTTACCCACCATTACTATATAAACTATGTTTTTTGATTTTATGGGTAATTTTAAAATAATTTTTAAGTTTTTTATCTTGAACCTTTGGAATCTTATTAAATTTTCAGTTGATTCCTAGTGTATTTTTCTTTTTTTGACTTTTTCTCTAGATAGTGGTATTCCTTTTATTTATTGTTCATATTTTTTATTTTTGATACATGAATTTTATGTATGTGTTATATATATTCTATAGTCTTGATAAAGAGTTTTAATTTTTTATTTCCTTATGTTTTTATGTATATTTGGAGTTTTAGAAATTTTAATTCCATATATATAATACTCTATAAACATGAGTTCAGTCATTAAATCTTGGTCTACTAAATATGGACTTCTGGTTTCATGATCATCTAATCACCATCTCAAAAGGAGTCTTGGGGGTGGTAGGTCAAGAGTAAACAATATGTTATATTTTTGTAGGCACCGATGATAATTATAATGGGATTACGATGGAGTAATATTTTAGAATTCTTGTAATTGAAATAAACCAAAGAAATTTAATATTGATAAAAGGAACCCTATGATCCTTCTCAAGAACCCAAATAATTTTCTAAAATTTATAGATTTATTTATGTTATATATAGGGTGTGATGATGGATATTGGTTCATGAATCATTATTTTTTCATGCCATGATAGTATTATATTCAATACACATGATATTAGTATACATGGGGTGGGTAATTGAAAATTCATTTACACATATTTTTTCATATCCAAATATTGCTAAAAATACACATATTATTATATTGTAGATATTAATATAAGGAATCAATAGTTTGATGATCCAGGTGAGGTGTAAATATCACAAAATATATGACAGAGATCTGAGTAGACTAATCAAGTAGAATATGAATTTTTCGTTACCACAATGCAATGATATCAATGATAAACATTATGAATGTTTGAGGAAGTTGATTCTGATTTATGGACAATGTGGTCAGTCAATGGTGTGGATCTCAACTTTTATCTTATTTATACTCTTAATGGTTGTGATGTTTCTCTTATTGTTCTATTTTTATGGGATATAGTTATGTAGTGTTTGAAAATCTATATGGGTGATAATGATGATTTTCTATTTAGTAGATAGATATTTGGAGTTAGTTCATAAGGGGGTTTCATCTATGACCGTTGAGGAAAAATATCAATAATAAAAATTATTTATCCATCAAGAGATACCCTTGGTGCAATATTTATTTTCTTGGTTCATGATTTTTATTTTATGTTCACTGGAAATGATTACTACTATTTATTTGAGATCTTAGACATTTTATTCATCTTTGTGATAAGATAATAAATGTGAAGTTACTTTTAAAATATTATATACTTATTCAGTGGTTGAGTATATATGATAGAATATTGAATTCAAGTTAAATTAGGCTCAAGTATGATATGAAATGACTTGGAGTGGTTGAAGGTCCTGTAATTATAGAGTTGGGAGTAACATATTTCTCCCATCAATATTCTCCCTGATATATTGAGACTTTAATTGGTCACCATGGTATACACATACATTATTTTCATAACAACCTATTATTCACTATAGATAAGTCTATTATCTTTCTGGGGATATGGGACTTCAACTAGATATGTATACTATTATTTATATTTTTTTGAATCCTACCTTGATATCAATTATAATAATATTGATGATTTTATTGACCACTATCAAAGTGTGGTATCAGTAGTGGTTAGAAGGATGATATTATGTATCATTATGTAAAGAAATATGATAATGGTAAATGATATGGTTATAGTAGGGTCACTAATTTGTAAAACAATTTATACCTATATAGATTTTTGATGATGACGTTGACGAGGTAGAAGGATCATGTATTATTCAATCTATTATACTTTATCATATTTATACATTGTTTCATTTTTATTGATATGGGTGCTTCTCATTCATAAAAAAAATTCACTAAGACTAAAAATTATATATTTAAATAGAAAGTATTCATAGTCCATTGGATTTATCCAGTCTAGTTGGAGGATGAAAAAAATGATGAAGGGATGTCATGAACATGAGAAAGTGAAGTGGGGGGGAATTATCTTAGGGTTTTTCCATTCATCATATTAAACTATATGATTTAATTTATAGAATGAATTATTTATATTATATTCCATCATTTATAGACAATTATAATATAGGGGTTACCTATTCAAACTTAGGTGGAAGTTGGATTATATTTTTTGAAGAAATGGATCATTATCTAGACCATTGATATATCCAACTATAGTGGATTACATGTTAGCTTATGATCATGATGACCTATTCTTTCAATATGATAATTGAATAGTTTAGTAGATTATTTCTTAATATTTTCCATGTTTTACCAATAAAACTTACATTTTTACAACCATGATGAGAGATTAAATTCATTATATTGGTTTTCCAATGGGTATCTCCCCTTTATGTGGAATCATGCCACATTATTCAATTAATGAATCAATAATTGAGTATTAAACATGATGATATATTAAAAATATATTTTATTTGGAATAGTATTTCACCATGGTTTTCTCCAAATTCATTGTATAAGAATAAAAATGAGGTTTTTTGATTCATTATTGATTATACTCAGTTAAATCAAGTGGGGATATAGAACTCATATCATCTATCTTCTTTTAAGGTTTTATTAGAATTATTGAGTGAATTAGGAAAGTTTTTTAATATTAGAGTATGCTCATTATATAATATGATAATAATGAAAAGTGATTATATTCCAACGATTTATTTTTGATTTTGTAGTAGATAATTTTAATTTAGCATCGTGTCACTCAAGGAAACCAATACACCAATTTTATTCATCGGACTTATGTATTGGGTATATTAATAATATCATTATGAATTTATGGAACCACTATTTTTTAATCAGATGATGAATGATGAAAATGCATATCACTTGAGTATTGTTTTGAAATTATTATAAGTACATCAATTGGATGAAAAGATGCTGAGTTTTTAGTTTATTAGACTTAATATTTATTTCAAAGGTCGTGTTATTTTTGAAAATGGTTTTATTGTTTATTTAATTACTATTTTGGTTGTAGAACCGGGAATCCCCATAGGAATGTTACTAAATATGATGGCATTATTTTATTAGAGGCTTTTATTTTAATTTTCTAGAATATAACCACCATTAAATTTATTGATAAGAAAGGGTCATGTTTTGAACTAAGTGGTTTTAGGAATAAATTTAATATATAGACGAAACATTGGATAATGATTATATACTTCATTTAAATAAGGATGATAAATAGTTCGAGTTTTATTATAATTCTTTTAATTAAGGTCATTGATTCATGTTAACTGAAGTGAAATGGGTAATTACTTATTGATATATAAAATTTCATCCTCATAAATTTAATATTTTTATCCCTGATCTTGATCTTATAGTGTTGGACTTTTTTTTGACATTATAGAATCATTATTCACTAAGTTTATTTTTTTGGATTACATGGAAAACAATCTTCACACAAAGTTTGTACTCAATTTAAATTTAATTTATTTCACTAATTATGGGTAGAGTTAAAGAAAGAATATACGTTGAAATAATACATACCAGTATAAAGGTTAGTCTGATTTTTGATACTTTGAGTCAAGATTCTTATGTTAATGATTCACAAACTACAAGAAAGGAGGGAAAATGATGGAGCAACATGAGTCGTTACTTTTCCATATAAATTAGGTTGATGAAAAAAATTATTTATATCATATGAAAATTAAATAATCTTTTTATTATGATTGGTAGAGTTTTAGTTTGGAGATCCTAAAATAGGAGTGTAGGGAGATTATTTTATCCACGTATATAGTCTACCAGGTTTGATGAAAGGGGAATATTTTTTTGTTTTATTCCATTGATGAATTCACATTTCTCAATATATATGTTAGGTAATTCTAATGGAGTTTAATAGATCACATTAGTACTTAAATATATTTAAATAAATGTTATACAATTAATTGAAGTTGAAGTTTTCATATACCATAAAGAAAATATCAAAAATAGAATATATATAAATATTTATTATGAATAAATAGTTAAAGTTAGGAATCAAGTACTAATTTGTTTGTTATAACCACTGATTATTAAATTACAAAAAACGAGAAGAAGATTCATATGACTTAGTGAAAATATTATCTCATGATATTAAAGGACATGCTAATATTTAAATCTTTATAGATAAATTTATGATGTTAACTCATTTCAAGTTAATAACATTTTTATGTTCTATTGACATTTTATCATGAATTAATGTGAATGAAGTCACGAGTTAGCATAGAGTATCACAAATTATTATTTGTGAAAATTGTGATAAATTTAATTGTTACAACATTAATTTAGAACTATTTTTGTTTTGATTACATTAAATTTCCCATAGATTCATTTCTAATTGAACACACCTATTCTGGGTCATGAAAATATCTTTTTAACTATGTGAAATGTAGTTGTAGTGGTGACAAAGGCTGTTATCCTAGATAGGAGTTCATAATTTTTTATGACATATTTATTAGTTCAAGGGAGGGGGTTTGATTTTGAATTTGTGTTTTTTAAAATAAATTATTCAATTGAATCATATAATTGAAAACAATAGATGTAAGAAGTGATTGGGTCATCATCTGGTCTCCACTTGTAATGTAATCCTAGTACTAAAATGATTCACTAATTCTCTTAATATTTGATAAGGTTAATATTTCTTGATATATTCTTCAAACACCTTATGATGAATGGAATTGTGGAAATTGACCTAATAGTGAATAGTTCTTTTTCAGTCCCCTATTATGTGTGAACGAAAGGTCAGCAAGACACTACTAAATTACATATGAAAACTCAATAGAGAATGGGTGTTCTTATGAAATCCAACATTCATTCACTACCCTCACACATGTGCATGTGATTGTTAGACACTCACCCATAATTACACATAACCCTTTGAGATAAGTAGCCATAGGAATAAAGAGGTTATAAGTTATTAACTAAAGTAATAATATTTAACAAGTATGAAAACCAAAACATAATTGTATTAAAATTTTTAAAATATACAATGATAACTATTATCAAGAATCTTTAGAGTGGTTTTATTCATTAGATAATAAAGAACCATGCATTATAATATAGAACCTTTCTTCCACAAAACACTTAGTGGATTACGCCACCATTTGAGGGCCGATAAAGAAGAAAGGTGAAGGAGAAGGCATTACAAAACAAAAATAAATTGAAAATAAAATAAAGAATGAAATAGTTGCTGATTATTCAACATGAACTCATTTTCCAAGTGTCAATCCCCTTATTCAATGTTCTTCTTTCTAATCTAAATGATCCTTGTCCTCCATGATTTTATCCATTCAAATCCATGAGATCTACTCTTTTTTTAATCTTATAATTATTTCATTTTTATTAGGATCATTATTCTTATATGATTTCCAATTATAATAAATAAAAATAATTTAGTATGTGTTTATATAATTATTTTCCATTTTTATATATATGTGGTAGTCTCTTATAAGTTACATGGATTATATAATGGTAACATAAGGATTTATCTTTATTTTGGTTGATTTCCCCAAGGTTTTCTCTATATCTACCAAGTAACCTTAAAAAATATATTTAAGGAAAGGTGTTGGAAAGATCATAATATGTAGAAGGAATATCTCAACAAAGAGGTTTAGGTGATTGTTTCAAAAATTTATTAGTGTGAAAGATTAATTGCATGGATGAGAAGATGATTGTGTGGTCTCATGGAATTCCACGACTTGTTTAGATGAACATGATACCACTTGAATTTTATGGTTGATTGAGTTTATTTTTATAGTATATTATCTATGACATGGTTAGTTGATATGCATGTGCTCTCGGTGGAGTGACATTTTTGACTGAGTTTCCTCTTGTGGTCAATTGATTGGTTGTATGACTGAAAAGAGAAAACATGATAGAGTTAATGTGTGGTTAGTAGATCAATCCAATGGTTTCCCAGTATGTAGTAGGTTTAAGTATTTATATAATTCCATCCCCAATCAAAAATTTGTATTTCTTCTAAAATTCTCAAAACAACTTTTATTTATTTATATAAAACTCATACCCATGAATCATCTATCAAAAAGTAAATGATTAATTCCAGGATTTATTCAAATAATTCCAAAGATCAAGTAAAATAATTAATAACTCAATATTTAACCCATTTCCTCACTAAATCCAAAATTAGTCATGTAATTTAAACATTTTAAAATGACCCATTAAATGATGAAATGGTTAAATTAAAATCCTGAAAATATTCAACTAAATATATAAATGTATTGTCTCTAATAATTCCCACATAATTAAACCTTGAACATCAGACAGGTAAATTTCAAAAAGATTAAAAATATAAATGGATTTACCTATCCAGTTTGAGTTTTTTTTGAACACATTGGTTCACAAGCTATCATTCCACCTCTATGATATTTATTAAATTTTCTTCATTAATTACATTCAATTAATTCATTCCTATTTCATTATCTCATGTACACTTATACCTTCCTTCTCAGAATAGTTCAGTTAACACTAATGTATGATTTCTAAGAAATTATTTAAATATCATACAAGTTACATCACAATGTTAATGAATTTCATTGTATATCCATATTGATTCAAGTATTTTATTTTCATATCAGGAGAGCTTAATCATGGTTATATAGTGGTTTAAAAGTTTTTTGGATTAGAATATTAAACTATTGAGGGTGAATAAGGAGGCTTGGAACTATTATAAAGATGAATACATGTTTTGAGTTTCCACTAAGAATGGATTATCCCTCAACTTAATCTCCAACCACAACATCACTTGTTCAAATTTTACATAGACATTCAACACCTTTTAGTAATTCACTCGATGCCACATTCAATTTCTCTATTTACTTTATCTAGTTTGAAATGTTTTTTCTTTTTTTGTCAACTTCTACTCTTAAAGGTAGAGAGGGATATTATATTTTTCTCTGGGTGGTGTGAATTTCAGTTATCCCTAGATTAGAAACTATGTTCTTTACTTATGATTTATTCTAGGGCCTTTATTTAAAATATTTATTATTTGTCATAAAATAGATCCTACTAGACATCACCTATATAATAGATTATATATTAGATTTCAGGATCATATAAATATTCATTTTTTCAATTAGCTTCATTCTAGATTCAGGGGTAGTCCAACCCATTTTAATTTTACCCTCAATGAGTATATTAATTCACTATTTCCCCCCTTTTTATAGCATTGTTTCAAAAAAATTATTCGGAATTTTTCTTTTGAATCAGATTAATTAGGGACAGAGAGGGACATTTTCATATAAAAAATGGGGAAATTCATGACCATCATTGGATGATATCAATAAAACTTTTCCATTTACACCATTATAATTTATCTTTCAAACCTAAATGCCTTTAAATAAGTCTAATAATAATTAATAGAAGCTAAAATAGTGATTTAAACCCCTGTTTAAAGATATTAATGAAATACAATATAAAACTGCGTATAAAACCGAATTGTAGAAATGATGTAAATGGTATACCTTATGTTCAAATGAATATAAAAAACCTTAAAAACCCTTAACATGGTGTTTATAAAGTTAATTAAAGGGAAAAAATACATCCCATCAATGAGGTTTATCTATGGGTAGATCTTAATCGCTTGACATTTGAGTGGTATCCTATTTTACTTCGCGATTTACTAGAGTGTTAGGTGAAATTTAATAAGATCGAAGTTATTTGGGTTTAAAATAGGATTTAATAAGAATTAAAAACTCTATTATATCAATTTGATATTATTTAAATAATATCATATGAGTAAACTCATTCAATTTCATTACATTTATTCATGCGTTATAACAATAGAATAAATTCTACTACCAACATATTTCATCTAATATATTAATGAATCTTATCATGTATGTTTCATCTAATGAAAATATAATTTAATGATAGCTCACCTTGGAATAGAAAATGGTATCATATCATGTAAACCATCAATCTAAATAAATACACCATATACATACTTTTTCTTCAGGTTTCAAGGCTCTATCAAGAACCCTCATTGAAGTGGGTTTGGTTTTCATTGATAGTAGATTTTGGGGGTATTTTTGTTGTTCACAATATTGAACATAGGGTTAAAATTTGTTCTCTTAATGTAAATTTACAAAGTTTCCCTCATGCATTTCTAGGTATAGACCTTCTTTCCAAAGGCTGATGTTTATTTGTGTTTTCAGGCCTAATGACTCTTGGGGACTCACATTAGTTGATAAGATGAGAGGTAAGACTCATCACAACCTTTTGAGTGGGAATTATTTCCTACTATGAGACTATTTTATATAACAGATATATTATTTGCAAATCTATTCCTAATCCCAATACAAGATTAGTTACCCTAATAAAATGACGATGGGATAATTCTATTTCATTTGAAAATATTGAGGTTTTTTTAGTAAATCCAATTGTATGTATATGTGGTTCTCCATTGTAATACCCTATAATGATAAAGGATTAAATGACTAAATGATATGACTCAAGTCAACAAGGTGCACCTTCTTCTTTTGGAGCCTACTTGGTTAAAACATGATATTTAAACATGCTTGGCTTGGAGTAGTGATCAGCATGGGTGACCTTCTGGGAAGTTTCATAGGGTGTGTGTGAGTGAGGGAAAAGAAAACTAGAAAGGATATGTGTTAGCCTGTGAGGACTATCATTAGTCAGATGACCCGTGCGGGAATGTGGGTGAGCCTTAGGGTGGGTACCATGTGTCTGCGGGGCAACTGGCGGTACTTGGAAAGCTAGGACCCGACAGCCATGCTAAGGCAGGGAGTCTGTGCTGTCACCGGGACCCAGTTGTTACATTTGGTATCAGAGGTGGTACGCAGCCTTAATTGTAGTGCACTGCATGGGTTGAGATGTAGGGCCCACAAAGAGGACATTGTGCTCTGAAGTGGGGGTGAATGTAACACACTAGAATGATAAAGGGTTAAATGACTAAATGATATGACTCATGTCAACAACGTGCACCTTCCTTTTCGGGAGCCTACTTGATATAACTCCATAGTTAAATGTTCATGGCATGGATTAGTGATCAGGATGGGTGACCTTCTAGAAAGTTTCCAAGGGTGTGTGTGAGTGAGGACAAAGCAGACTAGAAAGGATATGTGTTAGCCTATGGGGACTGTCATTAGTCCGATGACTCGTGTAGGCTTGTGGGTGAGCACAAGGATGGGGACCACGTGTCTGGGGGGAAATTGGTGGTACTTGGTGGGTCGGGACCCAATGTCCATGTTAATGCAGGGTGTCTGTGCTGTCCCTGGGACCCAATTGTTATATTTGGTACCAAAGGTGGTACCCAGCATTAAGGGTGGTGCACTGTCTAGGTTGATATGTAGGGCCCACAATGAGGACATTGTTATCTAAAGCGAGTTTGAATGTAACACCCTAGAATGATAAAAGGTTAAATGAATAAATGATATGACTCATGTCAAAAAGGTCCACCTTTCTTTTAAGGAGCCTACTTGTCTAGAACTCCATAGTTAAATGTGCTTGGCTTGAAGTAGTGATCAGGATGGTGAACTTCTAGAAATTTTCCCTGGGTGTGTGAGAGTGAGGACAAAATAGACTAGAAATGATATGTGTTGGCCTATGGTAACTATCATTAGTCATATGGCCCACAATGAGGACATTGTGCTCTAAAGTGGGGGTGAATGTAACACCCTATAATGATAAATTGTTGAATGAAGAAATGATATGACTCTGGTCAGCAAGGTCCACCTTCTTTTTTGGGAGCCTACTTGGTTAGAACTCCATAGATAAACGTTCCTGGCTTGGAGTAGTGATCATGATGGTGACCTTCTGAAAATTTTCCTAGGGTGTGTGTGAGTGAGGAAAAAACAAAATGGAAAAAATATTTGTTGGCCTATGGGGACTGTCATTATTCAGATGACTCATGCAGGAATGTCGGTGAGCACGAGGATGGGGACCACGTGTCTGGGGGGAAACTGGTGGTACCTGTCGGGCCATGACTCGATGTCCATGTTAAGGAGTGGTTTCTGTGCTGTCACCGGGACCCAATTTTTATTTTTGGTACCAGAGGTGGTACCCAGCCTTAAGTGAGGTGCACTGTCTGGGTTGAGATGTAGGGCCCACAACAAGGACATTGTGCTCTAAAGTGAGGGTGAATGTGACACCCTAGAATGATAAAAGGTTAAATGACTAGATGATATGACTCATATCAAAAATTTCCACCTTCCTTTTCGAGAGCCTAGTTGGTTAGAACTCCATAGTTAAACGTGCTTGGCTTGGAGTAGTGATCAGGATGGTGACCTTCTGGAAAGTTTCCTAGGGTGTGTGTGAGTGAGAACAAAATAAACTGGAAAGGATATGTGTTGGCCCATGGGAACTGTCATTAGTCAGATAACCCACAAAGAGGATGTTGTTCTCTAAAGTGGAGTTGAATGTAACACCCTAGAATGATAAAGGGTTAAATGACTAAATAATACGACTCTTTTCAATAGGGATCACCTTCCTTTTCAGGAGCCTACTTGGTTAGAACTCCATTGTTAAATGTGCTTGGATTGAAGTAGTGATCAGGATGGGTGAGTTTTCGCGAAGGTTCCCAGGTTTTGTGTGAGTGAAGACGAAGCACACTGGAAAGGATATGTGCAGGCCTATGGGAACTTTCATTAGTCAGATGATCCATGCAATCACGTGACTGAGCCCCTAGGTTGGGAAAACGTGTCTGGGGGGCAACTGGTCATACCTGGCGGGCCAGGACCCGACAACCACGTTAAGGAGGGGTGTATGTGCTTTCACCGAGACCCTGTTGTTACATTTGGTATGAGAGGTGGTACCCAGCCTTAAGTGCGGTGCACCACTTGGGTTGAGATGTAGGGACATCAACGAAGAAGTTGTGCTCTAATGTGGGGGGTGAATGTAACACCTCTGAGATGAGATGTAGGGCCCACAACGAGTAAGTTGAGTTCAAAAGTGGGGGATAATGTAACACCCTAGAATGATAAAGGGTTAAATGACCAAATGATTTTACCCATGTCAACAAGGTGCAGTTTTCCTTTTCGAGAGCCTATTTGGTTAGAACTCTATAGTTAAACGTGCTTGGCTTGGAGTGGTGATCATTATGGGTGACATTCTGGGAAGTTTCACTGGGTGTGTTTGAGTGAGGACAAAGCACAATGGAAAGAATATGTGTTAGCCTGTGGGGACTGTCATTAGTCAGATAACCCATGTGGACACGTGGGTGAGCCCCAGGATAAAGGGCCCATAACGAGGACGTTGTTCACTAAAGTGGGAGTTAAGGCAACAACCCTAGGTTTAGATGTAATTCCCACAACGAGGACGGTGTGCTCTAATGTGGGGGTGAATGTAACACCCTAGTATGATAAGGGGTTAAATAACTAAATGATATGACCCATGTCAACAAGGTTCACTTTCCTTTTCGGGAGCCTACTTGGTTAGAAATCTGTAGTTAAAAGTGCTTGGCTTGGAGTAGTGATAACAATGGGTGAACTTCTAGGAAGTTTCCCATGGTGTATGTGGGTGAGGACAAAGCACACTGGAAAAAATATGTGTTGGCCTGTGGGGACTGACATTAGTCAGATGACCTGTGTAGGCATGTGGGTGAGCCCCAGGGTGGAGACCACGTGTCTGCGGGGTAACTAGTGGTACCTGGTTGGCCAGGACCCGACGACCATGTTAAGGCAGGTTGTCTGTGCAGTCATCGGGACCCAATTGTTACATTTTTTATTAGAGGTAGTACACATCCATAAGTGTGGTGCACTTCCTGACTTGAGATATAGCGCACACTACAAGGACGTTGTACTCTAAAGTGGGGGTGAATGTAACACCCTAGAATGATAAAGGGTTAAATGAATAAATGACATGACTCATGTCCACAAGGTACACATTATTTTCGGGAGGGTTTTATGTGCTGTCACTGGGACCCAGTTGTTAAATTTGGTATCAGAGGTGGTACCCATCCTTAAGTGTAGTGCACCGCCAGGGTTGAGATTTAGGGCCCACAATTAAGATGTTGTGCTCTGAAGTGGGGGAGAATGTAACACCCCTAGGTTGAGATGTAGGGCCTACAACGAGGACGTTGTGATCTAAAGAGGGGGTGAATGTAAAACCCTAGAATGATAATGGGTTAAATGACTAAATGATATGACTCATGTCAACAAGGTGAACTTTTCTTTTCGGAAGCCTAATTGGTTAGAACTCCATAGTTAAACATGCTTGGCTTGAAGTAGTGATAAAGATGGGTGACCTTCTAGGAAGTTTCCCAGGGTGTGTGTGAGTGAGGACAATGTATATTGGAAAGGATATGTGTTGGCCTGTGGGGACTGTCATTATTCAGATGACTCGTGTGGGCATGTGGAGGAGCCCCAAGGTGGGGAACATGTGTCTACGGGGCAACTAGGGGTACCTGGTGGGCCAGGACCCGATGACCATGTTAAGGTGGGGTGTTTGTGCTGTCATCGGGACCTAGTTGTTACTTTTTGGAAACAGAGGTGGTACCCAGCCTTAAGTTCGGCGCACTGTCTGAGTTGAGATATAGGGCCCACAAAGTACAAATTGTACTCTAAAGTGGGGTTGAATGTAACACCCTTTAATGATAAAGGTTAAATGATTAATGGCATGACTAATTTCCACAAGGTACACCTTACATTTCAGGAGGGGTGCATGTGCTGGCACCAAGACCCAATTGTTACATTTGGTATCCGAGGGGGTACCCAGCCTTAAGTTCGGCACACTTCCTAGGTTGAGACGTAGGGCCCACCAAGAGCAAAGTTTACTCTAAATTGGGGGTGAATGTAACACCCTATATTGATAAAGGGTTAAATGACTAAATGACATGACTAATGTCCACTAGGTGCACCTTTCTTTTCGAAAGGGATGTTTTTGCTATCACTGGGACCCAATTGTTACATTTGGTATCAGAGGTGGTACTCAGCCTTATGTTCGGCGCACTACCTAAGTTGAGATGTAGGGACCACAATGAGTACATTGTACTCTAAAGTGGGGGAGAATGTAACACCATTGTTTGATAAAGGGTTAAATGACTAAATGACATGACTAATGTCCATAAGGTGCACCTTACTTTTCAAGAGGGTGTTTGTACTGTCAACCGGGACCCAATTGTTACATTTTGTATCAAAGGTGGTAACCAACCTTATGTTCGGAGCACAACCTGGGTTGAGATGTAGGGCCTACAAAGAGGAAATTGTACTCTAACGTGGGGGTGAATGTAACACCCTTGAATGATAAAGGGTTAGATGAGTAAATGACAGGACTAATGTCCACAAGGTTCACCTTCCTTTTCGAAAGGGGTGTTTCTGCTATCACCAGGACCCAATTATTACATTTGGTATCAGAGGTGGTACCCAGCATTATGTGTGGTGCATTTCCTGGGATGAGATGTAGGTCCCACAAAGAAGATGTTGTTCTCTAAAGTGGGGGTGAATGTAACACCCTATGATGATAAAGGATTAAATTAATAAATGATATGACTCGTGTCAACAAGGTTCGCCTAGTGGTCCAAGACCTGAATACCATGTTGAGGAGGGGTGTATGTGCGGTCATCGGGACCCAGTTGTTACATTTGGTATCAAAGGTGGTACCCATCCTTAAGTGCAGTGCACTTCCTGAGTTGAGATGTAGGGCCCATAATGAGGACATTGTACTCTAAAGTGGGGGTGAATGTAGCACCCAATAATGAAAAATATTTAAATGAATAAATGAAAAAACTCATGTCCCCAAGGTGCACCTTACTTTTTAAAAGGGGTGTATGTGCTGTCACCAGGACCCAATTGTTACATTTGGTATCAGATGTGGTACCTAGCTTTATGTGCGGTGCACTGCCTGCGTTGAGATGTAGGGACCACAATGAGGACGTTGGGCTCTAAAGTGGGGGTGAATGTAACACCCTAGAATGATGAAAGGTTAAATGAATAATTTATATGAATCATGTCAACAAGGTGCAACTAGTGGTACATGGTGGGCCAGGACCCGATGACCATGTTAAGGGGGGTGTATGTGTTGTCACCAGGACCCAATTATTACATTTGGTATCAAAGGTGGTACCCAGCCATATGTACAGCGCACTGCCTGAGTTGAGATTTAGGGCCCACAATGAGGAAGTTTTACTCTAAAGTGGGGGTGAATGTAACACCCTAGAATGATAAAGGGTTAAATGACTACATGACATGACTAATGTCCACAAGTTTAACCTTCCTTTTCGGGAGGGGTGTCTGTGCTATCACTGGGATCCAGTTGTTACATTTGGTATCAGAGGTGGTACCCAGCTTTTAGGGTGGTGCACTACCTGGGTTGAGATGTAGGGCCCACAATGAGGATTTTGTGCCCTAAAGAGGGGGAAAATTTAACACCCTAGAATGATAAAGGGTTAAATAACTAAATTATATGACTCATGTCAACAAGGTGAACCTTCTTTACGGGAACCTACTTGGTCTAAACTCCGTAGTTAAACGTGTTTGGTTTGGAGTACTGATTAGGATAGGTGACCTACTGAGAATTTTCCTAGGGTGTGTGTGAGTGGGGAAAAAGGACATTGGAAAGGATATGTGTTGAGTCATGTCCACAAGGTGCTCCTTACTTTTTGGGCCCCAAAAGAGGATGTTGTACTCTTAAGTGGGGGTGAATGTACACCCTAGACTAATAAATGGTTAAATGACATAATGACATGACTCATGTCCAAAAGGTTCACCTTTAATTTCTGGAGGGCTATCGGTGCTGTCACTGGGACCCAGTTGTTACATTTGGTATCAGATGTGGTACCATGCTTTAAGTGGGGTGAACTGCCTAGGTTGAGATGTAGGGACCACAATGCGGATGTTGTGCTCTAAAGAGGGGGTGAATGTAACACCTTGTAATGATAAAGGTTTAAATTACTAAATTATATGAATCATATCAACAAGGTGAACCTTCCTTTTTAGGATCCACTTGGTTAGAAATCTGTAGTTAAAAGTGTTCGTCTTGGAGTTGTGATCAGGATGGGTGACCTTATGGGAAGTTTCCCTAGGTGTGTGTGAGTGAGGAAAAAGCACACAGAAAAGTATCTGTGTTGACTCATGTCCAGAAGGTGCACCTTTCTTTTTGGGAGGTTTTTTTGTGCTATCACCGGGACCCAGTTGTTACATTTGGTATCGGAGGTGGTACCCAGCCTTAAGTGTGGTGCATTGCTTTGGTTGAGATCTAGGGCCCACAAATATGATGTTGTGCTCTAATGTGGGGGTGAATGTAAAAACCTATAATGATAAAGGGTTAAATGTCTTAATGATATGACCCATGTCAACAACGTACCCCTTCCTTTTCAGGAGCCAACTTGGTTAGAACTCCATAGTTAAATGTGCTTGGCTAGGAATAGTGATCAGGATGGGTGGCCTTCTGGGAAGTTTCACAGGGTGTGTGTGAGTGTGGAAAAGGCACACTGGAAAGGATATGTGTTGTCCCGTGGGGATTTTCATTAGTTAGATGACCCGTGTGGGCATGTGGGTGAGCCCTAGGGTGGGGACCACGTGTCTGCGGGGCAACTTGTGGTACCTAGCAGGCCAGGACCTGACGACCATGTTAAGGTGCAGTGTATGCGCTTTTACTAGGACCCAGTTGTTACATTTGGTATCAGAGGTGGTACCCAGCTTTAAGTTCACTGCACTTCCCTATTTGAGATGTAGTGCCCACAACGGGGATGGTGTCCTCTAAATTGGGGGTGAATGTAACACCATAGAATGATAAAGGGTTAAATGACTTAATGACATGACTCAAGTCCACAAGTTTCACCTTCCTTTTCATGAGCCTACGTGATTAGAACTCCATAGTTAAACATGCTTTACTTGGAGTAGTGATCAGGAAGGGTGGCCTTCTTGGATATTTCCCAAGGTGTGTGTGAGTAAGGACAAAGCACACTGGAAAGGATATGTGTTGGCCTATGGAGACTGTCATTAGTCATATGACTAGTGTGGAAATGTGGGTGAGACCCAAGGTGGGGACCACGTGTCTACGGGGAAACTGGTGGTAACCGCCCGGCCAAGACCCGACGACCATGTTTAGGCAGGCTGTATGTGCTGTCACCGGGACCCAATTGATACATTTGATATCAGATGTGGTACCCAACCTTAAGTGTGGTGCACTACCTGATTTGAGATGCAGGTCCCACAACGAGGAGGTTGTTCTCTAAAGTGGGGGTGAGTGTAACACCAAATAATGGTAAAGGGTTAAATGACTAAATGACATGACTCATGTCCACAAGGTGCACCTTCCTTTTTAGGAGCCTACTTTGTTAGAACTCAATGGTTAAATTTTCATGGCTTGGAGTAGTGATAAGGATGGGTGACCATCTGGGATGTTTCCCAGGGTGTGTGTAAGTGAGGAAAAACCAAACTGGAAAGGATATGTGGTGGCCTGTGGGGACTGTCCTTAGTCAGATGACCCGTGTGGGCACCTGGGTGAGCCCTAGGGTGGGGAACACATGTCTGCGGGGCAACAGGTGGTACCTGGAAGGCCAGGACCTGACAAGCATGTTAAGGCGGAGTGTCTGTGTTGTCACCAGGACCCAGTTGTTACATTTGGTATCAGAGGTTTTACCCAGCCTTAAGTGTGGTGCACTAACTAATTTGAGATGTAGGACCCACAACGAGGACATTGTTGTCTAAAGTAGAAGAGAATGTAACAACACAGAATGATAAAGGGTTAAATGACTAAATGATATAAATCAGCTCCACATAGTGCACCTTTATTTTCATAAGCCTACTTGGTTGGAACTCCAATGTTAAACGTGCTTGGATTGGAGTAGGGATCATGATGGATGACATTCTGCGAAGTTTCTCAGGGTATGTATGAGTGAGAAAAAAGCACACTAGAAAGGATATGTGTTAGCCTTTGGGGACTTTCATTAGTTATATATCCCTTTCAGGCACGTGGCTGAGCCCTATAGTGAGGACCATGTGTCTGTGGAGCAACTGGTGGTACCTGGCGGGCAAGGAACCAACGGCCATGTTAAGGCGATGTGCATGTGTTGTCACCGGGACCCAGTTGTTACATTTGGTATGAGAGGTGGTACCCATCCTTGAGTGTGGTGCACTGTGGGGACTTTCATTAGTCAGATGACCAGTGTGGGCACGTGGGTGAGCCCCAGGGTAGGAACCATGTTTCTGCGGGGCAACTGGCTGTACCTGGTAGGCGAGGTCCCGACGACCGTGTTAAGGCGGAGTGTCTGTGTTTTCACGAGGACCGAGTTGTTACATTTTGTATCAGAGGCTATACCCAGCCTTAATTGTGGTGCACTACATGATTTGAGATGTAGGGCCCAAAATGATGACATTTTTCTCTAAAGTGGAAGATAATGTAACACCATATAATGATAAAGGGTTAAATGACTAAATGATATGACTCATCTCCACATGGTGCACCTTAATTTTCGGAAGACTACTTGGTTGGAACTCCAAAGTAAAATATTCTTGGCTTGGAGTAGTGATCAAGATAGATGACATTCTGGGAAGTTTATTAGGGTGTGTATGAGTGAGGACAAAGAACACTGGAAAGGATATGTGTTGTCCTGTGGGGACTTTCATTAGTCATATGGCCCTTGCAGGCATGTGGGTGAGCCCTATGGTGGGGACCATGTGTCTGTGGGGCAACTGGTGGTACTTGGTAGGCCAGGACCCAACGACCATATTAAGGTGTGGTTTCTGTGCTGTCACCGGGACCCAGTTGTTACATTTGGATTGATAGGTTGTACCCATCCTTGGTGCGTTTTACTGCCTGATTTGACATGTAGTACCCAAAACGAGGGCGGTGTCCTCTAAAGTGGGGGTGAATGTAATATCCAAGAATGATAAAGGGTTAAAGGACTAAATGATATGACTCATGTCCACAAGGTGCACCTTCCTTTTTGGGAGCCTGCATGGTTAGATTTCCATAGTTAAACATGCTTGGATTAGATTAGTGATCAGGATGGGTTATCTTCTGGGAAGTTTCCCAGGGTGTGTCTGAGTGAGGACAATGCACACTAGCAAGAACATGTGTTGGCATGTGGGGAATTTGATTAGTCAGCTGACCCATGCAGGCATGTGGGTGAGCCCCAGGGTGGGGGCCACATGTCTAGGGGACAACTGCTGGTACCTGGCGGGTGAGGACCCAATGACCATGTTAAGGTGGAGTGTATGTGTTGTCACCGAGACCCATTTGTCACATTTGGTATCAGAGGTGGTTCCCAGCCTTATGTATGGTGCACTGCTTGGGTTGATATGTAGGGCCCACAATTAGGGTATTGAGCTCTAAAGTGAGGGTGAATGTAACACCCTAGAATGATAAAGGGTTAAACGACTAAATGATATGAATCAAGTCAACAAGGTGAACCTTCCTTTTCGGGAGCCTACTTGGTTAGAACTCCATAGTTAAACGTGATTCGCTTGGATTAGTGATCAGGATGGGTGACCTTTTGGGAATTTTCCAAGGGTGTGTGTGAGTGAGGACAAAGCACATTTGAAAGGATATGTGTTGGCCTGTGGGGACTGTCATTAGTTATATAACTCGTGCGGACACGTGGGTGTGCCCCAGGGTGGGGACCACATGTCTGCAGAGCAACTGGTGGTACCAGGCAGGCCAAGACCCGAGAGCCATGTTAAGGTGGGGGTGTTTGTGCTGTCACCAGGACTCAGTTGTTACATTTGGTATTAGAGGTGGTATCGAGCCTTAGGTGTGGTGCCCCACCTAGGTTGTTATGTAAGGTCCACAACGAGGACATTGAGCTCTAAAATGGGGGAGAATATAACACCCTACAATTATAGAGTGTTAAATGACTAAATTATTTGACTCATTTCAACATGTTGCACCGTCCTTTTCGAGAGACTACTTGGTTAGAACTCCATAGTAAAACGTTCTTGGATTGGAGTAGTGATTAGGATGGGTGACCTTCTGGGAAGTTTCCCAGGGTATGTGTGAGTGAGGAAAAAGCACACTGGAAAGGATATGTGGGGGCCTGTGGGGACTATCATTCGCCAGATGACCCGTGCGGGCACATGGGTGAGCCTCAGGGTAGGGAACACGTGTCTGGGGGCAACTGGTGGTACCTGGAGGGCCAGGACCCGATGACCATTTTAAGGTGGGGTGTATGTGCTATCACTGTGATCCTATTGTTACATTTGGTATCAGAGGTGGTACCTAGCCTTAGGTGTGGTGCACTGCCTTGGTTGAGATGTAGGGCCCACAAAGAGGACAATTGTGATCTAAATTGGGGGAGAATGTAACACCCTAAAATGATAAATGGTTAAATTACTAAATGATGAGACTCATGTCAACAAGGTTCACCATCCTTTTTTGGATCCTACTTGGTTAGAAATATTTTAAAAGTGCTTTGATTGGAGTAGTGATCAGGATGGGTGACCTTCTGCAAAGTTTTTTAGGGTGAGTGTTAGTGAGGAAAAAGCACGCTGGAAAGGATATTAGTGAGCCTGTGGGGAATGTCATTCATCAGATGACCCGTGCAGGCATGTGGGTAAGCCCTAGGGTGGGGACCACGTGTCTGGTTGGCAACTGGTGGTACTTGGTGGGCAAGGACCCGATGACCATATTGAGGTGGGGTGTTTGTGCTGTCACTAGGACCTAGTTGTTACATTTGGTATTAGAGGTGGTACCTAGGCTTATGTGTGGTTCCCTGCATGGGTTAAGATGTAGGGCTCACAATGAGGATGTTTTTCTCTAAATTGGGGGTGAATGTAACACCCTAGAATGATAAATGGTTAAATGAATAAATGATAAGACTCATGTCAACAAGGTGTACCATCCTTTTCTGGAGCCTACTTGGTTAGAAGTCTATAGTTAAACGTGATTGGATTGGAGTAGTGATCAGGATGGGTGTCCTTCTATGAAGTTTTTCAGGGTGTGTGTGAGTGAAAAAAAGCACACTGGAAAGGATATGTGTGGGCCTATGGGGAATGCCATTAATCAGATGACCCGTGCGGGCACGTTGGTGAGCCCCATGGTGGGGACCACGTACCTGGCGGTCCAGGACCTGACGACCATGTTAAGGAGGGGTGTATGTGCATGTGAGTGTGGAGAATGAACATTGGAAATGATATGTGCTATCCTGTGAGGACTATCATTAGTCAGATGACCCGTGTAGGCATGTTGGTAAGCCCCAGGGAGGGGACAACATGTCTAAGGGGCAACTGGTGGTACCTGGCGGGCCAGGACCCAATGACCATGTAAAGGAGGGGTGTATGTGCTGTCACCGAGACCCCATTTTTACATTTGGTATCTTTGGTGGTACCAATCCTTAGGTGTAGTGCACTGCATGAGTTGAGATGTAGGGCCCACAATGAGGACGTTGTGCTCTAAAATCGGGGGGGGGGGGGTATCTAACACCCTAGAATGATAAAGGGTAAAATTACTAAATGATGTGACTCATGTCGACATGGTGCACCTTCCTTTTCAAGAGCCTACTTGGTTAGAACTACGTAGTTATACTTGCTTGTCATGGAGTTGTTATCAGGATGAGTGACCTTCTAGGATGTTTTCTAGGGTGTGAGTGAGTGAGGACAAAGGACACTGGAAAGGTTATGTGTTGGCTTTGAGTAGTGATCCAGATGAGTAACCTTCTGGAAAGTTTCCTAGGGTGTGATTGAGTGAGGAAAAAACACACTGGAAAGGATATGTATTATCCTCTGGGGATTTTCATTAGTCAGATGACATGTGCAGGCATGTGGGTGAGACCTAGGGTGGGGACCACGTGTTTGGGGGGGCAACTGGTGGTACCTGGCCGGCTAGAACCCGACGACCATGTTAAAGAGGGGTGTCTGTGCACATGATTGAGGAAACATCACATTAGAAAGGATATGTGTTGGCATGTGGGGACGATCATTAGTCAGATGACCCGTGTGGGCATGTGGGTGAGCCCCAGGGTGGGGACCGTGTGTCTGCGGGGCAACTGGTGGTACTTGGTGGGCCAGGACCCAACGATCATATTAAGGTTGGGTGTATGTGCTGTCACCGGGACCCAGTTATTACATTTGGTATCAGAGGTGGTACCTGGCCATAGCTGTGGTGCATTGTTTGGGTTGATATGTAGGGCCCACAATGAGGACATTGTGCTCTAAAGTGGGGGGGTGGGGGGGGGCTGAATATAACACCCAATAATGATAAAGGGTTAAATGAATAACTGATATGACTCAATTCAACATGGTGCACCTTCTTTTTCGAGAGCCTACTTGGTTAGAACTCCATAGTTATAATTTCTTTTCTTTGAGTAGTGATTAGGATTAGGGACCTTCTAGGAAGTTTCCTAGGGTGTGTGTGAGTGAGGAAAAAAGCACATTGGAAAGGATATGTGTTGGCCTACAGGGATTGTCATTAGTCAGATTACATGTGTAGGCACATGGGTGAGCCATAGGGTGGGGACCATGTGTCTGGTGGGAAACTGGTGGTACCTTGCAGGCCAGGACCAGACGACCATGTTAAGGCAGGGTCTCTGTGCTGTCACCAGGACCCATAACGAGGACGGTGTGCTCCAATGTGGGGGTGTATGTAACACCCTAGAATAATAAAGGTTAAATGACTAAATGACATGTCTCATGTCAACAAGGTGAACCTACATTTTTGAGATCCTACTTGGTTAGAACTCCATAGTTAAACGTTCTTGTCTTGGAGTAGTGACCAGGATGGGTGACCTTCTGGGAAGTTTCCCAGGGTGTGTTAGTGAGGATGAAGCACACAGGAAAGAATATTTGTTTTCTTTTGGGGACTATAATTACTCATATGACCCGTGCAGGCAAGTGGGCGATCCCCAGGATGGGGACCACATGTCTACGGGGCATCTGTTGGTACCTGGAGGGCCAGGACCTGACGGTCTTGTTAAGGTGGGTTGTCTGTGCTTTCATCGGGACCCAGTTGTTACATTTGGTATCAGAGGTGGTACCCAGCCTTAAGTGAGGTGCACTTCCAGGGTTGAGATGTAGGGCCCATAATGGGGATGTTGTGCTCTAAATTGGGGGTGAATGTAACACCCTAGAATGATAAAGGGTTAAATGAATAAATGATATGACTCATGTCAACAAGGAAAGAATATTTGTTTTCTTGTGGGGACTATAATTACTTATATGACCCGTGCAGGCAAGTGGGTGATCCCCGGGATGGGGACCACATGGCTACGGGGCATCTGTTGGTACCTAGAGGGCCAGGACCTGACAGTCTTATTAAGGTGTGTTGTCTGTGCTTTCACCGGGACCCAGTTGTTGCATTTGGTATCAGAGGTGGTACCCAGCCTTAAGTGAGGTGCACTGCCTGGGTTGAGATGTTGGGCCCATAATGGGGATGTTGTTCTCTAAAGTGGGGGTGAATGTAACAACCTAGAATGATAAAGGGTTAAATTAATAAATGATATGACTCATGTCAACAAGGTGCACCTTCCTTTTCAGGAGCCTAATTGGTTGAAACTCAATAGTTAAATGTTTTTCGAATGGAGTAGTGATCAGGATGGGCGACCTTCTGGGATGTTTCCCAAGATGTGTGTGAGTGAGGATAAAGCACACTATAAAGGATATGTGTTGGCCTGTGGGGACTGTCATTTGTCAGATGACCCGTGTAGGCACGTGGGTGAGCCCCAGGGTGGAGACCACATGTCTGCGGGGCCACTGGTGGTATCGGGTGGGCCAGGACCCGACAACCATGTTAAGGCGGGGTGTCTGTGCTGTCACCAGGACCCAGTTGTTACATCTGTCATATTCTAGTAATGTGAGGATGATTATTCTAGTGTGTGAGTGAGGAAAAAACACACTAGAAATGATATGTGTTGGCCTTTGGGGAATTTCATTAGTCAGATGACCCATACGGGCATGTGGGGTGGGCACCATGGTGGGGAACACATGTCTGCGGGGAAACTGGTGGTACTTGGCGGGCCAGGACCCGACGACCATGTTAAGGTGGGGTGTCTATGCTGTCACTGTGTCCTAGTTGTTACATCTGTCATATTCTAGTAATGGGAGGATGATTATTTACTAAAGTCATATAACTAAGATCTTTCGAATTCACATACATATAAGGAGGAGTTTAATATTATATAAAGGGGATTGATCCATTTTATGGTGTCCTATGTATCCTCGTTATTACAGGAATTAAAATCCACATCATTTATGGACCCGTGTAGTTTAACTTCATGACAAAAGAAATTATATTTTTTTATCTGGGTCACGAATTGTTCAAGATCGAGTCTTGGAAGGATATCATACATATCTATAATATAAATAGAATTATATTTTTTGTTTTCTAGTTTATTGGGGCTTAAAATCTAGGGATTCCTTCTTCATTTTGGGGACTCATAGTGTAGATGACATTATTATTGTAGTTTTCTAATCCCATGTGATCTATGCTTGGTGTGAGAAACAAGGGATGGAAAGTGATCAATTTTCATTTTCCATGATATTGGACTTATGTTCTAGGACCACCCTAAGAGGATTTATTGTAGAGCTTGAGAATTAATGATCCATATAATGTATTCTAGTTAAAAAAGAAAACAGAATCATCATAGTTCAATTAATTTCTTAGTCCATTGGTGGATGTGGTAGAGTGATTGGCCCATGGTAATGATTGGATCCTATTGGCTACAATGGAATCAACACAAGGCTTACATAAAAATGGATGTTTATTTGAGATTGGTCCTTAGGAATGAATCCTACGCATCCTATTTATTATAGGAATCAATGTTCTCATAGTTTAATCTATTCCTTGGTCTGTTGATTGTTGAGGTAGAGTGACCAGCTCATGGGAATGATTAGGTAAGGATGAAAGATATTTCAGATTCATAAAAGTATGTTCACTGAAAGGTGTATTTTTTTGTGCTTGGGACTACAGAAGCCATCCTACATTTCTTAATTAAGAAAATAATGAGAGTTCACATAGTTCGCTTGATCGGGGCTTACACATTGAGGTTTGCCTAGACATTTTGGAGGTTTATGGTGTAGGGGATATGACCATTTCAACTCCCTAATCCTAACATGATCTATTCTCATTCTGATAAATATGGGATTGCAAGTAATCAATGTAATTTCTTAGTGAATATGAGACGTAAATGCTGAAATCATCCTATATGATCAATATAGAGCTCAAACCTCAAGGAGAGGTGGCCCATGTATCCCAAATAATGTAGAAATCAGAGTCATTGTAGTTCCCTAAATCTAGGCTTAGACACTAACGATGCCCTATTTATTAGGGATTAGGATTTGTGGATGGACAATGTTATCAAGTCCTGGGATGTCCTTGTGATCAGGCCTACTTGTCTAGAGGGGGCCGCATGGCCCAATTGACTTGTCCCGAGGACATCAAAAGATCCAAAATTTTAATTATAAAGGACATCATATAACCAAGATGACATATCCATGGGGTTTCACATGATCAAGGATGAATTATCTATAGGACATCACATAATCCAGATGGATGGTCAGGTAAACCATCACATGACCTAGATGGCTTTTTTGGATGGCTTCGTGAGAACCAGTTGACATACACCAGTTTCATCATGAGAGATGGATGAAACACATATAGGGTGTCATGAGAGTTAGTAGGACATGTCTTGGGGGGTATCACATGTCTTGGATGAAACCCCTAGATGACATCATTATATCTGACTAACTTGCGTAGAGGATAGTGTTATTCTTGTTTGACTTGTCTAGAGTGTATCATGAGAGATTAGATGACATGCCTACTTAAAACCTCAAGACTTGTTTAACATGAGGTGAAACTATTATATGAGTCAGGCGATGTATCTAAAGAACACCATGAGTCTTGGGAGATAGGCCTAGAGGGTCTTTTAGGACTAAAGTGGTGTGCCCAGGGGGACCTTGTTACTTTCTATGACAAGTCCAGAGAAATTTGTATCACTTAAATTGCATGTTGAAGCAGTATCGAGATATCTAGTTGACATGTCATGGTGGTGTCGCGTGTCTTGGATGTCTCATGAAAAGCACATGAGGGTCAAATTAATGTTTTCTTATTAAGAATTCCACATTTAATCTTTTCTCTAGACCTTATCTTGTGAATTCCTTAGATTTATTCAGTATCAATTTCATTTGAGTGTCCAGTAATCTAGAAGTGTGTGGTATATTATTCACACATTTTCCGTTATTTATTCATGTAATCTATGAATGATCATGCATAATGATACGTGCATGACATATGATCACTCAGATTATTCACTAGAATATTACCTAATTGAATACTTGAAGGTCATGAGATTAGTCCCACTGAGAAACCCACTCTGGTGCTTGGGTGTACTGATACACATAGATGTGAAAGGAGATATATTTTCTCCAAGGTGGGGGTAGGGTATTTATAAGTCTCACCACTCTAATTGTTTTCCGGTTATCACGATGTATGTGGTGTAGATCAAGTCTTGAGTCAGGGAAGGGGTTTGGTGCCACACATCTTTAAGATCCATTGTTTGGGATAACTCTATGTTCATCTCCTAATTTCCCAAAATCGTGAGTCCCACTCGTCAAAGCCTCCATTATTGGATTATTTCAAACAATTGGGGACTTGTTTTATCACGAGGGAGTGTCGAAGGACTTCCACATTATCATACTAACATGCCCAATGGCCTTCGTGAGGTAACAGTGATTATTTAAATTCATTATCCAGATGCTCCATTCCTTAAATTGGATATTTTCTGTGGTATGGATGGCTTGTTCGGGGGTCTCCATGATATTATAGTGGCTTTTCCACGATTCTTTCATGACTGTGTTGTGGATTTCCTTATCATGCCACAAATGTTTTATGACTATGAGAGGCTTCTAGCTCACTCTATTTAATTTCCTTTGTTTTATTCTCCAAATTTCATGGGTTATGTGAGATTATATGATTAATATCCAAGATAATTACGCTAAATATTGAAGATGAATAATATGAGCAATAAAGGTCCTATGGAGATGCACAAGCATTTTTTGGACAAACCCATCCATTTGTACTTAGGGAGCCAGAGGGAGAGTGCATGGTTTCATGGAAATACTATAGGCCTTTCATGCGATGAGGATAACAAGACAATGGTCTTCCATGATATGAGGTGGGAATGTCACTAGGGACCCGTGGTGTCTTGCGGATTGCTATGGGTGTATCTCGTGATGTTAAAAGGCCATGAGAGACTCCCACCTCCTCCCATTTGATCTCATTTTTTCTATTTTCAAAATGATTATGGGTCTTACTTGTTTTTTCAAATGTTATAAAGGAAAATAATCCTTCCCACAGGTGATACATTTCATTATCATTACAGCTTCTAGGTCCCTCTACCTTTTGGACATCTTTCGACCCATTTTTGTATGATTTCTGGTTGGATTGTCAGGTTCTTGATGCTGTCAAACCGCATGACCTGCGAGAGATTCCTCGGCTATCACCATACTTCCATTATTTTTCCTAGTTACCTTTGTGAGAGTATAAGGGCTTGTTAAAGTGGGTTTTGTGGGACCTACTATAGAATTTTCACAACATTTGGAGTCTTCATGTGACTTTATGATGGTCATGCAATCACGATCCCCCTAAGCGCTCACATAATCCGCTATTCTCATCCATCATCTTCTTCCATTTCATTTTTGGAGAAAATAAAACCCATAATGAGGTATTCCTTACTTTTTCTAATTTACAATTTTTATTTTTTGGGTTACAAAAAATTTCCCCCTCATGAGTGATATCCATAGGGGTAAGGGCACAGTTCTGAAGAAGGAAAATGCCTACCTGAGTCTTTAGAAGTGTCGCGAATCAGTTTCTTGTGTTATGTTTGGTCTACCAAGAGAATTTGGGTAATCCATGGACTGACCTATATATAGGGGGATGGTGGGTCATTCATTTCCCCAGACACCCTTCTTTCAGTGCACTCTCACTTTTCCCTTGATGCATTCCCTCGTCACAAGACTGTTTTGCGAGTCTTGATTGTAAGACTTGTTCACAAGTCCCAATATCAAGATCTTTTTTGCAAGATCGTTTTTTCTTAGGTATTCATTTGAACAATCTATGAACAATATTTCGGTAACTATCTGAAAATTTTCAATGAATATTGTGATTGTCTTGAGGACTTTGTGGGGTTTTCGGATTAGATCATATGGTCGACCAAGTATCATGTGATTTGTCTAAACATGTCCAGGTAATGTGGTCACGAGTCTACAAGGGTTTATGAATTTGAAAAATTCCATGTGGGATATATGAGACCCAGGAGACCTATGGGGTTCAAAATATTCAAACTCCTTTTGGGTAAATAGAAAATGCATTGCTGATTCATCTGATGCACATAATGATATTAAGATTTTTTTGTCTTAGTTTATGAAAATATTTTATTCTACCTACCTAAAATATGCCACTTTCTTATTTTTAGATGTATTTTGGTTCATTAAGATCTTCCCTAGTTTCATCCAATCAAAGTGGAATGATTTATAGGAATCAAAATGTCAATCCTTGATATCATTTATATACTAATAACAATAGTCTGAAGAGGTTCTTCTCATCCAATATTTGAGACTATCCTTTATCTCATTGCCTCCCTCAATATGGTTTTGGTATAATATATGATTCTCCCACCCCCACTCCAAACATTAATTTTACATCTTGTTGGGTGTCATCTTCTCTCGATAGTATCCAAATGAAAATTTCTAAGGATGGTCCCCTAATCACAACCATGTCATAGGATTTATCTTATATATTGAAAAAACTATCCCTTACGTCCATTTGGCTATGAATTTTCTCATAAAACCATTTCATAGAGATTTCAAGTGTACTAGATTCCTCTTAGAACAATCATGGCTCTATATGGGTTTGAAGTGGGTTCTTCATCCTAATGGTAATTTCTTGGATGAATGGGCATGGACCTTATCAGATAGGGAAAGCTATATAAATTTTGATGACCAGCTATACAGAGTTTGTCTTTATGAAGCTATATAGATTTCCTAGTTCATTGTTTACCACCAAAACAACCTTTTATGAGAGTTAATCAGTAGTTGGTGTCAAAACACCAAGACATTCCACTTGTCCCATGGCAAAGTGGGTGTCAACTTGTGGGAACTCTACCTACTAGGTGGTATTATCCATATTTGAGAGATGTATGATGAATTCCTTCCTGTTAAGGATGTCTATGATGATATATTTTAGAACCTAATTTTGGAAATGGATATGCTTATTATCATAATGGATAAATTAAAGAAGGAACCAAAAAATCATTCTCTCATTTCTTCCAGGTATTGGATAAATATTTTACTTTTCTACAGCAGAGACACACCAACAATTATACATCCCAATCAGTGACCTTCTCTATAAGAGTGTGACAACATTGGATCATATTCTTATATATTGTAAGATGGGGATTATATAACATGGGGATACCAAGTGAATTCATAGATCTATCCAAACCTTAGTTTGGAAGGATTTATAGATATTTTTTTGAATGGGTGACTTTTTGTGATTGGGGATGTGCACTCTAGGATCTAATTTTGCACATTGGTGATGGAGGAGTGACCTGCAAAAGGAAAAAATCTCTATTTCATAGTCCCAATATGTGAATTCCATTACTAATTCTAGTTCCATATTCAACAAGGTAGCTCCCCTTGTAGGATTAGTGGTCCTCTCGAGTTTCCTTTCATCTAGAGTAGGAAGCACCATCATTGTAAAGAATTTTACAATGCCACTTCGATCACTAATGGTCATATCACACCAGACTATTGAAAATATTGAAGGATGGGGACATGTCTCTAAGAACTTTTGTGTTCATATATGTGATGATAATATCTACCTGCTGTGATTTTATTCATTTTCATGTATCGGTAGGGCTGAATATTGATAATAGAAACCTTTGTCTTGATGAAAGGTTGTATAAGATCACTCTTTACGATGGGGTTCTTGAAAACAGATTGGATGATATCATTATCTATGAATTTTATGCACCTCATTAGTTTTCTCATCAGTTTGGAAGCATTAAATGGGTCTCCCATCTTTATGTGGTCGACGTTTTCGGGGAGGGACATCCTAGAGTCATTTACAAATTTTGGAAGATATTAGAATGTAAAGATACTGATGTTGGGATAATACATCTTCCAACTGATGATTCCATATTCCTTACCCATGATTCATCCAAGGCTTTGGTAGTAGCTCACCCAAGTGGTTTTCTAAACCAGTTGGTTCATCATGTGGATTGACCTTTTACCTCCCCAACCCCATTGATAGTGGTGACGATGGAGTTGATTGAAGATTTGGGAGAGATGTCAAGAAAGATAGCCTATTCGTGTTATTATTATTCTAATGGTGAAACAAATTATGTTGAATAAATCAATCCTCTAGTATATGCTATAGATGAAAAGCCTATTGAGATAAGGGAATATGGGGAATCTTATCCTAATTTTACATTGATTCAACTGGTTATCCCTCCTCCATTCGTGCCTACTCTATCAATCATAGAGGCTTGGTCATAATGTAGGATGATCTTGCAGTGGATTCATTCCTTAATTTATGAGAAACACTTGGAAGTATTCGAAGACCAAGGGGAATTATTTCACCAGTTATTCCATAACTTGTGGGAAAGAGTTTTTGATTGACATCCTTTGTATAAGATTATAAAGAAATTAATTTTGACATGGAAATATATTGCTTAAAGTAAAATATATTTTCTTGATCATGTATATGAGGAACCTCTTTATAGGTAGATGAGGAAGATGTTAGGGGAATTATATAATGCTTATCGGTTGATATCCAAATTGCAGACTCAGATGGACGCCTATAATATCCAGATATAGAGATGCGAGAAAATCACAGCTCAACTGAGGTATGATATTTCAACATCATCAAATTCCATGGAAACTACCTAAAATATGGTTGAGGAGATTATATATTTTACAGAAACTCTTCATCCCGACATAGTATCTAAAGAGGTGGGGAAAGCTACACTCCAGCATTCCATCAATGCTTCCTGTCAGACTCTTGCAGAACATTCTAGTTCAGCCAATTATTTTTTATCTTAGTTAGACCCCTATGATGTATTATGTTTTTGAGACATTAAAGAGAATCCAAAATAGGATATTAATCCCACTTTTCAAAAATTATGAATAAATGAATTTTCTAAACCTTTCATATTATTATCCAGTTTTCATTAATTTGTGAAGTGCGTGATATTTTGTTTCCCCAATATTATGAGAATCACTAATCCTACCCATCCATTGTATCACATAAAGTAAACCTGAATGTATGGATTTGAATATGATAAATAATTCTTTTCAAGAAGTACTCATAAATTCCCACTATCATGAGGTTCCCTAATGATGATATTTTCTAGTTATCTTGAGATCACCTGATTTGTAGAAGGAATTATTGGGTAGGATACATGTCTTGTAGGTAGAGAGATCTATCTATTGCTGAAGAAGACAAGCTTCATGAGGGAATATTGATTATTATTAGGACATACAGTTGTCATTACAATTATTTAAGCTAAATAACTTCCAGGATATAGATTACGACCATTTAGATCGGACTTGATATAACTTAGTTTTGGGTCTTTTAGCACATAACTTTACATGCTGTGGTTTAGGGACTTTTAGCATGGACCTTGATATTTCTAAAGTTTTATGTTATTTTAGATATGTCCTTTATGTGATTTATTTTAGTGTCTTTTATATCATACCTTGATGTGATGCAGTTTAGGGTCTTTTAGCTTGAACCTTGATGGGTTGTAGTTTAGGATATTTTATCTTGGACCATGATGTGCTATAGTTTAGGGTCTTTTAGCTTAGACCATGATATTGTTCTAGTTTTATGGTATTTTTGTTCAAACCTTAATGTAATTTAGTTTAGGGTTTTTCATATTTGACCTTGATATGATATAGTTTAGGTTATTTTATTTTAGACCATGATATTGAAAAACATGGCATATGGTGTAGAAATTCAAGGAATAACTGAAAACACATTGAGGTGCTAGTTTCTACCATGATATTTCCATGGCTCATTAGGATTGGAGTTTATTTATTTCAAGGAGTATATTACTTTAATTTTTGATTTGAATCCCTTATAAATCAACAACATGGCCATAGAAATATGATCTCCACTCTTTCCCAAGGATCATTGATGATTTATAAAAGCAATACCGATTTAGTTTGAAATACTAAGGATACTAGGACTACCAAGATAGTTGGGGTGTAGGAGATATAAATCATAACCCAAAAGTTTGAGTATGTTGAAATTGGATGGATCATTCATACCAAGGATAACCCATAACAATCTAATGTTCTAAGATCTGTTGCGACATTCCTAGGTCTCAAAAGGATTGATGCTCCTTTCTTGTAAGGATAATATGCATTTAGTTGGTGGGTTAAAGCCCTTACGCATCGATAGAATGCCTAATAAAATCTGATATTTTCTTCTTTATGAGGGCCATGAATGATTTTTGAAGACTCAAACATCTAGATAACGAAGTTGGGTATTGAAATAAAGCTATCCAGGAAGGGCTACAGAACCCTAGATAAATTTAGCATAAAATGTGAAGCTAAAGCACTATGTCCTATGGTTTCGAATCAAGCTGTGTGGGCCATCAAAGGTTCAAGAATGTAGTGTGACATTCCTTATTTGAGAAAGGTCACCAAACAAAATGATGTAACATCAAGGATGTCAATTCCACTTGAATAGAATGTTATAGAGATTGAAAATCATTGTCCAAAGTGCTTGGATCGGGAGGATGATATGGGACCATCATACCAGGAGTAGTTCAGCCACATTAAGGTGTTGAGGGATTCTGCGGTGATATCATGAATCAAAATGATTTTTTTTCCTAAGTGATACATTTGGTTGATGACCATAAGTCCATATGCTTGATTCGTAAGCATACATGCATAGTCAAGGAAACGGCCCTGTGAAGTTGAATATCTTTTCCAATGGACATGGAAGGTGTAAATTGATCTAAGGTACCCCAAATCATGAATTATGATTTCTGGGAAGGGTAATAACCAATAAGGGTTTCACCACCCTAGAATCTATTCTACCACTTAGCATATAGTGTATTGAGGTAAGGAAATGTGACAATTTTTTGGTCTATGTTTCCCCTAGACAAGGGGTCCATAAATCATATATTTTCTTATATTAGGGATACAATTTAGACCCTATGATCTTTATGAATTATTTATTTTCACCATAATTTTTTCCTAAACTCTTGATATGAATATTTAAGAGAGTGAACACTTGAATTTTTCATAGGCCTCCGTATTAGGGTTTTCTACTTGACATGTTTTTGTGTCTTTTTCATTGGCTATTTAAGGACTTACGATTTTGACCATCATAGGCTAGAGGTTATAGTTTTAGAGATTTGAGCAATGTGTTGGATATTAAAAGTCAAAGAACACATTGACTTTATAGGGGAGATGTTTCAAAGGATCCTAATGAGGATACCCAAGGGCAAGAGCACTCCAACGTCATTATGAGTGGGAGATGAAAATATTTTAAATCACAGCTTGAGTTTCTCAGGTCATGAATAATGACATGGGATATTAATACAAGGAGAGGTATATACTAAATTAAGATACTAGGTTTTGCCTTTGTGATTTCATTCTCCCAAGAATTATAAATACCCTTATATTGGGCCAAGATGTCTGTGGTTGGTGGGTCTCAAGCCCTTATACGTTGATAACATGGACGAACTGAGATATCTCTTTTCTTTTCTAAGGGCTATAAAAGGATTACGTCAAATTGAGGTACTCAAGACATGATGCGTGGAACATGGGTTGAGGTTCTTTTAATAGATGGTGGAAGCACCCATACTTCAGTTAGCCAAGGTATATATTTTATGGTCCTTTGATATGGAATGAAAAATGGGTGATAGTCTACACAATTTATCATCATGTAGTGGGGACATTTTCTGTATATTTTAATGTCATGAATTAAAAAAAAGTTCATGTAGTTTATCATCATGTGGTAAAGATGTATTTTTTTCAGTTTCAATGTCATGTGACCCAGACATTTTCCTCATAGTATTACATCATGTGGTAAGGATATACTCCCAGTTAGGTTAATGTAATGCGGTAAGGATGTATTCTTGTGCAGTTTAACATCATGTGGTATGGATGTATTCCTATGCAGTTTAATGTCATGTAGAAACGAAATCGATGAGCCAATGTGAATGGATAGAAATGTTGTGGTTGGGCCCAAGGGTGGAAGTTTGGGCGTCACTACACATATCATGAAAATTAGAATCAAACCACACATAGTTCTGAAGAGTCATGAAGTTTAATGTCATGTGGTGAGGACATGGATGGTAAGAACCTAGTTTTTCACTCAGGTATGGATCCTTTATTTTTTCCATATAAATCCTTACTTTGGACCTAATATGGATGCCTAATGAGTTAAAAAAAGGTTCCATGGGTGTTCGGGGCTTATTCGAAGCTCAAAACTCATCTTTTTGGAGAAAATAGATGTTGTGCACCGTTTAGAGTAAACGGTGCAGATATTGTTTCTTAGGACAGATCCAACTCGCACAATTGGCACAGAACCATGTGGAATAACCCTATGAGCACCACCTTTTTCCTACGTACTCGTGCCTGGCTTGCACACGGTTTGATCAAACCGTGCAGAGGAAGTGATTTCGGGCAGAACCGTTCTACACAGTTTTCACACGGTTTGACAAACCATGCAGACATATCATGCATGGGTTATTTTAATGGTAAATTCCCAGTTTTTACCTTAATGATCCTTTTATCCTCCCCTGTCATCCTAATCTAAGAGCCAGTATGATTTTCCTTCTTTTTCACCCTTTTCGGAGCTTTTTGAAGGCCAAATCTAGGGATCAAGAGATCTCCTTTGTCCGACATCTAATCGAGCCTTTACTCATCATTTTGGATGTACAACAATAAGTACTCGATTCCTATTTAGTCATTCTTATTATCTTTCACTCTCGACCTAGGCATCCCCATGTGATAATTTTTCACCTTTTCTTATATATACTTTGATCTGATGTAAACCAAGGATTGATACCAGAGGAGTAGGATCATACAACCATAAGGTGGGTGGTCTATATGGTTTCCCTAAAGTTGTTCATTTTTGGAATGTTCATGTAGGGCCTACCAGCTTCATTGGAAACCATTTCTTAATTTTACATGCCATGGTTATACTTGTTAGAATCATATGGCTATGTTGTTTCCAAATATGTGATTATTTATTAGTTGTTACACCCACAACTCAATCTGCCTCATGCCGAAGGTTATTCTATAATTGGGTTTTTAGTGTTTCAACTTGTTTTAGCTACTGTTACGGTGTACCCTTGATTGACCTTCCTAAAGGTGAGACTTCCTATTATAAATGGTTTGTTTTTAAATGAGAATTTCATAATGGCATGTACCATGCATGCTCACCACTTAACCCGCCTAAGGTATGTGCTTCAAATGATTATTAAATGTGAAATGTATAATGGAAAGTACAATAAGTATATAAATTGGCCTTATTAAAAGAGATTTAATAGAGGTTACATGTATGTATCACCCCTTCCATGTTTATGGAAGGTAGAAGAGTGAACCTTAAAAATTAAATATTCCTTAATGGTTAACTAAGACATAATTAAATGGTTACAACAACAATTGTCCTATCTACACTAATGGAACATAAGGAATGGACCAATAAATAAATTTTTTAAACTCTATATAACCTTTCCACACTAATGGAAGGCAATAATTGAAAAAAATAAATTATCTCATGGTTACAATATCGAATAGTAATGGACTGAATCAATCTCTCCTTGGATTATGAGAGGATAATACCTTGGGTATTGGGAACCCCATTCCGAATCAAGGATGTAGTTTTCATAGGTTGATACCCACCTATATTCATGTTCTTGTCTATTAAATGAATGACCAGTATACCCATAGGGTCCCCTTTCATTATTACAGTATTCCTTGGTAACACTCCTTGGATCTATCATTGACAAGTATGTTCCTTGGATACACTCCTTGGACCCAGTCCTTTCTGAGCCCTATTTTACCATGGACACACTCCTTTGACTCCGTAGGTGCCACATTTGTTGAATTCCTTGGATTATTCTCCTTGTATTACACTCTTACTCTTTATCTAGACTCAGATACCACAGAGTTATATTTCCATGAGTTTACATTACCTTGGTTATTACCCTTGACCTCCCTCGCTAGATATCATTTTCACATTTCCTTATAATGTCTTGAGACCTTCACTACTAATACTATCACGAGGTGATGTCATGGTTGCATATGCCTCATGTGACCTATTAACATTAAATGTTAATTGCTTAATTAATGAACTGTTTTCATGTTCAGACACCAACTGAAGGCTAAAGTAGGTACTTGGGTATTTAGGTACATTGTACTGTTTTCTTTACTTTATAAATTCATGCCTTCACACTACTATATTCTATTACATGGGTCGGGTATTATAAACATCATTGGTGGTGGCCCACTGAGATTTATCTCACAGCATCTATGTGATCTATTTGGTATTAGGGTAGATTACATGGTTGCAGGTATTGACAAAGGGAAGCATACAACTTCCAACTCTTGATTGTGTGCTGATAGGATGGATCTTGATAGCAGATGATCGAGTAGGATCTTGGGAATCTTGAAGTAGTCTTTGTTTTCTTTTACCTTGTGTAACATGTTACGCATATTTTCTTGTATCCATGCTTTCCAGTTTTCTAGTGACATTCCATTATATCATAATTGTTCTAGTTGATAAAGTTATTATTATTCTCATTTATCTAGGGAAATAGTTTTCTTCTATTGTATATTTATATCATTTATATTGCTTACACTGTTTTATATTCCTTTATATTCCTTCTATTGTGATACTCTCTTCTGATGAGGTCATAGCCTTCCCAAGGAAACACCCTTGTTCGTCACTGCCAGTTGGAAACCTCTGGTATTTGGGAAGGTGTGCTTGAGACCATGTGGCCCACTAGGCTCGGGGCACTTGTTAAGTGGAATTCAGGTCCAGGTCATCATAAGAGGTGGTTTATTTTCTTAATTTACTATTTAGAGACAATATATTGGAGAATAGTAACTATTGGGACTTGGTCATAAGCCATGATTGGTCATTACGAATTCATGTTCGGGGTAAAATCCATGTTTCCAGTAATACAATTATTATTCTATTTTGCCTATTAAAGTTGATATAATTTCACTACTGGGTGATGTACATTTTTTGTGGTGTTTTTGATTATTACTGTATTGATAATTTATATAATTCTTATCCCAATTATATAAGGGCAATGAGAATTGCTACATGCATCTTTGTAGGTACCTAGAATTCACATGTCATTCATATTTCCATGCCATATAGGTACATCTCACTGATTTTCATTTCTAGATATGCCTGTGATTGTTGAGTTATGTTGTAGTAGTTTGATTGTACTTATATTACTTTGGATATGATTGAGTGATTTCTGATCTCAATTTATGAGGTGTATGGGCCCACATAGGTTGGGATGAATAATTTACTGAGTCGAGCCATTGTACTATAAGGAAATAGATATCCATCATAATGTGAATCCTGAAATCTAAAATAAATTGGTTTCGAATATTTATCCCACATTTTCATGATTATGAAAGGTAATGGAGTGAACCTATAAATTAACTGCAAAATGATATGAAACATATACTTGAGAACTTATCGACGCCTAGCCGTCTAAGTTGGTAGTTTTTTTAGTATGCGTTGCCTAGTGATTTTTTATTACATTCAGTATTCACTAGTGATGTTATCTTATGATACTAAGTTTTCTATAAGATGTGTGCTTGGAATTTTTAGACCAATTCTACCACTTCATCCTCGTGTCATCCTCTAGGAGGGTGGTGACGACCATACTCTAGACATGGTGGGCCCTAAGTTGTCGGTCTTACTTATAAGAGTTCCACTTGAGGAATTTCCTTCTGTACCAGATATGGGAACTGATTCCCAAATCTGTGATAGTTTCCAACATCAGATGCAGTCTATACAAGGTGATCCACAGGTTTCACCTATATGGGATTATTTGACTTCCGAGTTACAGCAATAGCATCCTCCACCTTTTTTGAGGGATGACCATTCTCAGGATGTTGAGTCTTGGCAAGAGGCCACGATTTCTGTCATTGAACATCTAGAAATGACTCTATAGTGCAGTGTCATACTGGAAACAAACATGCTTTAGGATATTTCCAAGCATTGTTGGGATGTGGTTACCCATGCTGGTAATCATTATGGCATGTTATGGGTTGATTTCTAGGTTTCCTTCTATGATTAGTTCTTTCCTCAATCACTAAGATCTGATAGAGAAAGAGAGTTCATGCATCTCGAGCAGGGATCTATGTCAGTTATAGAATATTCATCACATTTCACTAATTTACAGTGCTTTTCACCGCTTCTATCCAGTGATGAGATTTCACGTGCTAGACATTTTGAGGATGGGATCCAGTATGCCATCGAAACTTAGGTGAATGTATTTTTCCTTCCTACCTTTCCTTTAATAGTTGATCAGGACCTTATAACTGAGTTTAATCTAAGGGACGGTGCAAGTAAAATATTTAAAGTATTAGTTCCCTATCAGGATAGTAGTTCTTCCAGTGGTAGGAAACATTCCCTCAAGGTTTTTCGTCAGGGTAGTGGCATCTGGAGTATCGAGTTTGATAGCTCGTGGGTGTGTTATTAGTGAGGAAAGACAAGGAATAAAAAGCTCAAATGTGATAGAGACCCTATAGAGTGATAATATTGTGGTCATGTGGGTCATCTTCAGTGTTTCTACAGGACCTTTCCACCATCTTCGAGTGGAAAAATGGTTTGTACCAGCTCCACCTTCAAGATCATGTTATTTTACACCACATCTGGCGGGGAGTTGGAACAACACTGACAGGACTGGACAAGGAGGAGGTCGTGGTCATGGTAGTCTGATCCCTGATCACCAGTATAACCAATAGATCAGTCATGATTTTATTAATCCATTTGTTGCACATTCCCATGGATCAGGTCAGTTGCATGAATTACAACTGATACTCGAGGATCAGGATACCGGGCCATCTACAGCACAAGGTGCAATTGTAGTAGACTCTACTATTATCTATGATTGTTTTGATACAGGTGCTTCAAACTATTTCATTTATGTATCTATCATGGAAATTTTCAGACTAGAGATACAATATCAATATGGCGTAATGAGCCCTGATACACCATTGGAAATATGGATGAAGGGAATATACCAATGTTGGGACTTCCCCCTTGGGGAAGGTAGTTACCATTTCTTATAGAATCTCTTTATTCTCGAGATGATGAGCTTCAATGTCATTCTCAAGATGGACTATTTATTACACTATCATGATTTTGTAGACTTTTATGGAAATAGGTTTTCTTTAACATCTCTAGAAGGAAGCAGTTATCTTTTCAAAGGTGAGTGGGATTTCCAGGATGGAAGATCTATATTGAAGCATCATGGGCTAGGTGAAGTGACCGCTCTGATTGAAAAACAATTCATGGAGGATCAGGGTTTTCTTCAAACTAATTTCCCTCCAGTAGTTGATCATTTAAGGGAGTTATTTCCTGGTGACTTTTCATTATTACATCCTAAGAGAGAGGTAGAGTTTCCAATAGAGCTTGTTCTAGGAGCAGCTCCAGTTTCTATTCCTCCATACATGATAGCACCTACTGAGCTTCAGGAGATCAAGTAGCAAATATAGGACCTAGAGGCCAAATGATTTATATGTCCTAGTACATCCTCTTGGGGTATTGCCATGCATTTTACTAAGAAGGAATATGTAAGTATTCGTCTATGCATGGATTATAGAAGGTTGAACTAGCTTATTTTCAAGAACTAATATCCACTTCCTTGAATAGATGATCTCTTTGAAAAACTCCGTGGATTAAAGGTGTTCTCTAAGATAGACATGAGATCGGGTTATCATCAGGTGCGAGTTAGACCCATATACATACCTCGTACTGCTTTCCATGGTAGGTATGGTCTGTATGAGTACCTTCTTATGTCGTTCGGTCTTAAAAACGCTCTATCAGTTTTCCTGGCTTTGATGAATAGAGTTATCCACCCCTATTTGTACTCTTTTACCGTAGTCTTTGTGGAAGACATCTTGGTGTATTATCTCACTCTCAATGGCAATTCCAAACATCTTGAGATCATTCTGAGTACACTAAAAGAGAATTAGATTTATTCCATGGTTTCTAAATATGACTTCTGTATTGACAGAGTCCACTTCTAGGATCATTTTATTTCAGAATCAAGAGTTTCCGTTGACCCTAAAAAGGTTAGTGATGTAGTTTCCTGGGAGAATCCCAAGAATGTGTTTGATATCAGTAGTTTTTTGCGGCTAGATGGATATTCTAAGTGTTTCATACAAGAATTATCACATATTACTTCACCACTTACTGGACTTACAAATAAGGGTGTTATGTTCATATTGTCAGAAGCATGTGAGAAATACTTTCATGAGCTAAAAGGGAGGCCTGTCTCAGCACCGATTCTAATTCTTCCAGAACCTGGTAATGGTTATATCATCTTCTATAATGCATTAGGCATTGGCCTAGGAGAAGTTCTGATGTAGGAAGATAAGTTTGTTGCAAATAGATCTCGGTAGTTGAGGCCTCACGAGAGAAATTACCTAACACACGACCTCGAGCTAGCAGTAGTTGTTTGTGCCTTACATTGCTAGAGAAATTAACTATTGGGTGAGCACTTTGTGGTGTATATAGATCAAAAAATAATCAAGTACATCTTTTCTAAATGTGTCTTAAACCTCATACATCAGAGATGGGTCAAATATATACAATCATTTTATTTGAGGTTGACTATATGCTTGGAAAGGGAAATGTGGTCGCTGATGCAATGAGTCAAAATACCCAAACAGAGGTCGTGTAGGAATCTAGTGATGAATGGATGTTAATGACCCTTTTTTAGAACTTCATCTAGAGTTTCATGAACGCCATGTGTAGTCTTATCTCTCCGCCTTAATAGTTTCCTCTTCCCTCCTTGAAAAGGTGTAAATTATGTGATTTTCAAATCCTGGAGGTTTGGTTCTCAATGAGAGTATATCAGAAGATAACCCACCTCTGGATTATTCAGTGGAGAGATATAGCATCATGCATCATCATGGATGTATCTGGGTTCTATAGATGTGAGAAAGGAGTTTATGAAAGACTCCCATGCTTATCAATGGGTAGTTCATCCAAGCATATAGAAGATGTATCGAGATATGTGACACCAATATTGATGGCCTGGAATAAAATGTCAGATTGTAGGCATTATTACTAGATTATCCACATGTCAGCAGGTGAAGGAAAAGCACTAGAGACCTGCATGCTTGTTATAGTTGTTTCTAGTCTCGAAATGGAAATGGGTAGATGTTGTTATGGATTTCATAGCCGACTTACCTAGGTCACCAGGGGTAGTGATGCTATCTGGGTAGTCATTGACCGAATAACAAAATAATCCCACTTAATTCCTATTTTGTAGAATTTCCCAGTTGATGAATTTGGAAGAATTTATGTCTGTGAGATCAAACCACTACATGGGGTTCCACGTTGTAACGCCCCGACCCCAGCTACCCAGAGTCGGTGCATTACTTCGTAACATTGGCATGATCACAAAAGATCAAGTCTCGAAAGACCGATTAGTTTAGTAGCCTTGGAAACACTAGATACATTCGTAAACGTTACATTACATCATAAAGTGAAAAACTACAATAAAAAAAATCTCCATAGTCCACACTCATATCCTCTTCTGACTATCCCTGCAGGTCATTCATAAAATACTTCTTCACATCCTGGAAAATATTAAAACATTGAAAGGGGTGAGCTCAGATGCTCAGTAAGGATAACAATATTGCGGAAGCTTTCATAAATAAACATAAACATTTAAGGCAATGTATAACTAAAACAAAAGCCTTTTAAACTTGAACATCAACATAATATGGCAAAAGTAAAATGAGATAATGCCATTTACTTCTTCACATGGATATTCTACTGGTCGAATAAACACATGCAATATCAATAACCACTTTCATAATGATGGAATGCATAATGCCAGACTATCATAACCACGTAGTCAAGGCCTCGTGCCAAGACCACAAATAAGATTTTGTCAAGGCCTCGTGCCAAGACACTAGTTTGTCTCATGAGACCTGCCGATGCATCGAGGAGCTATAGCGGGCTCCACCCGTCACTTATTAAGTCCAATGCATTCCTCATATGAATAGGTTTAAACATATCATAAACCATAACATAATCATATCACATAAACAATGCATAAAGGAAACATAACATTTCCACATTTCAATCACAAGATATCAATACAAAACATTGATATAATAAAAACGCTTTCAAAACCATTTTCAATACCAAAATAAAAGAATGTTAAAACATTGTATTTATTTTTCTTTTTTAAAAAAAAGGTATGGCTTGTAAAGGAAGCCGAAACTCAAATAATGTTCACGGCGGCGGAGAAGTCGTTGTCGCCGCATAAGTACGGAATGAAAAACATTCCCTTTTTGTCGTTTAGTAAAATGCTTCGTATAAAAAGATTCCTTTTGAATAAACTTAAAAGTCAAAGGGGTTTATACACCGTATAAAAGAAAGTTGTGTATAAAACCAAATATGCCTCAATGAAAGGAGATTGAGACGAAGTCCTTAAAAAGATCATTTTTAAAATAAAATAGATATATTATGTGTATTCACTATAGGTACACATAAAGAAAGTAAAAATACAAAATAAGACATAATAATATCATGACATAATTTGAAAGTAGGAGATTAACCCAAAGAATGGAAGTTGGGTTAAGAAGTTCCCTTACAAGATCATTTATAAATAAAATAGATCTATTATGTGTATTAACTATAAGTACACATAAAGAAAGTACAATACAAGATAATACATAACAATATCATGACAGAATTTGAAAGTAGGAGATTAACCCAAAGAACAGAAATTGGGTTAAGAATTTCCCTTACCTTGTGTCCGACTTGACTCAACCGTTCTTTAACCTCCTGAATAATAAACTAGAGTTAATATATACCTTATTAAGAACCATTTTCAATTTCATTATCCTTTTTATATCACTTATTACAATGTTATGAACATTATGTAATTATTTAAGTTAATAACGGTCGTTTTGTCGATCTTTGGTATTTGAGTCAAAAATAAACTTCTTATAATTACAAGTTGTTCATGTGGTGAAATATCCATTATATCCAGAATTATATTAATGATATAGATATCATATATATCATATATATACAGTATATACATTCATTTATAATATTACGTAACATTTAGAGGTAAGAAATGAAATGCACCGTTCATGGAGACGGTAAGCCGTACGTACGCATGAACGCTACTTTCATTTCAATTTCATATTTAATGGAACTAAATCATAATGATATAAATGTATAATATAATTCCAGTATAATATAGTGTATAATACCATTTACTCCATCCTTTATACATCCCACATATGGCATTAACGATTCAAATCACTTTGAGGGGGCGGTAGTCCGCACTTCCTAAAATGAAATTATCGCATTTTACCCATAATGGAAATCATAAAGTATGCCATAAATGAGAAATACAGAAGCATAATGAAAACATAAACATAATATATATATCATATATGAAAATAGTGTCATCAAAATGGCCACCATTATAGGTGTTAAAAGAATTTGAACAATCATCGTTTCGGGAGGCAGAATTTCGCCATCCACGGAAACCGTATGTTCTTTAACCATTAGATGTAGGTGTGTGTAAGTGTAGCTCGAATCCTTCTTATAACAACATCCTAGTATATTGAGGATACTGGTGTTGTTACAAAAGAAATAAATAAAAAGAATTTAGGGGGTTGGAGAAGAAAAATAAAACAAAGCAACATTATAAAAGACATTACCTCAAAATCGGGTAACTCTTTTTGATTTGAGCTAAAGGCTTCCTTGGGAAGAGTTCTGCCCAAAGTGAGGCTTCTAGGAGTAAGGGAGGGATGTTGGGAGAGTATTTGGGCAGAGGTTGGCCGAGCCAAATGGCTTGAAAGTGTAAATGAAGTGGGAGAGGTGGGGGCCTTTTATAAGTGGAGAGGAGGGGCACTTTTGGAAAGATTGAAATGTTACATTATTTCAAAATGCTTTTCGGATTCTAAAGGTCCCACACTTATATAATTCGAGGCTAAGGTGATAAGGTTTCGAAATCTCCTCATCCAATTGGCTTTGGACAAGTGTAAGCCTTGGATTTTACATTATCTATTCATTTTATTAAAATCGTTAAATAATGAGGTCATCGCTGCATCATAATGATGTCATAAATAATTTAATTTATTTAATGTCTAAAAATTATAAAAAAAATACTATGATGTAGGAAATCTTTTTAGCTTTCTAATGAATATTTATAGTCAAAATTTGGACTTGTGTAACCCTACTTAAAAATTGTTTTAGTAAAACAATTTATGTTAGTGTCATTTTCACTTTAACATTAAATAAAAAGTAATTTATGTTATTTCCCTACAAAAGTGGATCCATGGGGTCCCCAAGTTAGGCCATGGCTTGTCTTGGTCGGCCATGACACAACCAATGAGGTTGGGACATGTTTCTAGGTCATTTAATATTATTAAAGTATTATTTATACCTTAAACTACCCTAATTACCACTAATCGCGATTAAGAACTTAATAAGTTACTATTCACCAAAAAATTATTTTTATCCCATTGAACCACATTTTACTTCTTAATGACAACCATGTATGTCGGATTTTTGAAAATCAAATCACAGAAGTGGTAATATTTCATTTAAACGAAAAATCAGTTATTTAACAACCACTTAGTGGTTTCACTATTCATCAAAAATTGAAGTTTTTCAGAATAAGGCCAAAATTTCACCCTAAGCTATAATTGATATTCCGAATTCAAAAATGATGTCTATTTTACAAAATTCCAAACATATAAGTTGCATTAATTAATTTTATAATTAATTCCCGCTGTTACGACAAATAGCGTGTTTTTAAGAAACAATTTATATCAAAAGATTGGCAATTGTTTATGTCCAATTTCAATGTCAAATTAATTCTAATGACCACCATTGGATAAAATTGTAAAAATATATTCCAATTATACTTTAAAACCACTAAATAGTATAATTTATCACTATTAATTATTTTTATTAAAAAAGTTGTTTTTAAGTATTTTTCACTATTCATAAAAATTAGAAGTTCTCAGAAAAATACCAAAAATTCAACATAGGCTAATTTCGATATTAGGAATAAAAAAAAATGAATTCTATTTTGAAATATAAAATTTCTATAATTTTAAAAAGTGGTTATTACTATTCATAACGGCTACTTTTATTAGTCGCGGTGTTTTAGAACTCGAAGTTGCGTTCAATGCAAGCTATTGCATTATTGAATGAGAAGCGTATCGTGGAAGCTCGGGGTGTCACATTCTCCCCTCCTTCAATAAATTGCGTCCTCGCAATTTGAAATTTTTCTTGGAAAATAAAAGGTTGAAAAGGGAAAATACCTTTGTGGAAAACCCACATCGGAAATAAGATTAATAAAATTTAGCCTTAATAAGAGGTAAATGGAAATAAGAAAGTCACCACCAAATTATAATCTCGATAAGGAGAACATTGGTGGCAATTAGAGACATATAATTGGAGGAAAAACCTAAATATTTGTAGGGATTGATTGAGGTCATCAATAACAATCAACTGTCAAATTGAGGGCCTCAAAGCCTTCAATCTATATTGATTTAAAATATCATTAGTTCAACAAGACATAAGGTATTAGGATAACACATTTTTTTGTTTTAATATCCCTTTACTAAAGTTTAAGAATTAATTTATTCACTGAATAAGAGATAGGTATATATATATTTATGCTTGACAATTAGAGTTTCAACCTTCAACTCATCTTTCACTCAAAAAGATAATAGAACTCAAAAATATCATACTTATCCTAATTGTATAAGGTTCAAAATGTTAAAACATACCATTTAGATTAGTAAAATTATTTTGTAATAACCAGGGACTTCCTGTAGGCTAGTGGTAGGAAATAAAGGCTTGTCGCACTTTGATTGTGGGTTCGATTCCTACAGCTTTGTCCGACGCGACGGTTTATGCCCCACCCTGCAGGTTGTCCTTTTCCTAAAACTATAGTATTATAATACTCCAAAAAATAATCTTCATAAATTTTTTAACTTTAAACCATACTATCCAAAAATCAACTTAATCCACTCCAACCTTTATAGTTATCCAAAATACCTCTGTCCAGACTTTCTCTAAAAGTTCTCTTAATTCCAAAATCAATTTATCAGATTCCCCAAACAAAGTAAAGTTTCTTTTATTGTCACATACTAAAAATATAATTACCTTCATCATATTAAAACCTTACTGAAACCAACAAGTACTGCAGTACAATCCTTATATAGATCACATTATTCTAATAACCAGAATATAATCCATGAGTCCAAAAGCACCAATACATTAGTTATTCTGCTTCAACTGTAGTAATAGCATAAGATTGTCCTTGATCCCTTGGCCTTTTCTGAGTTAAGTTTCCTTGACGCTTAGGACATTCATTTGCATAATGACCCATTTCTCTACAATTGTAGCATTCAACTTTGACAGCCTCTTTCTTTCCCTTGCAGTCACGAGCCTCGTGACCCTTTTCTCCACATTTATAACAAACTCTCATTCCTTTTAGGCAAGTACCAGGGTGATTCTTCCCACAATTATCACATAATGGAAAATCCTTCTTTCCCTTTTTCCCTTTATCTGTCTCTTGTTCCACCGTTCTCTTCTTCTCTTGCTTTACTTTGTTGTCATAAGACTTAGAGAATTCCTTTTCTGTCTTGATAGCACACGAGACAATATCTTCGTATGATGAGAAGGATTGTGATACTAAAGCTCGACGGATAAATGGTTTTAACCCATCAAAGAAACGATCAATCTTACTCATTGGGTTACGTATATAATCGGCAGCATGCCTCGCTAACCTTGTAAAGTTAGCCTCATACTTTGCGACATTCTCATCCTCCTTTTGTCTCAAACTCAAAAATTGCCTTTCCATATCCGCTCGATGGTCTCGAGGAAAGTATTTTTCTAAGAACAGCTCTTTGAAATCCCTCCATTCCATATTTGATACTTCATCATCTTCCTTCATGTTTTGAATCAATGACCACCATTGATCGGCATCTCCAGTGAGGCGGTAAACTGCCATGATAACTTTTTCCCTTTCACTGCTCCCCAAAGCCTGAAATATTTTCTCTAGGGAATTTATCCATTGCTCGGCTACTGAGGGATTTGTACTCCCATTGAACGTTGGAGGTTGTTGCCTCATGAAACGGTCTAGCATTGATCCTCCACGTTGCGGATCAGGGTGCTCCATATGAGTAAGGTTGTTATTCATAACCTGCGTGAGTTGTCCCAGTATGGTAATAAGTTGATCAGCACCAGTTGTATCTCCAGGTCCACAATAATTATCTTGAGCAGGAGGGAAATCCCTACACGGAGTTCGTGCATTGATACAGTTTCCATTCCTTCTACTAGGCGCCATTTCTAAACAATGGCATAAACCAGATTAGTTTATGAATCAAAATACATAATTCCATACTTGTATAATACTTAACATAAATTGGACTATTTATGGATATAATCCATAATCATAAAAAGAAATGTTTTCTTTGAGGAAGTATATACTCATAACCCTTCATAGTGGTTTGTAAATAAAATGAGAATTATCCTAAGCATATCCCCCGGGAGTGTCGTAACCAAGAGTGCAGCAAGGCCCGTTGTCGTGCACCAGTTCCCGTTCGAGTCTAGCTCAAAGCGGTGTTTTTGGGTTTTACCCCTAGGTACATCTGTGCCAGAGCCGCCTCTACCTGCTCGTATCCAGACAGGGATGTATTGCTCGGAAAACTCATAACATCTCTATAATACCAAAATTCTAGGAAGTTCTTCTATACTAATCCTCAAAGTCTATCCTTGGGCTATGTGCTCTAATCAGAGTTTATCTAAATCTAGCTTCCAAGGTTATTACTAAACTGCCTCTGATACCAACTGTAACGCCCCGACCCCAGCTACCCAGAGTCGGTGCATTACTTCGTAACATTGGCATGATCACAAAAGATCAAGTCTCGAAAGACCGATTAGTTTAGTAGCCTTGGAAACACTAGATACATTCGTAAACGTTACATTACATCATAAAGTGAAAAACTACAATAAAAAAATCTCCATAGTCCACACTCATATCCTCTTCTGACTATCCCTGCAGGTCATTCATAAAATACTTCTTCACATCCTGGAAAATATTAAAACATTGAAAGGGGTGAGCTCAGATGCTCAGTAAGGATAACAATATTGCGGAAGCTTTCATAAATAAACATAAACATTTAAGGCAATGTATAACTAAAACAAAAGCCTTTTAAACTTGAACATCAACATAATATGGCAAAAGTAAAATGAGATAATGCCATTTACTTCTTCACATGGATATTCTACTGGTCGAATAAACACATGCAATATCAATAACCACTTTCATAATGATGGAATGCATAATGCCAGACTATCATAACCACGTAGTCAAGGCCTCGTGCCAAGACCACAAATAAGATTTTGTCAAGGCCTCGTGCCAAGACACTAGTTTGTCTCATGAGACCTGCCGATGCATCGAGGAGCTATAGCGGGCTCCACCCGTCACTTATTAAGTCCAATGCATTCCTCATATGAATAGGTTTAAACATATCATAAACCATAACATAATCATATCACATAAACAATGCATAAAGGAAACATAACATTTCCACATTTCAATCACAAGATATCAATACAAAACATTGATATAATAAAAACGCTTTCAAAACCATTTTCAATACCAAAATAAAAGAATGTTAAAACATTGTATTTATTTTTCTTTTTTAAAAAAAAGGTATGGCTTGTAAAGGAAGCCGAAACTCAAATAATGTTCACGGCGGCGGAGAAGTCGTTGTCGCCGCATAAGTACGGAATGAAAAACATTCCCTTTTTGTCGTTTAGTAAAATGCTTCGTATAAAAAGATTCCTTTTGAATAAACTTAAAAGTCAAAGGGGTTTATACACCGTATAAAAGAAAGTTGTGTATAAAACCAAATATGCCTCAATGAAAGGAGATTGAGACGAAGTCCTTAAAAAGATCATTTTTAAAATAAAATAGATATATTATGTGTATTCACTATAGGTACACATAAAGAAAGTAAAAATACAAAATAAGACATAATAATATCATGACATAATTTGAAAGTAGGAGATTAACCCAAAGAATGGAAGTTGGGTTAAGAAGTTCCCTTACAAGATCATTTATAAATAAAATAGATCTATTATGTGTATTAACTATAAGTACACATAAAGAAAGTACAATACAAGATAATACATAACAATATCATGACAGAATTTGAAAGTAGGAGATTAACCCAAAGAACAGAAATTGGGTTAAGAATTTCCCTTACCTTGTGTCCGACTTGACTCAACCGTTCTTTAACCTCCTGAATAATAAACTAGAGTTAATATCTACCTTATTAAGAACCATTTTCAATTTCATTATCCTTTTTATATCACTTATTACAATGTTATGAACATTATGTAATTATTTAAGTTAATAACGGTCGTTTTGTCGATCTTTGGTATTTGAGTCAAAAATAAACTTCTTATAATTACAAGTTGTTCATGTGGTGAAATATCCATTATATCCAGAATTATATTAATGATATAGATATCATATATATCATATATATACAGTATATACATTCATTTATAATATTACGTAACATTTAGAGGTAAGAAATGAAATGCACCGTTCATGGAGACGGTAAGCCGTACGTACGCATGAACGCTACTTTCATTTCAATTTCATATTTAATGGAACTAAATCATAATGATATAAATGTATAATATAATTCCAGTATAATATAGTGTATAATACCATTTACTCCATCCTTTATACATCCCACATATGGCATTAACGATTCAAATCACTTTGAGGGGGCGGTAGTCCGCACTTCCTAAAATGAAATTATCGCATTTTACCCATAATGGAAATCATAAAGTATGCCATAAATGAGAAATACAGAAGCATAATGAAAACATAAACATAATATATATATCATATATGAAAATAGTGTCATCAAAATGGCCACCATTATAGGTGTTAAAAGAATTTGAACAATCATCGTTTCGGGAGGCAGAATTTCGCCATCCACGGAAACCGTATGTTCTTTAACCATTAGATGTAGGTGTGTGTAAGTGTAGCTCGAATCCTTCTTATAACAACATCCTAGTATATTGAGGATACTGGTGTTGTTACAAAAGAAATAAATAAAAAGAATTTAGGGGGTTGGAGAAGAAAAATAAAACAAAGCAACATTATAAAAGACATTACCTCAAAATCGGGTAACTCTTTTTGATTTGAGCTAAAGGCTTCCTTGGGAAGAGTTCTGCCCAAAGTGAGGCTTCTAGGAGTAAGGGAGGGATGTTGGGAGAGTATTTGGGCAGAGGTTGGCCGAGCCAAATGGCTTGAAAGTGTAAATGAAGTGGGAGAGGTGGGGGCCTTTTATAAGTGGAGAGGAGGGGCACTTTTGGAAAGATTGAAATGTTACATTATTTCAAAATGCTTTTCGGATTCTAAAGGTCCCACACTTATATAATTCGAGGCTAAGGTGATAAGGTTTCGAAATCTCCTCATCCAATTGGCTTTGGACAAGTGTAAGCCTTGGATTTTACATTATCTATTCATTTTATTAAAATCGTTAAATAATGAGGTCATCGCTGCATCATAATGATGTCATAAATAATTTAATTTATTTAATGTCTAAAAATTATAAAAAAAATACTATGATGTAGGAAATCTTTTTAGCTTTCTAATGAATATTTATAGTCAAAATTTGGACTTGTGTAACCCTACTTAAAAATTGTTTTAGTAAAACAATTTATGTTAGTGTCATTTTCACTTTAACATTAAATAAAAAGTAATTTATGTTATTTCCCTACAAAAGTGGATCCATGGGGTCCCCAAGTTAGGCCATGGCTTGTCTTGGTCGGCCATGACACAACCAATGAGGTTGGGACATGTGTCTAGGTCATTTAATATTATTAAAGTATTATTTATACCTTAAACTACCCTAATTACCACTAATCGCGATTAAGAACTTAATAAGTTACTATTCACCAAAAAATTATTTTTATCCCATTGAACCACATTTTACTTCTTAATGACAACCATGTATGTCGGATTTTTGAAAATCAAATCACAGAAGTGGTAATATTTCATTTAAACGAAAAATCAGTTATTTAACAACCACTTAGTGGTTTCACTATTCATCAAAAATTGAAGTTTTTCAGAATAAGGCCAAAATTTCACCCTAAGCTATAATTGATATTCCGAATTCAAAAATGATGTCTATTTTACAAAATTCCAAACATATAAGTTGCATTAATTAATTTTATAATTAATTCCCGCTGTTACGACAAATAGCGTGTTTTTAAGAAACAATTTATATCAAAAGATTGGCAATTGTTTATGTCCAATTTCAATGTCAAATTAATTCTAATGACCACCATTGGATAAAATTGTAAAAATATATTCCAATTATACTTTAAAACCACTAAATAGTATAATTTATCACTATTAATTATTTTTATTAAAAAAGTTGTTTTTAAGTATTTTTCACTATTCATAAAAATTAGAAGTTCTCAGAAAAATACCAAAAATTCAACATAGGCTAATTTCGATATTAGGAATAAAAAAAAATGAATTCTATTTTGAAATATAAAATTTCTATAATTTTAAAAAGTGGTTATTACTATTCATAACGGCTACTTTTATTAGTCGCGGTGTTTTAGAACTCGAAGTTGCGTTCAATGCAAGCTATTGCATTATTGAATGAGAAGCGTATCGTGGAAGCTCGGGGTGTCACACACGTACTATCATTTCAGATAGGTATTCTCATTTCACTTCACAATTCTTGATGGGTTTATAGAAATCTATGGGGACTCAAGTTCTTTTAATCACATATTTTCACACTTAGATCAATGGAAAATCCGAATAGACAATACAACTTCTAGAAGATATGCTCTAAGAATATGTCCTCGATTTTAGTGGTTCTTGGGAGAATCATATTACTCTCATTGAGTTCTCTTATAATAATAGTTTTTAGGTGATGATCTAGATGGTTCCTTTTGATTCCTTATATGTAAAGAAATCTTCTTCACCCTTGTGCTGGCTAGAGGTAGGAGAAAATGCCCTACTAGGTCCTTGTCTCATTCAAGAGACATTTGAGAAGGTTCAATTGATCATAAAGTGTATGACTACTGCACTATCTAAACAAAAAATATTATGTTGACCATCGTCAATGAAATCTTGATTTTGAGGTTGGGGATCCTATTTTTCTTCAGGTATTTCCCATTTTAGGGCATAAATGGTTAAGGTCGTAGGGAAAGATATTTCCTCATTACATCGGTCTGGTAGCCTATTGGTTGCTGCTACCTCATAGGTATTGTTCCTTGCAAGATTTCTTTCACATCTCAAAGCTTTTCCAATATCATGATGACTCGTATCATACATTTGATCCCAAGAAAGTTGAGTTAGATGCTGATGCTACCTTGGAGAAGTATCTAGTATTCATCATTGACTAAAGCACAAAGGTTCTCTAAGGCAAGTTTTTCCCTCTCATATGGGTGTTATGGTAGCACGGTTGAGTACAAGATGAGTCTTGGGTGAGAGAAGACAATGTATGTACTCAGTGTCCGGAGTTGTTCTCAGATAGTGTTTCTTTACTCTTGGAAAGATAACTTTGGGGAAAGTTATTTTAAGGGGGAAAGACTGTAAGAACCCGGTTTTAACTCAGGTATGGATCATTTATTTTTTTAGTCTAAATACTTACTTTGAACTAAATATGGATGCCTAATGATTTGTTAAAGGTTCCATGGGTGTCTGTGGCTTGTTCAAAGCTTGGAACCCATCTTTTTGGAGAAAACAGACCCTACGTACAGTTTGGAGGAAACTGTGCAGATGGTGTTTTTTTGGACAGAGCCAACTTTCATGGTTGGTGCAAAGTCGTGCGACATAATCATGCGAGAACCCCTTTTTCCTCAGTACACGTGCATGGATTTCACATAGTTTGATCAAAACTCTAGGAGGATGGTATTTCAGGTAGTATCATTCTACACGGTTTATGCACAGTTTTACAAACCGTGTGTGGGTTATTTTATGGGTAAATTCTTTGTTTTTCCCTTAATGATCTTTTAATACTATTCCTTCTTCATAATCTGAGAACCAATGGGATTTTCCACCTTTTCACTCTTTATGGATCTTTTTGAAATCCAAGGATAGGGATCAAGAGATCTCATTTATCCAACATCCGATTGAGCTTCCCCTTTTCAACTTGGATGCGTAATGGTAAGCACTAAAGTACTCTTTAGTTGTTCTTATTCTCTTTCACTCTCAACCTAGGTATCTTCATATGGGAATTTTTCACCATTTCCTAGATCTACTCTCATCCGAGGAAAACCAAGGGCCGATACCAGAGGAGGAGGTTCGTACAACCATGAGGTGGGTGGTGTATAACTTTTCCCAAAAGCTTTTCATTTTTTGAATGTTTGTCTGGGGCCTACTAGCTTCGTTGGAAACTTTTTCTTAATTTTACATTCAATGGTTATACTTTTTTAAATCATAGGGTTATGATCTTTCCAAATATGTGATTAGTTGTAAGTTTTTACACCTACAACTCAATCTGCCTCATGTCAAAGGTTTTCCTATAATGGGAGTTTTAGTGTTTTGAAATGTTTGAGCCACCATTAGGGTGTGCCCTTTCTTGACCTTCCTAAAGGTGAGCCTTCCTATAATAAATGTTTTTTTGTTAAATGAGAATTTCATAATGGCATGTATCATGTATGCTCACCACTTGAGTCGCCTGAGGTAAGTGCTTCAAATGATTATTAAATGTGAAATGTTGAATGGAATGTATACTATGTATATATGTTGGCCTTATTAAATGAGATTAAATAAAGGTTACATGTCCATAGAACCCCCTCCATGTTTTTGGAAGGTAGAAGAGTGAATCTCAATAATTGAATATGCCTTAATGGTTAACTAAGACTTAATTAAATGGTTTCAATGCTACTTGGCCTATCCACACTAATGGAAGACAAGGCTTGGACCAATAAATAAATGGTTTCAACTCTACATGACCTATCAACAGTAATGTAAGGCAATAATTGAACCAAAATAATTATCTCATGATTATAATATAAAAAAATAATGGATTGACTCGATCTCGCCTTGGATTCTGAGAGGAGGATACGTTGGGTCTCGGGAACCCCAATCCGATTCAAGGATGTGGTTTCGTTAGGATGATTCCCACCTAGATTCTGGTTCTTGTATATTACTTGGATGCCCGATATACTAATATAGGGTTCCCTTTCATTATTCCAAGGCACCTCAGATACACTCCTTGGATCTATCATTGACAAGTATGGGCCTTGGATACACTCCTTGGACCCAGTCCTTACATATCCCTATTTTACCTTGGATGCACTCCTTGGACTCAGTAGGTGCCTTATTGTGAAAAGACTTGGATTACGCTCCTTGGATTACACTCTTACCCCTTAGTTAGACTCAGATACTACTGAGTGAGCTTTCTGTGAGTTTACATTACATTGGTTATTACCCTAGAACTCCCTAACTGGATATCATTTTCAAGTTTCCATATTACTTCTTGATACCTTCACTACTTGTACTATCTCGAGGTGAAGTTAGTGTTGGCTATGCCTCACGTGAACTATTAACATTAAATTGTAATTACTTAATTAATGAACTAGTTACATGTTCAGACATCAATCTAGGGATGAAGTAGGAACTTGGGTATTTAGTTACATTGTACCATTTTCTTTACATTATATTTGTAAGTCTGCAGACTTTTATATTCCATTACATGGGTTGGATGTTATAGAAACCATTGGTGTTGGACCACTGAGATTTATCTCGCACCCTCTATAGGCATCGTTTTGTACCAGAGTAGATTACTTGGTTGCAGATATTTAAAGAGGGAGGAATACAACTTCCAACTCTTGATGTCATGCTGGTAGGATGAATCTTGATAGTATATGACTAAGTAGGATCTCAGGATTATTGGAGTAATCTTTGTTTTATTTTACCTTGAGTAAAAAGTTGTGCACATTGTATTTTATCCCTGATTTCCAGTATTCTAGTGAAATGACATTACATCATCATTCTTCCAGTTGATACCATTATTGTTATTCTCATTTATCTATGGATTCAATTTTATTCTACAGTTTATTTATATCATTTATATGGATTCCACTATTTACTATTCTTTTATATTCCTTCCACTATGGTACGCTATGCTAATGTGGGCATATTATTTCCATAGAAACACCCTAGGCCCTCACTGCTAGTCGGTAGCCTCTGGAATTTAGGAAGATGTGCTTGAGGCCATGTGGCCCACCGGGCTCAGGGAACCTGTTATGTGGCATACGGGTCTGGGTAATCAAATGGATCCCCTCATGTGAAATGATGATATCACGGTTGGGACCATGAATGAAATTATGGTTGTCACTACATACTCCATGGTGATGGGAATCAATACACACATATTTCATAAGAAATATTCAAATATAAGTTTGACACGTATGTGAATCAGGTGGCATTTTTATATTGATTTTTTGTGACTAGTCTTGGAGTTTGAAATCTAGATGTTGCTACATATATTGTGAGGACAGGAATCAATCCACACATAGTTGTTGAGTGGGAAACACTCTACACAAGTCTGACCCATATGTAGATCCGTGAATTATTTCCATTAATTGTTGTAGATGCGCCTAATATTGAAGACCCTAGTGTCAATACATATCCTGTGATGATGGGAATATAGCCAAATATAGTTATTAAAGAACTATGTAGTTTAACTTCATGTAGAAAGGATGAAGATGGATCTAATATAAAAATGGTGATTTTGCGGAAAGGCCCAAGTATCGAAGTTTGGGCATCTCTTCATATCTCATAAAAATGTGAATCAATCCATACATAGTTCTTAAATAATCATGTAGTTTAACATTATAAGGAAATAATTTGGGTGACTTGACATGAAAGAAGATGTATGTTATTGATGCGTGAACATTTACATCATGTAGTAAGTATGCAGACAGTACTATTTAACATCATGAGGCAAGGACTCATGGCATGTCTTTTATGGTCTTTAATTCCGGACTATGGTGGACCTATTGTGTACATTCATAGATTTTTATTACATGTATGGCCTCATTAAAATTCCTAATCTCATGTGATATTTTCTCACTTTGAGGAAAAAGGTGTATAAAGTGTCTATCTCACAATACAGAGATAGTTTATGGTACAACAGGGGTATTCTGTATCATATAGTGGTTGGACCAGGATACAGGATCAAGGCATCCCTCGATATCCTGAAAAACTGAGAATCAAGATGTTTGTTGTTCTAGATGGGCTATGTAGTTTTATGTCAGTTAGTGTGGACTTTATCCATGTATTTTAACATCTTGTGGTATGGACATGGATCAATTGATGTGAAGAAACAAAAATGGATATTATAGAAGGACCCAAAACTGAATTTTTGGGTGTCAATGCGAATTCTTCGAAGGCATGAACCAATATGTATGTAGCTCTTATGGTCTGTGCAGTTTTATATCTTGCGGTGAGGACGTTACTCCTGCAGTCTGGCATATTGAGGTATGGACAAATCTATAATGTTTAACATCATGTGGTTAGAAAAAATTGAAGGACTTACATTGATACGGTTTCCCAGTTTATGATGGATATGAAAAGTATTTCTTGAGAAACATGGCATCGGTTGTGGGTGTGACATGATCTCCATCTATTACGGCCAGTGAGTAAGATCCATTATGATAAACCTTATGTATGATATATGGACCTTCCCGTTTGAGTTCCAACATTGGGGATTTCATTCCCGATTTCATCATGGTTTTGAGAGCGGGCACCAGTTCTCCATAGTGAAATGAATGGAGGCTAACCCTTTTATTAAAGGATCACAAAATCTGATTCTATTCGACCTCCATGTTGTGTAGTGTGTGCAACCTATTCTCATCGAGCTGCTAAAATTAATCCTTCCACTTTTCCAATTATTCAATATTAGAGAGTTGTCTGTAAATGGCTATTCAGAGTGAAAGAATTATAATTCTATGGGTAATAACACCTTTGTACTATATGCCCATGAGTATAGTGTTTCATGTGTGGTAGTACGCAAGGTTATATAGAAGACCCAAAAATCATGGAAGAGTTTTTACAGCCAATAATTCTTTTCCGTTTACACCATCATCCCAAGTATTTTTGATAGAGTCTTTTAAAAGGCCTATATCTATCCATTTTCTGCTGCATGATATCAAAATGAGTGATTGGAATCGATATTGTTCTCCTGGTACAACTTCCTCAACTCTCTGGAGTATAATTTTTTTTATTTCGGTCAAACTTTTGTGAGGGATCGCGAACTTGGTGGTGATATGGGACTTCACAAAGTTGAAGATATTTTTCATGACATCCTTGCCAGATATTTCATTATCCCATTTGGAAAAGAAGTCAGTAGTTGTTCGGATTTACTTAAACTAATTAGTTGTGTCTGGGGGATATAGTCCCCCAACATCCATTCCCCGAATGAAAAACGACTAGGTATACTTGGATTTATGCATCAATTCCAAGGAATGATGGATGAAGTTTTCATAAATCTGGAACAAATGGAATTTTTGATAAATTTCACATAGTCATGTTCCATGGTTTTCTATTAATATCCCAACATCTGGATTTTGTGAGAGATCCTAGTTATATATTGATGGGAACCGAAGAATCCTTCATGTATTTCTTCCATGAAGGGGAAATTTTATCCTTCTGTTATTCACCCAAGGATGGTTTCGTCAAAGGAAATCTTGAAGAGAAATGTTTTCTCATTTGGACCATCCTATGTGTGAATTTCACTGTGTGGCACCAAATATATTCTATCCTAGCTCAATCTGTGAAGAGGATCTCATTATAGAGACAACCAATTATAGGATCCATCTATACAGGAGTGGACATTATTTTTTCCTGCTTCGGGATAGTGTTGAACTGATTTATTTCTTCAATAACACATAAGATGATTACTGATACCATTCTTCTATGTGTGATATAGAAGATTGTTTCCTCTTGATTAGTGTTGTTTGGAAAGGTGGCTAAAATAGCTAGTGCATAGGTGTGAGCATTCTATGATTAGGGAACATGATGTAATGTGGGATCAAAAAGGGCATTCTTATAAAAATCTTGCAATGTAACTAGTGAGAGGGGTCCATTACTCCTTTCTAATAGAATATTCACCATTTATCTCATTTATCACCAATTTCGAGTCACCTTTGATATCCAGGTAGGCTATATGCACTTGTAGGGCTAGTTCCAATCCAACGATGAGGGCATGGTATTCTGCCTCGTTATTTATGCAGCATTTGGATAGTGGGAAAGAGTAGGAAAAAAGTTCTTTATCTAGAGAGAAAAATATAATCCCTTGACCAATATGATTGAGCTTCTAGTATTCTATCCTTATATCAACAAGTATTTGAGAGGTTCCATTAAAGTACATCTCACATGTACAGGAAGTTTCATGGGTATAGAATACCTCCTCATCTAGGAGCTCTATGTCTTCCGGTGTATTTTCTAGGGTAGGATGTGATGTGAGGAAATCATCCAGAGATTACACTTTCACTGAGTTTTGAGATATGAATTGAATACCATATCTCTATTGAATTAATTCCCATAAATCCAAATGCCCAATAAATATAGGACGACCAAGGATGTACATGAGTAGATCACTACGAGAGACCAGGTGGTCTTCATGGTGCTCCAAGTAATGCCTCATTTTTTGTACCCCAAAGATGAATGCAAGGAAGATCTTATCGACATTAGAATATCTGGTCTTAGAACCTATAATTATCCAAATAAGGTAGTAGATACTGTTCTCACTTCCTGAATCATTTTCTTATGTGAGGGAACCTAGTGAGAATTCCATGGAATCGACATATAAGATGAGTGGCCTCTATTCCACTAGATGCATCAAAACTGGTAGGTGTAGTAAGTGCTACTTGAGTCTTTTGAAGTATTTTTGACAGTCATTGTCCGATTTATAGATGATTAACTTCTTCATTATCCTTGTGAAGGGGGGAGCTTTTCTGGCCAGGTGTACTACGAATCACCGAATGAAGGCGAGGTGACCTTGGAGTCCCCCCAGTTATTATATTTTTTGGGCGGTGAAATAGCTAAAATAGAACTATTCTCTTATGGATCAACCTCAATGTCTCAAATACAATAAAACTAACTATTACCAACATAAAATTTGTAAGAAAAAATATATCTGTTGGTATAAATGAGTAATTCCAACATATGTTATTTTTTATTTGTATTAAATTCAAGTACCAACATTTATTTTAACCAATAAAGATATTTGTTGTTTTAATTGTTTATTACTAACAAATAATTTATTAACAATTAAATTTGTAACTTTAATATATTAATACAAACATTTTTGGCAAGAAAATGAATCTATTGATATTAATTATTATTTCCAACAGATTATTTTCATCATACAAATCTGTTACAAGTATTTATTCAGTACAAGAAAACAATTTAAAAAAATTTTTTTTTAATATTAATAGTTTACTAAAAAAATTATTATTAGTATAAAAATATATTGATATCTTATTCTATCATTTAAAAAAAAGAAAAACAATTAAAAATTTAAAAATATCATCTCACCTATGCCCATAGCCACCCACGCTCCACATGATGGCCTCCCAATCTTCATCACTCGTCGCCAATACAATTGTGATCCCCACCTAAGCACACACCCCCGATTCATCACACCCCATACCCATACACTCAATTATCTATAACATCGCACACCCCACCCACTGATGTTTGATTATTTTTTCCTCTTTTAACTACGGAGTTGAGCTGTTGGGTGGGGAATGGAAATAAAAAAATTTCTCATTCAACATATCCATGTTTGGGCCTCCTATCAGGAATGTATTTACTCTCTTGAATTTCCAGCAGATAAAATCATCAGTATAATTTTTTTGAATTGAATTTATTTCAGGTTAGGGTTTTAGTGAAATTAAAAGTAAATGATATTTCATGTTATTTTTATTTTTTGGGGTGACTTTGGGATTATAATTACATTTTTCTCTGGAGCCACTCCAAATGAAATAATCCTTCTTTGTTTTTATCATCGCATGGAAAAGTATTTGTTCCCATGTTTTAATTAAATTCTTATAGGGAGGATTCTTCCAAATTCCAGGACCCCAACTAGAATTCTCCCTAATAAATATCCTATACTAAATCCTCAAAGAGTTGTTTTTCTCAGTTTTGGAATCATGGTTGAGAAGGAAAGTTGTTTGGTTGCCTAGTTATTGAGAAACTAAATCTAATCTAGATGACATACTTGTAACTCTTCCTGATTTTTTGGAGAATAATTAGTAAAGGTACACCTTCTGGTGAATTTTTGGGTACTCTCAAATAAACTTTTCTATGGTTGAATGGGAATAATTCTCTCATTATTTTTTTAGACTAAAACATCACACTCAATCATATTGTTCACATAATATGATAAATCAAGTGAAAAGGAAAATTTGGGTGATAATGAGATGAATTAGGATGTGAGTAACACATTGGGTATGAAAAAATGAGAAATTTCATTCATGATTACCCAATTTTAGGCTTGATTGTGGATTGAATTCAACTATTTTAAATTTCACCATTCACAAATAAAAACCTAATGCTAGTCATAATAATTGTTCTGAACCCCTTATATGTAGTAGGTTTAATACTGATATATTGGTCCTAATGAAAATAAACAGTTTACACCTGAAAATTAATTATTGCACGATGCAATTGATATTGAATAAGAGTAAGGCCCTGATGAGGTTGAACGAGTGACTTATTGAAATCTAGACTGACCAAAATCCATTGTTAGTATCATTCTAGGTACATGTTCTATTTTAAATAAACTAATATTATTCCATTATCTACATTTTCATAAAACATACAATCCTAAATAAAAATTTAAACCTTTAATTTGTGGAGATTAAATGTTTGACATACACGTGCATCCAAAATAATCTAAATATTTGGGGATTCATTATTACTTTTGTGAATAATGTTTGTCTATTTTGAATTTGTTCACAATTAATTTTTTGATTTGGTATGTGGAATTATACAATGTTGTGCCTTTTATTTAATAATATATTATTCCTATAAAATTTGATGTTAAATTTCATTATATTAATTTTTTTAGATTTATTTTTTAGTGGACTATTTAATTTGATTTTTAGAGTCTATACCTCAACGATTTTTTACAATGCATGACTTGGAAGAAATTATTTACCAAAAATAAATGTACCCTTCATTTTTTAAAATATATTATGATGTGGTGATTATTTTGAGGTATTATATGCATTTCTGAATTTTTATTTCCAAAAACTCAATGAATAATATGTGAATGTAAATGTGTTTCATTCAAATATTTGGACGTTGTTTTTGTTTTTTGATTTGGCGGCTCAGTTTGGATGATTGAAATATGCCTTAGGATGGTGATATGGATTGTTTCATTAAGTTATCTTATATTTCATGTTGAAATCCTATTGTTTAATAAGTTTTCATTCGAAGATACTAAATGTTTAATTTTACTATTTGATGAAACTATTTTTGATAGTTTAGCTACATCTCAACATGGAAATTGAGCAGTATTTTTTTCTATGAAAATAAATGATTTTTTGATTTCTTTTAATAAGGTGGGGATGATACTTTACAGTTAATCTCAGTCACTATTCTCTTTCACTGTGCTACACGACCCTAAATTTTTGGAATACTATAGGTTTTGTCCCCTTCCTCTTGTCTAGCTGTGGGCTCTAACTAGGACTCCGACATGGAGGCATTTTGTACTGGACCACTCAGATTTAACCCTAACCGTTTTGAACCGAAATACGTTGAATTATTACATGATAAAAAATTCTGTAAATCAATAAAGTGGATGATATTTTGGTATGATAAATCTTATCTCTCTGTATGTGAAAAATAATTTAGGTATTTTGAGTAATCTGGTAATAAAGAGTTTACAATTAATACATTAAATGGATTTTTGTGGATGTTTCCATCCACTGTCATTTCATTATTTTTAGGAAAAGGACCCAATTATTTTATCATGTTACTCTCACTTTCACTGGGCTAGTATTCACACTCTTTCGTTGTTGATAAACTATAGGGAAGCTAGATTAGCTATCCCAAAACAAAGAATGAAACTAAGAAAAAGGAATTCAATTGAACAAGGAATGTTTTCTTGTACGGGAAGGGAAAATGGAGGAGATAACATCACATATAGAAAGAGATGAACTTGGGATCAGTACATAAGTTTTTTAATGGATGATTTGACCAATAATAAACTCAGTTATGGTGGATGGAATGATCTAGACATAGGTGAAGCAACTGAAATTAGTCATTGCAGGAAGAAACAGATCAGTAAACTTGGTAGAAGATGGAATAGAGAGAATCCATTACTAATCAGGTTGATCATTTCCATTCTTGGGTTAATGGGTGTGTTTTTTAATGAAAACTTGTAAGGGAAAATTTATTGTAATAAATTTATATTTTGATCACTCTTATTTTTTCAATTTATAGTCTGATAATCAATGAATGAAATTAAACATAGTTTATGGTTGATAAAAGTGGAGGTTAATTATAAGGTTTTGTTACTTTATGGAGCATGTTTTGGAGGCCGATGAATCCATTGATGTAAGATGTTGATATTTTATGATACTTTTGGGGGATGGAGGCAGTTCTAGAGGTTGGGGGAGATGGTGATAAGGGGTGGTTTTGGATATTAATTATTAGGTTATTGATGGTTATATAAGGTTTTCTCTTCCTGTTCTATGTTTTTTCAGGTTGTTTCATGGATTAATTTTCATCACTCATCCTTGGGTACATCATTGGATGTTCAATGTAGGGTTTTTTTATTTTTACCTGTTTTTTTGGTTCACTAGATTGAAGTGTGAATTATTTAGTGATGGTTGAAGGACTTTATTATTATACTTATATTTAGGGCTGGAATTAGTGGTTTGAGTTGCTTTAGTATGAAGGCATATTATTTTTGTGATTGATGAGATTTGTGGTTGACAACACAGGGAGTGGGGAGATGGTGGTAAAGGTTAGAGGTGCTAGTTCTTTGTCATGTCTATTTTTTCTTTACATTCGGTTAGTTTTTCTATTTTTGTTCCTATTTTTTATTTTCAATGTGGTTCTTTGTTTCATGTTTCATATTTCAATAAGTTTCTCTTGCAATGTTTCCTAGTTTACCATAAATTGGATTTATTTTGAAAAATTCCTAAAAACGTTTTTTTAGGAAAAAATATTCATTTTTTATTAAAAACCCTTGATTTTATTTTATGAAGATCTAATGTAGTTGTATTATTATTAATCTTTATAAATATTAACTGTATTTTGATGGAATTGTATGGTTTTTTGGTTATAATCCCTTTTTGAACAAATAAAATAAGCTCATGGATTGAGAATATTGACCCCTAATGGAACATAGATGAGATTATTTGTTGATATGTCAATAGAGATGATAAATAAAAAATTCCCTTTATATGCATATTTGTTTATATTTTTATTTATTTATATTTTAGTTTCAATTCATGTAGATATTTTTCACTGAATTTTGTGTATTCTTTTTGGTTATGTGTAGTGTAGATCATGGAGATGAAGGGTATGGAATAATTGTGACTTGAGGTTCCTCACTACTATTATAGTTGTTTAGATTTGTTGATATGTCAATAAGGATGATGAATAAAAATTCCTCATTTTATTCATATCATTTTTGTAAACATTCATTTTTTTGTTTCAATTCATGCAGATAATATTCACTGATTTGTGCAATTAATTTTTGGTTTTGTATGTTTTAGATCATGGAGATGAAGGGTGTGACATAATAGCAACTTTAGGTTCCTCACTATTACTAGAAATGACTTTGTTTTATTCTTCTAATGGACTAATTGTGGGGTGATGAATGATCTTTGGACGAACTATTCTTCTACTATTATGGGTACTAGAGGATTGCATCCAAGAGATGATATGCACTTTTTTCATTTGGGGGTGGGGGTGGGGGTGGGGTGGGGTGGTAAGGGGGAGGACGGTGGGGGTGGGAAGGGGGTGTGGGAGAAAAGTGTTGCATATATTGATCCCTAGTGTTCTGTGAATTTTTGATATTTTTAGGTATCAACAAACATCAACTATATATTGATTCAATTTTTTTTATAAAATTCCCTTATTAACATAATTAATATTTTTATGATTTTGAACATGTGTGAAAATAATATTCAGTTTGATATTTAAAATAACATTATTATATATTGTAAATTTATAAATGTAAATTTAAATTTTAACACAAATAAAATTTTACATTTTTTTTAAAAGTAACTTATACATAGATATTATATGTTGCAAATATTATTACCAACAGATATATTTTTCACTTGAGTCGGTTTCTAAACACTTTGACCTATATATATATATTGGTATTATTACAATTAAAACAGAACTATTTTATCAGTCACAATAACATTTTCCAATAGAGTTGTTATAGATAGTTTAGTGACAAGGTAATTTTTGTTGGTAAAATATTATACCAATAGAAAATTCCTTTTTACCAATAGATATACCCATGTTGGAAAAAGATAATTATTTTTTAGTGTGTAGTGTCATACCAAAAAGGAAAAGAACATTCATGTTTTTAACCTGAATGCACATTTAAGAATATTCATCTTTACACTGTGTTGTTGTAGCATGTCGGATATTTTTTAAAGATCCATAAAGTTATCACATAAATTTCTAGATTTAATAACTAGGTTGTCAACCTAATACCCAGCTATCCTTCCCAATAATGGAATAAATAGGTTATTAATTTTTTACTGGTATGTAGCACCGTCATTCTTTAATCCAAATGGTATGAATTGATAGCTGCAGATGCCTTGATGGATTTTGATGGCCATGGCTTTTTCCTCTTCATGGGCCATCTTGATCTAATTGTTCCCTGAGTACCCATACATGAATGAATAGTATTATAAGACAATAGTTGAATCAATCAAGTGTTATGTCATCATCAATGGGAAATCATCCTTCCAGAAAAGCTAAATAAGGTCAGTGAAATTAATGAAAACCCTAATATACCCATTCATTTCCTTGATGGGGATGGTGTTGGCAATCCGTCTTGGGTATCTACCTTCTCTAAAAATGGTGGCTTTGGTCCACCTATCAGCTTCAACCTCTATGTAGGTTTAATGAGAGGGGTACATCCTTCTAGCTACATGATTGAATCCTCAATACTCATCAGGTAGTCCGAGATAGTGCATAGCCACATTTGGATTTAGTCTAAGAATTTTTATTTTGTTTTGGGTGAAAAAATATAGATTTTGATTTAGAAATTAAATTTACATATATTTATCTTCATGGAGAATGGTGGAACTAATCAGATTTGGCCACATGTCCTCTTCCATTCCTACATCTAAATTTTTAAGCTCATTTATGGTGGTGGGGAGACCTTCCTCGAATGCTTGAGGGGGATTTTTGAGGTCATCCACGTTCTCTTCCATTTCTATGTGAGTTGAGATATTTTCAGGTTAATATGGAAATATAGGGGCTTCTTTATAACTATTAGGGTGATAAAGGAAATTAGAGGGGACATAATTAACACCTTTTAGCTTAGTCATAACAGAGAGATTCCAGAGATGATTTTATATTATATTGTCACTAAGGAAAAGATGGTCTTGGAACTTAGGGATTAGATCTGCTACTTCGATCAGATTTATGGGGAGTAAATAGTTTTTTAGAATTCTTCAGGGATTCACATAGGAAGTTTGCAGAACATTAGTTCCTGAAACCTTTATATCATCATCTTCCATTTTGTTTTTTCATCAATTCATGTAGAATTCCACTATATCATATATGGATATAAAAGACTCTAAGGGGTCATTGTAACCATGTAGTATGTACACTTTTCCATAAATGGGGTAATTGAGATATTCATGGAATATTGAAGGTACTCTGAAGAGGCTATGGATCCAAGGACACCCAAGCATGACATTATTTGTGGTTTCATTCTAAATAACCATGAACTCAACATCATATCTGAATTCCTCAGGCTAGGATTCAATTATTATCTCCATAAGAGGCATTTTTGCACGCTTATCATACCCATGAATGGTTATATTTTTTTGAGATAGTTCCCCTTCTTCATACGTCAAACATCATAGGGTTTGAAATTGGATGAGAATGATCCCAGAACCATTTTCAATTAGATCTCTTTGGAGGTTGAAATGATTGAGTCTGCCCAAGACATACATTGTTCAGATGTGACCTTGGACGACCTCTTCAAGATCTTGATCAGTGAATGATATTGATACATGAAATTCTAAGGACATTGATTCCCCTAGATAGATCTTGGTTATAGAGACTTCTATCTCGAACTCCTGTGGGATCCCGAGGGCTTCAAAAAGGGCCTCCTTGAATTCTTTTGAAAGAAAGAGCACATCAAGGATTAACATCTTGGAAAGGAATATAGCTATCTATTTTAGAATTTCATAATTTTTTGTTAAAGGTTGGAGATTCAAAATATGGGTCTTCTATTGGTCATGTAGTTCAGGAGTCAAGGCATTTGATGTGGATGGGCCCGGTGCTTGTGTAGAGGTCATGGGAGCATCTGCTGGTGGTGGTGTGGGTCGTGCAAGCCTTCCCCTTTATCTGGGTTGATCAGATGATAGAACCCCCATTCGGTTACAATGCATTAAAATTGGGTTCGGATGGCCACTAGAGAGTTTTGGGACACCTCCACTCCTCCTTTGAGCCTGTTGGAGTTCATGAACATGAGTCTTAGTGGCCTTTATCTACTCCATGGAGATATCAATGGAATATTGGTTCTGAACATGTCTGAATTTTCCCCTAAATCATTATTTTCGGTGCACACGACCTCCCATCCCCTAGTTATATGTGGTAAATTTATATTTGGGGGGGTATATTCATCATCCGAGAAGGGGTATTCTAAGTGTATTAATTTGAAATAACCAAATATAAATTCTTCTTCAACTATGTATTTCATTTGTGGGGCAGTTCCCATGCTACATATGTTGTAGGGAAGAAATATGCAAGAGTTAGGGCCCACATTGGAGTAGAATATGATTCCTCTTATTCTAATTCTACATTCTTTTGGTGGTCACTACCACCTTTATGAGGTTCTTTGGATGTATTTATCTTAGGTGGTGGATCTATTTTGGGTCTTCACATCTATTCTTTCAGGGTTCCATGATCTTAATAAACTATTTTTCAAGTCATCCTGTTGTCAATTTTTTGGGCATGCAAGACCATAAAATTCTTCCAACCATCCTCTTATTTTGACCAAAAGATAGTTATGAAAGACACATCCTCTAGGGAGTTGGTAAACATCACATATATAGATTCGACCATGTCCTGAAGGTTGCCTTTGATGACAAAGCAATCATAGGTTTTGTGAAACCGCCTTCTTTTGTAAGGGAAGTAATTAGGACGATCAGTGAGGTTGACCTCAGCTGGTTTCCAAGGTTGTGAAAGCCTAAGTAGGTTACCTTCCATGGATTCCAATAAATAACGAGGTACATGTTCATTTTGGAAGGTGTATACTTTTTTTATTCATTTCTCAAATCCTAAGTGATCTTGATTTCTCTGTGCTTTTGGACAGGAGGTATTTTTTGGGTGACACTGCTTGACATGAGGTGTTAGGTGGTTCAGATCATGCATAAGTACATAGATGGGTACCTCCATTGGATTGAGAGTGATATATACAACATATTCTTTGACATGAATTTTCCCCTATGTTGTGGGAATGAGTCAAGACTTGGATCGGGTTCGGTGAATGGTTTCTTATTGATGTTTTGTTTTAATGAAATAAAAAAATTCACTTGTATAATTCATGGGGATAAAAAGTATCTAAAACTCATCTCTAAGATTTTTATAATAGATTTCAAACAGTTCTCTTGAGGGATAGGGATGTTGAGTGAATAGGTTAATCATTTTCAACTATTTATAAAATCAGACACCCTATCGTTCTAGGGTTATTTTTAGTTTATTAGGTTGATTATTGTCATTTTTATTAGTTTGGAACTTAACTGATAAAGGAACTAATGATGAAGATATTTTAATATTGCAATAGATCCTATTGCTAGGATATTATACTAAACAAATGATGGCCCTGTCAGATTTGTACAAAGCACCTCACCTTTGTTTCCTTCTATTGATTTCAAAGGCCCATCATCGATTCACATTGCGACAAAAAATGTCTATAAAGTTGTTCAGAGTTGCCTGCATTGTCAAGGTAGAGAAGGTAGGATTGAAAAAGTTGGGTGGAGGTGGATTATCATCCACTCATTCAAGATTAGGATTCCTTTTAATATCTATAGGTGCACGTCACCCTTCAATGGCTTCTATTCGAGTAGCCAGGGACTCGATGACATTAAGTAACTTTGGGGGCACTATTGTCTGAGCCACCACCCATCCATAGGGAATGGATTATGAGACTAGTATGATGCCTCATACTTTATTGGAATATGTTAACAATACTTCTATATAGGGGTAAGAGTGTGCACTTTATCCGGTATAACCACTTGTTCACGATGATTAAAGGGTTGACTTTCCCAGGCTGTAGGGGTAGGAGTATGTGATTTTCCCTTTATCTAAAATAGTAACAGAATATTATAGTAGAGTTATTTAGTTGTTTCTAAAATATATTTTTATTTTTGAAATGTTTTTAGGGATATAATCATGCACATTTCCCATATCTTTTATACATTGTAATATGTGTTTGATTGAAGTAGGGATATAAACCCAATTTTTGGTAATTGTTCCATGGGAATAAATTGATGGGATTTTTACATGAGTTTAAGGATATATTCCTCCTCCTTTCCAGGTGTAGAAATATTCCCACATACTTGTTCCAAGTTAGTAGGGATATGATACTACTTGTTGTTTCCTACTAGAATATACTGGATGGAATCGTCAATATGAGTGGGGATATGTTCCATGTCTTAAATATCCAATGATTTCCTCCTTTGATGAGCCTTCCTTGTTTCTCGTGAATGGGCATCAAAGGAATAAATTTGTTGGACAGTACCCTCAGTAGGTGGCTAATGGGTACTAGTGGGATGGTGTTTGGTGAGGGCGGTGGATAGGTTCCCTCCTTAGAAATATTTGAATTGAAAGTGAGTCATATATGGCTTCCTGGTCCACCTTTATCAGAGATTGAAGGTGGATGTTTTTGTGTTATGAGGATAAACTCCTAAAGTGGTTGGTTATAGTGACAAAGGATACTTTCTTAGAAACATTTTTACTTGGAATATGTGAATCAACCAGATTCCATTCTTATATAACCACATAGGAACCTTCCATGGCTGTGATAATACCATGTTGGTGGTACCCTTGAACCATTGGGTTTTCCACCTATTGTTGGAGATTTCGAAAAGGAGAGATCATTATTAACCCATGGGAGTTTTTGTCATAGGGGGTTTACTAGAATGAATAATGGATGAAGAATACATTATCTAGGATCAAGATGCTATCAATATCTACATTCATGTATACAATAAGGAACAAGGTTACCGATTAGTGAAATATCATATTCATGATGTGCTCAATCAGATATGCATGGTTAACACACTTTTCTTGATATTTCTAAATTGGAAATCCAGTTCTTTTGGAGTTATCAAAGAGAGAATGGAACTATTTCTTAGGAACCCCAGTTGCAGAGTATCTCTTATATGATCATGCCAATATTACTACTTTGTTTTTTTAGGGATGCAAAACAAGTTGTCCTGACACATGATTATTGTGTCATTGTATAGATTCACATTTGATTTTCCATTCTTTTTTGGTTATAGTGTGCATAAAAAATGGCTTGATGGATTATAAACCAATCATTATTTATTATATATATTCACATCACGATCCCCATTTTTGTTTCATCAATGTTTGAGGTTCCATAAGGAACCCTCATTTAAGTGGGTTTGGTTTGGTCCGATAATTGATTGTGGGGGGTATTTTTTGTGAGAAATAATGAACATTAGGTTACTATTTTTACTCTTACAAAATACTCCCAATGGTTCCCTCTTCTAGATCTGGGTATAGACCTAATTTCCAATGGTTGGTGGTGATCTAGGTTTTTATGCCCAATTACTGTTGGGGACTCACATTGGTCAAGAGGATGGGAGGTCGGTCTCATGTCACCCCATTAGGGGGAATTATTTACTACTCTAGGAATCTCTTAAATATTTAATATATGTTCGTCAATCTCCTCCTGATCCTAATACAGAAATAATTACCCAAAAAATCATGGTTGAATTCTCTTTCATGTGAAAAAGGCTGGGGTATCTTTAGTGAATACATCTATATGTATCTGAGGTTCAGATTCATTTTCTAGTAATGAGTGTCTACTTATGTGATAAAGTCGTATAGCCAATGGGATTCATAATTCTATACCACATATAAAGGCATTTAACATTTCATGGAGGGGAATGAGCCATTGTGAGATGTCCTATGTATCCTAGTTATTGTAGGAATTTGAACCCACATAGTTGGTTGGACCTATTCTGTTTAACATCATGCAGAAAAGAATTATATTGGTGATTCGGGACACCAAGTGTTCAAGATCATGTCCTGGAGGGATGTCTAATGTATCCTTATTTTGGTGAGAATCATAGTTTTCATCGTTCAATTTATCAGGGCTTAAACTACAAGGATTCCTTCATTAATATAGAGACTCATAGTGCATATGAAATGATTATTACAATTTTCTAATACCACATCAGCTATGCTCAGTGTAAGAATTAAGGGATGAAACATGATCATTTTTATTGCTCATTATATGGGACTTATGTTATGGGACAACCCTAAGAGGATTTATTATAGAGCTTTATCCTTAAGGAGTTGTCATATATATCCTAGTTATTAAAGGAGTTATATTCATCATTGATCAATTTATTTGTTAGTCTATTGACATATGAGGTAGAGTGATCATCCCATTGGAATGACTTAGTCCCCAGGGCTGAAAGAGAATTGACACAAGGCTTACATGAAAATGGATATTTATTTGATCTCGGGCCTTATGAAGGTGTCCTAGGTATCCAAGTTATTATATTAATCTGAGTTCTTGTAGTTCAATCTATTCCTCAGTCTGCTTATGGATAAGGTAGAGTGATCAACTCATGGGAATGATTGGGCCCTGATGATTGAGATGTGAGATCCATAAAAGGAATTTAAATGAAATATGTATTTATTTATTCTCAGGCCTTAGTAATATATCCTACATATTTATTTTATGGTATGAATCATAGTAATCATAGATATTTTGATTGGGGATTACACACTAGGGTTTCCCTTCACATTTTGGTGGCTTTTGGTGAAAATGATTTGACCATCGCAACTCCCTAAGACCACGTGATCCATTATTATTTTGAGAAACTAGGGATACCATGTAATAAGTGTCATTTATTTGTGAATAAGGTACTTAAATGATGAAATCACCCTGGATGATCAATAGGGAGCTCTAATATTGGGGATAAGAGGTCTACATATCCAGAATATGGAAAGAATCAATGTCATTATATTTTTCGTTATCACGACTTACACTATGAGGCTTTATTGATGATTTGGGATTACAAACCAAGGAAAAATAATGGTACCAAGACCTAGGATTCCCCTTTGGAATGGACTGATTTTCTAGAGGGTGTCGCATGACCATGTTGACTTGATAGAAGGACATCACGAGATCCAAATCATTTGTTCAGAAGGACATTGAATATCCTCGAAGATCTGTCCAAGTGGTATCACATGATCAATGAGGAATTATCTGGAGGAAATATCATGACCTAAATAGTTGTTCCAAAAAACCATCAAATGACATAGCCAACTTGCTCAGAGGGCATCGCAGGAACTAGTTTATTTACCCTGGTTTCATCATGAGAGAGGGATGAAACACCTAGAGTGTGTCACGAGAGTCAGCAAAAATTTTCATGGGGGTGTTGTGTGTCTTGGATGACACACTTGTAAGACCTTACAAGACCTAACCAATATTCCTGGAGGGAAGCACAACTTTTGGCTGACTTGTCCAGAGGGTATCACGATAGCTTAATTGACATGTTGAGATGACACCGTGAGACCAGACCAACATGTGATGGAACCACCATAAAATTCATCCAATGTAACTGAAGGATGTATTGAGGATTGGTATATTAGTTTATAGGGTCTCCTAATACTATATTGGTGTCCCCAGAGGGGACCGTGAGACTTGCTCTGACATGTCTGTAAGTTTTTGTATGACCCAAATATAATTTTGAAGGATCATCTTGAGATCTAATGGACATGTCCTAGTGTTATAGTGTGTCTTGAATGACTCACGTTAAGCACATGAGGGTTAGAAAACTTATTATTCACTTAATTATTCTAATATAAATATTATTTGTAGCCTTATTGTGTGAATGCCTTAGATATTTTTAGTATATATTCATTTCTAGACTCGCAAGATCTAGAAGATGTGGGGTATGTTATTTTCTATTCATTCTATAATTATGTCATGTGATCTATGAATGATCGTGTGAAGTGATTTACGAATGGCGCATGATTGATCTAGTTATTCACCAATATATTACCTGATAGAAGAATGGCTAGTTTCAAGATCATTCACTCCAAGAAATACATTCCAGTGCATGGTAGTGCTGATGCACTTGGATGTGAAAATCCAAACCTTTTCTTTGAGGCTATGGTGGGAAATTTATAAGTCTTTCAAAGCCAATTGTTCCCCATTTTTCCTTGAATATCTGATGTGGATCAAGGATGGAGTTGGAAAAAGGGGTCTAGTGCCACTTGTCTTTGAGATCCTTTGTCATGGATTGCTCTAAGGGAATCACCTAATTTTTAGAGACTATGAGTCCCTCTCAAATATGCATCCATTATTGTATTATTTAAAATTAATGGGGACTTTTTTGATTATGCAGTAATTTCAAAGTATTTACACATTGTCATATTAACATGTCCAAGGACCAACATGAGATCAAAGTGCATGTTGAAAGGAGTTCGAGAGATGCTTGATCCCTTACCTGGGACATTTTAGGGTGCTATGGTGTCTTGTTTAGGGGTCTCTACAAGATCACGTCGTCTCGTTCAAGAGTTTCATGGGACTATTATATGGAATTCCTTAGCACGTCACAAACATTTTATGATCGTGAGAGGATTCTACATCCCCCCTATTTTATTTCTTTTGTTTTATTCTCCAATGTTCAAGGGTCAAGGGATATTACATGATCAATATCAACAATAATTATTGTACCACTTGAAGATGCATCACATGACAAATAAAAGTCATGTGGATATGTGTGAGCATTTTAAGGAAAAACCTATGTTTGTCCTTAGGGGGATAAAGGGGGAGTGTGTGGTTTCTTGTAAATACCCAAGTCCTTTCACGTGATAGGGAATATAAGACAAAGGTCATACTTGAGATAAGGCATGTGCATCTCTAGGGACCCAAGATGTTTTTTGGATCACCAGGGGTGTATCACATGACGTTCAATGACCATGAGAGAATCCCACTTCCTCCCCTTTTTTCTCCATTGTTGTCTTTTCCAAAGTCTCAGGTGCCCCACAAATATTATTGAATATTTTCTAGGACAATCATCCTCCCCATTAGTGATTCATCGTATTATCATTAAAAATTCTAGGGTCGTCCTCCTTTCGGAAATCATTTAACCCATTTTTGAAGGATTTTTGGTTGGATTGTTAGGTTATTTCTACTAACAAAACTTATGATGAGGGGGGAGCTTACTCGGAAACCTCCACACATTGATTATTTGTCTAAGGCACCTTTCTGAGAGTTAGAGGACATGTCAAAGTGGGATTCACAGGACATGTTATAGGCTATGAGCTACGTATGGAGTCTTCACATGACCTTATGATGGCCATGCGATCACAAGTCCCCTGAGGGATCACAGGATCCATAGGTCTCATCCATATTCTTCATCCACTTCTTCTAAAGGGGAAATAATAACAAAATTCATGTATTCTATCCTTTGTGAATTTTCCAATGCTCATGTTTTGGGTGTCAATAAATACAAACAACCTATTTATATATCATATATGTGAAAGAAATTATGTCCAATATCCATCAACCATCCACTTTCACTAAAGTCCAATATTCTATGTTCCATTCCACCTTATATTATATCATATATAATAACATATTAAATCATATCGACAAAACATTTGGATATATTCCAATTTTTTTAGAAATCTATCATTAACTTCACCCTTTTTCACATCATATGAAATACCTTGTGATTAGTCATAAATGCATTTTAATTAACACAAAAATATTTTTTAGAGTAGCTTTTAGAGTCAAACACATTCCCCATTCAATCATCGTTTTTTTGAAACCATATGACTTTATAGTGTAATAAATAAATATGAATATCTTGGTCAATATATGTAAGAAAATAATATCCTATAGTAAAGAATCAATTATACTCAAGCTTTAAATGGATATAGTGTAATCTCTATCAAACAAATGTTTCTTTAATCTAGTGCTCACCATTCTATATCACATGAAAATTTTCATTCTCAAAATTACCACATGTATAACACATTGAGTGGCCATGGGTAATGAAGCATGTCAAACACACATATCTAACTCAACTATTATCGATTATCATAGTATATACTGATCTTATCAATGAATAAATCAAATTTCATTCTTCCTTATGGATAAGCACATCGCATGTCCCTTATCCAATATATATACAATATCATGGTGAAACTGAACACTCCCAAATTCCATCTCAATCAAGGGCCTAGATTTCATACATGTCATATGAGAGTAAAAATCCAGTATTAGTTATTACATTACCGATGGAATGATAAAAAATGTACCCAATAACCCCTTTATTAGCTATGTTAATATATTGACTTTTTATGTAGGGTATAAATGTATGGAGGTTATCATGATAGAATCTCACCAACCTTACGTAATAGGGACTCAATTATGATATTTGAAATCATAGTATACTAAATACATCTATATGAAACTTCATGTGGTATATATAAAAGGTCATCAAGTGCACACACAAAATATAATTCTTTTTTTGTGTTCCTGATGGGAACATTTCATATCACAATATGAGAATCCTACTCATTCTAACCTTAACATATCTTTAAAACTACAATTTTATAATGTTAAAATTTTATAAAATATCACCTTTCAAATTAATTTAAATTATTTAATATATTTTTTTACCAAAAAATAGATAGTTTAGATGGACTCACAAAAAACACCATGTTTATCTTGAGTTACATGCAACATCGAGTCCATTTGATGACTTATATTACCCACAATACTAAGTCTTATCATACAAAAATATACTATTAATATTTTTATGATAATTATCACCTAACCATTAGAAAACAAACATGTTAAAAGAATAATTAAATGAAAAATTTAAGGAAACTTAAAGACTAAAGAACAAATGGTAAAATTGATTTTATTATTGTGAGTTGTGAATTTTTATTGGAAATAATTAAAATTTTCCCCATTATTTTTTATTTCTTAAGAAAATGATGTAAGGGAGACATCCCAATAGTGTTTACATTTTTATATTTACTTGAACACCACTCCCCCTCATCAATAAATAGGAACTCAACTTATCAAATTATTCACACCTATCAATACATTTGGCTAAAACGTATCATTCCCAAATAACCTCTAAAAATCACCCTTCTCATCCTAGAATCCTCAATTTTGGAATAAAGAATTCCAAGGATGTCCTTTGGTGAAATCCCAATGGAGTTACCCAAAAATAGGTAATATTCTTCAACAATCACTTTTGATTTATTTCTTTATCCATCATTAAATTTTTTATTCATTAATTATATAATTAACATAGTATTATAAATATACTAAAATCTTGTCATATTAATGTTTCTACATAAATATACACACACTTCCATCAAAATGGTAACAAAAGCATTTTTCGTGTGTTTGAAGAACTACCACATCACATAATGATGTCATTTGTTTCCTTTACTACCTAATATGGGTGGGAATTATGATTGACCTAATATTTTTATATGATATATATGATATTAATAATATATTTATACTTTTAGAATTATTATATACTACATAACTCCATGTTTTCCATTTTTTGGGAATACGATAACATCGTTTGTGGATGTGTGGACTACCACCACTTCTTAGGGATGTGATACATTCACTATTTAAATGAAATGTATTAAGGATGGTTTTAAAAAACATATATGAAATAAAAAAATACATTTATGATATTAATGAAAAAATTATATATCTTTACATATAAAATATCATTTTCTTCTTTCCATTTCACACACTAAAAAATTTATAACGTCATTCATGTACGTGATAACTACCGCCTCCTCGAAGCGATGTGATTCTTACTTTGTCATCACCAAATCACAAAATTATATATATTAGTATATATAATTAAATAATATATAATTTATTATATAATGGTAATTATATAAATATTAACCATACTTACCTTTTTTCTACAATGTCCTTTGAAAAATGGGAATGTTAATCATGCGAACATACAACCTACCATCTCCATAATCCCAACATTGGTACATATTTCATAGCCATATTTAATGCATGATTTTATAAGTATAATTGGTGTAAAAATGTGATAATTATATCATGTTTACTATTATGTATGTATATAAATAATGTCCTAAAAGGCCATAGTTGACCTATCAATGTCAGTTTTGACACATAAGGGGAATATAGTCAAAACATTGGAATTAAACATTGTTAATTAATTAATTTTATATAACTTGGTTATATGTGTAATAAAATTATTAATAAACATGTAAATGTGTCTTAAGTAGGTAAATAAATAACATAAGTTTATTATTTTGGATGATATATGACAATCATGACAAATCGGACTCAAGGTAAGGGATTCTTGTCTCACTTTTACTTTTGTGAGGCATACGTCATAATCACTACTTATTTATTTTGTGTAGTGTATCTAATACTCATATTGATACATTATATCATGAATTATATTGTCTTAATGGTATTTAAATATTTCAATTTATGATTATTACTATTTGTAATTCTGATTTAGATGTTTCCATAGTTGTAATGGGATTTCTAGTCTCACTTTTATTTTTGTGAGACTTATTCCATATTCACCACTTATTTTTGTTCTATGGTGTACCTAAAGCTCATGAATTTATTTAATGGTTAATATAATTAATATTATGTGATTTTACATATTCATTTTATGATCTCTATATCATGGGGTTTATAGTTTCAAAGTTACCGAAGTAGTACTTGATTTTTGTTACAAATTGCCTTCTTTGAGATGTTTGTTATGTTATACGCCCCTCTGGTTTTACAAATGTATATAATTATAATTAAAAATTATGAATCATTATTCTACATATTATCATGATATTATATGTTCATTCAACTTTATTTGTTCATGAGGATTATAATTCAAATGTTTCAAAGGTGGTATGGGACACTTTGGAATGTTTAAATATTATTTTCCTCATGAATGTTTTAATGATATTTTATAGGAATTTCCATTCATTGATGCCAAAAACCCTTATTGTTACATATCCTATGATGTGATTTTTTTATATCATCCTCATTATTTCCTTTTATGGATTATAATTGTATCAAATAGATTGTCGTGATTCCCATTTCTTTTCCACGAGTTGATTATATCCTAATGAGATTGTCATTAGACTTATTTATTTTCCATGGTTTAATCATGTTGTAAAGAGATTGATCTGAAACCCATTTCTTTCCATGGTTTAATCATGTTTCAACGATATTTTTATTGAACCCATTTTCTTTCCATGGGTTAATCATGTTCTAAATAGATTGTAATGGAACTCATTTCATTTCGATGGTTTAATCATATTCTAAAGAGATTATCTTGGAAACCCTTTATTTTACAAGAATGAATCATGTTTCAAAGATATTTTTATTGAACCTATTTCCATTAAATGGGGTAATCCTATTAAAAATATATTTTATGGGTCCCATTTATTTTACATGGTTTAATCATGTTTGAAAGATATTTTTATTAATACTATTTCTTTTCCATGGGTTAATCATGTTCTGAAGAGATTGTTATAGAAACCATTTATTTTACATGGGTTAATAATATTTCAAAGAGATTTTTATTGAACCCATTTATTTTTATTTGGTTTAATATGTTCTATATAGATTGTTATGGAACCCATTTCTTTTCTATGAGTTGAACATGATTCTAAGATATTTTTGTAGAATCCATTTATTTTTCCATGGGTTAATTAAATTATGAAAGGGTTAATGGTTGTTACTATGAGTTTTGATGAAATGAAAAAATTCATGTGTTATGGTACTTTAAAATTTGATGGGGGTTCCATGATAAACCAATGGATGGTTGTTACATCATAATCTTCTGATGGGTGGTGCCGTGATATACCAATGACATGTGGGTTCGTGATATCCCTCCAATGTATTGGGCATAGAAGTCAGTCATATCAAAATACAATTTGTAAGAGTGACATCTATGGAAGTCAATCACATGGTTATTCCATTTATAAAAGGAAAAATTATAAACAAACCCCAAGATACCTTTATGTATTTATTTATTCTTTGGATAGGTTTATAATGTTTCTAATGATAATGATTTATATCACGAGGCTCATAATTATTGATTTATATGACTCGTTCCTTTTATATTTTTTCATATTTGGTTATCCATGTATTGATGGGTATGATTTATTTTCTAATTCTATCGTGCACTTTTATTATGTCATCATACCCATATTCACACTTCTTCCCATTGATGAAATTTAATTATAAATGCTTATGATTACCCTTTCGGAGCATCTGAGATCACCCTTCTTATGTTTTATTTATCCCATGATTTAAAGAATGATTTTAAATAATTTATGCCTAAAAAGTATTTTACAAGGATTATGTTGATGAACTAATTTAAAATAAGAGAAGTTAGGTATAATGGGATAATATGTTAAACTTTATGAACTAGTTGTTTATTATTCCATGTTAATTATAATCATTTATGTAGGAGTTTGTGATAAATCTATAATACTCTAAACCCAAAATTTCATCACCTATGTAAGTGATACAATATTCCATTTTAATTTTTTAACATTTATATGAAACATTTGGGTCACAATTGTTAACAAGAAAGTTGGTAATGTAAAAGTTACGGATTTCAACATTGGATTCAAGAGTACAGTTCCTGGGTTATTATGGTTGGTATCAATGGTTGTTTTATATTTGTTTGTAGATTATCATGTTTTCATGTGAGGATATATTAAGTGTTTTCTATACCTTCATAGCTATATAATATTAAATAAGATCATATGTTCAAAGTATTAGACACCCAATTGAGGTTTGAAGTGATGAGATCTAAAAATGATTTTTGGATATGTTTTTTATGATGTATCTTAAATACCAGGATCAAAATGAAGTGTTTTAGTTGGGAATTTGTTTTCAAGTTTAATGAAAAAAGGTAACAAACCATATTCTTCATGACAACCCATTGCATATGGAAAGGCAGTGGGGATTGAACCCATGACTTATGTGCAATAAAGGTTTCGCACACTATCGGTGGGCTACATGACATTCAGATTTGTATGAACACTTTTTCAAGTAATGATTTTGTTTATTTGGAAGAAAACATGTATTTTATTTGAGGAATAATGTTTTATTTATCTTAGAAGAATATATTATCAAATAAATCTAATACAATGGTTTTAAATCAAGTCAAGAAATTTTTGAAGGATCTTAAGCATGGTTAATTATAGAATAATTTAGTTTGAAATTTTGGTATTACTATTTCATTTTTATGATTAGTGTATTAGTATATGGTTTACTCATTTTAGAAATTATATTAACATGTGATACCAATTTTTTGGTTAACATATAGTGACATATGGAATATATTTACTATCCCTTTCATAGTTATGTGGCCTTTAAAAGGTTTATTTTAGTGCTCCATGAATTAAAATTTCATCTTGAATACTAACTGTTTGGTAAAAAAGATGATATTTTTCTAATAATTGACTAAAGGATGAAATTATACTTATTAATTATGTATATTTCCTTTTTTATAACATTTTTTAAATGGTAAGTGAATTCTTTATCTTTCGGAAAAGGATATGGGGATAAAATGTTATCCTCTTCTCTGATGATATCAGTAATATTTTCCATGCCTATTAGGCTTGAGGATTTGTTCTCATTGAATTACTCTAGACAATTTTATCTATAAATCATTATAATTCAATTAGAATTAGTTTTCCCATCCAAATCCATCTTTTAATTTCCCAACAATGTTCGCCCCTATGTGGAATCCTTGTTATGCGTAACTTATAGGGACCCTTATGTTTCCCACTTTTCTGTTTCAATAGGATGATTTATTAACCCTTATAGTGATGTGGGTTTTAATAAATGAATTTTTAAAATGTTAATCATTTTATAACCAAGATGAATTCCATCGGAAAAATCCTTTCAAAGATGGTATGATATAGCATCCTAAAATTTTATTTAATATCTTCTTTAAAATTAATTTAAATTAAATAATTTATTATGTTCCACAAAATACATATATTTTTTTCCATTACAGGCCAAACCATGTTTATCTTTATTTTTTCACAACATCAAGTCCCCTTGATGAGTTATGTTTAACACAAACCCGAGTCTTACAAGACAATAATATACTATTAATAATATTATAATTGTTATCACATTTCCATTGAAATTTCAGGAATGATGTATATTAACTAAATTATGAAAATATATCATATATATTTTTGTAAAATGAATTCAATGGTTACCGATTTATTTTAAATGAAAATAAAGGCCAATTGAATATAAAGGATGTGTTTTTATGAAAACTATTTTTATGATCAGATTGATGTTTTATCTTAATCAATTAAATAAATAATTATTTATAAAATATATTAATTAAATTTATATGTTTAAAAAAAAAGTTTAAATTCATACCATAATTTTTAAAGGGTTATGAGAAGAATAAATCCAATTTTAATTGGAAAAAATTTGTATATTTTTTAAGGCAGTTTTAACACCATTTATTAGGGAACCAATTTTAAATAAATTTTTTGATAAATTTATTATTTTTATTTGAAAAAATAAACTTTTTTTTAAAATAATAATATAAAAATTTGTTGTGGGATAATTTTTTGTATTTTTCTAAGACGTTTCTTTTTTGATGAATAGTGGAAAAATAATTCATTTTAACCAAAAACTGTTTTTTTGTTTAATTTATTTGATAGTTAACATATATTTTAAATTGTGTTTAAAGTATAATTAGTTCAATAAGACTTAAATAAATCCAATTTATTTTGATGGATTTTATTTAGTATTGATATTTGAAATAAAAACATTTCAATATTTAGATCTTTTATCCTTAAAAACTTGTCGTCTCACAATATCTCCAGGATTAGTTTTAAATTAATTTAATTCACTTATAGGAATTAAATTTGGAAAAATGGATATATTTATTTGAATTCAGTATTATTATTTTTTATAATAAGACAAACTTAATTTCTTGACTGAAATTATTTGCAAAAATATGTAATATTAATTATAATGGTTAAGATAAGAACAAACTTGATTAATGATTAAACTTAGAATATAAGGTGTATAAATGACCCAATACTTGTCCAAAACACATTTTATGGGAATATTGTTACCCTCACTACCTTAGGATGTATTTTTTTGGGTTATTTGGATACTATTCCATGAAAGTGACATGTATAATAAGTTAAGTATGAAAAAGGACAAAAGTAGGAACCTTCCTTACCTAGAACACTTATAAAGATTTGAAGTAGGGAAGAAGCTACATAGGTTTAGTTATAAACATTATTTTGTAATATATAAGAGTTATTTTTATAATAATAATTTATATTTATTTTTTATACATGATATAATTACATTAAATTCTTAATAAACACTAACTGATTGATTATTTAGTTAGTAATTAACTAATTAAATGATATTTTATTAAATGATTTAAATTTTAAAAAAATATTACCTTTTTACACGGTATTTTCTAGTTTTAATAAATAGAAAATATGATCCAATCATGGGGTAATTTATTTTTTATAACTAACATATTGACCCATAAATTGTAAAAACCTTATTATCATAGTTAATGTTAAAGAACTGTTTTTTCACATTATATGCGTTTTTGTTAAATTTAATTTCCAACACATATGGGGTTCTTATTTTTTAAATTAGATTTCATATTTTAGAATATGTGGGTCTAAATTGTCTAATAATTATTATATTAATTTATTCCTTATTGATGAATTACTTAGATAAGAAAACTAGCAACCTAAATGAAAAAACAAAAAGAAAAAAATAAGAAAACTTAATGGCTAAAGAACAAAAGAAAAACTGATTTTATTATTGTGTGTTGTGAGTGTTGATCAAACATAATTCCCCATTACTCCATTAGTTTCCCTTTTGGAGGCACATTATTTATGGGATCTTAAGATCCCTATCATTTCTATAAATGTCCCATGCTCATTTAGATATATTTTATTACCCTATTTTGAGTATATTTTTGTTGGGTTTTCTATTGGGAGTGTTTGGGAGAAATTTGGATGTTCTTTTGATGGAGGAGTGGTCATGAATCATTTCCACATAGTTTTTACAAACCATGCACTGATTCCAGAAAATCATGTGAAACCAAATAGAGGGGATTCATACAGATGAAGCATGAGTTTTCAAACTATGAACCCCATTAGATGTAACTATGCACCCCTATAACAGGTGCATAGTTTAGGGACATGTTTTGAAAAAATGTGTTCCCCTTCCTAGGAAACCATCCATGCCGTTTTTCATATTCTGAAAATTAGTTTTTAAAACCTCAAACCCCCCAGACATCACCCGAAATTGACCCAAATCGACCCTAAATGGGTTATTTCATTTATGTAGCCTCCCAAACAAATTCATATAGATTCAAAACTCTGTTCATAATGATTTGAATCCTAGATTGAAGATATTCACCACTCCCAGAAATATATTCTCATCCTGAATGGTTTCCCGTCCTTCCCCAATATTTCTCTTCTCCTTTGAAGGTATGTTTTCCACTGTTGTTTTGGATGTTGATCTTGGATTCGGTAGATATAATATATTTGATTTAGTATCTTGCTTTTGGATGTATATCTCAATCTTAGTTGTGAAAATGAATGTTTTACTTCAATTTTGGGTTTTCTATTAGTAATAGTTCATTAGCAATCTTGAGTTAGATTGTCTATTTTTCAAATCCTAAAGTCTTAATTTCAGTTACATGTTTTTAATTTCATAATTTATATTAAATATTTATAAACTTAATTCCATATTTTTAATTAATTAACTTGTTTAATCAATTAATATTGGGTTTGTGAAATTTGATTAAGTAACTGGTAAATTAATTAGTAGAATATTTTGATTTTGAAATTGATGGGATAATTGTATAGATAAATTTTATTAATAAATTGGTGAATTAATTAATGAAATATTTTAATTTTGGTATTAATAGTATATTAGGATTTTTAAATTTGATTAATTAGTTGGTAAATAAATTAATGGAATATTTTTATTGTGGAATTAATGGGATATTGGTATTATGAAATTTAATTAATTAACTGGTGAATACATTAATAAGATATTGAGATTTAGGGATTTGATTGATCAATTGGTGAATTAATTAATGGAATATTGGGATTTTGGAATAGGATTAATTAATTGATGAATTGATTAATAGGTTAAAGGTTTATATTGTTTAAATGGTGAAAAATGTTTTCTGGGTGAATTTATCATGTTATTTCATGTAATTAAAGTATCGAATCGCGATTTATTGTGATAAATTATGATAGTTATATGATGTGGACTTTTGATAAATGGTTTGATGTTGTTTAGTCTTGATTGAGTTGATATATATGATTTTAGTGTTTTACCTATAAAAATATATGTGACATCATTTTCTACTTCAAAACCCCATAGTGATAAATTAATATATGATTGTGGGACATAGACTAAGGCTCCAAATACCATTATATGATTAATAATGTGTGGGACAGGGAATGATGCTAAAAATACCCATCTAATACGGCTAGTGAGGGATAGGGATTGATGCTCCAAATACCCATATGAGAAAGAATGTATGGGATAGGTAATGAGGCTCCAAATACCCATGTTATATTGAGGTGTGGGATCAGGACTAAGGCACATAATATCCATGTGATGTTCGACACGATGATCTAGATCCATGAGTTTGATATTAAAATATGTTTCCAATTGGTCGTGATTTTATTTAATATTAAATGATATTTTGGAACCATGGTATTATGATATTTGATATTCCATGTGGGTAGTTTAGACTCTAGAATGTGCCGAAGAAGTTATTGAGAGCTAGAGTATCCTTAGGAACCCGAAGGTTTATGTGGTTAATTAAAGAATAATTGAATAAATATAAACTATTTTAATTAATTACTTGTAAATTATTGTTTATATAATTTCATTCATTATTATCGAATGGATATGGTTTTAGACACCATTGGTGGTGGCCTACTGAGTAGTACTCACACCCTACTTAGGCTACCTGATCGGTACTTGAATAGATTCAATGGTTGCAAGACATATTTTTGGTAAAGTTCCCTATGTTAGATGGATGATTTGGGTTGGAGCATGGATGAGGGAACCATACATGATTTTGGACCCACATGAGAGTTTTCAATATCTATATTTATTATAGGTTTTTCATATTGAAACATGAAATGTATTTGGAATGACATATCAACTATTTAGTTTTAAATATTGTATTTCTTATTCTATTCATCATGTGATACTGGTTTGGTTTAGTTATTGGAAATATCATTTTTATTATTATTATTTATTTTTATAGTTGTGATGTTTTGATGAAGAAGGTATAGTCTACCCATGATCGATATCAAACCCTCACTACAAGTCGGAAACCTTTTGCGTATGGGGAGCTATGCCAAAGGTCCTATAACTGACTAATTCAAGGAACTAGTTTGTGGTACATGGGTCGAGATGTTACAAAGTACAATGAAAGGAATTTTATTTTTATTTCCTTTGTCTTATTATTTGAGAAATGTATATGGAAGTCAATGATGATTAATGCATTGGTTAAAATATTGTGTATTCGAGTTTCTAACCAATGTACGGTGAAAAAATCCAAGTTACTAGGGGGGATTATTGTTATTGATGTGTCATGTAATAGTTGGATGCTATTTCTACTCATGTCTTCACTTTTTGTTTGATGTGATTATTGTATATGAGTTTTTATAATATTTTAATCATGGACTAGTATGGAACGGGAGTTGATTATTTGTGCATCATTATAGGAACATATGAATTATTGTGGCATGCATCATTTCAGGCATGCACGAGAAAATCAGGTTTTGGTAAGGGAAGTTTTTTTTAAAGTTCTTTTCATGCTTCTGTGAACATTAAACTGAAAAAGGATCTTAATGTGAAATTGATAATATTAAAATGATATAAATTGTGGTGAATGTGTGTCTAATGAGAAACATGATTAATGAGAATTATTTTACCCCTTTTTTACTAGTACCTAGATTTATGATGGTTAATGGTAGTGCTTGTACCTCAGGTTGGACCATTTGGTGGGAAAAAAGGGGGATGTCTTGTTATGTATTGTTGTAAATCCATCTTGTTGAATGTGTTAATGTTGTGTTATGTGTCTTGGGAAATGTGTTTGTAATTGTAGAGATATTCCACCATAATGACATTTGTTGATAGGACGAAATGAGGTTATGGCTGGTAATGATCCACCAGTAGTGGATCCTGAGGCACCGATAGGGTTGGGTAGAGGAACCCGAGAGAAGTCCATGAGAAATTTTATCACTCTATGTAGTTTATGGAGAGATACCTAGAGTATTTTGTGCATAGTATGTCTGAACTAAAATGGTATTTTCATTTGTATCACCATCCAGACTTCATTGGAGAGGGTGGACCTATGGTGTAAAATCTCTATATTGAGTCCATCCAAACTATACATGACCATTTGTAGACTCCAGTAGAAAAAAGGGTTAAGTTGTATGGTAAAATGTTGTGAGTATTAGTAAGAACTGGTGATATTTTCAGCCTCGGGAAGGAAAATCATAAAGCATGCTGTGGAAGGTATTTCTGGAGATGTTCCTTGAACAATTTTATATAGAGACACTAAGATGGGAGATGACAGCTAAGTTCATGTACTTGACTCAGGGGAGTATGTTTGTGATAGACTATGTTGGACTCTTTACTAACATTCAAGGATTTTCACCCATGATGGAATGAGGTGATATAGATATGAGACGGGATTTATAGGATGGACTTAAATGTGAGATTATATATCGGGTCAACATATTTTGATTAAAGATGTTAGATGAGGTGGTGGATTAGGATCTCATAGACCACAAGGAGGCTTCTAGTAGAGGACATGTTGTTTCTGCTACAAGATATAGTGGTTTGTCTTCTTTGGGTGGAAAGAATCTTTATGAGAGTGTTGATAAAATATTTGGGTATAAGTGTGGGTTGGGGGACAGATTAGTTACTTATGATCTTACATGAGTGATTTTACACTAGTGCGGTATGTCGGGCCACTAGCATAGACATTCTCACATCCCACTAATAGAGTGTTAATATTGCAGAACGATAGGATATCTATAGATTTTTTGTAGATTCTAGTGACAGATGGGTAATGATAGTGTAGCTAAGAAGAACCATAGTGTGGGAAGGAGATCTTCTACACCATAACAAACTATCAGTTGGAGTTATACTGGCTGTAGGGATCGATATAGTGGATGAGGTGCTTTTAAGAATGAGATCCCATATAAATAGAGTAGTGCAACTTAGGGGACTCGAAATACATCACATGAAAGAGTGGAAAGATAGTTATGTGTAGTTTATCCTACACTTATGGATAGTGAGGATGGAAAGTCGATTGTTAGGGATACTATTTTATAGCCCATACAATTTATAGCACTTTATTTGATACAATTACCTCTAATTCATTAAAATTTTCACAACTTGTGAATGGGTTGAGTCTAAAAGAAGAGTTTGTGAGAGGGGTTATGACAATACATACACCTGTGCGAGTTTGGATGAGAGATATCTTCATGTGAATGAGATGTTCTCTTGAGGTTGGGGGTATTGTTTTTTTGGATCTCTATATTCTGGATATGTCATGATTCAAAATAATTATGGGTATGGACCGGTTAGTATCATACTGAGGCCACATCGATGGTTACCAGTGGAAAGTGACTTTTTTGTCTCTTGAGGGTGAAAATTATATTTACCTTTGAGAGTGGGATATCAAGGGGGTCCTAGCAGTGCCAGTTTACCAGTAACTAGTGGAGATAAAATCATAGGTTTCTATTTTGTTGCTATATTTAGGAGGTGTAATGTAGGAAGTATTTCCACCAATATTAGATAGGTTTTGGGATGTGTTTCTTGATGAATTCTTAGGGTTGCTTCTTGAGAGAGTTGTGGAATTTATAATTTATCTCATTCCTAGGGATAATCTAGATTCCATTCCACCTTACATAATGAAACCAACAGAGCTACAAGAAATTAAGACTCGTTTAGAAGAGTTGTTGGATAAGAGGTCGATCTATCTGGTAATGTTTCCCTGTGGTTCACCAGTATTGTTTGCAATGAAGTTTGATGATACCTTACACTTACATGTCAATTACTGGATGTTGAACTGAATGATAGTGAAGATCTGGTATTCTCTTACACATATCTATTATCTCTTTGACTAATTAAGGGGAGATTTTTATTTCTATAAGAATGACATAATATTAATGTATCTTTAGTTGATATTTTGGCCTTCTATTATATTGAGGACTACTTTCAGAAGTAGGTATGGACATTATGAGATCATATTAATTCTGTTTGGCTTGGAAAATTCTCCTACAGTGTTTATGGCCTCGAAAACAATAATCTTCCACCCATACCATGGTAAATTTTTGGTTTTATTTTGGGATGAAATCTTATTTTACTCTAAAACTCATGTTGATCATTCCCAACAACTTTACATTTTATTGATTTCACTGAGAGATAACCAGCTATACACCATTCTATGTAAGTGCTAGATTTTTACTGATCTAGTAAACTTCATGGGTAACATTATCTTGGAGTAAGGTTTGTCTATGAACCTAGAGAATGTTTAGTTAGTTTTTTCTAAAGTGAATCCCAAGAATATTTTCAATATTCCTAGCTTTCTGGGGCTAGTGGGTTATTAATTTTGGTTCATCCAAGACATTTCCTAATTTTATTCCCCACATTCAGGCTTCACCAAGATGGGGAAAAAGTTTGATTGGTATGGAGTATGTGATAATTTTTTCAATGAGTTGAATACGTTCCTAACTAAAACATTAATTTTTCCCTACCTGAGTTGTGTGATGCGTATACAGTGTTTTTTGATGCTTCTATGATAGAATTTGGAGCAGTACTGATGAATAGAGGATAATTTGTGGTGTATGGGTCATGGAAGTTGAGGCCACATGAACATAATTACCCTATTAAAAAACTAGAGTTAGCTTGTATGGTATACTGCTTTGTGTGTTGGATGTTTTATCTATTGGGAATGAACTTTACTATGTATACTGACCCCAAGATCTTTAAGTATATATTTTTACAATAGGATTTGTATATCCAGTAGTAGAGGTGGGAAGAATTTATGCATTAATTTGATTTAGAGATGGAATATACACTTGGGAAGGGATAAAGTGTTGCTGACATATTGAGAAGTAAAATGAGAGGACCAATTTAGGATATATCTAAAATTGAGAGGGGGGTGAAACAGTGTTGGGGGATTTTTAAACCAATTCAAACATGTTATCCCTATACCTCTTGACCTGTTACGATCTTGATTCTCTTTTCCCTATCGCATGCAATAATAGAAAGCAGTAAAAATTTGCACATGATATTTTTACAACATTCACCACTCAATAAGAGAATATACATCCTTTCCATGCATGGTAATGACTAGTTCATAAATTATCTACTATAATGTGATAACTGTTATAGTGGAGTGGCTATGAAAACAATCCTCTTAACTGTGTGAGTCTCCATACTTTGGAGGGGGTGGGAAACAATTATCTTCCCTGGAGTGGTGATATCCAAGTCCAACGTGTAGCCTCTAGGTAGTTCTTTATACTACCTATGGGGACAGTCTTCTTCCATCTTCAAAGGTAGGTTCTGATCTTGGTCTTCTTTAGTGCTCTTCACTGGATTACTTGTAAAGTAATAGGCAAGTAATTCTCTTCTTTATTTTTCTTCTTCTCTAGTGAAACACCAACTGCACTATACTTCTACTTTCTTCTTCTTAGTGCAACACCAGCTTCACTAGACCTCTTCTTTCTTCTTCTTAGTGTGACAACCAAGTGAACTAATATTATTTTCTCTTCTTGGATAAAATCACATACCCCAATGTGATTATTCAAGAAATGAATATCAGGTCACTTTGAATCATCTGATTCAATTCTTCTCAATTGTTCATGAATTCATGTGGTCATGCATAAGACATTTAGGATGACCCTTTCTTCCTTTTCTTTCTTCTTTTTATTTACACACGTGCACACAATTTTTTTGGCTATTTGTTTAAGTGATTTCATGTATACATGTGCATGCATGCAAGCATGCACTCTCTTATTCCTATCTTTGTGTGAGAACCCTAATGGGTGTGGGAGTACAAACACTCCATCTTCCTTTCTCTTATTTTTCTTCTTCTCTCCTTCACTTTGAACTTGGTTTGAATTTATTTACATCATACACATAAGTTCATGCATTGAATGTGTGTTCTTCTTCAAAACTGATTGTGAAAACTCCTTCTTCAAGGCCTTAGGATTCCTTAAACAATGCACATAGGTGCATGGAATACATACTGCCCCATCATTCTTCACCAAAACTTCAACCCTTACAAACAATGGGATGAATGTGAAAATAGGAGGGTGCTCACCATTGGAATGATCATGAGATTCACAGTTCTTCTTCATGCTCAAGATGCACAGATCTGCCTCTCTGTAAAGCACAATGATTGTATAAGGCTCAACCATTGGCTCATGATGGAATGTCCTTCATGAAGAACAAGGGGGTTTCACAAAACCTATCATGTGTTTGGCTGCTGGTTCTTCAAGAAGCTATTTGAGGGTGGGTAGAACCTTTCAAAGGCTTCAAAGATCTCTTCTTCACATAGACTTAAAGGCTCATGGTTCTCTTCTTGTTCTTTGTGAAGTGATTCATTTAGAGATGATATATTTTTCGAAAACATGATCTCTCAAGAATGCGAGAGCAACTACATTATTCATCTCAGGCTCCTCCTTTTATAGGTGAGGGAAACTCTTCTTCCACATTTGAGATCCATGTAAAAGGAAATGGAGATCGTGGCTTTTAATTCCCAGGATTTATGGGGTTTTGAAACTCTTCAAACCCGAATGAAGATAGGTCATGATCCTTGGGTTGTTTCCTTTCTGAAAGCGAGCTTCTTCCTGATCTTGTGCATGCATTTGAGATTTGAATTTATCTCATTTTTCAATTAGGCTCGAATCATCCATGAATATTAGATAAATGTTATGGCCTCACAACTCCATTTTCTTTGGCGTCTATAGAGATATCCTCACAAATGAAAGACATATATTGCATGCATAGTCTCAGTTCAATCACGACACACTTCTTCGATAGATGTGGATCAACTGTCATGGTCGGTCTTCATCTCTAGTGAGATTAGAATTTCCAGTGGGTGGCAGCAGCGTCGAGATGTTGAAGATGGAAGAGAGGGATGGATCGAATGTCATGGGAGGATCGGATGACCCTGTTTTGTACTTACATGACACAAGATAGATGGATGAAAGAGATTAGATCCATCTTCTGCAGACTGATCGAACGGTAGAGCGACACGCGAGATTGGATGGATGGCAGAGATTACATCCACATTTTTTAAAAATCATCCTACATTGAAATAGTAACATGATAATTCCGTATTTTATCAATAAACTACCCCAGTAACAGTTCATAATTCTCCTCTGCCCCTCTGGTGCCACCCTGAACCGGTTCTCTACAGGTGTACTCTTAGCACCCACTATGCCTCCTCAAGCACACACCTAGCACCCACTATACATGCCTTATGGGCTTATACATGGCCCCCATATGCCTCTTGCAGGATAGCTCTGCCTTGGGTTCCCCATGGGTGCGGTCAACCCCCTATGGTCCTATATGTGCCTCAGGTTGAGGCTGGGTAAAACACTCAAGAGTTGGCCTAATTTTTTGTATTCCAAAAGAATAAACCTTCTAAGTAAAATTCTTGGCCATAGTAAAATATGTGCATGGCCACCTCAAGATCAACAACCCCTTCTTTAACCTTCTTCTTAATCCTTTCCATTTTGGATTATTAAATCCATAATAATTTAATCATCCACAAAATGATGATTCTTCAATGATGTAAATGTTGTATCATGCATGATAAAAGTTCTTTGGACTTTCAAGATCAGTGCATCAATCATCTAATTTTTAACTGCATGGAGAATTTTCCAAGCATGCAATCCAATGATATGAATCCATAACAATTATCCAAGAATCTTCACTTAAACCAATCTTCATTATCTTTGGAGTTCCTTCTTCATTTTGACCATTATTGACACCTATTGACAACAAATACAACTTATACACAATGTGTTCCCAACAATCTCCCCCTTGGTATTTTGTTTTCAATACCTTAAGACTTCTCCTGTAATGAATGTGTCAGTGTCAAAATGATAATCTTCTCTCTCCCCTTACTTTCATTTCAATTCTCTCACCCTTATTGACAATAAATAAAAATTTCATGGTAGAGAGGATACCATTACATACTTATGAAATTTTCCAACAATCATTTACTCTACGTCTACTTGAACAATACTCGTGGTAGAAAAAAAGAGGATTTTATTTAGACAAAAAATATATCCATTGACCAGTGAACATGACCCCTCATGAGATGAGAACTCATGTACTTGTCTTCAAGGGATTTCCACTTTCATTCAAGGCTTAAGATAATAAGTTTGATATGAAATAATCAACATGAAACTCCTACAATCCATCCAACAAAAGGATCAAAAACATTAAAGTGCAATTGGCAGGATTAGTGACCTTGGATAACTTTCATTATCCTTATGTCACTGATTAACTTTGGTACTCCCACTATATATAATGATATTTATTTTGAGTAACCAATGATGAGAGATTTGGTAATAACATACCTTTTCCAATTAAATGTTCTTCAGACAATCTTCAGATTAATTGAATTTTACAGAAATAGATATTGATACTGATTGAGATAATGACTCTGGCAGCTTCTTCATGTATCTCCCCTCAAGGGAACACTTCTCAAAACTGAATCTTAGGTTCTCCCTTTGAGATCTTACTTCACCTTCAATTCCCTATATGAAAAGAACAAATACAATAAAAAAATATTTAAGGGAATAAGTTGGATTCTCATTTCTTCATCAATGTGAACAACAAGGTTGATATGATTTTCTCAACCCAGATGCTTCATTCTTCTCACTTTCACAACTGGTCAAAAATGGTGACTATGCTTGCATGGATCTCAGTACATCTTACATTTATTTGTGTGTGACTCTTCTTTCTCTAAGAACATTATACGCACTATAATCTTCTGGTGAAACTTTCATCTTCTTGAAGAATTATTATTGGGCAAGAGTAAATTCAAAGCATCTTCTAACAGAGTGACCATCCTTGTTGAACATTACACATAGAACTTCTTTATATTCATGCAGATTTTTTTTCCTTTTATTAGTATCATTAGTCGATGCATATTCTATATTTCTCATTATTTTAAAATCTTTTTGTCCAAACCACTAATATTTCATTAGAGACTGATGCATCACGACTAAATCTTCTACATGGATTCTTATGAGTGTCATTCTTATTAGTAGTTCTTTTGGATGCACTTCCATTAACCTTCTTGGATTTAAAATCCAAGGTTTTCTCAACATTCCTCCTTAGATTCTTCTTTTGAGTGTTTTCTTTTCCAATATTCTTCTGAATACTTCCCAAGTATTCTTCTTCTTTCTTAGCTAGCTCCTGTGTTCTTCTTTTCTTATCAGCTTTGGGTAATTTTTGAAATGAAAATTCACCATTCATGTGACCACTCCTATTTCATACATCACAGATATTATTTAACATTCCAAATCTGTTTGCAGTATACAAATGCTTCTGGATCTGAGGAGGTTTCTTCTTCTTCTATGGATTTCTCCCCCTTGAGATAGTATTTCTCCGTGCTTTTACATTTAAGGGATTATACTAACAATCTAGTGCACAATGCTTGAATCTATTGCAGCACCAGGATTAACCAACAAACATTGTCTTCCTGTTATCATATGTCTAAGGCTATTGAGTATTCTTCATGAATTTTTGTTCTCTATGTGGGGAATCGTCTTCCATTTTTTTTACAATCCACCCTAGTCATGGTGTTAGGTATCTCCTCACTTTTCTTCATCCATACTTGTTTTGAATTTTTCTTCCAACCTGCACTATTTGTAGAAATGATTTTAGAAACATGAGTACAAGTTGGTATGGATTGTGCCTTTACTTTATTAGCTACTTATGATAGATAAATGAGTGAATCCATGATCTTCTTATCACACGTTGAAGGTCTTTTGAAAGTATAATACTTCAGTGATCATTGAGTACTAGCATCAATAGTTTCTTTATTTTGTGGAGACTCAATATGTGTCTTCTCAAGATTGGTCAACTCAGCTTCCAATTCTAGACATATCATATTGAGGATTACTTCATGTTCTTCAATCATAGTCATCTTCTCTGTACAAGCCTTCTTTAATATTTTAACTTCATATTCACACATATTTACTTAGTTTTGTAACAAAGAGTCTAGTTATTTGATCTTCTTGGAGTCTTCATCCAAATATTCCTCCATGACTTCATTGATTTTTTTAGATCGTCTTCAAGTCCATGGATCTTCACTTCTAGAGTCTCGTTGAATCACTCTTTTTCTTCAACATCTTTGAGCCACTTTGAAGAAATTAATTCAAATCTCATCTTTGTTGCTTCAAAGGTTCCAACCTGTTTAGAGATCTTTAAACATTAAATAATTTTTTTCTTGTAATCCTTTCTCCAAAACATCATTTTCTTCTTCCAGCTGAGCGATATTTTACTATATGCATTGAAATAATCCTCAAACCTGGGATGTACTTTCCTCAAGAATACCATGTCGAATCATTCTTAATCTATCAACTGATATTTCTTGAGACGTTTTAGATTGATCATCACACCTCGTGCTAGCATTTTCATCATGATAATAATTTTCAAATGTACCAACACATACCTCTTGATCAGTTGAGGTAGGAAGGTTTCCTTCATCTTGTTGGGAACTTGTGCCATTGTCCCATTACTTTCCATGTCTGCTGTGTCTTCAATGACATCCAGGTATAGAGAACCAGATGATTCCTATAACGACCCATACTTTACATACATTATTAATACTTCAAAATTGAAGCACACTTATTACAACATATGACAAAACCACAAAGGACCGTATAGGTATAGTGTCTTTAGAAACTGGGAAACATAAACAACTGGTTCATAAATCTTCTACAGTGTCTCCCATTTATTTCATCATATCTATGGTCCCTTTTTAGCATATTCTACTTAATATCCATCTTCCTGACCTGGGGAAAAGAAATCATAAAAGGGTGAGCTCAAATTCTCAGCAAGGGCAAATAAAGGAAATAAAAAAAATCATATCATATCTTTTTGAAAATCATAACCTGCAAAAGAGATCATAATATCATAACATGGAATAAATCATAGAAGTGAAAATGAGATCCCCATAATCATAACATAAAACTTGAAACTTTGTGTCATGCACACATAATCATGGAAAATCATTTCTTGTTAGTCATGACTCATTGCCAAGACTATCTTAGTGGACAAAGTCCCTTTCTGAACCGAGTTCACTCCTCGTTTCAGTCCTGTATCACTGAACCGAAATAACCTTCCGTTCAAGCCATGTCTATATCATGAGATATAAAATCATTACCCAATGCATTGGAGGGAGATATAGGTCCCACCCATCTTATAATGAATCCTTTCTTATGTGTGCCACATAAATCATGAATCATACATCATCGCATAACACATGTAATAAAAATGGGATTCTTGAAACATCATGACATCATAAAACAAATCATATAAGGTAAATGACTTCATAAAAATAATTCACTTACAACATAATCAAATCAATGTAATAATAGGGATAAAAACAGAACCCTTTATTATCTTATATGGAAAATAATTTTGATAAAACACTTGAACTCCATTCTCGAGGAAAATATCCTTTCTTCTTCAAAAACATTTTTCCTTTCATAACATGTCATACGACTTTAAAATAAAAGAAGTTGATTAAAAATAAACTTCAAAACTTGTAAAGGAAGCTTCTTGGAAATAATGTTTTAAAAATCCATTTATGCCGTATAAGTTAAAAAAAACATTCTTCGTACTTTTGTCGGAAAAGTCAAAAAGTACCTCGTACGAAAAACGACAAAAGATTCCGTTCATACATATTACTAAAAACTCACCTAAGGGTAAAAATGGATTTAAAAAATTGTAGGTGGATGGAAATAATATTACATATTGATGAAACATGGATGTGGATGATAAAATACACCCCAGTAAGTACTTACGAATAAACAATCTCAGATAAAAATGAGATTGTGATATTTCCCTTACCTTAGGTCTGATTTGCTTTGTACGTGTCCGAAGCTCCTGTATAATGGTTTAAATAATGTTATTGACTTATTCCAGAATCATACATATTTATATGATATCATATATGGTCATATTCTTAGCTTCTTGTTAGTAATATTTCATTGTTACTTGTTACTCGGGTCTTTATTGCCTTTTGTTCTTATGCGTGTTTTGCCGAATAAATTCTTATTCTTCCTTTAAGGTTATAGATACCTTATATCCAGAATGGTATTAGTGTAACATATATCATATTTATTCATTCAATTCATTTATATAATTACTATGTAATGATGATTATGTAGAACGAGTCGCATCACATCGTGGAGACGGTATTCCGTACGTACGCACGAGTGATGATATCGTTCCTATGATCGTGGAATTGTATTGGAGTATATGTATATTCTTTCAGTGTCAATATTACTTTATAATAATCATAAATAGTTACTCATTACACCATTATACCCATCCTTGTAAGGTGGTGGTGGAAAATAGATTACACCACGGCGTGGAGATGGTATTCCGTACGTACGCACGCGCGGTGATTTCATTTTTCCGTGGGATGGATAGAAGGTGAATTAGGGTTGTTTCATATTTATAATAACATATCAGTATGTAAGTAATACTGATGTTATTACTTTATCATGAAACAACTATAGAAGAAGATGTTGAAGAAGAAAGAAATTGAAAAGATCGGTAATGGATATTACCTCTTCTTTGGAACGCCTCTTTGAATCCTCCACTTAGGGAACTAATATTGGTCTTTGAAGAATACCAGGACCTCTAGGATTATTCTAGGGAAGTGGAGAGGAGAAAATGGCAGGGGTTGGCCGAGCTTGAGTGCTCAATTTGGTGTGAGGAGGAGGGGGAGGAGGTGCCCTTTTATAAGGGAGGAGAGGGGCACCTTAGGAATATCTCAAAATATTATTTTATTTTAAAGTCAAAATCGGTTTATAATGGTTCCAAAGGGTCTTAAATCGAAGCTAAAGTGGGGAAGGGTCTAAATCCTATCAACCAATAGAATTTAGACATGTTTAGGGTATTATTTTAACCTTATCAATTAGATTTAACTCTAAGTTAAATAATTTAACTTTTACCATGTCTTTTTGTTTTGTTTCACTATATGGTTAATACACTTACTATAACATGCCAAACGAACCCCAAATTGTTTATTATTAATATATATATCATTATCTAAGTAATTTGGCCGAACCTTAGATTTTTAGGAATAAAATAACAATTAATAATATAATATTTGATTTAAAAACTATTTTGTGTCAATTTTGACACTATTTGATATATGATTTTTGTGAAAGTCATAACAGAATTATATGTTCGAACCAAGTTGATTAAATCAACACTAATATATCATAGTAACCTAGAAAATTAGTGGAATTCATAAAAAGTCTCAAATTACATTTATTTTGGTGTTTATAACATCAATTATGTCAATATTTCATGAATAAGATAATTACTGCATCATCGTTGTGTCATAATTACATTACATTATTTAATGTCTAAAAATTATAAATAAATTACCATTATGTAGGAAATCTTTTTATCTTTGTAATGAATATTTATAGTAGAATTTATCTTATGTATAACCCCATATTAAAAATGATTTACTTATTAAACTTTAATTTTAACTATTTTAACCCTTCTTTAAATAAATTAATAATAAATGCCCTAATCTACTCCAAGTGGGCCTAAATGGTCATATTTTATTCATAAGTTTGTTTTTGGTCGAATTACACTTGTCCAATAGAATTAGGACATGTGTTAGGGTAATAGTAATATCATATTTACCATTAGTTACCCTATTTACTATTAACCGCGATAAAAAAAGTAAAAAGTTACTATTCACCAAAAAATTATTTTTATCTAATTGAACCACATTTTACTTACTGATATCAACCGTGTCTGTCGGATTTTCGAAATTCCATTCACAGAAGCGGTAAAATTACGTTTTATGCAAAATTCAGTTTTTAACCCACCACTTAGTGGTTTCACTATTCATCAAAAATTGAAAGTTTTCAGAAAAATACCAAAATTTCACCCTAGGCTAATTTCGATATTCTGAGTCCAAAAATGAAGTCCATTTTGAAAAATAAAATTTATAAAATTTCAAAAAGTGGTTATTACTATTCATAACGGCTAGTTTTAATAGCATATTGTTGTTTAGTGAAACTCGGTATTGCGTACGACGCAAGCTATCGAGGAAGGTCGCGATTGCGTGTAAAGCAAGCCAAGTAAGTGTTGTGTAGAAAAAGATTCCTTTGATGGTTTATATAACATAAAAGTCTCGGGTGTTACATTCTACCCCCCTTAAATAGAATTTCGCCCTCGAAATTCGTCACTTTGTAACAAACAGATGAGGATACTTCTCCCTCATCATATCCTCAAGCTCCCATGTAGCTTCCTCAAGTTGGTGGTTCCTCCATAAAACTTTCACCAATCGAGTGGTCTTGTTTCGTAGGACTTTTTCGCTACGATCCAGAATCTCTATCGGCTGTTCTTCATAAGAAAGATCTTGCTCCAGCGGTACAACTTCTGAGCTGAGTACATGTGAAGGATCTGGTATATACTTTCTCAGGAGAGATACATGGAACACATCGTGAACTTGAGAGAGATTTGGTGGAAGCGTCAATCGGTAAGCTACCTTCCCAACACGATCCAGTATTTCGAAAGGACCGATATATCTAGGGCTCAACTTCCCCTTCTTTCCAAATCTCATAACCCTCTTCCAGGGAGATATTCGTAAGAACACTTTATCACCCACTTCAAACTCTAGGTCTTTTCTTCGGTTATCGGCATAGCTTTTCTGTCGACTCTGAGCTGCTCTTATGTGTTGCTGAATAGATCTGACCTTTTCTGCCATTTCATCAACGAGATCAGGTCCTAATAGCTTTCTTTCCCCAACTTCATCCCAGTAAGTTGGAGTCCTTCATTTCTTTCTATAGAGAGCTTCATAAGGAGCCATTTGAATACTGGAGTGAAAGCTATTATTATATGAAAATTCCACCAAAGGTAGGTGTTGATCCCAACCTCCTTTGAAATCCATAGAGCAAGCTCTCAACATATCTTCTAGGGTTTGAATTGTTCTCTCAGACTGACCGTCTATCTGGGGATGATAAGCAGTGCTGAAACTCAACTCTGTATCCAGAGTATGCTGAAGACTTCACCAGAACTTCGAGGTAAATCTCGGATCCCGATCAGATATAATACAAAGTGGTACTCCATGCAATCTTACCACTTCCTTTACATATATCCTAGCAAGCTGATCTAGAGAGAAATCCTCTCTAATTGCAATGAAGTGTGAAGACTTTGTAAGATGATCAACTATGACCCAGATAGAATTATTTCCTTTGGATGTTTTAGGAAGTCCTGTGACAAAGTCCATAGTGATGTTTTTCCATTTCCATTCGGGTATGGGTAATGGTTGTAACATCCCCTTAGACTTCTGTCTCTCAGCTTTAACTTGTTGACAAACTAAGCATCGAGAGACATATTCAGCAACATCTCTTTTCATGCCATCCCACCAGAAGTACTCTTTCAGGTCCCTATACATCTTCGTGCTTCCAGGATGAATAGAGAATGAAGAACTATGAGCCTCATTCAGCAGCTCCTTCTTTAATTCGGGGATGGGAGGAACACAAACCCGATTCCTGAACTTTATTACCCCATCACAATCAAGGTTGAATTCAGGAACATTTCTCACCTTCTTTTGTAACTCGACATCTTCTTTCTGTGCCTCCTTAATCTTCTCATGTATAGATAGTTGAACATTCATTTGAGAAAGATAAGATTTTTCCCCTTCCATTATAATTCCAAGATCCATCCTTTGTAAATCCATAAATATTGGATCTTTTGTGATCCTCATCATGGATAAACTAGCATGGTCTTGTCGACTTAATTCATCTGCCACCTTGTTTGCTTTCCCAGGGTGGTAATTGATTGAGCAGTCATAATCCTTAATCAGCTCCAACCATCTTCTTTGACGCATATTCAGCTCCTTTTGTGTGAAAATATACTTTAAACTTTTATGATCAGTATAAATATCACACCTTTCACCATAAAGGTAATGCCTCCAAATTTTAATGCAAAGATTACCGCAGCCAACTCAAAATCATGTGTTGGGTAATTTTGCTCATGGATTTTCAACTGTCGTGAGGCATAAGCTATCACCATATCATTTTGCATAAGAACACACCCCAATCCCTTCTTGGATGCATCACTGTAGATCAAAAACCATTCTCCACTACAAGGCAGTGTGAGCACAGGTGCACTGGATAACCTTCTTTTCAACTCCTTGAAATTCTCTTCACATTCCTCTGTCCAGACAAACTTAACTCCTTTCCGAGTCAACTTGGTGAGTGGATTAGATAATCGTGAAAAATCTTTTACAAAACATCAATAATATCCAGCCAAAACAAGAAAACTTCGGATCTCAGTTACTGTTGTTGGTCTTGACCATCTTTCGATAACCTCTGTTTTTGCTGGATCCACAGATATCCCCTCTTTTGAGATTATGTGACCCAAAAATGCAACTTTTTGAAGCCAAAATTCACACTTGGTAAATTTGGCATAAAGCTTCTCCTTTCTCAGGGTCTTCAATATAATTCTCAAGTGATCTTCATGCTCTTCCTTGCTCTTTGAATAGACAAGAATATCGTCTATAAAGACTACCACAAATTGATCAAGATAGTCTCTAAAGACTCTATTCATTAGATCCATGAAGATAGCAGGGGCATTAGTAAGACCAAATGGCATCACTATAAATTCATAGTGTCCATACCTTGTACGGAAAGCCATCTTTGGTATATCCTCCCTTTTGACCCTTAATTGATGATACCCTGAACGAAGATCAATCTTGGAAAAGTATTGAGCTCCGCGTAGTTGGTCAAATAAGTCATCAATGCGTGGGAGAGGATATTTGTTCTTGATAGTGATCTTGTTAAGTTCTCGATAATCAATGCAGAGTCTCATTGATCCATCTTTCTTCTTAACAAATAGAACAGGTGCTCCCCAAGGTGACGCACTAGGGCGTATGAATCCCTTATCAAGATTCTCTTGGAGTTGCTTCTTCAATTCCTGCAACTCAATTGGGGCCATTCTATAAGGTGTCTTTGACATAGGCAAATCACCCGGTACGAGTTCTATTGAAAACTCAACTTCACGATTTGGTGGAAGACCCGGTAATTCTTCCGGAAAGACATCATCAAACTCCCGTACAATGGGCATATTCTTAATCGTGAGTTTCTCACCAACCATTTGAGATAAATAACCTTCATTTAGCGGAATCAAGACCCATAAGATGGAATGAATTTCCACTGGAAGGTTATGTTCATCCTTGCATTGATAGACGATCGTAGATTGATCTGGAATAAGAAATGTGACTTCCCTTCTTTGGAAATTGATATGAGCTCCATGTAGAGAAAGCCAATCCATGCCAAGAATCACATCAAATTCCACTAAAGGAAGTATCACAAGATTTGCAGGAAGCACTTTCCCACAAACTTCGATCGGAGAAGAATTATAAACTTTTGATGCGACTGTTGTGCCATTAGGTGTTGTCACAGCTAACTCAACATCTAATTGTTGAGGTAATACGGTGATACCCTTAGAAAACTGTTTAGAAATAAAAGAGTGGGTGGATCCAGAATCAAATAAAACATTTGCTACATTAGAGTGGATGGTAAGTGTACCTTTCACCACTTCATTATCGTACTCCACATCGCTGATAGAAATTGCATGTGACTTTCCTTTGTCTTTAGCCTTGAGATTTTTTTGACGTCGGCCATCATCATCAACCCTTGGATTTGGGAATTGATTGGCATAATGCCCCATCTTCTTGCACTTGAAACATTGAAGTGTAGTAGGTTCATTCTGTGTATCCCTTCCTTTGTTTGCGTCATTAGACATCTTCTTCCCATTATCACGGCATTCAAATGCCCGATGACATTCCTTTCCACATTTAAAACATTTACTTGTCCCTTTAAGACAACTCCCTCCATGTTTCTTTCCACAATTTGAGCATAAGGGAAAGTTCATCTTCTTTTCAGTGTGCTCTTTAGATTTTTCTTTGAATTCCATCTTCCTCTTCTTATCAAACCCATGTGACTGATGGGTTACTCCAATCTCCATCTTGACTTTGAGAGCACATCGAACGATTTCCTCGTAGCTATTGAAGTCCCTTATGGCTAAAGCCCTTCGAAGACTTGGTTTTAAGCCACTAAAGAATCGATCGATCTTACTCTCAGGTTGGATAATAATACCAGAAGCGTACCTTGAAAGTCTTGTAAAATTTGATTCATAAGTACCAACAGATTCATCATCCCTTTGCTTCAGTTCAAGAAACTCTTTCTCCATCTTTGTTCGGAGAATACGAGGGAAGTACTTATTGAAAAATAAGTTCTTGAACTCGTCCCATTCCATAGACTCAATTTCATCCCTTTTCCTCGTATTCTTAATAAGATTCCACCATTGATCAGCATCTCCTTCCAAACGATACACTGCTAGGATGACTTTATCATGCTCAGAACATTGATGAACTGAAAATATCTTTTTAGTAGTACTAATCCATTGTTCAACAACTAATGGATCAGTAGACCCGCTGAAAGAAGGTGGATGCTGCCTCATGAAGGATTCAACAGAATGTTGCTCCTTCCTTTGCTCGTTTGGAAATCCTGCATGATTCATAGCTTGAGAAAGTTGTGTGAGCATGGCTACAAGATTTTGCATTCCAGCTCCCATATCGTTTGGTTGCTCAGGGGGACAATCATTGTATTGCCCATCACATTCCACATTAACACGGTTCCTTCGGGTTCCAGCCATTGACTAAAGCCAAGAAGAATAGTGTGAGCAACACTAATTATAATAGGAAAACCACATAATTAAAGAATAAAATTTTCATGCTTAAGGTCTTATCCTTGGTTATTCATGGCCATTTCTAAAACACTAAGATTGTGTTCTATGCTTAGACTTATCCTTAGGGTTCTTACTAAGGCTTTCACATCCTAGTTTCCAAAGGTTGACTATACCATTCCTCTGATACCAACTATAACGACCCATACATTACATACATTATTAATACTTCAAAATTGAAGCACACTTATTACAACATATGACAAAACCACAAAGGACCGTATAGGTATAGTGTCTTTAGAAACTGGGAAACATAAACAACTGGTTCATAAATCTTCTACAGTGTCTCCCATTTATTTCATCATATCTAGGGTCCCTTTTTATCATATTCTACTTAATATCCATCTTCCTGACCTAGGGAAAAGAAAACATAAAAGGGTGAGCTCAAATGCTCAGCAAGGGAAAATAAAGGAAATAAAAAAAAATCATATCATATCTTTTTGAAAATCATAACCTGCAAAAGAGATCATAATATCTTAACATGGAATAAATCATAGAAGTGAAAATGAGATCCCCATAATCATAACATAAAACTTGAAACTTTGTGGAATGGACACATAATCATGGAAAATCATTTCTTGTTAGTCATGACTCATTTCCAAGACTATCTTAGTGGACAAAGTCCCTTTCTGAACCGAGTTCACTCCTCGTTTCAGTCCTGTATCACTGAACCGAAATAACCTTCCGTTCCAGCCATGTCTATCTCATGAGATATAAAATCATTACCCAATGAATTGGAGGGAGATATAGGTCCCACCCATCTTTAATGAATCCTTTCTTATGTGTGCCACATAAATCATGAATCATACATCATCACATAACACATGTAATAAAAATGGGATTCTTGAAACATCATGACATCATAAAACAAATCATATAAGGTAAATGACTTAATAAAAATAATTCACTTACAACATAATCAAATCAATGTAATAATAGGGATAAAAACAGAACCCTTTATTATCTTAGATGGAAAATAATTTTGATAAAACACTTGAACTCCATTCTTGAGGAAAATATCCTTTCTTCTTCAAAAACATTTTTCCTTTCATAACATGTCATACAACTTTAAAATAAAAGAAGTTGATTAAAAATAAACTTCAAAACTTGTAAAGGAAGCTTCTTGGATATAATTTTTTAAAAATCCATTTATGCCGTATAAGTTAAAAAAAACAATCTTCATACTTTTGTCGGAAAAGTCAAAAAGTACCTCGTACGAAAAACGACAAAAGATTCTGCTCATACATATTACTAAAAACTAACCTAAGGGTAAAAATGGATTTAAACAATTGTAGGTGGATGGAAATAATAGTACATATTGATGAAACATGGATGTGGATGATAAAATACACCCCAGTAAGTACTTACGAATAAACAATCTCGGATAAAAATGAGATTGTGATATTTCCCTTACCTTAGGTCCGATTTACTTTGTATGTGTCCGAAGCTCCTGTATAATGGTTTAAATAATGTTATTGACTTATTCCAGAATCATACATATTGATATGATATCATATATGGTCATATTCTTAGCTTCTTGTTAGTAATATTTCATTGTTACTTGTTACTCGGGTCTTTATTGCCTTTTGTTCTTACGCGTGTTTTGCCGAATAAATTCTTATTCTTCTTTTAAGGTTATAGATACCTTATATCCAGAATGGTATTAGTGTAACATATATCATATTTATTCATTCAATTCACTTATATAATTACTATTTAATGATGATTATGTAGAACGAGTCGCATCACATCGTGGAGACGATATTCCGTACGTACGCACGAGTGATGATATCGTTCCTATGATCATGGAATTGTATTGGAGTATATGTATATTATTTCAGTATCAATATTACTTTATAATAATTATAAATAGTTACGCATTACACCATTATACCCATCCTTGTAAGGTGGTGGTGGAAAATAGATTACACCATGGCGTGGAGACGGTATTCCGTACCTACGCACGCGCGGTGATTTCATTTTTCCGTGGGATGGATAGAAGGTGAATTAGGGTTGTTTCATATTTATAATAACATATCAGTATGTAAGTTATACTGATGTTATTAATTTATCATGAAACAACTAAAGAAGAAAAAGTTGAAGAAAAAAGAAATTGAAAAGATCGGTAATGGATATTACCTCTTCTTTGGAACGCCTCTTTGAATCCTCCACTTAGGGAACTAAGATTGGTCTTTGAAGAAGACCAGGACCTCTAGGATTATTCTAGGGAAGTGGAGAGGAGAAAATGGCAGGGGTTGTCCGAGCTTGAGTGCTCAATTTGGTGTGAGGAGGAGGGGGAGGAGGTGCCCTTTTATAAGGGAGGAGAGGGGCACCTTAGGAATATCTCAAAATATTATTTTATTTTAAAGTAAAAATCGGTTTATAATGGTTCCAAAGGGTCTTATTTCGAAGATAAAGTGGGTAAGGGTCGAAATCCTATCAACCAATATAATTTAGACAAGTTTAGGGTATTATTTTAACCTTATCAATTAGATTTAACTCTAAGTTAAATAATTTAACTTTTACCATGTCTTTTTGTTTTGTTTCACTATATGGTTAATACACTTACTATAACATGCCAAACGAACCCCAAATTGTTTATTATTAATATATATATCCTTATCTAAGTCATTCGGTCGAACCTTAGATTTTTAGGAATAAAATAACAATTAATAATATAATATTTGATTTAAAAACTATTTTGTGTCAATTTTGACACTATTTGATATATGATTTTTGTGAAAGTCATAACAGAATTATATGTTCGAACCAAGTTGATTAAATCAACACTAATATATCATAGTAACCTAGAAAATTAGTGTAATTCATAAAAAGTCTCAAATTACATTTATTTTGGTGTTTATAACATCAATTATGTCAATATTTCATGAATAAGATAATTACTGCATCATTGTTGTGTCATAATTAAATTAAATTATTTAATGTCTCAAAATTATAAATAAAATACCATTATTTAGGAAATCTTTTTAGCTTTCTAATCAATATTTATAGTCGAATTTATCTTATGTATAACCCCATATTAAAAATGATTTACTTATTAAACTTTGATTTTAACTATTTTAACCCTTCTTTAAATAAAATAATAATAAATGTCCTAATCTAATCCAAGTGGGCCTAAATGGTCATATTTTATTCATAAGTTTGTTTTTGGTCGAATTACACTTGTCCAATAGAATTAGGACATGTGTTAGGGTAATAGTAATATCATATTTACCATTAGTTACCCTATTTACTATTAACCGCGGTAAAAAAAGTAAAAAGTTACTATTCACCAAAAAATTATTTTTATCTAATTTAACCACATTTTACTTACTGATATCAACCGTGTCTCTCGGATTTTCGAAATTCCATTCACAGAAGCGGTAAAATTAAGTTTTATGCAAAATTCAGTTTTTAACCCACCACTTAGTGGTTTCACTATTCATCAAAAATTGAAAGTTTTCAGAAAAATACCAAAATTTCACCCTAGGCTAATTTCGATATTCTGAGTCCAAAAATGAAGTCCATTTTGAAAAATAAAATTTATAAAATTTCAAAAAGTGGTTATTACTATTCATAACGGCTAGTTTTAATAGAATATTGTTGTTTAGTGAAACTCGGTATTGCGTACGACGCAAGCTATCGAGGAAGGTCGCGATTGCGTGTAAAGAAAGCCAAGCAAGTGTTGTGTAGAAAAATATTCCTTTGATGGTTTATATAACAAAAAAGTCTCGGGTGTTACAATTCCTCTTTTTTACATAAGAGGTACTTCTTCTTCAACTTTATCTTCTCTTTCATTTTCCTGTTCATCATGGTCTTGGTAGATATAGCCTTCTTCTCAAAGATAATTAAATATTAACTGAAAGTGAACTTTATTGAAATCTTAGGAAAGAAAATCAAATATTCAAAAGTGAATAACATCACTATAAAGAATCCAAGAGAGGTGAATCTATCCCTTTCATACCAATTGAGAGAACCAGTTTGGGAAATACCAAACACTGAGAGGGGGGTGAATCAGTGTTGGGAGAATTTTCAACCAATTATAACTTTTTATCCCTATACCTCTTGACCTATTAAGATATTGATTCTCTTATTCTCTTTTCTCTGTCCCATGCAATAATAGAAAAACTAAAAATATGCACAATGCATTTTTACAAGGTTCACCACTTAATAAGAGCAGCCACGTCCTTTCCATGCATGGGAATGACCAGTTCATGGATTCTATAATATAATGTGATAACTATTAAAGTTAAGTGGATTGGAAAACAATCCTCTAGATAGTGTGAGTCCCTACACCTTGGAGCGGGTGGGAAACAATCCTCTTCCCTAGACTTGTGACAGCATAGTCCAACATGCAGCCTCTATCTAGTTCTTTATACTGCCTATGGAGACAGTCTTCTTTATTCTTCAAAGGTAGGTTATTCTCTTGGTATTCTTTAGTTCTCTTCACTTGATAAATTTCAAATAAGTAGGCACATAATTCTATTATTTCTTTTTTTTTATTATCTAGTGCAACACCAATTTCACTAGACATCTTCTTTCCTCTACTTAGTGCAACACCCACTCCAATAGACTTATTCTTTCTTTTTCATCATGAAACAACCAAATTCTCTAATCTTCTTGTCTCTTCTTGGCTAGAATCACATACTTCAATGTGATTATTCAGGAAATGATGATCAGTTCACTTGGAATCATATGAATCAATTCTTCTCCTTTTTCCATGAATGCATGTGGTCATGCATAATACATTTAGGGTGAACCTCTCTTCCCTTTATTTATTTATTTTTGTTTATACTCATTCACACACATTTTTTGGTTCTTTGTTTATGTGATTTCATGTATGCATGTGCATGCATGAAAGCATGCACTCCCTTCTTCCTCTCTCTGTGTGAGAAACCTAATGGGTGTGGTAGTACACATACTTCCTCTTCCTTTTTATTATTTTTCTTCTTCACTCTTTAACTTTGCACATAATTTGGATTCCTTTACATCATACACATAAGTTCATGTGTTGAATATTTGTTCTTCTTCAAACCCAAATGGGTACGACCCTTCCTTTATGTAAACTATAAGGACCTGACCTTATTACATACATAATCTTCAATTTAGTCCATAAAACAATTCCTTTTACATTGAGGATATTTTCAAGTTTAGATCTTTAGAGAGTTAGGAAAAAACATTCATAACATTACACATTGTTACAGAGTGGATACGAAAAAAAATTTCCATTTTTTTCAAAATATAAAACATTAAAACATAAAACTAGACTCCTTGAAAATTCTTCAACATTTAACGTGTCATAATTCCTTTTTTACACATCCATTAACCTGTGAAAAATCATTAAAAAACATGGTATGCGGACAAAATCTGATTAAGGGATGGAAAAGAAGGAAATATCACATTAGTCCATGAATACTCGTAATGTATGAAAAGCATTTTCAAAAGACATTCTTTCCACCCATATATACATAATTTGTGTAACATGAGATTTAAAAATGATCCAAACAATACATGAGAACATAAATATAATCATAAAGGTATCTTGGGTCATTACTTACATAATCTTCTAACCATTCTTGGCTACCTTATAAATTGCAACCCTCACGGCTACCTTACATTGTGTAACCATCGTAGTTACACTTGGAGTAACCATACGGCCGACCTCCAACTTACTCATACCCAATGCATTGGAGGGAAATATAGGTCACAAAATTCATCAAAAATAATTCTCAATAACAAAATCATAATCATACAACATGAATAATTCCATAAAAACATTACTTTGGAATTTCGTAAAACCGAATATAAAAAAATGATTTTTAAAGAAAATCCCCTTATAAATATAATACAATTGAAGAGAGACTTAAAATAGTGGATGGAGTTTGTATATATACTTTAAATACACATAATGAAACATAATATAAACAGAACCCATCACACAAACAATTTAAAAAGCACATAAATGATGAAGTAGAAGGTTAACCCAAATAATGGAAACCGGGTTAAGAATTCACTTACCTCGGGGTTGTCTTACGTCCAACTTGATTAAAACTCTTGTATAATGGTTAAAAGAGTGTTATTAATATTTTAAAGAAACATTTTTATGTTTATAACATCTTATATGATCATTTAATAACATCGTTTCACCCTTAATTGTTAGTATTTTTCCCCTTGCACTGTTTTTTGTTGAATTATTTACATGATTTCTATGATTGGTTCGTGATAGACATTCTTGTCGATTGGAAGTGAAAATAAAGAATTGGAATGGAGTATTATTTACATATATCAAGTATCATAAATCATCCCATTCATAATTTTTAATTTTTACATGAGGATGATTCATAAGTTATAACATTAATGTTGTTTGTTTAGATCTTTTTAGTGGTTATTTGATAATAACAACCCCATTTTGTCTTATAAATTAGAACGATGAGTAAAAAAGAATTCCAGAACCATGGGTTAGTCATAAAATATATATTATAACCTGGTTCAACCATATAAATGGTTTCATGACCATAAATTAATGAATTAATGGAAATTGAAATCCCATCGTCCATGATGTTGATAATTCGACACAAACAGACAATGTTTTTATTCTTTAAATAAGTGGTAGAGGAGAAGAATAATGATGAGTAAGTTTTCATAAAAATGATAAAATACAGATTATTAATGAATTTTGGAGATTTAATGCCTCTTGGGTAAGGATATATGAAGAAACAATAAGGAATGAACTCAAAATAAAAGAACAATTGTGAAATCGCTTACAAAAATTCGGCAACCTAACAGCTACGCAACATGGTTTTAGAAAATATTAAAATAGAGGGGACAAGGGTCACCCATACAACAATGAATAATAATATAGAGAAGATCATGAATAATAAGGAAATAAGAACATGGTATCGAAGCTTGAAAATTATACCACATAAAAGAGAATTTGAAAGGAAAAAAGAAAGAGATTGAGAATTTTCTTACCTTTTAGATTAACCCTTAGAACATGAAGGTTGGGACCTTGGGGTCTTGTGGAAACCTTGGGAGGAAAACTATTAAGGTAAGGAGGCCAAATTTTTGTTGAGGGAGAATAGCTAATGAATTTAATTAAGGGAAGAGTTGGTATTTATAGGAAAAGTGAGGGATTATTTAAATAATTTTCAAGGGACACCTCCTGAGTGGTATTTACAAAACCGTGGGCTTACCCATGGTATTTGCCCATGGTATAAGCCATTTGGGGAACCTCACATATTATTTAACTATACACAAGTACACCAGATTTATGACATCATTATTATATCATTAATGATGTCATTAATACACCGAAACTAAAAACTGTATTTTTTACTATTCACCAAAAAATCAACTATTTTAGAAAAATTCCCAAAATTCACCCTAACAATTTATCGATGTGTTGATTTAAAAAATGAAGTCCATTTTTTGAAAATAATTTTATAAATATTATTGATTCAATTTAAAAAAAAATCATACTTAATTTAAAATTTAACAATTCTAAATCTATAACTACTTTTATATCACAATGAAAAATCAACCTAGATGCTATTATCATAAAGCCTTAATAAAATAAAATAATAATAAAATTTACTATTCATTAGGTTCATATCACTATTCTTATTACTATTCATAAGGGTATGTTACTATTCAACAAAAAACAATTTGGTTCCAATAGACTCTAAATAACATACTGAACACAAAAGTAGATGACAGTTTCTTGAAATTCCAAACATAAAAGTAGAAAAGTTATGTTTTAAAGGCTAATTAAAAATATCTATTTAAAACAAAGTTCCATGAATTTATATTTATTTTTAGAAAAACATGGGATGTTACATTATCCCCACCTTCTTGAAATTGCATCCGCCCAATTTTATTTACTTATTAAACAACTGATGGTATTTTTACCTCATAGCATATTCAGACACCCATGTTGCTTCTTCAACAATGTGGTCTCTCCAAAATACCTTTACCTGGTGGATTACCTTAATCCGCAATACTTGTTATCTTCGATCAAGAATATGAACCGGTTTCTCTTCATAAGAAAGGTTTTCTTCCAGCTGAACTGCTTCTGGGATCAAGACATGTGATGAATTTTCACATACATTCTCAGCATCAAAACATGAAAAACATTGTGTACCTGAAACAAACTCAGAGGAAAAGCTACACAATATGAACTGTTCCAGCTTTCTCCAATATTTCAAAAGGACTGATGAACCGTGGACTTAGCTTTCCTTTCTTACCGATACACATCACACTTTTCCAAAGAGAGACTTTAAGGAAAACATGGTCACCTACCTCGAAAGAGAATTCTTTCCTTATGTTATCTGTGAAACTTTTTTGCCTGCTCTGAGCTGTCCTCATGTATTGCTGGATCATCCTCACTTTATCAGCCACTTATTCAACTAATTATGGCCCCATCAACTTTCTTTCACCAACATCATCCCAAAATGCGGGAGTCCGACACTGCTTCCCATTAAAGGCCTCAAAAGGTGCAATATGAATACTAGAATGAAAATTGTTATTATTAGAAAACTCAACTATAGAAAGATGTTGACCACAACATCCCTGATAGTCCATTTAACAAGCTCAAAGTATATCCTCCAAATTTAGAATCGTTCATTCTGACAGCCCATCTGATTGAGAATGAAAAGCTGTACTAAAATGTAACTCTGTGCCCAACGACTTTTGAAGTCCCTTCCAAAAGTTAGAAGTGAACCTGGGATCTCAGTTAGACACAATGGAAAGAGGAACTCCATGTAACCTGGCAATCTCCTTGAGGTACAGTCGAGAAAGCTGATCCAAAGTCATTGTATCTCGAGTCGAAAGAAAATGTTCAGACATTGTTAGCCGATCAACAATAACCCAAATTGCATTGTTACCTCAAGAAGTCTTTGTTAGTCCCACCACAAAGTCCATAGATACATTATCCCATTTCTACTCTGGCACTAGAAAAGGCTGAAGCATCCCCTTTAGTAACTGCCTCTCTGATTTAACCTGTTGACACGTCAAACATTTCGTGGTATAATCAGCAATATCTATTTTCATTCCATCCCACCAATAGTACTCCTGAAGGTCTCTGTACATCTTAGTACTACTAGGATGAAGAAAAAATGGAGAACTATGAGCTTCGCACAATAAATCGTTCTTCAATTGAGAATAACTAGGAACACACATCCTTTTTCAAAATCATAAAACAAAATCTTTATCAAGATTAAATTCTGGAAACTTACCCATTTTAGCCAATTCTACCTTTTTTGTAGCTCACGATCTTCCTTTTGCACATGCTTAATTATGTCTGTCAATGAAGACTGCACTGAAACCTGAAACAAAATAGAGGTATTCCCTGCACCAACAACTTCTGAGCCAAAATTCATCAAATCATTAAGCAAGGGATCATGTTCCAAACGTAGCATAGTTAATGATGCATGATGTTTCCGACGAAAGGCATCTACTACATTGTTTGCCTTTCCCGGATGGTAATTGATCGTGCAGTCACAATCCTTTATCAGTTCTATCCATCTTATATGCCTCATATTTGAGTCCTTCTGAGTGAATATATACTTTAGACTTTTATGGTCAGTATATATTTGTCATTTGGTTCCGTATAGATGATGCCTCCAAATTTTCAAAGCAAAAACCACAGCTTCCAATTCCAAATCATGTGTGGGATAATTTAGCTCCTTAGGTTTAAGTTGTCTTGAAGCATATGAAATTACCTGGTCATTCTGCATCAAAACACAGCCAAGTCCCTTCAAAGAAGCATCGCTATTGATAACAAACTCACCATTCCAGGAAGGTAAGTCCAAAACTAGAGCATTAACTAATCTCTTCTTTAGTTCCTGCAAACAAACATCACATTCCTCTGTCCAAACAAATTTAACCTCTTTCCGTTTTAACTTAGTCATTGAGCTAGAGAAATGTGAAAAGTTATTAACCAATCGTCGGTAATAACTTGTTAATCCCAGAAAACTACGAATCTATGTAACATTTGTGGGTCTTGTCCATTCATCAACTACTTTTGTGTTTGCAGGATCAACTGTTATTCCATCCTTATTTACAATGTGCCCAAGAAAAGAAGTCTATTGCAACCAAAAATCACACTTGCGGAATTTTCCATATAGTTTCTTTTCTTTTATTATTTGTAAAACAACCCTTAGATGTTTTCATGCTCCTATTTTTTTAGAAAATACCAGAAGGTCATCAATAAATACAACCAAAAACTTATCCAAGAACTCATTAAATACTCTATTCATAAGATTCATGAATACAGTAGGTGCATTAGTTATTCTAAATGGCATAACAATAAATTCATAATTCTCATATCTAGTACTAAAGACTATTTTTGGGATGTCATATTCCTTCACCTTCAGATGATGGTAACCGGACCTCAAGTCAATCTTGGAAATGTACTGAGCTCCCGGGAGCTGATCAAACAAGTCATCAATATGAGGAAAAGGATACCTGTTTTTAACAGTGATGTTATTCAAAGCTCTATAATCAATGAAAAGTCTCGTGGAACCATCTTTCTTTTTAACAAAAAAAACAGGGGCTCCCCATGGTGAAGTGCTAGGATTAATGAAGCCTTTGTGAAGAAAATCCTACAACTGATTTTTCAATTCAAGAAGTTCAATTGGAGCCATACAATATGGGGGTTTTGAAATTGCCTTAGCATCCGGAACTAAGTCAATTGTGAATTCGAATTCTCGATCAGGTATGGCACCAGGTAACTCATCAGGAAAAACATAAAGGTATTAATTTACCACTAGAACATCATTAATTTGAATAGTTCCATTGTTTTCAATAATATGAGCAAGATAACTTTATTTTACATCTTTCAAACGTTTCTCAGCTTCTTAATATGTTACCAATTGTATGGGTTCATTCTTGTATACAAACTAAAACTCTTTCTGAAATACAACTTCTTTAGCTCTATAGTCAATCTTAGCATGATAATTATAATGCAAGTCCATCCCCAGAATGACTTTAAACTCGACTAAGGGTAAAACAACAAGGTTTTTAGGTAAATTATTTCCACATACCACAATATAATGATTCTTATAATTCCTCTTTGCAATAACATTTCCCTATGATGTTTTAACAACAAGTTCAGGTCACATTTGTTGAGGTGATATTTCCAATTTACCATAAAATTTCTCAGAGATAAAGGAATGTGTAGACCCCGTATCAAACAAAACTTTAGCAAAATCTGAGTGAACAAACAAATTACCTAATACACCTTCATTGGATGGCCCGAAATCTACTGACATAGTCACAAAGGATCTCAAAAAACCTTTATTCTTGTAGTCTGGCTTCTTTGAATCATTCAGATCTCTCTTTGGGCAGACATTTGCATAATGACCCATTTCACCACATTTAAAACACTTTATAGTTTGCTTATTAGTATTAGTCTTAGGATCATTTTCATTGCAATATCAGACTATATTTCTAAACTTACCACATTTAAAACACTTCCCAGTTTTGATAAGACATTCCCCTGGGTGTTTCTTGACACACTTTTAACAAACTGGAAATTTGATTTTCTTACCATCAGATTTCTTTGGTTGATTCTTACCCATTGCTTTCCAACTGTACCTCTTCTTCTCTTTGTTTTTAAAATTCACATGATCATCAGCAACTCCATCTCTACCCTCTCAGCACATCGGACAAGTTTCTCATAACATTTTAATTCACGGGAGGCCAACGCCCTTCAGTACCTTGGATTCAGTCATGAGTAAAAGCGGTTGATTTTTCTATCAAGATCCAGAATAAGATTTGGTGCATACCTCACCAGTCGGGTGAATTTCACTTCATATACAACCACTGAATCTTCCTCCATCTATTTCAATTCAAGGAATTGATTCTCCATTCTATGTCACACCACCTTAGGAAAATATTTTTCAAGAAAAAGGATTTTAAATTAATCCCACTCTAAGGCATCAAAATCCTCTCTACCCATGATATTCCTCACTATTGACCACCACTGATCAGCTTCCCCTTCAAAACGATAAATGGAAAGACTTACCTTTTGATTGTATGAACATCCCATAACATCGAATATCTTTTCAAGGGCTTTGATACATCCTTCAGCTACTACTGGGTCATAAGATCCATTGAATGCAGGAGGTTGTTGTCTCATAAAATGTTCCACTACTATCAAGTTCTATTGTGGTACCTCTATTGGTCCTCTTGCATGGATTCCACCACCATTTATTGCCTGCGTTAGCTGAGCCATTACTATCACAAATTTTTCGATTCCAATCCCTACCATTCTGGGATGTAGTTCCGGAAGGATGTCATTATATCAGTGCCTATCCTCTTCAGCATCCCTATTCCTTATACGTACAACCATTATTAACAAACAAATCATAGATTAAGCAACATGGTAATCATTAAATGCTATAAAAAATTAAACATAAAGTGAAAATGATTTATGGTATTCTATTAACATCACCCTAACCTCTAAAGTTATCTAAACCATCCTCTGATACCAACTATAAGGACCCGACCTTATTACATACACAATATTGAATTTAGTCAAGAAAACACTTCCTTTTACATTGATTATCATTTCAAGTTTATATCTTTAGATAGTTAGGAAAAAACATTTATAACATTACACATTGTTACAGAGTGGATACCATAAAAATAGTTTCCATTTTTTTCAAAATATAAAACATTAAAACTTAAAACAAGACTCCTTGAAAATTCTTCAACATTTAACGTGTCTTACTTCCTTGTATTACGCATCTATTAACATGTGAAAAATCATTTAAAAACTTAGGATGAGCACAAAATCTCAGTAAGGGATGGAAAATAAGGAAAGATCACATTAGTCGATGAATACTCATAACGTATGAAAGCATTTTCAAAAGACATTCTTGCCACCCATATATACTTACTTTGTGTAACATGAGATTAAAAAAATATCCACAAAAAACATGAGAACATAAATATAATCATAAAGGTATCTTAGGTAATTACTCACATAATCTTGTAACCATTCTTGGCTACCTTATAAATTTCTACCCTCATGGCTACCTTACTTTGTGTAACCATCATAGTTACACTGGGAGTAACCATATGGCCGACCTCCAACATACTCATACCCAATTAATTGGAGGGAAATATAGGTCCCACCATTCATAATAAATAATTCCCAAGAACCAAATCATAATCATACAACATGAATAATTCCATAAAACCATTACTTTGGAATTTCGTAAAATCGAATTTAAAAACAAGATTTTTAAAGAAAAGCCCCTTATAAATATCATACAATTGAATAGATACTTAAAAGAGTGGAAGGATTTTGTATATATACTTAAAATATAAATAATTAAATATTATATAAACATACCCCATCACACAAACAATTTAAAAAGAACATAAATAATGAAGTAGAAGGTTATCCCAAAGAATGGAAATCAGGTTAAGAATTCCCTTACCTCAGGTTTGTATTACTTCCAAATTTTTTAAACCTCATGTATAATGGTTAAAAGAGTGTTATTAATATTTTACAGAAACATATTCATGTTTATAACATCTTATATGAACATTTCCTAACATCTTTTCACCCATAATTGTTAGTATTTTTCCCCTTGCACTGTTTTTGGTTTAATTCTTTACATGATTTCTATGATTGGTTCATGATGGACATTCTTGTCGATTGGAAGTGAAAATACAGAATTGGAATGGAGTATTATATACATATATCTGGTAATATAAATTTTTCCATTCATTATTTTTAATTCTTACATGAGGATGATTCATAAGTTAGAACATTAATGATGTTTGTTTAGATCATTTTAGTGGTTATTTGATAATAACAACCCCATTTTGTCTTATAAATTAGAACGATGAGTAAAAAATATTTCCAGAACCAATGGTGAGTCATAAAACATATATTATAACCTGGTTCAACCATATAAATGGTTTCATGACCAGACATGAAATAATTAATGGAAATTTAAATCACATCGTCCACGATGTCGATAATTCGACACAAACAGACAATGTTTTTATTCTTTAAATAAGTGGGAGAGTAGAAGAATAATGATGATTAATTTTTCATAAACATGATAAAATCCAGAGTACATATGATTTATGGAGATTTTATTCCTCTTGCGTAAGAAGATATGAAGAAATAATAAGTAAAGAACTCAAAATAAAAGAATAATTGTGAAATCGCTTACAAAAAATTGGCAGGCTAATGGCTACGCAACATAGTTTTAGAAAATATTAAAAGCGATGGGACAAGGGTAACCCATCCAAAAATGAATCATAATATATATAATATCATGAATAAGAAGTAAATAAGAACATTGTATGGAAACATGAAAATTATACCACATAAAAGCGAATTTGAAAGGAAAAAAAGAAAGAATTTGAGAATTTTCTTACCTTGTAGAGTAACCCTTAGAACATGCAGGTTGGGACCTTGGGGGCTTGAGGAAACATTTGTAGGACTACTATAAAGGTATGGAGGCCATATCATCATTTAGGGATAATTGGGAATGAATTCAATGAAGGGAAGAGTTGGTATTTATAGGAAAAGTGAGGGATTATTTTAATAATTTTCAAGGGACACCTCATGAGTGGTATTTAAAAAACAATGGGCTTGACCATGGTATTTTCCCATGGTATAAAACACTTGGGACACATCACATATTATTTAACTATACATAAGTCTACCAGATTTATCACATCATTATTATATCATTAATGATGTTATTAATACATCGAAACTAAAAACTGTATTTTTTACGGTTCACAGAAAAATAAACTGTTTCAGAAAAATTCCCAAAATTCTCCCTAACCATTTGTCAAAGTATTGATTTCAAAAATGAAGTCCATTTTTTGAAAATAGTTTTCAAAATATTATTAATTTAATTTTCAATTAAAAGCATACTTAATTCAAAAATTTACAATGCTAATTCTATAACTACTTCTATATCACAATGAAAAAATAACCTAGATGTTATTATCATAAATCCTTGATAAAATAAAATAATAATAAAATTTACTATTTATTAGGGTCATATCACTATTCATATTACTATTCATAAGGGTATGTTACTATTCACCAAAAAAACAAGTTGGTTCTAATATACTTCAAATAACATACAGAACACAAAAGTAGATGACCGTTTCTTGAAATTCAGAACATAGAAGTAGAAAAGTTATGTTTTAAAGGCTAATTAAAAATATATATTTAAAAAAAGTTCCATACATTTTTATTTATTTTTTAAAAAACATGGGGTGTTACACAAACTCTTTCAAGGACTCAGGCTCTTCAAAAAAAAGAACCTAGGTGCATGAAAAATATACAACCCCATCCCTATTCACTAAAACTTGTACTCTTTCAAATGATGAGATGAATGTGAAAACATGAGGGTGATCACCTTTGTGAAGTCTGTGAGATTAACGGTTCTTCTACATGCACAAGCAGCACATATCTGCCTCTTCACAATGCACAGTTAAAGGATAAAACTCTACCACTGGCTCATGATGGTGTGGCCTTCATAAATTACAGTGAGGGTTTGACGAAACCTATTATGTGTTCGAGTTCTAGCTCTTCTTGAAGCTATTTGAGGGTTCATATAACATATGAAAGGCTCGAGGGATCTCTTCTTCATGGAGACTTTAAGACTCATGGTTATCTTCTTTCTCTTCTTGAAGTGATGCGTAGAGAGATTCTCTATTTTTCAAAAACACAAGCTCTCGGGAATGCGGGAGCAGTACCATTCTTCGTCTTGGGATCCTCCTTGTATAGGCGAGGGCAACTCTTATTCCATATTCGAGATCCATGTAATTGGCCATGAATATCATGGATTTGAATACTCGGGATTTCTGCAGTTTTGAAGCACTGAAAACCCATTTGAAGATATGTTGTGATCCTCAGGTTATTTACTTTTCGAATGCAAGCTTCCTCCTGATATTTTTCCTGATTTTTAGATTTTCATTTATCTCATTTGTAAATCAGAAATGAATCGTCCATGAATTTCAGATGCAAGTTAAGTCCTCACAACTCCCTTATCTTCAGCCTCTTTCGAGATATCCATATGCATGCGAGATGCTGATTTTTTACATGGTGTCAATTTAATCACGAGATACTTCTTCGATGGATAAGGATTAGCCATGGTGGTCGGTATTCATATTTGGTGAGAGAAGTGTCGTCGGTAGGTGGCAGTGGCATCGAGAGGTTGAAGATGATGGCGCGGGATGGATTGAATGTCGTAGGAGGATCAGACGGCCCTGGTTCATACTCACATCATGCAGGATAGATGAACAGTTGAAATTTGATCCATCTTCCATAGATTGATTGAACTGTTGAGTGAGATGTGGGATTTAATGGATGGTAGAGATTACATCTGAATTTTTTTAAACTCATCCCATATCTAAATGGTAACACAAGAATTCTATAGTTTATCAATCAACTACTCCCCAGAAACTGGTCAGAATTCTCCTCTCCCCCCTCTAGTGTTGCCTCTCATCGATTCTTTGTGGGTGCAATTTTAGCGCCCAATCTGCCACCTAAAACGCACACCTAGCACCCATTATGCACACCCTGGGGTCTTATACACATCCCCCAAGTACCTCTTGTAGGCTGGATCTTCCGTGGATTTCTCGTGGGTATGTTCGACCCCCTGTGGTCGCGTATGTGCCTCGGGTTGAGGCTGGGTAGCTTGCTCAAGAGTTGGACCAATGTTTTGTAATCCAAAAGAATTAACCTTCTTAGTGAAATGCATGGCCATAGTAAAATATGTTCATGGAGTCCTCAATATCAACAACCCCTTCTTCACCCTTCTTCTTCCTCCTTTCCATTTTGGATTATTAAATCCAAATTACTTTAATCATCCTTAATAGGATGACACTTAAATGTTGTATGACACATGATACAAGTTATTTAAACTTTCAAGATCAGTGCATCAATCATCTAATTTTTCAAAACATGGAGAATTTACCATGTTTGGAATCTAATCCTATGAATCTATAACAATTCTCCAAGCATCCTCACTTAAACCGATCTCCATTAACTTTGGAGTAGCTTCTTCATTTTGACCATTATTGACACCTGTTGACGACAAATACAACTTATACAGAAAGTGGTCCCAACATAAAACACATACTCAAGTAGCTAAAGAGTCTATTTTTGAGTGTATGATGATGAAATTATTGATTGAGATGCATGTTATGGTTATGGAGAGCTAGGATCCAATAATTCCCGTATCAGTTTTCATTTTCTAAACTTTTGAGATTGATCAAGGATAAACAGTGAGAGGATCTAGAGTGTTCGGACTTGAGGTAATGCCATGAAAGAGGGGAGTCATTTTCTGATTGGAGCATAGATAACTATGAGGTAAACTATTTCAACACTCATTTTGTTGTTCCTATAAGTATGTGGGTGGTACTAATGCATGAATTTCATTCCACAAAGAGGGTGGTGAATCTAGGTGTGACCAAAATATACCTTCACTTACATTGATAGTTTTTGTGGCTAGGAATGAAAAAGGAGATAGCTGGGTTTGTGAAATGATACTACACCAATCAATAGGTGGAGGTTGAGCATAAAAAACCTGGTCTCTTACTATAGAAATTTATCATTCTGAAATGGAAGTGGGATGGTGTTATTATGTACTTTTTTGTGGTTCTACTAAGGAGTCCTCGGAATAATGGCTCTATTTGGATATTTGTGGACCAGTTGAAAATGGTATTGAATTTATTTCCCATACAAATGAATGTATTATTTGATCAGTTGAGAGACTTATTTGTTTTGGAGATAGTTCATTATCATGGGGTGCCACAAAATATTTTCTCAGACTGTGACTTTCATTTTACATCGCACTTCTAAAAGGGCTTATAGAATGTTTGATTAACCACACTTCGATCCTCCAAGAGAAGGTGTTTGAGGAGACAAAACCACTTATTAAGACCCTCAAAAGATAAATAAATCAGGTTGAGGATAAATGAAGGGACTAGGGATCTTAAATAGGGGGGGGGGGTTGGAATTTTTAAATAATATTTTTGGGTATTAAAAACCTTCATGCATGGTTTTGTGGGAAAGGTCACACAGTTAATCAAACTGTGCTCCCTAACCATGTGCTCATATAACCTGGGGTGCATGGTTTCTCTTAAGTGGGAAAATATATTTATTAGACATTTGACACACATGAAAATCCACCTATCTAGAATAACATGACTTACAGTTTCTAGACACCGAATTTAGAAAAACTATGTGGCCCCTTCTATTGAACCATAAAATGGTGTAGGATTTACTGGAAAAAACCACACGGTTTTCCATAACTGTACATAGCCTCAAAGGAATCCAAAATTCTCCAAAATTCTCCTACAAATCATTGAAACAATACCCAAAAAATAGAGATAAAACTAGGGTCATGTAATACCAAAACACAATGTAACGATACGTTATAACTTCCCCACTATAAAAACATTCTATCCTCATAAAGCCTATCGGGATGTTTCCATATCAATGAGATGAGGTCACTGCTCTCTCATTAGTGCCTCACACTCCCAAGCCTCATGTGAATTAGAACCATGATGTCGAAGCACATGGACCAAAATTGTTTTCCTCCCACTAAGTACCTTTTTTCTCAAAATCAACAATCATTATTGGATGCTTAGTCCCATATTAATTAGGCTCAACATCAAGATACTCCAAGATAAAGACATGAGATGAGTCAGAAAGATACTTCGGAATATAAAATGTATGGAACATAATATGTATAAATGTTAAATATGGAAGGAGTGTTAAACAGTAATCCACTTTTCCACCTACTCCGAAACCTCAAAGGGTCACACATACCTCAGTGAAATATTTCCATGAATCTTAGGATGTTGATGACCCAAGTGAGGTGAAACTCTCAAGAACACCCTATCACCAACAAAAAAAATCCAATGGTCATAAAAAAATTCATTATATTATTTATATCATCTCTATATCATTATTATTCTTTGATTAATCAAATGAATCTTTTTTCATCTCTTAGACTGAGCCTTTTCTAACCAAAGAAACATAACCAATCTCCGACCAACAAAACCGAGATTTAGATGGGTGACCATACAAGGCCTTAAAATAAGGTATAATAATTGAAGAATGATATATGTTGTTATAGAAAAAATCAACCAGTTCTAAGTGGATATCCTAGTCTCCACCAAAATTGATGACGCAACCATGAAGAAATCATCCAATATATTTATAGCCTATTTTTTTCCATTTGTATGCGGATGATATATTGTGATCAAGACCACCTGAGATCCCGTTAGCTTCTAGAGGCATCTCCAAAAATTAAAAGTAAAATGGTGATCTCTATTAGAAACTATCACCAATGGAAATCCATGTAGCCTAAAAACCTTATGTGCATATAGGCTTTCTAAGTCCTTAACATAGGTTGTATCATGAATTTGTATACAGTGAGCCGATTTGGAAATCCAATAAATCAAAACTCATATTGTGTTCTTCTTTCAATGGGTGTGAGGAAAACAAACCATAAAGTCCATAGAAATTTCATCCCACTTTTGATTCATCACTAGATGTGGTTGGAGCAAACCCAAAGGTTTTTGGAGTTCATACATGACTTATTAGAAAGTATAACAATGAGAAAAAAAATCTGAATTGTCTCATCTCATGCCTAGATAGAAAAATCACTATCGAATATCATAGAAAATATTCATGGTACCTGATTTCACTATCCACAATGAGTTATGGAAATCCCCCATCACAAATTCTCTCACTGTAAAAGGTACAATGTACTAGTTCTAGAATCATAGGATAACCTTAGAAGAGGATGAAACTTTTCTAGTGATCTCCCCGCCATATAAAGAGTCCATAACACCATATAACATACCATAATGTTTTTTCTCCTGAATAATGATCTCCAGAAGAGTGGATTTCAACTAAAAACTTTCCAAGACAACCTCGTTCCATGCTTCTCAGACTCCTATATAAAACTTTTCAAAGAGGGCCATCAAATACCACTCTTCTAATGATTATTTCAAGACATGGATCGAATGTTTCCTACTAAAATCATCAATGATGACATTCATCTTTCCTAGGGTATAATCAATGTCAAAAACCAATGAATGAAGGTAACCCACCCAATGAATCAAATAGATATTAAAATATTTTTTTGAGAAGATGTAACTCAGGATTTTGTAGTAAGAATAGATGGTAAACCTTTCTCTAAAAAGGTAATTTCACCATCCTTAAAGAGAATGTATCATTATTGCGAGTTAGAGATCATATATCAGATAATTGTTTTCATTTATCCTAATCTATCCAAATTGATAGGTGAAGACATGATCACCATACATAAGAACAAATCCCAAACCCAAACATAATGTATCATAAAATAACATATATCCTTTCCCGACCTCTGTAGGAGTCAACAATGGTGTATAAGTCCAAATATATTTCAACACAATAAAAGAACTCTAAAATATATCACCCCAAAAATAATTTCGCTCCATTATAAGTTGTATAATTAATTAGAGAATCCAAATATGAGAAATATTTTAAAAACAAGAGACAATACCCCTACTATACCAAAGAATATATGAATATAAAAAACATTTCATGTTTTCTCCCATGTCATAATGGCTTTCACCTTCTCAGGAGCAACTAAAATACCATGTTTGGAAACCACATGTCCCATGAACATCACTTCCCAAATCTAGAATTCACATTTCTATAGATTTCCATAAAGTTTGTGATTTCTCAAAATTTCCTGAACATCTCTCTAATAACGCACACGATCCTCATAAAACATAGAGTAAACTAGAACTTCATACACAAAGAATACCATGAACATATCAAGATGCCCATGGAATATTATATTCGTCAAAGCCATATAGTCTATAATAACATTGTTTATACAAAATTTCATGATGAGATACTCATAATTGAAGCAACCTGGGGTGCAGTAGAAGTATGAAATAGATGCAATTTAAGAAAAATTATTTTCATTCATGTTAAAAACATAGAGTCCACTTGAATCCTTACCCATATTTCTAAAATTATTTCATGTAATTCAATTTAAGCATGAAAAATAAAACTAAACAAAATCTAAAACAACACCTCATTCATTTATAGTTGTTGGTTTGATTTTCTCACCATCGATCTGCCATGGCTGTAAGATGAAAAAATAGAATCCTTCTAGATAATACACACATGATCCACAATTTCAAGATCATCAGTATACATTTTTTTAGTGCTAACACATGAAATCAAATAGAATTTAGACATCCAATCAATCACCTGAATAATGCGGACTAAATCAAGAAAGCAAGATCTATCAAACTTTTTCTTCCTTTAGTATCTCTCTCTCTCTCTATGAACTTAATAGGAGAGGATAAGAGAGATAATCTCTATAAATTCATGAAAATTGTGTAACTTTTAATTAAATGGGGTAAAATGATATTTTATACTTAATTTATACTTTCCAAAATTTCACTTTGGTCTCTATAAAGTAATAACCTTCATTTTAGACCATTTAATATATACATGACTTAATAAACTTGTCATAAATGTCAAAAATATTTTACCACTCACTTTTAATACTATAAAATGTTACATGATAAAATAAGAACCATTAACACTACCCACAAATAACATAATAAATCTTGAACATCCAATGTTCATTCAAAAAATTATATCTATATCGTATTTTATTTTATTATCAAACAACTTTTAAATAGCTTGGGAAATAAATTCAGTGATAGTTATTCAAAACATGAAAAATATAATTGAATTAGTTTTAATTATGATCAGTTAAACTCAGACGTTCACCAGCCCCTGCACATGGGGCTCACTTCGTTCTAAACACTTATTCATTAGAATAAATAGAACTTGTGGATACACTTAGTGTGTGATCCTCTAGCTCCTTATCTTAATAGCAGTGATTCCAACCCATAGACCAAGAGTGAAGTCTAAAAAACATTATGGACCCTAAGTAGATATAGAATGTCATAGCTACAACTTCCTCCTATGAACACTAACTGTGTAATATAATCTATTTTCCTGGAGATATCTTATAAATAGGATGCACACTTGTGTCATTGTCCTTTTCATGATTTATATATTTCATGGACTTACTATATGGAGATACAATATCTTACCATGGACATGTATTTGTGAAGGTACTACAATCTTGGTCAACTTAGGCCCATGAAATATCCCTTCCTTAATTCAGAAGAGACAAAATCTATCTTGATCTTTCAACCAATTCCATTCCACCAATGATGAACTCAACAAAAACAACCTCACCATGGCTTCATTATCATGGATTTTTCCTTGAATCAATGTACATGATCAAATGGAACACACTGATAATGATCTCAAGTCAAGATACCAATACACATGTTTGTAGATAGGAAGAACCAATGACACCTGAAACATTTGGTATTCCTATTGGTGGGTCTGTCCTCATGATCTCACAACTATAGATCACCAAATATGATCATCATGAGAAGAAGTCTCAATGATTATGAACCCCCAGTACCTAATAGTATAACATCATATGTGTCATTTCAGTATGATGTACCTAGACCATAGGACATATAAATTTAATATTACTATCATAGTATCTTGAAGTTCTCATTATAGCTAGGAACTACTATAAAATTTTGGTATGACACATAATCTAAGGTGATTACCATGCAAATAGTGGACACAGAAATATCAACACTATTATGGTAAAAATTAAGAATACACATGTATATATCAAATCGTATACATGTAATGGTAATCAAAAGTAATAATCAAGTTGGGTCTAGGGCACCCACAATTACAACACTCCCACTTGCACTAGATACAAATTTCTAACCATCCTTGTTAGGTCTCACATGATCTAGATAATGTTTTTTCAAAGATATAGATTTAGTCATGGGTCTTCCATGTTTCCACTACCTGGCTATTCTTTTATGTGCGACCTCATCCCCTTGAGTAAACTCATCCGAAGATGTAATCCCTAAGTATATAACTTTTTTACACTGTCTAAACATGAAATTTTGTCTAGTAAGAGTATAATAATTTACATTATGAGAATAAATTACTTACTATGTGTGATTCTGATAACTAGAACAAAATGATGTGTATTTAACACTACTTAGATGCATAAGAAACTACAAGGAACCTGGTATTTGTAGATATGGATACCACCATATTGAATTAACTTGTCTTTCTAATTACATTATACTAACTATGATATTAAATCAAACTAATCTAGGGATGACTATTTTTTGTCCCCCCAAATCTATTATTTATTTCCCTCTGCATTCTAGGTACACATCCTTTGTACTTGTTCAAGTGAATTTAGACAATCCTGACTATATCCCATGCATTTATTTTGTTTACAAATGATATCTTCCTATAATAAAGAATATTGGAAATATCAATTCTTCTATATATCATGGAAATTTTGATTGATCCATCGCTAAAGCACATGGAATTCAAATCACCGCATTAATCCCTTCTTATGTCCGGGGAGGTCTACATGGAGAGATATATGCCCTGTGACACTGGTAACAATTTTCTCTCAAATTGTTCCATCTTTTATTTTTAATACTATGTCATTATATGTATGATTGAGTAGGTCTAAGAAAACATTAGATCTACCTCAGTAAATCTCATTACATAAAACTCTTTTTGTTACTTTAAGTCAGTCTCTGAAGAGTTATTTTTATTATGGTCTTAAATAACTATAATACCGATAGTTAGTTTCCATAAGTTAACAAACATATTTTACTTGGAAAAAAATGCTTATCCCACTAAACACTAGTAGAAACAAGAAAAATATTCATTCCAAATGACTATTATAGGATCTAGTTGCTTACATTAATCCTGTATAGGATTTTAGTAACTTTTACCCTTATTGGAATTCTCAAATTTCAACTTCCTTTTATGGTTGCATCCTATAGACATATACCATGATTGGTGTTCTTGACAACCAATTCTAAATTAAATGATCATAGAAATTATCTATGTCTTTTAAAATTATAATGGATTTAGGCATAATGACTTGGTATTACCAATAGAGCCTTGTTGGCACCACATTAATACCATCCTTGTGTAGTCTCATTTGAATACCCACTGAAGTATTCAAACTAGTATGCCTTTTATACTATGATACGTGGAATCCATTATTGAATTTTAATTGGTCTTGTCAATCTTTTCTAATTTCAATACATTGCTTGATCATAGGGATCATTATTCTCAATGAATAATGTATAACAGACCATGGGGAATATAAAACTATCACCATGGTTTTATACATCCTACGTAGTATGTGTCTCTGGAACATTCGTCATCCACCCCATAGGTGGAAGTTATTCCTATGCCACTACTTGTGCTTCTCTAGCATTGACTCAATCAAAGTAAATATTTCTCCCAATATCTCAAATAGTGATGTGAACCCTTATATATATATAGTTTATAACTTGACTATATATTTTCTATCATATGTATTTAGTTAATATCCTTAGAAAACTTTATGACGATTACTATAAATACACACTGTTTTTTTGTTAAATAAAATCTTGTTTATATCTCAACAAAATCATTGCATCTAAAAACATGTTCTTATGACATAATAGATTTCCAACATGATATAACTCATATGATATCCAACTGTCATGATAGTTTACATTTGGTTATGGGATAACATTTTTATTTTCAAATCATGTCTTTAAAATTTGACGTTTCTTCAAGTAATGAGTTTTAATATTGACGCTCCATTTACTTACATCATGACTCTAATGTGTATAAATAAATTTGCATTTAGGAATTTATCCATGATACATTTTATTGACCAATTTTAATATTTAAGAATCATTATCAATACTCCTTGTTATCATCATAGATTTGATATGTATAAGGTAATGTTCATTTAATAACAACTCAACGCTGCATTATATTGATCGATGAATGATTGGTCAAGATATTCTTCAGAAGACTAGCCCAAATCCTCTCATATCTTCATACCATGCATATTTCATACTTCATTTTCATACTCCTTAAACACTTAAAGGAATATTATGATGTATACTTACCAATATCTTACCCTTGGAATAGTTCGCGCTCTCTAGATGAACTAGTTCCAAAATCATTGTGGATGAACATTATTTATAATGGTTTATTTCTCCAAAACTAAGTTCATTGGTATTTTCAAAGTACCTAAGGTATTTAAATATGAAGATTCTAAAATTGTACTGGTTATATATTTTAAAAATATTTAGTTTTTTTGAAAATGTATTTTCTTTCCACAACTAGGTATATTAGTCTTACATTTTATATTCATCATGTATTTTCAACGATTCATGTATCATTGAGCTATAAAATGAGTATTCAATGCCAAAAACAACATTCATTCCAAAACTAGAACAATGTCTCTTGTTTCAAATGTAAACTTGAGATTAATGTTTTTAGTGATACTCCAAATGTTCAACTAGAATCAATAAACATGATAATATATAAGTTGTGTACTTCTCAATGCTGATTTTGGAACCACATTTTCTTAGCTTCTTAGATAACACACCTTAATTATCATAACTTTTCTTTACATACATGATTATTGTAGATAAATAAAGATATGTTATAATAATATTGTATTTAATACCCAATAAGTAAAAAAAATAGTATGTATATTTGATACATGTTCCTAAAGAAGAATAAGTGACTACTTTCTTCTGTAATTCTGTTCATCGCATTTAAACTTCCACAGATAGATGTCATAATATTAAATGAAAATTATTTCATGTTCAATTCCTCTTTCTTTAAAGGAATTTTCAAAGGTTCATTTGACTTCATGCTTTTCATTGGCCTTTTCTCCTGGTCTTTCATCTTCTTCACCATAAGAACTAAAAATTGAACTCTCTTAAAGTTATTATTTCTTGTAAAACCTTACCTTTAAGGTAAAAAATATTTTTCAAAATACTATTCATTTTTTAATCATAAAATAAATTGGAGAAAATGGGTAAAAATTATACTAGAATAGGATGTATTGAAAGATCCTAATCTGACTTTCAATTTACACAGATCTAGTGTAATCATTACCTATTCATATCTATGCTTCTCTTTCTCCTTACAAACATCTCTAAGATGATAAAACTTGTAATATCATCCATATCATGATGTTGTATCAACAAGTTAAATCATAAGATGATGGTATCATTATGAATTAACCATTATATGAACCATAAATGAGTCTAATTTAAGCATTTTTACACCCTTGCTTCCTGAGGTAACTTAATAAGTATTGGGGATACCAACACCTTGAATTTATGATATTTTAGTACTTTATGCAAGAACTTATACAAATCATAGATATTCATTCTAGATAAGACATTTACATTGTATATTATTTATCATAGTGTACTTTTGGTATTTATTTCCATTTTCTACTAAATAAAATCTAGTATATTGTAATTTTAACATGATTTCTAGTAGACACTTTCAAATTATTAATTTTAAATTTCTCCCACTATTTTATCTAATTATAGGAACCATTTATGCTAGAATTAGAAAACACTATCGTTTGATTATTCAAGTTGAAATGATCCTTGAGAACCCTCCTCATTGTCTACAAGATTTTTCAACACCATTACCCATGGAGTCCGAGGTAGGAACTAACCTAGACAACCTCATTAACTCAGGGCTCCTTGATCTATTTAGTAGAGTCGCATCTCCTGAAAAGAATTAATTTTCATTTTTCAACTCATTTCCTCTAGTGTTACAACAATATATCTTTGGTTATCCCATTGCTACAAAATTTAGTTAAGTCGACCCACCACTCTCATAATAACTCTCATGTAGTATGAGGCACTATCAACTTTAGCAGACCGAGCACTCCGTACAGCTAATTTTTCTCAAATTCGAGTGATGGAATGAATTTAAGGACATAATATTTTCTTTGATGGGTTTGGAAACTTAATATTGGATAATGTAATCCTTCTCTATTTAACACTCTTTTTTACATGTGATTATGCTCACAAATAAACCATGATTTTAAATATAAAACATTTAACACACATGTTCATTTTATATTTGCATCAATTTTTATTATTATACTATGTGATCTCACATAATAAATACACATTCAAAAAATAATAAACCATCCATATGATATAATAAATAAATAATGACATGGTCATGAGCTGTTAAAAATTGGTTAATCTATCAAGATAATAATGTATTAACCAAGACCCTAGGGGAATTCCTTAAATAAATACCTTACTTGAATTTTAATACCCACAACTCTCATGCATTCAATGTGTTTGGTCTATGATTGCTCTAAACTTGAACTGTGTAACCACAAACTCCTTTGATCTTTACAATGTATACTCACACATAGGTGAGGGGAACAAGGGATGAAAATTTACATTTTACAGCACTTAAATGTTGACATGTAGGCCCTTATAAAAATTATAGATAGAGGGATGATGTAAATATCATCAGAATAAAATAATTATTACATTTTATAAAACATAAACTCAATAATTAAATTAAATAAAAATAAACCAAACATTCAGGGTTCAGTCTTGGATCATGATCAATCAACATTATAGTATATTTCATAAGTAAAAATTAAATTTTCTAAAATTCAACTCAATATTCTATTTAATTCATTAACTTTCTTTAAAATAATTTTAATTAATTATAAATACATCCCATAGCACCCAAAATAATTTTATTAATTCCCAAAAAATTAAATTAAATTTATTAAATTTCCATAATTTTTCTGGTCTATGTGGACCTAAAGAAGATCCTGTAAAATTAATTTTGGACTAGTGACGAGTAAAATTGGTCAGGATTGTTGGACCCAAACCAAATTGGTCTAGCCCGATATGGGGTATCCATTTAGATGACATATATATATATAATATAAAATAATAATAAGTTTACAAGGGAAGATTTTTCAATTTTATATATTTATTTTAATCAGCCTTCCATGGGAAGATTTTGATAAACTCTTAAGGCAATCTTTATGCATTTAATTAGACAAGATTACAAGAGAAGGTTTATCTTTTTAAATAAACAAGCTTTAAAGGGAAGCTAAAAATAGCTTCCATAAGAAGCTTTATACATTTAATTAAAGAAGATTTCATGAGAATATTTAAACTGATTCCATAGGAAGCTTTGTACATTTAATTAAAAAAGCTTCCAAGAGAATATTTAAACTAGCTTCCATGGGAATATTTATCCTTTGAATTAAACAAACTTTCAAGGGAATCTAAAAAATGGCTTCCAATAGAGTCTTTATTTTTTTAATTAAACAAGTTTCTATGAGAAGCTTTAAACAAGAATCCAAGTGAAACTTTATCTGTTTAATTAAACAAGATTCCATGGAAAACTTTTATTTCTAAAGAATTACCCCAACTAACTTCCAATATATTCGGTTACCAAAAAACGCTCTTACATCATGCTCTATAAAAATATCTGTCAAAACGGTAGCCATTAAAATGAATCAAAAATTAAACCATTAATTTTCATAGCAACCCTCATAAAAAACCTATCGATCTTCAATCATCCATTTCTTAATGATACGAACTCAGAACAATGTGTCGTAAGTTATGTTTGGACCATATCAAAAAAACTTATTTTAGAATCATAGAAATTTAAATTTTAATTTCAATTCTTTTGACTTAATTAATTTTTTGTTTCCTCTGATGATAATTGAATGATTTTGGGGCATGTCGGAAGCATGAAAGAGACACAAATTAAAATTTTATGTTTTGATAAATGATAAAAACATAGAATCCACTTAAAATATTGCCCATATTTCTAAAAGGATCATGCGTAATTAATTTTAAGCATGAAATATAATACTAAATGAACTTTTAAAATGTACCTCATTTGTTTACAATTTCATGTTTGTTTCGCTCACCATCAATGTGTTGTTGGCATAAGAATCCAATCTAAACACCGTCTAGATTATCCACATGTTCTCTATAGTTACAATATTGTTACTCAATGTTTCCAATGTGCTATAATGGGAAATATAATATCTTAATGATGTCCCTTTAATAGCATGAAGAACATGAACTCGATTGAGAAAGTAAGATCGATCCGACTTTGTTCTTCCTTCAGTATCTCTCTCTAAGAACTTGAGAGGAGTGGATAAGAGAGATTCTCTCTCTAAATTTGTAAAAATTGTGGATCTTTTAATTCCAGATTCTAAAATGATCTTTTATACATAGGTTATACATTTCAAAATTCCACTTTGGTCCTTAGAAAGTAATAACCTTCGTTTTAGGCATTTTCAAAAATATATGAATTAATAAACTTGTCATAAATGTTACAAATATTTTATCACTCACTTGTAATAATATCAAATATAATGTGATAAAATATAAATCATTATCTTTCCTATAATCTTTAAAAAAATTTAACAAACCTTGAACATCCAATGTTCATTCGATAAATTATATTTTTATCATAATCACATTTATGATCATACAACTTATAAATACCTTGAGAAATAAATTCAATCCTAATTACTATAAACATGAATAATATAACTGAATTAGTTTTAACATCAATTTTCTAAATGAGTACGTTCACTGGCCCACACACATGGGATCCACTTTATCCTAACATAATTTTCATTAGAATAGGGGGAACTTGTGGATACACTTAGTGTGTGGCCCTCTAGGTCCTTATCTCAATAGTAGTGAGACCAACCCATAGTCCAAGAGTAGATTCTAGCAACCCATCATATCCCCTAAGGTGATAAGAAATGTCATAGCTAGGACTTCCTCCTGCAAACACTAACTACGTAATATAATCTATTTGTCTGTAGATATCTCATAAAGTAGGATTCACACCTGTGTCATCATCCTTTTGTTACTTTATATATTACACAATTTTATTAGATGTACTTAACTTGTTGAACCATGGACATGGATTTATGAGGGTAATCATGGTCAACCAGGGCCCATGAGATATCTCTTCCTTAAATTGAAAGTGACAAAATCTATCTCGATCATTCAACCAATGACATACCATGAATGATGCACCAAACATAAACTACCTCTTCGTGACTTCATTATCATGGTTTTCACCTTGAATCAAAGTACAAGATCAAATTTCACACACTAAAAATGATCTCATGTCCGGAGACTAATACACATGTTCTTAGATAGAAATAACCAATGACACATGAAACATGTGGTGTTCCTATTGGTGGTTCTGTCCTCATGATCTCACCATTAAGGATCACCAAGTGTGAACTTCATGGGAAGAAGCTTAAATTATTATGAGCCCCCAAAACCTGATAGTCTAACATAATATGTGTCTTGTCAGTATGATGTATCTAGACCATAGTACATATATATTTAAGATTATTTTTATAGTATCTTGAGGTTTTATAGATAGGAACTGCTATATCCTTTAGATAAGATATATAATCTAATAAAATTACCATGTAAATAGTAGATACATAAATATCAGAACTATAATGGTAAAAATTAAGAGTACGCATGTATATATTAAACTATATACATGTAATGGTAATAAAAATTATTGTTCAATTTGGGTCTAGGGAACCCACTTTTACAACAACAATAGCCACAGCTTCTCAGGAATGTGGTTTTCTGAATGTCAGATTCTATTGTTCTCAACTATTGATAACTAGATTAGAGATAAATCTTTGAAAACCACTTCACCCCTATCAACTAGCCAAATAGATCATCTATCTAAGGTAATAGATAATTGTTCTTTACCATAACATGGTTGATTTTCTAGTAATCCACACATAGAAAATGTTTTCCAAAAGCTTTATTTTCAAAGAGTACTAGTTCTTCCAAAGGTGACACACTTGAGAGTATAATGACTTTCTATAACAAAACATACAACCATGTCTTCAACTATTTCAGTTTTTTTGATGCCATATGGTAAGAAGGAATAGATACCAGTTGATTATCAGGTACTAAATCAATAGAAAAATTGACCACTCTTATCGGTGTAAAACTAGATAAATCGTAAGGAAGATTTCATGAAACATAAGGATGAATAGATAGATATCATCAATATAAAATTCCCAATATAAGTAGAAAATAAAATGATGGTATTACCCAGCCTAACTTTGGAAAAGAATATCTGGATGTACTCGATATCAAGTCCCATTATCCCTTAAATATATGTCCCACCCCATCAAGCATGGTAAAAAAGACCTGCTGAAGATAACAGCCAATCTTGGCCTGATAATACATCATCTAATCCATCCCAAGAATAAATCCAGGAGATTACATATGGGGGACAAGAAATTCTAGGTAATTCAAATCTATGATAAAGGGAAAACACAATCAGGACACTGAAGACCATGTTCTCTCTTCATTCTAATTTGAGTAGTAATATCCATAACATAAGATAAAAGATATATAGGAAGGGTTAAATGTCAAAAACATGGGCTGATATGAACAAGTTAAGATATAATGATATCAAATATAGAAATCATTAAGGATAAAACTATAGTGACAGTATATAACAAAGTCACTAGACTCGTTTCAACTTCCTCTAGAGACTTATTCACTATGAGAAGAAGCATCATTATGTATTCATGTAGCTAGAAACCCTTTTTTCTTGAAGCATATAATTTCACTATAGTACTTTTAGGTTTTAATGATCACATAACACTACATAGGGAGGAAATTATATAATATAATTTTTAGAAGTGTCATGAGGATTCATAGGAACTAAAGATCTTAGGCACCTTAGTACAAACCCATTTTGAATTCCCTATCCTTCCATACTAGAAGAAAGTCCAAGGACCTCAAACAGAAATTGAAAGAGGACTAGAATAACCCTGTTATCAAGATTCACCATGAGACTCATCAAAAAACCTATTTCCTTCAACCGAAATTACCGAACTATCACTGGGAATTAAAGGAACTCCCATCAACCCTGACCTACCAACTAGGTCCATCTCAGTCATCAATACTATATCTATCACATCAGTATAAGAAGTCGACTTTAACATGAAAACCTTAGATTAAATATCATATATAACTCCCATATTATATATTCATTCCTTCAACATCTCATTAGTAACAATTTAATGAGTAAATTGTACTAGCTTATTAAATTAGTTCTCATATTGAGTCACAGTCTTGTAAATTGGTGGATACTAATAAAATCCATTGAATTATCTAAAAACATGTAATATGGATATAAATAATCAATAATAATTAATTTTAATTCCTTACAATATAAAAATTTGTGATTCTTCACTTTTACCATCGAATACCACCACCTTCTTTTGGTCCCCTTAATCTTGAAGGTAGTATATTCGCTTTAATTGAGTAAAATGTTTATAAGAACTCAAAAATATTCTCAATACATTTAACCAATCCTCAAATTCTATAGGATCATTATATAATTGGAAATATAGTTCCTTATGGTGAATAAACTCTTTTACACAATCTCTAGATTCTTCCCTTTGAGATTCCAGGACTGGATCTTGGATAGGAACTGGTGTGGTTGCCTATCCCAGAGCATGGAAGTCAAATACCACTATACCAACGAGATTAGGTTCAACTATAGGGTTCACCTACCATGTATCATTGGTAGCTCCACCCTCATGTTGGTTCAAATGCCTTCTCATATGCGTGATTCTACACACCATCAGTAAAAAACAACAAAACATTATCAAGGATACTCATATCAACACATCAAACAGAAGCAACAAGAATTTCCATTCCATAAAATAAGATTTAAATATTTTTACTTCAACACAAGAAAATTGAAATAAGGGAAAGGAATATAATTAAATCATATTTTTCATCATGATTCCTTTCCAAAAACACCCATTGTATCCTAAGGCTCATTATGAGGAGAGCTAGATAGAAACTTGATCGCAGATAACTATTAAGTTCTAAAAAGACATTCGAAATTGTATATTGACATCAAGGAAAGATTCTCAACCAGAGCATTTAAAACTAATTTTTAATGAACTTTCCTATATACCCTAGAACCTTGATACCCAAGCTTACCCAAACATGGCCTGAAGGGAATTACCGATCCGCACGAGTTGGTGACTACCACATGTATTCATACAAGAGTCAATAAGGAATGATTTTTTTCCAAAAATAGTGGAAGATAAACTGGATACAATTTACTATTCTTAGCACTCCAAAGGGATAAAGTACCAATATCAACAATTATAAAAAACCTAATTCAGTACATCATCAAAGAACTCAACATAATAAAAGATAAATCTCAAACATCCCATGAAAAGAGTGGATAAAATCTCCATGGGTCACTTCCATCACTTCAATCCCAAAGGGTTAAGAACATCCACCTCCTTAAAGAGTTATTTTCCCTTTTCTCATATTTGGTATAAGAAAATCTATAAACCCATTAAGTAAAAGGTAGGATGGGAGTTAAAAAAACTAGTAGTGTCTCACCAAGTATTCCATAATAGATTCCACAATAATAATCCCATCATACTTTCAATTTTAATAAAACAAGTCAGGGAAATACATTTTCATATTTAAAATGAAACATTATTTCATTTAAAAAGAAGTAAAACATTTCAAAAATGGATTAAATATACATTTTATATAAAATAATTTATATAAATCATTTCACATGAGTAAAGAAGTTCTATAGTCAGTGGAATATATAATCAAAACATACACAACAAGAAATATGGTTATATTTCTTATAGTACATTAGTTTCTGGATATAGGGTCCTCACACTTCTCAAATTAGTGATCACAGCTAAACATCTGTGTACACATCCCTCAGGATCAGAACAAATAGGACTCATCGGTATCCCATTGGGGTAATCATCATGAATTAGGTTTTTTTAGTGTTTTCATTATCAATACTTTTCTAGGGGATAAATATTATAGAGTTATTATCCCAAATAACCCACTAACTATCTAGGATCATATTTTCTCAGTAAATATATAAATAATGGGAAAATCATATGATTTAAAATCAAAAAACTTTTCAATTGAACTGCCCAATTTTCAGTTTCAATATGCCAAATCAATTTCAAAACAAAACATTGGTTATTTAATCATTTCATTCCTTTTAAATATAAAACTAAACAAGGGTTTTCATCATTTAAATTGAATCTATTTTATCAAAAAATATCAAATCATTTAATTAGTTCTATCAATTTCAAAATTCATCCCACAATTTTTATTCCATTGGAATTGGCTGTTTTCCCCAAAAATCATGACATTTAAAATTATAATTTCAAATCATATAAAATTTCTGTTTTATAAATCATTTCAAGTTTATTTCAAAATAAATCAACAAATTAAAGGTTTCAATTATATGTAAAATCTCAAATGAATCCACATATATTTAATCAAAGATCAATAATTGACACCTACAATGCGATATGGTAATGAACAATGAAAGAGTCAAAGATCAATAATTGAAACCTAGAATCATGATCTAGTTCAATATTGTTTAGATCAATCAATTATTTTATGATCAATAAAACACTAAGGGGGATTGAAATAGGTATCGGAGGAAACCATATGAGATAAGGTCCACTTACTCATAAGAGATTAAATGTGATCAACCACACTTCTATCCTCTAAGATAATGGGTTTTTTAATACAAAAACACTTCTTAAGATCGTACAAATACAAGGAAATAATTTTAGGGGTGAATGAAGTAATTTTGGAAATTAAAATGGGGGTTTGGGATTTTTAAATAATATTTTGGGCCATTAAGACCCCATGTGAATGGTTTTCTAGACAAGGACGCTTGGTTATTCAAATTGTGCACCCTAACCATTCACCCCTACTATCTTGGGTGAACGTTTTCTCCTTGGTGGGAACATGGTTTGATTAACCATTCACCAACCATGAAGAGTCCCTTGGTCTATTACATCACAGTATGTGGGGGCTACCTACACAGTTTGGATAAACTGTGCACCCAACTTTAGGGGACCATAAAAGTGTGCATGTTCTGTTGTTCCAAACATAATAGTTTTCCCTAATCATGTTTGAACCTTTAACATCCCCAAGTTCCTCTAAACTTATCCAAATTTCTCCTGAAACTCCATGAATAAAATATCCAACCAAAAGGAGATGAAACTAGTGTCAATGAATACCTAAAAACATGTTAATGGGATGTTATATAGACATAAAGATAGAATCACCCAAAAGCATTACTAGAAAAGACTTACCCTAAAAATCTAATTAAATTAAAATCCATCAAAAAGTAAATCACCCAAAACAAAAAACCATCCCATGAAAAAAGTATCCATTAACTCCCATATAACTAGGCGAGGTTCTTCTAAAACACTAATGACAACATTCACACTTGATTCTTTAGGATTTTTCATATATTTTAGGATTCCATAAACTTTATCTAACTAACAAATTAACCCAAGAAAACATTGATCACTAGGAAAGGAGGGAAGACATCGATTCATTAAATCCTTGATGTAGACCAAGAGTAAGTAATATTTTTTCTCCACCACTCCATTCTGAGTCTGGGTAGATTCACTGACTAAATAAAATACACCTACACAAGATCAAAAAGCAATATAAGGATTATCATTAGAGATAGACTTTAAATCCCATTTTAATCAAATTTATAGAAGGAATAATTTTAAATTATATGAACATAAAAACTATTCATTCATGTTTCACAAAAAAATTAAAGGTTCTAATATAAACCAAAAGAAAAGACGAAATAAACACTCATTAAGGGAAAAAAAAATTTGAAACACACTTTAAAAAGTACATTTTATAAACCAAAACCCTATAAAAATAGGTTTTAATTAACCTTCATTGAAATAAATTCTTTTAAAAAATTGGACAACTATTTCAATTAATTTCAAAAACCTAATGAAATCATTTCATAACTTTTTTACAGGTTCAAAGTATAGTTACTTGATAATATTTTTTGAAAAACAAAATTGCTACAATCATTAATCTTCATAAAACATGGTAGCTATTTAGGTATTTTCATTTCACTTAGAAAAATGATCAAAATAATTTTTATAAGACCAAGATCCTTTAAAAAAATTCCTATACTTCAATTTAAAATCATCAACTTTACAGACCCATATAAAATAAATTATTACCTTTATTCCATCTATAAAAATTATTTTGGAAACCCATGTTTCATAGAATCCCTCCTTTCCTCTCAAAAATCCTTTAAAATATCTTTAATAAGTAAGTATAGAATAATAAAACCCTTGAACACATTCTAATAACATAAAAAATTTACAAAATGCCTCTCTAATCAAACCTCAAAAATTTAATATCACATAAGAAGAAATTAAAAATTGAGAGATCGAAAATAAAAAATCTAAGAGGGATGTAGAGTTGTGCATAGTTTTATCACCCAGTTTGGTGGGACATGTACCAACCATACAATAGGCTTTGTGTAGTCCTCAGAACCATTTTTATGAGCCCCACATGGTTTACAAGACCATGTAGGATCACTGTACATACCTATTTCTCCATCCACCTTCACCCAAAAATTCAAAGAGTCTCTAAATGAATGTATAATTTATCCTTAAGAGTCAACCACCATCAATTAAAAATAGAATTTGTCACAAAAGTTTTTTAAAATAAGGAACATAATTAATATAAAAATCTCAACAACCCATGGAAACTCAAGCAACATCATGAAAATTTGAAATCAAGAACCTACTCAAGATTTACCTCCTAAGTCCCAAACCTAGTATTTTACTTTATAAAAATACACATCCCCAAATAACATGATAAAAATATCAATAATAGATACCCCTAAAAGAACCTAAGATCTGATACCATTTTTAATAAACTATCCTTAGTTGACTCAACACATCACTTGAACCAGATCACTACTAGGGTTGAAGGGAGTGCCTAATCCCCATAGTCTCAAAACTAAATCCTAAGCATCAAATGACAAACTCTTGGAAATGATTTAACCCCTGAATAATAAATAAATAATAATTAGAAAAATTCTAATATTACAAAATGTATCATATAGGAATTGGACTATCATGTAATGAAATATACAAAACAATATAAATAAAGAAAAAAATAAGTTATAATCATTACATAACATTCATCCCATTTATATAAACATGAAACACAAGAAAATATCAATACAATAAAAAGGATCAAAATATGAAATAACTAGAATAAAAATAAATACTCATATCATAAATATATAATAAATAGTATATGCAACATAAGTAAAATAAAAGAGAATAATATAAATATAAATACAATAGGCCAGAGTGGTCAATCCAAAACATCTCAAAATAAAAAAAAGAAGCATAAACCATAAAAAAAACTCCAGGTGAAAAATAACCAATAACCACATCTTAATACCATATCCCATGGAACAGCTATCTAGAAAGTGATTAAGGACAAGAGATATACTCTTGAAAGTAACCATAAGTTCTACATACACAAATAGGTGCATGAATGTTGTTAGTTAAACATTCCTAGTAAGATCTCACCAGGGAGAATATAAAATTACTTAAAATTTTAATTTTAAAATGATTAATGGAAATTATATTTAAAAAATAATATTTTGTATGTATGTGAACCAAATAAAATAAGTAATTTTCCCTTCCTTTTATAATACCTTATCAAGAATGATTTCCTATAGTGTCCTAATATTTTAGGATATACTTTTCTTTAAATAAAATATAAGCATTCAGTACCTTTCAATACATGAATCCTAGAGTGTATATGAGTTTTAATATAGTAAATAGTTATAATCTATCTGTTAAGTTGGTAGTTATAATTAATAATAACCACATTATGAATAAAATATGTAAAATATTTTAATTAATAAAAATATATTAATTAATGAATAATAAATATTTTCTCAATTTTCAGTAAAATAATTTAATAATTTAAAAATGTGTTTTGTAAAAAAAATTATGAAATTATAATTAGTAATTCAATATTATCTTATAGTGATTTTTTTTATTTTTCTTAAAATATTTATTTTTTAGTGAATAGTGAAAAATAAAGTTTTTATAAAAACTATCATTTATTTTCAACTAAAATTCACAGTATGTTTTAAATTTGATTTTAACTTAACATAATTCTTTTATAAATAAAAATAATCTAATTAATTACATAATAATCATCATTATAATTTATTTTGGTATAAGTTTATTTTTTGGCTTAAAACCACATTTTTATAAAAACTGTTTTTATGAGTGAAATATTTATTTATATTATTAAATTAAATTAATATATATTGATTAATAGTTGTAGTGAATTTTATTGATTATATATTTAATAATATATTTAAATTTTTATTTTATTGTTTTAACAAGTAAAGGAATCACATTAAATTATGTTTTATGCTTAAAGATTAATTGTTCTAAAGTAAGTTTTTATTGAAGGTTGTGTGCTAATTTAAAATTAAATTATGCCACTTAAAAAATTTAATCTGTTAAAATAGATAAACTTTCAGGAATAAAAATAATTAATATAATAAAATAAGTTCAACTTAATTTTTTGTCACAGTGAATAGTAAAATAATAAAATTTTGTTACCACAATTATGGTTAAAAATGGATTAATGGGGGTTATACCACAAAATGAGGGTTGGATTACCACCCACAATTAGTTATTAGTAAAAGTCAAAAGTACAATGTACTTTTATTTTTGCAGATTCTATATCTTCTATCAGCATTACAACCATCATTAGTTATGAGTAAAAGTAAAAAGTACTTTTACCTTTTATAGGTGACCCATTAATGGTTTTGGTAGGAATCCCAATAACTTTTCCACTTACCCAAATTTCTTGAATTTTCATGTTTCCTGAAAATTATTACGAATCTTTACATCATAGAATTTTCTTAACTATTCTCGATCCTTCTCAAATTTTCTTTAAACTTTATCTCTTCTTCATACTCCATTTTCAATTGCTAGTTTGGATCTGATTTCTAAATTTGATTTTCTCAATAAGATTTCTTCATTCTGATTACCAAATACGATCCTCCCTTTGAAAATACATCCATCTATTATGTTCAACTATTATCTTGAACCACTTAAATTTAGTCACATATTCTATTGACCTAATTGAAAAAAAAATTCAATATCTTTTAAGTTGTTTACTACATTATTGATCACATTATTTTCTTTTCATTCGTTGGTCTCAAGAAATTATTTTTCTGAATACAATTTCATCCCGAGTCTGATCAGAAGCTTCTTTCTCATCCAAACACAATTCCACTTGAGAACCTCTTTCTATTTTCCCATCATCTTATTTCAAAAAATATTTGTTTATTTTGTATTTTGGCCTAACTGAAAACCAGTACCTTCGATTTTTCACATTTTCCACAAATGTTTTCGGCCTTTATGAATCTGATCAATGAAAAATTATGGCTTAGTCAACTTTTTTCTTCCTCAATAATCTACTTGTATCATTAATTTCTTCATGAATTTTAATTCTTTATGGATTAGCTTCAGCATCCTCATTATTTTAAGGGAAAGTATTGTACCTGAAAATTCTCCTTCATCAATATCTTTCTTTCCAATTCAGTCACAATTCAATTGTCATGAAAACAATTGGTCTGAATACAATTAGGTTGAATAAGATCTCCAACACCATTTTTCATTCCATCTATATCTGATCAATCTGAATATGATCAACATCTTTTCTTTCACTCCCCCTTTCTTACATCAAGCATGAATGGTATGTTTCATAACTTGATTATGAATTATGAGAACTCCAATATCCAGAAAGAATGGTCATGTTTTATTATCTTAGTCATGTTGACTTTGATTATCCACCATTCCAATCAAACAATTCATTCCAAATCTGGAGTGAATTTGATGACCATTTATTTCGATCAGGATGCATTCTCAATACGATCGATCCTTTCATTTCGGATTTAGTGTGAATCCAATGAGGCTTTTCTTCTAATCAGTTTCTGAAAATATGATAGACATTTTAAATCATTGTGAGTCTGATTCTCCAAATATGATGGCTAAACTAAATTTCACCAAATACAAATTGAGGTGCTTTTCCCTTATTAAACATCTTTGACAACAAAAGAAAACACTTGAAGATAATCACCTTATTCATTAGCTTGTTCCTAATAGTTCCAATATTAGCAACCTCCCACCTATTTAGGGGATGGAAGACCACATGATACTGAGACATGGATCAAATTTATCCTTTCTATATTCTAGCATCTATAGACACCTCCGTAGAGGAGGTTTAAACTTTCTACTTATATATTGGAAGATTCTTCCAAGAGGTATTGGGATGTTATCACTTAGGAATATCTCCATCATGATTTGATTTAGGAGGATTTCTAGATGATACATTATGACTATTTCTTTCCCCAAACTCTGAGGGATGATTGAACTCAAGAATTTATCAACCTGTAGTAGGTAGGAATGTCTATTATGTAATACTCTGCTTGTTTTTCTAAGATACAATGGTTTTATTCTACCCTAGTGGGTGATGATCTTACAAACACTAGGAGATTTAGGGATGGGATGGTATACACCATATAGTCACATGTCAATGTATTCAGGTTGACTACTGTTTTTAAAATTTTCGATGAAGACCTTATTACAAAGAGAAATCTAAGGGACCAAGACTATTTTAGTCATCCTAGTTTAGAACCTAAATCTATCAGTGGTTCTTCTAGTGGATGCAAGAATTGCTTTGTAGTTTCTTATGTAGGTAGCAGTAGTCGGGCTCAACATGAAGATAGTTTCATGATATTTAACCAAAATAAGAAGTTGGAACATATGAAACATCAATGATTTTGATATCCATTATAATATAGAGGTTTCATCAAGATGGTTTATATTAAACATTTTTATAGGACCTTTTCATCAGTTCCTAGATAGTGGAAATCTACGCCTACTCCAAATTCTGGAGTAGGGCTAGTAGTATCACGATAGGCAAGAAGTTGGAATAACACTTGGCAATTAGGCTGAGGTGGTGGTCAAGGTAGAGGTAGTCAGACTCATGGTAATTAGTTCCAACAAAGATGGCTTGCTCAATGTAGTCATGTAGTGACTTAGGGTCATGGTATAGGCTTGTTACAAGAAGTCTATCCAATACTAGAGGAGAAGACCACTGGACCTTCTATTGTATGAGGTACTATTCTAGTAGCCTTTACTTTAGTTTCTTCTTTATTTGACATAGGCAATTTTCACTATTTTATATCTGAGGCAATCACAGAGATTTTTGGCCTCAAGTTTGAGAACTTCTATGCTGTTATGAATCTTGATAAATTATTATGTATCTAATTAATGGGAATTTATCATTTTAAGTACATTACACTTAAGATATGTGGATATTTTGTCATGTGTAATATTTTCTTTCATGATATGACTAGATTTTATGTAATCATTGGGATGGACTGGTTAGTAACCTATCAGACCCATATTGACTACTATCATTGGAGGGTGACACTTACATCACCATAGGATTGTAGGTATGTGCATAAGTGAGGATGGGATGTGTAAGATACATGACCAAGACCCGGGAAGAATAGGTTGGGTAGTGTGATAGCACAAATCACCAGTATTTTCTGGGATGATCAAGGGTAAAGACCTACTAATTTCCCTTCTGTAGTGGAGCATTTCATGGATGTATTTACTATTGACTTATCTAGTCTACCTCTATTGCAAGAGGGAGTTTTTTTCATTGATCTTTTTATAGGATAAGCATCATTGACCATTCCCCCTATAGGATGACACTTATGAAGCTTATTTAGATCAAGAAATAATTGGATGATCTAGAAGTGAAAGGCTTTATATGCCCCATTACTTATCTTTGGGGTTCACTAGTACTTTTTTTCAAGAAGGCAGATGGTAACCTTAGTCTTTACATGGATTAAAATCATTTGAAACATCTCACGGTAAAGAATTAGTATCCATTTCCTTGAATAGACAACCTCTTTGATCATCTCAATGGAGTGAGATTGTTTTCAAAGATATGTCAATGTTTGGGATATCATCATGTTTGTTCTAGAATTTAATGCATGTCTTTCACCACTTTCAGAAGTAGTTATGTTCTATACAAGTACTTGGTTATATCGTTCAGACAAACAAACACAACTATAGTTTTTATGGATCTAATGAATCGATTTTCCACCCATATCTAGATTCATTCGTGATAGTCTTTGTAGATGGAATATTAGTGTATTCATGCTTCAAACATGACCATGCCATCCATCTTGATATCACGCTAAATACACTGAGATATAATCATCTCTATGATAATCTCATGAAATTCCACTTTTGTATCTACAAAGTCCACATCTACGGTCACATTATCTCAGGGTAAAGAGTCTCGGTATACCCATAGAAATTGAGAGTTGTAGTATCCTATGAGAATACCAAGAACATATTTGACATCTAGGGTTTCTTAGGGATTTATAAATATTATATATGATTCATCCAAGATTTATCACATCTTGTAGCACTTCTTATGGGCTTGATAAATATTGTGTGAAATTTTTATTGTTGGAAGCTTATGATGCATCCTTTTAGGAGATAAAGGTTTACTGGACTTCAACGCTGATATTGATTATTTTAGAGATAAGGAGAAATACAGTATACTATGACACATTAGGTATCAGGCTTGGTGTTGTTCTATTATAGGATGATTAAGTTGTTCCATACAGGTCTCATCAATTGAGGCCTCATGAACAAAATTAGCCAATGCATGACCTCAAGCGTGGTGTGGTACTTCATTTTCTACACTATTGGAGAAACTATCTAATTAGAGAGAATTTTTTGGTTTATACTGAAAAAAAAATCCTCATGTACATATTTATATAGTGATATATAAATCTTAGTAATCGCAGGTGGTTTTAGTACCTATACTCATTTGATTTCGATCTTTCTTGTACGCCTAGAAAAGGAAATGTAGTAGATAGTGCTTTGAGTCAGAATACTCAGGTATAGAATGTTTAAGAGGTGAGTGGAAAATGGAAACGCATGGCCTTATTCTAAAAGATTCATATCGAGTTTTAGGATAACCATGAAAAGACTATCCTTTTATCCATAATAGTAACCTATACTCTTCTGAAATTATTGAGGTCAAGAAAACTATCATATCATGATGGAATTTTCCTAAGAGAAAGCATCTTAGATAATGATACATCTTCTAGTTTTACTATAGATAGGGATGATGCCTTACTATGACATGGGAGTATATGGGTCCCGGAAGACATTAGAGATGAGATGATGTAGTAATTTCACACCTCAACATGGGTAGTTCATCCTGATTCACTAAGAGTATTGGGATCTATGGTTCTTGTATTTGTGGCCTTGTATGAAATGACACATTTCCACCTTTATCACTTGTTATTACACATTTCAGAAGGTTACGTTGTAAAATTAGTGTATTGTAGGGATTTTATGGACATTTTCCATTCCGGAGTGGAAATGGGAAAATGTTTTTATAGATTTCGTGATTGTTCTACCCAGATCACCTCATGGTATTGATGCAAGATGGGTTTTCATTGATTATTTCATGAAGGTCACACACTTATTAACTATGTATGATACCATCTTGGTAGAGGATCTAGGTATGGTGTACATATTTTTTGAGCTCCTCATTCCATTGTTTCTAATAGATATTCTCACTATACGTCATGGTTCTGGAAGGGATTGAACAAGGCTATGGGCACACAGGAGCTTATGAGAATAGCATATCACCCACAAACCGAGGGACTTATTGAAAATATGATTCAAGTGTACTAGGATATCTTTTTTTCATGTGTCCTTGAATTTGGGGGTTCTTGGGAGAAACACATCCCCCATATTGACTTGTCTTATAATAATAGATTTCAGGATACCATCGAGATGTCTTCTTATAAAGCCTTATATGGTAGGCATTACCATTTAACTCTGTGTTGGCTAGAGGTAGGGGAGCTAGTTGTTCTGGGACCATGTCTCAAGAAAAATACTGTAGAGAAGGTCCAGTAGATCATAAAGTGAATGATGACAGCTCAAACTAGATAGGAGTCATATTCAAGTAGGAATTGATTACCTATTGAGTCTAAGGTAGGAGATTAGTTTTTCTTGTAAATCTCACCCAGGTTGGTCCATATACATATTCGGAGGTAGGGTAAGATCTCACCTAGGGTTTTTGGAACCTTGATATATTCCCATCGATCTGAGGACATTGATATATGCACATTGACCCTTATTTAGTGTATTAGATGATGTTGACCTCATCTATGGATACCCCTTGGGTGTGTCAGCTTGAATTTCCATTTATATATAAATTTTTAATAGATAGAAACATCTCTTAAAAATTTGGATTGGGTTGTGATTGAATTTTCCTTCTTCCACATAAAGGATATTTAACCCAAGGCACCTTTTATGTTCATGGCCCAACTTTTAATTATAATTTCCAATGTAGTTTTTTTTAGAAGGTGTTGTCTTGGCCAAAGACCAAGACACAATTTATTACTAATAAGAGAAACAACTACAAAAGTCTGAAAGATGGAATCTTATTAAAATATTTTTCATAGAGGGGGAGTAAATCAACTGGTAATTCCTCCATCCAAGAGAGGCCCTGGTTGATAAAATTATTGGAAAGACCATCTGCAACTGTGTTCGATTCACGAAAGGCATGCATGGCTATGTAATTGATCTCACAAAGAGAATCGAGACAGCTCATCCATCAGGTGGTGAGAGGCCAAGAAAGGTGCATCGTACCATTCCAAATATCTTGGATAATGGTGGTAGAGTAAATTTTGATCCAAATGTTGTTCCATTCCTTTTGTCTGAAAAACTCAATCACATGGATCACTGCCAATATTTCTGCCTCTAACAAAGTGGCCAAACTGTAACTAGTGAAGAAACAACCAAGAGTTTGACCATGAAAATATCTGAAGATAGAACTACATCCAATAGGACTCGGGTTGCCTTTAGAATTACCATCCACGTTAACTTTGATCCAACCAGGAAGAGGAGCTTTCCAGAAAACCTCAAAGGCGAGCCTCGTCTGCCTGTAAAGATACTTGATTCCATGTTGCCGAAGGATCATTAGGTCTCCAACAGTGTTGTGAAAAAGTGAATTTTTCATCGAAGATGCCTCCCTGACAGCAATAATAATTCATATCCTACCAGCATTAATATTAAATGAGCAATTTTTGTGCATAAAATAATTTCTAGCATACCAGATAACGTGGAGGAGCTCCGCAACAACAATTGTGAATAGATTCTTGATTTTCGGAGTGAATTCAAGTGCCAAATAGCCTTTGATTTGAGAAATAATGGATTAAAATGCATCCATCTGCAATCAAACACATCAGTAATATAATTCCAAAGATCTGAATTTGTGGCACAAGATAATAAAATGTGAACAATGTAGTTAATTTCCCTATTGATGATGGAAAATTATAAGTTCTTATTGAACCTTATAAACTAAATTTCCATGTTTTAGATAATTAAATGAATTGATTATATAGAATGTCTCATTTATGTTGGTTTGACTATCCTCAAAATGAATTGAATGATTTAAATATATTGAATTATAAAAATGATTTCAAGGATAGGCTAACTATTGCATGTTCTATTGAAATCTTAAAATTCAATTTTTATGCATTGGTTATCATGGTTTAGTAAAAATAATGTATGATAGGTAATGCCTCATGGGTAAAGTTATAAATATGATTATGCCTTGATATAGGTTGTGGAACAATGTTAAGGCTTCTATTAGGAATGATATTTTCATGCTCCCTAACATTGGGTGTTGAGCATGATCTCTCACACCACTGACACTATTAGGATGATAGGCATGAAGCACCTGGTCCCTTGTTTTGTGTGTTGACATAATGGAACACACACCATATTAGGTGATGGTAATGACCTCTCCAACTCAATATGAGGTATAGGGAATGTTCTATATTTCTTGAGCTTATAGGCTCGATTTGATTGGTTGTGGATGTCTGATTTATGTCTCTATATTTCCAACGCCTAGTATTCAAGGTATATGTCAACTTATGTCCACACATACTAGGTTTGTATAGGTGGATAAAATATATAGCTATACTATATATATTACTATATATATATATCTATATACTGATCATAATCTCATTCCTGCCAGGAGACAAAGTAGGTAGAGCCTCTAGGTGACCTTTAGGAACTTGAGAAGGCTAGTTATTTTTATTCATCTTTTCTTTCTTATTCTATTTATAGATGTACAATGTTTATAAGTAATCCATTCTTGGATTGCTTCTGAATATTATTGGTGATGGCTTACTGGTATTTTATCTCACACCCTACTCGGTCCACCTTTGATACTCGAGTATATTACTTGTATGTGGGTATAGATAAGAGAAAGAACCCTACTGTAGGTCTTTGAAATGTTTTTCTTATTGATGTATAATAGGAGTAGAGGACTGATCATGTGCTTGAGATTCTAGTGGAGCAGCCTTTTGTTTTTGTTTTTATTTTCTATAGCATGATTTTATATTCCTATCCCATGTTTCCCTTTTTATATCATCCTTCTAGGAATCCATGTATATGACACTTCCTAGTGGCTTTTAAGATTATTATTATTATTTTGTTCAATTATATATTCTTTCACACTTGTTTATTACATATGCTATATTATTATTCCATTGTTGGTTGTTATATATTGTATCTATTATGACACTATAATGAGAGGGTATATTAACCCCATCTTACCACCTTTAAACCCTCAGTTCTTTTTGGTAGCCTCAGGCATATGAGGAGTCATTCTTGAGTCCATGTGACCCACCATATCAGGGCACGAGTTCAGTGGATCTAGGGTTGGGACGTTATATATTTTTACTTCAATGTATTATGTGAGGGGAACTTGTCATTATTTGAGGGAATTCCCTAATCCAAGGTATAACTCCTAGACCAAGGAATGGTAACTTCTATGCCAATCATTGAAGTGGAATAAAAGATATTTTTTTTATATATTGGGATTTGAGAATTAGATTTTAAAAGTGTTTCATTAATAATATTTTGTTTATAAGAATCTTTAAAAATATATGGATTTTTTCATGATAGATTTACTTTAAGGTTTTTCAAAAATACATTGAATGTTACCAATAACCTTTAAAAATTTTAACATCCCCATCCCGGTAGCCACTATACTTAGTGCCCTGATCCGGGTCATCAAATGACCTTAGGCATGCCTCCCCATATGTCATAGGCTACCAACTAGTAGCATGGGTTTATTGGGACATGTTGGGGAGAATATACCCATGTATCAGAGAAATACCAAATAATAAGTAATGTGAACTTATAAGATAACCAGTAGGGAGAATAAAAGGACAACATATGATAGGTGAAAAAGATAACCAAAGTAGAGCAAGTTAAAATAATAATATGTACACTCCACAAGTTAGGAAGTCATAAAAATAAAATATATAATACCAAAACAATAAAATATCTTGAACACAGACTTGAATCTCAACCTAGTCCTCACCTCCCACACTCTAACCTAACAGCCCATCCATGAACTGTAGACCAGGTCCCTATCCTAAAACTATAAATATAAATAAGTAACATCTACTCAGGTACCCAAGTTTCATAGAGACCCTAGTAGGGTATGTGTATAAAGCAGTAGGCTACCACCAATGGTGTCTAAAAATATAACTAGTCTGCACAACAATGTATGAAGATAAATAAGTGCAATAAATAACAAAGGAAACAAAAGAAGAATGTATCCCAATTAAGAAATCCTAACACAATCATTTCATCCATCATGTTCTATAGGGTTAACCAACCAACTAAACTAGCTCTGGTCATACCGAGATCCAAATCCATAGCATAGGGTTACACACTATTAATCACAGGGAGGATTCACTAGTCAAACCATTCATTAACTTTATTAGAAGCCACGATGTAATGACCTAGAATTCTATAATGAAATTTACCTTCTTATAATTATTTCATATATGATAAATTATGTAAAATCACTTATAGAATACAATACAATCTTTATACATGAATAATGAATGAAATATAAGGTATTTATAGAAATTAAGGAACCTATACCAATAGAATAGTAACTTGATCTTTGGAATATAAATATGACACTTATAAACAGTAAATCCGAAAATAGAATAGAAAACTCACCCATGAAAGTATAGATAAAATTTTTCCATCTTATAAATGAAAATATGATATAATTATATCATATTATAAGTAATTAAATGTTTTTAAATAATAACTTAAATGTTTGTATTTTTATAAAACATAAATGTTTATTTAACATTTTTATAATCAATATAATGATTTAAAATAAAATTTATTTTTATAAAATAAATTAATAAATTAATATTTTTTTGTCTTATTATTATAAGATAATTTTATGAGATCTTAATTATTTTTTCAAAGTGTTATAAAATCAGTTATAATTATAAAATTGGTATTTTTCGAATAAATTATGATTTGAAATAAAAATTAAATTTCTAATATTTAAAAATATATTTTCATAAATTGGAGTACATTATTTGATTCTACGTGTCAAAAAAACTTTATGGTTAATTTTTGGGATTTTTCTAAAATAGTTGAATTTTTGTGAATAGTATAATACCATAATTTATAGTATAAGATAAAATGCATGAATTATTGAGTCATGGATGATGTTTTGGTGATGTAAGAACCATTGGTTCAAACTCATATTTACTAATTATTGTTCTTAGTCACAATTATCCACAATATTAATAGTATTGATCCAAAATAATTAACAAATGGATAAAATAATCAAAAAACACCCCTCTCCTCCACTATAAATACCACCCCTCACCACCTCTTCTCCTCACACCTCTTAAGCCTTGAATATTGTCTAATTTCTTCCAAATTATCTTCCTAAGTCGCTTCCCTAAATCCATTAGGTTCTGGTCTCAACAAAATACCAAAACCAATTTCCCTAAGGAGGTTCTCATGGAGAGGAATTCAAGAGGTAAAATCCTCTTTCTCTATCTTTATTTTCTTTTCACTTTCCTTTATTTTCTTATAATCTCCTCACCTCATCCATAAAAACATGAATGATAATTAAATTATCGTATATATACTGTAATTTTATTATTTTAATTGAAAATCCTCCATCAAATCTCTTCTCCTCTTCCTTTTATTCTAAAAATTAAAATATCATCCATGAGATATTGATTTATCACCTTTAAGTATGAAAAGTTTTTATTTTACATTAACTACTTCATGGATGGACATAAAACCATTATAATGGTTGGTACATGTTTTAAAATGTATTCTATAACACATTTTATATTATGAAACTAACTGTTATACACAATAATTAATAATTAAACAAAAGTAGTTTGTAATGATAAAAAACCACCAATATAATCCAAACGATTTTAACTAACATCTTGTCTAATGATTCATCCTCACCCCAAATAAAAAAATTAATTATATAACCATTTAATATTCTATAGGTTAATTAATAAAATATCACTTCAATTATAGATATCTATTCCTATTTTAGGTGATCATTCATACATTTATACAACAAATCCAATCATGAAAACCAAGGAAAAAACACTCCCAAATGATGAAATTGTATCTTATAACTCATCAAAGAATCCATAAATGAACTTAACAAAATTATAATAAATAAAATACATGTAGACAATGTTCTGAATTAATTAATTAGTGGATTTAATTTTATTATCTTGGACATTAAGTTCAATTGAAGAACACTTTTGGAAAAAAGGTAAGGGATTCTTTTAGAACCTCCAATTTTTTGGTGTTACATTTTATCTCTCTTTATCCCAATGTAATAATTGCTTATGGGATATGAAGAATATAACTAATGAATAAGAATAAAAGAAGGTTTAGATTAACACATAGCCTATAGTCTAGGGTCTCAACTATAAGGAACATGGGCATTATGCAAGCAATTTCCCTAAGCTAAGATTGTTAGAGGAAATCAACAACAAAAACCTCCAAGGCAACAAAGAAGGGAACATTCTATCACTAATACTGAGGTGGAATCCAAAAATGATATGGTGACATGTACTCTAGTTATTAATTCATGAATATAGAACTTACTATTTGATTATGTTTCAATGTATTCTTTCATATTATCCAGGTTTAGTAGAACAATTCAAACACCATCTCAAAATATGGAGGTTAAGATATCTGTGAGAATAGAAAATGAGGTAATAATTGCATCTAAAGTATATAACTCCTACCTAGTTAAGATTCATGGACTGAACCTCCCAAAAAATCTGGTCTTTCTTCCTTTGGTGGAGTTTTATGATATATCTGGCAGGGATTAGCTATCTTTGTAAAAATACAACATCAACTTCCGGGAAAGGGAGATCATTCTTCAAATCTAGAAGCATCCTCTAATTCTAGACAAGTGCAAGGGGGAGGATGAGTCTCCTCTATAATCATCATCTCAATTTTTTATATTATTTCCTTAATGGAAAGAATATCTTGCTCAATTTATTGAAATAAAGGAGATGATCATGCTCTAAGACATGCTCATTATGAGGGACGACACAAATGTGTTCCTTGAAGAGTTACCCATACTTCATCTTAGATGAGAGGTTGAGTTTTCAATTGGACTTATTCTTGGTTCTCTATCAATATCAAAGAAACCCAATAGAATGTCCTTTATTGAGTTGAAATAACTAAAGATGTTGCTATAGGAGAATATGGGAAATATTTTTATATGCCTGAGTGCTTCATCATGGTGTGCACTGGTCCACTTTGTCAATAATAAGAATAGATCAAAGCGCCTCAACATTCGTTATCATGGGCTCAATAAAATCACAATAAAGAACATATATCCCCTTCCATGGAGAGATAAATTATTTGATCAACTTTGTGGGGATAAGTATTTCTCATAGGTGGACCTTTAGTCAGGATATCACCAATTAAAGGTGAGGAAGGAAGATATTCCCAAGACTACCTTTTGAATGATGCATGGACACTGTGAGTTCATAATGAATCCCTTAAGACTCACAAATTATCCAGAAATTTTCATGGATTTAATGAATAGAGTCTTTTTATATTACCTAGAATTTTTTTGGTGGTCTCTATTGATGATATTTTTATATACTCTAAGAGTAAGGAGGAACACAAGGAGCATTTGAATATTATGTTAAAGACTTTGAAAAGGAAGAATTTTTATGAATAATAAAAAATGTGAGTTATATATGGAAGAAGTATCATTCTTGGGAAATATTATCACCACAAACAAATTCTATAGACCCTTCCAAGATAAAGGAAATTGAGGAGTGGCCTGAGACAACATCTGTAATGGAGATCCAAAGTTTCCTTGGATTATTTGGGTATTATAAATGATTTGTGAAGAAATTATCACAATTATAAAACCCAACAACCAAGAAGACTCATAAGGGAGTGTATTTTTAACAGAGTAGTGAATGTGAAGACTACTTCAAAGAGTTGAAAAGGAGGCTTATCATTGCACTAGTTCTCACAGTACAAAACAGTGGGGAACTCTTTTTGCTGTACAAGATGTTTCAAGATGGGATTAGGAAATGTACTAATTAAAAATGATAAACTGATAGCCTAAGACACAAGGAAGTTGAAAATTAATGAGAAACACTTTCCCACACATGATTTTTAGTTGGCACTGTGATATTCATATTGAGAATCTAGTGGCAATTTCTCTATGGTGAGAAGTGTGACATAATACTAATCATAAAATCCTCAAATATATATTAACATAGAACGATCTTAATATGAAATAGTGAATATAGATATAGATCATAAAATATTATTATTTCGCAATCTACTACCATCATGGTAAGGAAAATAATGTGGAAAATGATCTAATTAGAAGGGATCCTGCAACATTATCAACAATGAGAATTGAGAAGTATCCAATCTTCCTATATTTTCAAAGTATGGACATGAGAATCATTTAGGAAGGAACATCATAAATCCTTTATCAAATTATTACTCAACCATCCCATTGGGATAAAATAAAGGATGCTCAAATATATGATGTGGAAATTTAGAAAAAGGTAAAATCTATCAGAAATGGGAAATCCTTAGAATCCAAAATTGATGAGGAAGGAGTTGTATGATTTGGGTTAAGACTATGTATACCATCAAATCCTGAGTAGAAGAAGGATTTTTTTATGATGGAAAAATTTCAACGTTATCCATCCACCCAAGCATCACAAAGATGTATCAAGATCTCCAGGAACACTACTAGTGGTAAAATATGAAAAAAGGAGATCATAGAATATACATCAAGATGTCTTGTATATCAGCAAGTAAAATTATAAAGGAAAAAATTCAAGGGGATGATGCAACCATTAACCATACCTGTATGGAAATGGAAATACATCACCATGGACATTGTCACTAGTCTTCCAATGACATAAAGAGGGAATAATTCTATATGGATTGTGGTGGATCATATTATAAATACTACTCACTTCATTATAATTCAATGGGATTTCTCACGAGATCAAATTACTTAGATATACATCAGAAAAGTTTTGAGGTTTCATGGTTTACCACTATGGATTGTATCCAATTGAGATCTGAGATTTACCTTCATGTTCTGGAAAAGAATTCAACATTCTCTAAACACTGAGCTGAAATTCAGTATGGCCTATCATCGTTAAACTGATGTCCAATCTGAGAGGACTATTCAGACACTGGAAGACATGTTGATATCATATATTATGGACTTCAAAAAGGATTGGACCAACATCTTCCTCTGGACGAGTTCTCTTAAAACAATAGTTTCCACTTGAGCATCCAAATGGATCCATTTGAATCCCTTTAAGGGAAAAGATTTAGAACACCATCATGATAAATTGAATTCGGTGAATGTATGTTTTTAGAACCTGAAATGGTTGAAGAAATAGTAGAAAAAGTGACAATGATTCAGTAGCACAACAAGGTAGTCCAAAGTTGATAGAATAGCTATGCATAAAATCATTGATGAGACATTGAGTTTATGTTTGTATACATGGTATTCCTTCACATATCACCATGGAAGAGAGTCATAAGATTTGGGAAGAATGTAATGTTAATTCTTAGGTATATCGGTCCCTTTGAGATTCTTGATCATATTGGAGTTGTGTCCTATCTACCAAACTTCCACAAACCATGTATCAAGTACATAATTTATTCCACATATCCCTCTTGAGGAAGTACATACTAGATCCCTCACATGTACTGAATTCAGAGGCGGTACATTTAGAAAATGATCTCTTTTACGAGGAGTAGTTAGTGAAGATCTTGGATGATAGATATAAAGTTCTATGAAATAAGGCTAATCACCTGATCAATGTACTATGGAAGAACCATAAGTATGAATAGGAAACATGGGAACCATAGGAAACAATGAATTATAAGTACCCTCACCCGTTTTCCCCATAGTGTGTAAAACAAAATTTCATTTGCGAAATTTTATGTGGGGGGAAATTCAATAAATGAAATTTCCATTATTATAATTATTTAATATAGTATAAATCACATAAAATCACATATGTAATACAATACAAACTTTATAAATGAATAATGAAATAAATAAGTGTTATTTATAGAAATGAAGGAGCTTAAACCAATGGAAAAGTAATTTTACCTTTGGAATGGTAATATGACCCTTATGAATAGTTAACAAGCCAATAGAATTGTAATCTCACCCATGAAATTATAAATAAAATTTAGTCGTCATATGAATGAAAATAAGATATAATTGTATCATAGTATAAGTAATTAAATGTTTTAAAAATGATAAATTAAGTGTAGGTTTTTTTATAAAACAAGAATTTTTATTTACAATTTTATAATTAATATAATGATTTAAAAAGGAAAAATTATTTTCATAAAATAAATTCATAAAATAAATTTGTTTTGTCTTATTATTATAAGATAAATTTATGAGATCTAGATTAATTATTCAACGTGTTGTAAAATCAGTTATAATTTTAAAATTGGTTTTTTTTAATAAATGATAATTTTAATTAAAAAATATATTTATAATATTTTGAAAATTATTTCCCTAAAAAGGAGTTAATTTTTTAATTCTATAGGTTTAAAAATGTTTAGGGGGAATTTTTTTAATTTTTCTAAAATAGTTGAATTTTTTTTTGAATAATGAAATACGATAATTTAAGGTATATGATAAATACAAGAGTTATTGAGTCATGGATGATTTTTTTTCTGATGTAAGAACCATTGGTTATAAAATACATGAACTAGTTAATATACTTAGTCACAACAACCCACACTATTCATATTCTAGAGCCAAACTAACAAACAAACGAATAAAAGAATTAAAAAACACCCCTCTCCTCCACTATAAATACCAGCTCTCACCACCACTTCTCCTCACAACTATTAATCCTTGAAGCCTATCTAATTTCTATCCAATAATATTTCCAATTATCTTTCCTACATCCATGAGTTTTTGGTCTCAAAAAAATACCAAAACCAATTTCCCTAATAAAGTTGTCAAGTAGATGAATTCAAGAGGTCAAATCCTCTTTTTCTTTCTTTATTTTCTTTTCACTTTTTTTCATTTCTTATACTCTCCTAAAATAATCTTTAAAAACATTAAAGATAACTCTAGTATCTTATATATTATTTAATTTTATTATTTTAATGTAAAATCTACCATCATGTCTCTTCTCATCTTCCTTTATTCTAAAAATGAAAATATCTCATGTGAGGTGTTTTTTTATCAGCTTCAAGGATGAAAAGTTTTTGTTTTCCTTTACCACCATTAAGGATGGATATAAAACCATTATAATGGTTGGTAAATATCCTAAAATTTATTTTATAATATTTTTATGTTCTGAAACTAAATTTTATATATAATAATGAATAATGAAATAAAACAAGTTTGTGATGATAAAAAAACCATCAAAATAATCTAAACGATTATCACTAATGCCATGTATAATGATTCCTCCTCACCCAAGATAACCAAATTAATTATATAACCATTTAATCTTCTACATTTTTATTAATATAATATAACTTCAATTCTGTATATCTATTCCCATTTTACATGATCTTTCATATATTTATACAAATGAACCAATCATGAAAACCAAGGAAATGAACACTATCGATGGATGAGATTGTATCTTATATCTCATCAAAAAGAACATAAATGAACTTAATAAAATTATAAAAAATAAAATAAATCTATAAAAATGTTATAAATTAATTAATTTATGTATTTAATTTGAGTATCCAGAATATTATGATCAAGTGAAAAACACTTTTGGACATAAGGTACGTGATTCTTTCCAATCCTCCATTTTTTCCTTTAGGTTAAAATTCATCTCTCTTTATCCAAATGTTATTATTAATTATTCTTATGTAATCCTCATAAATTTTATGTGTATGTTCCAAACATATGTTCCTATCCCAATACTTCTCTCTTTTAGGGGTAAATACATGTTTTATAAGGTTCTCTTCCCATTTTCTCTCAATAAGCAAGCTTCGTTAAAGGTAACTTCTCAAATTCATACGAATTTTCAAGTACCATACTTAATATATTTAAAGAAAACATTATTTTTAATAATTAACTCATCTTATCATCAAATACAATCTTTGTTCATTTATGGTTTTATACAAACAATAATAAATTTTCTATTTTAAATATACTTTAATGTTTTCCCTTAAACCACACTGAAGTGGCACATTTCTAATGTTTCTTAAACAAAATTTTTAAATGCTTCCACAAAATTTTTTTGTGTCCTTTTTTGAGTACCACTAAATGGTTCCCCTATATGGTAGATACATGACTTCAAGCACATCTCCCCAAATGCAAGAGGTTACCGACTAGAAGCGAGGGACTAGGGTATGTCTATGAGGATACCATTACCTTATAGATCAGTATAAACTAAGAAATAAAAAAGATACATGAAATAGCAGAAACATATGAATAATAAGATAGAAAATGAATTAATGAACAAATCCAAGTAAAAGTTGAGTAATAAAACTATGTAAAAAATGATGATGTTCATGACGCTATAAAAAAATTGTGTATGGGATATGGGGATACAAATATATACAACATGCTGGAAAAAAATACAAAAAATAGAAAAACTACTATTATAAGCATATAGAGGATAGGATCAGTCCTCTTCCCCAGGTTCCATACTAGAACAGCAATGCAATAAAACATCGGAATCCACACACATCCTCTTATCTATAACAACGATCATAAAGTCTACGTGGGTACCAAACAATGCCTGAGCAAGGTGTGAGATATAAATCTTAGTAGGTTGTCACTCATGGTGTCTAGGCTGGTCCATTTCATGAAATAATTATATAACAATGTACTATAATAATAAATTACAAACAATAACATAATAAAAATTAACCACCTCAGTCTGGGTTCTTAAATGGACACCCGACCCAGACCACCTGCTTTGGTCTGATCTAGAAGTCTAAAAGAAGTTCTTATAAAATTCATGATTGATAAATACATAAGACATTACAATTTACTAAACCAAATAAAAGAATACCCCAAAATTTTTCTTTAGATTGGAGGTCACATTCCCATGTCATTGCCTAAGAATTCTCAAGTGTAAACAAGGAGTGTCAGGAGATAGCACAACTGGGCTCATGATAATAATAATAAAGGATGTGTCTCAGAAGAGAGAAAAAAATCCTTCAAATTAAAAGGTGGAGTCCCATGACTATCCAAGGTGATCTAATAGAATCCTAAGGGTCTCTATGGGTGTCTTTGATATAACCCAATATCACCGAGTCTGTCCATGGTAACCCATATTTCGTTTCTAGTATCCCTCAAGGATGGTGACTCTGAGCTTGTGAGAAGTATCTCACATAGGGGATTGGGTAATACCTGAGGTATAGCATAACCATATTTTCAAATGGCTTAATCATTAGTTTCTCCCCTAGGGAACTAGTCTCACTCGTGATTATTGGTAAATCCTCCCAACAAGCCCGTACATAGAAAGACAAAGTATTTCCCTAGGTGTGGCAAGTGATTCCAACCGAGCACGGTGAGTCCATCCAGGGAATCTTTAAGTCAAGATCCATGTTCTCTCATGGACCTTAGAATGTGAACATGGAAAACCAAACACATATAAGAGAGAAAATAATTTATAATTTCATTCTAATAAATAACCATATCATGCCAAAATCTTATAAGCTATTCGTGCATCACATTTTAATTTTTTTTAAAAAATTGAATAAGGAATTATTCATATGCATAACCTCTAATAACATTCCATCAATGAAACCTCAATAATTCAAGGTTCCAATATTAACCAATCCTGTTATTTCAATTCAATCCATTCATTTAATGCATAATTCATTAGTCACAAAGGGTGACATAAGAAAATGGCATAAAGCATTACCAATTCAATAAAGGCCGAAGGAATTCGTAGTGGTGCATCGATCATAAAACATTAAAATGTAAGGTGGTATGCATACATCTCAAGGGCCACTCTCATGGATATCAACTCATTCCAATTCAATTTAAACTATAATCAAGACATTTAATCAAGGGGAAACATACACACCAATGGTGGTTTACAAAAACAAGCATAGGAAAAAATATGCCATTAAGGATGGAATACCCAGAGGGGTGGTCAATGCCAAGGTGAACATCCAATGGAGGGGTTTCACTACAAGTTAGGGTCCTATAAGACATATATAACCATTTCAAGGCGTTTTATATACACGAACATGTCATTTCCAGAAGGGTCCGGCTAGCGGCACAATGGTGCATCAAAATAAAGAGCGACGAAATGAGCGAAAATGACATTGACACCCTACCTAGTGGTACTAACAATACACTCATCCATTATCTGGCCTTGATTCATCCTAATATGGAATAAATCAAACGATTTTAAAACCCCCAAAATAGGTCAAAAGTACATCACACCAAAATAACACAACATATGAATTAAATAACTAGAAATAGATGGGTGGAGTAGGTAGACCATACTGAGGGATTTTTGTAGATTTTAATGTTGAAGAACTTAGACCATGGAGGAGGGAGATATCAAAAACCCAATGAGAGGGAGGAGGAGACCACCATGCACCAAGGGGGAGACCGAAATCTTGAGTGAAGGAAGAGGGAGGAGAATAAAGAGGGCTGAACACTTCATTAAAGTAAGAAACCAAAATTCATCCACATTTAACATTGTGCATGGTTTAGATGCTTGGCCTGGCCAAACAGTTCACCAATTGTGCACCTGCTACTACTTCAATGGGGTATATCACACGATTAGGTGCACGGTTTGGCTAACCATGTTAAACATCTCGGTCTAAAAATGAAGAGGGTTTCATAGTTGTGAACCCTAGGTCGCACGATCATAGAAAAACATTAAAGCCTCCATGTTCCCAATTCTGGATACCATGTTGTTTAAGTAAACTATGCAGACTGGGTTTTATAGTTTCCTCTAATCATGCAGCCCATTCTATTTCCTCCCATATCAGGTCTCCAGGATTTGATCGAGCCCCCAAAACACCTGATACCTCAATTTTTTATAAGTAAAACATTACTAGGTCCATTTTAGGGAATTTAAACCAGAAACAATTAATGGTATGTACCTTTGGATAAATATGGGATGTTACAATCTCTTCTCCTTAAAATAACTCATCCTTGAGTTTCCATTATATGGGTGGTACGATATCATCTGAAAGGAGTTTCAATCATTGCACATGTACATCAGCATCCTATTCCCAAGTCTCTTACTGAATGCGTCTGTGCTACCATAGCACCTAAACCATAAGAACTGACCTTCCCTGTATAATATTTGTGTTATGATCAATGATAAGAATTGGATTCTCCTCAAAGGACACATTCGACTCCAACTCAATATTGTTAGGATCAAATGAATGAGACAGGTATGGTTGATACTTTCAAAAATGAGATACGTGGAATATATAATGCATAAAATAAAACTTTTGAGGTAACATAAATCGATAGGCTACCATCCCAATTCACTGCACTATCTCGAAATAACCAAAATTTCTCGATGATAACTTCCATGTCTCTAGATTTGTTTATGTCCCAACCTAGGTGATGGACACAAAAATAAATGATATCCCACCTATAAATCGAAATGTTTGTGGTGATGGTTGGTATAAGACTTCTTCCTAAAATGCGTTGTATCCATATTCTTTAGAATTGGCTAGAAATGGTAAGAAGTCTCTTGTATAATATGAGGACCCAATAGAGATACCTTACCTACTGCAAGCAAGTATAAAGGTGAACAAAATGGTCTACCATAGAGAGCCTCATATGGATCCATATAAATTGTTTCTTGAAAGCTATTATTATAGGGAAACACAACTAGAGGAATATTATTTTCTTAGGAAACTCCAAAATCAAGGATATAGGCCTGTAACCTATCCTCTAACACCTGTATGGTCGGTTTGAACTACCCATCAGTCTGATGATGATATGCAGTACTCAATAGAACCTATGAACTCAATTCCTTTTCAGCCCTTTCTAGAACCCTGAAGTGAATTAGCCATATAGGTTCAAAATTATAGAACAGGGTGTTCCATAAAGATGCATGATCTCCCAAATATAAAGACTTCATAACTCATCAACAGAGAAGAATTCAAAGATTGGTATTAATTGTGCATCTTTGGTAAACCTATCAATGATCACTCATACTGCATCACTACCTCGAGAATATATTGGAAATAAAATCATGAAATCCATTGTAACATCATTCCATTCCCACTCATGAATGGAAAGAGGTATTATAAGTCCAGTAGGTCTTGGTGCTCTTCCTTCACATACTGGCAGGTGGAGCACCAAGTAAAAAAAACATGTTATCTACCTCTTCATACCTGGCCACCAGTATTGATGATGCATATCCCAATACATCTTCATAATCCCATAATTAACTACCCTAACAGAGGCATGATATTCCCTCATCATCTCTTTCCATATATCAGATGTTATCCAAACACTTACATGGTAGAACATGGTATCACTGCCATTAACAACCCAACCAGAATGTGGGTTATCTCCTCTGATACTATACCTAAGAATGAGGCCCTCATAATCTGATAAATAACACATCTGGACCCATTCTAGAAGAGAATATGTCACTATCAGATGTTCTATAACTGGTTTTCCATGTTTTTTCTGAACCTCTAGATGCAACTCAAAAAACATTTCCATCATATTACACTAATCGATGGTGACTTTGATGAATTTCATCTGCATTTTTAATCTCAATGCATCATCCAAGAAATTACCCATACCATGTGTATAAGCAAGATAAAAGTCGAAGGACTGTAGATATTCCACCCACATGTGATACCTCAAATTCAAGTCTTGCTATATGGAGATATTTTTAAATATTTTTATCTATGTAAACAAAAATATTTCTTACCCAATAGTTAGTTTCTACAACAGAGCATATCACGAACCATGGATTCCATATTAAGGACATGTGTAGGATAGTTCCTCTTATGAGGCCTCATATGGTGAGAGTTTTATGAAATACTCGATCACTTTGAATCATAAATTAACCCAACATGATTCTTGAAGCATCACAACAGACTATATAACTTCTTCTCGGATTAGGGAGAATCAGAATCAAAGATGAATTGAGTTTTTCCTTTAACTCAAGAAAAATAATTCTTATAATATTCAGACCATATGTACAACGCACCCTTATTATTTAAGGCCATAAGAGGCATTACTAAGTGGGAGAAGTATTGAAAACACTTATAATATCCAGGAATCCCTAAGAGGCTGTGTATGTCAAATACATTCTTGGGATGCTCTTAGGAAACCATAGTGCTCACTTTCTATGGGTCAATAGTTACACCTGCCTCTGATATGATATGACCCAAGAAGTTAACCATGATAATCCATAAGTGAAATTTAATGATCTTCTCATATAGTCGGTTATCTTTGAATGTACTCATCACAATCTTAAGATGGGTTGTGTGGTCGTTTCCTATGTGCAAGTACAAAAAGATGTCATCTATAAATACTACCACAAAGGAATCAATATATTGGTGGAAAACATGATTAATCAATGAAATAAATACTTTCAAAGTTTTCAATAAATTGAACAACATAACAAATTAATCTTACAATCTGTACCTACTCTATAATGTTGTGTGGGGTATCTTCAAGGACCTCACATGAACCTGATGATTTCCTAACTTCAGATTGATCTTGAAGAAAATAATTACTTCTCGAAGTTGGTCGAATAAGTCATCCATATGAGGTAAAAGATAATTTTTCTCCACTGGAAGTTTATTGAAACATCTATAATCCATGCACAATATTAGGGTATTATCCACCTTCTTGGCGAAAAGGACATGTGAATTCTATGGTAATGTGTTGGGTCGTATAAAACCCATAGCCTCAAGATCTTCAAATTGCTTCTTGATTTCCAAGAGATCTTTAGGTGTCATCCAAGACAGAGGAATAATCATCGATTTCACACAATTAAACAACTATATGGTGAAATAAACTTCTCTCTCAGGAGCTAAGATGGAGAAATCCTCAGGGAAGAAGTTCCTAAAATGATCCACTACTAGAGGTAACTCTACTAACTACATTCCTCAATCTATCATAAGGAGACATATTAACTGAGATGCCACTCTACCAAACCCAAATCACTTGGGTCCAGCTCGATATTCCTGGATATCCCATTCAACCTTGTGTACATAAGTGTTTCAATTGGGTGATGTAAAAGACACTCAACATTGATAGAAATCTACTTGGGCATGATAAGGCACAAGCCCGTCCATGATAATAATTATGAAAAAGCCAATCATATTGAGGAAGAAGATACTCTATAAGAAAAAGAACCCACCTATCTCAATGGGTAACTACTAAAACTAATGTATTCCCTCATTTCTAAACCCTAATGGAGTGTTGAGATACATGAATCCACAAAATTACTCGATAGAAAGACCAAGGCTCTCCATACATGCAACAGAAATTAAAGATGTGATGCACCAGTATCGAAAAGTGAAGAAAATAAAGTAGGGTTCACCAAGATAATACCTATACCTATTGATGGACCTTTAATCTCATCCTATCGTATTTGATTCACCACATACATTTGGATTAAACCCCATTACTGGGATGCTTCTTGACTAGCTTGAGCAGATCCACTCTATTGATGCTGGAGAACTGGCCCCTAACTACCTTTTCCATGACCACTACTACATCGACCTGATTGGATAGTATATGAACAACTCTCAGCATGACATAGAGTCACATATATTATACCCTATTGAGTTACAAGTATTAATTCCCAACCACTGGATGTTGTAGGAAATGAATGGTAGAAGCGTTGAAGATGACCCATCCTACCACAAGCTTGGCATTCAATCGGGTTCCTCATAGACTAGGGATTCTTGTTCCCTAGCCTTCCACACTAGTGACATACTATATAATCATTTTGTGTCACCTATATTCCACCACCCCCATGTATACCCTTGAAACTTTTTTTAGATGGCTAGAAGAACCATAAACATATTTTGGAACTAAACCGCCTAGATCATAGGACCAGTTTCTCAGAGATTTCATTCTATAATTAAGGACTGGTTAATTATCTCAATCATGATATTAAAAAATTAAATTCACCTATGAGAGGATGTCATTAAAAAATCCATCCTCAAAGCACCTCAAAGTATTCAAATCCTCACCTGTCTGAGATGGATCAAAACTCTAGAGCTCCAAAAAATGATTAGAATACTCAATCACTATCATAGATCCCTGATAAAGATGCATGAACACTATTGATTGATCCTCTATCAAGGTCCATAGAAATAAGTGGTAAAAGAAATTCATCTTCAATTCTACCCAGATCATACCTCAATAATTCTCTTACTGAGAGACGACATCCCACCAATGCTTAGCGATAAAAAGAGGGCTCGCGTCCCGTGGGATTTACAGGTATGGGACAGATGTGGGGCGGGGTGTGCCTAAAGGTTTTGACCATTTAGAGTGCGGGACAATGTGGGTTGAGCCCGCGAAGGTGCGGGCCAATGTGGGTTGAGCCCGCGATTCAGATTTTATGAAAATATTATTTTTACAATATATGTTTGTTAAACATTTTAGTTTTTTTAATAAAAAAATCATGGTTAAAACATGACATATGATTTATCACTGTAATGGTCATATTAATTCACCATTTATTCACATGTAAATTTTAAATAGGCCTATATTTACTATTTTAATATGATATTATGTTATTTATATATTAATTATTAACTATATTCACATGGTGTGTCAACCCATCTCTCGAAAAATGGAACTCATCGCCCCTGTGCATGGTTTCAATTCTATAATAGTTGTTGTAATCATATGATTTTTAAGGTCGATTTAAATTTGGTTATTATTTAATTTTATTTTGTTAGTAAGATAATTGGATAGAACCTCGTGAAAACACTAATAGCTTCCTCTGAAACAAGTCGTTACCTGGAGAGACTTCATTCATTCATAGGTTTAGTTGTTCACATCACCACACAACTAACATTATCATTCATCACCCTTCATCGATCAATCACCTACTTTCTATCACAACAGTTCTCCACCACATCGGCATTACTGCATGCCACAATTAACCCAAAAATAAATGTTCCATCACATTTTTTTAAAACTCTAGTTATTTTTAATTCATACTTCTCCCCACAAATACCATTAAGAAAGATAAAAAGTAGTATTTAAATGATTATAAAAAGTATTTGTTTTTTAAATGTAGGTAAGCCTGTGGGAAACCCGTAGGCAACCCACGTGTTTATGTGGGTTGGGGCAGGCTTGAAATTTTTTGTTCGCATTATATGCTGGCTTTTGCGGAAAAACCCGCCTGGGCTCAAACCCGTGTGGGCTTGGCCCGCACCGCCCCACCCCGCCCATTTTTCATTACTCAATGCTTAACAGATCCAAAAAGAATGTTGATAGAGAGATTTACCCTTCAATTTGGAGGTGTCCAAATATGGTCAAATATAGAAGCCACAACCTCTAACCATGGATCTATAGTAAGAGGCCTTCCATCCCCTGAGATAGTGGGAGGATCCTGCAACTGAAAATCTTGTATAAGATCTTCCATAGTCTTGGTAGACTGAACAGAACGTTAAAATGACTTCGTAAACCTGATAAAACTATTCCTGAATTGAGCATCATTTTCTAGTGTAAGGTTAATAGAAGGTGCCTCAGGTGGCACTACAGGAGGTATCACTGGGAGATTATGGCCCACCACCTCAGGAGTGTTCTCATCGCCACTCTCTTGGCATGAAAAATGAAGATGTAGTGGTTTCATAGCTCTACAATTTCCGAATACATACATTATAGAGGATTTATAATAGGTAGATTATTTAGATAAGGAAAGAAGATAAAGAAAGTGATCACAAGGAAAAGAAAAAATTCGGCCTCTGAGTATAACATAACTAATAGCCTGCTCTTAGAGTTAGGTCTAGATAGGATGGAAAATACATCATAAGGATCACTGAAAATATGTCCTACAACCCATTTCAAATGTATGTTTAAGGTTATGTTCTCACTTTACCATATATGCATCCATTTAATTTTAAAAGGTGGTATTCACTTTAATTCTATTAAATATTTAATTTCCCTTTATTTTAAATGAATTAGGTGGATCACCATTCCAATTCATAAGGGCCAATATACCTCATGAGTTGAAAGTGGCATCTACTTAACCCAAACCATCACATATATTTTTAAGAAGGCCTCGAAAAAACCCATAAATCTATCGAAAAAATCAATATTGGGTTCAAAAGATCAGGGCACAAAATCAATAACATCAAACCAGGAAATGCACAATGAAAGTAAACATGGAATTTCATAATACATAACATCTCATTTCTTATGGTTCCTAACATAATGCATGCAATTAAATGCCCGAATTTCATCAGGATGAAGTAAAAATAATTAATATTTCAATAGCATCAGTACAATAACATCATAAAATAAATGTGTCACCCATATGTGATGTTGTATCAATGATGAATGGTATAATCGATAACTGTAATTTCCCATCCTAAGTAATTTGGTTTTCCCCTGTACATGTGTTATCTACATCCAACCACGGGATAAATTCCAAAAACCTATATCATATTCTCTTGTCTATACCCAAATAGTAAGATAAATTGAAAAAAGGGCTCTGATACCACTTTGTGACATCCCACCCTGAGTTCCACTAAATGGTTCCCCAAGACAGTGGCAACATGGCCTCAAGTGCATCTCCGTAAATTCCAGAGGCTGATGACTAGCAGCAAAAGCCTAGGGTGTGTATGTGGGGAGACTATTCCCTCATATGTTGGTTTAAGCATAGTGATACACAATTGACAATAAATAGTGGAAGAATATGAATAAGAAGATAGTAGTTGAATTAATGAAAGAATCCAAGAAATATAATTAACAAAGAGGAACCTAAATTACAATACAATACAAAAAATGATGTTTTTCAAGATGCTATAAAAAAGTGAGTATGGGATCTAGGGATATTATCATATAAAATATTCTACAAAAATATTCAAAAAAAGACAAAAACTACTAATACAAGCATCTTGAGCATAGGTTCAGCCCTCTACCCCCTGATCCATCCTAGAATAGTAAAGCAATCAAACATCGAAAGTATCACACTTTCCTTTCTCTATACTTGTGATCATAAAGTCTACTTGGGTACCAAACAGTGCCTAAATAGGGTTTGAGATATAAATCTCAGTAGGTCGACACCCATGGTTTCTAGACCAATCTATTTCATGAAACAATTATATAACAGTGTTCCATAACAATAAATGATAAAAAATAAAAAAATAAAAAGTAACCACCTCGGTATAGATTCCTAAACGGAGACCCAACCCATACCACTTACTTCCTCCTAAGCTAGAAGATTGAAAGAAGTACATATGAAAGTCATGGTCAAGGTATACATAGATCATTACAATTTAATAAACGAAAGTAAAGAATACCTCAAGCATGTGGTTTATCGTAGATGTGACATTCCCATGTCATTGCATAAGCATACTCAAGTGTAAATAAAGAGTATTAATAAATAGCACAACTAGAATCATGTTAATAAAAAAGGATGCATCTCAAAAGATAACCAACCAAAAAATCCTTCAAATATGAAGGTGGAGTCTTGATCCCATCCAAGGTGCACTAACAGAATCCCAAGGGTTGCTACAGGTGTCTCTATTATAACCCAATACCTCTATGTCCATCCAAGGAAACCCATATACTATTCTGTGAAACACTCAAGTATGGTGACTCTGAACCTATGATAACTATCTCACACAAGGGAAAAATTATCTTTTGTGGCATGGCATAGCCATATTTCCAAATGGGTCCACATCAGTTTCCCCCATGGGGAACCAGACTCCCTCATGAGTATAAGTAAATCCACCCAGAAATCCCATAACTGGAAATCCAAATTATCACCCTTGGCATGGAAAGTGATTCCAACCGATCATGGAGAGTCTATCCATTGAAACCTTAAGTCAGGATCCATGTTCTCTTTCAGTCCATAGCATGTGAACATGGAAAAAGAATCACATATAATCGATCAAAACATTTATAATTTTATTCCAATAAATAAAAATCTCATGCCAAAAGATAACAAGATTTCCATGCATCACATTTCAACATTTTTTAAAGGGGAATAAGGAATTATGAATATGAATAACCTATAATCACATTCCATCAATGAAATATCAATAATTTGATCTACCAAAATTAACCAAGAATGGCATTTAAATTCAATCCATTCATTCAAGGCATAAATAATTAGGCACAAAATGTGACATAGGTACAAGGTGTATTGCATAAAGAATTTCCAATTCAATAAAGCTACAAGGAATTCAAAGTGGTTCATCAAGAATAAAACATTAAAATGTAAGGTTTGAGGCATAAATATCAAGGGATACTCTCATGTACTTCTACTCATTCCAATTAAATTTAAATTATAATGAATAACATTAATGAATGGGAAGTACACACACCCAAGTTGGTTCACAAAACCAATCATGGGAAAATATACCACTAATGATGGGATGACCAAAGAGGTGGAAAATTCCATGGAGAACACACCACAGAGGTGTTTTGTCATAAGTTAGGGTCCTATAATACATGTATAACCATTTCAAAGAGTTTATTATGCAATAACAAGGCATCGCTGAAAGGGTTTGGAAAGTGGTATAATGACGCATCAAAATAATGTGAAAAGAAATGAGCAGAAAGGATTTAGACACCCTACCTCATGGTAGTAACACTCCACTCATCGATTTTTTGGCCTTGATTCAACCTAAAACATAATAAATCAAATTATTTTTCAAAACCCCCAAAATAGGGAAAAATTATGTCACACCAAAATAGTGCAAAGGATGGAAGAGATAACTAGAAATAGATGGGTGCAGAAGGTGGGTCTTATCAAGGTCTTTCTATAGATTTTGATGGTGAAGGAATTAGACCATATAGGAGGGAGTAATCAAAAACCCTATGAGAGGGAGGACGAGACCACCACACACCGAGGGGGAGACCTAAATCTCGATTGAAGGAGGGAGGAGATGATATAGGTTTAAAACCTTCATTAAAGGTATAAAAGTAAATTCACCCACATTTTACACTATTCATGGTTTGGCCACACAGTTTGATCAAACCATGCACCAATTGTGAGCCAGTTACTTATTTAAGGGGGCATACCGTATAGTTAGGCATAAGGGTTGACCAACCATGTTCAAACCTTGGTAAAGCTATCTTTCCAAAAATTATAGAGGGTCACACAGCCATGTGCCCTGGGTCCCACGGTTTCAAAGAAACAGTGTGCTCCCAAGGTTCCCACTTCCAGCTACTACATGGTTTAGGTAAATCATGCGAGTTGGGTTGCACGGTTTCCTCTTACTGTGTGGCCCAGTCTGCTTCCTCCGATTTCTGAGATCCGGACTTCGATCAAGACCCAGACACACACGAGACCTCCACTTTTTATAAGGAAAACATTACTAGGGAATTTTTGAAGAATTTAAACAAAAAATTTAATGGGTTGTACCTTTGGATAAAGTCAAGATGTTAAAATTTAGACCTCATTTAACCTTATCTATAACTATTTTCTTTTATGAGTGTTCATTTATTATTTGAATCCATTCTTTCATGAACTCTTTTATGAACTCCCTTTGGTTATGCCTTATGACATGTTTGTGATACCAAATTCTTTCATTGGGTAACCCTTATGTATATACCTCATGTTTGATTCTTCTTGTGGCACATATATGCATGAACATGTTATGATGGGTGTGTCTAGATAGCACTCCAATGCATTGGGTAATGTTTAGTCTCATGAGACGTCATGTTGGAACATGGAGTGAACCTAATTCATTTATGGGACATTGTCCTCCATTTGAAATGGTCTTGATAGTTATTCACAACTCATTCTTATTTCAAGTTGTGTTTTGTTTCCACATTCCTCTGATTTCATGATTACATTTACCCATTATCTACATGTTATGTTTCCTTATGTTTATTCATTTTCCATTCCTTTTTATGTCATCGTGTTATGCCTTCTAAACTAGGTTCTTTTATTTATTCCTATGTTTATACCCTTATTGGAATTTTTAGCACATCCCTTTTGTTCATGTATTCCCAAGGTTATCCTATAAAGATGTAGGAGATCAATGGAAGATAGGAGCTCTTTATGGGTGATTAAAATAAATATGTTTTATTATATTTCCATGTTTTTAGTTTTGTGTACCTAATCTTCCAAAGACATTAGATTTTATGATCCTTGGATTTTAATTTGATGGTTAATTAGTCTTATAATCATGAATTAATATGTGTAAAAGGATAGGGTCATTGTACTATGTTCGATAATAAATACATATCTATATGTTTGGGAGAATAGAGCCTCAGTCTGATATCCCAAACCATGAAAACCTTAGGAGCATAGAACCTCAGTCTGATATGCTAATTGTGGAAACCATAGGATCATAGAGCCTCATTCCGATATCCTAACAAAAAAATGTATTATTTGGCCTAGAAAATCATTCCAAGCCAACCCAATCTTGGAGCCTTATTCTCTATGTTTTGTGCAAGGAGCCTCAGTTTGACATCCTAACTAGATCAATACAAGGTTTGGTAATTGAGCCTTAGTCTATCTTTACCCATGGGTGTAAAGCCTTAGTCCAATAACCCACTCATGAAACCTACCACAAAGACATGTGAACATGATTCTTTTACCATTAAACATATTTACCATTTACATGCCTTAATCCATTTCAGCATACATACCATTTACAGACCATATCTCATTAAACACATATACCACTATACCAAGAACCCCCTTATGCCATATCAACAACTAGAAAAAAATTAACATCTATTTAATTTCTTAATCCATGATAACACACACATAAAAATTCACATTTAAAATCATATTGATTCCACCCTTTAAATCAAGTTCCTTCCTCTTTGAAAACTAAAACATGACCCGATGTTCACACTTACATTTCCAACCATTCAAAAAAATCAGTAACACATTTTCACAAAAAGGGAACCATGCCCCAATTTCAAATCATAATTTTGAATCTATAATGAAAACCAAATTCTAAATCACCTTGGAAAAAAACACCTCATTTAAAAATAATTCCCCCTTTAAAATAATTATATTCTTCATTGAAAACAATAAATGGATTAAATCTAGAACATATCCTTCAAACCCTTTCAAATGTATCTTAGGAATTTCAAAAAATCAAAAATACAACTGAATAAATAATCCCTTTGACTAAGAATACCTAAAAATTTTCTGTTCACTGCCCATTCACTTCTATAATTACCCTAAAATGATGTTTACAAACTCATTTTACCATTTTAAAGGGTTATTCATACCCCACGTGTATCCCTAGGTTCAGTCTAACAACATCAATGAACGCATAGGGTCTGTGAAAGGTCTCATACCTCAATATAAGTCCAAATTACTTTCCTTGTACAAATAAATTGAAAATCATCAGGATGGAAAATTTTCACAACTATATACACATAAAACACATCATGATAATGGGAAAAAGTTTTAATACCACCTACCTCATGTCCATAGGAAACCGATCACCCAATAGAAACCCTCGATTAAAACAAAAATAAAATTCAAATATACAACTAAAAATATTAAGGAAATTTTGTGTCTTTGGGATTCAAAAGGAGATGAACAATTATACAATCCCTGTTATAGGAAATAGAAGGGATATGAGTTCTATAATCACCCAGATCTTCAATCCAAACCCAACGGAAATACAAATGGATTATAATCAAGGGCGGATCATACCTTGGATGCTAATGGGTGAATGGTTTGAAACCCTTTATACTGTAGGGAGAAATTATAAGAAATTCGTGTGAGGTTTCATAAATCCTGAGGGGGAAAGTTGGAAATTCTCCCTTCTTCACTAAGGTGCATGGTTTGGCTACACAGTTGGCTATAATACCATGCACCGACCATGTGCTACTCTTTGTCCAAGATGTGTAATGGGTTTTATGGTATCCTAGAAGTCTCTTTGGTTTTTCGAACCATGTGGTAGTCAGGTGGTATGGATAATTCCAAGACCGCATGATTTCAGGCTCCCTCTTTCATATTTAACAAACCTTTCACCTATCTTCCTAGAACCACACTATTATGGTGAATGGTTACTACTAACCAAGTTCTAACTATACAACATCAACTGGTTGGAAATTTCTTCACTCGTTCACCTCCTGAACCCCCATGACACCCGTGAAACTTCTCACACACCTAAGAACAGTTTGATTTACCAAAAAATAGATTTAAACCAAAATTCAAACAATGATGTACCTCCATGAATGTTTTGGATCTTACAACCTCCCCACCTTATAATAGATCATCCTCGAGCCACACATACCATGAACCTCCAAGCCTCCAAGAAAAAATGTCAGGCTATAGGTTCCACCCTTCAACTTCCTTTTTCAATGCTTCCTCCACAACACAACTAGTTCGTCACAACATTCAGACCAGGGAATGATCTTACTGAGGAATCTTCCCACAAAGATTTATAACACAAACATGATTCTATTTTAAGGGAACATTAAACTTTACTCAAAATCATCAATTCCAACCACATAAGGAATGAAAGGCAACAGTTCCTAGAATTCAACATAAGGAAACATCATGCATGGAATCATACCTCCATAAAATATCCAATCAAAAATCTATCATGTTGATCCTCTCCATGTCTCATGGCCCAAATCACTTGGTGTTGTCTTTACCTCTTGATATATGTTCCAAAAGTGACCCAATCTTGGATCACATAAAGTAACACCTGATTTTTAACCACCATCCCCCGACCTACAATAGTACACAACTCAAGGACCATATCCTCATTCAACATCCAAACATCTTGATCACAATACATGCATAACACTAATATCATGGTACTCAACAAATAAAATTTTGAGCAAATTCCCATCACCCAAAACTAAAACACAAATAACGCTCTTACCTCATTCCATCCATCCCAAAACATTGGCCACTTTATCGACGGATCACTTACCCTCTATGGTGCTCCTCACCATATGCTTTATCTTAATGCTTCCATCTTCTAGTGTTGGGAAACCAACCATTTAAAAAGATTACCAAAACCTACACTCAACTTCCACAACATTCTGGAAGCATTTCCCAACTCACCGCTTCCAAACATCCATAGAAAAACCATCAAACAATTTCATTTATCCTTGATTTCAAAACCACCTAGAAAGGGCATGAATCCAACCTCCATACCAAAACTAAGGAAAACTTTTTTCTTCCTCAAAAATAATTTCCATTACCAAAACATTCTTATTAATATAATCATCAACCTGAGGTGTCTTAAAAAACACCATATTCATTGCTTCTTACCCAGTTTTGTCAGGCCATCCCCAGCTAACCCATTCTATTGATGCCCAACCTTCACTGTTGGAATATTTATGATTTGCCTAGATTCATCTCTTATCACTTAATGCATGCCAACATCATCTGATGCACCTACTAGAGTCACTCCTTGACTTATGGTAAAACTCCACCACCAAACCATAAACTCTTATTCAACCTATTTTTGTGCGTGATAGTATACATTAAACCCTCTCTGATGAAACCATTCTAATTACTTTTAGAACTAGCTCGAGCTCAAAGCCATCACTCTGCTCAATCAACCACCACATGAAAATCTGACCTAGCCTTCCTAAACGAACCCAAACATGTACCTTATAGGATTCTCATGGGCACTCTGATGCCACCTCAACTACTCTATGGTCTTCACTACATATCCATGACATATGTGTTACTCCCCACCATAAGAGAGTCTTTATTACCACTTCTCTCAAGAAATTACAACCACCATGGTTCTCGATCCAATATTAATATAAAACCCAAAAATAGACATGGTTGTCTTTCTCTTTCTAGAACAACAAAAAAACATCATCTGGTACTCATTCCCATCTTCCAAGAATGACACTCTTGAAATTCGTCACACCTGGTCCATCCTAAGGACATCACCTATAAACAGTTGACTATGTACTCCCCACTATTAAACACCACATATACCACTCCATGAGTGTAACATAAAAGAGGACGCATATCCAACTAAACCAAATTTAGGATGCTAAGCATAAATCTAGAGCTCTCTTAGTGTTCTCAGGATAATGTAAAGATATTGAGCATGATTATCACTAGGTGAAATTATGCTATAAAGTTTTCAATTAATTCCATAATAAGTTATCTATCCTCAATATCACCTCTACTATAGGGAAACATTATTCTTACAAATTTCTCAAGCTTCCCTTCCCACAAAAATCTAACCCAGACTCAACCACCACCACTCAAGTGGGATTTCCAAAAAAAAAATTCCACCACTTCATGACCCTCTGCTTAACAGTCATGACCCAACATTCCCTTCGGCTGAACGGTCATTTCCCCACTAGAGTTCTTCTATCATGACCATGGAGATTCATAGTAGAATCAAAATTATCCATACCAATGATCAAAAACCAAATAGTCTCTCGCATAACCATGATTCCCAATTGGGTTTCCCAGAAAACAATAGGCACTTATCACAAGGTGTCTATTCAACCATCTCCAATGGCATTATTCCTTCTCAGATCACATGAGTCATACATAACATAACTATGCCCAAAGGTTTGCTTACCCATCTGACCACTCCCCTTGGTCCGTCAAACTCATCTATCTCAATGAATTCTCTACATTCTCATACAACAACCCAAAAATTAATACAAACAAGCCCAACCATGTGACCACCCCTCACCCTATGTATTACTTCAATATCAGAAGCTTCCATCCACACTTTGGTCACCCTTGTATTATCCACCCAAATCATCCTAATTCATTTGTTAAATGTTAAAAATTCTATTGGTATAGGTACACTAATGATCATGTACATTGAAACCAACTACTAAAACATAAGTTCCTCCCTGAGAAAGGAACCAGGGAATAACCATGAACCTTTACCAAAAACTCTATGGCACCCACCGTACAGTGAATCCACCTCTGAAGAACCCACCCATGCTTCATATTCAAAGGAACATGGAACACTGGGATAACCTCCCACAAGGTCACCGTCAATTTCTAATAACCACCAGTGCATAACCACAACTCATGTCACAACTTTGAAACATCTAACTTTTCCACTTAACCCTCTATGATAATCCTTTCCATATGTAGCACTCCGGATGTGCCACTACTATGCTCTAAAACGTCTAACTATGTCATGTTAGAACTGAAATCATGATAAACTAGGATAAAACCTCTCATGGGTCACCTAAAATGTAAAATGATACCAACTCCCTAAACAAGATTCATGACAAGAAAATCCCATTGTCTTTCTCCCGAATCAAGACACATCAACCCTCAAAAAACTCTCTACTCACGAGGGGCACTCTAGCTCCAAATCCATGACACACTACATATAACGCACTCCAAAAAACATTTACTCTTGGTTTCACACCAAGGATACCGATAAAAACACATCATCGCTATAATCTAAAAACCCAATCTAGGGTCCAAAACACATCTTGCATGATCATGACCAAAAAAGGTCACTGCAACCTAGGTACCAGCCTTAGGGTCCAACATACAACCCACATGATCAAGACCTTCAAGGGTTACCATACTCACATTAACAAACAATATCTCATGACCCAGAGGAAAAATACCTACCAAGGGTATAATAATCACATTTATTTTACCATTTATCAATACCCATAAATCTGCATGACTCAAATCCAAGCTCACAAACTAGGGCACTCCAACTGCCCAAACCAACCATACACGGGGTCAAAAACCAAGAAAATTGATACTCACCCCCAGTTTCCTTAAAATTACCTCTATTTGACATTCTTATTTAACCAACCTTTACATTTTCAAAACCCATTATTTCACATTCCAAAACTATACATTTGAAACCCCAAAATATTTACACTTCTCAAAACCTTTTTATTGACCCATTGTTTAGGAGAACCCCACTTTATTAAAATTGACATTCAAAACATTTTTATTGACAAATATTTCAACGAAAGATAAAAATCCATAATCTAAGGTTATAAAGGTACAGTACTAGCATATGAATCCGAAAGAACTATCAATAACATGCAATATATGGATGACCTATCAGTCCTAAGTGCCTAGCATGATGCATGAAACCACACACCATGTATTGCAAAACTCTTCCAAGATATAATACCTCATAAATTTATAACATCACATCCCAGTGCACCACTAAAGGATGATGTATAAACCAAACATAAAATCACAAAACATTACTCAATTATCACCACTGGTAAGTTGGGGTTTCCCTATTAAATGGGGTTGTAGGCACCCAGGAATGAGCTCATTACCAAGCCCCAACAAGATTCTGTCTCTTGTATATCATCCAAAAATAGTAAGATAAAATACCAATCTTTGATACCACTATGTAACATCCCCAACTTGGTAGCCACTATACCTAGTTCCCCTAGACGAATCATCACAGGACCTAAGGTAAGCCTCCATGTACACCAGAGGCTTTCGAATAGCATTGCGGCTCTATTAGGAAATGTTAGAGAGACTCTACCCATATATCAGGGTAGTATAATATTATAAGTAACATCAAATAAAAATATAACATATATGGATAATAAATGGATAACATATGGCCGGTTCCAAAAATTATCAAAGTAGAACATGATACAACAATTATATGTGCACTCCAGAAGACAGACATTCATACAAATAAAATGTCTAATAAAAAACAATAAAAGATATCAAACACAAACACGAGTCTCAACCCAGTCTAAAGAACCCATGATCTAACCAAAAATCTCATGCATGAACCATACACCAGGTCCTTATCCTGAACCTATATGTAGAAACAAGTAGCATCTTCTAAGGTACCCAAGTTCTATGGAATCCCCATCAGGGTGTGATTACAACTCAATAGTCCACTACCAATGGTTTCTAAAGCAATAAAAAATTTGTACAATATTTTATGAAGATAAAAAAGTGCATTAATAAAGGCAACAAGATAATAATGTATCCAAATTAAGTAATCAAAACATAATAATTTTATCCTTAAAGCTCCCCAGGGTCATCCTACCAACAAAACTAGCTCCAGTCATACTGAGATCCTAATTAATAACATAGGGTTACACAATTTTAATCCAAAGGGGGGTTCTCTATCCAAAATATCCATAAACATACCTCAGATCCTTGATCTGATAATCATTCCATATTTATAAGTTTGGCATAATAGTTCATTATTTTGAAATCCTAAACCATACCAATATTACGAGAAAATAACCTCTGTCTGATATCCTGACCATGTAAATCTTAGGCGCATAGATCCTAAATCTAACACCCTAAGTCAAACAATTCTTCTATGGACCTAGATAATCAGCCTAACCAATCCCATAAAAGGATTCATAGTCCCTATTTTGGGAGCATAGGGCCTCAGTCTGACATCCTAATTCAATAAATATAAGGGTGGGCCTTAGATACTCAGTCCTTCCTGACCCATGGGAGTAGAGCCTCAATCCAATACCCAACTCATATAAAGAACCACTAATCCCAGCTGAAATTCTGATTTTAAAATTAAACATATTTACCATTTTCGTGACTTAACCCATTTCAACACACAAACCATTTACAAACCATAAATCATTAAACACATATACCATTATAATAAATTTTCCTTTATAGAATATCAATAACTAAACAATAATTAACATCAATTTCATTTCAAAATCCATGATAAAACACATATAAAAATAACCATTTAAAATCATCTTGAATCCACCCTTTAAAATAGGGTCCTTCCTATTTGAATATTAAAACATTCCCCAAGGATCACATTTCCATTTCCAACCATTCAAAATAATCATTAACATGTTTTCAAAATAAGGAAACCATGCCCCCTTTTCAAATCATCATTTTTAATCTATTAAAAAAACCTGTTTCTAAATCACCTTGAACCCGAAACCTCATTTTAAGAGCTACATTATGTTGTATGGGTAATAAAGTTTATATGATTTTTGGAAATTTTGTAGCTTTTTTCTATTTTTTTGTTTTAAATTCTGTCAAATGTGTTTTGGAGGAATATTAAGGATAACTATTTATGAAATGGTTTATGTAGAACTTTGATTGTTGTTATTAAAGTATTATATATTTGTATAGTATTTCATCTTATGATGATTTATCCATATTGTATAATGTGTGCTATACTTTTTGTTTTTGATAAAAATTTAGAGACAAAAGGAATGACTTTTCATTCTTTTGTGGATATTATGATCCGTTAAAATGTAATTTTAGTGCTTCAACCATAAAAAAATTGAATATGGAAGATAATAGTTGGAAGATAATTAAAAAAACTAAAGGATAAGTATATCTTCATATATTTAAAGTAATCAAGTACGTATTTTTTCTCATATTCTAGGGAAAAATAATTCCTCAACTCTAGAATAAATGATCTTGAAATTGATTTTTTTTTCATTTTTACAATTTTTTTTGGATTTGATGGTCATTCTCAACCCTAAATTAATTAAAAAAAAATTCATTAAATCTATCATGTTTATGTTCTCAATCACTATTTTTTATGGACATTATCCTTCTCTTATATTTAATTATTTTCACTTTTGGTTAATGTTTTCCTTTTCTGGAAAGACAATTATGTGTCATTTTATGTAACCTTTATATTTACCACATCCTATTATAAAATGATTTTTTCCCTATTGTACAATGTGGATTTTAATAAATGGTATTTTAAAAAATTTATCATTTGATTATGAGATAAAAATTAGGATGGTGAAAATTATTTAAGGGGAATAATGTACCTGATATTTTTGAATATATTTTTCATTAAATAAAATTTTAAGTGTTTGGTAGAGTTATTTACACACAAAATATAGTCCATATGAGCTAACATATAGTAAGAAATTAAAATAAATCCATTAAATTTTCGCATATGAATTCTAAAAACCACATTCTGAAAAATATTTATAAATGTTTTAAATATTCCAAATGTATTGATCAATGCATAATAAATTATTACTCGATTTCCAAAAAAATAATTTCATGTCAAAAAAAGTGTTTTATTTGAAAAAAAATTATTTCATTAAAATAATAATGTTAATATTATCTTAGGTTTTATTTTTTGGATTTTCCTAGAATGTTTTATTTTTTAGTAAATTGTGAAAAATAAAATATTTGGTAAAAAAATATCATCTGTTATCAAGTAAAAGTTCTAGTATTTTTTTGAATTTTATATTAACATAACATAAGTGTAATTTAATTTCTTTTAATCTAATTAATTAAAAAATAATCATCATTATGTTTTATTTTGGTAAAAGTTTATTTTTTGTCTTAAAAACACATTTTTTTGAAAACTATTTTTATGTGAACAGTTTATTTTTATCTTAATAAATTAAATTAGTATCTATTATTTAATGGTTTTAATGAAATTTATAGAATATATATTTTATAATATATTTTAAATTTAATTTAATGTTTTTTTATAAGGAAATTAATGTAATTAAATTATGTTTTTTAATAAAAATTCATTTTTCTACAATGGATTTTCATTGCGGGTTGCACACTTATTTAAAATTAAAATTTTCGACTTATAGATATTTTATTTGATCATATGGATTCCATATTTATGATTATAATTTAAGAATATAATCTAATAGTTATACTTAATTTTTTATCAAAATAAATATTAAAAGAAAAAAGTGTTACAATAATCAAGGTTAAAACGGGTTTATTGAGGGTGTTAAAATAAGAGATAAGTGTATAATTATCACCCAAAACTATTGAATTATTATTATTTAGAATATATTCCAAACATTTATTTTCATAACTTTTAATAATTATCCATTTCAATCCACTTTCTTATAAATTTACCTTATATATTTCAAATCTTTAATGAAATTTCATGCCACCCCCACTTAAAAAAGGTCACCTATACTCCTAACTAATTCACATAATTTGAGAATCATTAATAATTAAATACATAATAAAAATCCTTCTAAAATTAATTTTATTAATCATAGATCTTCTAGGCTTCTCCTAAGATTAATCCTTCATGGATTAATTTGTAAGCTAAAGAATGTCTCCCAAAGAAGAGGTATAAATCTTAACAAAAAATATTTCCATTTTATATCTAATTAAAAATTATATAAACTTATTTTATCTATAAAAACATGATTAATATAGTATCATAAATGTACCTATATGTTATTATGATGATGTAACAACCATTTACCACCTCATTTCAATCAAATGTGATATGAATGTATCACTCGTGTGTACGTGTGGTCTACCACATCCACTAAGTGATATAAATCATTTTCAATCACCATATTAATGGATGGTTATTTAGTTAACATTAATGTTTATATATTATATTTATGAAAAAATTATTCTTCAACAATTATAATATCATATCTAACTTATTACCTTTTGATCCATTGGTAAATGATAACGTCACTCGTGCGAACATCTCGACTATCACCTCTACAAAGTGATGAGATTTTTTTATCATTTCTTCTTTAATTTTATAGTAAAAAATTATATATTTAACTAAAATATATAATATTTATGATATAATAATGTTTCTATAAATTTTAATTAACATTTACCTTTATGTTATTCTATCCAATAGAAAAGTGGAAACATCACTTGTGTATACATTCAAATTATCATCTCCATGATGTGATGCAATTAATTTTTCATCACTAATTAATATGAATGGTTATAAATATTTATGTATGAAAATATATTATATTCATATCATTATTAACATTATGTAGATGTATTAACCATGATAAAACTATAAGGACTGTAAGTGTCGAACTCATGCATACAAAAAGGTAGTAGTTAACACCTAAAATGATGGATTTAATATATAATTATTAATAAATATGTTTTGAATGATATAAGTGGATCGTATTTGATATTATATGTATGTATATTTTTATATATAATTATAATAAATTTAAATGTTTTATATCGAAGGTCAGTGTGCTTACAAAGAAAGACATACTTGAGGTAAGGGTTTCATCTGAATTTCTCTTCATTGAGATATGTTTTGATGGTATGAAAACAAATACTTATTTATATATTGTATATACTTCCCAAGAATTTATTTTTAACTAAACCATGATTTAATGTAATATATTTAAAAAACCATATTATTTTGAAGCTTCAAATGACTTTTTATTCAAAAAATACTAAATCTATAAGGGTTCTTTGTGTCAATTTAGTTTCATTGAGACATGTTTGAAGTTTCACACCTATATTCTTTTATAAGGTGTATATAATACCCCATTTATATATTTTATCATTAATATAATTATTTTCATGTTATTTAATGTTTTATTTTATGTTATTAATTTCATGGGGTTATGATGCAAAAGTTACCACAACGGTAAGTGTTTTATGTTACAATCATATTTTTACTGGTATTTTTTTTGCTTAAATTTTCCAATGATGAAATTATATGAAATATATCTCAAAAATATTATGTATTTTATTATAATATTTTCTTTTTTATATTTCATTATTTACTTTAATTTTTCTCTCTTTATGTGCTCAAGATATTGACAAAAAATCAAGGAAAACTAACCTTGTTTTTCACTTCGATCATGAATCATTTCTTCCATGCCCGTATTTCTTTAAAATGTTTTTGAGAATGTATTTATTGTTCGAAAAATATTGTTTAAATTTATTTTTTAATATATTTTACATTCCTTTACATGTTTTAAATGGAACCTTCTCATCATTTTCCAAATATGATACTTTGGACTTTTTATTGAAAATGTAAAAGGAATTTTTTTAACATTCACCTCATAAAATGATTTCCCCGTTGTAATGAATAATATTTTATTTAAATATTAGCTTATAAATTTTCTTTATTATTTTAAAATATAATGTTTTCCTCAATATTTTTTAATTTTCTGCATTCTAAATAATTGATTTAAAATAAAAGGGTATTTTCTTCATTAAATGATCTAGTGAAATTTTAAATGGTATTATCAACTATAACAACATCAGTTGATGATAATTATGATTTTGGGGGGATATGTTATAATGTTACCATATTTACTCTATATCTATATTGTTTATGATTATGATGATGAAATTTTAAGGAAACATGTATCCTTTACTTGGGTTAAATATGATGATATGGTGATTTTTTATGATCACAAGGCACATATATGTATGAGTCTCATTATGTGATGAGTGGGCCCAGAACTATATAGCCCTCCAATGCATTGGGTAAATATAGATATCTCATTAGATGATAAGGACTGTAATGGGGAGTGAACCTAGTTCAGTAAGGGACATTTCGAAATAAGATATTCTTCGTAGTGAACCATGACTAAGGAAATTATGGAATGTGTAGTGAATCCAATCCACATTGATTCTCTTGGAAATTATCCTTGACTAAGGAAAGGGCTTTCTATGCTTATTTGTATGTAAATTTTTTATGTATTATGATTTTGATATGTTCTTATGGGTCATGACTTAGTATTGATGATTTCATACTCTTTTTTCTTATGTATTTTGATTGATAAAAAGTTATGTCTTGTTTTAGGATTATGATCTATGAATTGATGGTAATAAGTTTATATTATTAAGCTCATGTTCTCACACCCTTAAACTTATCTTATGATCATTGACTTATATCTCTTGTGTTTACTTGCACTGATCATCTGAGCTCACCCTTTCTTATGTTTCCCTTCCCTAGGTTAGGAATAATTGTTTTAAATATTATATGTCTAAGAAGGGTGGTAGTTGTGAATAACTAAATAGAAAATGATGTAGATATTTTATGTGATAATTTTTTATGTATCCATGATTCCAAAGAAACTAAACCATTATGGTTATGGTGTGGATCGTATGTATATATACCCACTATTTTCAACCATTAATATTACATAAAATTTTCAAAATACTTAAACATTATACCAGGAGACTCCCAAAGAACATAATTGGTCTAGTTTTTTTGGAAACATAGAAACATAAACACTAGTATATAAATGAGCTACATCATCTCCCACTAGGATCTTCTTGACTATCACCCTTATTAGACACATCAGACATAATACATAACATAATAATATGGGGAAAAGAAAACAAAAAAGGGGGTATCTCAGATTCTTAGTGAGGGTAAACAAGGGAGACATGTAAGAATAAAAATGAGAATAGGGGTATGAGAACGTGATCATTAAAATAGAAGATCATACTCTGAATATCAAAGATACTAACATGAATCATGGCATAAATATTGTCAGTTCATAAAACATGAATCATAATGAAATAAAGACAATAATCCATGAAATCATAAAATAGGATTAAAACATGGAATTTGGGAAGAAATGTAAGCATATATAATGATTTCCGTAGTAGTCAAGGAATTTCTTCTAAGACCATCTTAGTGGAAAAAGTCTTTTACTGAAGTGGGTACACCCATGTTCCGGACTTATATTACTAAAACGAGAAAACTCCAATTATAGCCATGTATTACTAAATGAGGTAAGCCCATATTCCAAACCTGTATTACTAAAGCAGGTACACCCCCATTATAGTCATGCATTACTAAACTGAGTAAACCCCCATTCCAGCCAGGTATTATTGAACCAGTTAAACCCATGTTCCGACCCTACAATACCAAACCGAGTTCCTTTATCATTCCATCAATGTCTATATCCTGAGGTATATATATTTACCCAATGAAATGGAATTAGATATAGGTCTGAACCATCTCCTAATTAAATCATGTATACATGTGTCAAAAAATGATAAACAATCATATCATAACCCATAAAATGAAATGGTTATCAAGAATATGAAATCATATCATAACCTGCATAAAATAATGCAGGTTACATAATAATTTCATCAGAAGAATAAACCGTGAAAGAGAAATAGATTTAATAAACATATAACCTATGAAAGATAAATTGATTTCATAAGCATATAACTCATGAAAGATTCACAGATTTCAAAAACATATAACCTGTGAAAGAGAAAAATATTTCATAAACATTTAACCTGTGAAATAGAAACTTATTTCACAAATATATAACATGTGAAAGACAAAAGGATTTCATAAACATGTAACCAGTGAAAGAGAAATGAGTTTCATAAAGACCATAACATTATAAATAACCCATTAATATAAATAATATGAATGGAACCTTTAGATCATTTCCTAGAAAGGTATGATTGACATCAACAAATGTCATATTTGATGGAAAATAATTTTTAAATATCATTCAAAAACATATCTTGAGGAAAATATATTTTCTTATTTAGAATAACATTTTTAGTACATAAAACCATTTGAAAATTAATTTCTTAGAAACACCTTTAAAACTTACAAAAAAGAATTTAAATAATTATGAAAACCATTTTCTTTGAAGGTTTTTTTGAAAACATATAAAGAATGCTTGAATTTTTTTGAAAATAGTATATTTGTAAATAAATTTAAAAACATATAAATAATGATTTAAAATGTTATGAAAACCATTTCTTTGAAAATACCTTTAAACTTATAATAATATATTGAATTTTTTTTTTAAAAACTATTTCTTTGAAAATACTCTGAAAACTTATAAATAAATATAAAAAACGTTTAAAATATTTGTTAACCATAAAAAATTTTTGAAGACCTTTTTCTATAAAAATATATTTAAAAATATTGAAAATAATAAAACATTTTTAAATTTTTTTCCCTTGATAATGAAATTCATGTATCATTTGAAATCATTTTTGAAAATATTTTTTTAAACATTATTGAAAACATGGTTTTTGAAATAAAATATATTTCTGACAATAAAGATAAATACAATCATATTTTCGTAAAAATTATTTCTAAATTATCTAAAGTACCAAAGAGTGTTAAAATGGTACTAATACGTGGATATATCTTGAATAAACAGAGGAGAACAAAACTCATGAGTATTTTAGATAGATGGATCATAAGCCTTCATCAAAGGGAGCATAAACATAAACAATCTCAAAAGGCGAAGAGATTGTTTTAAAAAACTCTTATAACTTGATAACATGGGATCATATTCTCCATGTAAGAAGAATAAATTACATGAATCTTAAAATAACTTGAAAATAAATAAATTCTAGATATTACATTTAAAATGGTAATATATATACCTTGAAAAAGAGATTAAGTGCATAAAAACATGAGACTCAAAGAATGAAAATTGAATCGAAACATTTTTTACTAGTTTGGTAACATTTGATACATATACCACATGAAATAAATGTCATAAAATTGATATGTGAATACCCATAAATTTAAGTATAACATACATATAATACAATCATTGGTTGTACATGTACCACATGAAAGGAAAGAGTATATAACATAGCAGATATCTCACAGAAACAAAAAAAGTGAGATTAAATACCGGTACCTTATTTATTGACTCACTTCTTACTCATACAAGAATACTATATAATAAATATCAGTTTATTATACATATTTTATAGAATCATATTCTTATATATAATACCATATATGGTTTTATTATTACAGAAATTTTTTTATTGCATTCATACATGATTTAATTACATAAAATTCCACTTAATACAACCTGAAATATAAAAAATTATAGTGTATTTTGGAATTAGGTACATTTAATTACAACTTTAAACAATAAAACCATCTTTATTAAAATCTTCTTTAACATGATCGAGCTTAAAACTGCCTGGGATATCTTGAGGAAAATACATAAGAAAGGGTTGACCAATAAATCCCAGTAAGGGATTAATCGTGATATAACATGAAGATAATAATACATGTTTGGAAAGGCATATCAATGAGGAATAAAGGAACATGAATCATAATCATGATATAACACCATATTTTAAATAAGTAAATGTAGCAACAACTTAAAACACTACATCATATGTCAAGGCTAAACTACCAAGACATCATAGTGGACAATATACCCTAAAGTAATAAGGTAAACTCTGATTAGAAAATGAAATATCATGATACAAAACATTACCCAATTAAATGGAGTGCTATATAATTTCAGGCGCACCCTTCACATTCATTTCATTATCATGATTAATTGCACCACATATATCATAAAACATTAATTCATTCATCATTATAATTTATTCAATGATAAATAATTATGTAATAAATACATTTATGTCATAAATAAATATTTATAAGTGCATAAAATTGAACACCCCTGATAGTTAATTGGTATGGTATTCACTACACAATTGTTTTGTAATGGAAATTCACAGTGTAATTTCGGCAGCCTAACGGTGTGACATAAAAATTCATAAAAAGGTTTTATGATAGATAAAGGGATATATAATCATATATACATGAAATGGGAAGTAATAGGTCCATATAAATTTATATCAAAACATAAGAAATTTGGAAATAGAAGGCATAACATAACAAAGAAACTTAAAGAAATAGGAGAAATGGAGTAACTCTTACAAAATTTTGGCATGGTAACAGGTGTACATGGGAGGGATTAATGAGTGATAAAGGGGACTCTCATCATTAAAAAATTTAAGGTAAGTATTTAGAAGATGAGAAAATATACCCCATTATTTTTAATTTAAAATAAAAGGGTGTAACAATATAAGGAAACTTGGATAAAAATGAGAAAGGAAGGAACCCTTAATTGAGTGTGTGACATCAGAATCTTGAAGAGGGGATTTTTGAGAGCTTTGGGTGACTTTGGAGGATTCTAGAGAGGTGATGATAGATTAAGGACACTATATAAGGATTTTTAGTGAAGATAAGTGGGAACTGTGGTGGGTTCATTTTGGAAATGATAGGGGAATTCTTTAATATTTCACTAACATTGGTTTTGGAATCTATATAATTAAATATTCAAAACGACAAACCTTCACATGGTTTTTACCCATAATTTTTTCCAAATAGGAGTGGAAAAAATTATTTTATAAGGAAAATGGTATAATAAATTAAAATATTATACTTTCTTATGTGTAGGAGAGACACATTATTAAAGAAATGAATTTAAAATCAAAAAATTTATTATATATTTTGGAGGATTCACTAATGTTTTATAAAACAAGTAAAAAAACATAAAATAACATTATTTAAATAAAAAACATATTTTTTTTCTAATTTACTATTTATAGTGTTTATTACTTAAATATTGGGACATTATGATGTCATAAAACACACTATATATTTATATAGCATTTAAATTTTACCCAAAAATTTGACTATCTCGTAAAATTATGAAAAAATCACCATGGGATAATTTTGACATCTATATTAAAAAAAATATTCATTTTATCTCAATAGATTTCTAAATATGTAAATTTTAACTTTAAAAGTGAAAACCGACATTTATTGAAAATTGGTTAATTTGGACAAAAATAGTTTTCAAACTTTAATAAAGATTACCATTGACCATATAAAGATTATATGATCATTTATGTTTAATAAAATTAATTTAATTATAATATTTTATTAAACTATCATTTATTTAAAAAATCCATTAATTCACCAAAATAGATTTCTTAATTGAATTTGAATATTAACCAAAGATACTATTTCTTATTTAAAAATCATTTACAATGTAACAATAATATAATGAAAGTATATTCATTATTCTATAAAAAATAATGTACATAAACATAATTATAGGTTCTTGATACATATCACTTAATTACACAAGCAAGCAACCTAAGAGTAATGTGTGTGATGGTGGGGATTTCATGGGTCTGTTCGGTGAACATAGTTTGGGTTGTGATCTCGATGAGGTTGAACATCTCCCATAAATTTTTTTTCTCATGCACAAGTTATTGGATCTCAACATGGTATTGGTTTAGGGAAAATCTAAGAAATGTTATCTCTCTCATAATCTCATATAAATGGGCTTCATAGGGAACAATCCTACTTATTGATGTCATCACCTCCTTTATCTATCTCGAAAAGATTTGTTAAAAACCTATATTTATACTATTCATGTGATCACTATTTGATGAATATATTATCAACAGTAAATATAATTAACATTCATTTAAATAAAATTGGATATAATAAAATAAATGGAGTGCGTGTGTTTTCTATATATATTTTACCCAATAAGGCATTTAATTAAATCAAAAAGGTAAATTTAATTTATAACAGTTCGAGTCATTACAATCTTCCCACCTTAAGAAATTTTTTCCTATCAATTTTAATTTACCACATTAAAAAAATGAGGGTAACGTTGTTTCATTACCTCCTTTAATTCCCATGTTTCTTCTTCAAATTTTTTCTTTCTCCACAGCACTTTTACAAGGTGCGTTGTCTTATTCCGTAGAACTTTGTTTCTACGATCTAAGATCTTCACTGGTTTCTCCTCATTAGAGAGGTCATTCTAAAATGGTACCACCTCTATATATAGTACATGTGGGGGGTATGGTATAAAATTTATCAAGAGGTATACATGGAATACATCATATACTTGAGATAGGTTAGGTAGGAGTGTTATTCGATAGGCCACATCTCTAATACGATCAAGGATATCAAAGGGTTAGATGTATCTTGGACTAAGATTTCCCTTATTCCCAAATCTCACCACTTTATTCCATGTAGATATATGAAATAATACCATGTCCCCAACATCAAACTCAAGGTCTCATCTATGATTGTCAGCATGGATTTTATGTGGACTCGGAGCAGCCTTGATGTGCTATTGAATATTCTTAACCTTCTCTACCATTTCCTAAACCATTTCAAGACCTATTAGTTTTTATTCTCTAACATCATCCCATAAGGTAGGTTTTCTAAACCTCTTCCCATAAAGGGATTCATAGGGAGACATTTGTGTGATTGAGTGGAAATTGTTTTTGTAAGGGAACTCAACTAGAGGAAGATTTTTATCTCATCCTCCTTTGTAGTTCACTGATTATGCCCTCAAAATTTCCTCAAGTGTATAGATAATCTACTCAGATTGGCCATCAGTTTGAGGGTGATATGCCTTTTTGAAGTTCAACCAAGTATTTATAGCATATTGGGGACTCTTACAAAATATAGAGGTGAATATTGGATCTAGATCACATACAATCTATATTGGTACACCATGAAGCCTCACCAGTTAACTGATGTATATTTATGAATGCTAATCCAATGAGAAATCCTCTTTAATCGCAATGAAATGTGCAGTCTTTATTAGATGATCCACCACAACCCAGATAGCATTTTTTCCTCTAGATGTCTCAAGAAGCCCAGTGACAAATTCCATGGCGATGTTTTTCCATTTTCATGTAGTTATGGGTAATGGTTGCATCATCCCCTCAGATTTTTCCCTTTCCTCCTTCACTTGCTGACATACCACACATATTTATGTATATTCTGTGATCTCCTTATTCATATTGTCCCACAAATTGAATTATCAGAGATCTCGATACATCATTGTGCTTCTAGGGTGGATAGAGAAGGTTGAGCTATGTGAATCATCCAAAATATCCTTCTTTAACTCATTATTTGATGATATACATAGTCTTGACCAAAATTTTAAAACACCTTCTTCATTGACATTAAACTCTGAGGATTTCCCTTTTCTAAAATTTTCCACTTTCTTATGAATTCCAACATCATTAATTTGAGAATACTTTAACCTCTCCATAAGAGATGGTTGAGAAATCATTTGGGAAAGGGTTGGTGATGTTCCTTCCTTTATGAATCACAAGTCCATCCTATTCAAGTATAAGAAGATCATATCCTTCTCAATTCCCATCAATGTAAGAGTTGCTAGATAATTTATAATAAGACCATCTACCACTTTATTTTCTTTCCCCAGATGGTAGTGAATTGAGAATTCATAGTCTTTGATCATCTCTAACCATCTTCATTGGTTTATATTCAACTCTTTCTAGGTGAATATATACTTGAGGCTTTTGTGGTCCATATATATTTCACACTTCTCTCCAAAGAGATGATGTCACCAAATTTTCAAAGCAATGATCACTACATCCAACTCCAGATCATGGGTTGGATAGTTCATCTCATGATCTTTCAACCTTATTTAAGTATAGGAAATGACTTTTTATTTTTCGTTAACACACATACCAACCCCTTCTTCAAAATATCACTGAATTCTATGAAAAACCCTCCACTTGTGGGTAGTGTGAGCATGAGTGTAGTGATAAAACTCTTTTTCAACTTCTTGAAGCTCTATTCTTCTTCATTATTCCAAGAAAACTTGACTCCCTTCCAAGTTATCTCGATTAGAGGTTTTGAAAATCATGACAAATTTCTCCTAAATCAATGATAATACCCATCTAATCTAAGGAAAATATAGATATTTTTCATAGATGATTTCCTCATCCGTCCTTCAACAGCCTCAGTCTTTGAAGGGTCTACAGATATCCCATTTCTTGTGATAATATTCCCCAAGAAAGATACTTCCTTCAACCAAAACTCACATTTATTATACTTGTCATAAAGCCTTTCCTTTCACAAGGTCTTTAGCATAGTACTTAAATTCTTCTCATGTTACTTCTTACTTTTGGAGTATATTAGAATATCATTAATAAAGACTACCATAAATTTTTCATGGTAATCTCTAAAGACTCTATTAATCAATTCCATGAATGTTTATAGATCATTAGTGAGTATAAAAGTCATTAATATGAAATCATAGTGCCTCTACCTTATATGAAAAGCAGTCTTTGGGATATCTTTCTTCTTCACCCTTACTTAGTAATATCTCGATCGTAGATCCACCATGGAGAAGTATTGTGCTCCAAGTAGCAGATTGAACAAGTCATCAATTTTTGGAAAAGTATTCTTGTTCATTATCATGATTTTTTTGATCTCACAATAATCAATGCAAAGGCATATTGACCCATCCTTCTTCTTGATGAATAGGACTATTTCACCCCATAGTGAAGCACCTGGGCGTATAAACGCTTTATCCTAATTCTCATGTAGTTGTTTCTTTATCTCCTAAAGTTCTAAAACAGCAATTCTATATAGATTCTTGGATATTGTAAATTCCTATGATATAAGATCAATCAAGAATTCAACATCTCTGATAAGAGGAAGACCATGAAATTACTCATGAAACACATCACCGAATTCCATCACAACAGGCATGTCTATGGATCCTTCCTTAGACTCGATCATTTGAGAAAGATATTCCTACTCATATGGCAGTAATATCCATACATGGGATGATGGTGATAAATAATCTTCCTCAACCTCCGTGAACTTGTTTTGAATTGGGGGTTTCTTTTCTATATGGAGTGTGATTTCCCTCTCATGGAAATTTATATTGGCTCTATATAGGGAAATCCAATCCATATGAATAATTGCATCAAATTCCACCATGGTAAGTATGATAAACTTCACTGGGAAGTTCAATCCACAAATTGTGATAGGGGGAGTTATATTCATGGGATCATATAATTTCCCCATTTTTCATTTTCACTGATTTCTTAACTTACATGAATTATGGTGGTGTTTGGATTATTCTACTAAAATTTTGGGATGTAAAAGAATTCATAGAACCAGAATAAAAAAGTATGTTCACTATCTTGAATGAATAACTAGCGTACATTTCACAACTTCATTGTCGGGATTCAATTTTGTGGTAGTGATAGAAAAATATCTCCCTTTCTGCCATAGAGGTTATTGGTTGCCTCTGAAAACCCTTGTCTTAGTGCATTGGTTTATGAAATTTCACGATTCCTTGAAGTTTAAGTAATTAACAATGCATTGAGGGTTTACCAAATAATTCCTTTCCTCCATCATAGTAGCTGGTTTTTATTTCTAGCAATCACTGGCAAGGTTCCCTTCCTTCCCAAACCTAAACCATTTCCTCATCCCCTTTAGGCAGTTTCTAGGGTACTTCTTTCCACATATTTAGAAAGTGGGATGTTGAAATGTATTGGCACTGTTAGATTTCCCTATCAGATCTCTAGAATTTGACTCTACCTTAAGCTTATTATCCCTGTTGTAGAGACCCAAAGCCTGACTTACATGGACTTTACATTACTTTTGCGGAATACTTAGTACATAACAAAAACACACACACAAGGATCGTAATAGTTTAGTGTCTTTGGAACTCGGAATAAAATATTCTAATCGTGGTGAAAGATCTTCAACATCTCCCATAAAGATCATCCTTTTTTTTTACCTAAAACCTTTCTTTATATCCTGGGGAAAAGAAAACATAAGAGGGTGAGCTCAAATGCTCAGTAAGGGTAAACAAAAGAAAAATCCATCACATCATATTCATAAGAACATAACTTTTGGAAATCTTAACCTGCAAAAGAGAGCATAATTTCATAACATGGGATAAATCATAGTAGTGAAATGAAATCCCAATAATCATAACTTAAAACATGAAACTTTGTGGAATAAACACATAATCATAGAGAATCATTTCTTGTTAGTCAAGACTCATTGCCAAGACTATCTTAGTGGATGAAGTCCCTTTCTGAATCGAGTAACCCTCATTTCAGTCCTGTTTCACTGAACCGGTATAACCTACCGTTCCAGCCCTGTCTATCTCATGAGATATAAAATCTTTACCCAATGCATTGGAGGGAGATATAGGTCCCACCCATCTCATAATTAAACCATTCTTATGTGTGCCACAAAATCATAAATCATACATCATTGCATAACCCATGTAATACAATTGGGAATCTTAAACATCATGACATCATAAAACAATTCATATAAGATAAAGGAATTCATAAAAATAATTCCATCAAAACATAATCAAATCAATTTAATAATAGGGATAAAAACAGAACCCTTTATTATCTTAGATGGAAAAATAATTTTGATAAAACACTTGAACTCCATTCTTGAGGAAAATATCCTTTCAACTTCAAAAACATTTTTCCTTTCATAACATGTCATACGACTTTAAAATAAAAGAAGTTGATTAAAAATAAACTTTAAAACTTGTAAAGGAAGCTTCTTGGAAATAATGTTTTAAAAATCCATTCATGCCGTATAAGTTAAAAAAACATTCTTCGTACTTTTGTCGGAAAAGTCAAAAAGTACATCGTACGAAAAACGACAAAAGATTCCTTTCATATCTTTTACTAAAAATTCACCGAAGGGTAAAATTGGACTTAAACAATTGTAGGTGGATGGAAATAATATTACTTGAGGAAACATGGATTTGGATGACAAAATACACCCCAGTAAATACTAAAGAATAAACAATCTCGGATAAAAATGAGATTGTGATATTTCCCTTACCTTAGGTCCAATTTGCTTCGTAAGTGTTTGAACCTCCTGTATAATGATTTAAATAATGTCATTTACTTATTACAGAATCATATTCATTGTTATGATATCATATATGGTTCACTTATGAATTTATATTACCCGTTCTTTTGTAAATTCCATGATAAAGAGCATTTTGGGTAAAATTGTTTCATTTGTCATCCGTGTTTTGACTTGTAATTATTCATATGATTACTTAGATCATGATTACTTAATTCCAGAACATAAAACATGATATATATATATATATATATATATTCAGGATATACATATATATAATAAATCATTAAAGGGAAAGAAATACACCGTTCCTGGAGACGGTAGTCCGTACGTACGCATGAACGCTGTTTTCGTTTCCTTATTGAATTGAATGGAATTAAGTAGATGACATTCATATATATACACATAAATCCAGTATCATTTTTATGTAATATATTTAATTATTACTTATTATATATACTTTATAATCATTCATGAATGGTTTAAAGCAGAGAATGAATCTCATCGCGTCGTGGAGACGGTAGTCCGTACGTACGCACGAGCGATGATATCGTTCCCATGGTCGTGGAATTGTGTTGAAGTGTATGTAGACTATTTCAGTATCAATATCACTTTATAATAATCATATATAGTTACTCATTACACCATTGTACCCATCCTATTAAGGTGGTGGTGGAAAATAGATTACACCACGCCGTGGAGACGGTATTCCGTACGTACGCACGCGCGGTGATTTCATTTTTCCGTAGGATGGATAGAAGGTGAATTAGGGTTGTTTCATATTTATAATAACATATCAGTATTTAAGTAATACTGATGTTATTACTTTTTAATGAAACAACTAAAGAAGAAGAATTTTAAGAAGAAAGAAATTGAAAAGATCGGTAATGGATATTACCTCTTCTTTGAAACGCCTCTTTGAATCCTCCACTTAGGGAACTAAGATTGGTCTTTGAAGAAGACCAGGACCTCTAGTATTATTCTAGGGAAGTGGAGAAGGGATTTTGGCATGGGTTGGCCGAGCTTGAGTGCTCAAATTGGTGTGAGGAGGAGGGGGATGAGGTGCCCTTTTATAAGGGAGGAGAGGGGCACCTTAGGAATATCTCAAAATATTATTTTATATTAAGGTCAAATTCGGTTTATAATGGTTCCAAATGGTCTTATTTCGAAGATAAAGTGGGGATGGGTCGAAATCCTATCAACAAATAGGATTTAGACAAGTTGAGGGTATTATTTTAACCTTATCAATTAGATTTAACACTAAGTTAAATAATTTAACTTTTTCCGTGTCTTTTTGTTTCCTTTCACTATATGGTTAATAAACTTACTATAACATGCCAAAAGAACCCCAAATTGTTTATTATTAATATATATATCCTTATCTAAGTCATTTGGCCCAACCTTAGATTTTTAGGAATAAAATAACAATTAGTAATATAATATTTGATTTAAAAACTATTTTGTGTCAATTTTGACACTATTTGATATATGATTTTTGTGAAAGTCATAACAGAATTATATGTTCGAACCAAGTTGATTAAATCAACCCTAATATATCATAGTAACCTAGAAAATTAGTGGAATTCATAAAAAGTCTAAAATTACATTTATTTTGGTGTTTATAACATCAATTATGTCAATATTTGATTAATAAGATAATTACTGCATCATCATTGTGTCATAAATAAATTAAATTATTTAATGTATAAAATTTATAAATAAAATACCATTATATAGGAAAGCTTTTTAGATTTCTAATGAATATTTATAGTCTAATTTATCTTATGTATAACCCCATATTGAAAATGATTTACTTATTAAACTTTGATTTTAACTATTTTAACCCTTCTTTAAATAAATTAATAATAAATGTCCTAATCTAATCCATGTGGGCCTAAATGATAATAGATTACAATTAAGGTTTTTTTTGGTCGAGATACACTTGTCCAATAGAATTAGGACATGTGTTAGGGTAATATTAATATCATTCTTACCCTTAATTACCCTATTTACTTTTAACCGTGGTAAATAAAAGTAAAAAGTTACTATTCACCAAAAATTATTTTCATCTCATTGAACCACATTTTACTTACTGACATCAACCGTGTCTCTCGTATTTTTGAAATTCCATTCACAGAAGCGGTAACATTAAGTTTTATGAAAAATTCAGTTTTTTTAACTACCACTTAGTAGTTTCACTATTCATCAAAAATTGATGTTTTTCAGAACAATGCCAAAATTTCATCCTAAGCTATATTTCATATTCCGAATTCAAAAATGAAGTCTATTTTACCAAATTCATAACATAGAAGTTGCATTAATTAATTTTAAAATTAAATCCCGCTGTTAAAACAAATAGCGTGTTTTTAAGAAACAATATCTATCAAAAGATTGACACTTGATTATGTCTGGTTTAAATGTGAAATTACAACCAATGACCAACATTGTATTAAATTGTAAAAATATATTCTAAATATACTTTAAAACCACTCAAATTAATAATTTATCACTATTAATTATTTCGATTAAAAAAGTTGTTTTTAATTATAATTTAGTAATTTTCACTATTCATCAGAATATGAAAGTTATCCGAAAAGTATCAAAATTTCACCTTAGGCTAAATTTGATACTCCGAATCTAAAAATGAAGTCCATTTTAAAAAATAAGATTTACAGAATTTCAAAAAGTGGTTATTACTATTCATAACGGCTAGTTTTAATAATATTTTAATAGCATATCGTTGTTTAGTGAAACTCGGTATTGTGTACTACACACGCTATCGAGGAAGGTCGCGATTGCGTGTAATGCAAGGCAAGTCAAGGATGCGTGTTGTGCAAGCTCCTTTTGGTGAAGCGTACAACACAAGACATTAGTGAAATTAAAAAAAAGATATTTTTCATAAAATCTTGGGCTGTTACATTCTACCCCCCTTAAAATGAATTTCGCCCTCGAAATTCGTTGGGGTTATAAATGGTTTACTATTTGAAAGTTTCTTTAATAGAAACCCACATCGTAAAAAGGAATATCAAAACCAATCTTTAAAAACAAAAGTATGAAACGTAACGGTTACCCAAATAAACTAATCACTGCGTTTCCACAAAGGTGAAAATATGGATATGGAAGAGAAATCTAACCATCATGTTCTGATGGAGAGTGGTAGAGAACATGGCTATGGAAAAGCCAGTAATCACAAAGCCATAAATTTGTGACGATCTAAGGTACCATCTGATTCATCAGATATAAGATCACTAGTATAACATTTTTGGTTTTTAAGATCGTTTCCCTAAAGTTAATGAATTTGAATTAGAATAAATACTTTCTTTATTTTGGTACAATTTCACTGTTGTTCATGCCTTGAACAATTTCCACTTCATCTCTTAAATAAATGACGTTGAATTTGTTATTCGTGAAGTGTTAGCAGATCATGTGATAGAATGACGGGTCATTCCATCTGTCTCAAACAAAAGGTTAGCAAAAATTATATACATAAGTCGATCTATAGTGAGATTAATCATATATGGTTCCTAAAAAGGACTTATACTTCATATATCATACTGCTTAATATAATAAAACTAGTTTCTACTAAACAGGGACTTCATGTAGGCCAGTGGTAGGCGATAAAGGCGAGTCGCATTTCGGTTGTGGGTTCGATTCCCACAGCCTTGTCCGACGCGATGGGTTGTCGCCCGTCCTGCAGGTTGTCCTTTTTCTAAAAAAAAACTTCTATCCTTAAATAATACTAACTTATGTTCAACATAATCCATTCCAATCTTTAGGCTTATCCATAATACTGCAGTCCACTCTCATAACATAGTGAAAACGATTACCCGAGATTTAATACCATCGTTGATCCCCATATATCATAAGATATGTTTTGTTGGTCACATTCCAAACATTCAAAGTTCCTTAATCATGTATTCTCTTGAATACCTTAGTGAAAACATGAATGCAGTTAAAAGTTAACACCTTCCACATACCAAAATCCTCAAAATTCTATATACTCAAACCATGATATCACTTAGTCCTTATATCAATCATGAGCTCATGAATACTGTCAAACATTTTGTTTTCTCGTTTTCCCTTCATTATGCGCATATCATCTCATTTCCAAAAATATCTCAATTACTATGAATACCACATTAGACCAATACATAAATATTCCAATACTCAATGATACAACAATATTTTGGAATCCCATTACATAAAGACTTAATCATTACACCACATCGTTGTCATATTCAACATCGCCAATAGTGATCGCATGTGACTTCCCTTTGTCCTTTGCCTTCAGTGGTTGCTCATGTTGATCATCACTAACCCTTGGATTAGGGCACTTATTAGCATAATGCCCCATTTCCTTGCACTTGAAGCATTGAAGTGTTGGTGGTGCGTTCTCTGCAGTGTTTTCTTTATTCACATCATTAGAAACCCTTTTTCCATTACTTCGACACTCAGCTGCTCGATGACCTTCTTTTCCACACATAAAACATTTTCTAGTTCCTTTAAGACAATCTCCACCATGCTTCTTTCCACACTTTGTGCATAAGGAAACATTCATCTTCTTTTCACCATTATTCTGAGATTTCTCCTTGAACTCCATCTTTCGTTTCTTGTCAAAACCATGAGATGGATATGTAACACCAACTTCCATTTCTACCTTCATAGCACAACACACAATTTCTTCATAGCTACTGAAGTCTCGTATAGCTAATGCCCTTCGAAGACTTGGTTTTAAGCCACTGAAAAATCGATCAACATTACTTTCAGGTTGGATGATAATACCCGAAGCGTACCTTGCAAGTCTTGTAAAATTTTCTTCATAGGTACCAACAGATTCATCATCCCTTTTCTTCAGTTCAAGAAACTTTTTCTCCATCTTTGTTCGAAGAATACGAGGGAAGTACTTACTGAAAAACAAGTTCTTGAACTCGTCCCATTCCATGGACTGAATTTCATCTCTTTGCCTCGTATTCTTGATAAGATTCCACCATTGATCAGCTTCACCTTCCAAACGATATACTGCTAAGATGACTTTATCATGTTCAGAACATTGATGAACTGAAAATATCTTTTCAGTGGTACTGATCCATTGTTCAGCAACAAGTGGATCAGAAGACCCACTGAAAGAAGGTGGACGTTGCCTCATGAAGGACTCAATAGAATATTGTTCCCTTCTCTGCTCATTTGGAAGTCCAGAATGATTCATAGCTTGTGTAAGTATAGCAATAAGATTTTGCACTCCATCTCCCATAACATTTGTTTGTTCAGGAGGAAAATCATTGCATTGTCCATTGCATTGATCAACATGGTTCCTTCGGGTTCCAGCCATCGCCTAAAACCCAAAAAGAATAGTGTGAGAGGCAAAAATCATGATAGGGAAAACAACATAATAAAGGGGGAGTACCCTCAATATCTAACATCTTAGGTTTAATTCTATGATCGTTAGCGTAGTTCAAGTACTATAACCTGTACGTATACTTAACCTTAGGGACATCCCTAGACATACCTTAGAAATATCTCAAGGGATCTCACTAAAGTACTCGCATCCTAGTTTCCAAAGGTTGACTAAACCTTTCCTCTGATACCAACTGTAGAGACCCGAAGCCTGACTTACATGGTCTTTACATTACTTTTGCGGAATACTTAGTACATAACAAAAACACACACACAAGGATCGTAATAGTTTAGTGTCTTTGGAACTCGGAATAAAATCTTCTAATCGTGGTGAAAGATCTTCAACATCTCCCATAAAGATGATCATTTTTTTTACCTAAAACCTTTCTTTATATCCTGGGGAAAAGAAAACATAAGAGGGTGAGCTCAAATGCTCAGTAAGGGTAAACAAAAGAAAAATCCATCACATCATATTCATAAGAACATAACTTTTGGAAATCTTAACCTGCAAAAGAGAGCATAATTTCATAACATGGGATAAATCATAGTAGTGAAATGAAATCCCAATAATCATAACTTAAAACATGAAACTTTTTGGAATACACACATAATCATAGAGAATCATTTCTTGTTAGTCAAGACTCATTGCCAAGACTATCTTAGTGGACAAAGTCCCTTTCTGAATCGAGTAACCCTCGTTTCAGTCCTGTTTCACTGAACTGGTATAACCTACCGTTCCAGCCCTGTCTATCTCATGAGATATAAAATCTTTACCCAATGCATTTGAGGGAGATATAGGTCCCACCCATCTCATAATTTAACCATTCTTATGTGTGCCACAAAATCATAAATCATACATCATTGCATAACCCATGTAATACAATTGGGAATCTTAAACATCATGACATCATAAAACAATTCATATAAGATAAAGGAATTCATAAAAATAATTCCATCACAACATAATCAAATCAATTTAATAATAGGGATAAAAACAGAACTCTTTATTATCTTAGATGGAAAAATAATTTTGATAAAACACTTGAACTCCATTCTTGAGGAAAATATCCTTTCTACTTCAAAAACATTTTTCCTTTCATAACATGTCATACGACTTTAAAATAAAAGAAGTTGATTAAAAATAAACTTGAAAACTTGTAAAGGAAGCTTCTTGGAAATAATGTTTTAAAAATCCATTCATGTCGTATAAGTTAAAAAAACATTCTTCGTACTTTTGTCGGAAAAGTCAAAAAGTACATCGTACGAAAAACGACAAAAGATTCCTTTCATATCTTTTACTAAAAATTCACCGAAGGGTAAAATTGGACTTAAACAATTTTAGGTGGATGGAAATAATATTACTTGAGGAAACATGGATTTGGATGACAAAATACACCCCAGTAAATACTAAAGTATAAACAATCTCGGATAAAAATGAGATTGTGATATTTCCCTTACCTTAGGTCTGATTTGCTTTGTAAGTGTCCGAACCTCCTGTATAATGATTTAAATAATGTCATTTACTTATTAAAGAATCATATTCATTGTTATGATATCATATATGGTTCACTTATGAATTTATATTACCCGTTCTTTTGTAAATTCCATGATAAAGAGCGTTTTGGGTAAAATTGTTTCATTTGTCATCCGTGTTTTGACTTGTAATTATTCATATGATTACTTAGATCATGATTACTTAATTCCAGAACATAAAACATGATTTATATATATATATATTCAGGATATACATATATATAATAAATCATTAAAAGGAGAGAAATACACCGTTCATGGAGACGGTAGTCCGTACGTACGCATGAACGCTGTTTTCGTTTCCTTATTGAATTGAATGGAATTAAGTAGATGACATTAATATATATAAACATAAATCCAGTATCATTGTTATGTAATATATTTAATTATTACTTATTATATATACTTTATAATCATTCATGAATGGTTTAAAGCGGAGAATGAATCTCATCGCATCGTGGAGACGGTAGTCCGTACGTACGCACGAGCGATGATATCGTTCCCATGGTCGTGGAATTGTGTTGAAGTGTATGTAGACTATTTCAGTATCAATATCACTTTATAATAATCATATATAGTTACTCATTACACCATTGTACCCATCCTATTAAGGTGGTGGTGGAAAATAGATTACACCACGCCGTGGAGACGGTATTCCGTACGTACGCACGCGCGGTGATTTCATTTTTCCGTAGGATGGATAGAAGGTGAATTAGGGTTGTTTCATATTTATAATAACATATCAGTATGTAAGTAATACTGAAGTTATTACTTTTTCATGAAACAACTAAATAAGAAGAAGTTTAAGAAGAAAGAAATTGAAAAGATCGGTAATGGATATTACCTCTTCTTTGAAACGCCTCTTTGAATCCTCCACTTAGGGAACTAAGATTGGTCTTTGAAGAAGACCAGGACCTCTAGTATTATTCTAGGGAAGTGGAGAAGGGATTTTGGCATGGGTTGGCCGAGCTTGAGTGCTCAAATTGGTGTGAGGAGGAGGGGGAGGAGGTGCCCTTTTATAAGGGAGGAGAGGGGCACCTTAGGAATATCTCAAAATATTATTTTATATTAAGGTCAAATTCGGTTTATAATGGTTCCAAATGGTCTTATTTCAAAGATAAAGTGGGGATGGGTCGAAATCCTATCAACAAATAGGATTTAGACAAGTTTAGGGTATTATTTTAACCTTAACAATTAGATTTAACACTAAGTTAAATAATTTAACTTTTACCGTGTCTTTTTGTTTTCTTTCACTATATGGTTAATACACTTACTATAACATGCCAAAAGAACCCCAAATTGTTTATTATTAATATATATATCCTTATCTAAGTCATTTGGCCTAACCTTAGATTTTTAGGAATAAAATAACAATTAGTAATATAATATTAGATTTAAAAACTATTTTGTGTCAATTTTGACACTATTTGATATATGGTTTTTGTGAAAGTCATAACAGAATTATCTGTTCGACCCAAGTTGATTAAATCAACCCTAATATATCATCGTAACCTAGAAAATTATTGGAATTCATAAAAAGTCTCAAATTACATTTATTTTGGTGTTTATAACATCAATTATGTCAATATTTGATTAATAAGATAATTACTGCATCATCATTGTGTCATAAATAAATTAAATTATTTAATGAATAAAATTTATAAATAAAATACCATTATATAGGAAATCTTTTTAACTTTCTAATGAATATTTATAGTCTAATTTATCTTATGTATAACCCCATATTAAAAATGATTTACTTATTAAACTTTGATTTTAACTATTTTAACCCTTCTTTAAATAAATTAATAATAAATGTGCTAATCTAATCCAAGTGGGCCTAAATGATAATATTTTACACTTAAGGTTGTTTTTAGTCGAGATACACTTGTCCAATAGAATTAGGACATGTGTTAGGGTAATAATAATATCATTCTTACCCTTAATTACCCTATTTACTTTTAACCGTGGTAAATAAAAGTAAAAAGTTACTATTCACCAAAAATTATTTTCATCTCATTGAACCACATTTTACTTACTGACATCAACCGTGTCTCTCGGATTTTTGAAATTCCATTCACAGAAGCGGTAAAATTAGGTTTTATGAAAAATTCATTTTTTTTAACTACCACTTAGTAGTTTCACTATTCATCAAAAATTGATGTTTTTCAAAACAATGCCAAAATTTCACCCTAAGCTATATTTCATATTCCGAATTCAAAAATGAAGTCTATTTTACCAAATTCATAACATAGAAGTTGCATTAATTAATTTTATAATTAAATCCCACTGTTAAAACAAATAGCGTGTTTTTAAGAAACAATATCTATCAAAAGATTGACACTTCATTATGTCTGGTTTAAATGTGAAATTACAACCAATGACCAACATTGTATTAAATTGTAAAAATATATTCTAAATATACTTTAAAACCAGTCAAATTAATAATTTATCACTATTAATTATTTCGATTAAAAAAGTTGTTTTTAATTATAATTTAGTAATTTTCACTATTCATCAGAATATGAAAGTTATCCGAAAAGTATCAAAATTTCACCTTAGGCTAAATTTGATACTCCGAATCTAAAAATGAAGTCCATTTTAAAAAATAAGATTTACAGAATTTCAAAAAGTGGTTATTACTATTCATAACGGCTAGTTTTAATAATATTTTAATAGCATATCGTTGTTTAGTGAAACTCGGTATTGCGTACTACACACGCTATCGAGGAAGGTCGCGATTGCGTGTAATGCAAGGCAAGTCAAGGATGCGTGTTGTGCAAGCTCCTTTTGGTGAAGCGTACAACACAAGACATTAGTGAAATTAAAAAAAAAGATATTTTTCATAAAATCTTGGGCTGTTACACCTGTGATACCCCTGAGATTCACGGATCACCATTTCAACTTTAAGGTAATATCAAACAATTTACTCATAGCTATCAAAGTCACAGATCAACCGGGATTTCCATAGGCTAGGTTTTATCCCACTAAAGAAGTGTTCCACCTTGCATTCGGGGGTCACGACAAAGACAGAGGCATATTGTGCAAGCTTTGTGAATTTTTCTGTGTACTCTCTGATAGATTTGTCATATTTTTTCTTGAGGTAAATGAAATCTCATTCCATATTAAGTTAGAGGGTGTAAGGAAAATATTTATCGAAAAACATTTTCTGGAAATAATTCCATCCCATCACATAAATCTCTTCCTCAGTCTTCATATTTTTTTATCAATTTTCACCATTGATCATATTCACTCTCCATATGATAAGTAGCCAGAATAACCTTCTCTTGTTTGAATAATTGATGTATGGAGAAGATATTCTCAATGGAGATGATTCATTCTTCGGTTATTGGGGGATCAGATGATCCATTAAAAGTATGAGGTCTTTGTATCATTAAGCTCTTGATTGTGACTAGTTATTTCATGGGGGGGGGGTTGGAAGTTCCTCTTGATATTGGGTTCTATTGAAACCTTGAGTTAATTAAGAGAGTTTTGTGAAAAAATTTTGTGATTCCTACTCCCATCGGATTGAGAATCTCATTAAGGTCGTCATTACATTGATCTTTGCATCAGTTTTTAGCATGATTCCCCCTATTACCATCCATTAGATAGAATAAAAAGAAAATTAGGGGTAATTATTTTAAACTATGAAACCCATAAAGGGGAATCCATTGACATTAAGGGAATAACTTATAAATTATATTTATTTAATTAACTTGTGAATTTATAGGCTTTAATCTATGTTATCCATGATCTATTTCCTAATGTATATTCTTATGGGAGTTTTTTGTTCCATTAATAATGGTTCATACTAAACTTCTAGATTTACCAAATAATATCCCTTGGTATTGTCAAGCTAGTAGTGCATCAAGGCCCATTTTCGTGCACTAGTTCATGTTTGAGTCTAGATCAAAGTGGTGTTTTTGGGTTTTACCCTAGATACATTTATTCCAAATCCACACCCACTTTTTCATATATATATAGGGATGTATTATCTTGATAAACCACTTTCTCTATACTTACCAAGATTTAGGTATGTTTTTCTTATACTTATCCTTATCCCTAAGTCTTTTACTAGAGTTTTCTAGTCCTAATCCCAAAAATAACTAATATTTCCTATAATACCAACTATAACAACCCGGTTTATTTTATTAAACTCATACATGATTTAATTACAAAAAATTATACTTAATAAAACTCAAAAGATTGATAAGTCTAGTGTATTTAGTAATTAGTAACATTGTATTACTACTTTAAACATGAAAAACAACATCTTTATTGAAAACTTCTTTAACATGATTGAGCGTAAAACTGCATGGGATATCCTGAGGAAAATACATAAGAAAGGTGTAGGATATAATTACATGTATGGTAGTAACCATGGTATAACATGAAGATAATAATATATGTTAGTAAATGCATATCAATTATTTATAAAAGAACATTAATCATAAAGCATGATATAACATGATATTCTTAACATGGAAATGTGGAAACAACTTATAACATTGCATTATAGGTCAAGGATAAACTACAAAGAATTCATACTAGACAAAGTCCCATAATGTAATTTTGTAAAAATTTATCCCAAAATGATCTATCATTATACTAAACATTACCTAATGCATTGGAGAACTATATAATTTTGGGTGCACCGGTCACTTTCATTTCATTATCATGCTTAAGTGTGCCACATAGATCAGGAAACACAGGTTTATTTATCATCATAATTTATTCCAGGATCAAGGATTATAGAATACATACATGTATATCCTACATAAATATTTATATGTGAATAAAATTTAACACCCTTGATAGTTAATGGGTATGGTATTCATTACACAATTGTTTTTGAATGGAAATTTTCAATGCAATTTATGCAGCCTAACGGAATGAGATACAAATTCATAAAAAAGGGTTGATGAGAGAGAAAGGTAGATATCATAATATATACATGAATTGGGAATAAATAGAATCATATAAATACATGTCCCAACATAATTAATTTGAAATTAGAAGGCATAACATAATAATGAAACTTGAAGAAAGAGGAGAAATCAAATAACTCTTATGAAATTTTGGCATGGTAACATGTGTACATGGGAGGGATTAATGAGAGATAAAGGGGTATATCGTCATTAGAATATAATATGGGAAGTATAGTGGACGAGATAAAATATAGCCCATCATTTTTAGTTTAAAATAAAAGGTTGTAAGAGTATAGGGAAACTTGGATAAAAATAAGAAAAGAAGAAACCCTTACTTGAGTGAAGGACTTCAAAATCCTGTAGAGGGGATTCTTGAGAGCTTGTGGTGCCTTGGGAAAATTCTATAGAGAGGATGATATATTAAGGACATTTTATAAGGATTTTTAGTGAAGAAAAGTGGGATCTTAGGTGGGTTTATATAGAAATGAGAGGGGGATTCTTTAATATTTCACAAACTTTGGTTTTGGAATCTATATAATTAAATAATCAAAACCACAAACCTTACCATGGTTTTTTCCCACATGTTTTTCCAAATAGGAGTGTAAAAAATGATTTTAAAAGGCCAAGATCTTAAGATATTAAAATATTAGTCTTTTTTATGTGGAGGCAATTCACATTATTAAGGAAATATATTTAAAATCATAATATATATTATACTTTTTGGAGGATTCACAAAGGCCTTATAAAATAATTCAAACAAATCTAAAATCACATTATTTAAGGGTAAAAAATATATTTGGTCCAAGATCCCTTTTATATTGTTTATTACATCACTATTGGTCCATTATGATGTAACGAACCAAAATTTTATCAATGCAATTTCTCCCATATTATAGTAATATCATATAGTATAATCACATAAAATCATAATAGGAAACACAGTGCCACATCATTCTTAAATGAAAAATGAAATTCTATGTTACCTTTAAACATAAGTTTTCCACTTCTGTGATTTGAATTTCAAAATTCTAACATACACAGTTGCGATCAGTAATATGTTTGGAGTCCGATGGGACAAACATAATTTTTTTTAAAAAGTAACATACCCATATGAGTAGTAATTTAACCATTATGAATAGTAATATGACCCTTATGAATTTTAAATTGTCTAATTTAATAGTAACCTTACCAATGATAGTATAAAAAAAAAATATCCATCCTATAAGTGATAATATTATACAATTATATTATAATGTTGGTATTTTTGTAAGTTAGGAAAATTTAACAATTAATTTAAAAATTAAAATATAATTTATTTTTATTAAATGTATTCATAAAAAATTATATTGATGTCTTATGATTATATGATAATTTTATGAGACCTAAATTAATTTTTCAAAGAGTTAGAAAAAAAAATTTAATTTTGTAATTATTATTTTTCATGAAAACTGTGATTTTAATTAAAAAATAAATTACTCATATTTATATAATTATTTTCATAAAATTGAGATCATTTTATAATTATACACATCAAAAAATGGTTGGGGTAAATTTTTTAATATTTTTCTAAAATACTTTTATTTTTGTGAATAGTGAAATTCGATCATTTACAAAATATGCTAAATAAATGAATTTCTGCATCATTCTTGAGTCAAGGATGATGTGAATGGTCATTAAATTGAACTCAAATTCCATATTTACTTTATTTGGTAATTAAATCATCACTTTTTATTGTCTTGAGATAAATTAATAAACTAATGAATTAAATATTGAGAAAACACTCATTCCCTCCACTATAAATACCACCTCTCACAACATCATTTACTCACACATCTCAAGCTTCAATCCTTGTCCAAATTATTCCAAAACCTCTTATATAGACCCTACCCCATGTCCAAGATCTCTTGGTCTCATCCAAATACCAATCCTAGGTTCCCTGTGGAGGATCTAAAGATGATAATTCAAGAGGTAATTCCTCTCTCTCTCTTTTCTTTCAATTTCCTTTCAAATTTCATTTAATTTATTCTCATATCATCTACTTATTTTATCCAAATGTCATGATAACTCTAGTAAAATTAATATATTGGTATTATATAATTTTATGGTAATATTATTAATTATTCTCCTCAATCTCTCTCTCTTTTTATAAAAATGAAATTGTCGCATGTGATGTGTTAATTTACCTACATCGTGGGTGATGCACTTCCATTTTCCTTAAAAACATTCAAGTATGTCAATAAAACCATTAAATTGTTGAATAAAATTTTAATATCTATTTTTTAACACCATTTATTTTCTGGAAACAACTTTTATACGTAATACTAAATGATAAGACAAAACAAGTTCGTTGTGATCCCAAAACCACCCAAAATTAACCTAAAATGATCATCTTAAAATTTTAACTCTCGATTCATCAACATTGTACATAACCATATTCTGTATAAGATCATTTAAACTTTTATAATATCATTAATATCATGTAATATAAATTTTTTATGTTTATTCGTGTTCTACATGAACTTCCATTCATGTGTACAAGTGAACCGTTCAAGAAAACTATGATAAAGAACACTCCCAAACAATGAATCAAAACACTATAACTCATCCAAAGGCCCATAAAAGAACATAATAACACCATAATAAATCATATACATGTATAAATGGTTTTTCACTTTTTAATTAATTAATATAAAGTGATTATATAGGATATTAACATGGAGGAAGCCTTTGGAAAAAAATGTAAGGGGAATATTTACACCCAACTCTCTTTCTTCAGGTTTTCCCTATTTCACTCTATTTTCAGATTAGTTATTCTATAAAAAAATTCCTTCATAATTATATTACCTTTTCTTGGAAATAAATATTTTCTAATGTATTTTATGTAAAGCACATTTTTTTCCAAAAGAACTCTTCTTTCAAAAACACACCTTTTACTTCTCACTCAAGGTTGATGGTTCTTGTATCAAGTATGATATTCCCTCATTCATTTGGGAACCCAACGTTTATGAATGTCATATTCATAAAATGAAACCCATTAATTTCATTGTTTTATATATTTCCAATATTTATATACTTTCTATGTGTCATGCATGATAATGTTAACACTATGATGTGATGGGTGTGTCCCGAATTATGTAGCGTAATGTTGATGTTATGATGTGACGAGTGTGCCTGTAATTATATATCACTCTAATGCATTGGGTAATGTGATGATTATCATGAGTTTAATTAAAATATGCATGAAAATGATTCTATATTTTTTCACAACTATGTGTGGTAGTTATCCAATAGGACATAAGGTTTTTTTATGCATTGCAACTTTTCAAGAGTTTTATTAATTCTTCCAATCATGTTTATGATCCTATGTCTATGTTAGGTTGATAATAAATATTCTCAAACCATTTTTTATTGTCTCATGTTCTTATCCACTTATTGGTTTTTATATCACCCCTTTTTTATGTATATCCTCTAGTGACTACTTATACTAAGGAGAACACAAGGGACAATAAGAAACTAGAGTAGAAGGAACTAAATGAATGTTTATGTTTTATGTTGTAAAAGTTAGGTATGGTCCTAATTTTACCAAGACACTAAACCTTTGGATCCTCAATGTGTAATGTTATTATTTTTTTATCTTTAAAATTGTGGAAAATAGTTTAAGAAAATCATAGTCACTATATATAATGTCATATAACACTATATATTAATATGGTTTTAAATTTTTACCCAGAAATTTGATTGTCTCAAAAAATTATGAAAAAATCACTATTGGATAATTTTGACGTTCTGATTCCAAAAATAATATTAATTTATTCTAAATAATTTTATAAATATTTGATTTTTCACTTTTAAAATGAAAACCAATATTTATTGAAAATTGACTAGTTTTGACAAAAATAGTTTTCAAAACTTAATAAATTTTACCTTTGAATTCATAAAGATTTTATGATAATTTATATTTAATAAAATTAATTTAATGATAATATTTTATTAAAATATTATTTATTTAAATAATTAATTAATTCACCAATATATATTTAGTAATTGAATTTAAATATTAACAAAAGATATTATTTGTGGTTTAAAATTATTTACAAAGTAACATTAATAGAATGAAAGTATATTCATTATTTTATACAAAAATAATGTACATAACCATAAGTCTAGATTCTTGATACATATCCATTTATTACACCAGAATACACCCTAAGAGTAAGGTGTGCAATGGTGGGGCTTTCATGGGGCCGTTCGGTGAACATGGTTTGGGTCACAATCTTGATGATCTTGAACTTCTCCCATAAACAATTTCACTCTTGCTTAAGTTGTTAGACCTCATCCTTGGCATGGTCTAGGGAAAAGCCCAAAAATGCTATCTCCCTTGGAAGCTCTGATAAATGGGCTTCATATGGGAAAAGTCCTACCGGTTGAGGCCATCACCTCCTTTTTCTGTGTGGAAATAAGTTTTTAAATCCCTATATTTATAGTAGTCATTTGATCACTGTTAAACTTCTACATTGTCAATGGTAAAGATACTTAATGGTATTTCAAATCTAATAAGATATAATAAAAAAATGGAGTGATTTTTTTTTATATATCAATTTTACATAATAAGTCATTTAATTAAATGAAAAGGGAAATTTAATTTATAATAGTTCAGATCATTACAATTATGGCCTTATATTACTCATTTTTTAATGAACCTATGTTAAGGTTTCAGTTCAGGTACTATTCTCTATGTTCTTCACATGTGACTTAATTTGTTATATCATTGTTCCTTATACTTATATCATGATTTACATAATTTTAATCATGATATAAATATCATTTATATCCAGTGTATATATATATATATATATTGTAATCTATAGCATAAATAAGTTCAAAATGTAATACACTGTTCATGGAGACGGTAATTCGTACAAACGCATGAATGTTGTTTCCATTTTAATTATTGTATTGATATAAAGAAATAAAATGAAATATAATTTCATATATATATAATATAGTTACAATAGAATTATAATGTTATATGTATCATATAAGTTCACTATACCCATCCTTATTACATTCTATGTAGTGTGTGAAGGAATCACATTAATTTTAGGGGGCGGTAGTCCACACTTCCTCAAACAAATTTTTTTCATTTACACCAAATGGAGAGTAAACAATACATGTGTTATTATAGGAATAAAGAAGCTTAAAGACATAATAAATATAATAAATGGAATTTATAAATAGAGTTTCCATCATAATTTCCACCATGAGAGGTTCTAAAGGAGAAATCAACAATCATCATTTAGTGATGCGGTAGTTCATCGTACACATAAATAGTGTGTTCATTACCCATTAGAAGGAGAAGTGTGTAAGAGTAGGTATAATCATTAGCATAAATAATAATATTATATTTATTATAGTGGTTTTTTTATACAATAATGTAATAAAGAGATCATATTGGGTGGAGAAAGAAAATAAAAGAAAGGGGCTTAAGAGAAGACATTACCTCTTAATCGGGTAACTCCTTTTGGTTTGTGCCTAAAGGATTCCTTGAGTTGTATTCTATCCAATGGATGGATTATATGAGTAATTTATATAATTTATGAGATTTTTTGAGAATATTTTCATCGATCCAAGGGTCTTGATAGGTGTGAGGAAGTGGGAGGAAAGGATCCCCTTTTATAGTGGAGGAGGAGTGGCACTCTTGTAAATATTTAAAGAGAGAATTACACCCACATTTTTTATGTTGAAAGTGGATTCAATAATGGTCTGATGTTGAGACAATTGATTATTAGGTCTAAATATGGCCATCCAATGGGTTTTGGACAACTATCTATGTATTTTTGGATCTTAAATATAAGGTTTAATCCTTAGTCAAGCATAATTTTACATTAATCAATATAATTAATTTTAATTACATTCACTAATATTTTTTTTGTGAAAATTAAGTTGAAATTATTAGAAATTATAAATTATTCTGATTCCAAATATGTAATCCATTTTTTCAAATTATAATCACATATTTGTAAGAAATTAATTTAAAATTAAACCTGTTGACGGGATGACACTAAGGGTTTTTAAAGTAAAAATGTTCAAAAGTTTGTTGAGTTTTTATATCAAATTTAAATGTGAAATTGGTTCCAATGAAATAAATTGTATTAATTGATAAAATTATTATTTAAATATGTATTAAATTAATTAAAATTATAATTTAACCTTATAAATAAATTATATGAAAAAACATTTTTGAATTAACATCCTGTATTTTTAACTATTCATTTAAAGATGAATCCATACCTAAAAATTCCTAAAATGTATCCTTACCAAATTTTTATTTTTCTTATCAAAATTTAAATTTTATTTTTACATATTAAATCTATTAAAGTTGTCAAAATTTTATTTAAAATGGGTTCTCCATTAAATGGTGGTAAAAATGCCTTAATAAAATATAGGTTTTTAAGCATAAAATTGGGTTTGTTATTATCTTATATCTATAAAATCTATAGTATGAATATCAAAAATATATTATTGAATATATATAAAATTTATTACATTAATATAACTCAATAATTTTAGTTAAATTAATTTATTATGCTAAAACATCTTTTTGACCGTAATAATAATATTTTCCTTTATATTCAATCAGTTTTCATATTCATTTCTAATTAATTGGTAACATATGAATTCATATTATATTTTTATAAAATAAATATTTTCCTAATTTATTTAATACTATTCACATCCATCAATTTAATGGCTAGTTTATATCTAATTATAATAATATTTTTAATAATATAATATAGTTAGGTCACACTTAGTCTTGTGTGTTACGCAAGCCATAAAGGAAGGTCAATATTGCATGTATTGTATGTTAACCGTGTTTATCCATGTAACATATGATAATTTGGTGGTGTGTGAAAGGAATTTTTGAATTATTTAAAAACAATTTCCAGTTTTCTGTAAAATGAAAATATCAAAAGATTAATTAAGTTTAAAAAATCACAAAATCTTGAGGTGTGACATTATACCCCCCTTAAAATGAATTTAGCCATCATAATTCATCTGGGTTATCAAAGGTTTAATACTTTAATTTTCCATTCATATAAACTCACATCGTAAAAATTAATATTAAAACATCCCTCAAAAATGTAAAGTTGGAACCTTAATAGTCGTCAATATAACATATAGTTGGGTTCCCACGTAGGAGGACATTGGTTGGGAGTAAAGATTAGACATATAGAAAAGGTGTAAATATTTATATGGAGTGATTGAGGTTATAAATTACAAATAATTGAATGATAAAAGAAATGTTTAGGGCCTCAAATTCATAAATATTTTATTATTTATAAGTCCATTAGTTCAACAAAATATAAGGTATTAGGTCAACGCATTTTTTTGATCATTATCCTGCCTTTGAGTAATTCTACCATTGAAAAAGAATATAAGGATATAGAATTACATTATGTTGTTCCATAAAAATAATTCATTATTTTTTCTATTTTATATATTTCTAATTCATTAATTACTTCAAGAAATGGATGTTTATAAATTATCCTTGATACCCGAAGCACTAAAATTAACTTTTAACAAATCCTGAGGCCTGTAAAAAATGAAAAAAAAATATTGTTAATACATTAATCTATGAACTGAAAAATTAACATTAAAATTTCATTATAAATATTTATTAATCAAAAATAAATATGCATTAACTAATACATTATATAGGCCAGTGGTAGGCTTGAAACCCTTATCATCCTTCGTTCATGGGTTCAAGACTCGCGGACTTGCCGAACTTGATTAGTTGTCACCCAATATACATGGTGTACTTTTCTAAAACCACAATAATATAATTTCTAAAATATATAATATGAACATCCTTGAAATAAGTTTAATCACTAAATACCATTTTAACCAAGGTTTTCTATACAAACACAGTGCATAAATACTTACTCTGAAGTTTAACTAAAACTTTTCATGAATGGTTATCCTTATAACGCTTCTGAAAGATGAAAATACATAACTCTAGAAAGAGAGTCATGAAATCACCTTAACATTGATTCCCCTATATATCACAAAGTATCTCTTGGTTGTCACATTCATAACATGTGAATACCCTCATCATATATTCTATTGAAACATTGTAATGACATGAATTACGATAAATCTTTTCAGAAAACATGGAGGCTTCCTTATTCCAAAGTATATTGGATATATTCTTTAAATAAAAAAATGTTGTAAACATTATCAATGATAGTACAAACCACATATCAACAATTCCTTACTTAGTTACAAGGTATTAAACACCATCCAATTTACATATCCATATCCCACATATCTTTATTCATACAACATTATCTTAACATAAAGAACATATTAAGGGTTTCTTTCCCTTAGTCAAAATATCACATTGTACTTAATTACTTCACCAGTCCATTGGGAAAATTCAACATAAACGTGTAAATACTAAGTGAAAACATAGGTAAAACAATTCTTGTATATTTTATCATTCAAATAAAATAATTTTTTAATCCAAATACAAAAAAAACTTTGATTAATTCATCCTTAATCCATTAATAAGGCGGCAAAATCCTATTACACGGTTCCTCTTTCCTTTCACATTTAATATGCAGTCTCTTCATCATCCTCAATTTAACCATTACGCGCACTACCTTGTTGATTCTATTTAGGATCTTTCCTATTGGGACATTGAGTTGTGTAATGAATGTTTAATATAGACTTAAAACACATGACCTTTGATGGTGACTTATGGAAGCCAAAATTTTCATCTATTTTGTTAACTGAACTCTTCATTTTTCCTTTTTAGTTAGTTTCATTGTGTCTATATTTCCCACAGTCAACACACCATATCATTCCTCTAATACATTCACTTTGGTGATTATTTACACATTATCGACATAAAGGTGACTAAATCTTCTTTACTCCATGGTCTTCATTACCCAAATTCTCAGAAAACTCTTTCATTCTCTTCCTTGGTGAGTCTAAGAGTTGGTTAATGTACACATTGTTGATCATGTTTCTTTAAAACATGTTCGGCATGATCACAACATATTTCACTCTAGTGACCATACCACATGACTGCTCATCAGCATATCATCCATCACATTCAACATTAATCCAGTTCTTTCTAGTTCCTACCATTTACTAAAACCAAAAGGATAGTGTGAGAAATACTTATCGTAGAAGAAACCACGTAGTCATGAAAATATTTACTTGTAGAATGTCTGAATCATGTAACCTTCCTTAATCTATGACACCATAGGTTCATCCTCGGTTATTCATAGGCAAATTTTATTTAAATCATTCATTATGGTTCATGATTAATTTGTGAATTCACAAAGCATATCACCAAGGAGTGTCAAACTAGGAGTGAAACAAAGTCTATTTTTGTGTACCAGATTACCCTGAGTAAGACTCAAAATGTCTTGTCTATGTTGTTAACCCTAGGTACATCTGTGCCAAATCAACATCCACCTGTAGTATCCAGATAGGAATGTATTTATAGGAAACCACTTACTCAATCCTTTACCAAAATTTGAAGCTATTTTCCTAAATTTTAACTCATCCTTATACTTATCCTTTGATATATCCCTAGACATATCCTTAGAAAAATATCTAGGGATCACACTAAAGTTTTATCATTCTATTTTAAAAATTTTATCTAAACTTTTACTTTAATACCAACTGTAGAGACCCTCACTTTTCAAACATTAACATTACATAACATTTGCAGAATACTTAAACATTACAGTAGGAGACGTCCAAAGACCGTAATTGGTCTAGTGTATTTGGAAACATAGAAACATAAACACCGGTACATAAATAAGATGCATCATCTTCTACTAGGATATTTTTGACTAGGACCCTTCTTAGACACATCAAAAACATTACATATCATCATAATCTGGGAGAAAAGAAACATAAAAAGGGGTGATCTCATATGCTCAGTAAGGGTAAACAAAGGAGACGTGCAGATGTCTTCTAGGATATTAGGATTCCCAGTCCAAGGAGAAGGAAGATCTAGAGAGTAATTCAGAAAGGGGTAAAGGACTACCCTCCCTTAAACCTACTAATGGAAACTAGATCTTATAAGAAGTCGAAAGCCAAGATGATGGTCAGTGATTATATGTCTCTGGAAACATATGTTCAGGATGAGGATGTGGTTCATGGGGGTGTTTCCCCCAAGGATTTTCTAATTGGTCAGCAGTGAGGGGAGGGTGTTTCTCATGAATATTTGGATCTACCTTTTCACTCGGAAGAGTTAATAGCTGAATTTTTTTTTGGTGATCGATGCTACTAAAGATGAAGCTGAAAAGATGATGGGAAAGCTGTTAAGGGTGAATACCAATGATGATAAAAGTACATGGATTGAAAAGTAAGATATTATATGTATAAGGGGATTAAACGAAGGAAAAATAAATTCATAGGAGTACTTGCAGACTTGGGAAAGCTGGCATATCAATTTTAAGACTTCTTAATAAATGATTCAGATACTTAGGTTACAACTCTCTACTGGAAATAATGTTGGTAAATTTTTTCTGGTAGACTTAATTTTTTTTTTCAATGGATTTTTCAAATCCTTTAGTGTTTGAGTCATGTGGTTTCTCACTTTTACCTTAAAATTGTTTTGATAATAAAGAAGTTATTTTCTAGTCAATTATAGAGACATGTTAGAATAAACATGATCATAGGTGTAGGATAATGTGATCATGAAAATTGAAGATCATACCCTACATATCAAATATCATAATAGGTATCATGTCAAAAATATTGGTATTTTATAAGATATGAAGAATAATGAAATAAATAAAATAATCCTTAAAAACATAACATAGGAATAAAACATGGAATTGTGGTTTACACATAATCATATATAATGATTTTCATAGTATTCATGGAATTGTTGCAAAGACCATCTGAGTAGACAAAGTCCTTTACAGAACTGAGTACACCCCCATTCCAGACCTATATTATTGAACTCGGTAAACCCCTGTTCCATCCCTATATTAATCAATTGGGTAAACCCCTATTCTATCCATGTATTACTAAACTGGGTAAACCATCATTCCAACCATGTAGTACTGAACCGGGTAAACCCCCATTCTATCCCAGTAATACTGAACTAAGATCCATTATCATTCAATCCATGTCTATCTCATGAGATATAAATATTTACTTAATTAATTGGAGGGAGATATAGGTCTCAACAGTCTCATAATTAAATCATACATACATGTGCTACAAAATCATATACAATCATATCATAACCCATTAAATGAAATTGGTATCATAAACACACAATAATATCATAAACTATGGAAAATAATACATGTTTCATAATCATTTCATAAGAATCATAACCTGTGAATGAGAAAAAGATTTTATAAATATATTACCCATTAAAGAGAAATATATTTCATAAACATATACCTCATGAATGATAAATGGATTTCATAAACATATAACCCATGAAATAGAATTTATTTCATAAATATATAACATGTGAAAGAGAAATGGATTCCATAAATATATAACACATGAATGAGAAGTGGGTTTTACAAAGACCATACATTAATCATAAATTCAGAGAAATAATATGAATGGAACCTTTAGATCAATCTTATAAAGGTTTATGTAACATCAATAGATTTCATATTATATGGAAAATAATTTTGAAATACCATTTAAAAACATTTCTTGGGGAAAATATCCTTTCTTCTTTGAAAAATGTTTTTTAATACATAAAACCATTGAAAATAATTTTCCTATAAAATAACTTGAAAACTTATAATGAATAATTGAAATCATTCTTAAAAACATTTTTTTTATTTTTTTATTTTGAAAAATTATAAAAATTCTTGAAAATGTTTTGAAACCCATTTCTTTGAAAATTACTATGAAAACTTGTAAACAAATATTTAAAACATTTTGAAACCCATTAATTTGAAAATAATTTTAAAAAAATAAGTAAACCTTGAAAATATTTTTAAAACCATTTCTTTGAAAATACTTTGAAAAATTATAAATAAATCTCAAAAATGTTTAAAATACTTTTTAAACATAAAACCTTTTTGAAAACCTTTTTCTTTAAAAATGGATTTGAAAATTTTAAAAATAATAAAAACAATTAAAATCATTTTTCCATGAGAATTATATTCAATATCATTTGAAAATAAAATTTAAAAATAATTAAATCATTTTTGAAAACATGGTTTTTGAAATAAAATAGATTTTCGACCGAAGAGATAAATACGACGATATTTTCTTAAAAATGCTTTATAAATTATCTTAATTACCAAATTGTAGATAAATGGTACTAATAAATGGATATATATTTAGTAAATATAGGATAAGTAAAATGATGAGTTTTCTTGAGATATAGATAATAATATTTCATCAAATGAAGCATAAACATAAAAAATCTTAATAGCGATGAGATTGTTTCAATAAACTCTTATAAATAGAACTTGGGATCATATTATCCATGTAAGAAATATAAATTACATGAAGCCTAAAATATCTTTAAAATAATGAAATTAATGATATAAAATGTAAAAATCACATATATATTACTTGAAAAGGAGTTTAGGTATATAACCAAACATGAGTCTCAAAGAGGGAAAATTGAGACAAAACATTTTTTACTGATTTGGTTGCTTTTAAAACTTACTCCTCGTGAAAGAAACATAATCAAATAGATATATTAATACCCATAAATTTAATTATAATATACATATAATAAAATCATAGGAAGTAGATAAACCACAGGAAAGGACATAGAGGTGAACATACCATGTATATAATGGAAACAAAAAGTGAGATGAAATCCCCTTACCATTTGTATTGAATAACTTCGTACTCATACAATATTCATGTATAATAAATATAATTTTATTATATAAATTTAACGAATCATATTATTATATATAATACCATATATGGTTTTATTATGACCTTATATTACCCACTTTTTAACAATATTGTGTTAATGTTTAAGTACGAAATGTAATACATTGTTCATAGAGATGGTAAGTTGTAAGTATGAATGAATTTTGTTTCCATTTTAATTATCATATTGAAAGAAATAAAGAAAATTAAATATAAGTTTATATGTATATAGTATCATTATATTGGCATTATAATGTTATATTTAACTTATAATTTCACTATACTCATCCTTAATAAATTCCATGTAGTGTGTGAATGAATCTCATCGCTTGGAGGGGGTGGTAGTCCACACATCCTCAAACGAAATTATCAAATTTACATTAAATAGAGAAAAAAATAGACATTTATTGTAAATTGAATATATAATCTTAAATATATAATAAAATAATGGATCTTGAGAGAAGACATTACCTCTTAATCGGGTAACTCCTTTTGGTTTGTGCCTAAAGGCTTTCATGAGTTTCATTCTTCCCAACTTAAGGATTCTATGAAGAAGTTAGGGAAGTTGGTATCTTATTTAAGCAGAGTGTTTGTGAGCCAATGGGATTTATTAGTGTGAGGAATTGGCGGGAAAGGATCCCTTTTTATAGTGGAGGAGGAGTGTCACTCTTGTAAATATTTGAAGAGAGAATTCCTCCCATGTTTTTCATGTTGAAAGTGGATAAAATAATGGTAAAAAGTTGATTCAGTTGATTATAGGGTAGGAATATGGAAATAAAATGGGGTTTTGACAAGTTTCTAGGTCTTTTTGCGTCTTGAATTTAAAGTTTAGTCCTTAGTTAAGCTTAATTTTACCTTAATCGATGTAAATAATAATTATTACATTCACTAATATTTTGGTCAAAAATTATGTTAGCCTTATTATAAATTAGAAATTATTTTTTATTCCAAATAGTTAATATATTTTACCAAATTATATTCACAAATTTGGCATTAATTAATTTAAAATTAATCCCACTAAAGGGATGATGCTATAGGTTTTTAAAGTAAAAATTTCCATAAGCTTGCTAAGTTTTATATCTAATTTCAATGTAAAATTGGTTCCAATGGCCAAAATTGGATTAATTTATAAAAATATTATATAATTAATCTATAAAACCAATTTAAAATATAATTTAACCTTATAAATAAATGATATGAAAAAAAAATTTGAATTAAAATCCATTATTTTTAAATGATTATTAAAAAATCATACCTTACATAAAAATACCCAAATTTTATCCTAATATAATTTTTATGTTTTTATTCTAAATATAATGTTTATTGTTACATATTAAATATATAAAAGTTATAAAAAGTTTATTTAAAATTTGTTCGCTATTAAAAGGCGGTAAAAATGCCATAATAAATATATAGGGTTTTAAGAATAAAATTTGGTTTGTTTTATCTTATTTATATAACATATATTTGATGAATATAAAAAATATTTTATTGAATATATATAATATATATTATATTAATATCACTCACTATTTTTAATTAATTTCATTTATTTTGTTGAAACAACTTCATGACCATAATCATAATATTTTACTTTTATATTCCATAAGTTTTCATATATATTATTAATTAATTTATAACCTATAAAATAATATTATATTTGTTTAAACCAAATATTTTAAAATTTTAGTTAATACTTTTCATATCTATCAACTTAATGGCTAGGTTTTATCTCATTACAATAATATATTTAAAAATATATTGAAGTTTGGTAACACTTGGTCTTTCGTGTTATGCAAGCCATCAAGGAAGGTAAATATTTTGTGTAATGTATGTTAACCTTGTTGTTCCATGTAACATACTCCAATAATGTACCATGTGAAAGTAATGTTTGACTTAGTGAAAAACTATTTTTAGTGCTGTGTGAAATGAAAATATAAAAAGATAAAATTAATTAGAAAAAGGTCACAAAATATTAGGGTGTCACAGTATTGATGTGTAATGAATATTCCACTAATAAGATATAGTATTTATGTATTAAAATATTGGTTATCTATACATCCCTTTTAAATTAAAACAAAAAAAATCATTTTAAATGAAACACATTTTCCCCATACAAAGGAATTCCAGGTTTTTATCTGACAAACATTTCTATAAAAACTCATTTTACTTTGTCAAAACATTTTTATTAAAATACCATTACAAATTAGCACTTTTAAACTATAACATATGGTTAAAATAAAGGAACTAAAAAATGGGAACCATATATCAATGAATTGAAATCAAAATAAATAGTAATTGTATAATAGTAGCCTTATATCAAATTAAATGAGGGGATACAAGATGTATAAGTTCAGAATACCCTTTATGGAATCATCAATAATAACCAAGGGACATGGGAAACTAACTTGGTGTTTAATTGAGACAGTCCAAGACATTACCATAAAAGGATACCAACATCCAGCCTATTATGTATCCTAAAAAATACTAAAACTACCTGACAGAATCACATAGGGCACATCAAGGGAACAGCACCAGCATAATAAAAACAAAACAAATTAGAGGGCTCAAGCTAGTGTATGAGCTAACAAGTTTAGAATGCGTCTAGACCACTCTCTTTGTCCATAGTCATCCCAATTAGTCAATAAAGTTGATGTGAATTAATAATAAAACAAATAGTATAAAATTCATCAGTATTACATAATAAATAAATTTTATCTCACATCCAACACCCTCACATTAAATAGACCCTTTTCATATCCATACGTAAGCATCAAGAATTTTATAATAATTATAACTTAAATTTAAAAGGACTAAACAAGGTATATCAAGAATGGAGATGAAATCTAAGAGCATCATAAAACATAAATTTAAATTCCTTCTATTAATATCCAAATAATACTTAGAAAACTAGTTTGGGATACCAAGTTATATCACAAATATTTAAAAACTGAATTCCAAAAAACAAAAAGTACATGTCTATTTAGAAACCATCCAAAACTTATAACTCCTTTTAAAACCATTTAAAACACCAACACCACTTTAAGCCCTCATTCTAGTGTCAAACACCCCATCCAAATTCTAATTCTACTTGAAAAAAACCCACTAGGGAATTTACGTATTCACATGTCACTCTGAAACAAACAATTTTAATATATAAAACATAAATTCATAAATAACAATCTATTTCAAGTGATAAATTCCATGAAAAACATTTCAAATCCCATTTAAGGAAAAATATATATTTATAGTTTGACAATAAATGGATTTAATGAAACTCAAGAATATATGGAATTTCAAACAAAGGGATTACATAGAAACATATACATTAAAAAAATTAGAATGTGTTTCCTACAATAATATAAGACCAAAAAATGATGAAGATAATTTTTACAATACCTAGAAATCAAAATCCCCAAAATTATGCCCACCCCAAACCCCAAAAAATGACCAAAATTGAATATAGGGTTTATAATAGAATTTTGAAATAAGAAAAAGTGATAAATAAGTAAAATGAAGAGATAATGAGATATCTAGAGGATCTTACATTTAAAAACTAGGCTCAAACAAGGATAAATTACAAGGTAAAAGCCATATAAGAAGAGAGGAAGGATGGGAGTCATGATAACAAGGGTCATATGAGCTAATGGTGGAGAAAATAAAATATATAAGGATTAAAATCTAGTATGGGAAGCTTTGGAATTTCCAAAATTTTATAAACTATTTTTAACATGTATTGTGGATGTGTGGTTTGTAAAATCATACGCCAACCATAATAATGACATAATCCATACCTCAGAACACTATAGGATTAGGGAAATAGTGTTCCAATTGTAAAAATGGGTCTATTAAATGTTACAGGTGTTCCTGTATGCTCATCATATGGGTTCTTCTAACCATTCACAAGTTTGGTGCAAACAATCCAATCGAAAAGTGACTCTCATTATTTACACTTAATTTCACATGGTTTGGACCCAAATGTGCACTACCTATGTAGAAAAACTGTGAAAGAACAAAATGGATAGAAAAAAACCATGTTTAAGGGTCGTCATATGGTTTCTCTAAAAGCATGTGAATTAACCATGAAAAAGGGGAAAATGTCCATAAATAAAGAACTTTTTATACAAATCAACCCAAAACTCAAGGGAAGGGATGGAATCTTATAAAATAGTAAAATAATATGGAAGCTAAAAAATGGGGTGTGAAATCTTCCTACTCTAAGTTTCATTGATGTGTTTTCGGATAACATTCACTTTCATTGTGGTTTCTTGAATCAACTCTAGTATTTGAAATGTTGACTCTCAAACTTCATCAAAGCATAATGTAGTACACCATTTATTTCCAAAGAGAGTCTCACATAGAGTCATATTATAGATCAAATGGTAGTTATTATTATATGAACATTCCACCAAGGAAAGGGGTAAATCATAATTAACATTTAAATAAATCTAAATTAAACTTAACATGTATTCTAATGATTATAGTTCTTTTACATTTTCCATCAATATGAAGTTGGTATGAAGTTCTATAATGTACCTTTGTACTTGGTGTTCATTAAATAATACTATAAATTTTTTGGGTGAAACTTGGATCTTGATCAAAAATAATAATTTTTTGTGTATCATAAAAACTTTCAAATTAGTTTATATAAATATTTTCAATTTAGTAAAGGGAAAAATATTATCTTATTGATATAAAATGTGCTATTTTTTCAATCAATCAACCACACATAAATAGAAACGTTCCATTTTTTCTCCTCGAAATACCAAAAAAAAATTCTAATGTGATATTTTCCTAGTTCAATATTGGTATAGGAAATTATTGTATCATCCCTTTTGGTAGCATCATTTTAACATTAAATTGTTGAATCAAAAGACATATTTAAGTACATATATCAATTTTTTGTATCATGTTATCCCACTAATATTTATCATAATGACACCTATACATCATAATGATCCATGAATATATATATATATATATATAGAAAGAAAAGTTATCCACGTCATATAATATCTAATTATTTAACTTACATATTGAAGTAACACATAATCTCTTCCAAAATCAAAGGACTCCCTCATTTTCAGTATTTAACTCAAGAAACATCACATCTTTCTTATCTTTAATTATTTTAATTATCTTAGAATTATTTTACTAAATTATTTTAATATTCCCTACTAATTTTGGTTGATATTCTACATGGGAATGATATAAATCCATTCCATCCTTTATGATTCTAAAATATAATCTTAGGTTATCATAGATCATGAAATTTTTTATATCATTATAGTAGTGAGACTTCAATAATAATTATAACTTAAGGAATCAACCACTTGAACAATGATTTAATAATACTTTAATAACTACATTCATATACTCTACCTTTACATGAATATATATTTAATACTTTTATGGTCTATATTAATATCACTCAATTCTCTATATAGAAAATGGTAAAAATCATCAAAGAATATATTACTATTGCAAATTCCAAATCATGGGTAGTATAATTCGGATTATGAATCCTCAATTATCTTAATTTATATGTTATAACGTTCTTATATTCGATCAAAGAGAAACCATGATACTTCGTTATAAAATCACCACCTATATAAGGTAATGTTATTATAGTTGTGTAACCAACCTTATCTTGAGCACTTAGAATCTTTCTTCACACTCCACATTTGATTGAAAACCTAATTGCATCAATATTAACTAAGTTAGTGGGTTGATTAATAATGATAAATTATTCAAAAAAACTAATATAATTATACTAAACCAAGAAATCTATGATTACAAGTCATAGATGAAGGAATTGACAATTATTTTTTTACTTAATCCTATACGAGTTTAACTAAAATACATTCAATTATGACCACATGCCCTAAAAACCAAACATATTGAGGAAATAAATCACACATACTAAAAATAGAATATAACTTCTTCCATTATATGGTTTTTAAAAAAATCCCCAAAAAGTCTTCATGATTATCTTCAATTTTGGAATAAATAAGAATATCATAAAAATGACTATGAAAAACATATCGAGGTAATATTTAAAGACACTATTTATTAAATTTATAAACACAACTAATTAATTTATCAAATTTACCAAAAAAATATTATAGTACATACCTAGTTCAAATGTAATACTTCAAAATATATTATTTTCATACCTTAAGTTGATCATATCCAGATCTTAAGTCAATATTTGAAATGAATGAAGTAAAATTAAATTAATTGAATAAATAATAAATTCTAGGTAGAGGTTATTTATTATTAATTTCAATATCAATAATTTATCCTTAATCAATACATAATCTCATTGATCTATCCATCCTCTTAAAAATAATACAGGATCGTCCCATGAAGATGCACTGTGATAGAAAAATATCTTTTTCAAGACATTTGGGACATGATTCTTTAACTTCTAAAGATTTATTAGAAAATAATATATATAATAATTGATATAGTAAGATATCTAATCACATGATCAATATAAACTCTTACTTATCGGTATGGTGGAGGTCTATAATGTTCTTCTGGGAAGACATCTTCAAATTCTTGCACAATAGGTATATCATCCATCTTTATTCCCTCCTCCTACTCCATTATTTGGGAAATGCATTCAAATACATCCATCACTAGTAGTATTTAAATTATTTTAAATTGAATTAAGTCATGGATTTTATTCTCGTAATTATATTTTAATGATAATATATGTAGTTTCATGATATTAAAGGTAATTAATATGTATTGATAGTTTATATAAACCCTATAAATTGAGAACCAGCCCATACCCAAAATGGAATAAAATTCAACCAAGGTTAGAAGTACCACATTTATATCTAATAATTATATACAAAAAAATAATAGGTAAGTCTCTCAATATATGGGCAGAATTCGATGCACTATTTGGTGCTGCCATAGAAAAGTCATCTTCTGGCCATTGAGGTGAGGAATTTATATAGCCTAATAATTTTCATGATATAAATTAATTATTTAATCTAAAATCAAAAATTGTAAAATAAATATTTTTTAAAATGGATATAGTACTGGTGATAAGTTTTTAGGGTTGTTCCAATTCTACTATAGTGGTATAAAATACAAAATCTTAACCTTAAGGCTTTGACGGTTGAGGATTTTACTTCCCTATATTCATCCTTTTCATGGAAAAATTATTATCATAATTCCTCACACTATTATAATTGAAAATCATTGAACCATAGTTTGAGGATTATAGAAAATCATTTTTATTCTTCACTTTCACTTGAATTACCACATAATTACCATTGACTCATTATTTATCTATATCCATGAACTTGATGACCACTCCATCCACATTTAAAACACCTCCATTTGCTTTTATAAAATTTTATGAGGGTTTTCTTCCACATATTTTACATGTGGAATTGTGAAATTTCATACATACTTTCTATTTATTAGATTAGATTCTAGTATGATGCTCTTATATACACTTCTTATCAATGAATCCTTGAGATCATGGAATATTCAAGAACTTAATTTCTACCTTTCCAAAACAACAAAAAACTTCTACCATAACTATCAAAATATCAAATAGATAAATATTTACAAATATAAGGATTAATATATAATAAAATATATTATTATTATATTTATGATATTTGAATAATCTAGAAGCATACCTTGATTAACAAATAAATTTATCTTTGTATATCATAATGGATTCACTATACTTATTTTTTAACAGAAGCAATTATTTATCTATCTTGATTTTTATGGTCCAAGGGAAATATTTCTCAAAAAATAACCTCTTAAAATTACCCCATATTATAGATTTAGTTTCTTCTTAATTACTCTTTTTCTTTTTAATATCTATAATTGATCATATTCTCCTTCAATATGAGAAGAAACTAGAACTACCTTCTCCTATTCAGATTATTCACCCTATAAAATATATTTACTAATTATAATATTGACTATTAACCCATAATTGGATCCCTGTATCTAGTAAAAAATGGACATCATTGCCTCCAAAATATCTCAATTACTGAAGTTACATGTCACAGTGATTTGGTCCTCTCAATATGGGTAAGGTTATTATACATAACCTGAAAATTTGTGTTAATATATCCATGATGTTTTCAATTTTAGCACTCATAATTTTTGGTTGAACATTGGTACAACCATAAAATTTACCATTATCTATAAACTAAGAATTCTTATTAGCACATTTCATTACTCCATACATCTCAAAAATTAAATTAAAAAAATTATGTTAATATCAATAAAAATAAATTTGAGTAAGAAATTATAACCTAATAAACATATTCAAGTTCATTATAACTGAGGGTTTTCTCTAATAGTTTTCATATTAATTCCCCAAAATGACTAAAATCTACTCTAAATCCGACTAACATTCCATATTCTCACATTCCTAGATATGGTTCTATAATTACATTCATTTATTAGACTATATATAAATGAATCCCATAAAATTTATGTTTTGTTCCTTTTAGAAGTGATATATAATAAATAAACAATTATTTCAAACAATTATTGAATATATTACTAAATCCGTATTTTCTCTATCCTCCATAATATTCTTTCCTTCCAGGGAATTTTTTGAAAACATAAAAGAGCGTGACCTTATAAACTCGTTAACGGTAATAATAATCATGATATTGTGTCAAGGAAGATAAATTTTAAAAACACATTGTATAATAATAAAATATGATAAATATAAATATAAATATGGTCATCATAATACATAAGTAATTTATTTCAACTAGAATAACATAAACATGTGGTTAAAGACCTCTGATGACAATGCTTCGAGCTAAACTCAAGGTTTCTGAATAGATCTAATGGCAAGGATAGCTTCCAATACCATGGTATCATAATCATTGGAGGGATATATAACTAGGCCAATTCATATAAAAAAATGTCCAATATATAATTCAAAACTTGAAAATTCATATATTCATTAGATTATAAATATTAATAATTCATACTCTAGATCCACATTCAAGTTTAACCCATGAGTAGAGGTTGTGGTATCAATCTGGAAAATACCCAGTCAAAGGATAATGATGGTTTTTAGGTGAATACTCATAAATTCAAATATGGGATTATAGGGTATTAATAATATAGAACATATATTAAAGGTAAAATTTATATCAAGGTTTTCAAAGAGTTATATAAATAAATTTTCAATGTAACATTTAAGTGTATGGCCATAATGGGATAGGCCAAGGACATTATTCTATTATAACACAAGAAAATTTTGATGTCAAGGATTTTTATTATGATAAAAGTACATGGAAAGGTATTTATAGAAAATTTTTCATCAATGGTGGCTGATAAAATGAAAATAAAATTTAGGTATAGAACAATCCCTTTAAAGATTTTTCATTTCCAAAACATCACATATATATATATGAACTTGTGTAATAAATATTGGTTCATTGGACCATTTTGATATATTAAAGGCTTGTGATCAGCGCATAATGAAAATAAATGGGTTATATAACATCAATAATAGATCTAAGAGACGATAATATACCATATAAAAGAACATATTGTCAGAGGATTATAATTTTTAATTTTTTTTAACAAAATAGTCACAATATGAGTTCAAAGATAAAGGAATGGGAATCTTTTAGTTTAACATGGTAAATATTTAGAAAAGGGTATAATTAGATGGATTTGAAAGTATAAACATGATAAAATATTAAAGTTATTATAATAACATAGAATAATAATCATATTATCATGTTTATTTTAAGTTTAAAATATTTTTAAATTGAAAAGTTCCATTTGTAAATGAAAATAAAAGGATTGAGAACTCTTACTTCATCATAGTAACGACTTATGAAAAAGGAATAATGTGATTAGATTAATAATGTCTTATAAAAATAAATCAAATTAATGGTAATATACAATATTATAATAATATAATCATATAAAATGGGATTTTAAATGATGATATAGAAAAAAGACTTGTGGTATTAAAATAGAAGGGATAAGAGTGGGAACCCATATATTACTTAAACTTATTGGCTTAGATTTCGACCTTCAAATAACCAAAACTATTTAAGATTAATTATATTAGTATGGGTGATACTATTTATTAGAACTATTAAGTGAAAAATAAATCCCTTTTTGTTAATAAATATGAATATTTTATGAGTATTTATATGTGAGGTGAGTGGAATCCCATGGAATAAATCATTCAATGTTATATTTTTTTCCAATATCTCAAGTGCTACACTAAACTTATATTATCACATAATATCCCTTAATGATACAATATAACATTTTGTTCCAATATTATTCTAATATCACTAAATTGGTTTAATTTTTCTGTGCTTACAAGTATATATGATGCCATGTTTTCTATATTTTATAGCATTGCACCATTTTTTACTATATTTTGAAATTTTTTCCCAAAAATTACAAAATTATTACCCTGGAATAATTTTTATTTCTTGATTCAAAATATGTATTCATTTTATCAACTTCATATTCCAACTATGTAAAATTTAGACTTTAAATAAAAAATGGAATATTTATAAAAAAAATGTTATATCAGGGTAAAAGTAAATTTACTACTAAAAGAATTTACATATTAATACCATCTTAACCCCTTGAAACATAAACCATTATTAGAGAAACATAATCCCTAAGGTAAATTTTGGTAATGGTGGTAGTTACAGCTAGGGGCTTACCCAAGTGGTAAAGACTCTATAAAATCTTTTATGAAACCCAGGTTTAAAATAGGGTGGGAGTGATTTTTTGAAGGTACTATAGTAGTACTATTGAGATGTAACAATGAAGGTAATATATTAGGTAATATAGTGGGGTATTGTATCAGCATTACTATTCACCCAAATTGGGCTTTCAGACCATGTATTGGTCCCTTGGGCCAATAGGCCTCTAGGATATCAATGTAGGGTGGTTCAATTATGCTGGAGTAGCCTCAAAATGATGGATCATTGTAGTAAAAATTACCTAGAGAATCTAACCAAACACTGCATAGTGGAGGGTAAAGGTAGAGACACTACTAGGTTTAGGCCCCATGTAGCTATACAGGGGGCAAGGATATACAGACCACGTTATCAGGTGGTGAGCTAGGGATAGACCTTAAAGAGGTGCTAGGAAGGGAGGTTTTAGTTTTTTAGGTCAAATATGTAAGACATTTGTGATTTTAGGGCTTTGGATCATGTAATTGTTCCCACGTAACCCATTTAAAACATGTGATAATCTAAAATATATATTTAATTAGGGAAATTGTGGTTGTTTTATAGGGTGGTTCAGAAATCATTAATCTTATTGTAATTTAGAATTTATTTTCTATAAATATTATATTTTATAAATTTTGATACGCACTACATCAATCTAAAATGAAATGTGATACTTTTATTGAAAAAAATATATTACAATGAAAGATAAACACTAACACATTATAAGGTAGTAATATGAAACAACATAAAGAAAAGTAAAAGTTTTGTAAATTAACATATATATATATATAAATAACATAAATATATAATATATATCCTTGTGGTTCTTTATGAATACTATAACCTTGACTACAAATATGGAAATAAGGCAAAGAATTAGAAATATAATAGACATGATGATAGAGAAGTAAATGAATAAATTTTGGTGAAGCATATAAGGTTATATATAGGAATATAATATAAATATTATATATATGTCCACTAGAAAAATAGTAATTATCTATATATATTCATTATATATATATATATTTTAGGTATATTTATATACAATTTTTTGGGTAAAAAGATAAACCCATTTAAGGTAAAAAATATATTTTTAATAAAACTGTTATTATGTGCACAATGTATTTTCATCTTAAAAGATTAAATTTATCACTAATGATAAATGATTATAATGGAATAATTAGATTTTATATTCAATTTCACAAATTAAAATTCATTTAATTATTTTTATTATGAAATGACTGAGAACAAAGTCATTTTATTCTCCAAAAATATATTTTCTTTAAAAATGGTTTATATTAAATTTTCTACATGCATAATATAAATAATTTTTTTTCAATGTTATAAATTTTATTCCAGAATAATAATATCAACTTGTAAATAATCATATAAAAATTATATTAAGTTAAAATTTTGGTATTTTTCAAAAAAGATTTATTTCCCAATGAATAGTGAAAAAATATTGATTATATAGAAAACTATCTTTTCAATTCTAGTATTCATAAAGGCACATTTTTTATATTGATTTTAAAATTTAATAAGTTAATTTTTATTAAAAGTAATCCAATAAATATAATTTTGATGAAATTGTATTTAATTTTGTTATAAACATATTTTTTTTACTTAAAATGCATTTTTTAGAAAAACGGTTTTTCATCATGTTTTTCAATTTCACATTAAAATTTATTTATAGAAATTATAGAAATTGAATTTGATAAAATCGTATTAATATTTGGAATCATCATGTAAAAAAATTATTGATTTCACTTTCATTTTTTGTCATTATTAATAGTAACTTTGTTAAAAATATCAATTACATTAAGTGTCAAAACAAGTTAAAAGGGTAAAATCTAAAACGATAATGGTTAAAGTGACTTTTATACTTTTATATATCATATTTTATGGTAATATTTTAACCATATACCCACCCTTATTTTAAAATTTTCTATTTTCGATCCATTTAGCTTGATTAAGACAATAATATATTTTCATCTTTTGAAAGATTCCATGTGTGTCATCTCCCAAACATATAAAATGATACCACATAACCTCTCTTCTCTGCACTAAAAAGACTCTAATATCTGAAATTATCTACCCAAATAAATTACTAAAATCTATACCCACATCCTAGAGGTTCTAATTTGATAAAAATACTATTATAATAAGGCTTCGAGTATAAACCTGAGGAGGTTGTTCGAAGAAGATGTATAGTTCTTAACCAAGTATTTTCTTTTCATTTATTATTTTACCTCCTTCAAACTTCTATTAACCATTTTTGTGTAATAAAATAAGTATCTCCAATACAATATGATTTCCTTATGTTTATTTTATAAACCATTTTCATTTACTTATCTAACCAATGGAAAACAAAAACATTGCTTGTGCGTATGTGCTTAATACAACCTCACAGGAAGATGAATTTAATTTTTCATAACCAACTCTTATAGATTGTAATAAAAATGGATCCAAATGAGATAATATGATATATATATATGATATTAATTTTATTCTATAATGGTAAATAAATATTCTACTTCTTTATTTATTATCCAATGAAAAATAAATTCATCTCTCATTCATACATGGGGACTATCACGTCGTGAAATGATGTATTTCTTTCATTACCACCTCATATAGATTATATATATAGTTTTATTTAAATAAATAATATTATATTAATGATATAGTAATCATTATAGGAAAATAAAATAATACTTACCTTTTTTACCTCATGCTCATTGAGAAATGGAAACATTACTCTTACATACATGCGGATTACTGTCTCCATGTTGTAACATAATTCATTTTTCATAACAATCTACAAGGTTGGTTATAAAAGTATAAATAATTTATAAAAATAATAATTATAAAATTATTATTTTTTTCAAAAATATATTATCATGATCCAATTGACCATATTCAACCTACCCAAGTCATTTAGGACTTATAAGTCAAATGTTCTCTAAGCATCCATTGTGAACTTCATTAATTATGAAATTAATTATAACATGGAAATAAGTGAAAAAAATGATAATAAAATTTAAAAAGGTTATCAAAATATTAAATAGTTAATAAAATTTTATGTTTTTGGAAGATAAATAATGTAGGTGCCAAGTCATACTCATGGTAAGGGACACTTTACTGTAAAACATCATTTAAAATGTTTTAAAATTATATATTTAAAATATTTTTACTTTATATACATATTAATAAAATTATTCTATGTATATATTTATATTGATATAAATAAATTATTAAGTAAGTGTTTTCTTTATTTTAATTTTTTTAGAGGTTTTAAGAAAGAATATTTTTATGTATTTTATACGAAACATTTTGACTTTATTAACAAAGTACAAATGGAATGTTTTTTAATGTATATGAGCAGAACATCCCACCATCATGACTGTTACTATTTAATAGTCCACCTATTTATTTTTTAATAGTTTTTCAAAATAATATCTTATTCCATATTCTTCTAGGAATTTTCATATAGATATTTTTTAGAGAAAAATAATTTTTATGATTATTTTTATATAAAGCCGGAAATTGATTATAAATATGTGTTAAATGAAATAATTTATGAACTTTTATGATGTAAATGCAATATTATATGTGTTTTATATATTTTATAATCCTTGGAAATTTTTTTGTAATGATGGGTGATCCAAATATAGATCTCTAATTCAATAGGATATGATTGTGTTCTTCAAAGAACTATGTTGGATTTAATCAAGTAAATTATCCCATTTTTAAGGGTTCTTGTAAGGGTTCTATAAATATGATGCTACAATGAACATACATGAATTTTTTATTCTTACTAATGGGTTTTCATTGAAACATTTTTATTTCATGATATAATCGAATGATGTTTTCTTTAAAATAATGATTATTAAATTTAAGGGCAAAAGGTATGTTTTTAAGTAAAAAATTAAGGGGTTATCATGTTTTCTAATAAATACTTATGTTTATAATTTTGCCTTTATATTTTCTTATAAAGTTATTTATGAAAAAAATTATTAAATCTAATTAAATTTTTATGTAATTGATTATATGAGTTCATATATTATTATGTTAAAGGAAAATTCTCTTATATGATATCATGGTTTTGAATTAGACTAATAGGTTTATTTCTTCCTTTTTATATTTCCCTTACTGATATTTTTGTTCTCATCCAATTTTTTCAAATTCTTTTCACTTGTTTTTAGGATGAATGGGAACAATGATTAATTCAAGTTTAAAATCATTAATTTTTTTCCTGAAAATAAAATTTGGGTCATTCTAAAAGTATTTTACTCTAGAAAAATGGATACTGAAGGAAAGTGTTCATTTTGTAATATATGGTTTTGTTATGTATGAGTAATGATCTAATTCTCTAAAACTGTAAAACTAAAAAGGTCTATGAGAATGAAATAAAATGAATTCTTTATTTAAAACTCAATATTATGTGCGGAATTAGGATCGGTCCCTTATACCCATGATTATGAAAGTGATGAACGAAAAATTGAGTCCCACACTCCTTCTATTAAATTCACACCAATGGAATCTAGTTGAGTTAAGATCATGTTAAACTCATTTAGATGATCATCGAATGACATTAATTCTAACATCTTTATTTCAAAAATTCATTAGAACATGAATACTTTATTCATTTTGGAATGTTTATCACACATGTTCACAAGCTTCACCATAAATTATTTATTTTTCATTACATTTTAAATGTTAAAGGCCATGTTTTGGGAAAACTTCATTCATACTAAACCTAGTTACTTTATTTTGAGTCTTTTCTATTATTATTTTTATGTTAATTTTTGTCTCTCACTAATCAATGAAACATTTGGATCCTCTTATAGTAGGTATTCTGCTTCCCTCTCCTTCTAGAAACCACAGTTTGAACCATTAAACTTCTCCAAACATACATTTTCCTCTTGTAATTCCATATTTGGGAGTATATTATTCACTAAATTAGAAAACAAATAAATGATAGGTATGTGATATTCATAAAAATTTACTCTCTGAGCCTCCCTTAATAAATTTGAAATAAGATCAAATACAAATTTTTACACTGGAAGAGGTAATTTTAAACGACCCAAACTCTAAAATCCTCAAATGTTAAACAAGTAAATTTACATGTTCTAAATTCATAGCACCACAAATAGGTGTATTTTTATTTAAGAATCCTGGAAACTTTGACATGCACCTCCCAAAACATAATAGTTAATCACAAAACATTACAAAAAAAAGAAAAAGAAATATTTGAAAGTAAATATATCATTAACAGAATACAAGAATTAATATAGTTAAAAACTATTGATACATCACAGAAAAAACTAATTCAATAGAATAGTAAACAAAATATTATAATAGAATAATATCCCCAATGCACAGGCTTATAGAATCTTAAATGTGATAGTTTCAAGAATTGTGAAAGTGACACCACTCTATATATTTATATACAAGTACCAAATATATCTTATTATTCAAATGATTATACCTTTATCCAATATTCATGGGTTATTTCTTATTGACCTTAGAAACAATTAGTAGTCTATTGAATTACACTAACTCAAACAATTCACCTAGTGAACAATACAAGTATCCATAAATGTATATTTTTTACTCTTATGTAGACCTCTAAAGAATCTTGATGTTGAATTTGGAAACCATCAGTTAATTTGATGAATAAAAAGAGTTATAAATACTATAACTATTTATTTTTAACTTTAATCATATAGAATCAATATTTTATGTTTCTAGTACTAGTCTTTAGGATTTATTATGTCATCCTGAATCTAGTTCTTTATATAGTTCTGGAATATTCTCCTTTCTTGAAGTTATAAAACCGGACAAAAAAAGACTTCTCACACAACCAATCCTAACAATGGGAGGTGCAGTAGGATTACCCAATTTACAATAGTTGGGTTAACACTTATATGAACATTCATGGAGGAATATATTGTGTATGTTTTATCATAAGTGTTTTCAAAAGTATGATGGGATAGTCTCTGATTAGAAGATAAGGTTGCGGTAGGATGATCTTGATATTTCATTCATTTTTATCGATGTGATAAAGGAGCATTAGATTCCTCTATCTTTTACCTTGTCGTGAGGAGAAAAATATTAGTGGTCGATCTAATTTCTTAATTATTATAAGGATTTATTGGTATCTTTTTAGAAGTTCTATAATAAATTTATCACGAGTTTCACTCTTTGATATTGAATTTAGTATGATGACAGTAGTTAAACTATCTATAATAGGGATAACTGAGTAAATAGGATCATGAAATTTAGATCATCAATATTATTTGTTTTGATCCAATTATTCCTTCTAATGAGGAGGGTACGGAATAATATTCTTTGGAGGTGTTACAATAAGAGAATCAATTCTAGGTCACACTATCTATATTTCTAAAGTATCTTTTGGTGTTTGTTATTGAAGAATTGATATAGAAGTTACTATAATGGACCAGTTCATACTCAATAGTGATATATTGAAAACAATCTAAAAGGAAGATCTATTTATGAAGGTTCACAATTATATATACAGTCAAGGTTTAGGGTAGTAGAAAGTTTGTATTATCTTTATTCCACTCATTTATCTAAATTTTATAGTTCTCAAGAATCTATCAAGAGCTTTGGTGTGTTCTTATTTTCTTAATGAGGTCAATGTAATCAACCTTTACAGTATCTAGCCATTATATGTGGTCATCATGTGGAAAGTGATTAGTTTCAGATGTATCCTTAGAAATAGTTTCCTTATAGGAACTATCAATAGTAACATTATCCTCATGACTTTGCGAAATAAAGAAGGGATGGACCATGTAAAGGATAGATCGATAATATTCCCCATCATTAGGGACCTAGATATATGCATCATCATTATGGTGGATATTATCAGGACTACTGATGTAGAAGAGAAAGGCATATTCAGATGAATTCTATAGAGTTTCAAGAACCAGGGTGACCAAATATTGTTTGAAGCATAATTTATTTATATTTTACATTGTCATATGATTTATTTTACTTTAGATATGAATACTTATTCATTTATACTGCATTTTATAGAATCTAGAACTCATGTTATAGAAAATTAAAATACCCTTGGAGTTGACTAAACTAGTCGGAGTTTAGTGTAGCATGTTTAAGGTGTTTTAATTTTTTAAGCTGGTGATGATGCATCATCAGTCATTTGGGTGATTTCTTCTTTCTATAGATATAACCATATAATGTCATCCTTGGAATAATTTATTTGTATTTTTTCAATATTGAATCAATTTAACTCAATGGATTGTGATTTTATTTGATATAAAATTTGTGGGTGTAGTGGTGTTTGGGGATAAAGATCATTAAATGGATTGAATATGTTTGAAGTCTCTCTATTATCACCAGTTATAGTTTACATTGGGTTCTATAGAGGTTTGGGTAACAATGCTTCTAATAGTTGTGAATAAGTTCCCCAATGTTTTCCAAAATTGGATGTCACACTATACTATCATGGTGACATCATTTTTGTGATAGATTTTTAGTCTAATATCTCTCCTACTTCTATGTATTCATATAGGATGAAACTTTTAGAGTTTTGAGGGTTTTGGATTTAAATAAAAAATCTATTGTAGATGTGTTTTATTTAGACTAGTTTGTTATGTTGAGGTACTCTATTGTTTTTTGTGAAGAATTAACATGATATTTTGAAATTATGAATCAATTACCATCAGTTGAATCATGTGGTAATAAAAAACCATTATTCCTTCATAAGGATTCATTACTTATTCAATCATTTGAAAGGATCTAGCTAGTTCTCAAAGACTGATTTGTTGTTAGGATATTATCAGACAAGGGTGAAAGAAGAATTTGTTCTAAATACTTCTATCATGTATCATTATAGACATTTTGAGTTCAATATAATTATAATTTTTCATAAAAACCTAATATATTTTCATGTAACTAATGAAATTAATGTTTCATGAGTTCCTAGATTAGTTTTTCGTGAGGTTCATTGATAACATTCACATGTTATAAAGGTTAGGTGAGTATCATAATAAGCATTTAGAGGCTATTTTTAACATCCTTTGATTATATTATCTCTATAGGTTTTTTCTAGATTAAATTTTTTGGATATGTGAGGTGTTTTCTATACGACTGTTTTTTCGCAACAAATAGTGGTTTTCAATCGTATAAAGACTGTTACTGTTATTTCTTGAGTGGCACTAGAAAAATTTATATAGGTTTACAATTTCTTTAGTCTTGTAGGATATTTTATGAGGTCTTGTCAAATTTATCATAGATTGTATATCCTTTAATAACTTTCACAATAAAGGATTAGGATTTTGTATTAAAAGATTAGTTTCATAATTTCTTTGAGTTCATGAAGTAGAAACTGATTAGTGACCATTTTATTTGATTGTGAAAGAGGGAGTTATATTTAATGTGTATTAAAAATATTATCACACTGGTCTAGGTAATGTATTAATGTATTAGTGGTTTTTAATATACCATGGGTCTCTAAAGTTTTCTTTTATTGAGTGTAACTACACTACCTATGAAATTGAGCTTATTGGGGTGGAGTCCACTTTGTAGTTATGGCAGTGTTATCTCATTAGTGAGAAGTTGATGGTATTTACATATCATATTATCTACGATCATTATAATTTAAATATGTTTTATTAGAGATTAATATATTTTTTACAGTATTATGAATTTGAGATCTCCTACACTCTTAATAAAGGAAATTTTGTAGCTGTTGCACTGAGTAGGAAATCTCATCACGATGTTTCTTGATAATATATAGATGCATGGATAATGATGGAGGATTAACCAACCTCAAATATTGATACCAGGTAGAGGAGTCTTAGTTGAGATATTCTGGGGTATATGCATGTATTTTTTTTAATATTCTCTCAAGGGATATCCCGAGAATCTTCAACTATGATGCCCCACATCGGAACAACCATCTCATCAAAAGTGTTACTTGGCCTCAAGTGCACATCCTCATACACCAAAGGTTGTTTATTAGTGTTATGGGCCTAAAACATACACTAAGGATACTATGCCCATGATATCATGGTGATCAATAATAACAAATAAAAAAATGAAATCCACATTAGATTACACATAACAATAAAAAACAACAATTCTATATCCAAATGATGTATTCATTCAAAACATAAACTGATATCCCACTCGAATGACATGATATACAAAATAACCAAAAAACACATTCACACTGGCAATACTATTTTCCCTATACCCCCAAGATTTTATCTTCTATAACTCATCGAGTTACCCTAGTCTGAACCATTATCCAACTTGTACCATACCTAAATGCAAATATAAGTTCATCACATGCATCAATATTCCCATGTATGTTGTGACCTTATACCTCAATAGTATCTCTCCAATTACCCCTAATATGCTTTAGATTATGAAAGTTTATTCAAAAGAAAAATAAATATAGAAATAAAAATAATCATTGTGTTATCATGTGCTAATTAGGAAATAACAACACCTGATAAGGCACACACACCTATAAGGACACTATGTACAAACTAGACCACCAAGGTCCCTAAACATACTTTCTTTATCACCATTAAAAAATCTCATCATTTTCTCATATAAAACTATTTTTATTAATTCTCATCCCATACTTGAAGACACAAGTTATGAAAAAACCAAACATAAATAAAATTTCTAAAGAGACAGGGAATGGTCATACGTCGATATCATGACCTGCTACAAAATAACTCTAGGAAGAGTCCATTATACATGTCTTACATCACATCATGACCCATCTTTCACATGGTATTCCATGACCCAATCCTATCTAAATAAAGGACACTCATCCAAGTAATACATCAAACCATGACCCAACCCCCACGCAGATCTTTGATCTAATCCTACTAAGTCAAGTTCCACTACTACAACCCATGCCATTTTAAGGAGAGGTCCAATCTCATTCACATAAGGACTATGTTTCTCCCAGGATAGTATAGCTAGTTCCACATCAACTCATAGTGGGTTGGGACTTAGGATCCTCTCCCCCACCAGCTCTATCATCTATCAAAAGTATAAGCACATGCAAGTATCAATAGAGAGGTCTATAGCTTATCAAAAAACTCACTAGTTAATCCTAGGTTGATAGTCACTTAATACTCTTCCCCTCGTCACAATATGTCTCGTCTCTCTTGGTAGATCTCCCAATTGGTCCTCCAAACCCATCACAACCACTGATCATTGATACCACCTCATGTATTTCACCCATTAGTGACATTATAGTCCATTGTCACTCACTAACCTAGACTCCATGAGGTTAGTCCAAATCATTTTTAATGTCCTCTTTTAGTATGGGTCTCATTTCCCAATAATTGTTTCAATATATCCTTATCTAATCCCCCTTGGCATCTAGATGAAAAGTCTTAAATAAATCCCAAAACCTAAAATTGGTTCCCATATCTCATATCCTATGGGATATCTCTCAGAGGTTTACCTAGAGGAACCCCCTCTCCGTCACATATTCCAAATCTCGAAGGAATTACCCCCACTCACATTACACACTAAGACTCCGCTACAGCCTCAGGAGGGAGTTTCTAGTTTCCTATGAGATGCATAGCCACATGTCCCATCCTCACTAAAGCCTCATGACCTTCATGCCTAAACATTAGCCCTAGGAACACAACCTAGGTTATCCCATATCACTAATCTCACCCTAAGACTTAACCAAGGCTCCACTCCAATCTAACAATCACTTTCACCCCTTAAAGACAAGGTCGTCGGGTTATCCTAAATTAGTAAAGGTTCTAAAATGATCTTGTCCCATCACAGGAGGCTCAATTTCACCTCATAATCTCTCTTAATGACTCTACTATTCCTTATACCCCATTCAAAAACATATGCTGTTTTGAAAGAATGAACATCCATGCATAGAAAACATATGAAATTGATTTATAGGGGATACGTACCTAGAACACTAAGTTAACTTCTCATATAGCTCTACCAGGCCTCATACATTCCCAATTAGCCTCATCTATTCTCTTGAGAAATTATTTCATAATAACTATCACACTTAGTTAATTATAACATAATATAATTAATAATTCAAATTAATCTAAATTATTTTAATAGATTAAAGACATACTAAATGTAATATGCTCACTATATCCTCAAGAAATAGGGTGTGGTCCCCTCCAGACAAAATCAAAAACATAAGATAGAGAAAATACCCAACAAAAAAACATAAATTTAATCTTTAAATTAATTTAATTTATGTGAAAACTCTAGAAAATTAAATACAATGATTTAACTCTATATAAATGATAAACAATGTTATTAAAATACAATATTGGGATTTAATCTAAACATTATAGAAAAAATCCCCATTGATAGTGGTATATTCCACCATGCTCTAATGGAATTGACACTAAAACAATCTCCCCAAAATTGAATGAAATCATCAGGATATAAAGGGGAAAACCAACGGAGTTAAGGATGGATGAATATACCTCAGACCATTGTTGGATAACAACCAAAATCATCCCACACACCACCAAAAAATAACCCTAGAAACCATTTATGGTGTGAAGAGGTGGTTCATGTCATGAAACACTCATGAAAGAGGGACCTTCTCTTAGGAACACTCCATTAATGGCGTGAAATATTGTTCAAACTATGAAATAATTGGGTGGAGTTCCACACACCTCATCTATCCCACCATTCATAGCCTGAATCCCCCAACCAATGTCATTCATGGCATGAATGACTCCTATCACACTATTAATGGATTTTAACTGTACATTTTTAGCTGTTCTGCCACACGTCCATTCTCTAGATTCAATTCAAACGCCTGATGAACCAACTGACATTCATCATCTAAAAATATCTTCTAGATTTTTTATAAACCTCGTTTTCCCTATCTAAATCACATTTCAATGAATTACCCATAATCCAAATAAAAAAATCAAATCCCTTAAAAAATAATGACATGGAAATCTATGGTTTCTTAAAAACTACCCAACATAGTGCTTCTATTCCTAGAAAAGGGTGGGAAGTCCTAAAGAAAAAAACTAGAACTACCTGAGTCATCAATTCACTAGGATTTACTCATTTTATGCTATTTAATTCCAAATATGTTTCTGTTATGAAACTACAACAATCAAAGCACACTACATGCCAGATGTCATGACACCCACTTTCAACTAACACCATTACCAAGATAGTTCTCACCAAAACCATCTCTCCTAGAACAATATAGTTTATCACATGATTCAAATAGAGGCTTATGGTGCTCACCACCATAATACTCTTCTCATTATGGTATATTCCAAGCCATGGTGCTCCCCTACATTGGAATTTTATTTATCAAAAAATGACCTTCTAGCAGTCCAAAGACCAACTAACCACATTATGAAAAAGTTATTATGATTTAGTTTCCAACACAATGTATACAATTATTCTCAAAAAGACCATTTGAACCACCTCTAGTCGATTTCATCCAAAATAGCTTGGTCTCACCTACTGACATGTTGTCACCTTATCCGATCATGAAGCCTGAATGGTAATAATAATACTAAAAATTGTTCAAGACACTACATAGAAATATAATACCGACATATAGTTAAATTAAATGGTTGTAACACTAACCATACACAACATTCTCCATAATCTCACCCCAATCATCGATGCACCTATGATCTAGATCACTCTTAGATCACACAAACTCCACCCTGAGCCCGATGCCAATGCACCAAATCCAATAAACATCCCATATGAAATTAAAATATTATATTACCTAATGAAATATATATTAGTATATCTTACCACATATATTAATCCCAATACTATCACAATCATACTACAACTGATCTTACCATCACCGTGAACCATCAAACATGAGGGTCATACACCTATGACTGATACAATGCTCCGCACCATAGGAGTGTTGTTATCATCACCCCACCAAACCCAAAAACAAGTAACTACATCCCAAACTCTTTTCATTACTGCTTGAATGACTTGAAATTGCTATTCAAATCATACCAGAGCACTATCACCAAACACCAATGTCTCCCTGATACTTCTATCAAGGTTCAATTCGAATTGACCATGTCACAACACACAATCCATCACTGATGCCACCTACTTCCACTGAGGAAGATCTCCCACTGCCATAAAGAAATACAAGACACCATACCCATATTTTTCTCACTAGTGAACTATTTTTATGGAACCACTCAGGGTCATCCGAAACCTAAAAAAGATTCATCAAACTTGTACGAGACTTGTTCTTTGATCCACTACTCAATAAGGATGCACATGTAACCAACATTCACCTACCCTCACACACTAATAATTTTTTTAAAAATATATTCCAACACTCACTTTCCTCTTCAGGAAGAGTGATCCACCAAGAACCCTCTTTCAGGTCCCACCTACAATATACCCTGATCTCACCCAAACCCAACGGTTGCATAATCCTATTCAACCTAAACATACAAACAAACTCACACTTAAATGATTCATATCTCTCTGAACCCATGACCACATGCCTAATCTAATGAACAATTCCTCCACATATTTAAATGTCACCTAGTACCCCTTGTAATCACACTTATGCTAAGGCTAACCACATAATCATCATCTACACGAGCATCATTCCAAAACCATAAGCGCCTACCTACACTCCCACTAAGCAACATGAATGAGAAATTGGAACCAACATGGAGAGGAATATAACTAATAAAACCCTAAAAAATATCCACAATATCAAAAATTATTCAAATGCATCACCTCTTAAGCATATGGAATTCACATGACTTTCCTCAACTACCTGTCTCAGTTGTGTAGAGTCCCACCATTAAGATATATAGGAAACCACCATATAGGTTGTTGCTAAAAATTTTAAGTAACTAAAATTCCATCTTTGAGAATAATTATTCCAATCATCTAATCACCCCTTAGTCATACCATGTACTTATTGAGTCATCACTAGGGCATTAAAGCCTCCACTAACCCATGATGGGTATCCATACATCCCTTGATGAAGATACTATATTACCATCTCTAGAAAAAATAACACCATATAAATCGTATAAAATTACTTCAAAAATAAATACACCATGGTCTATGTTATTATAATGACACCAACAAGATATAATAAAAAACTTCATATAAGTTGTTATTAATACGTTTAAAAAATAAACCCCTGGACAAAAAATAACCACATATAAGAACACATATGCCATGAAAGTTTATCATACCTACCCTAATGTATAAATATGGCCTCTTTCCAATAATCCATGAGACAAAACTATAATAAATCATAAACCTCAAAATCCAAGTACAATGTAAAATCATACACCCATAAAATCAAATACCAAGAACAAAAATCAAATGTCTATGGTAACCCATACTTTCCATCAAAGAATGTGGTTCAGTGCACTATTATGATATCTATCACAAGCTAAAAAACATTTCTATACCACAAATATACCATATACCCAAAAATTAAAAAATAAAATCTATGATATCACATTGTAATGCCCCTCCCCATAACCATCCTCTGGCCTGGAGTGCCACTAGGCCTCAAGAAAGCCTCTATGTACACTAGAGTCTACTGACTAGCAATGAGGTCCTAAAACATTCATTGGGGGGATTATTGCCTTGATATCATGGTGATAAATAATAATAAATAACCAATTTAAATCCACATTATATTACACATAAAAACAAACAAAATATCACTTTTATATCAAAATGATGTTGTGGTACTAAACACGCATTGATCACCCACTAGGCTAAACCCATAAAAAAATAACCAAATATACGGTACACACACTATAATTACAACCATCCTTAGGATTAAAAAACCTATCTTTTGAAATCATCAATCTACCCATGCCCGAACCACTAAAAAACCCTGAATATAAAAGAAAACCTAATGTTTTAACATGCACCAAGATACCCATTCATGGTATGAACTTATACCTCAGTAAGGTCTCACTAGGAACCTATAATATTTTATTTCATATTCATGTTTATTCATAAGGAATATAAATTCCAAAATAAACATGGTTTTTAGGTCATCATGTACTAATCATGCCACCACAAGACATGATGAGGTACATACACCTATCTAGATATAATTTTCAAACTAATCCACCATTATTCCTAACCATACCGACTCTAGAACCATGATGGAATTCCATTATCTATTTGTATCATGCTACCATATTTTATGACCATCCAATACCTAAAGAATATGTTAGGGAATCATTTAAACCATAACCCAAAACTCAAAGATATAGGGCATTATCATACATAAATAACTTGACCCACTTTTTAATCACTTTAGGAAGGTTAAATCAACCATGTTCCACATCATTTAATGACCCATCCCTCTCATTGTAGTTCTCAAACAAATCCTACCCATGAAAAATTCACTCATCCAAGTGATCCATTATATGACAACCCATACCTTAGGGCAGTCCTCAACCCAATCCTACTAAGGAAAGGTCATCTACCATATCTCAAAATTATTTAAGGAAAGATTATATTTTATGCACATGAAGAATTCATATCTCTCATGGTTTTTTGGAAAGTTCCATCTCAACTCGTAGAAATCCAAGAATTAGGATCCTCTCCACTACTGGTTTTTTCATCTATCATAAGAACAAGAACATGCAAGCAATAACAAATAGGGTCACAACCCCCGAAAAATATCAATAGTTGATCCCAGGCTTCTTATTACTAAAGACCTATCCCCTCATCACTTCATGTTCCATATTTCACATTAGGGTTCCAGTGGTTCCTTTGGACCTTTCACAACCTCTCATTATCAATACTACCTCAAATTTTTCACCCATCAGAAACACCATAGTCCATAGGATATAACTGATCCAAATCCATTAGATTATTTCCACATACTTTATAAATTCCCTCATCACTCTTAGTCCTATTACCTAGTGACCATCATGATCCATCCTTCTATGATCCCCCTTACTTCTCAATTATAAGTTTCAAATGATTCCAATATCCCATTTTTAGGTCCTAACATAAATCTCCTATTGGAGATCCCTCTACCCATAACCAATAGAAAACTCCTCTCCATCACATATTCCAAGTCCCATAGGACTTAACCCACTCACCTCACGTAACAATACTCTCATTCGGCCTCTATAGGTGGTTTATAGTCTCTTGTGAGACATACGATCACCTCACTTATCATCATTCAGCCCCAAGCCCTTCATATCAAGCCACTAGCCTTAAGAGCCCAACCTAATTTATCATGAATCACAAATCACACCATGATACCAACCCAATTTCCTCACACATATATATCCAACACCTTCTCCCCTTGGTGACATACTCAAAGATCGATCCCAAATTACCCAAGGTGTTGAAAGGCAGTTGGTCCCATCCTAAGAGTCTCAATGTCACCCTTTCATCTTGCATAAGGACTCTACCAATCCATATCTCTATTATTACACCCATTTATTTATATAGGCATGCTCACCCATTCATAGAAAAAAAATATGAAATTATATTATAGGGACTACCTACCTAAAACCTAGAGTTAACCCATCATTTAGCTATATTGAGCCTCATCTAAACCCACCATGCATATTCCATACACTTGGAAAAATATCTCATTAAAATAATCACTCATAATTAATTATAACACATTTCAATTAATTATTAAAGTTTATATAAGTATAAATAAATGTTTAAAAACTCAATGAGAATCATCTGCTCAATGAAACCTTGATCAACATGATGTGGTCCACTCCAGACATGCACTCATAACTAAGACAAAAAAACTCATACAACTATATTCCTTTCAACTATAAAATAAATTAAATATATTTTGAAGCATTAGAAGAATCCATATAGTTGTGTACCTCAATTATAATGAAGATAAATGTTGTGAAAACACTTTATCGAGATAACCTCTTGACACTTCACAAAAAAGCTCCATATATATCAGTTGATTTAACCATGATTCAATGGAATCGACACAAAAAAACTAGTCCCAAATCATAAAAAAAGTGTGGTATAAAGGGAAATAAAAGTAGAGGTAATAAAGGATGAACATACCTTGAACCAAAATTGTATGAAAAAAAACATACCCTTTCACGGGGGGGGGGGCAAATGAGATGAAGAGAGGGGAGGCTCTTGATAAATATCCATAATCGAGTTCCCCTACCACTTAAAATAAATGGGGGAATGTCCTAGAAAAATATTGTATTTCACCAACCCAAAAAACACCCCTAGACACCATGCATGGTGTGAAAATTAAGTTCACATCATGGAACCCTCAAGGAATAGTTCACATCCATTGTCCACCCTATATTTAGGACATGAACTTTGTTTTACACCATGAAATACTTTTGTAGAGGGACGCATCCCCATTAACCCCCCTATACACATCCTAAATGCCACCAAATAAATTCATTCGTAGTATGAATGACCCCATTCATATCTTGAATGGAATACAGCTGCACATTTTTAGCATCCTAACCACCCAACCCTTCTCTAAATTCCACCCATGTCATAAACCAGGTTGTATTAATCATAAAAAACATCTTATTGAGATGTTATAACCCTTAAATTCCCATTCCAAAATCCTAATTCAAAGAATTATCCATGCTTCATATCTAAATTTCAAATTCCATTTTAAAATAACAACCCTGAAATATTTTGGTGATGAAATAATTGGTTCTCCATGAGTTTTATGGCTCTTCTTTGGTGGTGCATTAAATTATTTTTAATATGTATCCTTCCATAAATATTCAACTATCTTTTCATTTTTCTGTCATATAAAAATATTTAACATGAAATAATTTTCATTTTTATATATTAAAAAAAATTAGGTTCATACAAAAAATTTGGAAATTAAAATGAATCACATCACTTCGTAGATGTGGTAGTCCACATGTACACACAAGCGATGTTATCATTTTCCAACGAATGGAAGGGTGAGAAAGTAAGTAATGTTTTACCTTTATAGAATTATTATAATTTAATAAATATAATATTTATTCATTTGATATATCATTTTAACCTTCTATATGAGGTGGTGATGAAAAATAATACTCATCGATTCATAGAGTTTGTAGTCCACACATACTCACGAGCGATGTTTTCATTTCTCATAGTATAGAAAAAAAGATAAAAAGGGGCTATAAAATAAACATAATAACATTTAATTGTATTTTAGATACTTATTATATTATATAATAATGTTTAGGATAGGTTTTAAGGTAGTAAAAGAATAAATAAACTTTAAAGAACTTAGTTGAGAGTTATATCTCTTCTTTGGAAAACCTCCTTTGGCTTACACCTTAAGCCGTATAGGTTGGTGTTTTGGTGATAAAAATACATCTATGACATGTGGAGGTATATTTTAAAGTTATTTGGTCAGATATTGGTTAATATAAATGGCTCAATGTATGTTAATAAGATATGAAATGATGTGTACTTTTAAAAGTTTGGGGACTGACACTCTTTTAATTATTCAATGTTTTAAAATAATATTAAGTCACCTTCATGATTAGGTGGATCTAAAAAAATTAAATTTCTAATATAATGTGATAATTTTCAAAAAAATATAAACCAATAAGATTAAAGATAATATTTTGTGACCTTATCATTTAGTTTTAACCCTAATTAACTCATTTTACGCTTTACCTTGGTGACAACTTTTTACCATGGTTACTATTAATTATGACTGAAAATGAAGTTGAAATCAATATAAAATTTTAAAATCATGATTTAAAATATTAAATAATTTTTAAAATAATAAATTTTTATTAGAAAAAAAAATAAATTATAAAATAATTGTGCAAAACATAACAGAAATATGTTTTTAGATAATGCGTTTTTAAGTATACATATGATTTTATACTGAAATGAAGTATAATTGTGACATCCCAAGTTATTAAAGAATAATATATTTTTATATCTATGTATATTTATGAATTAGATAGTGTTTTAGTGGCTTAAAAGGAGAATAAATCCAATCTTAAGCATAGAATACTCTAATATTTTTATAAGCTTGTTTTATAGCCTTTTGATGGAAAACCATTTTTAAATATAACTTTTGATAATTTTATAAGATCTATTTGTCAAAATAAACTTATTATTTAGAATTGGGACATTGAAATTTACTTTGGATAAATTTTTGGTATTTTTCTGACAATGTTCATTTTTAATGAATAGTGAAAAATACTGCATTTTACTTCAAAACTACGTTTTCATATAATTTAATTATGTAGTTATATTGTCATTTTAATTTTTTTTTTAATTTTAATTAGAATTTATTTTTACCATTTAATTCAATGGTGGTCATTGGAATTAATTTCACTTTGAAATTGGACATAAACAAGTGTCAATATTTTGATAGATATTTTTTTTGAAAAACACGCTATTTGTTTTGACAACCGGAATTATTTTTAAATTAATTACTGCAATTTATGTGTTTCAAATTTGGTAAAATGGATTCCATATTTGGAATCAGAAGGTCCAAATTAAGTAATTAAGACTTTTGTTTTTGGACATTATGAATAGTAATGATGGTAATTATCTTTAATTATCGTGATTAATTAGTAATCGGGAAGTTAAGGGTAATAAAATAATATCATAACTATATAAAATGACACTAACATGTGTCCAAATCCTCTTTTTTGATTCATGGCTGACTATGGGAAGCTTTTTACCGAACATGAGGGCCCATGGAATCACATGGGTGTAATAGTGACATTTATGACATTATTTTTAAAAAGAAGAGAAATATAACAATGGTTTGTATATCCTAAGTAAAACAATTTTAATTTTGTTTACATAAATGATCTCTTAGACTATAAATAGTCATTGTAAATCTAAAAAAATTTCTACATCGTGGTATTTTTCTTATAATTTTTAGACATTAAATAAATAAATTTATTTATGAAACCATGATGATGCAGTGATTATCTCATTAAGGAACGATTTAAATAAAATGAAAAGATAAGGTAAAATCTAAAACATACACTTGTCAAAAACCTATTGGATGGGTGGATTTAGAACCATTATCACCTTATCCTCAAAATATATCATTATTGGACCTTATAAATCTGAAAATCATTTTATAATAAAGTAACATTTTAAGACATTCTAAAAGTGACCCTCCTCCCTCTTATAAAAGGCCCTCACCTCTACCCCCTTACCCACACCTCTCAAGCCCTTGGCTCGTCCAACCTCTGATCATATTATCTATCCACATACATCACTTCACTCACCACTGTCTTCTTATTATTTGACCCCATAATAACACCAGTATCCTCAATATACAAGGATTTTGTTATGATAAAGATTCTACCTACACTTACACACACATCTGTCTAATGGTTAAACAACATACTATTTTTGTGGGTGGCGAATTAGTGCCTCACGAAACGATGATTGTTCAATGTTCTTTTAAAACCTTTCATGGTGGCCATTATAATGAAACTGTATTTATATATGATATATATGGTATTTATTTTGTCTATATGCTTCTAAATTTTCTTTTTAAATAACATTGTTATGCATTTCATGTTGTGGAACTGCGATAATTTCATTTGGGGAAGTGTGGACTACCCCCCCCCCCCTCAAGTGATTTGACTCATTCATGCCAAACATGGAAATTATAAATAATGTAAATAATTAACATATGTTACCTATATAACCTATATATTATACTGGAATTATAATATATATATATATATATACGTCTCATTTAGTTTTAATTCCTTTAACATGACAAATATATGAAAGTAGTGTTCATGCGTACGTACGGTCTACCATATCTATGAAGGGTGCATTTCATTTTTTATCTCAAAATTTTATGTAATAGTATAAAATGAATATATACTGGATATATATGATATTTAAATCATTAACACCATTGCGAAGATGATTTACTTATACCCACATGGACAATTCTCTTCAAACAAGTTCATTTTTGACTCATGTACCGAACATCGACAAAACGTATGATATGAACTCACATAATTAACAAATTATTATAACATGATAATATGTGATATGAATTGAATAATAAACTTTAAAGGAATTACTTAAGAAATTATAAATTGACCAAAGTTTATTATTCAGAAATATAAAAAATGAACAAGACAAGTCGGACTTGAGGTAAGGGACTTCTTATAAGTATCCTTTCATTGAGGCATACTTCAATTTATATACGACATTCTTTTATTAGTTATATAATAAACCCTTTTGACTTTTAATTTCATTCAAAAGGAATCTTTTTAAGTGAATAATTTTACTATATGAGAAAAGGAATGTGTTTGTCTTACGTATGCAGCGACAATGACATCTCCGCCGCCGTGACCATTATTTGAGTTTTTTCTTCCTCTATAAGCCATAACTTTTTGAAAATGAAAAATAAATACCAAGTTTTACTTTTCATTTATTTTGGTATTGAATATGGTTTTGATAATTTTTTGATTATATCAATGTGTTGTATTGATATCTTGTGATTGAAATGTGGAAATGTTATTTTTACTTTATGCATGTTTTATGTGATACGATTATGTTATGGTTCTTGGGAATTGTTTATGAATTTGGGTGGCTCTGTGATAAACTATGGTAGGGTGAGCCTGAGATAGATCTCTAATGCATTTTGTAACGTAAAGGAGTTAAACGCTAAGGTTTCTCCGAAGAGATTTAGGGAATATACTGTGATGGGTATTCCAAACGTAACTATGAGGGTTACTCCCTACGTAAGAATGTTATGAATGCCTAAAGTTACCTTTATGTATTATGATTTCTCTGATTTATTAATAAATCTTATGATTTCATGAGGTTTGTTAAAGTGCTATTGTTTTATGAGTAAATTATGATTTCATTTATTCTTATGTATACATGGACTAATGTTTTCTTTCCGTATTTTTATATCCCTTGCTGATCTTTTTATGCTCATCCCATGTTTTTGAAATGTTTTTCAGAGGTCAAGGGAAAAGTACATGATGTGATGATAGTGTCGAGGAATTGTCAAGAAAGAATCCATGTTTTATTTTAAATATGTTTCCTTTGATGGAAAAAATGAATAATATCTTTGATGTAGCCACCTTGCTTAAATGAGGAATGTAATGCATGATTTATGATCTAATTCTCTGAAACACTAAACCTAAAAAGATTTTCAATGTGTATTCTATAAATAACTCAATATTAAGTAATGTTTAAGACTGGGGCCTTATAGTTGGTATCAAAGGTCAGTTTAGATGACTTTAGGAGTTAGAATTCTATTAAATGATTATCCAAAAATATTTTTTTACATTATGGTCAAATTGAAATGATATAGCATTTTGAGATTAACATGTTCCTTCATCTAAGACATGTTTGTTCAGAATGGTTTTCCGTAGAGGAAACAGGGAAGCAGTTCTAGGAAGGGATACAGAAGGAAATGACCTTCGAAATCAGCATCCTGAGATGGTCGGAATTGGAACTGAACTGTTCGTTGCTGTAATGGCACAGTTGACTCAAGTAATAAATGGTGGTGGTATCCATTCATGAGATCAGCCAGATCATCCACAGGAGATCATGTTAGTGGTGGAACATTTCAAGAGCCAACATCCACCATCATTCAGAGGTTCATATGACCATGTGCAAGCTGAAGGGTTGATTAAAGTAGTGAAGAAGATTTTTTATGTCATGGGGTGTTCAGAACATCAAACGGTTAGTCTCATTGTTTACCGTTTTGAAGGTGAATCAGATCAGTGGTGGTCGATGGTTAAAAATATCAGGGATGCTGATGATATTGATGATATTTACGGGGATGAATTTATAGATATTTTTCTTGAGAAATATATTCCTAAGACTATTCGACTTAGAATGGAAAAACAATTCTCGGAATTGAGGCAAGAGGATGACCCAGTCGCTATTTATGATGAAAAGTTCACTTGATTTTCAAGGTATGCTCAAAATTTTATCCGAGGCCTTGATAGTAAAATAAATCGTTTTTAATCAGGATTACAGCCAAAATATTTAAGGGAATTAGCTTCTCGTGTGTTAAAAAGTTATGAAAAGCTTGTTTGATGTGCTGAGAAGGTGGAAATAGAGTTTTCTGATAAGAAAGTGTTCTATGACAACCAAAAAAGGGAGAGACTGAGGTGGTAGGAGAAAGGGAATAATCCTTCAAAAAGTTTTGATGGTAAGAAAACTAAGTTTGAAGTTTGTGATAAATGTGGTAAAAAGCATGCTGGGGAATGTCTTTTGAATTCTTGAAAGTGATTTTGATGTGGTAAGATGGGACATAAGACTCGTTATTGCACTGGAAATGATCAGGGTAATGGTAAGACCAAATTTTATTTACAGTTAGTGAAATGTTTCAAGTGCAATGAGATAGGTCATTATGAAAACGAGTGTTCGACAAAGAGCTCGAATGATGGGAAGTAGTCAAACTACATGAAGAAAGGTGTGGTGAAATCCTTTGCAACTACTTTAGCATATGTTGGTCCATCAAATGAAGATGTATCAGGTACTTTCTTTGTTTTTTCAGATTATGCCAATGTGTTATTTGATTCAGAGTCTACACATTCTTTCATCTCTAGAAAATTTTCTATTAAATTAGGAATTCAATCTCAACAAATGACTCCTAAAATTGTGGTAAAAACACCTGGGGAAAATGGTGAGGAAAAAAGAATTTATAATAATATTCCAATACTTATCCATGGGAATAATATACTTGCAAACCTTATTTTTTTACCTCTAGTATAGTTTGATGTTATCTTGGGTATGGATTGACTCTCTGTTTATCATGCTAAGAATGACTGTTGAGATAAAGAAGTTTCTTTTTAGAAAGACATTCAGTTTTTGTACAAGAATGAACCCTTGATGTTGATAACATATCAAGAGGCTAAGAAACTTGTAAAAGATGGAAATGAATGTTACCTTGAACATATTGTTGAAAACAAAGGAACCGTTCAGTGTAATGATGTGCCAATGGTAAATGAGTATCCGGATGTTTTTCCTGATGATTTGACAAGAATAATACTTGATCAAGAAGTTGAATTTAGTGTTGACTTAGTTTCTGAGGCTAATACAATTTCAAATCCCCCTTAACGAATGGCTCAAATTGAACTTTTAGAGTTGAAGGATCAATTGCAAGATTTATTAGAGAAAGGTTTCATTCGACCTAGAACATCACCATGGGGTGCCCCTTTCTTGTTTGTTAAAAATTAAGACGGTTCAATTATACTTTTAATTGATTATAGAGCCTTGAATAACATCACTGTTAAGAAAAAATATCCTTTGCCTCATATCGATGATTTTTTTGATCAGCTCCAGGGAGCTCGGTATTTTTCAATGATTGACTTGAGATTGGGGTACCATCAGTTGAAGGTTAAGGAAGCATATATTTCATATAAATTGTTTCATACAAGATATGGAAATTATGAATTTGTAGTTATGCCTTTGGGTTAAAAAATTCACCTGCTGTATTCATAGACCTTATAAATAGAGTTTTCCATGAGTTCTTGGATAAGTTTGTGGTTGTTTTCATTGATGATATTTTGGTGTTTTCTAAAAGTAAAGAGGAGCATGAAAGTCATTTAAGGGTTATTTTTTAAACCTTAAAAGAAAATAAATTTTATGGTAAATTTAGTAACTGTGAGTTTTTGTTGCAACAAATTTCTTTCCTTGGTCACATTGTTTCAAAAGAAGTAATAATTGTTGATCCTGCAAAAAAAAGGTTGTTGAAGAATGGCCAAGACCAACAAATGTAACATATATTCGTAGTTTTTTTGGTTTGGTAGGATATTACCGAAGGTTTGTTAAAAAAATTTCATGGTTGTCCAGCCCATTGACTAAGCTATCTCAGAAGGGTGTTAAGTTTATCTGGACAAAAGAATGTGATGATTGTTTTCAGGAACTGAAAAGAAGATTGGGGAATGCTCCAGTATTGGCACTACCTTCCAGGAATGGTGAGTTTATTATCTAAAGTGATGCTTCATTGAAAGAACTTGGTTTCAACCTAATACAGAAGGATCAGGTGATTTCTTATACTTCACGTCATTTGAAAACTCATGAGATAAATTACCCTATACATGATTTGGAATTATCTACTATTGTTTTTGCCTTAAAAATTTGGAGGCATCATTTGTATGGTGTAAAGTTTGAAATATATACTGATCACAAAAGTTTAAATTATATATTCACTCAGAAATAATTGAACATGAGACAGAGGATATGGATATAAATAATCCAGGATTATTATTGTACAATTCATTACCGTCCGGTAAAAGAAAATAAAGTGGCTGATGCATTGAGTTAAAAAAGTAATTCTTCATTAACCATGCTACGTTTGGAATGAGATCATTTGGTTTTTGATTTGATGAACTTTGGAATAGAAGTTGTTGGTGCAGTAAATAATTCTATTTTTTTCAGGTATCAGTGAAATCGTCTCTATCCGATTGAATTAAGTAAGCACAAAAGCAAGACAGTGAGTTGCAAAAAAAGGTAGAGCTGGTTCAGAAGGGTATGTTACCTGAATTCAACATTGATAATAATTGTGGTTTAAGAGTTGGGAAAAGATTTTCTGTTCCTTGTGATTCACAATTGAAGAGATAGTTGTTATGTGAATCTCATAGTTATCCATTTTTAGTTCATCTAGGCAGTACTAAGATGTACAGAGATCTTCACTAGTATTACTGGTGGGATGGAATGAAAACAGATATTGCTGATTCTACTGTGAAGTGTTTGACTTGTCAACAGGTTAAAGCAGAGAGACAATTACCTAAAGGGATGCTTCAGCCTTTATCTGTGCTAGAGTGGAAATCAGATAATATATCCATGTACTTTGATGTGGGATTACTGAAGACACCTCGAGGTAATAATGCAATCTGGGTTATTGTTGATCATTTGACTAAATCTTCTCATTTCCTTTCTATACGAGATACCTTTTCCCAAGATCAACTTTCTTGATTGTATCTTAAAGAGATATTCAAGTTACATGGAGTTCCCCTCTCCATTGTATCTGATTGTGATCCCAGGTTCACTTCTAACTTTTGGAAAGGTCTTCTGATGTCATTGGGTACTGAATTACATTTTAGTACAACTTTTCATCCTCAATCATATGGGCAGTAAAAACAAACAATTCAGACTTTGAAGGATATGCTGCGTGTTTGTTCAATGGATTATCAATAAATTTGGGACCAACATATTTCATTGGTTGAGTTTTATTATAATAACAGTTTTACTTCCAGTATACAGATGGCACCATTTGAGGCATTATATGGGAAACAGTGTCGAACTCCAGCTTTTTGGGATGAAGTAGGTGAAAAGAAGTTTATGGGACTAGAATTGGTAGAAGAGTTGGCATGAAAAGTTCAGCTGATACAGAAACACATGAGAACAACTCAGAGTAGGAAGAAAAGTTATGCGGACAATAGGAGGAAGGATCTCTCTTTTGAAGTAGGTGATCATTTCTTCATCAAAGTTTCACCATGGAAAAGTGTGATGCGATTTGGTAATAAAGGAAAGTTGAGTCCAAGGTTCATTAGACCCTTTGAAATTCTAGAGAATGTTGGATCAGTTTCATACTGAGTGGCTTTACCTCCGAATTTATCTCATATACACAATGATTTTCTTGTTTTAATGTTAAGGAAGTATATGTCACTTCCATCTCATGTTTTGAGTCCAGAGGTAGTTTAGCTGGAAGAGAATATATCTTATGGGGAACAACCAGTCCAGACTCTTGACCATAGGGAGCCTGTGTTGCAGAATAAGGTGATTTATCAAGTAAAGTTTTTTTGTGAAAACCACATGATTGAAGAGGCAACATCGGAATCTGAAAATGCAATGAGGGATAAATACCCCCACTTATTTGATAAGTAAATAAATTGTGGGGACACAATTTCTTAAAGGGGGGAAGGATGTAACAACGCAAGTAAGTAAAGAATAATAAATTTTCATATCTATGTCTATTTATGAATTAGATAGTGTTTTAGAGGATTAAAATGGGAATAAATCCAATCCTAATCATAGAATACTCTAATATTTTTAAAAGATTTGTTTACCACCTTTTGAAGGAAACCCATTTTTAAATATAACTTTTGACAATTTTTTAAGCTCTATTTGTAAAAATAAACTTATTATTTAGAATTTGGGACATTGAAATTTACTTTGGATAAATTTTTGGTATTTTTATGACAATGTACATTTTTTATGAATAGTGAAAATTACTGCATTTTACTTCAAAACAGTTTTTTAATCTAATTTTATTATATAGTTATATTGTACTTTTAATTGGTTATAAAGTTTAATTAGAATATATTTTTCCCATTTAATCCAATGTTGGTCATTTAAATTAATTTCACTTTGAAATTGGACATAAACAAGTGTCAATATTTTGATAGATATTGTTTCCAAAAAACACGCTATTTGTTTTGACAATGGGAATTAATTTTAAATTAATTACTGCAATTTCTGTGTTTGGAATTTGGTAAAATGGATTCCATATTTGGAGTCATAAGGTCCAAATTATGTAATAAATACTCTTTCGTTTTTAGACATTATGAATAGTAATGACGGTAATTATCTTTAATTATCGTGATTAATTAGTAATTGGGTAGTTAATGGTAATAAAATGATATCATAACAATATAAAATGACTCCAACTTGTGTCCAAATCCTCTTTTTTGAGTCATGGCCGACCCTGGGAAGATTTTTACCAGACCTGAGGGCCCATGGAGTCACATGGGTGTAATAGTGACACTTATGACATTATTTTTAAAAAGAAGAGAAATATAACAAAGGTATGTATATCCTAAGTAAAAAAAAATTTAATTTTGTATAAATAAATTATCTCTTAGACTATTAATATTCATTGAAAAGATAAAAATATTTCCAACATCATGGTATTTGTTTCATAATTTTTAGATATTAAATTAATAAATTTATTTATGACACCATGATGATGGAGTGATTACCTCATTAATGAATGATTTAAATAAAATGAAAAGATAAGGTAAAATCAAAAACATAAACTTGTAGAAAACCTATTGGATGGGTTTATTTCTAACCCTTATCACCTTATCCTCAAAATATATAATTGTGGGGCCTTTATAATTCGAAAAATCATTTTATAATAATGTAACATTTCAAGACTTTCCAAAAGTGACCCTCCGCCCTCTTATAAAAGGCCCCACCTCTACTGCCTTACCCACACCTCTCAAGCCTTTGGATCATCCAACCTCTAATCATATTATCTCTCCACATCCCTATCTTACTCCTAGAAGCCTCCATTTGGGTAGAAGTCGTTCCATGAAAGCTTTTGGATCAAATTTAAAAGACTTTCCCGATTTAGAGGTAATGTCTTCTCTTGAGTTTCGTTCTTTTGTTTTACTTATTCACTCACCACTATCTTATTATTTTACCCCATAATAACACAGATATACTCAATATACTAGGATGTTTTTATGATAAGTATTCTAACTACACTTGAACACATCTTCGTCTAATGGTTAAAGAACACATTGTTTCTGTGGGTGGCGAATTACTACCTCACGAAACGATGATTGTTCAATCTTCTATTAACACCTTTCATGGTGGCCATTATAATGGAACTGTATTTATATGTGATATATATGGTATTTATTTTTTCTATATGCTTCTGAATTTTATTTTTAAATCACATCGTTATGCTTTTGATGTTGTGGAACTGGGATAATTTCATCCGAGGAAATGTGGACTACCGCCCCCTCGAGTAATGTGACTCGTTCATGCCAGACATGGAATTTATAAAGAATTAAATTAATGAACTTATGTTTCCTATATAACATATATATTATATTTGAATTATAATATATATATGTCTCATTTAGTTTTAATTTCTATAATATGACAATGAAATGAAAGTAGTGTTAATGCGTACGTACGACCAACTGTCTCCATGAACGGTGCATTTCATTTTTTATCCTCAAATGTTTTGGAATAGTATAAAATGAATATATACTGGATATATATTATATTTAAATCATTAACACCATTCCGGAGATGATGTACTTATAACTACATGGACAATTCTCTTCAAACAAGTTTATTTTTGACTCATGTACCGAACATCGACAAAACGTATGATATGAACTCACATAATTAACTAATTATTATAACATGATAATATCTGATCTGAATTGAATAATAAACTTTAAAGGAATTCATTAAGAAATTATAAATTGACCAAATTTTATTATTCATGAATATAAATAAACGAACAAGACAAGTCGGACTTGAGGTATGAGACTTCGTCTCAATCTCCTTTCGTTGAGGCATACTTCAATTTATATATGACCTTCTTGTATTAGTTTTATAATAAACCCTTTGAATTTTAATTTCATTCAGAGGGAATATTTTTACATGAAGAATTTTATTAACCAAAAAAATTAATGTTTTTGTCTTACATATGCGGCAACAATGACTTCTCTACCGCCGTGACCACTATTTGAGTTTCAGCTTCCTCTACAAGCCATAAATTTTTTAAAATGAAAAATAAATACCACGTTTTACTTTTCTTTTATTTTGGTATTGAAAATATTTTTGATAATGTGTTGATTATATCAATGTGTTGTATTGATATCTTGTGATTGAAATGTGGAAATGTGATGTTTCCTTTATTCATGTTTTATGTGATATGATTATGTTATGGTTCATGGGCATTGTTTATGAAGTCGGGTGGTTCCATGATAAACTAAGGGAGGGTGAGCCCGAGATATCTCTACAATGCATTGGGTAACATTTAGTAGTTAAACACTAAGGATTCCTCAAATAGATATAGGGAATATAATTTGATGGGTATTCCAAACATAACCCTGAGGGTTACTCCCTACGTAAGAATGTTATGAATGCATCAAGTTACCTTTATGTCTTATGATTTATATGATTTATTCATAAATATTATGATTTCATGAGGTATTTAAAGTGATTATGTTTTATGAGTAAAGTATGATTTCATTGATTCTTATTTATACATGGACTAATGTTTTCTTTCTGTATTTTTATATCCCTTACTGAGCTTTTTATGCTCATCCCATGTTTTTGAAATGTTTTTCACAGGTCAAGGGAAAAGTACATAATGTGATTATAGTTTTGATGAAGTGTCATGAAATAATCCATGTTATATTTTAAATATGTTTCCTTTGATGGAAAAAATGAATATTTTCTTTGATGTAGCCACCTTGTTTAAATATGGAATGTAATGCATGATTTATGATCTAATTCTCTAAAACTTTAAACCTGAAAAGATCCTCAATGTGTATTCTTGAAATAACTCAAGATTAAGTAATGTTTAAGGTCAGGGCCTTATAATAATGTTAAAAACTATGACATTAATTAGATTATGTTTAATAATATGGGACCTATTTGAACTTAAAATATGTCTAAAATATAATTATTCTTTATAATTTCTTGAATACATATGACATATTTATAAAAATCAACAATTTCACTATAACTCAAAAATAATTCTTTTCAAAAAAATCCCATAAATTAACCCTAATAAAAATAAGATATTATGATATCAGAAATTATTTCCATTTAATAAAAATAAAATTAAAAAATTAAAAAATTTATCTTTTATATAAAACCATATAATTCATGGAAATCAATTTAGTTAGAATAAAACTATTTCTTTTTCGATTGAATATTTTACTTAAAATTATTATAAGAAATATGAATCCATAAAATATTATCATGCATATTATTAATACAATAAATTTATTTTTTATTAAAATTACCGAGGATTTCAAATTCTTCCCCTCTTAGATTAATTTTTTCCTTGTAAAGTTATTTATCAATTAAACAGATATGGATATTCACCCATCATAGCATTCTAAAGATCCCAAGTTTCTTCCTTGATCATGTAGTTATTCCAAAAAAACATTAACCATTTGAGTTACCTTACTTCATAACATCTGATATCTTTGATCTAGAATATATATTTTATTTTCATCATAAGAAATATTCTCCTCCGACCGAATTACATCAGGGCTCAAAACATGAGATGCATGAAGTTAATATTTCCTTAGCAATGAAATTTTTAAAAAATCATGTTCTTAAGATAAGCTTGAAGGTAAGGATACATAATAAGAAATTGATCTGGATTTATTCATAATTTTATATAGGCCAATAAACAATGGTATTAACTTTTCATTCATTAAAAAATTCATAACACCTTTGCGAGTAGATATTTTAAGAAAAACATGATATCCTTACTCAAAAGAGAGATCATTCCTACGGTTATCTTTATAATTTTTCTTCCTCCTTTGAGATTTCATCATATTCTATTAAATCTTTTTTACCTTATCATTAATTTCTTCTACCAGTTATAGTCCCAAAAAATTCCTTCCACCAATGTCAACCCAATAAGTTAGAGTTCGACATCACTTTCTATATAATGCCTAAAATGGTTCCATTAGTATACTAGAATAAAGATGGTTATTATAATAAAATTCCACTAATGAAATATATTAATACCAACTTATCTAGTATTCTATTGAGCAATCTCAAATTGTATCTTATAGATACTGAATCGCTCACTCTGATTGTTCAATAGATTGAGGGTAAAAAGATATATTGAAACTTAACTCAGTAATCATAAACATATAAATTCCCTTCAATAAATTTTTTGTAAATCTTTGATCTTATTCAGATAAAATAGAGAGAGGGAATCAATATAATATGAAAATCTATTTATGATAAAATATAATAATTTTATCCAAAGGCATTTTATCTCAAATAGTTTTAAAACAATATATTTAGTCAAACAATAAATAATAATCCCAATCACATAATTATTTTAAGATTTATTTGGTCATCCCACTGTGAAATCCATGGATATATTCTCCTATTTCCCTTCAGTCATTGACAAAAGCTAAATCAATCACTTTATTAGTTGTATCTCAATATTAACCTATTGAAAATTTAAAATTTTCATGGTAAAATAAAAATATCCTTCTCCATCCCTTCCCGTTAATAACATTCCTAAAGGTCTCTATATATTTTTGTGCTTTAAATTTGAATAGAAAACAAGGATTTATGAGCATTAGTCAATAATTTATTAGACAAATAAGTATCACCTAGCATACACAACCTGTTTCTCAATCTTATAACACCTTCATTTTCCTTGTTAAATTTAGGAAACTTACCCTCATTAACCAAATCTCTTCTTTCTTAGAAACCAAAAGCATTCTTCTGAGAATGCTTAATTATACCAAACACATATGAGTGTACTAAAAGTATAACCAAAAGAGATGGAGTTCTTATAATCACAATTTATAGGATAATATTTATTAAACCATTAACTAAAGTACCATGTTCAAAATGTAGAATAACTAATAATGCCTTAAATTTTCAACTCAATGTATCAAATACCATGTTTGATTTACCTAAATGATAGTGAATCATGGAATTATAATACTTTATCTACTACAACCATATAATCTACCTCATGTAAAACTCTTTTTGAGTGAATGTATACTTTAAACATTTATGGTCATTACATATTTCACTTTTTACCACATATAAAAGATCTCCCTATATTTTTAAAGAAAAGTCTATTGTATCCTATTCAACATCATGCATAGGGTAACATGAGATGAAATTTCAGCTACTTCCACAGTCCAAAACTGTGGCAATAAGGTACATACAAATTTCTAGCAGTCTGTGGTAGCTATTTTCATGTCTATAGAAAAATAGAAATATACATGGTTTTAAGAGCCAATTGCTACGGTTTCCATCATGGAAATAGACTCTATATCCACAGCTTTGGAAAATGTAGAAATAGCTTCATCGTGGCTATATGTCAATAGCCACGGTTTAAACTACGATTATATAGTCTATTTCAATGGTGGAAAACTATTGTTATATTCCATGTTAACTGTGGATATATATTAAAAATAAATAGATCCCATCCAGATTTTATCTCCGTACCATTGCTACCATGGACCAGATGACTCACCACTACACTGTGGATAGCTTTTTGTATATATATTTAAATTTTGTTATATATATCCTTATGAACTGTGTAAATAGAAGAAAAAAGCATGGTTATATATCTTCCAACCATTTACCAACAAAAACAATATTCCCACGCTATGGAGGGAAACATATATCCACGATTTCATAGAACCATGGCCATAGACTTCGATGGAATACACCTATAGCCACAATTTAAGAAAACTGTGGATATATGGGTAGTTTATAGCCATAGTTCAGACAAAACTATGAATATAACCTTCATATAAATACATATAGCCATATTTATTCAAAACTGTGGCTATATGTCAATATTTATAGCCTAGTTTTCCAGTAGTGGTAATTATGATCACAGAGTTTCATTTTTCGTGAAGCATGGGTAATTATCCAATCCTCTTGCATTATAACATTACCAAGTCCATTCAATGAAATGTTATTGTAAATAAAAAACTCACCATTTCTATATAGAATGGATACCCTAGATCATTAACCAATATTATTTTCAATTCTAAAAAACATTCATCACATTCCTTTAGCAAGATGTATCTAACAACTTTTCAAGGTAACTTATTTAGTGGAATGGATAATCGATTTATTTTTTAAATAAACTTTTGATAATAACCCACTGATCTAAGAAATGTTGTAATATTAGTTATATTTTTAGTTATTTCTCGCTCCTCCATCACCTTATTTTTAGAAGGGTCGATAGATATGTCATTTCTAGAAAAAATATTTCCAAGAAATGAAATATGTTATAATGAAAAATAAAATTTTATAAATATTCCATAAAACTTATTATATTTTCAATTATATATAACAATACTTATATGTTTCTCATGCTCTTCATAAATTTCAAAATAAATTATAAATTCATTAATAATAACAACCATAAATTTCCCAAAATTCTCATGGAAAACACTATTCATAAGATCCATGAATACAATGGGTGAATTATTCATCTCGAAAGGAATAACCACAAAATCATAATACCCATACCTAGTGAAAAATTCCATCTTCAAAATGCCTTACCCCTCCACATTTAGTTAATAATATCTAGATATGAGAAACATATTCAAAAAATATTGTGACCCCTACACCTGATTAAACAAGACATCAATATGAGGCATTGGATACGTATTGTTAATAATGATATTATTGATTTCACTATAATAAAGGTAAAGTATCATTAAAATATACTTATTTTTAACAAAAAAATAGGATCACCTCAAGGTGAAGTGCTTAGATGAATAAAACCCTTATCATGTAACTCTTGAAAATAATTTTTCAATTCCAATAACTCTAATGGATAAATTCAATAAGGGGGGTTTCAATTAGATTTTCTTCTAGAAATAATTAAATAGTTAATTCAACCTCGTGAATGGGAATAAAACTTTGAAATTAATTAGGAAATAAATTCATATATCCATTTACTAGCATCACATCAATAATCTGAAAAACTTACCACTTTTCAATAATATGAGAAAGATAACGTTCACTCCCATATTTAATCCATTTATCATATTATAGATATGACATCATAGGTATGGAATCATTCATATATATGAATTAAATTGGTAACATCTCGACCCAGGTGCCATACATAGGTTCCCCGAGCCGATCGGTCACATGCCCTTCAGTGCGCCTCCCTGTATTCTAGAGGCTATCGAATAGCAGCGAGGGTTTATTATCGATCATGGGGAGACTATAACCTATTTATTAAAGTAAAAACATAGTGTAATTAAAGATAGAAAAATATTAAAATGATATCACATAACCAGGATACTACCTGAATCACAAGGTGACCAAAAACTGGAAGTACAATATCAAAACTGAATAGTAAAATTTTCCATGCTAATGTACCTCCCAAGTGTAAAAATGAAACTCAAAATTAAAGACATTGAAAACTCCCAAGAGGGTCTTGAATTATAGATACCCAAACATTATGTACATGGACATTACATTACTTTTTCGGAAAACTTAATACATGACACAAACAGATGCCCAATGACTGTATTAGTTAGTGTCTTTGGAAACACGGAACATAATCTTCTAATCATGGTGAATGATCTTTAACATCTCCCACAAAGATCTTCCCCTTTGTTTTTCTTACCTAAAACCTTTTTTTATATCCTGGAGAAAATAAAACATAAAAAGGGTGAACTCAAATGATCATTATGGGTAAACATGGAGAACATAAATACAATCCATAAACATTTGAACGTAAAAACATGAACATAAAAGATCAAAATCTTGAGCAATAACAAAAATCTTGGTAGTACATAATACAAAGATCATAAAGTAACATTAATCATGATAAAATAAAACATGTAACTATGGAAAACCATTAAGAACATGATATGATTTCCATAGTAGCCAAAGCATTGCTGCCAAGACCATCATTGTGGACAAAGACCATTACTGAACCGGGTTTACTTGACGTTCCAGCCCTGTATTACTGAACCGGATTTTACTTGTTGTTGTATCCATGTCTATATCATGAGATATAAATCATTTCCAAATTCATTGGAGGGAGATATAGTTCCCACCCATCTCATAATGAAATCATTCTTACTTGTGCCACAAAATAAACATAAATCATTCATCATAAACCAAAGAATAAAAATGGGTTTCATAAACATCATACCATCATAACATAATCCATATTAAAAAATGGATATCATTTATTCATAAGAAGAATCAAACCATGTAAATAATAAAGACATTATACTTGAAACATAATCATACTAAATAATTTAATCTTAGATGGAAAATAGTTTTGACAAAACACTTGAAATGAATTCTTGAGGAAAATATCCTTTCTCCTTCAAAATCATTTTCTTTTCACAAAATGCCATTATATTTTAAAAGAAAAATATTTTGTAGAAAATAATCATGAAATATTATAGAGTTATATTTAGGAAAATTATGTTTTATAAAATCGTAAAAATCTGTTCATGCCGTATAAGTTAAAAAAACATTCTCCTCGTACTTTTGCTGGAAAAGTCAAAAAGTTCCTTATATGGTAAACAAAAGAAAGATTCCTTCCATAACACAATGTAAAAGTACAAGAGGGGTAAACATGACTTTAAACATACGTGGATTAATATTGAACTCTTTATGAAAAACATTTTTATGGAAATGGATGAAAAATATAACCCCAGTAAATACTTATATATAAGTAATCTCGGATAAAAATAAGATTGCAGAATTATCCTTTTCCTTATGCTTAATTTCTTCCATATGTGTCTGAGACTCCTTTATAGTGGGTTTAAACATATTATTAACTTGTAACATAACCATAATAATATATATGAAATCATATATGATTCACTTATGACTTTATTTTACCTGTTCTTTTGTAAATTCAATGTTAAGGCAACGTTTTGGCTAAAATTGTTTCATTTATCGTACGTGTTTCGACTTGTTGTTCTTGATATTATTACTTATATCCTGATTTAATTTATTACAGAATGTAAAAAATGATTTATATATAATATATATTCACCATATAAATATATATGATAGATCGATAAATGGAATGAAAAACACCATTCATGGAGACGGTAGGTCGTACGTACGCGTGAACAATGTTTTCGTTTCCTTATTGAATTGAATAGAATTAAGTAAATGAAACAGATATTTACATAAATCCAGTATCATTATTATGTAATATATTTAATGATTATTTATTATATATACTTTATAACCATACTTGAATGGTTAATCATGGAAAATGAATCTCATCGCGTTCGTGGAGACGGTAGTCCGTCCGTACGCATGTGAAACAATATCATTCTTTTGATATTAAGATCATATATAATCGGATTGTATATCATATATAAATAATAATAATAATGTAATATTAATTATTTATATCATTTATACTCATTATTATACCCATCCAAATGATGAAATGTTTGAATAACAAACTACACCATGATGTGGAGACGGTAAGCTTTACGTACGCACATGTGGTGAATTTTTTATTCATAGGATGGATAAAATAACTAATATGGTTGTAAAATTTTTATAATAACAACACATTATATAGAAGATACTGTATTTATTATTTTATAATGGAAACAACAAATAAGAAGGAATTGGATGAAGAAAGGAACCTGAAATAGTTGGGGAGATATTTACCTCTTCTTCGGGTTCTTCCTTTTGATTTGATCAAAAGGGCTCCTTAGGTTGGATTTTTGAATATATAATGCCTCTAGAATGAAGGGAGGATATCTTAGAGGGTATGTGGGCAGGGTTTTACCGAGGAAAATGGCTTTTGAGTTGTGAATTAGAGATAAGGGGGAGTTCCCTTTTATAAGAGGTGTGAGGGGCACCTTCGGAAAAACATAAAATATTATTTTATAAGAAATTAATCTTCGGATTATAATGGCTCCAAAGTGTCTTATGTAAATGCTAGGGTGTGGATGGGTCTAAATCCTCTCAAATAATAGGTTTTAGACAAGTTTAGGTTACCATATTAACCTTATCATTTAGATTAAACTCTAGGTTAAAAAATTTATCTTTTACCATGTCTTCTTGTATTCTTACACTATATGGTTAATAAACTTACTAAAAACTACCAATCGAACTCTAATTGGTTCATTAATGTCATATATATTATTATATAAGTCTTTTTAAAGAACCTTAGATTTTTAGGACTATTATATAAATTAATAATTAATATTTGTTTTAAAAAAACTATTTTATGTCAATTTTGACAATATTTGGTATTTTGTTTTTTCTAAATTTATAACAGCATTATTACTTCGAAAACAATTCATCCAACCAACCCTAATATGTTATATTAACCTATAAAATTATTTTAATTCATAGAAAGTCTCATATTACATTTATTTGTGTATTTATAATATCAATTATGTTAATATTTCATTACAAGGTAATTACAACATCATCATTGTGTCATAAATAAATTAAATTATTTAATGTCTAAAAACATAAATAAAATACCATTATGTAGGAAATTTTTTATATTTCTAATTAATGTTTATAGTCGTATTTTTCTTATGTATAACCCTATATTAAAAACGTTTTAGTTATTAAACTTTGATTTTAACTATTTTAACTCTTCTTTAAATAAAATAATAATAAATGTCCTACTCTGTTCCAAGTGGACCTAAAGGGTAATATTTTATTCCTAAGTTTGTTTTTGGTCGAATTAGACTTATCCAATAGAATTAGTACATGTGTTATGGTAATAATAATATCATATTTACCCTTAATTTATCTATTTACTTTTAACAGTGGTAAATAAAAGTTAAAAGTTACTATTCACCAAAAATTATTTTTATCTTATTGAACCACATTTTACTCCTTGATATTAACTGTGTCTCTCAGAGTTTCGAAATTCAACTCACAGCAGCAGTAAAATTATGTTTTATGTAAATTTTCAAATTCTCTTAAGAGGCGGGTAAAAGACGGTAAAAAGTTCAATAAAAATTTTATATATCTAAAATTATTATAAAATGACTCCAATGAATTACATTGAACTTATATAGGTATTATGTTTATATTTTGACCTAAAATAAATTTAAATAAAATAAATGATTGTTTAAATAAAAAGGCTGTTTTAACCAATAACTAAGTGTTTTCACTATTCATCAAAAATTGAATGTTTTCATAAAAATACCAAAAATTCACCCTAAGCTAATTTCGATATTCTGAATCCAGAAATGAAGTACATTTTGAATGATAAAATTTATAAAACTTCAAAAAGTGGGTATTACTATTCATAACAGCAATTTTATATAATATTTCAATAACATATCGTTGTTTAGTGAAACTCGATATTGCGTACAAGGCAAGCTATCGAGGAAGGTTGCTCTTGAATGTAACGCAAACCAAGAATAGTGTTGCATATACTAAAAGCTAATTTATTGTGGCGTATAGTGCAATATAATCTTGGTTTAGTCATACAATAGAAGACATCAAAGAAATTAAAATGAATAAATCTCATAAAATCTCGGGGTGTTACATTCTACCCCCCTTAAAATGAATTTCGCCCTTGAAATTCGTTGGGGTTATAAATGGTTTTCTACTTGATAGTTTCTTTCATTGAAACCCACATCATAAAAAGGAATACTAAATCATCATTTTAAATAGGAAAGTTAGAAACATAATGGATACCCAAAGTAACTCTTCAATGGGTTTACACATAGGATAATATAGTTGAAAATATGAATATGGAAGAGAAATCTAACCATCATGTTTGGATGAAGAGTGGTAGAGAACATGGCTATGAAAAAGACAGCAATCAAAAAGCCATAAATTTGTGATGATCTAAGGTACCATCTGATTCATCCGATATGAGGGCACTAGGACAACATTTTTTGTTTTCAAGATCATTTTCCTAATGTTGAAGAATTTTTCAATTAAAAGAAATACTTAATTGATTTTGGTGCAATATCACTGCTTTTTGTGCCTTGAACAGTTTACAATTCATATCTTAAAGAAATGAAGTTGAATTTGTCTTTCGTGAAGTGTTAAAAGATCATGCGATAGAATGATAGGTCATTCCATCTATCTCAAACATAAGGTTAGCAAAAGTTATATACATAAGTCCATCTATGGTGAGATTAATTGTATATAGTTCCTAAAATGGACTTATACTTCATCTATCAAACCTCTTAATAAAATAAAACTAGTTTCTACTAACCAGGGACTTCTTGTAGGCCAATGGTAGGAGATAAAGGCCTTTCGCACTTCGGTAGTGGGTTCGATTCTTGCAACCTTGTCCGGCGTGACGGGTTGTCACCCATCCTGTGGGTTGTCATTTTTCGAAAACTACACAACTATAACATTCCAGAAATAATATTGAAAAAAAGGCTCTATACTTAAACAATATTACCTTATGTCCAACATAATGCATTTCCAATCTATAGGCTTATCCCAAATACTTCTATCCAAGCTCATAGTATAAAGAAAATGATTACTAGAAATTTCATTGACCAAGAATGTGAATACCATCATTTATCCCCTATATATCACAAGATATATCTTGTTAGTCACATTCCAAACATGTGAATAACTTAATAATGTATTCTCTTGAAAAATTAATACCCATTGAACATTAGTGAAAACATGAATTGTAACAGCCCGAGATTTTATGAAAAATATTTTTTTTTTATTTCACTAATGTCTTGTGTTGTACGCTACACCAAAAGAAGCTTTCACAACACGAATCCTTGACTTTTCTTCCATTACACGCAATCGCGACCTTCCACGATAGCGTGTGTTGTACGCAACACCAAGTTTCGCTAAACAACGATATGCTATTAAGATATTATTAAAACTAGCCGTTATGAATATTAATAACCACTTTTTGAAATTTTGTAAATTTTATTTTTCAAAATGGACATCATTTATGGATTCGGAATATCGAAATTAGCTTAGGTTGAAATTTTGGTGATTTTCGGATAACTTTCATATTTTGATGAATAGTGAAAATTACTAAATTTTAATTAAAAACAACTTTTTCAATCGAAATAATTAATAGTGATAAATTATTAATTTGAGTGGTTTTAATGTATATTTAGAATATATTTTTACAATTTAATACAATGTTGGTCATTGGATGTAATTTCACATTTAAACCAGTTATAAACAAGTGTCAATCTTTTGATAGTTATTATCTCTTAAAAACACGCCTTTTGTTTAGACGACGGGAATTAATTTTTAAATTAATTAATGCAACTGATATGTTTTGAATTTGGTAAAATAGAAATCATTTTTGAGTTCATAATATCAAATATAGCTTAGGCCTAATTTTTTGTATTTTTCTGAAAACATTCAATTTTTGATAAATAGTGAAACCACTAAGTGGTAGGTTAAAAACTGAATTTTGCATAAAAATTAATTTTACCGCTTCTGTGAATGGAATTTCGAAAATCCAACAGACACGGTTAATATCAAGGACTAAAATGTGGTTCAATGAGATGAAAATAATTTTTGGTGAATAGTAACTTTTTACTTTTTTTACCACGGTTAATAGTAAATAGGGTAACTAAGGGTAAATATGATATTACTATTACCCTAACACATGTCCTAATTCTATTGGATAAGTTTAATTCGACCAAAAACAAACTTAGGAATAAAATATGACCATTTAGGCCCACTTGGATTAGATTAGGACATTTATTATTAATTTATTTAAAGAAGGGTTAAAATAGTTAAAATCAAAGTTTAATAAGTAAATCATTTTTAATATGGGGTTATACATAAGATAAATTCGACTATAAATATTCATTAGAAAGCTAAAAAGATTTCCTACATAAAGATATTTTATTTATAATTTTTAGACTTTAAATAAATTAATTTATTTATGACACAATGATGATGTAGTAATTACCCTTTTAAGGAAATATTAACATAATTGATGTTATAAATACTCAAATGAATGTAATTTGAGACTTTTTATGAATTCCACTAATTTTATAGGTTACTATGATATATTAGTGTTGATTTAATAAACTTGGTTCGAACATATAATTCTGTTATGACTTTCACAAAAATCATATATCAAATAGTGTCAAAATTGACACAAAATAGTTTTAAAATCAAATATTATATTATTAATTGTTATTTTATTACTAAAAATCTAAGGTTCGGCCAAATTACTTAGATAAGGATATATTTATTAATAATAAACAATTTGGGGTTCGTTTGGCATGTTATAGTAAGTGTATTAACCATATAGTGAAAGAAAACAAAAAGACACGGTAAAAGTTAAATTATTTAACTTAGAGTTAAATCTAATTGATAAGGTTAAAATAATACCCTAAACTTGTCTAAATCCTATTGGTTGATAGGATTTCGACCCATCCCCACTTTAGCTTCGAAATAAGACCCTTTGGAACCATTATAAACCGATTTTGACATTAATATAAAATAATATTTTGAGATATTCCTAAGGTGCCCCTCTCCTCCCTTATAAAAGGGCGCCTCCTCCCCCTCCTCCTCACACCAATTTGAGCACTCAAGCTCGGCCAACCCCTGCCAAAATCTCTTATCCACTTCCCTAGAAACATCCTAGAGGTTCTGGTCTTCCTCAAAGACCAATTTTAGTTCCCTAAGAGGAGGTCTCAAAGAGGCACTTCAAAGAAGAGGTAATTACCGTTACCAATTCTTTCATCTTTATTTCTTCTTCCACTTCTTCTTCTTAGGTTGTTTCATTATGAAGTAATAACATCAGTATCACTCATATACTGATATGTTATTATAAGTATGAAACAACCCTATTTCACCATCTATCCATCCTACGGAAAAAGAAATCACTGCACGTGCGTACGTACGGAATACCGTCTCCACGCCGTGGTGTAATCTATTTTCCACCACCACCTTACATGGATGGGTATAATGGTGTAAAGAATAACTATACATAGTTATTACAACATCATATTGATTCTGATATATTGTATAATCCACTCCAATTCAATTCAATATTTATAGAAATGATATCATCGCTCGTGCGTACGTACGGACTACCGTCTCCACGACGCGATGAGATTCATTCTCCATGTTAACCATTTAAGAATGATTATAATGTATATATAAGAAATAATAATGAAATATATGACATTATAAAGCTACTGGATTTACGTATATATATATACATATGTATGTCATCTACTTACTTCCATTTCAATACAATAAGGAAAGGAAAACAGCGTTCATGCGTACGTACGGACTACCGTCTCCATGAACGGTGTTTTTCATTTTATTTATCTACCTATTATATATATATATATACTGAATATATATGATATATAAATCATATTCTGGAAGTTAGTAAATCATGATATAATTAATAATGATGTCAAGAACAACAAGTCAAAACACCTACGATAAATGAAACGATTTTACCCAAAACGTTCTTTAACATGGAATTTACAAAAGAACGGGTAAAATAAAGTCATAAGTGAACCATATATGATATCATAACAATTAGTATGATTCTGGAATAAGTCAATAACATGATTTAAATCATTATACAGGAGGTTCGGACACTTACAAAGCAAGTCGGACCTAAGGTAAGGGAAAATATCACAATCTCATTTTTATCCGAGATTGTTTATTCATAAGTATTTACTGGGGTGTATTTTATCATCCACATCCATGTTTCATCAATATGTAATATTATTTCCATCCACCTACAATTTCTTAAATCCATTTTTACCCTTCGGTGAGTTTTTAGTAATATCTATGAAAGGAATCTTTTGTCGTACAAGGTACTTTTTGACTTTTCCGACAAAAGTACGAAGAATGTTTTTTTTAACTTATACGGCATGAATGGATTTTTAAAACATTATTTCCAAGAAGCTTCCTTTAAAAGTTTTCAAGTTTATTTTTAATCAAATTCTTTTATTTTAAAGTTTTATGACATGTTATGAAAGGAAAAATGTTTTTGAAGAAGAAAGGATATTTTCCTCAAGAATGGAGTTCAAGTGTTTTATCAAAATTATTTTCCATCTAAGATAATAAAGGGTTCTGTTTTATCCCTATTATTAAATTGATTTGTTCATGTTGTGATGGAATTATTTTTATGAATTCCTTTATCTTATATGAATTGATTTATGATGTCATGATGTTTCAAGAATCCCATTTTTGTTACATGTGTTATGCGATGATGTATGTTTTATGATTATGTGGCACACATAAGAAAGGATTCATTATAAGATGGGTGGGACCTATATCTCCCTCCAATGCATTGGGTAAAGACTTTTTATCTCATGAGATAGACATGGCTGGAACGGAAGGTTATTTCGGTTCAGTGATACAGGACTGAAACGAGGAGTGAACTCGGTTCAGAAAGGGACTTTGTCCACTAAGATAGTCTTGGCAATGAGTCATGACTAACAAGAAATGATTTTTCATGATTATGTGTGCATGCCACAAAGTTTCAAGTTTCATGTTATGATTATGGGGATCTCATTTTCACTTCTATGATTTATCCCATGTTATGATATTATGAGCTCTTTTGCAGGTTAAGATTTCCAAAAGCTATGTTCTTATGTATATGATGTGATTGATATTTCTTTTGTTTACCCTTACTGAGCATTTGAGCTCACCCTTTTATGTTTTCTTTTCCCCAGGATATAAAGAAAGGTTTTTAGGTAAAAAAAAGGAAGATCTTTATGGGAGATATTGAAGATATTTCACCACGATTAGAAGATTACGTTCTGAGTTTCCAAAGACACTAAACTATTACGATCCTTGTGTGTGTGTTTTTGTTATGTACTAAGTAATCCGCCAAAAGTAATGTAATGTCCATGTACGATAAGCTTCAGGTCTCTACAGTTGGTATCAGAGGAAAGGTTTAGTCAACCTTTGGAAACTAGGATGCGAAAACGTCAGTGAGATCCCTAGAGATATTTCTACGGTATGTCTAGGGATGTCCCTAAGGTTAAGTAGACGTATAAGTTATAGTACTAGAAATACGCTAACAATCATAGAATTAAACCAAAGATGTTGGATATTGAAGGTACTCCCCCTTTATTATGTTGTTTTCCCTAGCATGATTTTTGCCTCTCACACTATTCTTTTTGGGTTTTAGACGATGGCTCGAACCCGAAGGAACCGTGTTGATCAATGCAATGGACAATGAAATGATTGCCCTCATGAACAAACAAATGTTATGGGAGATGGAGTGCAAAATCTTATTGATATACTTACACAAGCTATGAATCATTCTGGACTTCCAAATGAGCAGAGAAGGGAACAATATTCTATTGAGTCCTTCATGAGGCAACGCCCACCTTCTTTCAGTGGGTCTTCTGATCCACTTGTGGCTGAACAATGGATCAGTACTACTGAAAAGATATTTTCAGTTCTTCAATGTTCTGAACATGATAAAGTCATCTTAGCAGTATATCGTTTGGAAGGTGAAGCTGATCAATGGTGGAATCTTATCAAGAATACGAGGCCAAGAGATGAAATTGAGTCCATGGAATGGGACGAGTTCAAGAACTTGTTTTTCAGTAAGTACTTCCCTCGTATTCTTAGAACAAAGATGGAGAAAGAGTTTCTTGAACTGAAGCAAAGGGACGATGAATCTGTTGGTACCTATGAAGCAAATTTTACAAGACTTGCAAGGTATGCTTCTGGAATTATCATCCAACCTGAAAGTAAAGTTGATCGATTTTTCAGTGGCTTAAAACCAAGTCTTCGAAGGGCATTAGCTATAAGAGACTTCAGTAGCTAGGAAGAAATTGTGCGTTGTGCTATCAAGGTAGAAATGGAAGTTGGTGTTACATATCCATCTCATGGTTTTGACAAGAAACGAAAGATGGAGTTCAAGGAGAAATCTCAGAATAATGGTGAAAAGAAGATGAATGTTTCCTTATGCTCAAAGTGTGGAAAGAAGCATGGTGGAGATTGTCTTAAAGGGACTAGAAAATGTTTTAAGTGTCGAAAAGAAGGTCATCGAGCAGCTGAGTGTCGAAGTAATGGTAAAAGGGTTTCTAATGATGTGAATAAAGCAAACACTGCAGAGAACGCACCGCCAACACTTCAATGCTTCAAGTGCAAGGAAATGGGGCATTATGCTAATAATTGCCCTAATCCAAGGGTTAGTGATGATCAAAATGAGCAACCACTAAAGGCAAAGGACAAAGGGAAATCACATGCGATGACTTTTGGAAATGTTGAATATGACAACGATGTGGTGGAATGATTAAGTGTTTATGTAATGGGATTCCAAAATAATGTTGTATCATTGAGTATTGCAATATTTATTGATGTGGTATTCAAAGTGATTGAGATATTTTTTGGAAATAAGATGATATGCGCATAATGAAGACGAGAAAATGAAATGTTTAATAGTATTCATGAGCTCATGATTGATATAAGGACTAAGTGATATCATGGTTTGAGTATATAGAATTTTGAGGATTTTGGTATATGGAAAGTATTAACTTTTAACTGCACTCATGTTTTCACTAAGGTATTCAAGAGAATACACGATTAAGGACTTTGAATGTTTGGAATGTGACCAACAAGACATATCTTATGATATGTGGGGATCAACGACAGTATTAAATCTCTGGTGATCGTTGTCACTATATTATGAGAGTGGACTGCAGTATTATGTATAAGCCTAAAGATTAGACTGGATTATGTTGGACATAAGTTAGTATTGTTTAAGGATAGAAGATTTTCGATATTATTGATGGGATGTTATAATAACGTAGTTTTAGAAAAAGGGACAACCTGCAGGACGGGCGACAGCCCATCGCTTCGGACAAGGCTGTAGGAATCAAACCCACAACCGAAGTGCGACTGGCCTTTATCGCCTACCACTGACCTACAGGAAGTCCCTGTTTAGTAGAAACTAGTTTTATTATATTAATCAGTATGATATATGAAGTATAAGTCCATTTTAGGAACCATATATGATTAATCTCACTATAGATCGATTTATGCATATAATTTTTGCTAACCTTTTGTTTGAGACAGATGGAATGACCCGTCATTCTATCACATGATCTGCTAACACTTCACGAATAACAAATTCAACTAAGAGATGAAGTGGAAATTGTTAAAGGCATGAACAACAGTGAGATTGTACCAAAATAAAGTAAGTATTTATTCTAATTCAAATTCTTTAACTTTAGGGAAATGATCTTGAAAACCAAAAATGTTGTCCTAGTTCTCTTATACCTGATGAATCAGATGGTACCTTAGATCGTCACAAATTTATGGATTTGTGATTACTGGCTTTTCCATAGCCATGTTCTCTACCACTCTCCATCAGAACATGATGGTTAGATTTCTCTTCCATATCCATATTTTCACCTATGTGGAAACCCAGTGATTAGTTTATTTGGGTAATCGTTACATTTCATACTTTAGTTTTTAAAGCCAAGTTTTGGTATTCCCTTTTACGATGTGGGTTTCTATTAAAGAAACTTTAGAATAGTAAACCATTTATAACCCCGACGAATTTCGAGGGCGAAATTCATTTTAAGGGGGGTAGAATGTAACAGCCCGAGATTTTATGAAAAATATTTTTTTTTTATTTCACTAATGTCTTGTGTTGTACGCTACACCAAAAGAAGCTTTCACAACACGCATCCTTGACTTTTCTTCCATTACACGCAATCGCGACCTTCCACGATAGCGTGTGTTGTACGCAACACCAAGTTTCGCTAAACAACGATATGCTATTAAGATATTATTAAAACTAGCCGTTATGAATATTAATAACCACTTTTTGAAATTTTGTAAATTTTATTTTTCAAAATGGACATCATTTATGGATTCGGAATATCGAAATTAGCTTAGGTTGAAATTTTGGTGATTTTCGGATAACTTTCATATTTTGATGAATAGTGAAAATTACTAAATTTTAATTAAAAACAACTTTTTCAATCGAAATAATTAATAGTGATAAATTATTAATTTGAGTGGTTTTAAAGTATATTTAGAATATATTTTTACAATTTAATACAATGTTGGTCATTGGATGTAATTTCACATTTAAACCAGTTATAAACAAGTGTCAATCTTTTGATAGTTATTATCTCTTAAAAACACGCCTTTTGTTTAGACGACGGGAATTAATTTTTAAATTAATTAATGAAACTGATATGTTTTGAATTTGGTAAAATAGAAATCATTTTTGAGTTCATAATATCAAATATAGCTTAGGCCTAATTTTTTGTATTTTTCTGAAAACATTCAATTTTTGATGAATAGTGAAACCACTAAGTGGTGGGTTAAAAACTGAATTTTGCATAAAAATTAATTTTACCGCTTCTGTGAATGGAATTTCGAAAATCCGACAGACACGGTTAAATCAAGGACTAAAATGTGGTTCAATGAGATGAAAATAATTTTTGGTGAATAGTAACTTTTTACTTTTTTTACCACGGTTAATAGTAAATAGGGTAACTAAGGGTAAATATGATATTACTATTACCCTAACACATGTCCTAATTCTATTGGATAAGTTTAATTCGACCAAAAACAAACTTAGGAATAAAATATGACCATTTAGGCCCACTTGGATTAGATTAGGACATTTATTATTAATTTATTTAAAGAAGGGTTAAAATAGTTAAAATCAAAGTTTAATAAGTAAATCATTTTTAATATGGGGTTATACATACGATAAATTCGACTATAAATATTCATTAGAAAGCTAAAAAGATTTCCTACATAAAGATATTTTATTTATAATTTTTAGACTTTAAATAAATTAATTTATTTATGACACAATGATGATGCAGTAATTACCCTTTTAAGGAAATATTAACATAATTGATGTTATAAATACTCAAATGAATGTAATTTGAGACTTTTTATGAATTCCACTAATTTTATAGGTTACTATGATATATTAGTGTTTATTTAATCAACTTGGTTCGAACATATAATTCTGTTATGACTTTCACAAAAATCATATATCAAATAGTGTCAAAATTGACACAAAATAGTTTTAAAATCAAATATTATATTATTAATTGTTATTTTATTACTAAAAATCTAAGGTTCGGCCAAATTACTTAGATAAGGATATATGTATTAATAATAAACAATTTGGGGTTCGTTTGGCATGTTATAGTAAGTGTATTAACAATATAGTGAAAGAAAACAAAAAGACACGGTAAAAGTTAAATTATTTAACTTAGAGTTAAATCTAATTGATAAGGTTAAAATAATACCCTAAACTTGTCTAAATCCTATTGGTTGATAGGATTTCGACCCATCCCCACTTTAGCTTCGAAATAAGACCCTTTGGAACCATTATAAACCGATTTTGACATTAATATAAAATAATATTTTGAGATATTCCTAAGGTGCCCCTCTCCTCCCTTATAAAAGGGCGCCTCCTCCCCCTCCTCCTCACACCAATTTGAGCACTCAAGCTCGGCCAACCCCTGCCAAAATCTCTTCTCCACTTCCCTAGAAACATCCTAGAGGTTCTGGTCTTCCTCAAAGACCAATTTTAGTTCCCTAAGAGGAGGTCTCAAAGAGGCACTTCAAAGAAGAGGTAATTACCGTTACCAATTCTTTCATCTTTATTTCTTCTTCCACTTATTCTTCTTAGGTTGTTTCATTATGAAGTAATAACATCAGTATCACTCATATACTGATATGTTATTATAAGTATGAAACAACCCTATTTCACCATCTATCCCTCCTACGGAAAAATAAATCACTGCACGTGCGTACGTACGGAATACCGTCTCCACGCCGTGGTGTAATCTATTTTCCACCACCACCTTACATGGATGGGTATAATGGTGTAAAGAATAACTATACATAGTTATTACAACATCATATTGATTCTGATATATTGTATAATCCACTCCAATTCAATTCAATATTTATAGAAATGATATCATCGCTCGTGCGTACGTACGGACTACCGTCTCCACGACGCGATGAGATTCATTCTCCATGTTAACCATTTAAGAATGATTATAATGTATATATAAGAAATAATAATGAAATATATGACATTATAAAGCTACTGGATTTATGTATATATATACATATGTATGTCATCTACTTACTTCCATTTCAAGACAATAAGGAAAGGAAAACAGCGTTCATGCGTACGTACGGACTACCGTCTCCATGAACGGTGTTTTTCATTTTATTTATCTACCTATTATATATATATATATATACTGAATATATATGATATATAAATCATATTCTGGAAGTGAGTAAATCATGATATAATTAATAATGATGTCAAGAACAACAAGTCAAAACACCTACGATAAATGAAACGATTTTACCCAAAACGTTCTTTAACATGGAATTTACAAAAGAACGGGTAAAATAAAGTCATAAGTGAACCATATATGATATCATAACAATTAGTATGATTCTGGAATAAGTCAATAACATGATTTAAATCATTATACAGGAGGTTCGGACACTTATAAAGCAAGTCGGACCTAAGGTAAGGGAAAATATCACAATCTCATTTTTATCCGAGATTGTTTATTCATAAGTATTTACTGGGGTGTATTTTATCATCCACATCCATGTTTCATCAATATGTAATATTATTTCCATCCACCTACAATTTCTTAAATCCATTTTTACCCTTCGGTGAGTTTTTAGTAATATCTATGAAAGGAATCTTTTGTCGTACGAGGTACTTTTTGACTTTTCCGACAAAAGTACGAAGAATGTTTTTTTTAACTTATACGGCATGAATGGATTTTTAAAACATTATTTCCAAGAAGCTTCCTTTAAAAGTTTTCAAGTTTATTTTTAATCAAATTCTTTTATTTTAAGGTTTTATGACATGTTATGAAAGGAAAAATGTTTTTGAAGAAGAAAGGATATTTTCCTCAAGAATGGAGTTCAAGTGTTTTATCAAAATTATTTTCCATCTAAGATAATAAAGGGTTCTGTTTTATCCCTATTATTAAATTGATTTGTTCATGTTGTGATGGAATTATTTTTATGAATTCCTTTATCTTATATGAATTGATTTATGATGTCATGATGTTTCAAGAATCCCATTTTTGTTACATGTGTTATGCGATGATGTATGTTTTATGATTATGTGGAACACATAAGAAAGGATTCATTATAAGATGGGTGGGACCTATATCTCCCTCCAATGCATTGGGTAAAGACTTTTTATCTCATGAGATAGACATGGCTGGAACGGAAGGTTATTTCGGTTCAGTGATACAGGACTGAAACGAGGAGTGAACTCGGTTCAGAAAGGGACTTTGTCCACTAAGATAGTCTTGGCAATGAGTCATGACTAACAAGAAATGATTTTTCATGATTATGTGTGCATGCCACAAAGTTTCAAGTTTCATGTTATGATTATGGGGATCTCATTTTCACTTCTATGATTTATCCCATGTTATGATATTATGAGCTCTTTTGCAGGTTAAGATTTCCAAAAGCTATGTTCTTATGTATATGATGTGATTGATATTTCTTTTGTTTACCCTTACTGAGCATTTGAGCTCACCCTTTTATGTTTTCTTTTCCCCAGGATATAAAGAAAGTTTTTTAGGTAAAAAAAAGGAAGATCTTTATGGGAGATATTGAAGATCTTTCACCACGATTAGAAGATTACGTTCTGAGTTTCCAAAGACACTAAACTATTACGATCCTTGTGTGTGTGTTTTTGTTATGTACTAAGTAATCCGCCAAAAGTAATGTAATGTCCATGTACGATAAGCTTCGGGTCTCTACATGAATGCTGTCAGAAGTGAACTGTTTCCACATACCAAAATCCCAAAATTTCTATATACTCAAATGATGATATAACTTTGTCCTTGTATCATTCATGAGCTCATTAATACTATCAAACATTTCATTTTCTCTTTATCCCTTAATTATTCACATATCATCTACTTTCCAAAAATATTCCAATCACTTTTCATGGTTACCAGTACCATTAAATTATGGAAAACCACAATGGACCAATACATAGATATTACAATATACTATAAAAGTATCTCAACAACATTATTCTTCAATTCCAATAAATAATCCATTCAATCCATCCTCTTCAATGATTGGCATGGAATAGGTCCTTCCTCAATTTAGAAGTAACCTCTTAGGTCAGGGCATTGAGTTAGGAAATTCCCATGTTCTCCATAGATAAGACATTGAACTCCATAACAGTCTGTCACTCTATGACCCTTTTCCCTACATAGATAACATCTTCCCCTCCATTTGAGGTATTCCTCAAGGTTATTCATCCCTTATTTAGAAATCTCAATCTTCCATTCCCTATGATCCTCACCATGCAAACATGCATAAAAGTCCATCTTCCTGTTATTTGATGAATTAGAAATACCACTAATGTTCACCTAGTTAATCATATATCTTGTTGTTTGATTCAGCATAACCATAATATCTTTCTCTCTAGGCATTACACAATTTCGCTTCTCATAATCACAAATTTTTTCATCGGATTCAATGTTAACCTAATTCCTTCTGGTTCCCTACATTAACTAAAACCAGAAACCATTGTTTAAGAAACAGTTAAAATAATGAGGAACCACATAATTATAAGAAGTCACTTATAGGATGTATAACTTATGACACCTCCTTTAACCTATGACATCTTAGGTTTACACTAGGTTATTCAGGATCATCAAAATAATTCTAGGACTGTAACCTATAGTTATACTAAACCATAGGGACATCCCTAGAAATACCTTATAAATATCTCTAGGGATCTCACTAAAGTTTTTTCATACTAGTCTCCAAAGGTTAACTAAACCTTCGCTCTAATAACAACTATAGAGACCCAAACATTACATACATAGAAATTACATTACATTTGCAGAAAACTTAATACATGACACAAACAGACGCCCAATGACCATATTATTTTAGTGTCTTTGGAATCTCGGAACATAATCTTATAATCATGGTGAAAGATATTCAACATCTCCCACAAATATATTCCCATTTGGTTTTATTACCTAAATCCTTTATTTATATCTTGGGGAAAAGAAAACATAAAAAGGGTGAGCTCAAATTCTCAGAAAGGGTAAACATGGAGAAATTAAAAACAATCCATAAACATTTGAACGTAAAAACAAGAACATAAAACACCAAAATCATAAGCAATAACATAAATCTTGGCAGTACGTAAGGCATATATCATAAAGTAACATTAATCATTATAGCATCCCACCTTTTTATCACATAATCTTTCATTACATTATACAAAACTGAGGATCTTTAAGGTTTAGTGTCTTGGAAACCAGGAACTTAAAACATGAAAACATAAAACATTCTTCTTAAACTCTTGAAAGGATTCTCCTCATGTTCATCTTAGGTTCATTACTGCATCTCATAACCTGGGGACATACATCAAATGAAAGGGTGAGCAGAAGGCCCAGTAAGGGAGACAAGGGAAATATTTAACATGTGAACTTGAGATACATCAACTATGTCATGAACAAGAACTTTAAGGCATGATAAAAAAACGTGTGGAATATCATAATAAAAATAAAATTTTTCATAATTTTATGATGTGGCTACATAATTTAACATAGACAATCATGAACATATCACCAAGGTCCATCCCCAAGGTGTCATTTGAAAATTACCAAGGTTATTCACCAAGGTATCGTGAAAATTGTAATCTCTAGTGGTTACATCATTACCAAATGCATTGGAGCGCTATCAGGGCGCACCCTTAAATTTGCCTTTATTATCATGTGAGATACATATATCATAATCAAACATTTCATAAATAACCCATATAGCATAAAATAAATGGGTTTCATTTCATAATCACAACGTTTTTAAAAACAGCTTTAAAGACATGATCTTTACGTCACTTTAAAACCCACAGAAAATGAAGGTGGGTCTCATGTATGAAAATCCCAGAATTTAAAATAGAACATTTTGGTATATATGTGAATACCCCTTTAGAATAAAGATCTTTTAGTATTTACTTAATAATATAAAATAACTTTAGAAAAAGAGAGAGACATTTTGAGACGGAAATTCTGCAGCATAACGGCTATGTTACGAGGTTTTAGAAGACATTAAAAAGAGAGGTAAAATGGGTCAAACATTAATAAATGACCCATAAAACAGTAGATGGACAGAATAAGAAGGTTACATGATCATGGTAATGAAATTTCAAAGACATACAAATTGAAATGAAAAACATGGAAGGAAGACAAAAATTAGATTTCTCTTATGAAAGTTCGGCAGCCTAATGGCATTACTTAAACTTCAACAAGAATGATTTGAAAAGATCAAATAGGGTCTCTCATAATGTGAACATAAGAGTTCAGTATGATAGATATAGAGATAATTCCCCAACATAATTAAAAAGGAACTTTAAAGACTTGACATGAAAGTATAAATTTGAAAAGAATGAGAAGGGTGAAAGAATCCCCTAAAAAATTCGGCAGCCACACGACGCCACTTAAAACATCAAAATACTGAATTGAAGAGATAAAATGGGGTATCTCATCATATGAAAATAAGAGTACAGTATGATAGATATAGATATCATACCCCAACATAACAAAAAGGAACTTGAAATAATTAACATGAAAGTAGAACTTCAAAACGAGAAGGGTGAAGAACCACTTAAAAATTCAGCAGCCTAACGGCGCCACTTAAAACATCAAAATACTGAATTGAAGAGATCAAATGGGGTATCTCATCATATGAACATAATATTAAATTATGATAGATATAGAGATCATACCCCAACATAACAAAAAGGAACATGAAAGAATTGACATGAAAGTAGAACTTCAAAACGAGAAGGGTGAAGAACCACTTAAAAATTCGGCAGCCTAATGGCGCCACTTAAAACTTCAAAATACTGAATTGAATAGATCAAATGGGGTCTCTCATCATATGATCATAAAAGATCCTTATGATCAATTTAGATATCATACCCCAACATAATAAAAAGGAACTTGAAATACTTTACATGAAAATAGATCTTGAAAAATGAGAAGGGAGAAAGAATCTGTTACAAAAATTTCGGCAGCCTAACAGCACCACTTAAAACTTCATAAAAATAAATAATGAGAGTAAGAGGGTCTCTCTCATTATATAAACATGAAAAGGGCAGTAAGAGGAGTATAAAAGAACATCCTACAACATAAGAACATGGAGCATAAAAGGAATGACATAAAAGAGATTACTTGAAATGAAAGAGAGAGGTCGGATCCCTTACCTTAAAACGTAACTCCTAAAACTAAATGGTTGGGACCTTGAGGGCTTGGGGGCACCTTGGGAGGACTCCTTGGGAGGTAAGGAGACCAGAACATCGTTGGGGAAGAGTGGGGAGTCGAATGGATGAGAGGAGGGCTTGGTATTTATAGGGAAAGTGAGGGGACAAGGCATTAATGGCCAAGGGACACCTCACATGTGCTTTTCTCAAACCCATGTGCTCTCCCATGGCATTTACCATGGAGTTTGGCCACATGGGGCCCCCAAAACAATAATTCATCACCCTTGGCCGTCCAAACCTTAAAATATATCATGACATCATCATGACATAGTTATGATGTCATTAAACATACCGAAACCCTAAAGCTGTATTTTTACTATTCACTGAAAATTCAACTTTCTCAGAAAGATCCCAAAATTTCACCTTAATAAAATATCAATGCATTGATTTCAAAAATAAACTCCATTTTCTAAAAATAATTTTTTAAATATTTTTAATTTATTTATTAAATAAATACACTATTCACCGAAAATTCATTTTTTCAGAAAAAACTCGAAAAATTACCATAACATAATATCGGTGCTCTGAGTTCAAAAATGAAATCCATTTTATAAAAATAATTTTCTAATTTTTTTTAGTTTAATTTTTTAATAAAAAACACTATTCACCAGAAAAGATTAATACTTGAATAATAATTTATGAAACCGTTATTTAACCATTTTATTGAATCACATTACTTAATCAAGGTGACTAGATTATTTTAAAACTTTCTTTAAGTGAAATTACTAATCCATTTGGACACATTACTAATCCTAATCATAAAATCACTATTCATAATTTACTATTCATCAAAAATCAAGTTGATCTTATTAGACTCTAAATTTCGTACTGAACATAATTTTAGAAGACCATTTTTTGAAAATCATTACACATTTTTAATTATTCAAGGTTTACAAAAACATTTTTAAAATAAACTTTTTTTAAAATTCATCAAAAATATGCATACTATATTTATCCGGTCATTTGAAAATTCATAAACATCATCATAAGAAGAAATCCCAATTTTTATTTAAAACAAACGATTACACAAGGCAGTTACGGTCTCCTTATATAGCCCCTTATCACACCAGCATAGGACCTAAGTGTAAGGTGTGATAAGGAGAGAGAATCCGAGGGAGGCTCGGCTAACATCGCACGAGAAGTAATTTCTATCAGTTTGAACTTCTCGCAGAGGCGATTCCGTTCTAGATTCACACGATGAAGTTCGGATTGGGTTTGGTCCAGATAAAAGCCCAGTGGTGCTACCTCATTCCCAAGTTCTGTTAGATGGGCTTCGATCAGTCCAAGACTACTGGGTAAGGCCATCGAATCTTCTTTATATAATAATTAACCAAGATTACTTGTATTTAGAGAAAATAATCAAAATGTTTAGTTTCTAGCGGTCATATTGACCAATGGTCATATAACCGTCTAAACCCAATGGTCACATTTTAATTATAATCATGTTATCAAATGAAACATTTTTGTTGAGTATAAAAATTAATAAAATAACACATAAAATTAGGAAACAAGATTTATTCAAAATTTCGGGTCGTTACATTCTTCCCCCCTTAAGAAATTGCGTCCTCGCAATTTTTAAAATTGGGTTTTGAAATTTCATTGAAAGTCCCACATCGGAAAAGGAGTCAGTAAAATTATTACTTTAAAAGAAAGAAAGGGAAGTACAAAGGTCACCCGAGTTAACCCACACTAGGATTCCATGTAGGAAAACATGGACATGGAAGAAAAACAAAGGGTCAAGTTCTGGGGGAGAGTAATAGAGAACATGGTTAGGAGAAAGTCAACCATAAGAAAATACCAAACTTATGATGTGTGTAAACGGTCTTTGATTACCTAGTAGGAAACGTAAACCAACAACGTTTTTGTTTTACGTTCCTTTTCATAATTTTGAGGAATTCAATTACAACATAAAACAAAAACATAAGAAAATATACCTATCTTCATGTAGAGTTTCATCCTTTAATAAGTTTCTACCCAAAAATAATCTTTTCTCTAAGCTATGAGCATTCAAAACTACTTGGTCTCATCAAAACACAAGAATCATCTTCATAATCCACAAAATATTAGCTATCTATTTCTTCTATCATTAAACATTATCCCAAAAATAGAAAGGGTAAGGTAAAAAAACTCTTAAAAAAAAGAATCCCATAGGAATGGGAACTACTTTTAAATCTTCAAAGTTCCATGGTACTACACAAAGTTCATCATAGACCATTCTAGAAATAACGGTCCTTAAGATTCCTCAAAATATACCAAACTAAGATTGAAACCCAAATACAAGAAGGATTTGATAACATAGTCTTCCAAAATAATCTTCATTGTTCAGCTCCAAAAAACATCAACCACTCTTAACATCTTATAACAAAAGTAGCTAACCTAAACATATTTTACCCATGATAGGTTAATCATTCCCATAAGTAACCTAAATTACTATAAGTCCACCTTAAATTCATCGATTCTTTAAAATATAAGTCAACCTTACTCCTCAATGAAAATACCATAGTAATATATTTACCTCGATCATATAGGGTCCCCAAAATAGTGAATGTCTTCCAAAATAATAATCATATTTTAATCCCCTAATCATCTCTTTCATATTAATACGGAAATCGTCGCATTTCCTATCACATTGGTTGTTGGGACATGTTCTTCCATTTCCCACCATTAACTAAGAATAGAAAGTATAATTAGGGGCTTAAATGCATTGCTAATAATCATGAAAAGGAACTTAAAGCATATAAGGATAACTTGTAGAAGAAAAGTATACCCTAACTTGTGATCCCCTAGGTTCTCATCTATGTTATCCATGATCATATATTCTTATGTGAATTTTTATTTTATTTTATCTTTGTTCCTTTAACAATGGTTTATACTAAGCTTATGAATTTACCAAAGCATATCCCACGAGATTTTCGTAACCAAGAGTGCAGCAAGGCCCGTTTTCGTGTACCAGTTCCCGTTTGAGACTAGCTCAAAGTGGTGTTTTCGGGTTTTACCCCTATGTAAATCTGTGCCAGAGCCACCTCTACCTGCTCGTATCCAGACAGGGATGTATTTTCTTGTCAACCCATTACTCAATACTCACCAAAATACTAGGAAGATTTTCTATATATAAACTTTTCTATAGGCTTCTTCCTAAAGTTTTCGTATCCAAATTTCCACAAATAACTAAACCATCCTTTGATACCAACTATAGAATCCCACCTTTTTATCACATAATCTTTCATTACATTATACAAAACTGAAGATCTTTAAGGTTTAGTGTCTTGGAAACCAGGAACTTAAAACATGAAAACATAAAACATTCTTCTTAAACACTTGAAAGGCTTCTCCTCATGTTCATCCTAGGTTCATTACTACATCTCATAACCTGGGGACATACATCAAATGAAAGGGTGAGCAGAAGGCCCAGTAAGGGAAACAAGGGAAATATTTAACATGTAAACTTGAGATACATGAACTATGTCATGAACAAGAAATTTAAGGCATGATAAAAAAACATGTGGAATATCATAATAAAAATAACATTTTTCATAATTTTAAGATGTGGCTACATAATTTAACATATATAATCATGAACATATCACCAAGGTCCATCCCCAAGGTGTCATTTGAAAATTACCAAGGTTATTCACCAAGGTATCGTGAAAATTGTAATCTCTAGTGGTTACATCATTACCCAATGCATTAGAGCGCTATCAGGGAACACCCTTAAATTTGCCTTTATTATCATGTGAGCCACATATATCATAATCAAACATTTCATAAATAAACCATATAGCATAAAATAAATGGGTTTCATTTCATAATCACAACGTTTTTAAAAACTGCTTCAAAGACATGATCTTTACGTCACTTTAAAACCCACCAAAAAGGAAGGTGGGTATCATGTATGTAAATCCCATAATTTAAAATAGAACATTTTGGTATATATGTGAATACCCCTTTAGAAGAAAGAGCTTTTAGTATTCACTTAATAATATAAAATAACTTTAGAAAAAGAGAGAGACATTTTGAGGCGGAAATTCTGCAGCATAACGGCTATGTTACGAGGTTTTAGAAGACATTAAAAAGAGAGGGAAAATGGGTCAAACATTCATAAATGACCCATATAACAGTATATGGACAGAATAAGAAGGATACATGATCATGGTAATGAAATTTCAAGTACATACCATTTGAAATGAAAAACATGGAAGGAAGACAAAAATTAGATTTCTCTTATGAAAGTGCGGCAGCCTAATGGCATTACTTAAAATTCAACAAGAATGATTTGAAAAGATCAAATAGGGTCTCTAATAATGTCAACATAAGAGTTCAGTATGATAGATATAGAGATAATGCCCCAATATAATTAAAAAGGAACTTTAAAGACTTGACATGAAAGTAGAAAGTTCAAAAGAATGAGAAGGGTGAAAGAATCCCCTAAAAAATTCGGCAGCCTAATGGCGCCACTTAAAACTTCAAAATACAGAATTGAAGAGATCAAATGGGGTCTCTCATCATATGAAAATAAGAGTACAGTATAATAGATATAGAGATCATTCCCCAACATAACAAAAAGGAACTTGAAATAATTGACATGAAAGTAGAACTTCAAAACGAGAAGGGTGAAGAACCACTTAAAAATTCAGCAGCCTAACGGCGCCACTTAAAACATCAAAATACTGAATTGAAGAGATAAAATGGGGTATCTCATCATATGAACATAAGATTACAGTATGATAGATATAGAGATCATACCCCAACATAGCAAAAAGGAACTTGAAAGAATTGACATGAAAGTAGAACTTCAAAACGAGAAGTGTGAAGAACCACTTAAAAATTCGGCAGCCTAATGGCGCCACTTAAAACTTCAAAATACTGAATTGAAGAGATCAAATGGGGTATCTCATCATATGATCTTAAATGATAAGTATTATTAATTTAGAGATCATACCCCAACATAATAAAAATGAACTTGAAATACTTTACATGAAAATAGATCTTGAAAAATGAGAAGGGAGAAGGAATCTGTTACAAAAATTTCGGCAACCTAACGGCGCCACTTAAAACGTCATAATACCAAATAATGAGAGTAAGAGGGGATCTATCATTATATAAACATTAAAAGGGAATTAAGAGGAGTATAAAAGAACATCCTACAACATAAGAACATGGAGCATAAAAGGAATGACATAAAAGAGATTACTTGAAATGAAAGAGAGAGGTCAGATCCCTTACCTTAAAACGTAACTCTTAAAACTCAAAGGTTGAGACCTTGAGGGCTTGGGGGCACCTTGGGAGGCCTCCTTGGGAGGTAAGGAGACCAGAACTTCGTTGGGGAAGAGTGGGGAGTCGAATGGATGAGAGTAGGGCTTGGTATTTATAGGGAAAGTGAGGGAACAAGGCATTAATGGCCAAGGGACACCTCACATGTGCTTTTCTCAAACCCATGTGCTCTCCCTTGGCATTTACCATGGAGTTAGGCCACATGGGCCCCCCAGAAAAATAATTCATCAACCTTGGCCGGCCAACCCTTAAAATATATCATGACATCATCATGACACAGTTATGATGTCATTAAACATACCGAAACCCTAAAGCTGTATTTTTACTATTCACTGAAAATTCAACTTTCTCAGAAAGATCCCAAAATTTCACCTTAATCAAATATCAATGCTCTGATTTCAAAAATGAACTCCATTTTATAAAAATAATTTTCTAAATATTTTTAATTTATTTATTAAATAAATACACTATTCACCGAAAATTCATTTTTTCAGCAAAAACTCCAAAAATTACCATAACATAATATCGGTGATCTGAGTTCAAAAATGAAATCCATTTTATAAAAATAATTTTCTAATTATTTTTAATTTAATTTTTTAATTAAAAACACTATTCACCCAAAAAGATTAATACTTGAATAATAATTTATGAAACCGTTATTTAACCATTTTATTGAATCACATTACTTAATCAAGGTGCCTAGATTATTTTAAAACTTTCTTTAAGTGAAATTACTAATCCATTTGGACACATTACTAATCCTAATCATAAAATAACTATTCATAATTTACTATTCATCAAAAATCAAGTTGATCTTATTAGACTCTAAATTTTGTACTGAACATAATTGTAGAAGACCATTTTTTGCAAATCATTACACATTTTTAATTATTCAAGGTTTACAAAAACATTTTTAAAATATACTTTTTTTTTAAAATTCATCAAAAATATGCATACTATATTTATCCGGACATTTGAAAATTCATAAACATCATCATAAGAAGAAATCCCAATTTTTATTTAAAACAAAGGATTATACAAGGCAGTTACGGTCTCCTTACATAGCCCCTTATCACACCAGCATAGGACCTAAGTGTAAGGTGTGCTAAGGTGAGAGAATCCGAGGGAGGCTCGGCTAACATCGCACGAGAAGTAATTTCTACCAGTTTGAACATCTCGCAGAGGTGATTCCGTTCTAGCTTCACACGATGAAGTTCGGCTTGGGTTTGGTCCAGAGCAAAGCCCAGTGGTGCTACCTCCTTCTCAAGTTCTGTTAGATGGTCTTCGATCAGTCCAAGACTACTGGGTGAGGCCATCGAATCTTCTTTCTATAATAATTAACCAAGATTACTTGTATTTAGAGACAATAATCAAAACGTTTAGTTTCTAGCGGTCATATTGACCAATGGTCATATAACCGTCTAAACCCAATGGTCTCATTTTAATTATAATCATGTTATCAAATGAAACATTTTTGTTGAGTAAAAAATAAATAAAATAACACATAAAATTAGGAAACAAGATTTATTCAAAATTTTGGGTCGTTACAATCATGATAAAATAAAACATGTAACTATGGAAAACCATTAAGAATATGATATGATTTTCATAGTATCCAAGGCATTGTTGTCAAGACCATCATAGTGGACAAAGTCCATTACTGAACCGGGTTTACAGGTCATTCCAGCCCTGTATTACTGAACCGGATTTTACTTGTCATTCCATCCATTTCTATCTCATGATATATAAATCTTTACCCAATGCATTGGAGGGAGATATAGGTCCCACCCATCTCATAATTAAATCATTCTTACTTGTTCCACATAATAAACATAAATCATTCCTGATAACCCAAAGAATAAAATGGGTTTCATAAACATCATCCCATCATAACATAATCCATATAAAACAAATGGATATCATTTCATCATAAGAATAATCAAACCATTTAAAAAATAGAGACATTGTACTTGAAATATAATCATACTAAATAATTTCTTCTTAGATAGAAAATAGTTTTGACAAGACACTTGAAATGAATTCTTGAGGAAAATATCATTTCTTCTTCAAAATCATTTTCCTTTCACAAAATGCCATGCAATTTTAAAAGAAAAGGATTTTTTTTAAAATAATAATAAAATCTTGTAGATAAATCTTCATGAAAATTATGTGTTATGAAATCTCAAAAATCCGTTCATGCCATATAAGTTAAAAAACATTCTCTTCGTACTTTTGCCAGAAAAGTCAAAAACGTTCCTCGTATGGAAAACAAAAGAAAGATTCCTTCCATAACACAATGTAAAAGTCAAAGAGGGGTAAAAATTACTTTAAAAATACATGGATAAATATTAAACACTTTATGAAAAACATTTTTATGAGCATGGATGAAAAATATAACCCCAGTAAATACTTACGTACAAGCAATCTCAGATAAAAATGAGATTGTAAAATTATCCCTTACCTTATGTCCAATTTCTTCCATATGTATCTGAGACTCCTGTATAGTTGGTTTAAACATATTATTAACTTGTAACATAACCATAATAATATTTATGATATCATATATGATTCACTTATGACTTTATATTACTCGTTCTTTTGTAAATTCAATGTTAAATCAGCGTTTTAGGTAAAATCGTTTCATTTATCGTACGTGTTTCGACTTTTTGTTCGTGATATTATTACTTATATCCTGATTTACGTAATTCCAAAATGAAAAACGTGATTTATATATAATATATATTCAGCATATAAATATATATGATTGATCGATAAATGGAATGAAATACACCATTCATGGAGACGGTAGACCATACATATGCATGAATGCTGTTTTTTTCCTTACTGAATTGAATGGAATTAAGTAAATGAAACATATATGTACATAAATCTAGTATCGTTATTAGGTAATATATTTCATTATTATTTATTATATATACTTTATAACCATAATTGACTGGTTAATCATGGAAAATGAATCTCATCAGGTTCCTGGAGAGGGTAGTTCGTACGTACGCACGAGCGACAATATCATTCTTTTGATATTAAAATATTATATAATTTGATGGTATATCATATATAAAGAATCATCATAATGTTATATTTATTATTTATATCATTTATACTCATTATTATACCCATCCAAATGATAAAATGTTTGAATAAAAAACTACACCACGACGTGGAGACGGTAAGCCGTACGTACGCACATGTGGTGAATTCTTTATTCATAGGATGGATAAAATAACTAATATGGTTGTAAATTTTTATAATAACATAAAATTATATAGAAGATACTGGATTTATTATTTTATAATGGAAACAAAAAATAATAAGAAAGGAACTTGAAATAGGTGGTGAGATATTTACCTCTTCTTCGGGTTCTTCCTTTTGATTTGATCAAAAGGGCTCCTTAGGTTGGCTTTCTGAATTAAGGAAGTCCTATAGGATTAAGGGAGGAAAGTTGAGAGGGTATTTGGGCAGGGTTTGTCTTAGACAAATTGGATTTGGAGGTGTGAATTATAGAGAAGTGGGAGTTCCCTTTTATAAGATGGGTGAGGGGCACCTTAGAAAAAACTTAAAATATTATTTTATAATAAATTCACATTCAGTTTATAATGGCTCCAAAGTGTCTTATGTCGAGGATAGGGTCGGTATGGGTTGAAATCCTCTCAACCAATAGGTTTTAGAAAATTTTAGTCTACCATTTTAACCTTATCATTTAGATTTAACTCTATGTTAAATAATTTATCTTTTACCGTTTCCTCTTGTATTCTTACACTATATGGTTAAAAAACTTACTATAAACTGTCAATAGAACCCTAATTGGTTCATTAATGTCATATATAATATTATATAAGTATTTTGGCCTATCCTTTTATTTTTAGGACAACTATATCAATTAATAATATAATATTTGTTTTTAAAAAAACTCTTTTATGTCAATTTTGACACTATTTGGTATTTTGTTTTTTCTAAATTTATAGCAGCATTATTACTTCAAAAGAAATTCATATAACCAACCCTAATATGTTATATTAACCTATAAAATTAGTTTAATTTATAAAAAGTCTCCAATTACATTTATTTGGGTATTTATAATATCAATTATGTTAATATTTCATTAATAACGTAATTACTACATCATCATTGTGTCATAAATAAATTAAATTATTTAATGTAGAAAAATATAAATAAAATACCATTCTATAAGGAAAAAATTATATTTCTAATTAATATTTATTTTCAAATTTATCTTATGTATAACCCTATATTAAAAATGTATTAGTTATTAAACATTGATTTTAACTATTTTAACTCTTCTTTAAATAAAATAATAATAAATGTCCTAATCTAGTCCAAGTGGACATAAAGGGTATTATTGTATTCCTAAGGTTGTTTTTGGTCGAATTACACTTATCCAATAGAATTAGGACATGTTTTAGGGTAATAATAATATCATTTTTACCCTTAATTACACTATTTACTTTTAACTGTGGTAAATAAAAGTTAAAAGTTACTATTCACCAAAAATTATTTTTATCTTATTGAACCACATTTTACGTCTTGATATTAACCGTGTCTCTCAAATTTTTGAAATTCAACTCACAGAAGAAGTAAAATTATGTTTTATGTAAAATTTTATATTCTCCTAGGAGGCGGGTAAAAGACCGTAAAAAGTTCAACAAATTTTTTTATATATCTAAAATTATTATAAAATGACTCAAATGAATTACATTGAACTTATATAGGTATTATGTATCTATTTTGACCTAAAATAAATTTAAATAAAATAAATGATTATTTAAATAAAAATTCGGTTTTAACCAATAACTCAGTGTTTTCACTATTCATCAAAAATTGAATGTTTTTAGAAAAATACCAAAAATTCATGATAAGCTAATTTTGATATTCCAAATCTAATAATGAAGTCCATTTTGAAATATAAAATTTATAAAACTTCAAAAAGTTGGTATTAATATTCATAACGGCTAGTTTATATAATATTTCAATAACACATCGTTGTTCAGTGACAATCGGTATTGTGTACAACGCAAGCTATCGAGGAAGGTTTCTCTTGCGTGTAATGAAAGACGATAAAAGTGTTGCGTATACTATAAGCTAATACAGTGTGGATTATAGCGTAAGAAAATCTTGGTGTAGTCGTACAATAGAAGACATAAAAGAAATTAAAACTAATATATCTCATAAAATCTCGGGGTGTTACATGAACTGCATATAGTTTCCTTATCCATGCTCTATCCCAACTCATCCATCTAATACATGGAATTTTCCCTTATCCTATCCTGCAACCATGAAATCAATTCAGGTACCGATCAGGCAGCCTAAGTAGGGTGAGAGTACAACTCAGTAGTCTACCACCAATGGCATCTAAAAAATATCTAGTTAATTATATGTGTTTGTAGTTATATTAATAATACATAATAGTAATAAATTAAACAATTTACACTTATTCAGTTACTCTTTATTTAACCACATAATTCTGAGGTTCCTGAGGAAACCTGAACTCTCAATACATACTTCATCCCATACTAGACTATGAACTATCCCCTAGGGATATCATATAACTGAATGCAAATGTTACCACTCATTATCACAATTCACATATGAATTCCATTGTTACCATTCATCATATCTTATCACGCTCTGGGATTTTGATGCATCAGACCATGTCTCACACACAATTATCATGTGTGAATGCCATTACCATTCAAAATGTATTATCTCACTATGGGATTTGGATACAATAGACCATTTCCCACATGAAATTATCACATGTGAATGTCATTGTTATCATTCAATATATCTTATCACACTATGTATTATATCATTTCTCACAAAAAATTATAACATTAATTAATTCACCAATTTATTAATCACATTTATCAATTTAACATACCATTAATTACATTAATTAATTTAATAATTAATTAATCACATCAAGTACATTAATTAATTCAAAAATTAATTAATCATTTCAAAATATCAGCATCTAATAATTAATTCAACTATTAGTTATTTTAATTCACAATTCCAATATCCATAATTAATTCATGATAATTTTTGTTATAGGAAAACAATAATAGAGCTAGGTGCTTCTCCAAAGACCAACCAAAGTCAAGAACACAAGCTCGCCACATATCCTCAAGAACCTATATAGTACACTCTGACTGCCCATTTATTTATGGGTGGAATGTTGTACTCGAAAAGGCTTGTGTACCAAGATCCTTCTTCAAACCCTTCTATAAGCATGAAGTAAAACACGATTTGTGGTGTGAAACAATAGTCTATAGAACCTAGTTCAGATATAATATCTACAAAACATATATTTATCCCAACTACTCCACTGCGGAAGTCTATCATATAGTCAAGAGATGTTCTACCCTTGTCAAATGGTCTACAACCACCTAAATAGAGTCATTCTTCTGAGGTTTCCTTAGGAGACCCACCGCAAAATATATGGAAACGTCATCCCACTTCCATTCTAGAATAGTCAATGGATATAGTAAACCCCCAAGATGTTGATGCTCATCCTTCCCCTACTAATAAGTGCATTAGTGTGTCACTATCCCTTCTATCACCTTTTTAATGTCTAGCCACTAAAACTTTCATCATAGGTCATGGTACATTTTGTTCATACCTATATTTACCTTCCACTTTTAGGAATAAAACACAAGCATCTGATCATCTCGCATACTCTTAGGCACAACAAATAAATTTCTGAAATAGATAATCTCATCCTCATGTAAGATCCAATCAAAAGGTGACTCCCCACCTTTAAGGATTTCCCTCAAGGTCATGTGTTCTATATCCTCATATAGTCTATTTATGATCTATCTCAAAAGTACTGACTCTACTGAAACTGATACAAGATTCATCTGCTCCTGAATCTTCTAAATCCCGACATGCATCTCATCTAGAAAATTCATCATTTCCCACTTAGCACTTGACTCCCAAACTATCTGAGTATTAGTTTTCCTCTTCAAATAATCATCCACACAGTTTCCCTTTCCAAATATATATTCTATCTCAAAATAAAATGAATTCATATACTAAACCCAGCTCCACTACTGGATATTTAAATCACACTGTGAAAATATATACTTCAATCTCTTGTAATCTATATACACAATAAACTTCTCACCCAATAGATAATTCTGCCAACACCTTAAACTATAAACCACCATAATAAACCCATGGTCATGCATAGGGTATTTCTATTCATGAGACCTCATCTTTCAAGACCCATGTGACACAAATCGATCTTCTTGCATCAACACTGCTCCTAGTATGATCCCAGAAGCATCACAAACACTGTATAGTCCTCACATAGCTTAGGTAGAATCAAGATCAGTGCTGATGTCAAGTGATTCTTAAACTTGTGGTGAAGGACCCTGGAACACCCTATGAGGGGAGGGGTGAATTAGGGTGTCAAAATTTTCTCTTAATGTGATGGAGCTTGTTCCCACATTGTTAGGAACCTGTTAAAACTATTTGATGGGAACATGCAGAAAACAAATAATCACATACAGACACAACACAACAATTTTACATGGTTCACCACTAAAGGATATTCCAAGGATCACACATTGAAAGTGTGTTAGTCATATATAAATCCACTAATAGTCACTAGTTGTGGAATATATAAGTTCAGACACAATAACTCTATTCCAAGCACACTGCATTTATAAGATTTTAGGGGTAACACACTACATCCCTCAGAACACTTTTGTCGACTCCCCCTAGCTCACGGCCTGGGGTGAATTATTACTCAGTTTATTTACTGAGAGGTAACATCAATATATTTTCATTAAAGTGTTTTTCCCTATCTAACATGACACTCTTCTTGCATCAAAGTCCTACATTTATGTGCTTGAAAACACTGATTAAAAAATATGGATATTCAAAACTTTATAGAAGATAAACACATCACATGCGCATAAAACCTCTTCCTGCACACAAGTTTTGGGATTTTTGTGCTAAATTTCTTTCACACAACCCTTATCTTTTTCACAACTACACCATGAGATTCACTGGGTCTTTATTGACTCAAGTAACATTTTTTGTGTAATATTTATTGTGTGTAAGTCTTCTACGCGTAACTATTTCGTGCGGTAGAGACACCAGATCTTTGTTGGAAAAAATATGAGTCTTGAATGGGGGAACCACATATTTATAGACCTTGATGACCCTATTCAAAATTTCCTTTATTGTTAACCCTTGTACACATAATCTTGAATTTGACATCGCATTAAATGCATAGGAGCCTTCCATGTAGCCCATTCCTTTTCCAAATTTTTAAGTGATAAACCTGAAACTCCTCTTGCGTGAAACTCAATTTTTATGTTTCATTGGGTGCGTAATATTTTTATACAAAAACCTAATCTTGTTCATGATTGTTTCCCTTTTTATTTCAATGATACATTCCTGAAACATACCATGCATGCAACTTTCATATACAACTTCAATATTGCATGTAACTTCCATTTCCAAAAACACCTTTCTCTATTCTCTAATTTTTAGACCCAAAAATTTAGAAAACACTAGGATTCAACACCACCTTCAACACTATTTCAAGCATGTACTATAAGATCACTTGTCTGGTAAACTACTTGATCAAACCAATATGGATTAATAACAAACACAAACTAAACTCCATTTCCATCAACAAATAGCCTTAGTTCCAACACCTGGAAGTCATTATCATATGCTTCCAACCATTCAAACTTTACCCTCTTTTTCATCAGGACCAAAATTGGTGATTCCAAATGGGAAAATATCTGAATGAATCACCAATTAATATTTAGGTATATTTATATACAATTTTTTGGGTAAATAGATAAAACCATTTAAGGTAAAAAATATATTTTTAATAAAACTGTTATTATGTGCACAATGTATTTTCATCTTAAAAGATTAAATTTATCACTAATTATAAATTATTATAATGGAATAATTATATTGTATATTAAATTTCACAAATTAAAATTCATTTAATTATTTTTATTATGAAATGACTGAGAACAATGTCATTTTATTCTCTAAAAATATATTTTCTTCAAAAATAGTTTATATTAAATTTTATACATGCATAATATAATTAATTTTTTTCAATGATATAAATTTTATTCTATAATAATAATATCAACTTGTAAATAATCATATAAAAATTATATTAAGTTAAAATTTTGGTATTTTTCAGAAAAGATTTATTTCTCAATGAATAGTGAAAAAATATTGATTATATAGAAAACTATCTTTTCAATTCTAGTATTCATTAAGGAACATTTTTTATATTGATTTTAAAATTTAATAAGTTAATTTTTATTAAAAATAATTCAATAAATATAATTTGGATGAAATTGTATTTAATTTTGTTATAAATATATTTTTTTACTTAAAATGCATTTTTTAGAAAAATGATTTTTCATCATGTTTTTCAATTTCACAATAAAATTTATTTATAGAAATTATAGAAATTGAATTTGATAAAATCGTATGAATATTTGGAATCATCATGTAAAAAAATTATTGATTTCACTTTCATTTTTTGTCATTATTAATAGTAACTTTGTTAAAAATATCAATTACATTAAGTGTCAAAACAAGTTAAAAGGGTGAAATCTAAAATGATAATGGTTAAAGTGACTTTTAGACTATTATATATCATATTTTATGGTAATATTTTAACCATATACCCACCCTTATTTTAAAATTTTCTATTTTGGATCCATTTAGCTTGATTAAGACAATAATATATTTTAATATTCTGAAAGATTCCATGTGTGTCATCTCCCAAACTTATAAAATGATACCACATAACCTCTCTTCTTTGCAATAAAAAAGACTCTAATATCTGAAATTATCTACCCAAATAAATTCCTAAAATCTATACCCACATCCTAGAGGTCCTAATTGATAAAAAAAACTATTATAATAAGGCTTCGGGTATAAACCTGAGGAGGTTGTCCGATGAAGATGTATAGTTCTTAACCAAGTATTTTCTTTTTATTTATTATTTTACCTCCTTCAAAAATCTATTAACTATTTTTGTGTAATAAAATAAATATCTCTAAAACAATATGATTTCATTATGTTTATTTTATAAACCATTTTCATTTACTTATCTAACCAATAGAAAACAAAAACATTGCTTGTGCGTATGTGCTTACTAAAACCTCACGGGAAGATGAATTTAATTATTCATAACCAACTCTTATAGATTGTAATAAAAATCGATCCAAATGAAATAATATGATATATATATATATGATATTAATTTTATTCTATAATGGTAAATAAATATTCTACTTCTTTATTTATTATCCAATGAAAAATAAATTCATCTCTCATTCGTACGTGGGGACTATCACGTCATGAAATGATGTATTTCTTTCATTACCACCTCATATAGATTATATATATAGTTTTATTTAAATAAATAATATTATATTAATGATATAGTAATAATTATAGGAAAATAAAATAATACTTACCTTATTTACCTCATGCTCATTGAGAAATGGAAACATTCCTCTTACATACATGCGGATTACTGTCTCCATGTTGTAACATAATTCATTTTTCATAACCATCTACAAGGTTGGTTATAAAAGTATAAATAATTTATAAAATTAATAATTATAAAATTAATATTTTTTTCAAAAATATATTATCATTATCTAATTGACCATAGTCAACCTACCCAAGTCATTTAGGACTTATAAGTCAAATGTTCTCTAAACATCCATTGTGAACATCATTAATTATGAAATTAAGTATAACATGGAACTAAGTGAAAAAAATAATAATAAACTTTAAAAATGATATCAAAAAATTAAATAGTTAATAAAATTTTATGTTTTTGGAAGATAAATAATGTAAGTGCCAAGGCATACACATGGTAAGGGACACTTTACTGTAAAACATCATTTAAAATGTTTTAAAATTATATATTTAAAATATTTTTACTTTATATACATATTAATAAAATTATTCTATATATATATTTATATTGATATAAATAAATTATTAAGGAAGTGTTATCTTTATTTTAATTTTTTTAGAGGTTTTAAGAAAGAATATTTTTATGTATTTTATACGAAACATTTTGACTTTATTAAAAAAGTAAAAATGGAATGTTTTTTAATGTATATGAGCAGAACATACCACCATCATGACCATTACTATTTAATAGTCCACCTATTTATTTTTTAATAGTTTTTCAAAATAATATCTTATTCCATATTCTTCATGGAATTTTCATATAGATATTTTTTAGAGAAAAATAATTTTTATCATTATTTTTATATAAAGCTGGAAATTGATTCTAAATATGTGTTAAATGAAATAATTTATGATCTTTTATCATGTAAATGCAATATTATATGTGTTTTATATATTTTATAATCCTTGGAAATTTTTTTGTAATGATGGGTGATCCAAATATAGATCTCTAATTCAATAGGATATGATTGTGTTCTTCAAAGAACTATGTTGGATTTAATCAAGTAAATTATCCCATTTTTAAGGGTTCTTGTAAGGGTTCTGTAAATATGATGCTCCAATGAACATACTTGGATTTTTTATTCTTACTAATGGGCATTCGTTGAAACATTTTTATTTCATGATATAATCTAATGATGTTTTCTTTAAAATAATGATTATTAAATTTAATGGCAAAAGGTATGTTTTTAAGTAAAAAAATTCAGGGGTTATCATGTTTTCTAATAAATACTTATGTTTATAATTTTGCCTTTATATTTTCTAATAAAGTTATTTATGAAAAAAATTGTTAAATCTAATTAAATTTTTATGTAATTTATTATATGAGTTCATATATTATTATGTTAAAGGAAAATTCTCTTATATGATATCATGGTTTTGAATTAGACTAATAGGTTTATTTCTTTTTTTTTATATTTCCCTTACTGATATTTTTGTTCCCATCCAATTTTTTCAAATTCTTTTCAATTGTTTTTAGGATGAATGGGAACAATGATTAATTCAGGTTTAAAATCATTAATTTTTTTCATGAAAATAAAATTTGGGTCATTCTAAAAGTATTTTACTCTAGAAAAATGGATACTGAAGGAAAGTGTTCATTTTGTAATATATGATTTTGTTATGTATGGGTAATGACCTAATTCTCTAAAACTGTAAAACTAAAAAGGTCTATGGGAAAAAAATAAAATGAATTCTTGATTTAAAACTCAATATTATGTGCGAAATTAGGATCGGTCCCTTATACAGACGATTATGAAAGTGATGACAGAAGAATTGAGGCCCACACTCCTTCTATTAACTTCACACTAATGGAATCTAGTTGAGTTAATTTCATGTTAAACTCATTTAGATGATCATCCAATGACATTAATTCTAACATCATTATTTCAAAAATTCATTAGAACATGAATACTTTATTCATTTTGGAATGTTTATCACACATGTTCACAAGCTTCACCATCAATTATTTATTTTTCATTACATTTTAAATGTTAAAGGCCATGTTTTGGGAAAACTTCATTCATACTAAACCTAGTGACTTTATTCTGAGTCTTTTCTATTATTATTTTTATGTTAATTTTTGTCTCTCCCTGATCAATGAAACATTTGGATCCTCTTAGAGTAGGTATTCTGCTTCCCTCTCCTTCTAGAAACCACAGCTTGAACCATTAAACTTCTCCAAACATACATTTCCCTCTTCTAATTCCATATTTTACAGTATATTTTTCACTAAATTAGAAAATAAATAAATTATAGGTATGTGATATTCATAAAAATTAACTCTTTGCTCCTCCCTTAATAAATTTGAATTAAGATCAAATACAAATTTTTACACTGGAAGAGGTAATTTTAAACAACCCAAACTCTAAACTTCGCAAATGTTAAACAAGTAAATTTACATGTTCTAAATTCATAGCACCACAAATAGGTGTATTTTTATTTAAGAATCCTGGAAACCTTGCCATGCACCTCCCAAAACATAGTAGTTAATCAAAAAACATTACAAAAAAGAAAAAGAAATATTTGGAAGTAAATATATCATTAACAGAATTCAAGAATTAATATAGTTAAAAACTATTGATACATCACAGAAAAAACTAATTCAATAGAATAGTAAAAAACATATTATAATAGAATAATCTCCTGAATGCACAGGCTTATAGAATCTTAAATGTGATAGTTTCAAGAATAGTGAAAGTGACACCACTCCATATATTTATATACAAGTACCAAATATATCTTATTATTCAAATGATTATACCTCTATCCAATATTCATGCGTTATTTCCTATTGACCTTAGAAAAAATTAGTAGTCTATTGAATTACACTAACTCAAACAATTCACCTAGTGAACAATACAAGTATCCATAAATGTATCTTTTTTACTCTTATGTAGACCTCTAAAGAATATTGATGTTGAATTTGGAAACCATCAGTTACTTTGATGAATAAAAAGAGTAATAAATACTATGATTATTTATTTTTAACTTTAATCATCTAGAATCAATATTTTGTGTTTCTAGTACTAGTATTTAGGTTTTATTATGTCATCCTGAATCTAGTTCTTTATATAGTTCTGGAAGATTCTCCTTTCTTGAAGTTATAAAACCTGAAAAAAAAAGACTTCTCACACAACCAATCCTAACAATGGGAGGTGCAGTAGGATTACCCAATTTACTATAGGTGGGTTAACACTTATATGAACATTCATTGAGGAAGATATTGTGTATGTTTTATCATAAGTGTTTTCTAGAGATTGATGGGATAGTCTCTGATTACAAGATAAGGTAGTGGTAGGAAGATCTTGATATTTCATTCATTTTTATCGATGTGATAAAGGAGTATTAGATTACTCTATCTTTTAACTTATTGTGAGGAGAAAAATATTAGTGGTTGATCTAATTTCATAATTATTATAAGGATTTATTGGTATCTTTTGAGAAGTTCTATAATAAATTTATCATGAGGTTCACTCTTTGATATTGAATTTAGTATGATGACAGTAGTTAAACTATCTATAATAGGGATAACTGAGTAAATAGAAGCATGAAATTTAGATCTTGAATATTATTTGTTATGATCCAATTATTCCTTCAAATGAGGAGGGTACGGAATAATATTCTTAGGAGCTGTTACAATAAGAGATTCAGATCTAGGTCACACTATCTATATTTCTAAAGTATCGTTTTGTGTTTTTTATAGAAGAATTGATATAGAAGTTACTATCATAGACCAGTTCATACTCAATAGTGATATAATAAAAACAATTTAAAATGAAGATCTATTTATGAAGGTTCAAAATTATATATACAGTCACGGTTTAAGGTAGTAGAAAGTTTGTATTATCTTTATTCCACTCATTTATCTAAATTTTATAGTTCTCAAGAATCTATCAAGAGCTTTGGTGTGTTTTTATTTTCTTAATGAGGTCAATGGAATCAAACTTTTCAGTATCTAGCCATTCTATGTGGTCATCATGTGGAAAGTGATTAGTTTCAGATGTATCCTTAGAAATAGTTGTCTTATAGGAACTATCAATAGTAACATTATCCTCATGACATTGGAAAATAGAGAAGGGATGGACCATGTAAAGGATAGCTCGATAATCTTCCCCATCATTAGGGACCTAGATATATGCATCATCATTATGGTGGATATTATCGGGACTAGTGATGTAGTAGAGAAAGGCATATTCATATGAATTCTATAGAGTTTCAAGAACCATGGAGACCAAATATTGTTTGAAGTATAATTTATTTATATTTTACATTGTCATGTGATTTATTTTACTTTAGAGATGAATACATATTCATTTCTCCTACATTTTATAGAATCTAGAACTCATGTTATAGAAAATTAAAATACACTTGGAGTTGACTACACTAGTCGGAGTTTAGTGTAGCATGTTTAAGGTGTTTTAATTTTTTAAGCTGGTGATGAGGCATCATCATTCATTGGGTGATTTCTTCTTTCTATAGATATAACCATATAATGTCATCCTTGGAATAATTTATTTGTATTTTTTCAATATTGAATCAATTTAACTCAATGGATTGTGATTTTATTTGATATAAAAGTTGTGGGTGTAGTGGTTTTTGGGGATAAAGATCATTAAATGGATTGAATATGTTTGAAGTCTCTCTATTATCACCAGTTATAGTTGACATTGAGTTCTATAGAGGTTTAGGTAACAATGTTTCTAATAGTTGTGAATAAGTTCCCCAATGTTTTCCCAAATTGGTTGTCACACTATACTATCATGGTGAAATCATTTTTGTGATAGATTTTTAGTCTAATATCTCTCCTACTTCCATGTATTCATATAGGATGAAACTTTTAGAGTTTTGAGGGTTTTGGATTTAGATAAAAAATCTATTGTAGATGTGTGTTATTTGGCCTAGTTTGTTATGTTGAGGTACTCTATTGTTTTTGGTGAAGAATTAACATGATATTTTGAAATTACGAATCAATTACCATCAGTTGAACCATGTGGTAATAAAGAACCATTATTCCCTCTTAAGGATTCATGACTTATTCAATCATTTGAAAGGATCTAGCTAGTTCTCAAAGACTGATTTGCAGTTAGGATATTATCAGATAAGGGTGAAAGAAGATTTTGTTCTAAATACTTCTATCATGTATCATTATAGACATTTTGTGTTCAATATAATTATAATTTTTCATAAAAACCTAATATATTTTCATGTAACTAATGAAATTAATGTTTCATGAGTTCCTAGATTAGTTTTTTGTGAGGTTCGTTGATAACATTCACATGTCTTAAAGGTCAGGTGAGTATCATAATAAGCATTTAGAGGCTATTTTTAACATCCTTTGATTAAATTATCTCTATAGGTTTTTTCTAGATTAAATGTTTTGGATATGTGAGGTGTATTCTATACGACTGTTTTTTGCAACAAATAGTGGTTTTCAATCGTATAAAGACTGTTACTGTTATTTCTTGAGTGGCACTAGAAAAATTTATATAGTTTTACAATTTCTTTAGTATTGTAGGATATTATATGAGGTTTTGTCAAATTTATCATAGATTGTATATCCTTTAATAACTTTCACTATAAAGGATTTGGATTTTGTATTACAAGATTAGTTTCGTAATTTGTTTGAGTTCATGAAGTAGAAACTGATTAGTGACCATGTTATTTGATTTTGAAAGAGGGAGTTATATTTAATGTGTATCAAAAATATTATCACACTGGTCTAGGTAATGTATTAATGCATTAGAGGTTTTTAATATACCATGTGTCTCTAAAGTTATCTTTTATTGAGTGTAACTACACTACCTATGAAATTGAGCTTACTAGGGTGGAGTCCACTTTGTAGTTATGGAAGAGTTATCTCATTAGTGAGAACTTGATGGTATTTACAGATCAAATTATCTACGATTAGTATAATTTAAATATGTTTTATTAGAGATGAATATATTTTTTACTGTATTATGAATTTGAGATCTCCTACACTCTTAATAAAGGAAATTTTGTAGCTGTTGCACTGAGTAGGAAATCTCATCACGATGTTTCTTGGTAATATATACATGCATGGATAATGATGGAGGAATAACCAACCTCAAATATTGATACCAGGTAGAGGAGTCTTAGTTGAGATATTATGGGGTAGATGGATGTATATATTTCTTAATATTCTCTCAAGGGATATCCCGAGAATCTTCAACTATGATTCCCCACATCGAAACAACCATCTCATCCAAAGTGTTACTTGGCCTCAAGTGCACCTCCTCATACACCAAAGGTTGTTTATTAGTGTTAAGGGCCTAAAACATAAACTAAGGATACTATGCCCATGTTATCATGGTGATCAATAATAACAAATAACCAAATGAAATCCACATTAGATTACACATAACAATAAAAAACAACAATTCTATATCCAAACGATGTTTTCATTCAAAACATAAACTGATCTCCCACTCGAATGACATGATATACAAAATAACCAAAAAAACACATTCACACTGGCCATACTATTTTCCATATACCCCCAAGATTTTATCTTCTAGAACTCGTAGTCTGAACCATTATCCAACTTATAACATACCTAAATGCAAATATATGTTCATCACATGCATCAATATTCCCATGTATGTTGTGACCTTATACCTCAATAGTATCTCTCCAGTTACCCCTAATATTCTCTAGATTATGAAAGTTTATTCATAAGAAAAATAAATATAGAAATAAAAATAATCATTGTGTTACCATGTGCTAATTAGGAAATAACAACACCTGATAAGGCACACACACCTATAAGGACACTATGTACAAACTAGAACACCAAGGTACCTAAACATACTTTCTTTATCACCATTCAAAAATCTCATCATTTTCTCATATCAAACTATTTTTATTGATGCTCATCCCATACCTGAAGACTCATGTTAAGAAAAAACCAAACATAAAGAAAATTTCTAAAGAGACAGGGAATGGTCATACGTCGATATCATGAACCGCTACAAAATAACTATACGAAGAGTCCATTATACATGTCTTACATCACATCATGACCCATCTTTTACATGGTATTCCATGACCCAATCCTATCCAAATAAAGGACACTCATCCAAGTAATACAGCAAACCATGACCCAGCCCCCACGTAGATCTTTGATCCAAGCCTACTAAGGCAAGGTCCACTACTACAACCCACGCCATTTTAAGGAGAGGTCCAATTTCATGCACATAAGGACTATGTTTCTCCCAGGATAGTATAGCTAGTTCCACATCAACTCATAGTGGGTTGGGACTTAGGATCCTCTCCCCCACTAGCTCTATCATCTATCACAAGTAGAAGCACATGCAAGTATCAATAGAGAGGTCTATAGCTTATCAAAAAACTCACTAGTTAATCATAGGTTGATAGTCACTTAATACTCTTCCCCTCATCACAATATGTCCCGTCTCACTTGGTAGATCTCCCAATTGATCCTCCAAACCCATCACAACCACTGATCATTGATACCACCTCATGTATTTCACCCATTAGTGACATTATAGTCCATTTTCACTCACTAACCTAGACTCCATGAGGTTATTCCAAATCATTTTTAAAGTCCTCTTTTAGTATGGGTCTCATTTCCTAGTAATTGTTTCAATCTATCCTTATCTAATCCCCCCTGGCATCTGGATGAAAAGTCTTAAATAAATCCCAAAACCTAAAATTGGTTCCCATATCTCATATCCTATGGGATATCTCTCAGAGGATTACCTAGAGGAAACCCCTCTCCGTCACATATTCCAAATCTCGAAGGAATTACCCCCACTCACATTACACATTAAGACTCCGCTAAAACCTTAGGAGGGAGTTTCTAGTTTCCTATGAGATTCATATCCACATGTCCCATCCTCACTAAAGCCTCAAGCCCTTTATGCCTAAACATTAGCCCTAGGAACACAACCTAGGATATCCCATATCACTAATCTCACCCTATGACTTAACCAAGGATCCACTCCAATCTAATAATCACTTTCACCCCTTAAAGACAAGGTCGTCGGGTGATCCTAAATAAATAAAGGTTCTAAAATGATCTTGTCCCATCACAGGAGGCTCAATTTCACCTCATAATCTCTCTTAACGACTCTACTATTCCTTATACCCCATTCACAAACACATGCTGTTTTGAAAGAATGAACATCAATGCATAGAAAACATATTAAATTGATTTATAGGGGATACGTACCTAGAACACTAAGTTAACTTCTCATATAGCTCTACCAGGCCTCATACAATCCCAATTTGCCTCATCTATTCTCTTGAGCAATTATTTCATAATAACTATCACACTTAGTTAATTATAACATAATATAATTAATAATTAAAATTAATCTAAATTTTTTTAATAGCTTAAAAACATACTAAATGTCATATGCTCACTATATCCTCAATAAATAGGGTGTGGTCCCCTCCAGACAAAATCAAAAACTTAAGATAGAGAAAATACCCAAAAAAACATAAATTTAATCTTTAAATTAATTTAATTTATTTGAAAACTCTAGAAAATTAAATACAATGATTTACCTCTATATCAATGATAAAAAATGTTATGAAAATACAATATTGGGATTTAATATAAACATGATAGAAAAAATCCCCATTGATAGTGGTATATTCCACCATGCTCTAATGGAATTGACACTGAAACAATCTCCCCAAAATTGAATGAAATCATCAGGATATAAAGGGGAAAACCAACGGAGTTAAGGATGGATGAATATACCTCAGGCCATTGTTGGATAACAACCAAAATCATCCCACACACCACCAAAAAATAACCCTAGAAACCATTCATGGTGTGAAGAGGTGGTTCATGTCATGAAACACTCAGGAAAGAGGGACCTTCTCTTAGGAACACTCCATTAATGGTGTGAAATATTGTTCAAACTATGAAATAATTGGGTGGATTTCCACACCCCTCATCTATCCCACCATTCATAGCCTGAATCCCCCAACCAATGTCATTCATGGAATGAATGACTACTATCACACTATTAATGGATTTTAACTGCACATTTTTAGTTGTTCAGCTACACGTCAATTCTCTAGATTCAATTCAAACGCCTGATGAACCAACTGACATTCATCATCTAAAAATATCTTCTAGATTTGTTATACACCTCGTATTCCCTATCTAAATCACAATTCAATGAATTACCCATAATCTAAATAAAAAAATCAAATCCCTTCAAAAAATAATGACTTGGAAATCTATGGTTTCTTAAAAACTACCCAACATAGTGCTTCTATTCCCAGAAAAGGGTGGGAAGTCCTAAAGAAAAAAACTAGACCTACCTAAGTCATCAATTCACTAGGATTTAATCCTTTTATGCTATTTAATTCCAAATATGTTTCTGTTATGAAACTCCAACCATCAAAGCACACTACTTGCCAGATGTCAAGCCACCCACTTTCAACTAACACCATTACCAAGATAGTTCTCACCATACCCATCTCTCCTAGAACAATATAGTTTATCACATGATTCAAATAGAAGCTTATGGTGCTCACCCCCATAAGACTCTTCTCATTATGGTATATTCCAAGTCATGGTGCTCCCCTACATTGGAATTTTATTTATCAAAAAATGACCTTCTAGCAGTCCAAAGACCAACTAACCACATTTTGAAAAAGTTATTATGATTTAGTTTCCAACACAATGTATACAATTATTCTCAAAAACACCATTTGAACCACCTCTAGTCGATTTCATCCAAAATAGCTTGGTCTCACCTACTAACATGTTGTCACCTTATCCGATCATGAAGCCTGAATGGTAATAATAATCCTAAAAATTGTTCAAGACACTACATCAAAATATAATACCGACATATAGTTAAATTACATGGTTGTAACACTAACCATACACAACGTTCTCCATAATCTCACCCCAATCATCGATGCACCTATGATCTGGATCACTCTCAGATCACATGAACTCCACCATGAGCCCGATGCCCATGCACCAAATCCAATAAACATCCCATATGACATTAAAATATTATATTACCTAATGAAATATATATTAGTATATCTTACCACATATATTAATCCCAATATTATCACAATCATCCTACAACTGATCTTGCCATCATCGTGAACCATCAAGCATGAGGGTCGTACACCTATGACTGATACAGTGCTCCCCACCATAGGAGGGTTGTTATCATCACCCCACCAAACCCAAAAACTAGTAACTATGTCCCAAACTCTTTTCATTACTGCTTTAATGACTTGAAATAGATATTCAAATCATACCAGAGCACTATCACCATACACCAATGTCTCCCCCGATACTTCTATCAAGGTTCAATTAGAATTGACCATGTCATCACACCCAATCCATCACTGATGCAACCTATTTCCACTGAGGAATATCTCCCACTGCCATAAAGAACTACAAGACACCATACCCATATTTTTCTCACTAGTGAACTATTTTTATGGAACCACTCAGGGTCATCTGAAACCTAAAAAAGATTCATCAAACTTGTATGAGATTGTTCTTTGATCCACTACTCAATAAGGATCCACATGTAACCAACATTCACCTACCCTCACACAATAATAATTTTTCTAAAAAAATATTCCAACACTCATTTTCCTCCTCAGGAAGAGTGATCCACCAAGAACCCTCTTTCAGGTCCCACCTTCAATATACCCTGATCTCACCGAAACCCAACGGTTGCATGATCCTATTCAACCTGAACATACAACCCAACTCACACTTAAATGAGTCATATCTCTCTGAACCCATGACCACAAGCCTAATCTAATGAACAATCCCTCCACATATTTAAATGTCACCTAGTATCCCTTGTAATCACACTTATTCTAAGGCTAACCACATAATCATCATCTACACGAGCATCATTCCAAAACCATAAGTGCTTACCTACACTCCCACTAAGCTACACGAATGAGAAACTGGAACCAACATTGAGAGGAATATAACTAATACAACCCTAAAAAATATCCACAATATCAAAAATTATTCAAATGAATCACCTCTTAAGCATATGGAATTCACATGACTTTCCTCAACTACCTGGCTCAGTTGTGTAGAGTCCCACCATTAAGATATATAGGAAACCACCATATAGGTTGTTGCTAAAATTTTATGTAACTAAAATTCCATCTTTGAGAATAATTATTCCAATCATCTAATCACCCCTTAGTCATACCATGTACTTATTGAGTCATCACTAGGGCATTAAAGCCTCCACTAACCCATGATGGGTATCCATACATCCCTTGATGAAGATACTATATTACCATCTCTAGAAAAAATACCACCATAAAAACCGTATAACATTACATCAAAAATAAATACACCGTGGTCTATATTATTATAATGACACCAACAAGATATAATAAAAAACATCATATAAGTTGTTATTAATACGTTTAAAAAATAAACCCCTGGACAAAAAACAACCACATATAAGAACACATATGCCATGAAATTTTATCATACCTACCCTAATGTATAAATATGGCCTCTTTCCAATAATCCATGAAAAAATACTATAATAAATCATAAACCTCAAAATCCAAGTACAATGTAAAATCCTACACCCATAAAATCAAATACCAAGAACAACAATCAAATGTCAATGGTAACCCATACTTTCCATCAAAGAATGTGGTTCAGTGCACTGTTATGATATCCATCACAAGCTAAAAAACATTTCTATACCACCAATCTACCATATACCCAAAAATTAAAAAAAATAAAATCTATGATATCACATTGTAATTCCCCTCCCTATAACCATCCTCTGGCCTGGAGTGCCACTAGGCCTCAAGAAAGCCTCTATGTACACTAGAGTCTACCGACTAGCGATGAGGTCCTAAAACATTCATTGGGGGGATTATTTCCTTGATATCATGGTGATAAATAATAATAAATAACCAAATTATATCCACATTATATTACACATAACAACAAACAAAATATCACTTTTATATCGAAATGATGTTTTGATACTAAACACGCATTGATCACCCACTAGGATAACCCCATAAAAACAATAACCAAATATATGGCACACACACACTAGAATTACAACCATCCTTAGGATTCAAAAACCTATCTTTTGAAATCATCAATCTACCCATGCCCAAACCACTAAAAAATCCTAAATATAAAAGAAAACCTAAGGTTTTCACATGCACCAAGATACCCATTCAGGGTATGAACTTATACCTCAGTAAGGTCTCACTAAGATCCAATAATATTTTATTTCATATTCATGTTTATTCATAAGGAAAATAAATTAAAAAATAAACATGATTTTTAGGTCATCATGTACTAATCATGCCACCACAAGACATGATGAGGTACATACACCTATCTAGATATAATTTTCAAACTAATCCACCATTATTCCTAACCATACCGACTACAGAACCAGGATGGAATTCCATTATCTATTTGTATCATGCTACCATATTTGATGACCATCCAATACCTAAAGACTCTGTTAGGGAATCATTTAAACCATAACCCAAAACTCAAACATATAGGGCTTTGTCATACATAAATAACTTGACCCACTTTTTAATCACTTTAGGAAGGTTAAATCAACCATGTTACACATCATTTAATGACCCATCACTCTCATTGTAGTTCTCAAACCAATCCTACCCATGAAAAAGTCACTCATCCAAGTGATCCATTATATGAAAACCCATACCTTAGGGTAGTCCTCAACCCAATCCTACTAAGGAAAGGTCCTCTACCATATCCCAAACTTATTTAAGGAAAGATTATATTTTATGCACATGAAGAATTCATATCTCTCATGGTTTTTTTGGAAAGTTCCATCTCAACTCGTGGAAATCCAAGAATTAGGATCCTCTCCACCACAGGTTTTGTCATCTATCATAAGAACAAGAACATGCAAGCAGTAACAAATAGGGTCACAACCCCCAAAACATCTCAATAGTTGTTCCCATGCTTCTTATTAATAAAGACCTATCCCCTCATCACCACATGTTCGATATTTCACATTAGGGTTCTAGTGGTTCCTTTGGACTTTTCACAACCTCTCATTATCAATAATACGTCACATTGTTCACCCATCAGTAACACCATAGTCCATAGGATATAACTGATCCAAATCCATTAGATTATTTCCACATACTTTCTAAATTCCCTCATCACTCTTAGTCCTATTACCTAGGGACCATCATGATCCATCCTTCTATGATCCCCCTTACTTCTCAATTATAAGTTTCAAATGATTCCAATATCCCATTTTTAGGTCCCAACATAAATCTCCTATTGGAGATCCCTCTACCCATAACCAATATAAAACTCCTCTCCCTCACATATTCCAAGTCCCATAAGACTTAACCCACTCACCTCACGTGATGATACTCTCATCCGGCCTCTATAGGTGGTTTATAGTCTCTTGTGAGACATACGATCACCTCACTTATCATCATTCAGCCCCAAGCCCTTCATATGAAGCCACTAGCCTTAAGAACCCAACTTAGTTTATCATGAATCACTAATCACACCATGATACCAACCCAATTAATTCCTCACACATATATATCCAACACCTTCTCCCCTTGGTGACATACTCAAAGAGCGACCCCAAATTACCCAAGGTGTTGAAAGGCAGTTGGTCCCATCCTAAGAGTCTCAATGTCACCCTTTCATCTTGCATAAGGACTCTACCAATCCATATCTCTATTATTACACCCATGTATTTATATAGTCATGTTCACCCATTCATAGAAAAAAAATATGAAATTATATTATAGGGACCACCTACCTGAAACGTAGTGTTAACCCATCATCGAGCTATATTGAGCCTCATCTAAACCCACCATGCATATTCCATACACTTGGAAAAATATCTCAATAAAATAATCACTCATAATTAATTATAACACATTTAAATTAATTATTAAAGTTTATATAAGTATAAATAAATGTTTAAAAACTCAATGAGAATCATCTGCTCAATGAAACCTTGATCAACATGATGTGGTCCACTCCTGACATGCACTCATAACTAAGACAAAAAACTCATACAACTATATTCCTTTCAACTATAAAATAAATTAAATATATTTTGAAGCATTACATGAATCCATATAGTTGTGTGCCTCAATTATAATGATGATAAATGTTGTCAAAACACTTTATCGAGATAACCTCTTGACACTTCACAAAAAAGCTCCATATATATCAGTTGATTTGACCATGATTCAATGGAATCGACACCAAGACACTAGTGCCAAATCATAAAAAAAAAGTGTGGTATAAAGGGAAATAAATTATAGGTAATAAAGGATGAACAAACCTTGAACCAACATTGTATGAAAAAAACCATACCCTTTCACGGGGGGCCAAATGAGATGAAGAGAGGGGAGGCTCTTGATAAATATCCATATTCGAGTTCCCCTACCACTTAAAATAAATGGGGGAATGTCCTAGAAAAATATTGTATTTCACCAACCCAAAAAACACCCCTAGACACCATGCACAGTGTGAAAATTAAGTTCACATCATGGAACCCTCAAGGAATAGTTCTCATCCATTGTCCACCCTCTATTTAGGACATGAACTTTGTTTTACACCATGAAATACTTTGGTTGACTGACACATCCCCATTAATCCCCCTATACACATCCAAAATGCCACCAAATAAATTCATTCATAGTATGAATGACCCCATTCATATCTTGAATGGAATACAGCTGCACATTTTTAACATCCTAACCACCCAACCCTTCTCTAAATTCTACCCATGTCATAAACCAGGTTGTATTAATCATAAAAAACATCTTCTTGAGATGTTATAACCCTAAAATTCCTAATCCAAATTCCTAATTCAAAGAATTAGCCATGCTTTATATCAAAATTTCAAATTCCATTTTAAAATAACAACCCTGAAATATTTTGGTGATGAAATAAGTGGTCCTCCAGGAGTTTTATGGCTCTTCTTTGGTGGTGCATTAAATTATTTTTAATATGTATCCTTCCATAAATATTCAACTATCTTTTCATTTTTCTGTCATATAAAAATATTTAACATGAAATAATTTTCATTTTTATATATTAAAAAAAATTATGTTTATACATAAAATTTGGAAATTAAAATGAATCACATCACTTCATAGATGTGGTAGTCCACATGTACACACAAGCGACGTTATCATTTTCAAACGAATGGTAGGGTGAGAAAGTAAGTAATGTTTTAAATTTATAAAATTATTATAATTTAATAAATATAATATGTATTCATTTGATATATCATTTTAACCTTCTATATGAGGTGGTGATGAAAAATAATACTCATCGATTCATAGAGTTTTTAGTCCACACATACTCACAAGCGATGTTTTCATTTCTCATAGTATAGAAAAAAAGATAAAAAAGGGATATAAAATAAACATAATAACATTTAATTGTACTTTAGATACTTATTATATTATATAATAATGGTTAGGATAGGTTTTAAGGCAGTAAAAGAATAAATAAACTTTAAAGAACTTAGTTGAGAGTTATATCTCTTCTTTGGAAGACCTCCTTTGTCTTACACCTTAAGCCTTATAGGTCGGTGTTTTGGTGATAAAAATACCTCTATGACATGGGGAGGTATATTTTAAAGTTATTTGGTCAGATATTGGTTGATATAAATGGCTCAATGTATGTTAATAAGATATGAAATGATGTGTACTTTTAAAAGTGTGGGGACGGACACTATTTTAATTATTCAAAGTTTTAAAATAATATTAAGTCACATTCATGTTTAGGTGGCTCTAAGAAAATTAAATTTCTAATATAAAGTGATAATTTTCAAAAAAAATATAAACAAATAAGATTAAAGATAATATTTTGTGACCTTATCATTTAGTTTTAACCCAAATTAACTCATTTTACGCTTTACCTTGGTGATAACTTTTTACCATGGTTACTATTCATTTCGACTGAAAATGAAGTTGAACTCGTTATAAAATTTTAAAATCATGATTTAAAATATTAAATAATTTTTAAAATAATAAATTTTTATATGAATAAAAAATAAATTATAATATAATTGTGCAAAACATAACAGAAAGATGTTTTTAGATAATGCTTTTTTAAGTATATATATGATTTTATACTGAAATGAAGTACAATTCTGACATCCAAAGTTAGTAAAGAATAATATATTTTTATATCTATGTCTATTTATGAATTAGATATTGTTTTAGAGGCTTAAAAAAAGAATAAATCCAATCTTAAGCATAAAATACTCTAAAATTTTTATAAGATTGTTTTACAGCCTTTTGATGGAAAACCATTTTTAAATATAACTTTTGATAATTTTATAAGATCTATTTGTCAAAATAAACTTATTATTTAGAATTGGGACATTGAAATTTACTTTGGAAAATTTTTTGGTATTTTTCTGACAATGTTCATTATTAATGAATAGTAAAAAATACTGCATTTTACTTCAAAACTACTTTTTCATCTAATTTAATTATATAGGTATATTGTCATTTTAATTATTTTTAAATTTTAATTAGAATATATTTTTTCCATTTAATTCAATGGTGGTCATTGGAATTAATTTCACTTTTAAATTGGACATAAACAAGTGTCAATCTTTTGATAGATATTTTTTCTTAAAAACATGCTATTTGTTTTGACAACAGAAATTATTTTTAAATTAATTACTGCAATTTATGTGTCTCAAATTTGGTAAAATGGATTCCGTATTTGGAATAATAAGGTCCAAATTAAGTAATTATGACTTTTTTTGGACATTATGAATAGTAACGATGGTAATTATCTTTAATTATCGTGATTAATTAGTAATCGGGAAGTTAAGGGTAATAAAATAATATCATAACTATATAAAATGACACTAACATGTGTCAATATACTCTTGTTTGATTCATGTATGACTATGGGAAGCGTTTTACCGAACATGAGGGCCCATGGAGTCATATGGGTGTAATAGTGACGTTTATGACATTATTTTTAAAAAGAAGAGAAATATAACAATGGTTTGTATATCCTAAGTAAAACAATTTTAATTTTGTTTACATAAATGATCTCTTAGACTATAAATAGTCATTGTAAAGCTAAAAAAAATTCCTACATTGTGGTATTTTTCTTATAATTTTTAGACATTAAATAAATAAATTTATTTATGACACCATGATGATGCAGTGATTACCTCATTAATGAACGATTTAAATAAAATGAAAAGATAAGGTAAAATCTAAAACATACACTTGTCAAAAACCTATTGGATGGGTGGATTTAGAACCATTATCACATTATCCTCAAAATATATCATTGTGGGACCTTTAAAATCATAAAATCATTTTATAATAAAGTAACATTTCAAGACATTCTAAAAGTGACCCTCCTACCTCTTATAAAAGGCCCCCACCTCTACCCCCTTACCCACACCTCTCAAGCCCTTGGCTCATCCAACCTCTGCTCATATTATCTATCCACATACATCACTTCACTCACCACTGACTTCTTATTATTTGACCCTATAATAACACCATTATCCTCAATATACTATGATTTTGTTATGATAAGGATTCTACCTATACTTACACACACATATGTCTAATGGTTAAAGAACATACTATTTCTGTGGGTGGCGAATTAGTGCCTCACGAAATGATGATTGTTCAATGTTCTTTTAAAACCTTTCATGGTGGCCATTATAATGGAACTGTATTTATATATGATATATATGGTATTTAATTTTTCTATATGCTTCTAAATTTTATTTTTAAATAACATCGTTATGCATTTCATGTTGTGGAATTGTGATAATTTCATCTAGGGAAGTGTGGACTACCCCCCCCCCCTCAAGTGATGTGACTCGTTCATGCCAAACATGGGATTTATAAATAATGTAATTAATTAACTTATGTTACCTATATAACCTATATATTATACTGGAATTATAATATATATATATATATACATCTTATTTAGTTTTAATTCCTTTAATATGACAAATATATGAAAGTAGTGTTCATGCGTATGTACGGTCTACCATCTCTATGAAGGGTGAATTTCATTTTTTATCTCAAAATTTTATGGAATAGTATAAAATGAATATATACTGGATATATATGATATTTAAATCATTAACACCATTGCGGAGATGATTTACATATACCCACATGGACAATTCTCTTCAAACAAGTGTATTTTTGACTCATGTACCGAACATCGACAAAACGTATGATATGAAATCACATAATTAACTAATTATTATAACATGATAATATGTGATATGAATTGAATAATAAACTTTAATGGAAGTACTTATGAAATTATAAATTGACCAAAGTTTATTATTCAGAAATATAAAAAACGAACAAGACAAGTCGGACTTGAGGTAAGGGAATTCTTCTAAGTATCCTTTCGTTGAGGCATACTTCAATTTATATATGACATTCTTTTATTAGTTATATAATAAACCCTTTTGACTTTTAATTTCATTCAAAATGAATCTTTTTAGGGGAATAATTTTACTAAATGACAAAAGGAATGTTTTTGTCTTACGTATGCGGCGACAATGACTTCTCCGCCATCGTGAACATTATTTGAGTTTTTTCTTCCTCTATAAGACATAACTTTTTGAAAATGAAAAATAAATACCAACTTTTACTTTTATTTTATTTTGGTATTGAATATGGTTTTGATAATGTTTTGATTATATCAATGTGTTTCATTGATATCTTGTGATTGAAATGTGGAAATGTTATTTTTCCTTTATGCATGTTTTATGTGATACGATTATGTTATGGTTCTTGGGCATTGTTTATGAAGTTGTGTGGCTCTGTGATAAACTAAGGGAGGGTGAGCCTGAGATAGATCTCCAATTCATTGTGTAATGTGAAGGAGTTAAACGCTAAGGTTTCTCCAAAGAGATTTAGGGAATATACTGTGATGGGTATTCCAACCGTAACTATGAGGGTTACTCCCTACGTAAGAATGTTATGAATGCCTAAAGTTACCTTTATGTATTATGATTTCTCTGAATTATGAATAAATCTTATTATTTAATGAGGTATGATAAAGTGCTTATGTTTTATGAGTAAATTATGATTTCATTGATTCTTATGTATACATGGACTAATGTTTTCATTCCGTATTTTTATATCCCTTGCTGATCTTTTTATGCTCATCCCATGTTTTTGAAATGTTTTTCACAGGTCAAGGGAAAAGTACATGATGTGATGATAGTGTCGAAGAATTTTCAAGAATGAATTCATGTTTTATTTTAAATATGTTTCCTTTGATGGAAAAAATGAATACTATCTTTGATGTATCCACCTTGTTTAAATGAGTAATGTAATGCATGATTTATGATCTAATTCTCTGAAACTCTGAACCTGAAAAGCTCCTCAATGTGTATTCTATAAAAAACTCAATATTAAGTAATGTTTAAGTCTTGGGCCTTCTAGTTGGTATCAAAGTTCAGTTTAGATGACTTTAGGAGTTAGAATTCTATTAAATTATTATCCAACAATATTTTTTTACATTATGGTCAAATTTAAATGATATAGCATTTGAAGATTAACATGTTCCTTCATCTAAGACATGTTTGTTCAGAATGGTTTTCCGTGGAGGAAACTGGGAAGTAGTTCTAGGAAGGCATACAGAAGGAAATGACCTTCCAAATCAGCATCTTGAGATGGTCGGAATTGGAACTGAACTGTTCGTTGCTGTAATGGCACATTTGACTCAAGTAATAAATGGTGGTGGTATCCATGCACGAGATCAGCCAGATCAACCATAGAAGAACATGTCAGTGGTGGAACATTTCATGAGGAAATATCCACCATCATTCAGTGGTTCATATGACCCTGTGCAAGCTGAAGGGTGGATTAAAGTAGTGAAGAATATTTTTTATGTCATGGGGTGTTCAGAACATAAAACGGTTAGTCTCATTGTTTACCGTTTTGAAGGTGAATCAGATCAGTGGTGTTCGATGGTTAAAAATATCAGGGATGCGGATGAGATTGATGATATTTACTGGGATGAATTCAAAGATATTTTTCTTGAGAAATATATTCCTAAGACTGTTTGACTTAGAATGGAAAAAAAATTCTCAGAATTGAGGCAAGAGGATGACTCAGTGGCTGTTTATGAAGAAAAGTTCACTCGATTGCCAAGGTATGCTCAAAATTTTATCCGAGGCCTTGATAGTAAAATAAATTGTTTTTAATCAGGATTAAATCCAAAATATCGAAGAGAATTATCTTCTTGTGAGTTAAAAAGTTATGAAAAGCTTGTTTCATGTGCTGAGAAGGTGGAAATAGAGTTTGCTGATAAGAAAGTGTTCTATGACAACCAAAAAAAGAAGAGACCGAGGTGGCAGGAGAAAGGGAATAATCCTTCAAAAAGGTTTGATGGTAAGAAATCTAAGTTTGAGGTTTGTGATAAATGTGGTAAAAAGCATGCTAGGGAATGTATTTTGAATTCTTGAAAGTGATTTTGATGTGGTAACATGGGACATAAGACTCGTTATTACACTGGAAATGATCAGGGTAATGGTAAGACCAAATTTTATTTACAGTTAGTGAAATGTTTGAAGTGTAATGAGATGGGTCATTATGAAAACGAGTGTTCGACAAAGATCTCGAATGATTGGAAGTAGTCAAACTACAAGAAGAAAGGTGTGGTGAAATCCATTGCAACTACTTCAGTGGATGTTGGGCCATCAAATGAAGTTGTATCAGGTAATTTCTTTGTTTTTTCAGATTATGCCAATGTGTTGTTTGAGTCATGGTCTACACATTCTTTCATCTCTAGAAAATTTTCTAGTAAAATAGAAATTCAATCTCAACAAATGACTCCTGAAATTGTGGTAAAAAGACCTGGGGAAAATGTTGAGGAAAAAAGAATTTATAATAATCTTAAAATACTTATCCATGGGAATAATATACTTGCAAACCTTATTGTTTTACCTCTAGTATAGTTTGATGTTATCCTGGGTATGGATTGGCTCTCTGTTTATCATGCAAAGAATGACTGTGGAGATAACGAAGTTTCTTTTTAGAAAGACATTCAGTTTGTGTACAAGAATGAACCCTTGCTGTTGATAACATATCAAGAGGCTGAGAAACTTGTAAAAGATGGAAATTAATGTTACCTTGAACATATTGTTGAAAACAAAGGAACTGTTCAGTGAAATGATGTGCCAATGGTAAATGAGTATCCGGATTTTTTTCCTGATGAGTTGGTAGGAATAATACTAGATCAACAAGTTGAATTTAGTGTTGTCTTAGTTTCTGATGCTAAGACAATTTTAAACCCCCCTTATCGAATGGCTCAAATTGAAATTTTAGAGTTGAAGGATCAATTGCATGATTTATTAGAGAAAGGTTTCATTCGACCTAGAACATCACCCTGGGGTTCCCCTGTCTTGTTTGTTAAAAATTAAGATGGTTCAATGAGACTTTTCATTGATTATAGAGCCTTGAATAACATCTCTGTTAAGAACAAATATACTTTGCCTCATATCGATGATTTGTTTGATCAGCTATAGGGAGCTCGGTATTTTTCAATGATTGACTTGAGATTGGGGTACCATCAGTTAAAGGTAAAGGAAGCATATATTTCAAAGAAATCATTTCATACAAGATATGGAAATTATTAATTTGTAGTTATGCCTTTCGGGTTAAGAAATTCACTTGCTATATTCATGGACCTTATAAATAGAGTTTTCCATGAGTTCTTGGATAAGTTTGTGGTTGTTTTCATTGATGATATTTTGGTGTTTTTTAAAACTAAAGAGGATCATGAAATTCATTTAAGGGTTATTTTGTAAACCATAAAAGAAATGAAATTTTATGGGAAATTCAGTAAGTGTGAGTTTTTGTTGTAACAAATTTCTTTCCTTGGTCACATTGTTTCAAAAGATGGAATAATTGTTGATCCCGCAAAAAAAAAGGTTGTTGAAGAATGGCCAAGACCCACAAATGTAACTGAGATTAACAGTTTTCTTGGTTTGGTAGGATATTACCGAAGGTTTGTTAAAAATTTTGCATGGTTGTCCAGCCCATTGACTAAGATAACTCGGAAGGGTGTTAAGTTTATCTGGACAAAATAATGTGATGATTGTTTTTAGGAACTGAAAATAAGATTGGGGAATGCTCTAGTATTGGCACTACCTTCCAGGAATGGTGAGTTTTTTTATCTAAAGTGATGCTTCATTGAAAGAACGTGGTTTCATCCGAATACAGAATGATCAGTTGATTTCTTATACTTCACGTCATTTGAAAACTCATGAGATAAATTACCCTACACATGATTTGGAATTATCTATTGTTGTTTTTGCCTTAAAATTTTGGAGGCATCATTTGTATGGTTTAAAGTTTGAAATATATACTGATCACAAAAGTTTAAATTATATATTCACTCAGAAATAATTGAACATGAGACAGAGGATATGGATATAAATAATCCAGGTTTATGATTGTACAATTCATTACCATTCGGTAAAAGCAAATAAAGTGCCGGATGTTTTGAGTTAAAAAAGTAATTCTTCATTAACCATGCTACGTTTAGAATGAGATCATTTGGTTTTTGATTTGACGAACATTGGAATAGAAGTTGTTGTTGAAGTAAATTATTCTATTTTGTTTCAGGTATCAGTGAAATCTTCTCTATCAGATTGAATTAAGAAAGCACAAAAGAAAGACAGTGAGTTGCAAAAAAAGGTAGGGCTGGTTCAGAAGGGTATGTTACCTGAATTCAACATTGATAATGATTGTGGTTTAAGATTTGGGAAAAGATTGTTTGTGTCTTGTGATTCAAAATTGAAGAGAGAGTTGTTATGTGAATCTCATAGTTCTCCATTTTCAGTTCATCTAGGCAGTACTAAGATGTACAGAGATCTTCAAGAGTATTACTGGTGGGATGGAATGAAAACAGATACTGCTAATTTTACTGGGAAGTGTTTGACTTGTCAACAGGTTAAAGAAGAGTGACAATTACAGAAAGAGATGATACAACCTTTATCAGTGCTAGAGTGGAAATCAGATAATATATCCAAGGACTTTGATGTGGGATTACTGAAGACACCTCAAGATTATAATGCAATCAGGGTTATTGTTGATCATTTGACTAAATCTACTCATTTTCTTTCTATACGAGATACCTTTTCCGTAGATCAACTTTCTTGATTGTATCTTAAAGAGATATTCAAGTTATATGGAGTTCCCCTCTCCATTGTATCTAATTGTGATCACAGGTTCACTTCTAACTTTTGGAAAGGTCTTCCGAAGTCATTGGGTACTGAATTAAATTTTAGTACAACTTTTCATCCTCAATCATATGGGCAGTAAAAACGAACAATTAAGACTTTGGAGGATATGCTACGTGTTTGTTCAATGGATTATCAAGAAATTTGGGACCAACATATTTCATTGGTTGAGTTTTATTATAATAACAGTTTTCATTCCAGTATACAGACGGCACCATTTGAGGCATTATATGAGAAACAGTGTCGAACACCAGCTTTTTGGGATGAAGTAGGTGAAAAGAAGTTGATGGGACCAGAATTGGTAGAAGAGTTGGCATGAAAAGTTCAGCTGATACAGAAACACATGAGAACAGCTCAGAGTAGAAAGAAAGGTTATGCGGACAATAGGAGGAAGGATCTCTCTTTTGAGGTTGGTGATCATTTCTTCATCAACGTTTCACCATGGAAAAGTGTGATGCGATTTGGTAAGAAAGGAAAGCTGAGTCCAAGGTTCATTAGACCCTTTGAAATTCTAGAGAAAGTTGGATCAGTTTCGTACTGAGTGGATTTACCACCAAATTTATCTCAGATACACAATGTTTTTCTTGTTTCAATGTTAAGGAAGTATATGTCACATCCATCTCATTTTTTGAGTCCAGAGGTAGTTTAATTGGAAAAGAATATATCTTATGGGGAATAACCAGTCTAGACTCTTGACCATAGGGAGCTTGTGTTGCAGAATAAGGTGATTTAACAAGTAATGTTTTTTTGTGAAAACCACATGATTGAAGAGGCAACATGGGAATCTGAAAATGCAATGAGGGATAAATACCCCCACTTATTCGATAAGTAAATAAATTGTGGGGACGAAATTTCTTAAAGGGGGGAAGGATTTAACAACCCAAGTAAGTAAAGAATAATATATTTTCATATCTATGTCTATTTATGAATTAGATAGTGTTTTAGAGGATTAAAATGGGAATAAATCCAATCTTAATCATAGAATACTCTAATATTTTTAAAAGATTGGTTTACCACCTTATGATGGAAACCCATTTTTAAATATAACTTTTGACAATTTTATAAGTTCTATTTGTCAAAATAAACTTATTATTTATAATTGGGACATTGAAATTTACTTTGGATAAATTTTTGGTATTTTTCTGACAATGTACATTTTTTACGAATAGTGAAAATTACTGCATTTTACTTCAAAATAGTTTTTTCATCTAATTTAATTATATAGTTATATTGTACTTTTAATTGTTTATAAAGCTTAATTAGAATATATTTTTCCCATTTAATCAAATGTTGGTCATTTAAATTAATTTCACTTTGAAATTGGACATAAACAAGTGTCAATCTTTTGATAGATATTGTTTCCAAATAACACACTATTTGTTTTGACAATGGGAATTAATTTTAAATTAATTACTGCAATTTCTGTGTTTGGAATTTGGTACAATGGATTCCATATTTGGAGTCATAAGGTCCAAATTATGTAATTAATATTCTTTTTCTTTTAGACATTATGAATAGTAATGACGATAGTTATCTTTAATTATCGTGATTAATTAGTAATTGGGTTGTTAAGGGTAATAAAATAAAATCATAACAATATAAAATGACTCCAACATGTGTCCAAATCCTCTTTTTTGAGTCATGGCCGACCATGGGAAGCTTTTTACCAAACTTGAGGGCCCATGGAGTCACATGGGTGTAATAGTGACATTTATGACATTATTTTTAAAAAGAAGAGAAATATAACAAAGGTGTGTATATCCTAAGTAAAAAAAAATTAATTTTGTTTACATAAATTATCTATTAGACTATTAATAGACATTGAAAAGATAAAAAGATTTCCAACATCATGGTATTTGTTTTATAATTTTTAGACATTAAGTTAATAAATTTATTTATGACACCATGATGATGGAGTGATTACCTCATTAATGAATGATTTAAATAAAATGGAAAGATAAGGTAAAATAAAAAACATAAACTTGTCGAAAAACTATTGGATGGGATTATTTATAACCCTTATCACCTTATCCTCAAAAGATATAATTGTTGGGCCTTTATAATCCGACAAATCATTTTATAATAATGCAACATTTCAAGACTTTCCAAAAGTGACCCTCCACCCTCTTATAAAAGGCCCCACCTCTACTGCCTTACCCACACCTCTCAAGTCTTTGGATCATCCAAACTCTGCTCATATTATCTCTCCACATCCCTATATTACTCCTAGAAGCCTCCATTTGGGTAGAAGTCTTTGCAAGGAAGCCTTTGGATCAAATTTAAAAGAGTTTCCCGATTTAGAGGTAATGTCTTCTCTTGAGTTTCGTTCTTTTGTTTTACTTATTCACTCACCACTATCTTATTATTTTACCCCATAATAACACAAATATCCTCAATATACTAAGATGTTTTTATGATAAGTATTCTACCTACACTTGAACACACCTTCGTCTAATGGTTAAAGAACACACTGTTTCTGTGGGTGGCGAATTACTACCTCACGAAACGATGATTGTTCAATCATATTTTAACACCTTTCATGGTGGCCATTATGATGGAACTGTATTTATATATGATATATATGGTATTTATTTTTTCTATATGCTTCTGAATTTTATTTTTAAATCACATCGTTATTCTTTTGATGTTGTGGAACTGGGATAATTTCATCCGAGGAAGTGTGGACTACCGCCCCCTCGAGTGATGTGACTCATTCATGCCAAACATGGAATTTATAAAGAATGTAATTAATGAACTTATGTAACCTATATAACATATATATTATATTTTAATTATAATATATATATATATATGTCTTATTTAGTTTTAATTGCTATAATATGACAAAGAAATGAAAGTAGCGTTCATGCGTACGTACGGCCAACTGTCTCCATGAACGGTGCATTTCATTTTTTATCTCCAAATGTTTTGGAATAGTATAAAATGAATATATACTAGATATATATTATATTTAAATCATTAACACCATTCCAGAGATGATGTACTTATAACTACATAGACAATTCTCTTCAAACAAGTTTATTTTTGACTCATGTACCGAACATCGACAAAACGTATGATATGAACTCACATAATTAACTAATTATTATAACATGATAATATCTGATCTGAATTGAATAATAAACCTTAAAGGAAGTCATTAATAAATTATAAATTGACCAAATTTTATTATTCAGGAATATAAATAAACGAACAAGACAAGTCAGACTTGAGGTATGAGACTTCGTCTCAATCTCCTTTCTTTGAGGCATACTTCAATTTATATATGACCTTCTTTTATTACTTTTATAATAAACCCTTTTTAATTTTAATTTCATTCAGAGGGAATATTTTTACATGAATCATTTTATTAACCAAAAAAATTAATTTTTTTGTCTTACATATGCGGCAACAACGACTTCTCTGCCGTTATTACCACTATTTGAGTTTCGGCTTCCTCTACAAGCCATAAATTTTTTAAAATGAAAAATAAATTCCACGTTTTACTTTTCTTTTATTTTGGTATTGAAAATGGTTTTGATAATATTTTTATTATATCAATGTGTTGTATTGTTATCTTGTGATTGAAATGTGGAAATGTGATGTTTCCTTTATTCATGTTTTATGTGATACGATTATGTTATGGTTCATGGGCATTGTTTATGAAGTCGGGTGGTTCCATGATAAACTAAGGGAGGGTGATCCCGAGATATCTCTACAATTCATTGGGTAACGTGAAGGAGTTAAACACTAAGGTTTCCTCAAAGAGATTTAGGGAATATAATTTGATGGGTATTCCAAACATAACCCTGAGGGTTACTCCTTACGTAAGAATGTTATGAATGCATCAAGTTACCTTTATGTCTTATGATTTATATGAGTTATTCATAAATCTTATGATTTCATGAGGTATTTAAAGTGATTATGTTTTATGAGTAAAGTATGATTTCATTGATTCTTATTTATACATGGACAAATGTTTTCTTTCTATATTTTTATATCCCTTACTGAGCTTTTTATGCTCATCCCATGTTTTTGAAATCTTTTTCACATGTCAAGAGAAAAGTACATAATGTGATTATAGTGTTGAGGAAGTGTCATGAAATAATCCATGTTTTATTTTAAATATGTTTCCTTTGATGGAAAAAATGAATATTTTCTTTGATGTAGCCACCTTGTTTAAATATGGAATGTAATGCATGATTTATGATCTAATTCTCTAAAACTCTAAACCTGAAAAGATCCTAAATGTGTATTCATGAAATAACTCAAGATTAAGTAATGTTTAAGGTCAGGGCCTTACAATAATGTTAAAAACTATGACATTAATTAGATTATGTTTAATAATATGGGACCTATTTGAACTTAAAATATGTCTAAAATATAATTATTCTTTATAATTTCTTGAAAACATATGACATATTTATAAAAATCAACACTTTCACTATTCACTCCAAAATAAGTCTTTTCAAAAAAATCCCACAAATTATCCCTAATACAAAAAAGATATTATGATATCAGAAATGATTTCTATTTAATAAAAATAAAATTAAAAAATTAAAAAAATTATCTTTTATATAAAACCATATAATTCATGGAAATCAATTTAGATAGAATAAAACTATTTCTTTTTTGATTGAATATTTTACTTAAAATTATTATAGGAAATATGAATCCATAAAATATTATCATGCATATTATTAATACAATAAATTTATTTTTTATTAAAATTACCGAGGTTTTCAAATTCTTCCCCTCTTAGATTAATTTTTTCCTTGTAAATTTATTTATCAATTAAACAGATATGGATATTCACCCATCATAGCATTCTCAAGTCCCCAAGTTGCTTCCTTGATCATGTAGTTATTCCAAAAAACATTAACCATTTGAGTTAACATACTTCATAACATCTGATATCTTTGATCTAGAATATATATTTTATTTTCATCATAAGAAATATTCTCCTCCGACCGAATTACATCAGGGCTCAAAACATGAGATGCATGAAGTTAATATTTAGTTTGCAATGAAATTTTTAAAACATCATGTGCTTAAGATAAGATTGAAGGTAAGGATACATAATAAGAAATTTATCTGGATTTATTCATAATTTCATATAGGCAAATAAACAATGGTATTAAATTTTCATTCATTCAAAAATTCACAACACCTTTGCAAGTAGATATTTTAAGAAAAACATGATATCATTACTGAAAATAGAGATCATTCCTACGGTTATCTTTATAATTTTTCTTCCTCCTTTGAGATTTCATCATATTCTATTAAATCTTTTTTACCTTATCAATAATTTCTTGTACCAGTTATAGTCCCAAAACATTCCTCCCACCAATGTCATCCCAATAAGTTGGAGTTCGACATCACTTTATATATAATGACTAAAATGTTTCCATTAGTATACTAGAATAAAGATGGTTATTATAATAAAATTCCACTAATGAAATATATTAATACCGACTTATCTAGTATTCCATTGAGAAATCTCAAAGTGTATCTTATAGATACTGAATCGTTCACTCTGATTGTTCAATGGATTAAGGATAAAAATATATATTGAAACATAACTCAGTACCCATAAACATATAAATTCCCTTCAATAAATTTCCTGTAAATCTTGGATCTTATTTAGATAAAATAAAGAGAGGGAATCTATCTAATATGAAAATATATTTATGATAAAATATAATAATTTTATCCAAAGGCATTTTATCTCAAATAGTTTTAAAACAATATATTTATTCAAACAATAAATAATAATCCCAATCACATAATTATTTTAAGATTTATTTGGTCATCCCACTGTGAAATCCATGGATATATTCTCCTATTTCCCTTCAGTCACTGACAAAAGCTAAATCAATCACTTTATTTGTTGTATCTCAATATTAACCTATTGAAAATTTAAAATTTTCATGGTAAAATAAAAATATCCTTCTCCATCCCTTCCCATCAATAACATTCATAAAGGTCTCTATATATTTTTGTGCTTTAAATTTGAATAGAAAACATAGATATATGAGCTTTTGTCAACAATTAATAAGACAACTAGGGATCACCTAGCATTACCAACCTCTTTCTCAATCTTATAACACCTTCATTTTCCATGTTAAATTTAGGAAACTTAACCTCATTAACCAAATCTCCTCTTTCGTAGAAACCAAAATCTTTCTTCTGAGAATGCTTAATTATACCAAACACATATGAGTGTACTAAAAGTATAACCAAAAGAGATGGAGTTCTTATAATCACAATTTATAGGATAATATTTATTAAACCATTAACTAAAGTACCATGTTCAAAATGTAGAATAACTAATAATGCCTTAAATTTTCAACTCAAGGTATCAAATACCATGTTTGATTTACCTAAATGATAGTGAATCATGGAATCATAATACTTTATCTACTACAACCATATAATCTACCTCATGTGAAACTCTTTTTGAGTGAATGTATACTTTAAACATTTATGGTCATTACATATTTCACTTTTTACCACATATAAAAGATCTCCCTATATTTTTAAAGAAAAGACTATTGTATCATATTCAACATCATGCATAGGGTAACACGAGAAGAAATTTCAGCTACTTCCATAGCCCAAAACTGTGGCTATGAGGTACATACATAGTTCTAGAAGTCTGTGAAAGCTATTGTCATGTCTATAGAAAAATAGAAATAGACATGGTTTTAAGAGGCGATTGCTACAGTTTCCATCATGGAAATAGACTCTATATACACAGCTTTGGAAACTGTGGAAATAGCTTCATTGTGGCTATATGTCTATAGGAACGGTTTAAACTATGGTTATACAGTCCATTTCCATGGTGTAAAACTATTGTTATATCCCATGTAAACTGTGGATATATATTAAAAATAAATAGATCCCATTCGGATTTTATCTCCGTACCTTTTCTACCATGGACCAGATGACTCACCACTACACTGTGGATAGATTTTTGTATATATATTTATATTTTGTTATATATATCCTTATGAACTATGGAAATAGAAGACAAAAGCATGGTTATAGATCTTCCAACCATTTACCAACAAAAAAAATATTCACACGCTATGGCGGGAAACATATATCCACGATTTCCTAGAACCATGGCCATAGCCTTCGATGGAATACACCTATAGCCACAATTTAAGAAAATTGTGGATATAGGTGTAGTTTATAGCAATAGTTCAGACAAAACTATGCATATAACCTTCATATAAATACATATATGCATAGTTATTCAAAACTGTGTCTATAGGTCAATATTTACAGCCTAGTTTTCCAGTACGGGTAATTATGATCACGGAGTTTCGTTTTTCATGAAGCATGGGTAATTATCCAATCCTCTTACATCAGAACATTACCAAGTCCATTCAATGAACTGTTATTGTAAATAAAAAACTCACCATTCCTATATAGAATGGATACCCTAGATCATTAACCAATATTATTTTCAATTCTAAAAAACATTCATCACATTCCTTTATCAAGATGTATCTAACAACTTTTCAAGGTAAATTATTTAGTGGAATGGATAATCGAATAATTTTTTAAATAAACTTTTAATAACCACCCACTGATCTAAGAAATCTGGGAATCTTAGTCATATTTTTAGTTATTTCTCGCTCTTCCATCACCTTAATTTTAGAAGGGTCGATAGATTTGTCATTTCTAGAAAAAATATTTCCAAGGAATGAAATATGTTATAATGAAACATAAAATTTTATAAAAATTCCATAAAACATATTATATTTTAAATTATATATAACAATACTTAGATGTTTCTCATTCTCTTCATAAATTTCAAAATAAATTATAAATTCATTAATAATAACAACCATAAATTTCCCTAAATTCTCATGGAAAACTCTATTCATAAGATCCATAATACAATGGGTGAATTATTCATCTCGAAAGGAATAACCAAAAAATCATAATACACATACCTAGTGAAAAATTCCATCTTCAAAATGCCTTACCCCTTCACATTTAGTTAATAATATCTAGATATGAGAAACATATTCAAAAAATATTGTGACTCCTACACCTGATTAAACAAGACATCAATATGAGGCATTGGATACGTATTGTTAATAATGATATTATTGATTTCTCTATAATTAAGGTTAAGTATAATTTAAATATACTTACTTTTAACAAAAAAAATATGATCACCTCAAGGCGAAGTTATTAGATGAATAAAACCCTTATCAAGTAACTCTTGAAAATACTTTTTCAATTCCAATAACTCTAATGGATCCATTCAATAAGGGGGTTTTCAATTAGATTTGCTTCTAGAAATAATTAAATAGTTAATTCAACCTCGTGAATGGGAATAAAACTTGGAAATTAATTAGGAAATAAATTCATATATCCATTTACTAGCATCACATCAATAATCTGGAAAACTTACCACTTTTCAATAATATGAGAAAGATAACGTTCACTCCCATATTTAATAAATTTATCATATTATAGATATGACATCATAGGTATGGAATCATTCATATATATGAATTCAATTGGTAACATCTCGACCCTGGTGCCATACATAGGTTCCCCGAGCCGATCGGTCACATGCCCTCCAGTGCTCCTCCCTGTATTCCAGAGGCTATCGAATAACAGCGAGGGTCTATTATCGATCATGGGGATACTATAACCACTTTATTAAAGTAAAAACATAGTGTAAGTAAAGATAGAAAAATATTAAAATGATATCACATAACCAGGATACTACCAGAATCACAAGGTGACCAAAAACTGGAAGTACAATATCAAAACTGAATAGTAAAATTTTCCATGCTAATATACCTCCCAAGTGTAAAAATGAAACTCAAAATTAAAGACCTTGAAAACTCCCAAGAGGGCCTTGAATTATAGATACCCAAACTTTATGTACATGGAAATTACATTACTTTTTCGGAAAACTTAATACATGACACAAACAGATGTCCAATGATTGTATTAGTTAGTGTCTTTGGAAACTCGGAACATAATCTTCTAATCATGGTGAAAGATCTTTAACATCTCCCACAAAGAACATCCCCTTTGGTTTTCTTACCTAAAACATTTTTTTATATCTTGGGGAAAAGAAAACATAAAAAGGGTGAACTCAAATGATCATTAAGGGTAAACATGGAGAACATAAATACAATCCATAAACATTTGAACGTAAAAACATGAACATAAAACATCAAAATCTTGAGCAATAACAAAAATCTTGGTAGTACGTAAGACATAGATCATAACGTAACATTAATCATGAAAAAATAAAACATGTAAATGTGGAAAACCATTAAGAACATGATATGATTTCCATAGTAGCCAAAGCATTGCTGCCAAGACCATCATAGTGGACAAAGACCATTACTGAACCGGGTTTACTTTTCGTTCCAGCCCTGTATTACTGAACCAGATTTTACTTGTTGTTGCAGCCATGTCTATATCATGAGATATAAATCATTACCAAATTCATTGGAGGGAGATATAGGTCCCACCCATCTCATAAAGAAATCATTCTTACTTGTGCCACAAAATAAACATAAATCATTCATCATAAACCAATGAATAAAAATGGGTTTCATAAACATCATACCATCATAACATAATCCATATTAAAAAATGGATATCATTTCTTCATAAGAAGAATAAAACCATGTAAATAATAAAGACATTATACTTGAAACATAATCCTACTAAATAATTTAATCTTAGATGGAAAATAGTTTTGACAAAACTCTTGAAATGAATTCTTGAGGAAAATATCCTTTCTCCTTCAAAATCATTTTCTTTTCACAAAATGCCATTAAATTTTTAAAAAAAATATTTTGTAGAAAATAATCATGAAATATTATAGAGTTATATTTATGAAAATTATGTGTTATAAAATCGTAAAAATCTGTTCATTCCGTATAAGTTAAAAAAACATTCTCCTCGTACTTTTGTTGGAAAAGTCAAAAAGTTCCTTATATGGTAAACAAAAGAAAGATTCCTTCCATAACACAATGTAAAAGTCAAAGAGGGGTAAACATGACTTTAAACATACATTGATTAATATTTAACTCTTTATGAAAAACATTTTTATGGACATGGATGAAAAATATAACCCCATTAAATACTTATGTATAAGTAATCTCGGATAAAAATAAGATTGTAGAATTATCCCTTACCTTATGCTTAATTTCCTACATATGTGTCTGAGACTACTTTATAGTGGGTTTAAACATATTATTAACTTGTAACATAACCATAATAATATTTATGAAATCATATATGATTCACTTATGACTTTATTTTACCTGTTCTTTTGTAAATTCAATGTTAAGGCAACGTTTTGGGTAAAATCGTTTCATTTATCGTACGTGTTTTGACTTGTTGTTCTTCATATTATTACTTATATCCTGATTTAATTTATTCAATAATGTAAAAAATAATTTATATATAATATATATTCACCATATAAATATATATGATAGATCGATAAATGGAATGAAAAACACCATTCATGGAGACGGTAGGTCGTACGTACACGTGAACAATGTTTTTGTTTCCTTATTGAATTGAATGGAATTAAGTAAATTAAATATATATGTACATAAATCCAGTATCATTATTATGTAAAATATTTAATGATTATTTATTATATATACTTTATAACCATACTTGAATGGTTAATCATGGAAAATGAATCTAATCGCGTTCGTGGAGACGGTAGTCCGTACGTACGCACGAGCAACAATATCATTCTTTTGATATTAAGATCGTATATAATTGGATGGTATATCATATATAAAGAATCATCATAATGTTATATTTATTATTTATATCATTTAAACTCATTATTATACCCATCCAAATGACGAAATGTTTGAATAACAAACTACACCATGATGTGGAGACGGTAAGCTGTACGTACGCACATGTGGTGAATTTTTTATTCATAGGATGGATAAAATAACTAATATGGTTTGTAAAATTTTTATAATAACATCACATTATATAGAATATACTTGATTTATTATTTTATAATTGAAAAAATAAATAAGATGGAAGTGGATGAAGAAAGGAACTTGAAATAGGTGGGGAGATATTTACCTCTTCTTCGGGTTCTTCCTTTTGATTTGATCAAAAGGGCTCCTTAGGTTGGATTTTTGAATAGATTATGCCTCTAGGATGAAGGGAGGATATCTTAGAGGGTATTTGGGCAGGGTTTGACCGAGGAAAATGGCTTTTGAGGTGTGATGTAGAGATAAGGGGGATTTCCCTTTTATAAGAGGTGTGAGGGGCACCTTTGGAAAAACATAAACTATTATTTTATAATAAATTCATCTTTGGATTATAATGGATCTAAAGTGTCTTATGTAGAGGCTAGGGTGGGGATGGGTAGAAATACTCTCAAACAATAGGTTTTAGACAAGTTTAGGTAACCATATTAACCTTATCATTTAGATTAAACTCTAGGTTAAACAATTTAACTTTTACCATGTCTTCTTGTATTATTACACTATATGGTTAATAAACTTACTAAAAACTACCAATCGAACACTAATTGGTTCATTAATGTCATATATATTATTATATAAGTCTTTTGGAAGAACCTTAGATTTTTAGGACCATTATATCAATTAATAATATAATATTTGTTTTAAAAAAACTATTTTATGTCAATTTTGACACTATTTGGTTTTTTTTTTCTAAATTTATAACAACATTATTACTTCGAAAAAATTTCATCCAAACAACCCTAATATGTTATATTAACCTATAAAATTAGTTTAATTCATAAAAAGTCTGAAATTACATTTATTTGTGTATTTATAATATCAATTATGTTAATATTTCATTAATAAGGTAATTACTGCATCATCATTGTGTCATAAATAAATTAAATTATTTAATGTCTAAAAATATAAATAAAATACCATTATGTAGGAAATGATTTATATTTATAATTAATTTTTATAGTCGTATTTATCTTATGTATAACCCTATATTAAAAACATTTTAGTTATTAAACTTTGATTTTAACTATTTTAACTCTTCTTTAAATAAAATAATAATAAATGTCCTAATCTAATCCAAGTGGCCCTAAAGGGTAATATTTTTTTTCCTATGTTTGTTTTTGGTCGAATTAGACTTATCCAATAGAATTAGTACATGTGTTAGGGTAATAATAATATCATTTTTACCCTTAATTGCCCTATTTACTTTTAACCGTGGTAAATAAAAGTTAAAAGTAACTATTCACCAAAAATTATTTTTATCTTATTGTACCACATTTTACTCCTCGATATTAACCGTGTCACTTAGATTTTTGAAATACAACTCACATAAGCAGTAAAATTAAGTTTTATGTAAATTTGCAAATTCTCCTAGGAGGCGGGTAAAAGACGGTAAAAAGTTCAATAAAAATTTTATATATCTAAAATTATTATAAAATGACTCCAATGAATTACATTGAACTTATATTGGTATTATGTAAATATTTTTACCTAAAATAAATTTAAATAAAATAAATGATTATTTAAATAAAAAGGTAGTTTTAACCAATAACTAAGTGTTTTCACTATTCATCAAAAATTGAAAGTTTTCATAAAAATACCCAAAATTCACCCTAATCTAATTTCGATATTCTGAATCCAGAAATGAAGTCCATTTTGAAAGATAAAATTTATAAATCTTCAAAAAGTGGGTATTACTATTCATAACAACATGTTTATATAATATTTCAATAACATATCGTTGTTTAGTGAAACTCGATATGGCGTACAATGCAAGCTATCAAGGGAGGTTGCTCTTGTATGTAACTCAAGCCAGGAATAGTGTTGCATATACTAAAAGCTAATATAGTGTGGCGTATAGTGCAATATAATCTTGGTTTAGTCATAGAATAGAATACATCAAAGAAATTAAAACGAATAAATCTCATAAAATCTCGGGGTGTTACATTCTACCCCCCTTAAAATGAATTTCGCCCTTGAAATTCATTGAGGTTATAAATAGATTTCTACTTGAAAGTTTCTTTCATTGAAACCCATATCATAAAAAGGAATACTAAATCATCATTTTAAATAGGAAAGTTAGAAACATAACGGATACCCAAAGTAACTCTTCAATGGGTTTCCACATAGGATAATATAGTTGAAAATATGGATATGGAAGAGAAATCTAACCATCATGTTTGGATGAAGAGTGGTAGAGAACATGGCTATGAAAAAGACAGCAATCACAAAGCCATAAATTTGTGATGATCTAAGGTACCATATGATTCATCAGATATTAGGGCAATAGGACAACATTTTTGGTTTTCAAGATCATTTCCCTAATGTTGAATAATTTTTCAATTAAAAGAAAAACTTACTTGATTTTGGTGCAATCTCACTGTTTTTTGTGCCTTGACCAATTTCCAATTCATATCTTAAATAAATGAAGTTGAATTTGTATTTCTTGAAGTGTTAAAAGATCATGCGATAGAATGATAGGTCATTCCATCTATCTCAAACATAAGGTTAGAAAAAGTTATATACAAAAGTCCATCTATGGTGAGATTAATCGTATATGGTTCCTAAAATGGACATATACTTCATCTATCATACCTCTTAATAAAATAAAACTAGTTTCTACTAACCAGGGACTTCTTGTAGGCCAATGGTAGGAGATAAAGGCCTGTCGCACTTCGGTTGTGGGTTCAATTCTTGCAACCTTGTCCGGTATGACGGGTTGTCACCCATCCTGCAGGTTGTCTTTTTTCGAAAACTACACAACTATAACATTCCAGAAATAATATTGAAAAAATGTTTCTAGACTTAAACAATATTACCTTATGTCCAACATAATCCATTTCTAATCTATAGGCTTATCCAAAATACTTCTATCCAAGCTTATAGTATAAAGAAAACGATTACTAGAAATTTCATCGACCAAGAATGTGAATACCATCATTTATCCCCTATATATCATAAGATATATCTTGTTAGTCACATTCCAAACATGTGAATACCTTAATAATGTATTATCTTGAAAAATTAATACCCATTGAACATTAGTGAAAACATGAATGCTGTCAGAAGTTAACTGTTTCCACATACCAAAATCCCAAAATTTCTATATACTCAAACAATGATATAACATTGTCCTTGTATCATTCATGAGCTCATTAATAATATCAAACATTTCATTTTCTCCTTATCCCTTCATTATTCACATATCATCTACTTTCCAAAAATATTCCAATCACTTTTCATGGTTACCGGTACCATACAATTATGGAAAACCACAATGGACCAATACATAGATATTACAATATACCATAAAAGTATCTCAACAACATTATTCTTCAATTCCAATACATAATCCATTCAATCCATCCTCTTCAATGATGGGCATGGAATAGGTCCTTCCTCAATTTAGAAGTAACCTCTTAGGTCAGGGCATTGAGTTAGGAAATTCCCATGTTCTCCATAGATAAGACATTGAACTCCATAACAGTCTGTCACTCTATGACCCTTTTCCCCACATAGATAACATCATCCCCCCCATTTGAGGTATTCATCAAGGTTCATCTTCCCTTATTTAGAAATCTCAATCTTCCCTTCTCTATGATCCTCACCATGCGAACAAGCATAAAAGTCCATCTTCCTGTTATTTGATGAATTATAAATACCACTAATGTTCACCTAGTTAATCATATATCGTGATGTTTGATTCAGCATAATCATAATATCTTTCTCTCTAGGCATTACACAATTTTGCTTCTCATAATCACCAATTTTTCCATTGGATTCAATGTTAACCTAATTCCTTCTCGTTCCCTACATTAACTAAAACCGGAAACCATTGTGTAAGAAACAGTTAAAATAATGAGGAACCACATAATTATAAAAAGTCACTTATAGGATGTATAACTTATGAAACCTCCTTTAACCTATGACATCTTAGGTTTACCCTAGGTTATTCAGGATCATCAACAAAATTCTAGGACTGTAACCTACAGTTATACTAAACCATAGGGACATTCCTAGAAATACCTTATAAATATCTCTAGGGATCTCACTAAAGTTTTTGCATCCTAGTCTCCAAAGGTTAACTAATCCTTCGCTCTAATACCAACTATAGAGACCCAAATAGTATGTACATAGACATTACATTACATTTGCAGAAAACTTAATACATGACACAAACAGACGCCCAATGACCATATTATTTTAGTGTCTTTGGAAACTCGGAACATAATCTTCTAATCATGGTGAAAGATCTTCAACATCTCCCACAAATATATTCCCCTTTGGTTTTATTACCTAAAACCTTTATTTATATCCTGGGGAAAAGAAAACATAAAAAGGGTGAGCTCAAATGCTCAGAAAGGGTAAACATAGAGAAATTAAAAACAATCCATAAACATTTGAACGTAAAAACAATAACATAAAACATCAAAATCTTAAGCAATAACATAAATCTTGGCAGTACGTAAGGCATAGATCATAAAGTAACATTAATCATGATAAAATAAAACATGTAACTATGGAAAACCATTAAGCACATGATATGATTTTCATAGTATCCAAGGCATTGTTGTGAAGACCATCATAGTGGACAAAGTCTATTACTGAACCGGGTTTACATGTCATTCCAGTCCTATATTACTGAACTAGATTTTACTTGTCATTCCATCCATTTCTATCTCATGATATATAAATCTTTACCCAATGCATTGGAGGGAGATATAGGTCCCACCCATCTCATAATTAAATCATTCTTACTTGTTCCACAAAATAAACATAAATCATTCATGATAACCCAAAGAATAAAATGGGTTTCATAAACATCATCCCATCATAACATAATCCATATAAAACAAATGGATATCATTTAGTCATAATAATAATCAAACCATGTAAAAAATAGAGACATTTTACTTGAAATATAATCATACTAAATAATTTCATCTTAGATAGAAAATAGTTTTGACAAAACACTTGAAATGAATTCTTGAGGAAAATATCATTTCTTCTTCAAAATCATTTTCCTTTCACAAAATGCCATGAAATTTTAAAAGAAAATGATTTTTTTGAAAATAATAATAAAATCATGTAGATAAATCTTCATGAAAATTATGTGTTATGAAATCTCAAAAATCCGTTCATGCCATATAAGTTAAAAAAACATTCTCTTTGTACTTTTTCCAGAAAAGTCAAAAAAGTTCCTCGTATGGAAAACAAAAGAAAGATTCCTTCCATAACACAATTTAAAAGTCAAAGAGGGGTAAACATGACTTTAAAAATAGATGGATAAATATTAAACACAATATGAAAAACATTTTTATGGGCATGGATGGAAAATATAACCCCAGTAAATACTTAGGTAGAAGCAATCTCGGATAAAAATGAGATTGTAATATTATCCCTTACCTTATGTCCAATTTCTTCCATATGTGTCTGAGACTCCTGTATAGTTGGTTTAAACAAATTATTAACTTGTAACATAACCATAATAATATTTATGATATCATATATGATTCACTTATGACTTTATATTTCCCGTTCTTTTGTAAATTCAATGTTGAAGCAGCATTTTAGGTAAAATCGTTTTATTTATCGTACGTGTTTCGACTTGTTTTTCTTGATATTATTACTTATATCCTGATTTACGTAATTCCTGAATGCAAAACATGATTTATATATAATATATATTAAGAATATAAATATATATGATTGATCGATAAATGGAATGAAATACACCATTCATGGAGACAGTAGGCCATACATACGTATGAACGCTGTTTTTTTCCTTACTGAATTGAATGGAATTAAGTAAATGAAACATATACGTACATAAATATAGTATCATTATTATGTAATATCTTTCATTATTATTTATTATATATACTTTATAACCATACTTGACTAGTTAATCATGGAAAATGAATCTCATCACGTTCCTGGAGAGGGTAGTCCGTACGTACGCACGAGCGACAATATCATTCTTTTGATATTAAAATATTATATAATTTGATTGTATATCATATATAAAGAATCATCATAATTTTATATTTATTATTTATATCATTTATACTCATTATTATACCCATCCAAATGATGAAATGTTTGAATAACAAACTACACCACGACGTGGAGACGGTAAGCCGTACGTACGCACATGTGGTGAATTCTTTATTCATAGGATGGATAAAATAAATAATAAGGTTGTAAAATTTTTATAATAACATAAAATTATATAGAAGATACTGGATTTATTATTTTATAATGGAAACAAAAAATAAGAAGGAAGTGGAAGAAGAAAGGAACTTGAAATAGGTGGTGAGATATTTACCTCCTCTTCGGGTTCTTTCTTTTGATTTGATCAAAAGGGCTCCTTAGGTTGGCATTCTGAATTAAGGAAGGCCTATATGATTAAGGGAGGAAAGTTGAGAGGGTATTTGGTCAGGGTTTGGATTAGCCAAATGGCTTTGGAGGTGTGAATTAGAGAGAAGTGGGAGTTCCCTTTTATAAGAGGGGTGAGGGGCACCTTAGGAAAAACTTAAAATATTATTTTATAATAAATTCACATTCAGTTTATAACGGCTCCAAAGTGTCTTATGTCGAGGATAGGGTCGGTATGGTCTGAAATCATCTCAACCAATATGTTTTAGAAAAGTTTATATTACCATTTTAACCTTATCATTTAGATTTAACTCTAAGTTAAATAATTTAACTTTTACCGTTTCTTCTTGTATTCTTACACTATATGGTTAACAAACATACTATAAACTACCAATAGAACCATAATTGGTTCATTAATGTCATATATAATATTATATAAGTATTTTGGCCGAAAATTGTATTTTTAGGACCATTATATCAATTAATAATATAATATTTGTTTTTAAAAAAACTCTTTTATGTCAATTTTGACACTATTAGGAATTTTGTTTTTTCTAAATTTATAGCAGCATTATTACATCAAAAAAAATCATCTAACCAACCCTAATATGTTATATTAACCTATAAAATTAGTGTAATTCATAAAAAGTCTCAAATTACATTTATTTGGGTATTTATAATATCTATTATGTTAATATTTCATTAATAAGGTAATTACAACATCATAATTGTGTCATAAATAAATTAAATTATTTAATGTATAAAAATATAAATAAAATACCATTATATAAGGAAAAAAAAATTATTTCTAATTAATATTTATTTTCTAATTTATCTTATGTATAACCCTATATTAAAAATGTATTAGTTATTAAACATTTATTTTAACTATTTTAACTCTTCTTTAAATAAAATAATAATAAATGTCCTAATCTAATCCAAGTGGACCTAAAGGGTATTATTGTATTCCTAAGGTTGTTTTTGGTCAAATTACACTTATCCAATAGAATTAGGACATGTTTTAGGGTAATAATAATATCATTTTTACCCTTAATTACCCTATTTACTTTTAACTGTGGTAAATAAAAGTTAGAAGTTACTATTCACAAAAAATTATTTTTATCTTATTGAACCACATTTTACATCTTTTTATTAACCGTGTCTCTCAGATTTTTGAAATTCAACTCACAAAAGCAGTAAAATTATGTTTTATGTAAAATTTTAAATTCTCCTAGGAGGCGGGTAAAAGACAGTAAAAAGTTCAAAAAAAAATTTATATATCTAAAATTATTATAAAATGACTCAAATGAATTAAATTGAACTTATATAGGTATTATATATCTATTTTTATGTAAAATAAATTTAAATAAAATAAATGATTATTTAAATAAAAATTCGGTTTTAACCAATAACTCAGTGTTTTCACTATTCATCAAAAATTGAAAGTTATTAGAAAAATACCAAAAATTCACGATAAGCTAATTTCGATATTCCAAATCTAATAATGAAGTCCATTTTGAAAGAAAAAATTTATAACACTTCAAAAAGTGGGTATTACTATTCATAATGGCTAGTTTATATAATATTTCAATAACATATCGTTGTTTAGTGACACTCGGTATTGCGTACAACGCAAGCTATCGAGGAAGGTTGCTCTTGCGTGTAACGCAAGACAAGAATAGTGTTTCGTATACTACATGTTAATACTGTGTGGATTATAGCGTAAGAAAATCTTGGTGTAGTCGTACAATAGAAGACAAAAAAGAAATTAAAACTAATATATCTCATAAAATCTCGGGGTGTTACATGAAATGCATATAGTTTCCTTATCCATGCTCTTTCCCAACTCATCCATCTAATACAGGGCATTTTGCCTTATCCTATCCTACAACCATGAAATCAATTCAGGTATCGATCAGGCAGCCTGAGTAGGGTGAGAGTACAACTCAGTAGTCTACCACCAATGGAATCTAAAAAATATCTAGTTAATTATATGTGTTTGTAGTTATATTAATAATACATAATAGTAATAAATTAAACAATTTACACTTATTCAGTTACTCTTTATTTAACCATATGATTATGAGGTTCCTGAGGAAACCTGAACTCTCAATACATACTTCATCCCATACCGGATTATGAACTATCCCCTAGGGATATCATATAACTGAACGCACATGTTACCACTCATTATCACAATTCACATATGAATTCCATTGTTACCATTCATCATAACTTATCACGCTCTAGGATTTTGATGCATTAGACCATTTCTCACACACAATTATCATGTGTGAGTGCCATTACCATTCAAAATATCTTATCTCACTATGGGATTTTGATACAACAGACCATTTCCCACATGAAATTATCACATGTGAATGTCATTGTTATCATTCAATATATCTTATCACACTATGGGATTTTGATGTATTATATCATTTCTCACACAAAATTATAACATTAATTAATTCACCAATTTATTAATCACATTTATCAATTGAACATACAATTAATTCCATTAATTAATTTAATAATTAATTAATCACATCAAGTACATTAATTAATTCAAAAATTAATTAATCATTTCCAAATATCAGCATCTAATAATTAATTCAACTATTAGTTATTTTAATTCACTATTCCAATATCCATAATTAATTCATGATAATTTTTGTTATAGGAAAACAATAATAGAGCGAGGTGCTTCTCTAAAGACCAACCAAAGTCAAGAACACAAGCTCGCCACATATCCTCAAGAACCTATATAATACACTCTGACTGCCCATTTATTTATGGGTGGAATGTTGTACTCGAAAAGGCTTCTGTACCAAGAGCCTTCTTCAAACCCTTCTATAAACATGAAGTAAAACACGATTTGTGGTGTGAAACAATAGTCTATGGAACCTAGTGCAGATAGAATATCTACAAAACATATAGTTCTCCCAACTACTCCACTGTGGAAGTCTATCATATAATCAAGAGATGTTCTACCTTTGTCAAATGGTCTACAACCACCTAAATAGAGTCATTCTTCTGAGGTTTCCTTAGGAGACCCACCACAAAATATATGGAAACGTCATCCCACTTCCATTCTAGAATATTTAATGGCTATAGTAAACCCCCAAGTTGTTGATGCTCAGCCTTCCCCTACTAATAAGTGCATTAGTGTGTCACTAGCCCTTATATCGCCATTTTAATGTCTAGCCACTAAAACTGTCATCATAGGTCATGGTACATTTTTTTCATACCTATATTTACCTTCCACTTTTAGGAATAAAACAGAAGCATCTGATAGTCTCGCATACTCTTAGGCACAACAAATAAATTTTTGAAATAGATAATCTCATCCTCATGTAAGCTCCAATCAAAAGGTGACTCCCAACCTTTAAGGATTTCCCTCAAGGTCATGTGATCTATATCCTCATATAGTCTATTTATGATCTATCTCAAAAGTACTGACTCTACTGAAACTGATACAAGATTAATCTGCTCCTGAATCTTCTAAACCATGACATGCATCTCATCTAGAAAATTCATCATTTCCCACTTAGCACTTGACTCCCAAACTGTCTGAGTTTTAGTATTCCTCTTCAAATAATCATCCACACTGTTTCCCTTTCCAAATATATATTCTATCTCAGAATAAAATGAATTCATATACTAAACCCAGCTCTACTACTGGATATTTAAATCACACTATAAAAATATATACTTTATGCTCTTGTAATCTATATACACAATACACTTCTCACCCAATAAGTAATTCCGCCAACACCTTAAACTATAAACCACCATAATAAACCCATGGTCATGCATAGGGTATTTCTATTCATGAGCCCTCAACTTTCAAGACCCATGTGACACAACTCGATCTTCTTGCATCAACACTACTCCTAGTATGATCCTAGAAGCGTCACAAAACACTGTATAGTCCTCACCTAGCTTAGGTAGAATCAAGATCAGTGATGATGTGAAGTGATTCTTCAACTCTTGGTGAAGGACCCTGGAACACCCTATGAGGGGAGGGGTGAATTAGGGTGTCAAAATTTTCTCTTAATGTGACGAAGCTTGTTCCCACATTGGTAGGAACCTGTTAAAACTATTTGATGGGAACATGCAGAAAACAAATAATCACATACAGAGACAACACAACAATTTTACATGGTTCACCACTAAGGGATATTCCAAGGATCACACATTGAAAGTGTGTTAGTCATATATAAATCCACTAATATTCTCTAGTTGAGGAATATATAAGTTCAGACACAATCACTCTATGCTAAGCACACTACATTTACAAAATTTTAGGGGTAACACAATACATCCCTCAGAACACTTTTGTCGACTCCCCCTAGCTCACCGCCTGGGGTGAATTCTTAATTAGTTTATTTACTTAGAGGTAACTTCAATATATTTTCATTAAAGTGTTTTTTCCCTATCTAACATGACACTCTTCTTGCATCGAAGTCCTAAATTTATGTGCTTGAAAATACTGATTAAAAAATATGGATATTCAAAACTTTATATAAGATAAACACATCACATGTGCATAAAACCTCTTCCTGCACACAAGTTTTAGGATTTTTGTGCTAAATTTCTTTCACACAACCCTTATCTTTTTCAAAACCACACCATGAGATTCACTGGGTCTTTATTGACTCAAGTAAAATTTTTTGGGTAATATTTATTGTGTTTAAGTCTTCTACGCGTAACTATTTCGTGCGGTAGAGACACCAAGATCTTTGTTGGAAAAAATATGAGCCTTGAATGGGGGAACCACATATTTATAGACCTTGATGACCCTATTCAAAATTTCCTTTATTGTCAAACCTTGTACACATAATCTTGAATTTGACATCGCATTAAATTCATAGGATCCTTCCATGTAGCCCATTCCTTTTCCAAATTTTTAAGTGATAAACCTGAAACTCCTCTTGCGTGAAACTCAATTTTTATGTTTCATTGGGTGAATAATATTTTTATACAAAAAACTAATCTTGTTCATGTTTTTTCCTTTTTTATTTCAATGATACATTCCTGAAACATACCATGCATGCAACTTTCATATACAACTTCAATATTTCATTTAACTTCCTTTTCCAAAAACACCTTTCTCCATTCTCTAATTTTTAGACCCAAAAACTTAGAAAACAATTGGATTCAACACCACCTTCAACACTATTTCTAGCATGTACTATAAGATCACTTGTCTGGTAAACTACTTGATCAAACAAATATGGATTAACAACAAACACAAACTAAACTCCATTTCCATCAACAAATAGCCTTAGTTCCAACACCTAGAAGGCATTATCATATGCTTCCAACCATTCAAACTTTACCCTCTTTTTGGTCAGGCCGAAAATTGGTGATTCCAAATGGGAAAAGTTCTGAATGAATCACCAATTAATATCTAGATAACACATAAATATATGGATATCGAATACGTTCATGGGATTCTCCTAAGAAAAAACTGCTTGAACCTTCTCTGGGTCCACTGACACACCTTCCCTTGAGATGATGTGACCCAATAAGTGTACTAGGTTAATCCAAAACTGACATTAAATAGTTTGTAATATAGCCAATGATTTCTCAATTTACTCAAAATGATGTCAAGTTTTTGGTCATAAACATAATGAGTCTTGGAGTGCACTACGATGTCATCCCCAAAAACCACCAAAAAATCATCCATGTATAGATGGAAGATTTTTTTCATCAATTCCATAAACACTTCTGGTGTGTTATTCAACCCAAACGACATTGCAATGAACTCATATAATCCATAACTTCTTCTGAAAGAAATCCTTAATATATTAGAAGTCCTAACTTTCAACTGATTATACCCTAATCTCATCTATATTGGAAAAAAGCATGCTCCCCTCAATGGGTCAGAAAGATCATCGAAAAATGGATTAGGAAACCAGTTCTTCATAGTCATCTAGTCCAACTTCTAGTAATGGACATATAAGCCCAAAATCACGTATGCCTTCTTGGAAAACAAAACTAGTGAACCCCAAGGTGAGTTACTTGGTCAGATAAACCCTTTATCCTTCAACTCCTCCAACTAAGTCTTGAACTCTTGAATCATTATTAGTGTTATTCTGTATAGTGGAATAGAAACTAGATCATACCCATCATGAGCTCAGTCATAAATTCCACATCTCTATTAAGGGGAATCCCTAATAAGTCATTTGAAAAAACATCCTAAAATTGGTCCACTACAGGTGGAAGGACATCCTTCTTTTCACCTCTATCATCCAGTGTTAAACTAAAAACTTGGGTGGTAATATCCCGTAGTTGCTATTGAATAGGCCATGCACGACCTGCCTTAATATCCCACCCTCCACAGTGAATGTAACTATAACCCTTATGAGATGTAAAGGTCACTATCCTATGGTAACTATCTATGTGGTATCATTATTCTACTAACCATCCCATACCCAAAATTAGGTCAAATACTAATAAGTAATGTATGTAAAGATACAACATAAAACAATACTCCTCAGCCTCGAGAGAACATCCCTTTGACTGGAAAATGTATCTATACCATACTCCCAATGGTCTGTCTATCATAAAAACCACACTAAAAACTCCACTAATAGGGTTAAACCATTAAAAAGTTGTGAAAAAAATAAAGGAATGAGAGGAACCAGTATCAAATAAGTCACTAGCTAGCATAAAATCTACAAGAATAGTACCTATTACTATAGACAGTCTATCATCGTTGTCCATAAGTGTAGGGTGAATGGAATGCAACTATCATTCCCCTCTTCCTTGTGATGTAACCTAAGTCCCATGTGTTGCACCACTATACTGATACGAGTACTCTTTCCCAAAATCACCCCATATGCTACCTCTACTAACTCGTCTAGTATAACCCCAGCTACCAGAATGATATGGTGCAGAATATCCTCTTCCAGAACACGGGTTTTGTCTAGATACTTCATCGCTTCCTATCTTTCATAGGTTCCTAAAAAATCTCTATAGATATACCATATTTCCTTAGCCTCATCACTATATTGGTGTTCAGGGGAACTATCTTCAGAAGTTTCCTGACCTACCACCCTAGTGAAATATCACTCGAGTACGATCTTGACAAACTAACCCCTCTGTCTGGGTACTCCACTTCCCACTACCTTGGTTAACATTATCACAGAAACACTTCCTTATCTGGTAATTTTCGCCTCATAACCATCAACTATCCTATAATGGAATCTTATATCAAGTTCCCCTTAGCTATGAGATCATAATATACCACCTCAGAAAACTTCTTTGACTGAAAGAGGCTAACATGGGAATTAATTTCATATTTAAGAATCTCTTGGAAATACATCATTGTAGCTGTTTCATCTCTTTCCAACACTGGAGAAAAGTGTTGCAAGTCTATAAAGAATCATGTATAGTACATCATAGATACCCCCCCCCCCCCGACTCAATATCATGAACTCATCCACTCTCTCCTACACGAGATTCTCTAGATTGAAGTTATATAAAAACTATTCCAAGATGTCCTTACCAAATAAACCATCAGCTTATCCAATCTGAGCCTAAACATCTCATCATTGATTCACTAATTCTCATAGATTATAAGTAGTAAAATTGACCCTCTTCTAAGTAGTAGTCTCTAAATAGTAAAATATAGTCTATATGGACTCAATCTAGAACTTATCTAACTCGGGTCAACCCTCTCCAGCAAAAGTTGGAGGGTGCTGCAACTGGAACAGAGGTGTCAAGTTAGAAATGCTCCACACAACCTGTTCTAGGTACCTTTCCATAAATTGCATGAACTGAAAAACTTTCTCATAGAAATTCTCTCCTATTTCCTCACCCGACACTATTGGTTCCTTATGTTCCACTACTAGAGGATTATTTCCAATCATGTCCTCCTATCATACTCAAAATAAACATTATCCTGGAGGTATATATTAAAAATACCTAGCACACACTTTAGGACACATAACATAGGTTAACACATTTATGAGAAACACAATATTCCACGACAATTTATTTCCCCAAACTCCGCCACATGGTCAAAACTGAGGCGCTATTACTACACTTTAATCATTCTACCCCTAGGTCATGGTTAACAAAAGTAAATACATTCTAATTTTCAAGTTTCTCATTTAGACACCTATTTATTCTCATCTTGCATCATTTTACAATCTTTCTAAATTTCATTTTATACACCATTTTTATTAAAATTTCAAAATAAAGGAAAAATAGATCAATTTTAACAACTTACCCATAACCTATTTTCATATATGTTCCTAAACTGATACATGTCACAATAATCCTTAGTGCCTAGAACGATTCATGAAAACTCAACTATCATGCCATATCTGAACATAGGTCCAAACTCAACAAATATTGGAAACAATAATCACATAACACAACAAGTGAATCACCCAAGGTGAAATAACATTCAATTGTAACAATAAGTAGCCAAAAAAATCCCACCCTGGGTACTTGGGTTATCCCTCATTCATGGGTTAGATACTCACTTGCATGAGCTCAAAACCAAGGCTTGAATCTTTTTAGTCTCCTGAATACCTTTCCTAAATATTAATACAAAAGAAAAGAAACTAAAACCCCTCTAATTCCACTTTGTAACCTCCCAAACCGGGTGTCACACACCGGTGTACCGAGAAGATTGGTCACATGACCTCAGGTGCACCTCACATATACCAGAGGTAGCTGACTAGAATCCATGGTCTATTATTGATTAGGGGGAGACTATAACCTCTTTATTAGAGTAAAAAATAGTATAAATAAATATATAAAAATAACTAAATGATATCACATAATTAGGATAATACCAGTATCACAAGGTGACTAAAAACTAAAATTATAATATCAAAACTAAATTGTAAAACATGTCATGCTAATGTAGATGAAAATTTTCATAATATAACTCAAAAGTAAAGACATCAAAAAATATCAATAGGATCCCTAACCAAGTATGTTTCCATCATCCATGCTCCATCCCAACTCAACCATTTAACATAGGTCGTTTTCCCTTATCAATTCCTACAACCGTGAAATCTACTCGAGTGCCAATCAAGTAGCCTGATAAGGGTGTGAGTAAAACTCATTTTTCCACCACCAATGGTGCCTAAAACAATATCTATTCAATTAAAAGTGTATAGAATTGTATAAAGAATCCATAAAAACAATAATGTAAACAATTTACACTTATTCAATTACTTTTTATTTAACCACAAAAAACTTAGGTTCCCAATGACACTCGAAATCTCAATACCTGCTTCGTCCTGTGTCAGAGTTTGAACTATCCCCAAGTGATATCATATAACTCAACACACATGTTACTATTTATTATCACAAATAACATATAAATTCAATTATTATCATTCATCATATCTTATCACTTTATGGTATTTTGATGCAGCAGACCATGTCCCACACACAATTATCACATTAATTAATTTTCTAATTAATTAATCACATTCAAAAATTTCAGATACCCATCATTACATTAATTAATTCAAAACATAATTAATCACATCAAGTACATTAATTAATTCAAAAATTAATTAACCATTTCACAATCTAAATATCCAATAATTAATTCAAAAATTAATTATTCTAATTCAAAATTACAATATCCATAATTAATTCAATAATTAATTATTCCAGCTTCACAATCTCAATATCCTATAATTAATATAATAATTAATTATTCATACTCACAATCTCAATATATCATAATAAATTCAAAAATTAATTATTCATACTAAAAATATCAATATCACATAATTAATTCATTAATTAATTATTTATACTCACAATCTCTATATCCCATAATTAAATCAACAATTAATTTTTCATACTCACAATCTCCATATCTCGTAGTTAATTAAAAAATTAGTTATTCATATTCAAAATATAAATCTATCATAATTAATTAATTAATTAATTATTCAATTCAACAATCCTAATTCCCTCAGAATTAATTCATTAATTAATTATTTGTAATTTATAATTACAATATCCCCCAATTTCACATTTTCCTCAATTAACAAATTCAAAAAATTAAATAATTCAATCAGGAACTCAATTTCTAAAAATCTAATAGAAATTATACAATTTCATACACATAATTGAAATCAAAACATTTTGGATTTGAATAATATACCACCTTATTAAATTTGACGATAAACTCTCACCAACTGAAATCCACAATTTGGGGTGAAATAACAATGTACAATGAGATCTGGATCTCAAACCTAAATTCAAGATCATATAAATCAAGATCCCTCAATTATAGATCTAAATAATTAATCTTAGATCTATATCCAACTAGAAATAGGGAATAAAAACCCTACAACGAATGGGAGAAGAACGAGAAAGGTAAAGGAAACCACATGGGATGAGATCCTCTTACTCAGAGGGGTGCATATCATCAATATGAAAATTAGATAACAAATAATTGAATTCGGAATGTCTTAGAATCTATCCTGGTGGTTTTAAAAACATTAAAATCCATTAGGGTTTGATTTAGGGCCAAATAGGGGTTAAAATGGTGGCACAATAAAATTAAAATATATTTTTTGAGATATTAAAATCCCATATACACGATTTATTTCTTGGGGTGTACAGTTTCTCTTAACAGTGTGCCTTAACCAGACAACTATTATAGGGGGTGAATGGTTTTCACTTTTAGGTCACATGGTTTGGAAAACCATGCACCAATAGTGTCAAACCTCTCTATCCAAGGTTGTACAGTCTATTGTGCTAAGGCACATGGTTAGGGAAAACCATGTGCCAACTGTGCACTACCCTCTTTCTTCCACTTTTCTCAAATTTTTTCCCAATCATGCCCCAAATAAAAACCCAAGTGAAACATTCTCAACACAAGAAAAAATAGTACCTTTAAAGGAACTTGATACATATGCAGAAAAATTTGGCATTTTACACAATCTCACTCTGAAAATAAAATTTTAATTCATTAGCTATATGATCTATTTTAGCATGATAAACTGAAATTCAATCCAAAACAAAAATAAAATAAAACTCAACTATGGTAATTGAAATAATATTTGTTGGAAAAAAAAATTCCTCATATAATCATTAGTAATATTCCTATAAATATTTATTATATTAAAACTTCAACAATGATTTTTTACTAAAATTTATTTCTCTATTTATTGAGGTAATATTTCTATTTTACTCGAAACTTTCCCAAAAATTAATGAATATGTAGAACCCAAATCAATTAGTAATTTATATAATATTAGTAAGCAAGTAATGTCCTTCTCGCCACTTTATTTGATTGTACTTAATTCCCTCATGTTGTCGTGAATGAATTTTCCACACCCTTTGGCTTATGTTCTTGTTGATTCCCATTATTAATGCTTTGGTTCAGACACACATCACCATAATGTACCATCTCAATTCATTTAAAAGATCTCACTAAATTATTATTATTATCAGTTTCAATATTACAATGATTCTTTTTTTCAATCATGAGACAAATATCCCAACATAATAAATCAATAAAACTTCTGAAATTTCATGTTACACTCCCTAGGATTCTTATTACCACACTTATCACAAGAGAAATTTTTTTACATTTACCTTCATATTTCTTTGATGGATTCTTTCCCATTACTTTTTACATGGACCACTTTTTATCTTTATAGTTATAAAAGTAAACAAACTCCATCTCAATATTCTCATCACTCTATAAAACATTATCATAGATATTAAATTCATTATAGGCAATAGATCTTCATAAACTTTCTTTTAATCCTGAGTAAAACCTATCAAATTTAATATCATGGTCTATAATAAAATTTAGTGCATGCCTGCACTATCAAATAAAGTAGGCTTCGTAGGTGGAAATAGAGTCCTCCTTTATTTTGTCCCAAAAAAATGTTTTCCATCCTAAGTTAAACAACCTTAATAAAATACATCTCAAGAATAATATTATTAAATACCATCCACTCCATGGAATCAATCTTTTCTTTTTCATTGGTATTCCTAAAAAATGAACACCACTGATCAGCTTCACCTTAAAATTGATAAATGGATATAATTACCTTTTTTTTAGAAAAACCTAAAACCTAAAATATATTTTCCATAGAAATTATCTATCCTTTAGCTGAAACTAAATTTGAGGTTCCAAAAAATTCTAGAGGGTTTTTTTTGGAATTATCCACTATAGAGATGTTCCTCTATAGAGAGTCTGGTCACTATTTTTCATGGGTAACACCATTAATAGCTTGATTCAACTAATTTAACAAAGATACAAACAACTCTATTAAAATTCCAACCATTTTAGGTTTCCAATTAAGGAGAATATTATCCTGATGATTCATTTCCACATCATATACCTTGATTAATCCATGAGAAACAATTTTGAATCATACACAAATTAGATAAAACAACATGGAACCCTCAAATTTTTCTCATGATAATATGATATATAGATTAAAATTCCTTAAATGTATTTTATTAATTACATCTTGACCTCTAAATTTATCTAAACCTTGATCTAATACCAACTATAACCACCCATACAGTTAACAACCCCTGGTTATGATTTTAAAACAAAGGATTGAATTTTTGTACATTCCCATAATCATTTACTTACAGTGTTTTATAGAATTAGTAAAAACTCAAAAATATCAAACCCTTATAAAAAAATGGACACTTATACTAAATAATCATTTTTCCTATAAAAATAGGGTTCTAAAATTTAATCCCATGTTTTATTCAAAATATGTTCTCTTATTTTAATAAAAAAACCTCATATTGGAAATAAATCCCTAGATATAGTTCATACATATCTATAAGTCATGTGAAAAAATTGAAAATTTAGGATGAGTAAAAAATTATTAGTAAGGGATATTAAATAATGAAAAATATTAGTCCGTTTGGAATATCATAAAATTCATAATAAATATTAAACTTTATATATAATAAAATTTAAACACAAATATTTATTTACTTATTCATGAAATCAGCATTATTTTTCTTTTTTGTAAAATATATCTTAAGAAATATTAAAGGATAAAACCATAGTCAAGAGGGTTTCATGTAAAACATGGGTACTCATGAACACGTTTTCTTGAAAAAAATACTTTTCACCCTAAAAGGGGGAATAAACTGTCCTTTAAATATAATATATTTATCTTAACATACAAAAAAAGACAATCATAAAAATAATTTTAAATCATAGAAAATTATTAAAGGTTCCTTAGGTAATAACCTACATAGAACTATTAAAATAATTCTTATAATCACTATTACAAATTGAATAACCGACTTGGTTAATTATAAAATAATTCCTCAGAGAACAAAATATTTACCCAATTCATTAGAGACATATATCGATCTCACCTGTTACCATGATAAATGTCCAAGGACCATAAAATAACTAAAAACATGTAATATTTCATTTCGATCATAATATCTCATAAATTATTTCATTTAACACATATACTGAAACACTTTTTGGTTTCACATAAAAAAAAGGATAAAAAGAATTTTTTATTTAAAAAATATTTATAAAAAATACCATAAGAAAGGGAAATTGGATATTATTTTAAAAAAAATAAAAACATATAGAGGATGCTGCTTAATGAATAAAATTCGTGATGGTGTGCAAATATTTCCACGTGGTAAATGTTAAAAAAAAAACTTTTTCACTATGTTAAAAAGATTCATAAGTGCCTCATATCGAAAACGTTTGAAATTGATATTTTTTAAAACACTGCAACAAAATTCAAATATAGTTTTAAAATTAATTTTAAAAAAACATTTGATTATAATAATATAATTCTTCAAACATTTTAAAAAACATGTATATGGAGTTAAAAGAGTTTTAAATATAATTTTATATAATTTTAAACATGGTTTTAATGAAAATCCATCACCTCAAGTATATCCTGACATGTGCATAATTTAACTCCTATTTAATGAACTTATATTATTTATTTACTTTCTTGAAAACATTTTTTAGGTTTATTACCTGATTATAATCCCTTTTATTTCATTGTATTTCCATGTTTTATACATCTTCTAAAACAGTATAGTTCCGGTTAGAAGTTTTATGGATTTTCGGTTCATAATCCCAAAAAACATCAGTTGGTTGAAAATAGTAAAATGATTCATTTTTACATCATATATATAATAATAATAATGAAATAATAAACATTTTTATACCATAAATACAATTTTATAACCCTCTATAAAAGTAGTAAATGAAAAAATAATTACATCACGTTGTGGAGGTGGTATTCCACATATACGCCTGAGCGACGTTATCAATTTTCAATGGATGGAAGTGTAAGAAAGTATGTAATATATTATCCTTGAATAATTATAATTATGTCAAAAATATCATATATGATCATTATATACATAATTTTAAAAATCAATATGAGGTGGTGATGTAAAATGAAACCCATCACTTTGTGTATATGGTAGTCCACACGTACATGCTTGTGATTTTTAAATGTATCATGGGATAGAAAAGGAGATGTAAAAGGGTTGTACCATCAAAAAAATAAATTTAATTATATTTGAGATAATTATTTTATTATATCATCATGATTAGAATAGTATTTAGGGAGGTATAAAATTAAATAAACATGAAATAACTTTGTTAAAAGTTTTACCGCTTTATTAGAAAACCTCACTTGGATTGCACCTTAAGCCTTCTAGGTTGGAATTTTAGTGAGATTGAGACCTATAGGATTTTTGTAGGGATATTTATATGGTGTTTTTAGATATTTTTGAGTAAAATGGTTCAATATATGTGAATAAGATAGTATAATGTTCCCTTTTATAAGTGAACAGAGTGGTACTCTTGTAATTATTCAAAGTTTTAATGTAAAATTTTGTGAATATCAATTTAAAGTGGTACTAAAACAAATAATATTAAAATATAAAGTGATAAGGTTTAGAATAATATTAGTAAATAATATTAAATATTTTATTTTATTACCTTATTAATTAGTTTTAACATGAATTATCCTGTTTTACTATTTACTTTGGTGACAACATTTCACCCTGATTACTATTCATTATAACTAAAAAATAATTTCAAATCATTACTAAATTTAACTTAATTATTCCAAATATTAAATCTTCTTATAATTATTCAATTTTTATAAGTGTAATAAATAAATTTTAATATAATCATAGAAAATGTAATGAAATATGGCTTTAAAAAAATGTGGTTTTAAGTATAAAATGGATTTTATACCAAAATAAAGTTTAATTTTTATTACTATGACATTAATTGTATAATTTTTAATAAAATTGGAATAATTTTACTTTAAAACAAATCCAAGACAGAATGGGATGTTTTAAATTCTTGAAAATAAATTATAATTTTTATAAAAATAAATATTTTTCTCTATTCACTCGTGAATTCCAAAAAAAATACCCTATAACAGATTTGATAAGTTAATGTAAAGAATTATGTCAATTTAATAAAATTAATTTTTAAGAAATAATAATTGAAACTTTTAAATAAACCCATATAATTCATGGAAAATGATTTAGTAAAAATGAATGTATTTCTTTTTCGATTGAAAAAAAAATACTTAAAATCGTTTTAGTGAATATAAATTTATAAAATATAATCATAAATATTAATATCACATAAAATTCATTTATTATTAACATTAACTAGGGTATCACAAAATATCTCATAAATTCTTGATTCTTTAAAAAATACTGACATGGTCAATGAATATATCTCGTGTTATTCATGTAGCAGATGATCACATCATGTATCCCTCATCCAAGTAGTTGAAAATATCATATATGACTCAAATAAGAATTTCTATTAATTTCATTAATCTAATTCAATCAAGGTCAAGATGCATTTTATCATCATACAATTGGAAATCTCATCTCAGTTTAGATCCAACTGTTGACCTGATCAACAATATACTCAACCACACCTGATTATCTAAGTCATAATGGATTCCATAAGAAAGGTATCAAATTAAAAAGTTTATCATACAATATATCTCTCTAACCTCAAATAAAAAAAGAGTTATAATAATTATATACCCCTTATTATATTGATAACATTATGACATTCCATAGAATATAATTGGTGGGTCTGTTCAAAAAATAAGCCTCCACTTATTATCTCATGAGTCTATAACTAATTATAATCTTATCATATCATCACAACCCATACTAATATGTAATGATAATCAATTAATGATAAATTAATGCACTACATTTTGGGGATATCAACATTCCATTTTCCAGGTAAAGTAAATGACAACACACATGAATGAATGATAAATAAAGTTTTCTATTATTATAAAATCAAGATATATTATAAAACCATTACATAAATTTCTTAAGTATCGTACACCAAAAGATTCAACATTTTTAGAACCACTTTAGGATATGCTTAATACTAATAGGGGATTAATTATTATTGGTGACTTTTTAAACCAATCAAACTTTTTATCACTTTTCTTATTAGTCTTATTGGGATATTGGTTATCTTATTCTCTTTTTATTTTAAAGTGAAAGTATTTGAAAGGAATTAAAGGATATCATGCTATATTTTTATGAGGTTAACTTCACAATAAGAGTATTTAGTCATTAATGTTCATAGTGGTGACTCGTATACAGATTATCCATTATAATGAGATACTAATTATAGTGGTTTTTGTTATAAAACAATCTCAAGACTGTGGTTTATCCAAAAAAACAATCTTAATCCTAAGTGTGGTTCCCTACACTATAGGATAGGTGATATAAAACAATCCTAATTCTCTGGACTATTGAAATCTTAGTATAACTATATAAACTCTTCAGATATTTATATTTTTTGTGTAGATATTATCCAACTTCTTCAAGTTATTTGTAATACTAATAAATTATTCAACCAATGTGACTTTTGTTTAATTTTGTAGTGTTACTTTTTTTTATTCCACTTCTCTTACTTACACAGTATCATAAAATCATTACTTATTTTTCCTATGTTGGAAAAAAAGTTCACACAACCTTCATCTTCATTATAGTGGTAAGCTAAAATTTTTATTTTCTTGAAATAATTAAAGACATATTCTTCTCTTATTCTTCTTCACTTACACAGGCTTTAAAACCGTTATACAACTTCTTACTCACTTTATTTTAGTAAATCTTTGTCTGATTCATCAGTCTAATAATTTTTTTTCTAATACTTTTAAAAAGTAATTTTTCATCTAATACTTCTTAATCTAGAACATGTTCATATAATACATGTTCATCTGATACATGTTCTTTAAATACCTATTTTTCTAAAACTGCTCTATTTTCTACCATTGTGTCTGATACTCTTTATTTGGTGCAAGACCATCTGGAATCTATTCAACCGATACTTCAATTCATAAGAGAATGGCTCTAAAGATTCAAGGTTGGAACTTCAATTTGGAAAAAATACCTTCAAAAAAACATTACCACAGTAGATACATATCAACATAGAAATAATAATATCCACTTAATTTTTCATTTTCATCCCTTTATATAGAAACATTCAAAAAATAATAGGAGAAGCACATACATCAAATTCAATGTTTATGCTCAAGCTTTGAATATCCCACTAAAATAATTCTTTAGTTGACTACCATTAATAATCTACCCATATGGGAGTCAAAATTATTTATAGTAACTTCCTTATATCTCATTATCAACAATATCTTCAAACCTTCCTCAAATATCATCTTGAATAATTATCTTCCATTCATGATTATTTGGGTGATGAAAATCCATATCATCATAATCAAAATTGTTTAGATATTATAAACATATTTTTTGTTCTATCTGAAAACTTTATAAGTTTTCCCTTTATTTGGAAACCTCTATCTGGTAACCTTTCAATGATTCCTCTATATGATTTTTTTCAAAATATTAATCCAATTTTATTTTCCTGATTAACTCATAAAAATTCATTCGGTGTTCTATGACTAATACACTTTTGATGGTAAACTCTACATATTATATCTAAGGAATTATTAGAAGTATATTTTATTGGTTCTGTCTGATAAACTCAATATATCTATTCATTTGGTAACTTTTAGTTCTTATTCATTCTTTTTTGTTATTCATTTGAAACCTTTCATAATCATCCTTTTTCTGGCTCTTCTTCATAGAACGTATTTTTTCATTAATACTCTATCCTATAAAAATATCAGCATCCCTCTATATGATATCTCTTCATGTTACTCTGTATAATGAATTCAGTTGGAAAATTTTTCCCAATTAAATTCACTTGAAAATATTTGTCTAATGAACTCACTCAAAAACTTATATATACTGAACACACTTGGAAAATTTTATCTGATGATTATCACTCAAAAACTTATATCTAATGAGTTTTCTTTGATTTCATCATTCCAAATTCCTCATTTTTATGGACTAACAAATTTTTCCAAACTTTATTTGATAAAAAATCCAACAAACATCTCTACATAATGATCTTATGGAAATTATTCATCTAGAACCCATAGTTCCACCATGTTCTAACAACTTATTCCTTCGAAAAATTTTGGTTAAAATCATGAATATATTGGTATAAAAATATTTTTTGGTAAATTAAATATCATAAAATTATATCCTGATTAGTTTATCTAGATATTTTTAGTGAAGGAACTGTGAATTTATTTCGACAAAGAATTAATTTCTTCCTTCATTCAATCACTTCAATCCAATCAACTCTATCCATTAAATTCATACATCTCTATCCAAAACATTCCATACAGAAAATTTATAAAGAAAATTCATAATTATTTTAACAAACTTTATTATCTAAACATCAAGTAACATGTTAAAGATATTAATATTTGATCATCAATCATCACAAGTAAACTCAAAGTCTTTAAATAATATTTCTCCTTCAATTAACAAATATAATACAAATGTTTTAAAGACAAGAACAAAATATCCTTTTGACATTAAAGCTACATAATCTTTATTAACAAGCTTGGATACTTAACAAAACTTATAGGAACTTCTTTTATAAACTCTTTTACAAATTGAGATCAATGAAATCCTTCTAATTCATTAACAACCATTGACAACAAATACCACACAAAAACGTGGGCTCATCAATATACTATTTCTTATTTTTTGAAAATACCTTTAAATTGAATATGATAATATTTGAATCATTATTATTTATTTATTATGTTCATTTAAAACATGTGTTTCATTTTATTTCCCCCTTAAGGGTAAGAAATAATAATTAATTCAGAAAAGGGTATCAATTCATTATTAATCAATGTGCTATATATATATATTAAAATATAACGAAATTAATTTTTATAAATAAAAGGGGATATAAATAATAAATATATTGACATAAATGAAATCTTTATAATTAATTAACAACATTAGAAAACAAATATAACACACAAAAGGTGGGATCCTCAATCTTCCCCTTTGTATTTTCTACAAATACCTTCAAAATGAGTATGTAAATATGTAAATATTTATTCTTTCTTTCCACATTTCTTTCAAAAAATTATTTTTAATTTCTCACAACTATATTTATAAGAAATAAAATGTACTTGGGATAAAGGTATTAATTTATTATTAAGAAATTTCCATCAATCATCTTTATCTAAGTCTATGTAATCCAAGATTGGTATAGAAAATAACAATATTTTATTTAGACAAAAAAGTTATCCTTTACTAATTTACATTGATACCAAATGGAATGAGAACTCACAAAAATTGACTTTAATGATTTTCTAATTATATTATATGTAAAATATAACAACTCTAAAACAAAACTATTATAGAATAAATCAAACTAAAACTCCTACACTTTCTACAAAAAATTGGTTAAAAATATTCCAGTAAAAATTTCTTGGATAACCAGCCTTGATACACTTTCACTCGTCTACCTTTCCCATTTCATTGATTAATTAAATTTATCCCCATTTGTATTATGTTTTTTATTTTTGTATCCAATGATGATAGATTAATAAATATATACCATTTCTATGAAATTCCTTCAATCACATTCTCTAATAATCATATTTGTACAAGATAATGATTCTAGTAGCTTTATCAGCATTATATTCTTGTCACACTATTGAAGATACATTCCTTATGATCTTTATTATGGTTGATCTCTTACATAGATATACTTAAATATCTTTCTATTTAGAATACATTAAAATGAATATTTTACTTATGGTTGTTTAGATTTGGAAATTTCTACAACTTCACCAAGAATTATCTTCATTAGTATATTCCTTTGGAATTTAGACAGTATGATCAAACCATGATGGGAAATTTTTCAATCTGATATCATGTGTTGGTAGAAAACACTTCAACTTCATAGAGGATAGAACACCCATTATATTTTTCCATATATCTATTTAGTAATCATTCCTGGATAGAAACTTATTTATGTAATGTTATCCAATGTTAACAACCCATCCACTAACTTGTGTCATCTCCCTAAGATCACGCTTAAGCATTAATTCAGTACATAATTAGTTCATATTGAATTCATAAAGGTTAAGGAGATAAGGTGGATCTTACTTGATTCTTAATGTGGAATGTAAGGATGTGATTATGTTCTCAACCAAGTTTCTCCATTTCTTCATTTTTTCATGATTTTACTTCTTAAAATTAATTTTGATTGTGGTAGAATGGATATTATCTCATCATTAATTTATTTGTGTGTGATTTTTCTCTTCTCAAAATCCTTTAAGGCACTTATATCACCTTTTGATGTCTTTATCTTCTTTTATAACTCATTTTATGATGGAATTATTTTAGATTAATCTCTTGGAGTGTGCCTATCCGCCTTACAACTCACACAAAAAAATAAATACAAACATTTTCATTTGTTGGAGACCTCTCATGAAGTTTGAGATATTTATATGGAATATTATCTTTTCGTTTCTCACTAACTTATACTTTATCTTCAACCATATTTCTTTCCTTCTATATAGTTTTTAGCCAAACAACCAATATAACTTTGGTGTCATTGGAATCCATCTTGGAGTCTCCATATAGATTCTTCTAGGTTACTTTCTTCACATCAGTTTTTTTGGATATATCACTCCTATTTAACTTCTTGGATATCATATCCAAGGACTTTTCATTTCTCTTCATTTATATCTTCTTGTGAGAATTATTCATTAAAACATTATTCTACTTACTTCTCAAGGTTTCTTCTTCTTTCTTTACTAACATCTATAGTCTTGTTTCATTATATTATTTTGATACATGTTGACATGATCATGAACCAATCTTGTGACAACCATCATTACATATATCACAAATATTTTCAATCATTCCAAATATATTTGAAGTATACATAGTTTTCTTAATCTGTGGATGTTTCCTCTATTATCTATGGATTTCTCCACCATTAACATGGGATTCATTTATGATTTTATATTTAGAGTGTTATACCAATAATATAATGCATAATGGCCAAACTTGTTGCAGCACTAACACTGACACACAAATATTGGTCTTCTTATATATACTTCTTTCCATTTATAATTTCTAGAAAAATGGGTATTCTATTATTGGATTTTCCTCACAACTTATTGGGCTCTTCATGGAGAACCAACTTCCATACTACTTCTCCTATCAACCCTAGGCATGGTAGTAGGCTCTTCACTTCTCTTATTTATTTATACTTTTGTATATATTTTTTAATCATGAACTATTCATAAACACGGATTTAAATAAAAAATAATAAAAAGGAATGGATGGTACCTCCTTCTTCTTAGCTACTTTGGAAAGATCATCAAATTATGTCATGGTCTTCTTATCTTATGATAGAGATCCTTTGATAGCACAATACTCTAAAAATAATTGTGTGATAGCAACAACTTACTCTTTCTTTGATTATGAGGTCTCAATGTACATCTTATCTATATTAGGATATATAATTTCTAATTATATTTAATTCCTAATATGTTTGTTATTATGATATTTAATAATAATAACCTTTTATTCACAATCATTCTTCATTCTATAAACTTTTTAATCATCCATATTATCCTTATCTTATAACAATGAGTAAATGTAAGATCCTGACCATTTATAGAGATTTCTTAATCTTTTTTCAGTTAATCTCTTACCATATTTTTGGTATATCTTATTTGGGGTTTACTTTCGGAGATTTTTTGTGAATTATGAGATTATTTGGGGAGTGGTTTGGGTAGTGCTCGATTGGTACACGGTTTTCCCAAACTGTGTTCCCTTCCTTAGAAAACCATGCAACACCAGATAGAGGGGAATTATATGATTTCCTCATGGTTTGTAAAACCATGATCCCTCTTAATATTAACCATATACCCCCAAAGTGAGGTGCATGGTTAGGGAGCACAGTTTGGAAAATCGTGCGCCTCAGCCTAGGAAAGAGTTCATATGGAAATTAATCCCCCAAAACATTATTTCAAAATTCCTAAACCCCACGGATTTCACCCTCATTAACCCCAACTCAGCCCTAAAGGTTCTCTCCAATTTTTTGTAGTTTTTTATAGGATTAAAAGGCCCTATTAACTCCTTTATTAATGAATCTATGATCTTATTGATGGATCTGCACCTCTCCCAGTATGTTTTCTCTTCCTTTATGGTTTCTTTAATCTACCGTCCCTCTTTCCTGATGAATAGTGGATAGTTTTCATCCACAAAAAAATTATTATATCTAGGTTGTTATATATATAACTCCTTTTGATCATGGATCTAGGTTTTTGTTCTAGATCTTGTTCTTTATTATGTTATTTAACATTTTACTTCAATTTGTGGAATTCCGTTTGCAAACTCTCATCAACGATCCTGAGGTTGGTGGACCAAATTAAAAATAAAATAGTCTTGATTTATAATTTCATATATGTATTTTTGAATTTAAATTTACACTCTTGGAAATTTAATATTAAATTGGATTAATTAATTTTTTAATTAATTAATGGAACCATGGAATTGATTAATTGATATTCTATGTGATAATGAAATGGATTGAACTTAGGAAATTGAATTTGGTCAATTTATGGGATTATGGAATTGGTTGATTAATGGGATTTTGAATTTATTGAATAATTTGAATTATGGTATAGTTGGGTTAACCTTAAAGAATTAATATTTTATATTATTAAACATTTATTAATTGATTTATGGTGAATTTTCATATTATTCTATGTGATTAAAGTGTTGAACCATGTCTGAATTGATAATTGAAATGTTATACCATGATGTGAAATGTTTTTAAGAATTTTAATATTGATTAAAGTTATTAAATGTGATGTGTGTAATATATATTGATTCATTGATAGAAGGTTTATGGGTCATGGAATGATGCTTGAAAACCCAGTGGGGTGCTGACATGATTTTCTAGACCCAAATGGATGCATGTGATAACAAGTGTGGAAAAAAGACAGATTCTTAAAAATAAAATATGTGATTGATTGATAAATGGTTTGTGGGACATGTACTAATGCTTCAAATACCCATGGTGTCTTATCCATGGTGTTCTAGGCCCAAAATTTTGGCATTGTACTATAGTTCCAAGTATCCATGATATTAAAATTGAATTAAAATGATAAATGAAAACCCATGAGTTATATGATATGAGATATCCCTATGTGTTATAGTTCAGACTATCATATGGGATGAAGCAGGTGTTGATGGTTTGGGTGCCTGATGAACTTGGGGATTTATGTGGATAAATAATGAATAATTGAATATGTAAACTTCTTATTTTATATGTTGTATTTTATTCTTTATACAATAGTACACACTATTATTAATTGGATATTGTTTTAGACATTGTTAGTGGTGTCCTAATGAGTTTTACTCATACCCTAATTGGGTTTTCTGATCAGTAATTTAATAGACTTCATGTTTTCATGATAGTATAAGAGCAATATCCCTATGTTAGATGGATGAGTTGTGATAGAGCTTGAGTGAGAGAACTAGACATGGTGTCGAGACTTGCTTGGGAGTGCCAATGTGTTTCTCCTTTGGTTTTTCATTTGACACTTGACATGTATATGGAATTATATATCTATTTCTTTAGATTTGGTTATTTTATTATGTTTGGTCATCATGTGATATTGGTACTATTTTGGTTGTTTTTTATTATCAGTTGGTTTTAATTTATTTACTTCTATTGTTGAGATTTTTTGATATATATAGTATAGTCTCCCCATGTTTTATATATTTAACCCTCACTACTAGTCGGTATCCTCTAGTGTATAGGGAGGCATGCATGTGGTCACATGGTCAACCAACATAGGGTACTAGTGTGTGGAGCTAGGGTTGGGATGTCACAAAGTGGTTTCAGAGGATCTGATAGTGATGGAGGAAGGAGAAAGAGATAATTTATGTGAGAAACTTACTCAATTTATACAGTTTAGGGAAAGAAACTGAAGGTGTCTTGTGAAGATTATGTCTGACCTGACAAGGAAGTTTCAGTTGCAACACCCTCTGAATTTCACTAGATAGGGCAGACCTAAGGTAGCTGAGTTCTAGATTGATTCATCCAGATGATCCTTGACCACTTGGAGACTCTTACTAAGAAGAGAGTCAAGATATAAGCTTATATGTTACATGATCAAGCGAAGTGTTGGTAGGAAATACAGACTTGAGCAAGATATCTAGAAAATATAGAGTGTAAGAACTTTCAGAAAATGTTATTGGATCAATTTTATCCAGAGATACTGATATAGGATAGTGTAGAAGATTTTATGAGGCTAGACAATGGGGATTATTCCATGATGGACTATGTTTGTCACATTACCGACTTATAGCAATTTGCTCCAACGCTAGTAGGGGATGAGCCAACTACAAAAAAATAGCTTTAGGATGGGATTAAATGTTAAATTAAGTCCCAAGTAAATATATTCAGGCTGAAAAAGTTTTTAAAAGAGGTAAATCAGTCTCTCATATCTGAGGGAAACTTGAAGGATGCTTCTAGTGGAGGATAGACAGTTTATGCAAGAGGAATAGGAGGTATATCTTCCAAGAGTAGTAATCATCACTATGAGAATGCTAAATAGAGCAGTGGAAAAAAGAGTGGCTAGGGGGGGAGGTTTAGTTACTCAAGAACCTACCCGAGTGACCTTCCACCAATGAGATATGATGGGGAAAAATCATAAAAAATTTCCATGACCACCAGTAGAGTACTGATCTTACAGCTGGATGGGACATCTATAATGGTTCTATAGGAAACCATGATATATGGGTAATGATTGACGAGACAAGAAGAATCAAATTACAGGAAGGGGGCCTTAATACTATACTAGTCTGGAATTTGTAGTTATATTGTCCATGGTGGTTGACGTAGTGGATGCGTTACTTTTGGGTAAGAATTCCCATATCATAAGATTGGTGTGGCTCAGGGGACTAAGACTACATCACAAGGAAGATGGGAAGTATAGTTTCATGTAGTTAAACCTACACTTTTGGATATCAAAGATGAACTATCAATAGTTAGAGGTACTATTATTATAGATACTACAATTTCTAGTGAATCGTTTAATACTGGTGCCTCTCATTCTTTTATTAATCCACATCTTCTAAATGGGTTTTCTCATAGTGGAGTTTGTGAGTGGGTTTTTGATGATTGATACACCATTGGGAGTATTATTGAGATAAATATGTTTGTGTAAGGGGTTTTCTATCAAGTTTGGGGAGTATCATTTTAGTTAGAATATTTAAATCCTTGATATGTCAGGATTTGACTTGATTTTGGGTAAGGACTGGTTGGTAGCATACTGAGTCCACATAGATTATTACCAAAGGAGTGTGACCTTTACGTCCTCTGATGGTGATAGTTATATAAATTGTGGGGAGTGGTGTATCTAAGAAGGTTGTTCAGGTACATTTCATCAAACACTGGGGGAGCTCACCACCCATTTTTCTATAATTTTACTAGATGATAGGGTGTGAAATATGATTTCTTTCCACCTATAGTGTATTAGTTTTTGTATGTGTTTACAAAAGACTTATCAAGGATACCACTTGATAGAGATGTGTAATTTACAATTGATCTCATGTTGGGAGTTGATTCAATTTCTATTCCACCATATAGAATGGAACCAATAGAGCTTTAGGATATTAACACTCAACTAGAATATTTTATGGATAAGGGGTTTATCCATCTGAGTACATCACCTTGGGGTTCTCCCGTTTTTTTTCTAATAAGGCTAATGGGACATTACGATTATGTGTTGATTACCGAACGTTGAACCAAATAATAGTAAGGAACTGATATCCTCTCCCACGTATTGATGGTCTCTTTGACCAGTTGAGAGGAGCTTGTGTCTTCTCCAAGATTGAATTGAGATTAGGATATCATTAATTTGGAGTTCAACATTTTGATATACCTCAAAATTCTTTTAGAAGAAGGTATGACCTATATGAGTTCTTTGATACTCAGGACTATCATGCCCAACATCATGACATCATCCAAAGTACATTGAGATAGAATTGTCTATACACCAAGCTATTGAAGTTTCAATTCTATATTGATCAAGTACACTTCTTAGGTCACATAATCTTGGAGGAAGGTGTCTAAGTGGACCAATAAAAAGTTCATGAAATGGTTTCTCAGAAGTAGTCCAATTATTTTTTTGATATCTACAATTTTCTAAGATTGGAATGAAATTATCATAGGTTCATCTATGATTTCCCTTCTTATAAACTCCTTTTTTGGAATTTACCAAAAAGGTAGTAAAGTTTCAATTGTCTATATCATGTGATAATTCTTTCCAAGAGATGAAGAAGATTTTGACTATTGTACTAATCTTAGTCCCACCCGTGCCAGGTGAAGAGTATATGGTGTTTTGTAATGCATCTGGGATTGGTCTTGGAGAATTGTTGATGCAAGGAAATTGGGTTGTGGTGTATGGGTCATAGCAGTTGAGGCCGTATGACTGGAATTACTCTATACATGAACTTGAGTTAGTTGTAGTGGTTTATGATTTGAAGTATTGGTGGCATTATCTACTGGGTGAAATGTTTATTGTGGATACTGACCACAAGAGATAAATGTGCATATTTTCATAGGGTGATTTGAATCTCCAGGTTAATATGTGGGTTAAATATATATAGTAATTTTACTTTAAGATGAAATATATTCCTAGGAATGGAAACATTGTTGCTGAAACTTTGAGCAGGAAGACACAAACTCGAGCTATTCAGAAGTTTAGTCCTTAGTGGAAGAAGGCGAAATTACTGGATGAGATGCATGTTATGGTTTATGAGGTCCATAAGAATATTACTCTCATATAAATATAAGTGTATTATATTATTTTGATCCAAATAAAGGAAAGATAGTATGTGGATTTGAAATGGATTTCCTTGAGGAAAATCCTAGAAGGTGGTTATTCACCTTTCGATTGGGCCATAGATAAAAATGATTTCATCTTTGTCTGGGGTCATTTTTTGTGTCTAAACATTTGAAAGGGGACATAATGTGCAAATTTCATGCCTAAAAGTATGCATTATATATGGGTTTGACAAAACTTTACATGAAAAACATAATAAATTATGGTGTCTGGACATGAAAAAGGATATTGTAGGTTTTATAACAGGATGCTACACTTGTCAATAGGTGAAGGCTATATATTAATGTCCTGGTGGTTTACTAGAGTCATTTCCCATTCCAGAATGTATGTGGTATAATGTTACTATGGAATTTTTGGTGGGTCTTATTAGGATGCCTCAAAATAATGATGTCATTTGGGTGGTTGTGGTTTGATTGAAGAAAGTAACACATTTATTTCCTATCAGGGAGACTTTATCCGTGGACTAGTTGGGATATATGTATGTTCAGGAGATAGTCTATCTGAATGGGGTTCCATAGAGCATAATTTTGGACTGTGACTTGCGCTTTACTTCATGCTTATAGTAGGCCTTACAGAAGGAACTTGGTACAATGGTTTTTATGAGTATGTCTTTCCACCCACAGATAGATTGGAAGTCAAAACGTACTATACAGGTGCTTGAGAATATTCTATAAGAATATTTCCTAACTTCAATGGGTATTGGGAGAATCACTTAGTGATCATTGAGTTTTCCTATAATAACAGTTATCAAGAACCAATTCATATGGAACCATATAAGTCATTTTATGGTAGGCCACGAAGACCATCACTATGCTAGATTGAGTCAGGTGAATCAGAGATATTGGGACCGAGTCTCATAAAGGAGATGTTGGAGCAGGTTTAGTTGCTTTAGAAACATATAGCTACAACTAGGTGTAGGAAAAAGTCATATGTGTATGGAAATTGATGATTACATGAGTTTAAAATGGGTGATCATTTGTTCATGTGGGTTTCGCCTAGGTTGGGTTATCATAGGATTCAAATACAGGGCAAGTTAGCACCCAGGTTCACTAGACTGCTTGAGTTTGTGGATAGAATTGGGCTGGTAGCATACCAATTTGATCTTCCACAGTGGTACGGGTCAATGCATGATGTGTTTAATGTGTCACAGCTTTGGAGGTATCACCCTAACCCTTATAATGTTATTTATGTCCATGATATTGATCTTGAGACCGATGAATCCTTTTAGGAGCATCAGATGTGTGTATTGGATCATAGCGAGAAAGTGTCGTGGGGAAATACTGCATCGATACTTTATGTATTATGGAAAGATTGATGTCTTCAGTAGAATCTTTGGAGATAGAATTAGATATACGAGCTCATTCGACTGATATTTTTACCTTAGAGTCTTAGAGATACTTGGGAGTAGAGCTTGAGGACGAGATTTCATGAGGTTGGGAGATTGTAAGATCTTGATCATTTTGAGAAATATATATCGAGCACATTTTCAAGTATTCTCTTACCCCTTTTTTAACTTTTTTGGGGTTTACTTTCAGAATATTTTGGGTAAATTTAGAGATTTTTTCTGGGGTTTGGGGCAGTGTACGGTTGGTGGATTATTTTTCCAAACAGTTCACCCTGACCCAGTAAACCATGCAACCCCAGATAGAGGGGGATTCATAATTGGAACATGATTTGGCAAACTATTTTCCCTATTAGTAGTAACCATGAAACCCCTAAGTGAGGAACATAGTTAGGGTGAACAATTTGTAAACTGTGTTCCCTATCCCAGGAAACCATGCACTCAGAAATTAATCCCTATAAGAATTATTTTAAAATTCTTGAACCCCCTATCTTTCACCCTCATTCACCCTCGCTTGACTCTAAAGGTTCTCTATCATTTTTGGAGGTACATAAGAGGATTATAAGGCCCTACAGACTCCTTTATTGATGAATCAAAGATCTGATTGATGGATTTTTACCACTCCCAATATGTAATCTCTTTCATATTAGTTGCCTCTATCTAGTGTCCCAACTTCTCGATAAAGAGGGCATATTCTACCTCTATTAGAAATATATTAGATATAAATCTGATTGATATTGGGTATAGGTTTTGGTTCTAGATCCCATTCTTCACTGTGCAATTAAATGTTCCACTTCAATTTGGAGAATTCCATTGGTGAATGATCATCAACGATCTTGAGGCAGGTGGTGTAAATTGAAAATCCAATAGTCCTGAATTAAAACTTCATGTATGTATTGTTTAATTTTAATTTCAATGATTGTAAATTGAATCTTGAATTCTATTAATTAATTAATTAATTAATTGAAGCATGGAATTGATTAATTGATTTTCCATGTGATAATGAATTGTGTTGAACATGGGAAATTGAATTTGATCAATTGATGGGATTGTGGAATTTGTTGATTAATGGGATATTGAATTGATTTAATAATTTTATTTATTGGATGGTTGGATTAACCTTAAATGGATAATATTTTATATGATTAAAAATTGATAAATAGATTATTGGTGAATTTTCATGTTATTCTGTGTGATTAATGTGTAGAACCATATTTGAATTGATAATTAGAATGGTATACCCAGATATGAAATGTTGATAAGATGGTTAATGTTGATTAACCTTATTAAATGTTATATATTTTAATTGATTGATAAATAGGTTGTGGGACATGGAATAATGCGTCAAATACCCATGGGGTCCTAGAAATGGTGTTCTAGGACCAAAATGAAATGAAATGAAAAATCAAACCCCATGAGTTATGTGATATGTGATATCCCTATCTATTATGGTTTAGACTCTAACATGGACCGAAGTAGGTATTGATGGTTTGGGCATCCTCAAGAACCCAAGGATTTATGTGGAAAAATAAATAATAATTGAATTTGTTAGCTTCTTATTTTATCACTTATATTTTATTATTTATGAAATTATATACACCTTTATTGACTTGATATTGTTTTAGACACCATTGGTGGTGGAATACTGATTTGTACTCACACCCTACTCACGCTACCTAATCATTTCCCGAATAGACTTCATGTTTTCATGAAAGAATAAGGGCAAGATCCATATGTTATATGGTTGATTTGGGATAGATATTAGATGAGGGAACCAATCTTGGTGTCCAGACCCTCTTGGGAGTGTCAGTGTGTCTTTATTTTGTTTTTTCAATTAACACTTGACATGTATAAGTCATGACATATCAATTGATTTCGTTTTGGTTATTATATCATGTTTGGTCATCTTTTTATATTCGTATTATACTGGGTGTTCATTATTATCGGTTGGTTATTGTTTATTTACTTTTGATATTGATCTTCTTTGATATAGAGGGTATATTCTCCCAATTATATATATATATATATCTGTGTGTGTGTGTGTGTGTGATTATTGCTACAAGTTAGCATCCTCTGGCGTATGGGAAGGCATGCCTGATGTCAAGTTACCTACCATCTCTGGGTAATGTTGTGTGCACTTGGTTCAATATGTCATAGTAATGTTCCATGATCTTCTTATATTTCACTTAAAATTGAAAATCCTTGACATAAATGTTTTTTAACTTTTCTTCAAGTGCATCGATATTATATTCAAGATTCTTCTTGACTCTATTTATCTTAAACTTCTTTGAACCATTTGTTTTCAAAAAATTTAATAACATATTTCATTCTACAAATTTATTATCTCAAATTATTTAACATTCTTGGAGATATTTATGAATTCTTGAACCTTTTCAAACAAATACTTATTTGTGTTATTTGATTCGCCTTTAGTTTGGGTTATCTCTTTCTACATGATTTCAGTGACTCCACAATTAATAGAGACTGTTTATCTAGAAATGAAATTCATAATATGTTTTAATCTACTAAATAATATATCTTGAGATGTTTTAGATATAACATCATTTCCACTTATTCTAGGATCTTATTCCTGATAACATTTTGTAAAAGAATTTTTACATACCTCCAGATCACTTGACTTTTTTGATTCAATTGATGTATGGGTGCTGTTCTTTTCCTTGGTGGTAATTTATACCATATTTTCTACGTTTTCTAAGAAAAAACTATCATCTTATATTATTATATCTTGAAGATACTGATATTTTTTCCTCCTTACTTATTAGGGTCATCTTCATCAAATTTTTATTCTCTTTATTTCTCTTATTGATCATACTATTAGTAGAAATATAATTCTCATTGAAGATAAATGAACCTTCACCCAAACTAAGCCTATTTCTTAATAGATTAAATAAACTCAAATCTTCACAAGAGAATAATTTCCAATATAGATAATCTAATTGATTTGAAATTTGTCTTGGATACCAATTGTTAGAACTACTTTGGGATATTCTCAACACTAATAGGGGGGATGAATCAGTATTTGGGACTTTTTAAAACAATTAATACTTTTTTATCATGTTACCTCTTAGTACAGTAATAATCTTGGTTTCAATATTTTCTTTTAATTTTCATGTGTAAGTATATTTAATCAAGGATATAACATGGTGTTTTTACAATTTTCACTACCAAATAAGAGTTCATAGTCAATGTTATGCATAGTAGTGGCCAGTACAAAGATTCTCTAATATAATAATATACCAATACTATGTTTTCACATAAAAAATTCCTAAGTCTAGGGATTGGAGGAAAAACAATCATGAGCATAACTGTGGTTCTCTACCCATTAAGATGGGGATAAAAACCAATCCTAATTCCCTAGACTATTGGGATCCTAGTCAAACTTCAGTGCCCTACTGGATCTTTATACTACCTTTTCATATAGTCTTCAACTTCTTCAAGTTCTTTGTAACACCAAGAATGTCATCAAACAATGTGAACTCTATTGAATTTCATAGTGTTTCTTTGTTCTTTTTCCTAATCAATTAAGTAAATATTAGTGTGAAATAAACTCTTCTTATTCCCTTTTAAGAACAATATTTCACATAACCTTCTTCTTCTTCATAGCAGTAAATTGGAGGGCTTATTTACTTACACAAATGTAAGAATGATTTTTATCATTTTCTTCATCTCTTTCACTAGCTACAATAAATTTATAAAAATTATTCTTCACATACATCCATAAATTTTTCATCCAATTATTTTTTATGATACTTATCCATTTGATACTTTCATCTGTTACCTAGTCATATGATACTTCTTCACCTAGAACATGTTCGTCCAATATCTATTTTTCTAATACATGTTTATCTAATACCTATTCTTCTAGAACTACTCTTTCCACTACCTTTCTGTTTGGTAATCATCATCTAGTACCTATTCATAATATACATCAACCCAAAATAGAATGACACTCAAGTATCATGGTTGGAATCAGACTTCAACAATAATGACTTCAATAAAAATTTGGCTGTAATAGCTTCCTCACAATGTGGAAAAAATAAGATCCACTTCATGGTGTATGTTATCCCCTTTATATAGGCAGTATTTATCCCAAAATCAAGGGAGAAGTGAAAACATAAAATTATTCATTCATTCTTAAAATTTGAATATCCTACTCAAATCATTCTTTAATTGAGTTCCTTTAAACGTATGTGCAAATATTATTCAAAAATATTTGTACCAACTTCTATATATCTTAGAATCAGTAATGTCTTCAAACCTTCCTAAAATATATACTTGAATCGCGATATTACATTCATGGTTATCGTGTAATTTAACATCAATATAAGCATCGACACAATTGTTTTGATATTATAAACATATAGTTTGTTCCATCAAATAACCTCACATGTTTTCCCTCTATTTGGAAAATTATATATGGTAAAATTTTCAAGACTCCTCCATCCTATAATTTCATAATTCTCATGTAGTTTTAGTTGTCTTATGAACTCCTAAAATTTCATATAGTGTTCTCTATCTAATAATCTCTTAAAGTTATTCTCCTTTTCATATGTTGGATGAATTCTCATAATTTTGTATAATTGTTTCTATCTAATGAACTCAATAGATCTATTTAATCAGTAACTTTGAGTTCTAATACATTTATTTACATAATTAATCTATAAACATTCATAACCTTTTTTTGGTTCTTCTTTATAGTAATTATCTATCTTGAAATAATTTATACGATATAAAGATATGCAACCCTATTTCTGATAACTCTTTGAGTTACTCAGTATGATCATTCTATCTGATGACTTCATTATGAAACTTCTATATAATGAATTTCACTTCAAAAAAAATTCTGATGAACTCTCTTGAAAACGTAGGTCTAATGAACTCACATGGAAACTTCTATCTAGTAAACTAAACTCAGAAACTTCTATCGGATTCTTTTCCTTAGATTTCATCTTTCTAAATTTACCTCCTTGATAAACTCACAAAGGTCAAATTTCTCTATTTGAAACTTCTAAAACACTTATCTATCTTATGAACTTATAAAAATTATTTTTCTAGAACACATGGTTCCACCAAGATCCACCAACTTCTTCCTTTTACCAACTTTGGTGAGAATCATGAATGTGTTTGTATAAATATGATTTTTGGTACTTTAATGATCAATAAAGCATTGAATAATTTTTCCCTTGAGATATTAATCTAATGGAACTAGGAATTTATTTAGAATAATATTTTATTCAATCCTTCACTTGATCTCTTCAATCTGATTGTATCCATTGGATAGATTCATTCATCACTTTCTAAAGATTTCCATATATAACCTTCAAAAGTAATACTCATAATGTTGTTAAAAATTGTGATACTCAAAATATCAATGAACGTGTTAAATAAATTAAGATAATATCATCAATCTTTATAAGTAAACTCAAATTATTAAAGTAATATTTCACCTTCAAGTAATGAATATATTCTTGATCTTCTAAAGGTAAGAACACCATCTACTTTTGACATTTGAGATACATCATATTAATTATTAGGATTCGATACTTCAACCAAATTTCTAGGAAACTATTTTTTATAACCACTTCAACATATTGATATAAATTAAATCCTTCTAATTAATTGAAAAACATTGGCAAAAATACAACACTCACCAATTGGGTCTTTAAATGTAACCCTCGTTCTTATGTTATGTGAATGTTTTCCTTAGTGGATCCACAACATTATCATTTGTATCCACATAATATATCATAACATATCCACTACATGTGATATCCCATTTGGTATGGTATTTTCAATGTATTTTTTTTATCATTTGGTGAGACAAGGGTTCCTTAGTCGGAGAAATAGCCCCATTTTTTGTCATTTTAATGTTTGATCTCTCCCTCGATGCAAGGAACCACTTATAGTTAAGAAATGAACTTATTAATTCAATAAAAATCATTCAAAACATCTAATAAAATGATTTTATAGTGACCAAATCTTTTTATACATATTATTACATGATTTTTAACATAAAAATACAATAAATAAAAACTAAGGATTGAGAGGCCTAACGTCTTTGGGTGACCAGGTAAATAAAACCAAAACATAAAATTGAAATAAAAAAAATTTATTTTAATCTCTGTAATTAGCTTATAAATCCATTTTATCTTTTAAAACTTCATAGGATAACCTAGAAAATACATAAAAAAAGGTTTGACCTATAAATCTTTGTAAGGAAATAAACATGAGTACGAAGAATAACATATAAGTCAAAAAGAATAATAGGATATCATGAAGGAAAATGATCATATATTATAATATAGGATCATAAAATAAAGAACATGGAATCATAAGATCATGAAAACATAGGAATGTTTCAAAAATATAAAACATAAAATAAGCATAAGTCAAGGTTAACTTCCAATACAACGTCACATGGTGGACAGAGTCCCATCATGGATTAGGTTTACTCCCTAATCCAATATATATCATATCATGTGACATAAACATTAATCAATGTATTGTATTTCTATTTGGGAGAATCCATCATAATATGTACATACATATGTGTTCCACATAAGGAATCAAACACAAGGCATAAATATAAATATTACCCATGGAAATAGATGTGTTTCATAATCATATCATATGACAAAAACATATGGAATATCATAATGGAATATATGAAATAAATAATTAAAAAATAGGTTAACAGATGGAAAACAAGTAGGTTTCATGAAAAAATATTTCTATGTGAGGTTAATATGTGAAAAAAATTGGTTAAGTAACTTTGGAAATGCACCTCTTAAGAAGGGTTTTAGGGAAAATGGTAAAGAGACTTTAAAAGGGGGAAGAGCATATTAATTTAAATAAATCAAGAAATAAACTTAAAAATCAAAAATAAAATGGTACATTTTAGAATCCAATGATGGTTTGAAACATTTTATGGAGTGATACTTGAAATGGGGTAAGATATAGAGAAGTTCCCTTTAAACGGGATTGCTTAACGAATAAAATTAAGTAGGAAGCCATTAATGCATGTATATTCCAATTAAATAAAGGTGAATTAAAGTAGGTATATATATGGGGGAAATATATAAAAAATATAGAATAAGTAAATAATAAAAATATAGGGATATAGTGATGTAAATATAGATAAAGCATAACCCAAAGAAAATAGGGTTGTTCATTTAAGCGGTTTTACTGACCATCAAGAACTAATATTATTATTTAATATTATGTCTATATATTCATTAAATGATGTGAATAAAATATATAATATAAATATTAAGTTCGTTTTAAACCATTATTGTTGAATTTAATTCGATCATTAAGGTGGTAATGGAAAATAAGAACTCATTATCCATGTAGGTGGTGAACCGACATAATATGGACAATGGTTTCATTTTTACAATAAGAGGATAAGAGAAGAGGATGGATGGTAGATATTACATTAGAAATGTAAATTTAAAATATATATATATTATAATTAAATTATTTTTCCATGTTGGATGTGATATGTGAGGAGAAGGTATAAGAAGAAAATAATTTAAAAGAGGTAGTTTGAGAATATTACCACTTGAATGTCATCTCCATGAAAAACTCTTTAAGGCACTTTGAATTGGTATATTGGTGAGTCCATTAAAACTAGTAAATAGGTATAGGATTGGGAAGATAATTGCGAAGAAATTTTCCAAGATCCAAGGCTTAGAATATATGATGGTAAGGGGAGGTGAGTGTGGTATTTATTTAGAGAGGAGAGGGGTGTTTTTTTAATTTTTAATTTGTAAGTTTATTATTCAGCCTCTTGGAATCACACACCATTTCCATATTATCTCACCTAACTCCCCTTTGATGGATAGGGTTATATGGCGGTGCGGCGTTGTACCAGAGGCTGAGGTCTATCTATCGCGGTTGGGGGTGCCTCTTCGTTTCTAGATATGCGCATATGGTGGTTGAGTGTGGCCTCTGTGGGAGTTTTGTGGATGGCGGCGACGGAATTTTGATCTGGTCTACAGATTGGATTCCTTCAGGATTTATAGTGATGGTTTGCTTTTGTTATTCATCTTTTCATTTGTTTTTTTGGATGGATTTGTTCTGTTTGTGCTTTGGGGACCGCGCTTCATGGTTTGACTCGGCGGCGGTGTTTTTTCAGAGGCTGGGTTGAGTTGGGGATCGTTTATCTACCTCTTGGCTCCAGTGAAACCTTATGTGGGATTCATTTTTTCTATGATGTTCGATGCTCTATGTGGTCATTGCGGTTGGTGTGTGATGCTGATGATGGACTGAGTTCGGTGGAAGGGCTACGGTGACGAAAGAAGTTTACTTTGGTTGAATAGTTCTTCTACGGTTTTTTTGTTCTAGTCAACGGCTCCGACAATGGATGGGGCTGACAATGGTTTCCAAGGTGATGATGTTTTCAATGTTCTATTGATGGTATGACAGTGATGATGGTGTTAGGGGTGCACTCGAGGAGGATAATCATGGATCTGTGTCTCGAGGTGGCTCACTGGCCATGTTTTTGAATTTTGAATCAAACGTGAATTTCAAATACGTGGTTTTTGGATTTTTGTGATCTGTTAATCTCGTGTATGGTTCCCACTCACCCAAAGAGTAGTTTTCAAAATAAAAAAAATAGAATTTTCAGTCAGGTTAATATTTCTAATGGTCATATTACTATTCCAATGGTCAGAATATTATTCCAATGATCAGATTTGTAACAGTCAGATTTGTAATGGTTATATTTATAATGGACATTTGGGTTTCCTACTTCTATAATTTCCTTGATTATACATAATAATTCACTAACTTATATTTTATCTCAATGTTGTGTGTGTGTGTGTATTCAAATATAAGATAAATATTTCAATGCTAGTATTCTGTTTTATTTCTACTGTGCTATTCGTGAGTGCGGTTATTCGGGTTGATCGAGCATACCCAAATTTTCTTGTTTTAAATATCTTATTTTCTATTTTTTATCCCATTGTTTTTTTATAAATTATTATGGACATGTTTATTCACTAAATTTAATGTTCACATTTATTTAAAAAAATTGTTGGTTTTTCATGTGGTGTATGTGATTTATATAATACTACATTACTATGTATAACATAATTATATAATCAAAGGTAAATTTCATTGATAAAATTTACGTCATTACACTCTTACCTGATTAAGAAACTTCACCCTTAAAATTTCATTTTACAAACTAAGGTAAAAACAAGTGTGGTTACTTCTAATTCATTTCTTCTTCTGATTCCCATGTATCTTCCTCATACTTATGGTTTCACCATAGTACCTTGACTATGTAAGTTAGATTATTGCATAGAAAATTATCTATATATTACAAGACCTTTACCATATTCTCCTCATAAGATAGATCATTTTCCATCTTTGTTACATGTGAGGAATCTAGTATGTACTTCCTTAAGATGGACATATAAAATATGTCGTGTACTTGAGATGGGTTTGGTGGTAGTTCTAGTATATAATTCATGGATTTAATGCAATCATGAATCTCAATGAGGATAATGTACCTAGTAATTAGCTTTCCCTTACTCTAAAATATCATAACCCTATTCTATGGAGATATGTAGAGGAAAAATTTGTCTCCAACCTCAAATTTTGGGTCTCATTGATGACTTTCAGCATATCTCTTTTGTCAAATCTGATCAGCCCTGATGTACTATTGAATTTTCTTGAACTATTTTACATTTTCCTTGACCATTTCATGTCCCAATATCTTATCTTCTCCAATTTTATACCAATATGCAGATGTTCAACATATCCTCCTATAAATGGATTTATATAGATCCAGTTGGATGCTTTAGTGAAAGCTATTATTATACAATAAATCAACCTGATGAAGATATTAATAACATCCTCCTTTTAAGTCCACAAAGCATTCTCCCAATATTTCTTACAGTGTTTGGATACTCTTCTCATATTATCCATCTGTTTGGGGGTGATAAGTCATACTAAATTTCAACTCAGTGTTTAGAGTATATTAGAGACTCTTCTAGAACTTGGAGGTAAATATCGAACCATGATCATATATAAATAATAAAGGTGTTAAATGAACCTAACCATTTCTATAATGTATATCCATGAAATTTAATCAAGTGAGATGTCCTCTTGAATTTTAATAAATTTATAAGTCTTTGTAAGATGATCCAACGCAACCCATATAGTATTATTTAATTTGGTTTTATTTGGAAGACCTATGAAAAAATCCACATTCATGTTCCCCAATATCAACATACGTATGGGTAATGGTTTCATCATCTCCATATTATATTTACTTTTATTATTTACATGACGATATACTAGACACATTTATGTATATTTTTTATCTTATTCTTTATATTTTCCAACCAATACTTCTTATAGATATCTTGATATATCTTTTTTATCTCTGGGTGGATAGAGAAGATAGATCTATGTGAATTATTAAATAACACCTTATTTATCTTAGTATTTTGTGGTACACATATTAATATCCCAAATCTTAAAACTCATTTCTCATAAATTTTTAATTCAGAGGATTTATATTTTATTATAGCTTCCACTTTATTCTGAATTTCCTCGCAAAATTTTTGAGCGTCCTTTATCTTCTCCAGAAGGAATGATTGAGAAATCATTTGAGAAAGGATTTATGATGTTTCTTCTTTTATTATTACCATGTCTATCATTTTCTTATCTATAATGATCATATCCCTCTCAATTATCATCATTGATAAGGTGACATGATCATTTCTAATTAAAGAATCCACTACTTTATTTTCTTTCCCATAACAGTAGTGGATTGAGCAGTCATAGTCATTGACTATCTCTCACTATCTTAGCTAGAATATATTAAGTTCTTATTAAGTGAATATATATTTTAGGTTCTTATGAAACATATATATTTCATAATTCTTCCCATAGATATAATTCTCTATAATATTCAATGAAAATATCACTACATACAACTCTGAATATTACATTGGATAGTTCTACTCATGAATTTTCAACTTACTTAAGGCATAGGCTATCATTTTATCATTATCTATTAGTGTACAGACCAATCCCTTCTTTAAAGCATGTTTTTATTCCATGAATAGTTCCGCACTTATCAGTAGTGCAAGTAATTGTGTAGTGATAAGCTGATTTTTTAATTCAATGAAGTTTTCTTCACAATCATTGGTCCAGATAAGCTTTACCCACTTATGAGTCTGCTTGGTTAGCAGGTTTCAAATTCTTGAGAATTTTCATACAAATCATCAGTAATACCCATCTATTCATATGAAACTAGGAATATTATCTAAAAATTATTGTTTGGGGAACTTCTCAATTTCCATTTTCATAGAAGGGTCCATAGATATCACATTTTTTATGATAACATGCAACAATAATGAAACTTCTTCCATCCATTACTCACATTTATTATACACTGCATATAGATTCTCCTTTTGAAAAGTGTTTAGCATAGTATTAAAATTCCCCTCATACCCCTCCTTGATTTTTATGTATGTCATAATATCATCTATAAATAATACCACGAATTTATTGAGGTTGTAACACCCTAATATTTTAAAATAAAACTATATTTGATAGCGAACAAGATACGCTACACCAAGCCTAAACAAACCGTAAGTTATTATTATCTAAATATGAACATTAAAACCTAGCTCTTAAATTGGTAGGGATGAGTAGGATTAAGATATTTACAACATATAGAAATAATTTTGCTACTCAATATAAATGTATTGTTAAATTCTTACTAAATAATCACACAAATTTTAATAGTTATTTTATTCTTCAATAAAATGCTCTATTCCAAAAGGAGTTTTTATTTAGTTTTGTGAGAAAATATTTTAATTAATTTACAGAAATTTTATAAATTATATTTCATGAAATGGATATCATTTTTGAATTCATCATGTCAAAACTATATTAGGATGAATTTTTGAGAATTTTATGAAAAGTATGATTATTTGATAAATTGTAAAAAATTACTATTTTTTATTGAAAACAATTTTTTCATTCAAATAATTTAAAAGTTACATTTTATTATAAAATAATATCAAATTAAAATTATTTCTATTATGTTAAGTTCATTGGAATCAATTTTACATCTGAATTTCGTATAAAACATCTTTATACACAAAACACTTTTTTCTAAAAAACTTTTTTATGCATGAAATGTATTTTTATATTAATTAAATTAAAAAATACATATAAATGATCATAATGAAATTTATATATTATATATTTGATTAAATTTTTTAGTAGTCATCTAATATTTTTATTATGCATGGGATAACAATAAATCCATTTTTATGCTTGAAAACTATATTTTTTTAAATGTGATTTTCATCATGTTCTGTGAACTTATATTAAAATTAATTTATGCCATCTATGTGTATTGAATTTTATAAAATAGATTCCATATATGGAATTGGGAGGTTAAAATTGGGTAAATAGTTCCCTTTTATTTTTGGTCAATTTGAATAGTAATCGTGGTAAAATTTATCACCTATGTAAAAGGTAAATCAAGTTAATCTAGGTAAGAAATAAGTGATATGGTCATAATATTTCATAATACTTTTATTGGATGAAGGAAATTTTTCCCTTATCACATTAGACTTAAAATTTATATGTTTAATGGAAATATTTCCATTAAAATGATCTATATAATATTTATATCAAAGAAAGTTACAAAATATCACTCACTTAGTTTTAAACATCAATAATGTGTCAACATAGAGAAAGAATTTATAAAAAAATATTAACGTATATTTTTAGAATAATGAAATTATTTTCATGATGAAATTTGTTTTTTCTAATTTTTAATAACTATATAATTATCTCAAATTCTTATGAAACATGGATGTGGTATTTATGTAATTAATAAAAAAATAAATGTTTTTAAAAATATTAATAGTAATATAATTTTAATAATTTATGGTGTTATATTAATTTTATATATTAATATGAAATATTGGTGATGTTTAAAAGGATTATATTTGAATTAAAACTATTTATTTATGTATTTTATGTTGAATCAGATTAATAGAGTCAAAATAGACATTAATGATATTTTATTGAAATAGTATTTTTTAAAATTATTTAAAAATAATAAAATTTTTGAAATATAATAAGTGGAAAATATATAGCCTAAAATTTCATTCCTTTTACATTTATTATCCAACTATCACCTTATAAGTAAAATTATAACCCTTTAAGAGTAAAAAAAGACAATACCACAGTTAAGGTTAAAATTGGTTAACCAAGTGATTAATCAAAAAGATAAGCATTAAAATGACACCAAAACATATAAAATTTTTATTAGTTGATGGTAATACAACAAATACTTTTTTAACATCTAATATATGGTTATTTGGAAGGATAATGACTTTATTATAATTTAATCTTTTAATAAATTCCAAAAGTACCCCTCCACTCAATTATGAAATGGCACCCCCTCAATTCTCAACTGCACACCACATTGAGCCTTCTATGTTGAACATCACCTAACAAAATCCCATATAAACTTCCTTAAACACATATTTTAGGAACTTTTATTCCCAAAATACCAACCCTATGATCCTTAATATAAATCTAAAGGAGTTGTTTCAAATAAATCGTAATCACCTTAACTGATCACTTTCTTTTTAATTATTATTTTACCTTATCTAAATCTATTAAATAAATTATAAAATAATAAATTTAGTATCCTGAATATAATTAAATTTTATTATGATTTTTAAACCACCATTATTCACTCTCTTTCTATCAAATAGGTTGTGAAAGTATCAATCTGCGTATGTACAGCTTACCGTCTCTACGTAGTGATGCAATTCATTTTCCACCACTATATTTCAAGGATTGTTATTATGATCAGTTTAATTATTATATATTATAATTATGACATAATTATACTTATTTAGTGATAATATCATGTCTATATTCAAAACTGTTGGAAATTGATAACATCGCTCGTGCGTATATGTGGACTAACAACTCTATGAAGTGATGTGATTCATTTTTTCATTTCATTTTAATTATAAATAAATAAGGTTGGATTTATTGAATATATATGATATATGTGATATATATAATATAATAATTATTCTGTAAATGTGAGTTATTATTTACCTATACTTTTTTCCAACCATCGAAAATTGAAAACCACATTCATGCGTACATACAGCCTACCCTCTCAATGAATAGTGTAATTTATTTTTTTATCTCTAATTTTATGGATAACTATAAACATGTATATAATGAATATATATGGTATTTATATTATGACTAAAATTATATAGATTATGTAACTATGATCAAAGTATAAGGACCAAAACCGCCGAACTAAAACTTGCATGAAAAATGAAGCTGATATCACCCAGAACAATGATTTTGATGAAGAATTCTTCACAAATGGGTGATAAAAGAATATAAGTAAATCATATGTTCTATGATATATATGATAATTTTTTTTAATATATTTACAATAAATATTTATTTATTATACCATAGGTTTTAACACGTATGAAGGGAGTCTGACAAACGGTAATGGATTTTCATCTCAGTTTCATTTCCACAAGACACATGTAATATTCACCACTTCAGTATTTTATGTGGTTTATATACTAAAAAGAATATATTTTATGATTATTATTATGAAATTTAGGGATATTTTTAATATTTATCTATGTTTATTTCTTTCATGGTTCTTTTTATTCAAATTTTACCAAAACAGAAAGGTTTTATATCACAATCTTATTATTTATCGAGATTGCTCATGATTATGTTTATGATGATGAAATATTATGATCTACCTCTCAATAAACTCATAATTTTTTTATCCTATGGTTATTTCTATATAATATATGTTTTACTTTCATTTTTATCTCTTTAAGTACTCAAGAGATCAAAAGAATTTTTTTAAAGAAAATCAAATTTATTTCTCTCTTCAGTCAAATATCCTTTTTATACCATATCCATGTTTTATAAAAATGTTATAAATACGGTTTTTAATTTTATCCTATGATATTTTAATGTCATTTTTACCCATGTTTGAATTTTTACAAAATGTTTTTAAACTGGATCTTCTTTTCATTTTTCAGATGAGATATGTTTTTGACTTTTTACAAAAGTATGAACGATTATGTTTTTTAACTTATACGGAATGAATGGAATTTATTATCATAATGATTTCTCACTAATTTAAATATTCCTCTACAAGTTTCCAATTTTATTTTCAAAAAAAATTGCATAATATTTTCTAAATGTTTAGATTTCAAAGAAGTAATTTTAAAATGAAAATGTTATTTTCCACAAGAATTTTTTAATGATCTTTTTATTGTATTTATATTCATAAAAGACAATAACCCCTAATTTCACTTATTTTTTACTGGGGACATGATCCAAGGATACCATCCATATTCTTTCTTTTTATATTTTATATTTATAATGAATACTTATTTTTGAAATTCACACTTTTTCCACTAATTATACTATGATGAAATGATGAATTGTTTTTGAAATTCATTTCTTTCCTAGGGGTTATGCTATGATAAAATTTTTATGTAACACATTTATTTTCACTGTTCTTATGTTATGAATGTTTTATTATCTTGTGAACACATATATATTATTTTCATTATATGATAGGTGGTATCTATATCTGCCTCTAATTCATTGGGTAAAGATACATATCATATGAGACAAATACGATAGAAATGGGGAGTGAAACCTATTATGTAAGTGACTATATCCACTATGAAAGTCTTGTGAGTAAACCCTGACTACTACGATATCTTGTGGAGTGAACCCAATTCCCTATGATAGTCTTAGAAGTGATCCATGACTACTAAGGAAATGATTTTCTATGCTTATGTGAATTCCACAACTCTGAGTCTTATGCTAATGCTATTATAAGATCCCAAAATTCATAGAGGTATTACCTTGTTTAAATTTTGGTTTAAATCTCTTAAATATGGTTAATATACTGGTCACCATTTTTATGGAAAGGCCGAAGGGTTTCTCAAGGGTTTGAGACACTAAATAAATGGGAATCATTCCATCTTGTGCATGTTGACTGGTTGGCACATGGTTAATTGTAACGGTGTGCCCAAATTGTGCTAGCCAAGAGGAGGGGTACACGGTTTAGTAAAACATGAAAGGGGGGATACCAAACCGTACTAGCTTGGACAAAGGAATTCTACAAGATTCTCACATGGTTTTTCAAACCATGTGGGATCCATAGGTAACTGTGCCACTTGGACCCTCTTGGGTAGAGTTAGACACACAGTTGGTGTATGGTTTGGAAATATGTGTGTCCAAACTATGTACCCCATTAAAAGTTTGTTTTTACCACTTTTCCCCATTGGTATTTTATGATTTTCACTTTATTTTCTCCCCCATTTATTCTCTAGAAACCCTAGTGATGAACCAAAGTGACCAAATATTCCCAAGTATCGATCTCATTTTTTTCTAATCCATTCGAAGTGTTGTTGGGTGAAGATCGAAGCTTTGGATGAGTCTAATGCTACTATTTTCTCTATTTTCCATATTAGGGCTATTGGTGTCATTATTCTTCTTTTGAATCACTAAAAACCTCTTTTTCTAATGTATCTTAGGTTGGGGATTAAAAGGGTGGTTGAATTTGATTCAAATGCTTATGTAAATCATGCGTTCATCTTTGGAATCGATGTAGGTGGTTTATAAGTTATATCTCATAGTCTTGATGTTATTTTGTGCATGTTTGGTTGTTTTGTTGATCCTCTCTTTTTTTTAATTGATACCTTTAGTGATATTTGGTAAAATAGTTTACTAAATGATGAATTTATACTCCCATGATCCCCATGGGATGCATTGATATTAATTAGACCAGTTTATGTCCACCCATGGGGTGTTCCAATATTCTCAAACATGGAAATATTTATGGTTGAAAATTTTGTTGATTTATGTTGAGATGGAGACTATGATAAATATTTTAATCTGTTGGTTTAATTATAAAGGTAAACTAATGTTAGTAGTGTATAGTAATTGGAAATGACAAAGGGATTATTTGGTATAATGTGAAATGTTATAAAAGAAATAAATTTATTCTGACAAATGTATTATGAGTTTGTAATTGAAATGTTTAAATGGGTTAAAGCGTGTGAATTGATGAATGTGTTAAATGGGCCAATGTAAAGGAATTGTTGAATATGCTTGATAGGTTAAGGCATGAGAAAAAGTGAATGGGTTAAATGTTCTATGCAACGTAAATGATAATTGTGATAATGCGTTAAGCCTTGATGTTGATTTATATGTTGAATAATTATAAAATGGGAATGTTTTGTCTATTTATTTTTTAGGTTTGTGATATGGTATATGCGGTAAAAGGATAAATAATCATGTACACATGGATTGTTAGTTCTGGGGTATTTATAATGACCCAAAGTTTTATCAATGGAATTCCCTTCTTATAAGTATTCATTACAGTATAATAACATTATAAATCATAATGAAATATAATTATATTAAATATTATGTGACTACTAAACATAATTTTTCCACTTCTATGTTTTGAATTTCAAAAAACCGACATACACGGTTGTGTTCAAGATGATTTTTGGAGTCTAATAAAATAAAACTAATTTTTTGTCAATAGTAACATACCCTTATGAATAGTAATATGACCCTTATTAATATTAAATATTCCAAATAATAATAGTAACCTCACCCTTGAATAATTAAATAAAATTAAGGTATCTTATAAGTGACAATTTAAACATACTAAAATTATTGGTATTTTTGTAAGTCATAAATAATTAATTATAATTAATTAATTAATATAAAAGAAAATTTTTTATCTTAACGTGTGTTCATAAATTAAAAAATCTATGCCTTCTATATTTAAGATAATTTTATAAGGCCTTAAGTAATATTTGAAAGCATTATGAAATCAGTTTTAATTTTAAAATTTTTTTTTCGTGTAAATTATGATTTTAATTAAATATTAAATTAGTCATATTTAGAAAAAAAAATTGAAAATAGACATTATTTTTGTATTCTACTCATTTAAAAATGGTTGGGGTGAATTTTTGGGATTTTTCTAAAATACTTTAATTTTTTATGAATAGTGAAATACCATAATTTACAAAAATAAGATAAATAAGCTAATTATAGATTCATGTATGATGTTATTCTGATGTAATCCTACTTTGTTCGATATCAAATGATAAAATTACTATTCTTGGTCATGTAATAATCATTATTCCTTGTATTGTGGGGAAATAATAAACTAATGAATTTTATATTGAGAAAACCCCTCTCCCCTCCAATATAAATATCACCCTTCACTCCCTCATTTCATCACTCCTTTCAAGCTTCAATCCTTGTCTAGACTCTTACCAAGAATCTTCCCTATCCCCTCCCCCATGTAAAAGAGCTACTTGTCTCATAAAAACACCAATAATATGCCCCTTAAGGAGGATCTCAAGTGAAGGATTCAAGAGGTAATTTCTCTCATTCTTTTCCATTAGATTTCTTTCAATTTCAAGTTCTTTTCTTATTCTATGCCAACCTATATTTTTTCAAATGTTTTCATGACTCCAGTATTATACATATAATATAATTTTATGGTAATAATGGGATATTATATCATCCCACCCCCTTCTAATCTTCTTTTTATTTTATAAAAGAAAATGTTGTTCGTGAGGTGTTAATCTATCACCTTCGAGAACGACATGTTTTCTTTTTTCATTTATAGCTTTATATATTGTCATGAAACCATTTTTATAGTTGAAACAGAATATTTTATGTGTATTAAGTCTTATTCAAATTTATGGAAGCTAACTTATTTACATATTACTAAGTGATTAATCAAAACAAGTTCGTTGTGGTCGAAAAACCGTCCAAATTAACTCAAACAATCATCATTTAATTCCTATATAATGATTCATCCACATGGTATACAATTTAATTCATTAAAATATCATTTTAAATTATGTAATATAATTAATAACATGGAATATATGGTCTTGATGTTTATCCATGTTCTACATGAACTTCAATTCATGAATACATGTGAAATTCTCAAGAAAACAATAAAAACGAACATTCCCAAGCAATGTTTTTAAACTCTATAACTCAAAAAAATGAACATAAAATAACTTAATGAAACCATATTGAACCATATTCATGTAAAAAAGGTTATTTAATTTTTTATTAATTGATATAATGTGGTTATATAGGACATTAAAGAGAAAGAATCATTCAAATACAAGGTAAGGGGAAAATCTCGAACCCAATTTTCTTTCTTCGATTTCTCCCACTATCACTCCATATTTGGTATAGTCACTCCTTAAAAATAATTTTTTCATCATTACCTTACCATTTATGGGATATAAATGTTTTATACTTATGTTTATGTTAAACAAAATTTTTTCCAAAAGAACTCTTCTTTTAATTACTCACCTTTTACATCTCATTCAAGGTTGACGATTCTTGTAACTTATATGTTATTCCCTCTTTCATTTGGGAACCCAATTTTTAAAAATGTGTTCTTATGAGATAAAACCAATTCCTTTAAATGGGTTAGTTATGTTCATTTTTTATATATGTTCATTGTGGAATGCATGATAATGATAATGTTATGATGTTATAGGTGAGCCCGGAATTATATAGCGCAATATGACTGTTTGAATGTGACGGGTGCGCCCGGAATTATACAGCACTGAAATGCATTGGTTAAAGTGATTAATCTCATGAGTAAATTTGAAATTATGTGAACAAGATGATATCTTTGTTCAAAAGTATGTGTGGTAGTTATCCACTAATACATGATGTTTCATTTTTATTCATTTCCACATTTCAAGTCTTTTATTTATGCTTCCTCTCATGTTCATGATTCATTGACTATGTTATGATTATGCTATTCCCATGCTATATTGTTCTTATTTGTCCCCTTACTGGGCTTATAGCTCACCCATTTTGATGTATATTCTCGGGTGGATACTTTTACTAAGGAGAGTTCATGTGCCAATAAGAATCTAGAGAAGAATAAATAAAAAAAGTTTATGCTCGATGTTGTAATTATTATGTATGGTCCTAGTTTTCCTAAGACACTAAACTGTTGGATCCTCTATGTGTAAAACGGTTATGTTGTTTATATTTAAAATGATGTAATAGTAATGTAATAAAAGGTTTCATCGCTATAGTATTGGACTTTAGGATCTACGCCCATGGGTTAGGTTAGACAGAGGCTCTAAACCCCACTTGTATAATGCGTGGGTTAGGTAAGGGGACTAAGGCGTTGTACCCCTAAAAGTTGTATTTTATGATACTACATGTACAGAGGCTCCAAGTTAAGTGCGATGTAATTGTTTGTGAAATGTTTATCCCTTGTGAGATAGGTAACTTTTCTTATTCTCTTTTACATAGTAATTGATCATCTTAGGATGTAGTGAAAAGGATGTAATTGCTTAATCCATGGATTAAGTGATGAAAATGAATAAGGTATTGAAAATGGAAATAATGAGGTAAATGGTGAAAGTTAATATAGTTAGCTAATGGAACATGAGTTATATTTTGTTTATCTTTTCATTTATTTAGTAATTACAAGCACTATATATTTATAATGGATATTTTGTAGACATCGTTGGTGGTGGCCTACTGAGTTTTTCTCACACCTTTCTTGGTCCATCATTGGGTACCAGAGCATATTTCATGGTTGAAATTCAGTACAATGGAAAGGTATTTATCCTTGGGAGTTGATTGGAGTATGGGATTTTCATGGATGAGGGGTCTAGACTTGGATTTATAACCCATTTTAGGGATAATTCTATTAGTCTTTATTTTGAGTTTCCTTCACTTTTGGAACTTTTATCTTGACACGGCATATTTATTGTTTGTTGTTGTTTGTATCCTACTTGGGAAATGATTGGTAATGTATGTTATAGTTTATTTTTCATTGCTTGTTTCATTTCATATGTTATTTGTTGTGGAATACTTTTGTAAAGAGGTTAGAGTCTCCCCACGTGATCCATTATACCCTCTTTGTTAGTCGACAACCTCAGGAAAACGGGGAGACCTGTTTGAGGTCATGTGGAAACCCAGCTTGGGGCATCTGTTTAGTGGATTGGGGACATTAAAAAGTGGTACTAGAGTGGTTATTTTCTATACCTTACTATTTGGGAATGGTGGAAAGGATATTAGGAAGTGTCTAGCCTTGGTAATGAGCCCATTTTTTGGAGTATCTGACCCATGTATGATAGAAAACCCAGGTACCCGGGGTGGGGGTTGTAGTTATTGATGTGTGTTGTTAGAGTTGAATAATATTTCACCATTAGGTGATAAACTTATTGTGGGATGTAACTTTTTTCTGTTATTTTTCTCTTATTCGGAATTAAATGTGGTTTTTCATTTATACATCATTATATGCACCTAAGGATATAGGTGGCACACGTTATGGTAGGGACACATGGGAAGGGTGTGTAGGACATGAAGGGTAGAATTAATTTCATATTAATTTAAAATATAAATAAGTAATTTCTAAAAAAGATAATGAAAATGGGTAAATGGAAAGTTTCTTAAAGAATGGTTAAATAATTGTTCTAAATAAAAAGTTAATATTGAATTTTAAAATTGGTTGTATCAAGTTATAAAGACACAAGGGTGACCATGTGAGTTAGATTCATATTGTAAATGTAAAATGGTACAGAAAAAGGTTTCAAATAGAGAATCGTGACTATGTAAGTTGGATTACCCCATGTTGACCATGACCCATGGTAGGGATTGTTGAGGGTAGTGTTCTAGGTGGGATGATGTTTGTTGGCATAGTTTATGAAAAATCAGTTGTTTATGAATAGTCGAGATATTTATTTTATGTAAATTGTGAAATATTTATGTTTTGTGTTCTAAGACTCATGTTTGGAATTGTATAAGAATTCCAACATGATGGCGTATACCAATTGGGAATCAATAGGATATCACTAAGAATGATCCACTAATAGTGGAGGAAGAAAACCCATTGGTTCAAGATAATAGAGGCGAGGATCCATTCTATGATAACTTCATAAATTTTATTTATATGATGGAATGGGACCTAGGGTGGGACATTATAAGTATGTTTGATCTGACTAGAGAGTTTTAGTTGTAGCACACTCCAACATTCACCCGAGAGGGTGGACTAAAAGTAGATGAGTTTTGGATCGAGTACATCCAAATGGTTTTGGATCACTTAGAGACTTCTATGGAGAAGTGATTCAAGTTTTTAGACTATATATTATAAGGACTGGAAAATCACTCATGGGAAATTTTGGTTCATACATAGCAGGTTGATGGTGTGTTATGGAAATACATTTAGGAAAATCTTCTAGGGAATTTATATTCGGAGACCTTGAGGAAAGCGTGGGTTGTGGAGTTTATAATTTTGACAAAGGGAACCATTTCAGTGATGGATTATGTGATCCATTTCGTAGACTTGAAATGCTTTTCTCCAGCGTTATCAAATGAAGAAATCTCTATGGAAAGATGTTTCCATGATGGGATTAGACGTGAGATTAAGTCCTAGTTGAATGACTTCCTTTTAAAGAGTTTTGCATAAGTGGTATACCAGGCCCAAATTTCATGGGGTAACTTTAGGGAGGCTTCAGGCAGTGGGTTTTTTGTTCTAGTTGGATTGTCCAGTGGGGAGAATTTTTAGAAAAAGAAGCATCATTTCAAAAATATTCACCAAATTGGTTTTATGTAGAGTGATCAGAATAGGGGACAAGCCTCTCAGAGTGGTGATCATGTTTTTTATATCAATGCAGTAGGTTGGGGAACATGTGGGGTTAGTTCTTCCAACCACCAGTTGAGTGTTGGGTTTTCGGTATAATGGGGAATATGTAGAGGTTCTATAGTAACATTCTACCATTGAGAATAGATGGAGAATTGATATAACACCCCACCTTTTTATAACATAAAATTTCATTACATTACAAAAAACTGAGGATCTTTAAGGTTTAGTGTCTTGGAAACCAGGAACATAATACATGAAAACAACATAAAACATTCTTCTTAAACACTTGAAAGGCTTCTCCTTAAGTTCATAATAGGTTCATTACTGCATCTCATAACCTGGGGACATACATCAAAAGAAAGGGTGAGCAGAAGGCCCAGTAAGGGAACAAGAGAAACATTTAACACGTGAACTTGAGATACATCAACTATGTCATGAAAAAGAACTTTAAGGAATGAGAAAGAAATCATGTGGCATATCATAATAAAAACAACATTTTTCATAAAATTAAGATGTGGATACATCATTTAACATAGAAAATCATGAACATATCACCAAGGTCCATCCCCAAGGTTTCATTTGAAAATTATCAAGGTTATTCACCAAGATATCGTGAAAATTGTAATCTCTAGTGGTTACATCATTACCCAATGCATTGGAGCGCTATTAGGGAGAACCCCTAAATTTTCCTTTATTATCATGTGATACACATATATCATCATTAAAAATTTCATAAATAACCCATATATCATAAAATAAATGGGTTTCATTTCATAATCAAAACGTTTTTAGAAAAAAACTACATTAAAGACATGATCTTTACGTCACTTTAAACCCACGGAAGGGGAGAGAGGGTCTCATGTATGTAAATCCCAGAATTTAAAATAGAAAATTTCGATATATATGTGAATACCCCAGTAGAAATAAGAGCTTTGAGTATTCAATTTATAACATAAAATAACTTTGAGAAAAGAGAGAGGCATTTTGAGACGAAAATTCTGCAGCATAATGGCTATGTTTCGGGTTTTTAGAAAACATTGAAAAGAGAGGGGACATGGGTCAAACATTTATAAATGACCCATAAAAGAGTAGAGGAACAGAATAAGAAGGATATATGAACATGGTAACTAAATTTGAAGGACATACCATTTGAAATGAAAAACATGGAAGGAATACAAAAATTAGATTTCTCTTATGAAAGTTCAAAAGCCAAACGATGTTACTTAAAATTCAAAAAAAATGTTTTGAAAAGATCAAATAGGGTCTCTCATCATTTGAACATAAGAGTTCAGTATGATAGATATAGAGATCATACCCCCAACATAATTAAAAAGTAACTTGAAAGACTTGACATGAAAGTAGAAATTTGAAAAGAATGAGAAGGGTGAAAGAATCCCTTAAAAATTCGGCAGCCTAACGACGTCACTTAAACTTCAACAAAAATGAATTGACGAGATCAAATAGGGTATCTCATCATATGAGCATAAAAGTTAATTATGATAGATATAGATATCATATCCCAACATAGAAAAAAGTAACTTGAAAGACTTGACATCAAAGTATAACTTTGAAAAATTAGAAAGGTGAAAGAATCCCTTAAAAATTCTGCAGCCTAACGGCGCCACATAAAAATTCATAAAAAGAAATGATGAGAGTAAGAGGGGTTATCTCATCATATGAAAAAAAGGACATTATAATGAATATAAAATAACATCCTCCAACATAATAACATGGAGCATAAATGAAATGACATAAAAGAGATTACTTGAAAAGAAAGAGAGATGTCGGATCCCTTACCTTAAAACGTAACTCTTAAAACTCAAAGGTTTGGACCTTGAGGGCTTGGGGGCACCTTGGGAGTTAAGGATACCATAAATTTGTTGAGAATGATTTTGGAGTCCAAAGGATGAGAGAATGGCTTTGTATTTATAGGGAAAGTGAGGGGACAAGGCATTAATGGCCAAGGGACACCTCATAAGTGGGTTTTTTCAAAACCATGTGTTCTCCCAAGATATTTCCCATGAAGTTAGGCCACATGGAGCCCACAATAAAATACTTCATCACCTTTGGTCGGACAACCCATAAAATATCTCATGAAATCATCATGAAACATTTATGATGTCATTAAACATACAGAAACCCTAAAACGGTATTTTTTCTATTCACTGAAAATTCAACTTTCTCAGAAAAATCCCAAAATATCACCTTAACCAAATATCAATGCTTTGATTTCAAAAATGAAATCCATTTTATAAAAATAATTTTCTAAATATTTTTAATTTATTTTTTAAATAAATCCACTATTCACCGAAAATTCATTTTTTTCAGAAAAATCCCCAAAAATTACCATAACATAATATCAATGCTCTGGGTTCAAAAATGAAATCAATTTTACAAAAATAGTTTTCAAAATATTTTTAATTTAATTTTTAATTAAAAACACTATACATCCGAAAAAACTAATACTTGAATAATAATTTATGAAACCATTTTTTAAACATTTTATTGAATCACATTACTTAATCAAGGTGCCTAGATTATATTAATACTTTATTTAAGTGAGATTACTAATACATTTGGTCAAATTACTAATCCTATGCATAAAATCATTATTTTTAATATACTAATCATCAAAAATTATGTTGATCTTATTAGACTCCAAATTTTATACTGAACATAAGTATACAAGACCATTTTTTGAAAATCATTACACATTTTTAATTATTTAAGGTTTACATAAATATTTTTAAAATAACCTTTCTCTAAAATTCATAAAAAATATGCATACTATATTTATCCGGACATTTGAAAATTCATAAACATCATCATAAAAATAAATCAAAATTTTTATTTAAAACAAAGGATTACACAAGGCATTTACGGTCTCCTTACATAGCCCCTTATCACACCAGCATAGGACCTAAGTGTAAGGTGTGCTAAGGGGAGAGAATCCGAGGGAGGCTTGGCCCACATCGCACGAGTAATAATGTCTATCATTTTGAACTTCTCATGAAGGTGATTCCGTTCTAGCTTCACACGATGAAGTTCAGCTTGGGTTTGGTCCATAGCAAAGCCCAGTGGTGCTACCTCCTTCCCGAGTTCTATTAGATGGGCTTCAATCGGTCCAAGCTTACTAGGTGAGGCCATCAAATCTTTTTTCTATATTAATTAACCAATATTACTTGTATTTAGAGACAATAATCGAAATGTTTAGTTTCCAGCGGTCGTATTGACCAATGGTCATATAACAGTCAAAACCCAACGGTCTCATTTTAATTATACTCATGTTATCAAATGAAAGAGTTTTGTTGAGTATAAAAAATAAAATAACACAAAACATTAGGAAACAAGATTTATTCAAAACTTCGGGTTGTTACAATCTTCCCCCCTTAAGAAATTGCATCCCCACAATTTTTAAAATTGGGTTTTGAAATTTCATTGAAAGTCCCACATCGAAAAAGAAGTCAGTAAAACTATTACTTTAAATGAAAGAAAGGGAAGTACAAAGGACACCCGAGTTAACCCACAATAGGATTCCATGTAGGAAAACATGGACATGGAGGAGAAAAAAAGGGTCAAGTTCTGAGGGGGAGTGACAGAAAACATGATTAGGAGAAAGTTAACCATGAGAAAATCCCAAACATATGATGTGTGTAAATGGTCTTTGATTACCTAGTAGGAAACGTAAACCAAAAACATGTTTGTTTTACGTTTCTTTTCATAATATTGAGGAATTCATTCACTACATAGAACAAAAACATAAGGAAATATACCTACCTTCAAGTAGAGTTTCATCCTTTAATAAGTCTCTACCAAAACTAATATTTTCTCCAAATGATGAGAATTCAAAAACACTTGGTCTCATAAAAAGAACAAGAATCATCTTCAAGAAAATCACATAATCTACAAAATATTAACTATCTATTTCTTCTATCTTTAAACATTATCCCAAAAACAGAAAGGTTAAGGTAAAACAACTGTTCAAAAGGAAAGAATCCCATAGGAATGGAAACTACTTTTAAATCTTCAAAGTTCCATGGTAATACTCAAAGTACATCATAGACCATTCCATAAATAACGGTCCATAAAATTCCTCAAAATAAACCAAACTAAGATTGAAACCCAAATAAAAGAAGGATTTGATAACATAGTCTTCCAAAATAAACTTCATTGTTCTTCTCCAAACAACATCAACCACTCCTAACATCTTATAACAATAGTAGATAACCTAAACATATTTTACCCAAGATAGGTTAATCATTTCTATAAGTAACCTAAATTACTATAAGTCCACCTTAAATTCATCGATTCATCAAAATATAATTCAACCGTTATTACTCAAAGAAAATACTGTAGTAATCTATTTACCATGATCAAATAGGGTTCCGAAAATAGTGGACGTCTTCAAAAATTATAATCATCTTTTAATACCCTAATCATCTCTGTCATATTAATACCGAAATCATCACATTTCATATCACATTGGTTGTTGGGACATGTTCTTCAATTTCCCGCCATTAACTAAGAAAAGAAAGTACAATTAGGGGCTTAAATACTTATCTAATAATCATGAAAAGTAACTTAAAGCATATAAGGATAACTTGTAGAAGAATATAGTATACCCTAACTTGTAATCCCCTATGTTCCCATCTAGGTTATCCATGATCATTTATTCCTATTCAAATCATTATTTTATTTTATCTTTGTTCCTTTAACAATTGTTCCTACTAAGCTTGTGAATTTACCAAAGCATATCCCCCGGGAGTGTCGTAACCAAGAGTGCAGTAAGGCCTGTTGTCATGTACCAGTTCCCGTTTGAGTCTAGCTCAAAGCAGTGTTTTAGGGTTTTACCCCTATGTACATCTGTGCCAGAGCCACCTCTACCTGCTCGTATCAAGACAGGGATGTATTTGCTTGGCAACCCATTACTCAATACTCACCAAAATACCAGGAAGATTTCCTATATATAAATTTTTCTATAGGATTCTTCCTAAAGTTTTCATATCCTAATTTCCACAAATAACTAAACAGTCCTTTGATACCAACTATAACATCCCGCCTCTTTATAACATAAAATTTCATTAAATTACACAAAACTGAGGATCTTTAAGGTTTAATGTCTTGGAAACCAGGAACATAATACATGAAAACAACATAAAACGTTCTTCTTAAAAACTTTAAAGGATTCTCCTTAAGTTCATACTAGGTTCATTACTGCATCTCATAACCTGGGGACATACATCAAAAGAAAGGGTGAGCAGAAGGCCCAGTAAGGGAACAAGAGAAACATTTAACACATGAACTTGAGATACATCAACTATGTCATGAAAAAGAACTTTAAGGCATGAGAAAGAAATCATGTGGCATATCATAATAAAAATAAAATTTTCATAACATTAAGATGTGGCTACATAATTTAACATAGACAATCATGAACATGTCACCAAGGTCCATCCCCAAGGTGTCATTCGAAAATTACCAAGGTTATTCACCGAGGTATCAGTCTAAAAAGTCATCTTTAGAGATTAAGTCTTTACCCAATGAATTGGAGCGCAATCAGGGTGCACCCTTAAATTTGCCTTTATTATCATGTGAGCCACATATATCATCATTAAAAATTTCATAAATAACCCATATAGCATAAAATAAAAGGGTTTCATTTCATAATCATAACGTTTTTAGAAAAATAAAACTGCATTAAAGACATGGTCTTTACGTCACTTTAAACCCACGGAAGGGGAGAGCAGGTCTCATGTATGAAAATCCCAGAATTTAAAATAGAACATTTTGATATATATGTGAATACCCCTGTAGAAATAAGAGCTTTTATTATTAATTTTATAACATAAAATAACTTTGAGAAAAGAGAGAGGCATTTTGAGACGAAAATTCTGCAGCATAATGTCTATGTTTCGGGTTTCTAGAAAACATTGAAAAGAGAGGGGACATGGGTCAAACATTTATAAATGACCCATAAAAGAGTATAGGGACAGAATAATAAGGATATATGAACATGGTAATGATATTTTAAGTACATACCCTTTGAAATGAAAAACATGGAAGGAATACAAAAATTAGATTTCTCTTATGAAAGTTCGGTAGCCAAACGACGTTACATAAACTTCAACAAAAATGATTTGAAAAGATCAAATAAGGTTTCTAATCATGTAAAAATAAGAGTTAAGTATGATATATATAGAGATCATAACCCAACATAATTAAAAAGGAACTTTAAAGACTTTACATGAAAGTAGAACTTTGAAAAAATGAGAAGGGCGAAAGAATCCCTTAAAAATTTGGCACCCTAACGGTGTCACTTAAACATCAACAAAAATGAATTGATGGGATAAAATAGGGTCTCTCATCATATGAACATAAAATTTCAATATTATAGATATAGATATCATACCCCAACATAGTAAAAAGTAACTTTAAAGACTTGACATAAAAGTAGAACTTTGAAAAATTAGAAAGGTGAAAGAATCCCTTAAAAATTCGGCAGCCTAACGGCGCCACATAAACATTCATAAAAAGAAATGATGAGAGTAAGAGGGGGTCCCTCATCATATTAAAATAAAAAGTACCATATAATGAAGATAAAAGAACATCCTCCAACATAAGAACATGGATCATAAAAGAAATGACATAAAAGAGATTACTTGAAAAGAAAGAGAGAAGTCAGATCCCTTACCTTAAAATGTAACTCTTAAAACTCAATGGTTTGGACCTTGAGGGATTGGGGGCACCTTGGGAGGACTCCTTGGGGTTTAAGGAGACAGGAACTTCATTGAGAATAATTTTGGAGTCCAAAGGATGAGATAATGGCTTTGTATTTATAGGGAAAGTGAGGGGACAAGGAATTAATGGCCAAGGGACACCTCATAAGTGGGTTTTTTCAAAACCATGTGCTCTCCCAAGATATTTCCCATGAAGTTAGGCCAAATGGGGCCCCCAATACAATAATTCATCACCTTTGTTCGGAAAACCCATAAAATATCTCATGAAATCATCATGACACAGTTATGATGTCATTAAACAAACCGAAACCCTAAAACTGTATTTTTACTATTCACTGAAAATTCAACTTTCTCAGAAAAATCCCAAAATTTCACCTTAACAAAATATCAATGCTCGGATTTCAAAAATGAAATCCATTTTAAAAAAATAGTTTTCTAAATATTTTTAATTTATTTTTTAAATAAATAAACTATTCACTGAAAATTCATATTTTTTAGAAAAATCCCCAAAAATTACAATAACATAATATCGATGCTCTGGGTTCAAAAATGAAATCCATTTTACAAAAATATTTTTCAAAATATTTTTAATTTAATTTTTAATTAAAAACACCATACATCCGAAAAAACTAATACTTGAATAATAATTTATGAAACCGTTTTTTAACCATTTTATTGAATCACATTACTTAATCAAGGTGCCTAGATTATATTAATACTTTCTTTAACTGATATTACTAATCCATTTGGTCAATTTAATAATCCTATGCATAAAATCAGTATTCTTAATATACTATTCATCAAAAATTTAGTTGATCTTATTAGACTCTAAATTTCCTACTGAACATATTTGTAGAAGACTATTTTTTGAAAATCATTACACATTTTTAATTATTTAAGGTTTACATAAACATTTTTAAAATATCCTTTCTCTAAAATTCATAAAAAATATGCATACTATATTTATCTGGACATTTGAAAATTAATAAACATGATCATTAAAAGAAATCAAAATTTTATTTAAAACAAAGGATTACACAAGGCAGTTACGGTCTCCTTACATAGCCCCTTATCACACCAGCATAAGACCTAAGTGTAAGGTGTGCTAAGGTGAGAGAATCTAAGGGAGGCTCATCCAACATTGCACGAGTAGTAATTTCTATCATTTTGAACTTCTCTTGAAGGCGATTCCGTTCTAGCTTCACACGATGAAGTTTGGCTTGGGTTTGGTCCAGAGAAAAGCCTAGTGGTGCTACCTCCTTCCCGAGTTCTGTTAGATGGGCTTCGATCGGTCCAAGCTTACTGGGTGAGGCCATCGAATCTTCTTTCTATATTAATTAACCATGATTACTTGTATTTAGAGACAATAATCGAAACGTTTAGTATCCAGCGGTCGTATTGACCAATGGTCATATAACAGTCAAAAACCAACGGTCTCCTTTTAATTATACTCATGTTATCAAATGAAAGAGTTTTGTTGAGTATAAAATATAAAATAACACACAAAATTAGGAAATAAGATTTCAACAAAATTTCGGGTTGTTACAATTGAGGCTCATGTTAAGAGAGGGAAATGGATTAGTTTCCCATTATCAGGAAAGCAGTTACAGCTCAACTGGTTATACTTGTGGGGTGGTGGATGTAGTACTCTAGGGAGAAAAATCCATATCAATCCGGAACTATAGCACCAGAAACTCAAACTGGATCCCAGGGTAGAGAGGTAGGTCAGCTTTATGTAGTTCAGTCAACACCTAGAAGTGGCGAGGCTAGATAATAAATTGTTCATTGTATGATCCTTTTAGCTTCCACTCTTATTAGTTCTTTATTTGACACAGGTGCTACACACTCTTTTATATCTACTCAATTAGAGGATGTGTTGTGTCTGGTAGTGGAACATATGTGTGGGGCTATGTCAATTGATACACCATTAGGTGTATGAGTAGAAAATACTCAAAAATGTAAGGGGTGTTCTCTTGAGGTTGGTGAGGAGCGTTTTTTGTGGGAATTTTTTGTGCTTGAGATGTTATGTTTTTATCTAGTGTTGGGAAAGGACTAGCTAGTGTTGTAAAATCCCATATTTATTGTTATCATCATAGGGTAATGTTCTCATCTTTTGAGGGAGACATTTTTTTCCATCGTGGTGAATGGGATGTCTGAGTAGGCTGTCTAGGTCTATTTTTTCATCATTTGGGTGAGCTCATAGACCAAGTCTCTTGTCTTGTTCTTGATAATGGAAGATTATAACAGCTTGTCCTTCCCCCCATGGTGGATCGGTTTCAGGATGTGTTTCATGAGGAATTATCATGGATTCCACCTGAGAGGTGTGTTTAGTTCATAATAGAGTTTCTTTCAAAAGCATAACCAAATTCTATTCCTCCATATATAATATCACTAGTGGAACTCTAATAACTTAAAACGTAGTTGGAGGAGTTGGATAAAGTTTTTATTCATCATAGTTCATCACCATGTGGATCTCTAGTGTTGTTTTATAAGAAAGTTGATATATCCTTATGACTATGTGTCGATTATAGAAAGTTGAATCAGATGATGTTTAGGAACTAATACCCTGTACCTCAAATTGGTGACTTTTTTTACCAGATTAGGGGTAAAGAATTGTTCTCCAAGATTTATATGAGATTAGGGTATCATCTGCTAAGGTTGAGACCTTCTAATGTACCACAGACTACCTTTAGAAGCAGGTATGGGATGTATTAGTTTGTTGTGATGCCATTCAATTTGACCAATGCATTTTACATGTTTATGGACCTAATTAGTAGAATATTTCACCCATACCTAGATCATTTTGTACGTGTTTTTATTGATGACATCTTCATGTAATCTAAGTCTAATGACGATCATTCCAAACAACTTTACATCATCCAATGTTCACTGAGACAAAACTGGTTACATGCCAATCTATCCAAGTGTCATTTTTTGATTAATAGGGAGAATTTATTAGGTTACATTATCTCATAGGAAGTCCAGTCAGTGGTCCTAGAGAATGTGAAGGCAGACATGTCTTGGGAACAACACGAGAATGTTTCAGATATTCAGAGTTTTCTAGGGATGGAAAGCTATTACTAAATGTTCATTAAAAACTTCTCCCATTTCATAGTTCCACTTTTAGATTTGACCAATAAGGGAATCTGGTTCTAATATTCTAGATCATGTGAGGATTATTTCCAAGAGTTAAATAAGTTGTTGAAAACCACACCAATTCTGATCTTAGCCAAGCCATGTAAGGAGTATACCTTGTTTTATAATGTTTCCAGTGTTGTTATTAGGATAGTTTTGATGAAGGATGATTCGATTGTGGAATATGGGTCATGATAGTTGAGGTATCATGAAATAAATTACCCTACTCATGATCTTGAGTGGGTCATAGTGGTTTATGATTTAAAGTGTTGGTGGAATTTCCTGTTGGGGGAACAGTTTACTGTGTATACTAATCATAAATTAATTAGGTATACCTTCTCTTAATGTGATTTGAATATTCATCAGTGATAATAGGTTGAGTACATTCATTCCATTGACATTGATCTAGTTTGCACGCTAGGAAATGTAAATAGTGTAGCATATTCCTAGTGTCAGAAGACTCAAAATAAGGAAGTTCGGAAGTCTGGCACTGAATGGAGGATGATATCATTGTTTGTTGAGATGCATTTGGAGGTGCAGGACTGACAAGGAAAGATGATCCTTGCATCCTTCGTAGTTTATTCTAAACTTCATATCCATATTAAGGAGATTTAGTATGAGGATCTAAAATGTTTGGCTTTGAGGGAAGGTTTTCAAGGTGGGGAGTCACCTTTTGGTTGGACCGTTGGAGATGATGGGATCGTTTATATTCGTGGTCATGTTGTTGTGCCAACGTGTAAGTGAGAAGATTTGATGCACTAGTTTCATGAATCTAAGGGGGTGGTTCATCCTAGTTTTACAAAAATGTATCATGATCTTTGTATGTAGTATTGGTGTCCAAGGATGAAGAAAGAGGTTTCAGGTTTTGTGGAACGATGCCTTACTTTACAGTAGGTGAATGTAGAGCATCAGTGGTCAGGTGGTTTGTTGCAGTAATTTCCCATTCCAGAATGGAAATGGAATGACATGGTGATGTATTTTTTGGTAGTTATCTTAAGTAATGCTTAGAATAATAGTGTGATTTGGTTAGCTTTTGATTGGTTAACTAAGGTGGATCTTTTTTTCTAATTCAAGATACATTCACCATGGATCAGTTAGGTGAGATGTATGTTTGGGAGATAGTGTGGTTACATGGGGGGATGTGGAATATAGTTTTGTATTTTTATCCTCATTTTACATCACACTTATATAAGGGATTATAAAGGTCACTTGGAACCTAGGTTTTTTTGAGTACGGATTTCCACCCACAGACGGACTAATAGATGGATTGTACTATTCATGTACTAGAGGACATGTTGAGAGCCTGTGTTCTAGAATTTGGTTGTTCATGGGAAAATCATTTAGAACTTATCGAGGTTTCCAACAGAAATATTTACTAGGATATAATTCATATGACACCATTTGAGGTTCTCTATGGTATACCATGTAGTTCTCTGTTGGGTTGGTTAGGGATTGTGGAATCATACTTTTTGGGACTGAGTATCATGTAGGAGACATCGAAATAGGTTCATTTGATTCAAAAATATATGGAAACGCCTCGAAGTATGAAAACTTTTATGCGGATCTGTATCATAGAACTCTTGAGTTTTTGGTGGGTGATCGTGTGTTTCTTCGGGTGTCTCCACGGTTGGGTTACTGTCATATCCAAAATTAGGGTAATTTGGTGCCCAGGTATGTGGGCCGATTTAATATTGTGGTGGGGATCAGACTAGTGGAATACCGATTGGATCTTCCCCAATGGTTTAGTGGAATTCATGATATTTTTCATGTGTCACATCTTCAGTAGTATCACCCTGACCTATCCCATGTGATTGATGATAAGGATGTTAAGCTTGAGGTTGATGCATCCTTTGAGAAGTTTATGGTTTATATTATGGATCATTGTGAGAAAGACTTTTAGGGAAATATTGTGCCATTAATTTTAGTTTTGTGGAAGAATGTTAATGTTCAAGAAGAGACTTTGGAGAGAGAGATAGATATTCAGGACTAGTGGCATGATCTCTTTATCACAGAAGCCTAGTCATTCATAAGAATATAGATCGAGGACAATCCATTATAAGGTCAGGAGGTTGTAAGATCCCAAACTTTTTGGAGTTGTGTACTTGATTAAATTTTGGGTTGAATCTCTTAAATATGGTTAATGGAATGGTTACCAGGTGTATGGTGAGGCTTGGGGGTGTCCCAGGGTTTGGGGTACCGAAGAAAGGGAAATCAGTCCATCATGTTCATCTTTCACGGTTGTCAAATGGTTAGTGGTAACTATTCACATTAACTATATTGGTAAAGAGGAGGGGTATAAGATTAAGTAAACTATGTAAGGGGGAAGATGAAAACATGTGGGCTTAGATATAGGCATTCTTCATAGTTGGCATACAGTTTTTCATATCATGCGGGATCACTAGGTAACCATGAAACTTGTACTCTCTTAAGAAAAGGTAAACACATGATTGGCACACAGTTTGGAAAACCATGTGGCCAAACCATGAACCCCATTAAAAGTGGGTATTTGCCATTCCTCCCCATGGTATTTTAGGTTTCTCTCCTGATTTTATTCCCTATTACTTCTCCAATAATCCTAGGGATGAACCAAAGTGAACAAATATTCCCAAGGATCGATCTTCTTCATTTCTAAACTATTTTAAGTGTCTTTGGGTGAAAATAGAATCTCTGAGTGAGTCTAAAACTTATATTTTATCTCTTTTTTTATTAGGACTTATGGATTGATTTTTCTTCTTATAAATCCCTAAACCCATCTTTTTCAAGTGGATCTTAGGCGGGTGATTTAAATGGTAGTTGAATCTGAGTCAAAATTTGAGGTTAAGAATACTTTTTTCTTAGAAATTGAGTTTGGTGGTCTACAAGTTATATTCCATAATCTTGATGTCAGTTTTTTCATGTGTGGTTTTGTTATTCCTTCTATATTGTTGTGAAATTGTTTCCTTTAGTGAGATTTAATAAAATGGTTGGATAAATAATGAATTAAACCTCTCTTGATCCCCATGGGATGCATTGAGACATATTAGACCAGTTTAGGGTCACCCATGGGGTGTGAAAATATTCCCGAACATGTAAAATTATAAAGTTAAGCATTTCACTGATTTATGTTGAGATAGATCCCATGATAAATATATTATTATATTGGTTTAGTTATAAATAGTAACCAATGCTAGTTTTGTCTAGTCATTGGAAATGAAAAAAGGGATTGTTTGGTATAATGTGAAGAGAGATAAATGAAATAAAGTGATTGTTAAAAATGGATTAGGAGTTTGTAATTGAAATGTGTAAATGGGTTAAAGCATGTGAATTGATGAATATGTTAAATGGACCAATGTATGAGAATGATTAAATATGCTTGATTGGTTAAGGCATGAGAAAATAATAATGGGTTAAATGGGATATACAATGTAAATGGTAGATGTGCTAATGGGTTAAGGCTTGATTTTGATTTATATGTTGAATAATTATGAAATAAGAATGTTGTGTGTATTGATTATGTATGGATGTGATATGGAATATGTGTTAAATGGATAAATAAGCATTTCATTTTGATTAGTAGTTGTGAGGTATTGTACTTGAGGATATATTCCCATAGGTTGGGTTAGACTGAGGCTCTAAACCCCACCCCAATAATTCATGGGTTAGGGAAGGGGCCTAAGGCTCTATGCCCCTACGGTTTCATTTGATGAGACTATCTAGACCGATGCTCCAAGATAAGTGTTATGTAATTTTTTGTGAAATTTTTATCCCTAGTGATATTAAAGACTTGGATTATTCTCTTATGCATAGTAATTGGCCATCTTAGGCTATAGTGAAAAGGATGTAAATTCTGAACCCATGGATTAAGTTATGAAAATGAATTAAGTGATGAAAATGGAAATAATGAGATAAATGGTGAAAGTGAGTAGTGTTAACTAATTTCCCCTGAGTTGTGTTTTGTTTATATTTTCATTTATTTATTACTTGCATACACTATCTATTTATATAGGAAATTTTGTAGACACCGTTGGTTGTGGTCTACAGAGTTGTTCTCACACCCTACTTTGGCCACCATTGGGTACCCAAGTGGATTTCATGGTTGAAGGCCAGGACAAGGGAAAGGGACTTATTCTAGAGAGTTGATTGGGGCACGGGATGTGAATGGGTAAGGGATCAAGAGTTAGAGTCAGGACCTATTTTGGGGATACTTCCATTATTATTTATTTTTGGATTTCCTTCACTTTTTTCACTATTAGAATTACATGGAATATTTATTATTGGTTGTGGTTTTTACCCTAGTTAGAAAACATTTAGTAATACGTGTTATAGTTTATAGTTTATTGTTTCTTTTATTTAATATGTTATATTTTATGGAATACTCTAGTGAAGGGGGTATAGTCTCTCCATGTAATCCATTAGACCATCACTTCTAGTGAGAAACCTCTATAATATGGGGAGACACACTTGAGGTCATGTAGAGACCTATATTGGGGCACCAGTTTAGTGGATTTAGGGTTGGAAATGTTATAATTATTCTCTCATGGATCATATTGTTTGATTTATTTATGATTCATGCCTTATGAAGTGCCAATATTTATTCCATGACTTATAATTATGATCTATGATATGTAGGGTATGGATTTAAAATTTTAATCTCATGTTCTGATACCCCAATACTCTTTTTATGCTTATGTGATCATTGATATCTCTGTTGTTTACCATTTCTAAGAATCTAAGCTCTCCCTTTCTTATGTTTTCTTTCCCTGGGTTATAAAGAGAGGTTTTATTAATGATATGTCTAAGAAATATGCTAGTTAAAAAGAACTTAATGGGATACTCCTATAAACTAGTTGTTTAGGTGTCCAAGTTTCCAAATATACTAGGACTATTTGATTTTGGAATGGATTTTGATGATATTTAAGGAATATTAATCTAATAATAAGTAATATATGTGTATTAAAAGTATGGTTCACTATAGAGGTAATCTCTAAAGACAATATTTATTAATTCCATGAATATTTCTTTAGTATTAGTGATTCTGAAGGGAATCTTTGTAAACTCATAGTGTCCATAACTTGTTCAAAAGGTATTATTGGGAATATATAATTTCTTTACCTTTAATTAGAGATGTCCCAACCAATTTTCCTATAATAGATCAAAAACTACACTACCAAATATAGTGTTGAAATTATAAACTTTGCATTTCTGGTTTTAATACCGATGAAGGTGAACCAGTTTTCACCATCCTAAACAAACAATATCAAAAAGAAATATTATATCATATATATTCTCAAGTACTATTTAGGCTTATAATTTTAAAGAATTAGGAAAAACTCTTACATAAACAATACCCAAGAATTCAAGAGATATCTTTTCCACTATACCCAAATTTTCATATTTCATATTTTTTTCATCAACACCATCCATATAAAACCCTTCTAGACATAATTAATCCAACATCATACTTGACAACCTAGGTAAATGGAAAACTAAAAAGGGTGAGCTCAAATACTCAGAATGGGTAAACGTAATAATTAATAATTGAATGTCATCAGTGAGTATTAGAAGTGCATAAGGGTATGATAACATACTCAAAGTGCATCAGTACAACATAAGAATATTCATACCCATTAATACATGGATAATCAAAAATGAAAACATGGAATAAGGCCTTAAAAATTCAAGATTTGTTATAATCAAAAATCATGATACATGTGATATCAATCTTGATCATAAGAAACATTATAAACCCGTAACAAGTATAGATAAATCTTATTGGTATCTTGGAACATCATCATTATAGAACCCTTATATAACCCTTACAATTTGAATAACCACATGTCCAACTTCAAATATAATTCTTAGGATAAAATAATCATTATCCAATGAATTGGAGAACTATATAGGTTCACCCATAGTATAAACTATATTGGGCTCACCCAACGCTATTTGGACGCACCGATTATATATAACGTCCAAAAACCATAAATAAAGTACATAGAGATCGTATTTCATCATAAAACTAATAAAAAATCATTATTGAATTTCTAATTTGATTAAATAATGTAAAATAGATGGGTTACATATCAACCTCTTTGAGACATTATTAACGTGTGGAAAAGAAAGAGGTTCCATAACAATATCTTGGAAACATGATTGACCCATGAAAAAAAAACTGGTGCCAGAAAAATATAAATGAAATAATATAAATTCATACATAGAATGAATGAGGATGGTATAAATACAAAATATACCCACTGTAACATAAGTAAAAACAATGGTTGTTGACGTTGATGAATAGAAATACCATTAAAATATCACTAAATACATTTTACAGAAAATAAACTTTTCAATTCATAAATCACTTTTAAAAAATAAAAAAAATCAAAAAAATATTGTGAAAATATTTTTATTTGAAAAATAAATGTAAATATATAAATGAAAAGTAAAGTAATGTAATTTATGTGATGGTGATAAAAAAATTTCATGTTATAAATATTAAAAATAAACACTTTTTTCAAAATATTATGACAAAGTGAGTCAAAAGTGATCAATTTGGAAAATGTTAGGAAATTTAATTATTAAAACCTTTTTAAAGAAGGTAAAATATCATGTATAATGGATTTAGGAAATATTTTATTTTTATAAAAGAAAAGAAAATTAAAATATTTAAAAAAATATGGATATGGAGGACAATGATACCCAATCTAAAATAAAATACAACATTTGTATCACTTATAAATGACTTTCTTAATGTTTCTTAAATTAGTAAGAGATAAAATTTAAATTAAACATGAGAACAAAATTCATTTATAGTGGAGAATAAAGATATTTGGTTCAATAAAATAATATCTTATGAATTCCTCTAAAGTATCTTTGAACAAAAACAATCTTGAAAGGAAGGGGACTGTAGCATAATTCTTTTCCAGTTTAGAAACTCTTCAATCATTATCCCCATGAACGAATAAAATCAAATGATACTTTAAATATAAAGAACATAATAATTTTCATGAAATAATATTTCAAAGTAAAGTATAAATATATATATCAAAAATTAATATAGTTTCATATCATAAACATATGTCTCAACGAAATATAATTTTAGACGTATAACCCTTACAAAAAGCATACCATTAAATTTTAGAATAATTTAATGAATTGATTATATGTATCAAAATTAAATCCAAATAAAAAAAATTAAATATAGAACATAATATAATATAAATTAATTATATACATAATCAATTAATATCAAATAAAATTAATAAGAAATATAACCTAATAAAAATAAATTTAGTTATGAAGTTCTTTACCATTTGGTAACATTCAAGTGAAGTTCCCTTGGATGAAATAATTCAAATTGAAACATAAAATTCAATGATTTATTATTAATTAATTATATAATATGTAAAATGGTAATTATATATACCACACAATAAAAATATGTGGTGAATATTACATATGTATCACAAAAGTAAAAGCGAGATGAGAAAAACCCTTACCTTGATTAGATACTTTCTATGCATGTTTTTAACTCTTATATAATAAATTTATTTCTATTATTTAATTTATTAATAACCTTATAAAACATTTACACCTTATACATAAATAATTTATTTTATTTATTTATATTTACATATCTTAATACTTAATCAATTAAGTCCATGTTGGCTGTTTTTAGGATGTTCGGTTCATTGTTTCAAAATGGATTTGTAGTTTTGATCGTGGTCAAAGACTTCCTTATTTTAATATATCCATAATAATAATAATGAAATAATTTTAATATTTATTTATTAATTATAATTTTTAAAAAAAAATCATGAAATATTATTTTGAGAAATGAAGTATGTTATTATCATACAGACGGTTGGTTGCACGTATGCATAAGTAACGTATCCATTTTTAAATGATCATTATAGAAAAAAGGTGAGTAATATTTTATATTTAAATAATGATAATAATATTATATATAACATATTATTTATTTAAATATACTTATATATATCATCCATGTTTTTTGGTGATGAAAAAAGAGTTTCATTGCTTCGTGAAGGTCGTAGTCCACACGTACATGAAGGACGTTATCATTTCCCAGTGAGTGAAAAAGTAAAAAATAAAATGATATATTATCTTTTCAAAATGATAACTATATCATTAATATAATTATTATTTCAATTATATCACATATATTAATTAACATTATCCTTATTACATTCCAATTAAATCATTATTGAAAAATTAATCACATCGTTATGCGAGGCGGTAGTCTGTCAGACACACAAGCAACATTATTGTATACCCACAGAATGGAAAGTAAAAAAAGTTATATGTGATATCATAAATTTATAAGTATAAATATGTTTTAAATATCATATATATATATATATACTTTAAAACCATCTTTACAACAATCCATGAGAGGTGATGACAGAAAACGAATGACATCTGTTCGTGAGGCGGTAGTCTGTTATACACACAAATGAGGATTTTATGTCTAATTTAATGACAGAGGAGATGAATTTAGGTTACATAATTACTATAATAAAATATAATTATATATTAGATACTTTTTATCATATGATAATATTTTAATAATATATTAAGGAGGTTAAAGAAGAAATATGATAAAAACATATTGTTATGAATGTTTCCTCTACTCACAGCGCCTCTTTAGAAATATACCTACAGTTGTCCAAGAATGGATTTTTGAGAGAAACAATATTCTTAAATTATTGGATGGAATTTGGTAAATTATTTTTTTAGGTATTGGTTGAACCAAATGGGTTTTAATGTGGGCAGAAGATAGGATATGGGTGGTCTTCTATAAGTGAGGTGAGTGGAACACTTGTAAGTTTTGAAATGAAAAAGGTGTACCCACATTTTTTACAAGAAACAATGATTCAAAATGGATAATTCTCAAACCCTAGATATTATAGGGTATAATTATTTCTATAAATTAGTTGTTATACTTTTTTTAGTTCATTTTTACTCTTATACTTTTAATTTAACCCCCGATAAAATCATTTTCACATTAACCATGATAATATTTTTTTACTATTTTTAATATTCATTATTGTCAAAAGTTAAGATCAAATTATTATAAAATATAAATTATTATTATTAAAAATATGTAATCCATTTTAAAAAATTAAATTCACATAAATGGTGAAATTAAATATAAAAGAAAACTCACATATGAAAAGAAAAAGCTGGTTTTCAATAGTGTATTTTTCAAGGGAAAAGGATTTTATATCTACGACTAATAATAATAATTGTATGAATCTTAATTAATATATTTATATATATAATTTAAAATTTTCATTTAAAAATTTCTTTATTATGTATTATTTTAATTATTTAAAACAAAAAACAATATGCACTTTAAAACAGTTTTCCGAAAATTCCCATATTTAAATATAAAGATAGTAGTATACAAAAATCCAGTATGAAGTTGATTAAAAAGAAATTAATTGGATTAAATATAAATAAATAATACTTATTTAACTTTAAATATTATTCAAAACATTTTGGGACTTTTAAATTTCTTAATTTGTTGAAAATAAATGACATTTTTATAAAAAATGGTATTTTCACTACTCAACGAAAAATCAATATTTTTTTTAAAAATATCCATGTTTTCCAAAAATTAAATTTTGATATTAAAAATTAAAAATTTAATTTAATTTTATTAAATTCATTTTTTAAAATTTCAAAAAATTAGTTATGTTATTCTTTTCATGAAAATAAATAAAACCATTTTTGAATAAAATATATTTTCAAAGAATATATTTACTTTGCTAAAAATTAATTGATAACTTACTAATAATTTATAAATAATTTATATTGAGTATAAAAATTATATATATATATATATATATCATAAATTATTTAATATTACTCTTGCCCTCCAATTCAATGTCTAGATTATAATGGTTATATATATTACGGGTACTTTAAGATTTGTGTTTCAAGTCCAATATACTATCGAACATACTTTTATTTTATAAAATTTTAGGGTGTTATATCCCCCCATTATTAAATTTTGTCCTTGAAATTTTAAATTTATCTCAGTTATCAAAGGCTGAATATTTTAAAATACTTTTATTGTAAACCTACATCATAAAAAGGGTTCATAAAACATCCTCTTCATAAAAGATAAAGGAAATTATCAAGGCTATCTAGAATAAATCATAATAAGTTTCAAAATAAGAGAACATATGTGGAAAGTGTATATTTGGACATGTAAGAAAAGAATAAATTCATAATAATCATAGAGAGTGTTATTGATCATTGATCAAAAGAAGGTGAATGATTAATAGAAAGTTGATGACCTCAAAACCATAAACCAAATAGGTTTGAAAAAAAGTAATTGATTTCATAAAAAATGATGCTAATAGGAAAAGATATTGTTTTCTAGATCATTTTTATAGATTTGAGTAATTATTTTCCATCTATATTGAGATCATAAGTAAATATACTCACTTGATGAGTAAAATTTCATCCTTTTGTCAATTTCCACTATAATCTCATATTTTTCTAAAAATGATGAGTATTCAAGATTAATTATTCATGTTTAAAGTACTAAAATAAACTTTTAAAGACCACATAACCATAAAATTGATAACAATAAATTCTCATGATATTTATACATTAACCAAAACCAAAATGGTTAGTGCATGTTAAGATAATTCCAAAAATGAATAAGCCTTCATATGATACATTAATATTTAAAATTCAACAGTAATATCCAATATTGAAACTAAATCATTCCATAACCATTTATCCTAAATAACCTAAATAACCTAAAAATTAAAGAGTTTTTTAACCTCAAATTATATCTTCTAACTTTAATCTTACAAGAACAAAAATATGGCAATCCCCTTTTTAAATAACATTAATCACTTAGTCACCAAATCAATTTTCAATCCCATGATTATCTATATGATAAAACACATATTACCTTAATATCCAAGATTATATAAGCCCTAAATGTTTTAAATAACTGAAAACAGATATCTAAGAAATATATAGGAATACGTTCTATTAAACTAAATAATTACATATACTTAAACATAATAAAATGTCTCTTAATGTGCCATTAATCACTTTAAGATCTCATTGCATAAAACCTCCTAGGGGTGTATAAAGCTTTGAAGTTATGATTATTATTAATCTTATAGACCTATTAGGGTATCCATAACTCTTAAGATACATTCACATAAAAACATCATAATCTATAAAGTTATCTAAACCTTTAATTTGATAACAAATATAATAGCTCTAAACCCGCACTCTCGGATCCAGTGCTGAAATCATAAGCATTACATTTCTAGCTATGATAGTGATGAAGGTGACCAAATGTTTTCCATCAAAAACATACAATATCAAAATGAATTATTAGATCACTTACATTATCATGGAACTTTTAGTTTTAGAGTTTTATATAATTAGAAAAAAAACTCTTATATAAATAATACCCAATAATTCAAAAGAGTATATTTTCCACACTACTATAAACATGGGTTTATCTGGAACTAGGGATTTAATTGATCTTTAAAAAAGCACACCTAAAAATCCCCTTTCTTAGTTCGATAAAAAGAAATGTTAAAGGTTTCTATTTATCAGTGCTTGTCAAAAAATGTTGATAAAGTTAACCTGTTTTTCAACACAAGTAAAAATCACTAATAAAATGGGCATTTATCAGCATGTCTAAAAAAGAAATCATAAAATGGTGGTCTTATCAGAACATTTTTAGAAGTTTTGATAAATACCCACCCTTAAAAGTCTTTTTTTATTATCACTAATAAATGGTATATTTAAAAAACATTAACGGAAAATCGTATCAGAAGTTATGGTCAGTTGGATTTCTTTTGGGCCTTTTTTGGCCTCAATATAGGTGATTGAGGGTTCATGTGGGTCACTGAGGCATAGATATAGTCACAATCTTCAATTTGATATGTGGTAGAGGAAAAAAGGACAACCGGTTCAGAACTTAAGGTCGTTTTAAAGGTCATTGAATGTGAAAAACCCTTAAAACCCCTAAAAACCCTAAAACCCCTAAAAAGATCATAACATTCAATACGGGAGTCCATTTTTTATCCAAAAATATTCAAATTGAAACTTATGAAATGAGATAAAACCACATGATATTTAAATCATTTGATAATGAAAGGAATAAAATATATTATAGTTTCAAAAAATTAATAAATCGAACACAAACTTCAAATAGCCATAACTTTTGATCCGGGAGTCCGTTTGGGATCTAGAATATATAAAATATAAGATTGTGATTATCTATATGGCCTATATGGTCTCGTACTAAGTTCAAAGAGATTTATCTACCTTTTAAATCCTAGAAATTCATAAAAGACCTCCAAAAATGCTTTTCTTCACCAACCTTGATTGCTTAAAATTCAAATGCCTATAACTTTTGATTCGGGTGTTCGTTCGGCATGTACCACATATCATATCTAATATCATTTAATTATCTTCTATTTTACTAGTTTTGGAGCTATAATGGACTCTTGGATCCGAATTTATGGTCATTTAATGGTTTTTAGGGGTGTAGGGTTTTAATAGTTTCTTAACGTCTTTATGTGTTTTAAGGATTTTTAGAGTTAATATCCATTTTAAAAAATATATATAAATAAATATGTATTTAAATATATATATATATGTTACTATTTATATCAATATATATATATATATGGATAAAAAAATATAACTAAATATATATTAATATATAGATATATCATGAAATGTAAATCCAAATAGTATAGTGGAGTGTAAAAGGTGTTGGTGTATAAGTTGGAGGTCTCGGATTCAAAATTTATTGGTGGAAGTGGAATGCACTGGGGGTGAGATTATCTAATGCGTTGATAAATAGGTGGGGGAATCTTTCTTAAAAGGGGAGGGGGAGAAATGATAAAGGTGCGGTCATGAAAAAAATATACCCTTTATCAACAAGGCCTTTATTATCACTTTTTTAGTACTATTAAAGGCGGCCTTTAATAGCGCTAAAAAAGTGATGATAAAGGTGGCCTTAAAGAATTATTTTTATAAGTGATGTTAAAGCTAACCCTTCAGCATTTTTTATATTATCAGTACTTCTATAGCACTGATAAAGCCCTTTTACTCGCACTATTAAAGGCCTGATTTGCAGTAGTGCCACTATAACTAGCTTTTTATATTCCATATTATGTTGTCAACATCATCCATATGAAACCCTTCTAGACATAATTGATTAAAAATCATTATTGATAACCTAAAAAAATGGAAATATAAAAATGGTGAGCTAAAATTATTAGTAAGGGTAAACATGGGCATTAATAACTGAATGTCATTAGTGAGAATAAAAAGTGCATAAGGGTATGAGGACTTAATCAAAGTGTAAGAGTACAACATAATAATATTCATACCCATAAAAACCTAAATCATAAAATATGAAAACATGAAATAATTCCTTAAAAAAGAAATATTCAAAAGAATAAATTATCATGATCCTTGTGATATCAATCTTGATCATAAGAAACATTATAAATCCATAGTAGGAATAGATAAAACTTATTGTAATCTTGGAATATCATCATCATATAACCCTTAAATAACACTTATAATTAGATAAATCATATTCCCAACTTCCAATATAATTAATAATATAAAATTAGCATTACCCAATGCATTGGAGCACTATCTAGGCACACCCATTCTATAAGCTATGTTAGGCTCACCCAGAGCTATTTGGGTGCACCTGTCATATATAATGTCTAAGATCTATAAATAAAGTATTTACAACTTTCATTTAATCGTAAAACTCATAGAAAAATAATTATTCCTTTTATAACTTGATTAACTAATTGTAATGAAATGCGTTTCATATCAATATCTTTGAGCCATGATTAACCTGTAGAAAAGAAACAGCTTACATAACAATCTCTTTGATTTATGATTAACCCATGGAAAATTAATAATTTCCATGAAAATATATATAAAAACATATTAATCCATCCATAAAAATAATGAGGGTGGTATTATTACAACATATCCCAATTTTATCTTAATTAACAACAATAGTTATTGATGTACGTGAATGTAAATACCATTAAAACATTAATATAGACATTTTGAGGAAAATAACCTATTCTTTTTTAAAATAACTTTTAAACACTAAAAAATCACAAAATAATGTGAAGATATATTTCTTTGCAAAAAAAACCTTATAATCATATAAATTAAAATTCAAGGAAAATAATGCACATGATGGTAGGTAAAATATTTCATGTTATAAATGTAAAAAATATATTCTTTTCAAAAAATTTGGAATAAAGGTAGTCAAAGTGATCCATTTAAAAAATTATGGGAAATTTTCTTCTTAAAAACTTTTAAAATAAAAAAAATTATCATGTATAACCCCTTTAAGAAATAATTTATTTCTAGAAAAGAAAAGTTCTGAAAACATTTTATAAAACATTGATATGGAAGATAATGATACCAAATCTAAAAGAAAATAGAGCATCAATATCAATTACAAATGAATTTATAGATGATTCATAAATAAATAATGGATGAAATGAAAATTAAACATGTGAAAAATATTTATAACCAATATATAATAAATAAATTTTTTTCAAGAAAATAAGATCATATTATTTCCCCCAAAGTAACCTTGAACATACAAAAACTTGAAAGGAATGAGATTATAACATAATTACAATTCCACTTTGGTAAATCTTAAATCCTAATACCCAAGATAGAATAAAAATATTATACATTAAATATCATTAAAATATGGAGTTTCATGATATAACATGTCAAATAGTAGTATATACACCTCACAAATGAATATATGTGCATATCATAAATGTATGTCTCAAAGAAAGAGAATTTGAGACAAATAACCCTTACAAAAATAATACCACTGAAACATAAAATACCGTGATTCAATATGGATTCGTGATATTACATGTAAAATTTTCATTATATACACAACATAATAAAAATAAGTGGTGAATATGACATATGTCTCACAGAAGTAAATTTGATATGAGAAAAACCTGTATCTCATGTCCAGACATTCCATGCATGTCTTTTAACTCCAATATAATAATATTATATCAATTAATTAATTTATTAATTACCTTTTATATTATTAAAAAATTATAATTAAGTAATTTTTTTATTTCTTTATAATGGAATATTTTAATACTTAATCAATTATGTCCATATCAGGTGTTTTGAGGATGTTCGGTTCATTATTTCAGAATGTATTTGGTGTGTTGATCATGGTTAAAGAGGTAATTATTTAAACATCTCTAGAATAATATTATTGAAATATTTATCATATTTATTCATCAATTATACTTTTAAAACCAATCATGAAATAATTTTTCGATAAATTAAGAATGTTATGATCATGGAGACAATAGGTCGTACGTATGCATGTGTAACATTTCCATTTTTCAATTATCATTATAGAGAGGAGGTAAGTAATATTTTATCTTTTCATAATTATAATAATACAATATAAATAAAAACCCATGTCTTAATGTACATATAAATTACATTATTCTTATGGAATACATAAAACATTACACAAATAAAATCCCAAAGGTCATTTTAATTTAGTGCCTTTGGAAATAGGGAAATGTAAAATATGGTATATGAGTGAACTAAATTATCTCCCACTATGTTCTAAAATACTATAACCCCTCTTATAAATATCATACTTAAAATATATCTTCATAACCTAGGGAAGGAAACATAAAAAGGGGTGAGATTAGATTCTCAGTAAGGGTAAACAAAGAATATATGTAAGAATAAACATGAGCATAAGGGTATGAGAATGTGAGAATAACATTACAATATCATTCCATGTATATCATAATCATGAATCATGGAATTAATATAAGTAGTTTATAAGGCTTAAATCATAAGTAAATCAAGAGACTAAGACATGAAATCATAACATGTGATTAATAAATGGAATTGTGTCATATATATAAACATGTAAAATCATTCTCTATAATTCAAGATGAATTACTAGAACTTATTAGGGAACATCATGGGGATTATTCCTACTAGTTGGGACACACCACCAACCCCAGTTGTGTTCCTTTCCCAGTAAGGGATTGGGTTTTCCCATATTCTCATAGTGGATCAGTTTTTCCCATCATCACATAGTGGATCAGGTTTCCCAATATTTCATCTTCATGGGGACTACACCTACTCGGCAAGACACAATACCATACCCAATTGAATAATTTTCCTTGTAAGGTATTAGGTTTTCCCATATTTCCATAGTGGGTCAGGTTTCCTCATATTACCATAGTAGATAAAGTTTCCCCATGTTCTCATCTTCATGGGGACTAAGCCTACTATATATTACACACAACCATCCCTAGTCACAGTCTTTTCCTTGTAAGGTATGGGGTTTCCCATATTCCCATTGCGTATTTGATTTATCTATCTTCCCATATTGGATTGGGTTTCCCCGTCTTCCCATAGTGCATCAATCCCATCGACTTATTTCCCATCATTATCTTATGAGATATAAATCTTTACCCAATACATTGGAAGGAGAGATAGGTCCCATCTGCCACATAATAAAAATAATTCATACATGTTCCATAAGAAAATAAAACTTTTATCATATCATGACCCATAAAAAGAGAAGGGTTTCAAAAACATCATATCATAACTCATGAAATGAAGTAGGTTTCAAAAGAATATATTTCATGGAAGATAAATGGGTGTCATAAACATCATGCTATTAAAACATAAACCATTGAAGAAATAATAATAATGTTATTATTGGATCATATCCTAGAAAAGTATAAATTATCAAAAAGTATGTAATCTTATATGGATAAGAATATTGAAAGATCACGAGGAACATTTCATAAGAAAAATAGACTTCATTTTTAAAATTCATTTTCATAAAACCATTTCAAAAATCCATTTCTTATAAAAAAATTACAATTTCATTTAATAAATTTATTGAGGAAAATATCCTTTATTCTTTGATATATTCTTTTTAAAACATAAAACCATTTGAAAACTAATTTTACTTGAAAATAACCTTGTAAACTTATAAACAATCATAAAAACATTTTGAAAACATTTTCCTTGAAAACTTATAAAAGAATATTGAAAGAAATTTTTAAAACCTTTTTCTTCCATAATGATTTTAGAAATTATAAATAAATCTTGAAATCATTGAAATCATTTTCTTTGAAAGTAAACTTTTAAAATCATATAAAAGAATTTTTGAAAATAATTTAAAATGATTTTTTAACATAAATCATTATTGAAAACCGTTTTCTTTGTAAACAACATTAAATTAAACAAATTTTATGAATATTAGTAAAAAATATTTAAAAATAACCATATAAACTTGTAATGTAAGATTTAAGGAAATTACAGTTATGGCGGTAGGTAAGTCCATACATGTCGAACATTCCTTTTATACTTTAAAATTTTAGAAAAGTGCCTTGACTGGAAAATGATAGGAAGATTATTTTTATAAAATATTGTTTTTAAAAAGGTAAAACATGGGTAAAATTCCCTTTAAACCTCATAGGATAATAGTAAAACTATTTTAGAAATACAGTTTTGAAAGAACAGAGATTTCCCACTGAAAGGATAAATGAAGTCGAATATTCATAAAATCATTTTCTTAATTGTCATAAGTAAAAAAGTATGTAAAATGGATACATTACATGGATATAACATTAATTTTTATAGTTTAATAAAATTAATGAGATTTCTTGATATGTGGATCATAATATTTTATCAATGGAAGCATAATAATAAACAATCTCAATAAACGATGTTATTGAAGATATAAATTGTTACCACTTTGGTAACAGTAAATAATAATGTAAAGAACAAAATTACATGAATTTTGAAATATTATTAAAATAATTATATTCATGATATAACATGTCAAATTAATTATATACACCTCATATAAAAATATGGGTTAATAACATGGCATGTGTCTCAATGAAGGCAAATTGAGACAAAATTACTTTACCGATTTGGAAACTTTTGAAACAAAAACACCATGAAAAAATATCATCAAATGGATATGTAAATACCCATAAATTTATTTATAATAATAATATAATACATATATGGTTATTATACACACCACACAGATAAAATGAGTGGTGAATATGGCATTATCTCACATAAATAAAAAAGTGAGATGAAATTTCTTAACGTATGTCTTGACTCTCGTCCTACTCATACAAATCTCATGTGTAATAAGTATAAGTTTATTATAAATATTATAAATATCCATTTTATTATATATAATATCATATATGATTTTATTATGACTTTATATTACCCTCTTATTAACAATTCCATGTTAAGTTTTTTGTTTCGGGTAATATCTACTTTATTTTTCGCATGTGTACTAATTTGTTATATTTTTTCCCTTATACTTATATCATGATTTACATAATGTAACCCATGATATAAATATAATTTATATTAATTATATTTTTATTATATTAATATATATATAAGTATAAAATGGAATACACTATTCATGGAGATGGTAAGTCGTACATACACATAAACATTGTTTCCACTTTGTTGGCATATTGAAAAAAAGTAAATGAAATATATGTATATATATATATAATCATTAAAGTAGAATTATTATATAATATATATCATATAATTTCACTAAATACATCCTTAATACATTTCATGTAGAGTTTTAATGAATCACACTGCTCTGAGGAGGCGATAGTCCACAATCTCCAAACGAAATTATCGTGTTTTCAAAAAATGGAAATCATAAAGGTATGGGTTATGTAATAACTAAATAAGCATAAATAAATCATAAATATCATATATAACATATAAAAATACATTTTACATTATAATTTTCACCCATGAGAGGTGGTAAATGAAAAATAAACAACATCATCTCGCAAGGCGGTAATACGTCGTACACAAGAATGGTAAGTTTGGTGGCCATTACATGGAAGTATGTGTGTAAGTGTAGGTAGAACCATTATAATGAAAACAAAGTCAGTATATTTATTATAATTATTTTATCGTATAATCATGTAATAGTAATATTTTATGTGGTGGATAATGAAAATAAAACAAAGGAGCTTGGGGGAGGATGTTACCTCTTATTCGGGTAACTCCTTTTGGTTTCAACCGAAGGGCTTACTTGGATGGAATTCTGCAAAAGGTGAGGATTATAAGTTGAGTTTAGGTATGTTTGGTATATATATGGGTAGATATTTTTCAATAAAAAGTGTATTTAGATTTTTGAGAAAGCGGGTGGGGTGAGTACCTTTTTGTAGTGGAAGAAGAGTGGTATTCATGTAATTTTTTGAAAAAGGAATTCCTCCAACGTTTTTCCTTTGAAAAGTGGATACAATAATGGTGAAAAGTCTATCAAAGAAATAAAATATTAGATATATGTCCATATAATTAATTTTTTACAATTTTATAGGTCATTTTGGATCTTAAGTTAAAGTTTTAGTCCCTTGTTAAGCTAATTTTTCTTTTAATCATAGAAATTAATTTTAATCACATTCACTAAGGTTTTTGGACAAAACTACATTAAAATTACTATTGATTATAAATTATTATTATTAAAAACATTTAGTCCATTTTTCCAAATTCCAATCATATAATTAGAAGAAATTAATTTAAAATTAATCCCAGATGACAATGCGGGCTTTTAAAGTAAAAATGTTCTAAAGATTTCTAAGTTGTATCTAATTTCAAAGTGAAATTTATACCAATAACTAAATTGGATTAATTTATGTATAATTTATATAATTAGACTTTAAAACTGATTATAAATATAATTTATCTTTATAAATAAATTATACAAAAAATCAGTTTGGAATTAAAATTCAATATTTTTCACAATTCATCAAAAAATAAAACTTAACATTAAAATACAAAGAATTTGCCCTAACATAATTTTTATTTTTTTTTATTTCAAAAAATAAGTTTATTTTGACATATAAAATTTATAAAAGTTCCAAATTTTATATTTAAAATACGTTCTCCATTAAAAGGCAGTAAAACTGATTTTATAAAAATATAGTTTTTTATGGATAATATTGGGTTAGATCCAATATGATGCATATAAAATCTATTAGATAAATGTAAAAAAGATGTTTCGTTGAATATATAAAATATATATTTCATTAATATCATTCACCAATAGTAAATAATTTAATTTATTAGGATAAATTTCCTTTGTGAGCATAAAATTATTTTTTTATAAAAACATTCCTTTTATATTCAATTGGTTATTATGTTAATTTCTAGTTAATTTGAAACCAATTAATTCATCCATGTATTTTAATAAGTTATTTAATCTTATTAATATCCTCTAAATTAATGTCTATGTTATATCTTATTATATTAAATAATAATATTTCAATAATATATTATTTTTCAGTAAATCTAGGTCTTGCGTGTTATGCAAGCCGTCAAGGAAAGTCAATATTTCATGTAATGTAATCTAACCTTAGTGTTATGTGTAGGGAAATATAAAATTTATTTTATGTGTACTACATTATTAAATTTTTGTTACAAATAACTCTATCTAAACATAATGATTTAATTTAAAAAAACTATTTCCAAGGTTGCGTGAAATGAAAATATCAAAATGATTAAATTAATTCAAAAAAATATTCCATAAAGTATTAGGGTGTGGCATTATACACCCCTTAAAATGAGTTTCACCCTTCAAATTCTTTTGGGTTATCAAATATTTAATACTTAAAAGTTTTTTTCATATAAACCCGCATTATAAAAATGTATACTAAAACTTCCTTTTAATAATGAAAGTTAGAAACATAACAATTACCTGAAGTAACATATAAATAGTTTTCAACATAGCAGAACATAGGTGGGAAGTGAAAACATAGACATGGAAGAGAAATATAACTATCATGTTCTGATGGGAAGTGATTGAGAACATGTTCAAAAGAAAGTTGACAATCCCAAATCCATAAATCAATGATGATCAAAGGGGCCATTTGACTCATCAAAAATGAATGTAATAGGATATGATTTTTGGTTTCAAGATAATTTTTCCTAAAGTTATATAATTTTCATGAAAATATATACTTACATGATTTTAGTAAAACATTACCATTTTTTCCCTTGATCAACTTCCAATTAATTACTCATTCCAAGAAATGAAGGTAAATTTGACATTTCTAAAGCATTAATAGATCATGAGATCCATGATAATTCATACCATATATCTTAATATACCATTAAAAAAAGTGGTTCAAATAGGTTATCCAATATAAATAGATCATCATGTGTTGAGATAATACTTTAATCTCACAAACTTCATTTAATTTTAAATTAAAATTTCCATAAATGGTTAACCATATAACACTTCCAAAAGATGAAAATAAAAAACTATATAATGAAGGTCACTAAATCATATTAACATTGATACCAAATATATTATACATTATCACATGGTTTTCACATTTCGAACATGTGAATACCTTCATCGTATATTCTCTTGAAACATGGTAATAAGATGAATTTCCATAAAACCTTATTAAAAACATCAATTATTTCTTATTCCAAATATTATTGGATATATTCCTTCAATCCAAAAAAATTAATAAACATTATCCATGATAACATAGAACACTTTTCAACAAATACTTAATTAGTTCTAATGTCATTGATACTATCTAATTTACTTTATCCAAATCAATCATCTCTTTATCCAAGCTAAACACAATTTTCTCAACATCTTGAACACATTAAGGGTTACCTTCCCTTAATAAAATTATCACCTTTCTGTTAAATCACTTTTCTAATTATTTATCACCATTAAAAATAACCTTTTAAATCCTTAATGAAAATCTTATACTAAAAATACTCATATATTTCATGATTCATAATCTTTGAATTCTAAAACATATACCCTTCAATCATCCAATATTATTCTTAAACCATTACTCAGGCTTAATCGTATTATTTCTTAATACCCCTTTTCCTATAATATGAAATAGGAATCGTGTATTAAGGTTTCTCAACCTCAATATAAAAATTCTTCTTGAATTTAATGTAAAAAATACTAGAAGTACATCTTATACATTTCACATGACATTTATGGTCTCCTAATATTTAGAATTATATCCAATACTCGTACCACCTTCCAGATTCTATTCATGAGGTTTCCACTTAGGAAATAGATTTTTATAAAACCCATAATTTCAACATCTTAAACATTCAATGTTAACCCAGTTCCTTATACTTCTTTATATTGACTAAGACCGGAAATCATAGGGTGAGAAATACTTATCATAGCATAAAATTACATAATCATGAAAAAATACTTATAGAATGTCCAAATAATGACACCTAGTTCTTTAATCTATGAAACCATACCTATATCCAAGTTTATTCATATTAATCTAATATTTAAATCCTTCATGATGGTTTATAAGGAGTTTATTAATTCTCAAAGAATATCCCTTGGGAGTGTCAAACTAGGTGTGAAGTAAGGTCATTGTCATATACCAGGTGATACTCAAGTTAGTACTAAAACACCATGTCAAAGTTGTTACTTGTAGGTAGATATATGTTAAAACCACGTCTACTTGTAGTATATATACATGTATATATTTTTAGGAAACCACTCACTCTATCCTTTACCAAAATTCCAGGACATTTTTCCTCATCCGTAAACATATCCTTAGAGACACCCATAAACATATCCTAAGAAATATTCCTAGGGATCTCACAAAAGTTTTCTCATCCTGTCTTATAAAGTTTGACTAAACCTTCACTTTGATACCAACAATAACAACCAATGTCTTGACGTACATGGATATTACATAATTTTTATATAATACTTAAAACATTACATAAAACAATGACTAAATAACGTATTAGTTTTGTGCCATTGGAAACATGGAAATGTAAATGATGGTACATGAGTTAACTAAATTATCTCTCACTAAGTTCTCCAATACTATCACTACTCTTATACATATCATACATAAAATATATCTTTATAACATGGGGAAGGAAACATAAAAATAAGTGATCTTAGGTTCTCAGTAAGGCTAAATAAGGGAGATATATAAGCATAAACATGAGCATAAGGGTATGAGAATGTGAGAATAACATTACAAGATTAGACCCTGCATATCATAAACATGAATCATGTCATTAAGGTTAGCAATTAATAAGGCATGAATCATAAGGAAATAAAGATCATAATCCATGAAATCATAATATTTGAGTAATACATGGAATTGTGGCAAACACATAAACATATAATATCATTTTATATTATTTAATAAGCATTGGTAAAACTTATTAGGGAACTTCATGGGGACTACACCTACTTGGAGGGACACACCATCATCCCTGGTCTCAATCCTTTCTTTATAATGTATCGGGTTTCCCTATCTTCCTATAGTGGATTGGATTTTCTCATATTCCAATTGGATATGGTTTCCCATATTCCCATAGTGGATTGGGTTTCTCCATATTCCCATTTTCATGGGGACTACACCTATTGGGTGGGACACACAACCATCCCCAATCACAGTCCTTTCCTTGTAAGGGATCGAGTTTACCCATCTTCCTGTAGTGGGTCGGGTTTCTCGATCTTCCCATAGTGGATCAGGTTACCCCATCCTCCCATCTTCATAGGGACTACACATACTGGGTGGTATACACCACCATCCCCAGTCGCAGTCCTTTCCTTGTAAAGGATTAGGTTTCCCCCACTTCCCATAGTGGATTGGGTTTCCCCATATTCCCATATTGGATCGGGTTTAACCATCTTCCCATAGTGGATCAAGCCTGTTAACTTTATTCCCATCATTATCTCATGAGATATAAATCTTTCCCCAATGAATTGGTGGAAGATATAGGTCTCACCAGTCACATAATAAAATCATTCATACATGTTCTAAAAGAAAATAAAACTTTCATCATATCATGACCCATAAAAATAGAAGGGTTTTATAAACATCATATCATAACCCATGAAATTAAATGGGTATCATAAATATTTCATCAAATCATAAGCTATGAAAAATAGATAGGATTCATAATCATTTCATCAAATCATAACCCATTAAAATAAGTAGGTTTCAAAAGAATATATCTTGTGGAAGTGAAATGGGTGTCATAAACATCATTCTATTAAAATATAAACCATTCAAGAAATAATATGAATTTTATTATTGGATCATATCCTAGTAAAAATAAACAATAATAAATTATTTCATCTTATATGGAGAAGGATTTTGAAAGATCATGTGGAAATTTTCATAATGAAAATAGCCTTTATTTGAAAATCCATTTTTATAAAACCATTTCAAAAATCCTTTTCTTATAAAGATATCTTTACCATTTAATTTAAAATATTTCTTGATTAAAATTTCCTTTATTCATTGAAATATTATTTTTAAAACATAAAACCTTTTGAAAACTATTTTTTCTTGAAAATAACCTTTTAAACTTAAAAATAAATTTAAAATCATCTTGAAAACATTTTCCTTGAAAACTTATGAAAGAATCTTAAAAAAATTGAAAACCTTTTTATTTTAAAATTATTTCAAAACTTATAAAGAAATCATGAAATCATTAAAATCCTTTTATTTGAAAATATCCTTTTAAAACATATAAATTAAGTTTTAAAAATCATTTAAATCACTTTTTGAGAATAAAGCATTTTTGAAAACCATTTTCCTTCAAAACAACTTTAAATTTAACAAATTTTCAGAATATTTGGAGAAAATTATTTAAAAATAACCATGTAAACTTATAAAGTAATATTTAATGAAATTATGGTCATAACCATGGTTAAGTCTATACATGTCAAACATTCCTTTTGTACCTTAAAAGTTTAGAAAAGTGCCTTGACCAAAATATGATAAGAATATTGTTTTTTTACAATCTTTAAGAAGTTAAAATATGGGTAAAAAATTCTTATAAACCTCATAGTGTTATAGTAAAATATTTTTCAAAACATTTTTATAAAACATGGTTTTGAAGGAAAACAGATTTCTGACCGAAAGGAAAATTTAAGACGAATTTTCGTAAAAACATTTTCTTAGTTATATTATGTACCAAAGAGTCTGATAATGGTACCATTACATGTATATAGAATTAATATACATATTTTAATAAAATTAATTATATTTATTGAGATATGGATCATAATATTTCATCAATGGAATCATAATAATAAATAATCTTGATAAATAGTGAGATTGAAGCTATTAACTGTTACCACTTTGGTAAATTTAACTCACAATGCAAATAATAACATTAAATGAAGATTTAAATATAATTAAAATAATTCTATTCATGATATAAATTTCTAAATTCATTATATACATCTCAAAGAAAAATATATGTATATAACATGGCATATGTCTCAAAGAAAGAAAATTGAGAAAAAACATTACATTACAGATTTGGTAACTTTTGAAACATAAAACCCATGAAAGAAATATCATAAAATAAATATTTAAATATCCATAAATTTAATTATAAGAATAATATAATACATACATGTTCAGTATACACACCTCACAAATTAAATGAGTGGTGAATAAGTCATGTATCTTATAGAAATAAAAAGTGAGATGAAATTCCCTTAAGTCGTGACTCTAATCATACTCATAAAAAACTCCTATATAATAAGTATAAGTTTATTATAAATATTTTAAAGAACCATATTATTATATATATTATCATATATTGTTTTATTATGACTTTATATTACCCTCTTATTATCAATTCCATGTTAAGTTTTTTACTTTGGGAAGTATCTACTTTGTTTTTCGAATGTGTCTAAATTTGTTATATTTTTTGTCCTTATACTTATATCATGATTTCCTGAATGTAAAAATGATATAAATATCATTTATATTTATTATATTTTAATTATAATAATATATGTAATATATAATTATGAAATAGAATAAATCGTTCATGGAGATGGTAGGTCATACGTACGTATTAATGTTGTTTCTGTTTTATTGTAGTATTGAAAGAATGTAAATGAAATATATGTATATATATCATCATAGTTATAGTAGTATTATTATATCATATATATCATATAATTTCACTAAATCATCCTTAACATATTCCATGTATAGTGTGAATGAATCACATCATTTTTGAGGATGCGGAGTCCACACTTCCCCGAACGAAATTATCATATTTACACAAAATGGAAAGCATGAAGGTATGTGTTTTGTAATAATTAAATAAGAAAAAATACATCATAAATATAAAATATAAAATATAAAAATAAATTTTACATCATAATTTCCACCCATGAAAGGTGGTAAAGGAAAAAAGGAACAACATTGTCTCACGAGGTGGTAGTGCACTGTACACAATAATGGTAAGTTTGTTAACCATTATATGGAAGTATGACAACCCTGCTTTTTATTACAAATTAAACATGATTTATTAGATAAAACTTCACTTGATACAACAAAGAAGATTGAGAGTTTTAGTGTCTTTTAGGCTTAGGATCATTACATAAAAACCTTAAACGTGAAATACAACATCTTTATTGAAAACTTCCTTTACATGACCACTACATTCTTTCGTACTTAGCATTGAATGGGATAACCTGAGGACATGCATAAGAAAAGGGTGAGCTATAAAGCCCAATAAGGGAGTACACATGGAATAACATGAGAAGTACAATACATGTTAGTCAATAGGCATATCATTATAGAATAAGAGAAACATGAACATAAAGGCATGATAAAGCATGATAATCATAACATGGAAATGTGGCAACAACACTTAACATTGAATTAGCACGAGCCGAGGCTCATTGCACATGGAGCATTATCAAACCCTCATTGCAAATGGAGCATGAGTAAAACCACGTTTCACTTGAATTATAATGAGTCAAAACTAATTGCACATGACATATCATGATACTATACTTTACCCAATGCATTGGAGCGCTATAAAGGGCGCACCCTTCTTAAACATTTCATTTCATGCATAAGTGTGCCACATGGATCATAAAACATGGATTCATAAAACATAATAATTTATTCCATGATAAAGGAAGGTGGAATTCATACATGAAACTTTATAATCAATAATTAAATGTTCATAAAGGTGAATACCCTTGATGGAGAAATGGGCATGGTATTCACTACATAATGATATTGGCTTAGAAAATCGGTGTGATTTCGGCAGCATAACGACGAGACATAAGAATTCATAAAAATGGTTGATGAGAGACAAAGGGGTTACTCATCATATTTACATGTAATGGAATTAAGGATGTCATATAGATACATGTCCCAACAATTGAAATCGAATTTAGATTCATGATAAAAAAGTATTTCTTGAATATAATAGAGGAGAAAAAGGTTCCTTTCGGAATTTCGGCATAGTAATGGGTGTACATGGGAGGCATTTAATGAGAGAGAAAGGGGTTAATCATCATATTTAAATGTAATGGAAAGTAAGGAGGTCATATAGATACATTTCCCAACAATTGAAAAGGAATTTAGATTCATGATACAAAAGTATTGCTTGAATATAAAAGAGGAGAAAAAGGTTCCTTTCGAAATTTCGGCATAGTAACGGGTGTACATGGGAGGCATTTAATGAGAGAGAAAGGGGTCTCCCATAATTAAAAAAATAAGAGAGTAGTATTGGAGAGGTGCGAAACCATACCCCAAAATTCATAATTATAATTAAAAGGGCAATAAAACTGAAAGAAAATTGAAAAAAATGAGAAAGAAAGAAAAAACCCTTACATGAAAGTGTGCTTCCAAAGGCTAGAGAGAGGCTTGTGAGAGGCTTCTTGGGAGCTTGGGGCACCATGGGAGGATTCTAGAGAGAGTAGGGAAGAGTTTGGATGAAATCCAAGGGATTTTATTGAGGAGGATGTGGGATCTTGGGTGGGTTTATATAGGAAAGGTGAGAGAATTCATTATTATTTAGGTTTGGGACCCCTTATATTAAAACAATCCAAACCACAAACCATCCCATGGTATTTGCCCATGGTTTCTGGAAACGGAAAGAGGAAAACAATATTTTACAAGGCGAAGTTCCGAACTTATTAAAAAATTAGGGTTGCTTATGTGGAGGTGAGTCACACTCCTATGAAAATTAATTAAAAAAGGCAAAGTGTTGAATAAGTCTTGAGGGGTTCATTAATGCTTTGAAAAATAAGTCAAAAAAACCCAAAAACTCATTATTTTAATGATAAAAAATATATTGGCCGAACATAAGGATTATGGTATTTTATTACATCACCATTGGGTCATTATGATGTCATAAAACACATTATATATTTAAACTGTATTTAATTTTTACCCAAAAATTTGACTATCTCAAAAAATTATGAAAAATTCACTGTTGGATAATTTCGACCTTCTGATTCCAAAAATAATATTTATTTTATCTAAATAATTTTCTAAATATGTGAATTTTCACTTTTAAAATAAAAACCGATATTTATCAAAAATTCACGGGTTTTGACCGAAATGGCTTTCAAACCTTAATAAAAATTTTAATTGCATTCATAAAATTATAAGATCATTTATATTTAATAAAAATTAAGTTAATATTAATAATAATATTTTATTAAAATATTATTTAATTCAAAAATCCCTTAATTTAATAAAATATAATTCTTAATCAAATAATAACCAAAAAACACCATTTGTACTTTAAGAACTATTACAATGTATCAAAAATGACTAGAAATTATATTTATTATTATATACAAACAATAATGCACATGAACATAGTACTACTTATTTGTTACATAACCCCTTAAAATAGCCTCATAAGACCTACGGGTAAGGTGTGCGATGGTGACAGACTCTTGGTGCGGCTCGGATAACGTCGCTCGAGTGGTAATCTCTATCAACTTCCACTTTTCCCGTAGACGATCACATTCGAGCTTGACATAATGAAGCTCAGCTTGGTCTTGGTAAAGGGTGAAGCCCAAAGACGCCACCTATTTTCCTAGCTCTGAAAAATGGGCTTCGTATGGGGAAATTCTACTGAATGAGTCCATCGCTTCCTTTGTCTGAGTAAAATTGGGTTCGTTAAAGCCATATATTTATGCTACTCATGTGATCACTGTTCAATGGCTATAAAAGTAATGGTCACAAATCTTAACATAAAACCAAAGAATTTGACATCTTAAAAAAACGTTTTTCATAAAGAAACATTTAACTGGATCAAGAGGTATTTTCCATTAATGATACTTTGGGTCGTTACAATATTCCCCCTTAAGAAATTTCGCCCTCAAAATTTTCATTTTCACACACTAAAACAAATGTGGGTAACTCAGCTTCATCATATCCTCCGACTCCCAAGTCATTTCTTCAAACTTGTGGTTTCTCCACAACACCTTGACGAGGGGCATTGTCTTATTTCGTTGAACTTTTTCTCTACGATCTAATATCTTCACTGGTTGCTCCTCATAGGAAATATCATCTTCCAATTGTACCACCTCGGAAGAGAGTACATGTGAAGGGTCCGCTATGTTCTTCCTTAAGAGGGATACATGAAAGACATCATGCACCTAGGCCATAGTAGGTGGAAGTGCTAGTCGATAGGCCACATCCCCAACACGATCAAGAATCTCGAAGGGGCCGATGTACCTTGGACTTAACTTCCCTTTCTTTCCAAACCTCATGACCTTCTTCCACGGAGATATGCGTAAAAACACCATGTCTTCAAATTTAAACTCAAGGTCTCGTCGACGATTATCTGCATAACTCTTCTGTCGAATTTGGGATGCCTTGATATGCTGCTGAATGGTTTTCACCTTCTCCACCATTTTTCGACCATTTCTGGTCCAAGCAGGTTACGTTCACCGACCTCATCCCAACATGCCGGTGTTCTACACCTTTTCCCATACAGGGCTTCATATGGTGCCATTTGGATGCTCGAGTGGAAACTATTATTATAAGAAAACTCAACCAGAGGAAGATGTTGATCCCATCCTCCTTTAAATTCCATTGAGCACGCTCTCAACATATCCTCAAGTGTTTGGATAGTCCGCTCGGATTGGCCATCAGTTTGAGGATGATAGGTCGTACTGAATTTCAGTTCAGTATTCAGAGCATGTTGAAGACTCTTCCAAAACATAGAGGTAAATCTTGGATCTCGGTCAGACATAATAGATAGTGGTACTCCATTCAACTGTACCACTTCCCTGAAATATATCCATGCTAGTTGATCCAAAGAGAAATCCTCTCGAATAGAAAAGAAGTGTGCAGTCTTTTTATGACGATCCACAACAACCCAGATTGCATTGTTGCCTTAGGATGTCCTTGGAAGTCCGGTGACAAAGTCCATGGTGATGTTCTCCTATTTCCATTCTGGTATGGGCAATGTTTGCATCATCCCCTTAGACTTCTGCCTTTCTGCCTTCACTTGCTGACACACCAGGCACTTTGATGTATATTCAACGATCTCCTTATTTATATTATTCCACCAGAAGTTTTCTCGGAGATCTTGATACATCTTTTTTCTTCCTGGGTGAATAGAGAAATTGGAACTATGTGCATCGTCCAAGAGTTCCTTCTTCAGCTCCAGACTTGATGGAACACATATTCTTTTCCCAAACTGCACAGTTCCTTCTTCATTAACATTAATGTCCGAGGATTTCTCCTTTTTGATAGCTTCCACTTTTTCTTGGATTCCCGCATCATACTTTTGAGATTCCTTTATCCTTTCAAAAAGGGATGGTTGAGAAATAATTTGTGAAAGGATTGATGATGTTCCCTTATTTATGATTCCCACGTCCATCTTCATCAAGTCTAAGAGGATTGGATCCTTCTCAATTCTCATCATTGATAGAATTGATGGATCCTTTCTACTTAGGGAATCCGCCACCTTGATCGCCTTCCCAGGGTGGTAATGTATTGAACAGTCATAATCCTTGATGAGCTCTATCCATCTTCTCTGGCGCATATTAAGCTCTTTTTGTGTGAATATATATTTAAGACTCTTGTGGTCAGTATATATCTCACATTTCTCTCCATAGAGATAATGCCGCCAGATTTTCAAGGAAAAGATCACCGCCACCAACTCTAGATGATGCGTTGGATAGTTTCGATCATGGATTTTCAACTGCCTTGAAGCATAGGATATCACTTTATCATTCTGCATTAGCAGACATCCTAATCCCTTCTTTGAGGCATCACTGAATACCACAAAAATTTCCTCACTTGTGGGTAAAGTGAGCAAGGGTGTAGGGATAAGCCTCCTTTTCAACTCCTTGAAGATTTCTTCTCATTCATCACTTCAAGAAAACTTTACTCCCGTTCGAGATATCTTGGTAAGAGGGTTGGACAATCGTGACAAATTTCTCACAAATCGTCAATAATATCCAGCTAACCCCAAGAAGCTACGGATATGCGTTACCGATATTGGCCTCATCCATCCCTTAATTGCATCTGTTTTAGAGGGTTCCACAGATATCCCATTGCATGTGATGATATGGCCCAAGAATGAGACTTCCTTCAACCAAAACTCACACTTGTTGTACTTTGCATAGAGCTTCTCCTTGCACAAAGTCTCTAGTATAGTTTTTAAATGCTCCTCATGGTCCTCCTTGGTTTTGGAGTATATTAGAATACCATCTATAAAGACTACCAAAAATTTGTCAAGGTAATCTCTAAAGACTATATTCATCAAGTCCGTGAATATTGATGAAGCATTTCTGAGTCCGAAAGGCATTACTGTGAATTCATAGTGCCCGTACCTTGTACAAAAAGCAGTCTTGGGGATATCTTCCTTCTTCACCCTTACTTGATAATATCCCGACCGTAAGTCCACCTTGGAGAAGTATTGTGTTCCACGCAGCTGATCAAACAAGTCATCGATTCTTGGGAGAGGATACTTGTTCTTTATCGTGATTTTGTTAAGTTCACGATAATCGATGCAAAGCCGCATTGACCCATCCTTCTTCTTGACGAAGAGGACTAGTGCACCCCATGGTGATGCACTTGGGCGTATAAACCCTTTAACCAGATTCTCCTATAGTTGTTTCTTCATCTCTTCAAGCTCAACAACAGCCATTCTATATGGAGTCTTGGATATTGGTAGCGCCCCAGGAATAAGTTCAATTGAGAACTCAACATCTCTTCTTGGAGGAAGACTGGGAAGTTCCTCAGGAAACACTTCAGTGAATTCCCTCACAATAGGCATTTCTTCAAGGGTGGTTTCTTCCTTGGACTCAATCATCTGAGCCCGATATGCATGCTCATAGGGCAGTAATATCCATGCTTGAGATGATGGAGCTAAAGGAGATTCATCTTCCTCCTGACACTTGTAATGAATCGGGGGTCGATTCTCCATATGGAGTGTGATTTCCCTCTCCCGACAATTTATGTTGGATCTATATAAGGAAAGCCAATCCATGCCAAGAATTGCATCAAATTCCACCAAAGGGAGTATGACGAGGTTCGCCGGGCAAATCAATCCACAGATTATAACAGGGGAGGACTTATATTCATAGGATTCAATGATTGACCCATTTTCCATACTCACCGACATCTTTACTTCCAGGATTTGTGGTGGTGCTGGGATTGTTCTACTAAACTTTTTAGATATAAAAGAATGTGTAGAACCTGAATCAAAAAGTACGTTCGCTATTCTTGAATGAATAACTAGCATACCTGTCACCACTTCGTTGTCGGGGTTCACTTCGGCAGAAGTGATGGCAAAAGATATTCCTTGCTGTCATGGAGGTTGTTGGTTGCCTCTGATAACCCTTGGATTAGGGAACTGATTTGCAAAATGACCCGGTTCTTTGCATTTGTAGCATTGAACAACGCGTTGAGGTTCGAACGGAGCGTTCCTCTCCTCTGTCGGAGCTGCGGGTCCTTCTTCCCGACAGTTAATATCTAGGTGCCCTTCTCTTCCACACCTAAAGCATTTTCTCGTCCCCCTAAGGCAATTTCTAGGGTGCTTCTTTCCGCAGTTTTGGATAGTGGGGTGCTGGAACTTCTTAGCACCGTTGGATTTATCCATCGGACCACCAGCATTGAATTCCGCCTTATGCTTCTTGTCCCCATGATACCCCTGTGATTCTCCGATCTCCATTTCAACCTTGAGGGAACATCAGACAATTTCCTCAAAACTGTCGAAGTCACGGATCACTGATGCTTTCCGCAAACTAGGCATCAGCCCACCAAATAAGCGGTCAACCTTGCATTCGGGGGTAACGACAAAGATGGAAGCGTATCGTGCAAGCCTTGTGAATTTTTCCTCGTACGCTCCCACAGATTCTTCATCTTTTTTGTTTGAGGGAAAGGAAGTCTCATTCCATCTTAAGACGGAGGGTGCGCGGAAAATATTTATCGAAAAACATCTTCCAGAATTCCTTCCATTCCAAAGCCTCGATCTCCTCCTCAGGCTTCGTATTTTTGATCAACGTCCACCATTGATCAGCTTCACCCTCCATACGATAAGCCTCCAGGAGAACCTTCTCTCGTTCAGAACATTGGAGGATGGAGAATATCATTTCAATGGAGTTGATCCATTGCTCAGTGATCGTGAGATCAGATGATCCACTAAAAGTAGGACGCCTTTGTCTCATGAAGCTCTCGATAGTGACTTTTTCTTTCTTAGGGGGGGTTTAAAATTTCTCTTGACCCGTGTTTCTATTAAAAACATGAGTTAGCTGAGAGAGAAGCGTGACAAAGTTCGTGATTCCCTCTCCCATTGGATTGGGCATTCCATTAGTACAATCATTACACTGATCTTCACAAAGGTTGTTAGCCCGATTCCTCCTATTACCGGCCATTGGCTGGAATAAAAGGAAATTTAGGGGTAACACATAAAGGGTAAACCGAAGACAAAAGTTGATGACTTATAAATAAACTTTAATCTCTTTAACTCATGAGTCTATAGGATTCAATCCAGGCTTTTCATGATCTACCTTCTAACATATATTCTTAGGGGAATTTTCCCCTTAATAAGGGTTCATAATAAGATTGTGAATTTATCAAAACATATCCCCTGAGAGTGTCGTAACCAAGAGTGCAGCAAGGCCCATTGTCATGCACCAGTTCCCATTCGAGTCTAGCTCAAAGCGATGTTTTCGGGTTTTACCAATAGGATACATCTATGCTAGAGCCGCCTTTTCCTGCTCGTATCCACACAGGGATGTATTTGTTTGATAAACCACTTAATTAGTATTTACCAAAACTTAGGGATGTTTTTATTATACTTAGTCTTGTATCTACGGATTTACTAGGGTTTCTTAATCCCAAAAATAACTAAACCTATCCTCTGATACCAACTATGAAAAACCTGCTTTTTTATTACAACTTAAACACGCTTTATTACATAAAACTTCACTTGATACAACAAAGAAGATCGAGAGGTTTAGTGTCTTTGGGGCATAGGATCATTACATAAAAACTTTAAACATGAAATACAGCATCTTTATTGAAAACTTCCTTTACATGACCACTACATTCCTTCGTACTTTGCATTGCATGGGATAACCTGAGGACATGCATAATAAAAGGGTGACCTATAAAGCCCAGTAAGGGAGTACACATGGAATAACATGAGGAGTACAATACATGTTAGGCAATAGGCATATCAATAGAGCATAAGAGAAACATGAACATAAAGGCATGATAAATCATGATAATCATAACATGAAAATGTGGCAACAACACTTAACATTGAATTAGCATGAGCCGAGGCTCATTGCACATGGAGCATGAGTAAACCCTCATTGAAAATGAAGCACGAGTAAACCCTCTTTGCACTTGAATTAGCATGAGTCAACACTCATTGCACATGACGTGTCATGATACTATACTTTACCCAATGCATTGGAGCGCTATAAAGGGCACACCATTCTTAAACATTTCATTTCATGCATAAGTGTGCCACATGGATCATAAAACATGGATTCATAAAATATAATCATTTATTCCACAATAAACGAATGTGGAATTCATACATGAAACTTTATAATCAATAAGTAAATGTGCATAAAGGTGAATAGCCTTGATGGAGAAATGGGCATGGTATTCACTACCCAATGATATTGGCTTAGAAAATCGGTGTGATTTCGGCAGCGTAATGGCGTGACATTAGAATTCATAAAAATGGTTGATGAGAGAGAAAGGGGTTCCTAATCATATTTACATGTAATGGATAGTAAGGAGGTCATATAGATACATGTACCAACAATTGAAATGGTATTTAGATTCATGATACCAAAGTATTTCTTGAATATAAAAGAGGAGAAAAAGGTTCCTTTCGGAATTTCGGCATGGTAACGGGTGTACATGGGAGGCATTTAATGAGAGAAAAAGGGGTTCCTCATCATATTTACATGTAATGGACAGAAAAGAGGTCATATAGATACATGTCCCAACAATTGAAAAGGAATTTAGATTCATTATACAAAAGTATTTCTTGAATATAAAAGAGGAGAAAAAGGTTCCTTTCGGAATTTTGGCATAGTAACGGGTGTACATGGGAGGCATTTAATGAGAGAGAAAGGGGTTTCCCATAATTCAAACAATAAGAGGGGAGTATTGGGGAGGTGCTAAACCATACCCCAACATTAATAATTACAATTAAAAGGGCAATACAACTTAAAGAAAATTAAAAAAAATGAGAAAGGAAGAAAAAACCCTTACTTGGAAGTGTGCTTCCAAAGGCTAGAGAGAGGCTTGTGAGAGGCTTATTGGGAGCTTGGGGAACCTTGGTAGGATTCTAGAGAGAGTAGGGCAGAGGTTGGACGAACTCCAAGGGATTTTAGTGAGGAGGAATTGTGATCTTGGGTGGGTGTATATAGGAAAGGTGAGAGAATTCTTTATTATTTAGGTTTGGGACCCCTTATATTAAAATAATCCAAACCACAAACCATCTCATGGTATTTTCCAATGGTTTCAGGAAAAGGAAAGAGGAGAAAAATATTTTACAAGGCCAAGGTCCGAACTTATTAAAAAATTAGGGTTGCTTATGTGGAGGTGAGTCACACTCCCATGGAAATTAATTTAAAAAGGTAAAGTGTTGAATAAGTCTTGAGGGGTTCATTAATGCTTTAAAAAATAAGTCAAAAAAACCCAAAACCTCATTATTTTATTGATAAAACATATATTGGCCTAAAATAAGTATTATGGTATTTTATTACATCACCATTGGTTCATTATGATGTCATAAAACACATTATATATTTAAACGGTATTTAATTTTTACCCAAAAATTTGACAGTCTTAGAAAGTTATGAAAAATTCACCGTTAGATAATTTTGACATTATGATTCCAATAGTAATATTTATTTTATCTAAATAATTTTCTAAATATGTGAATTTTCACTTTTAAAATAAAAACTGATATTTATAAAAAATTCACGGGTTTTGACAGAAATGGCTTTCAAACCTTAATAAAAAATTTAATTGCGTTCATAAAATTATAAGATCATTTATATTTAATAAAAATTAATTTAATATTAATAATAATATTTTATTCAAATATTATTTAATTCAAAAATCCTTAATTTAATAAAATATAATTCTTAATTAAATAATAACCAAAAAACACTATTTGTACTTTAAAAACTATTACGATGTATCAAAAATGACTAGAAATTATATTCATTAATATATACAAAAAATAATGCACATGAACATAGTTCTACTTATATGTTACATAACCCCTTAAAATAGCCGCATAAGACCTAAGGGTAAGGTGTGCGATGGTGACAGACTTTTGGGGCGGCTCGGATAACATCGCTCGAGTGGTAATCTCTATCAACTTCCAATTTTCCCGTAGACGATCACGTTCAAGCTTGACATAATGATGCTCAGATTGGGCTTGGTCAAGGGCGAAGCCCAATGACGCCACCTCTTTTTTGAGCTCCGACAAATGGGCTTCGTATGGGGCAATTCTACTGGATGAGGCCATCGCTTCCTTTGTCTGAGTAAAATTGGGTTCATTAAAGCCATATATTTATACTACTCATGTGATAACTGTTCAATGGCTATAAAAGTAACGGTCACAAATCTTAACATAAAACCCAAGAAGTTGACATCTTATAAAAATGTTTTTCATAAAGAAACATTTAACTGGATCAAGAGGAATTTTCCATTAATGAAACTTTGGGTCGTTACAAGAAGTCTATGTAAGTGTAGGTATAAACCTTATTAAAATAACATATTAATATAATAAGGATATTTATTTTATGATATAATAATTTAATAATAATATTTTAGGTGGTGTAGAATTAAAATAAAACAAAGGATCTTGAGGAAGAATGTGACCTTTTATTTGGGTAACACCATTTGGTTTGCACCAAATAGATTCCTTGGATTTATTTCTTCCCAAAGTGAGTATTATAGGATTAGTGGAGGTATTTTTAGGAACTATTTTGGAAGATCTTGGTCAATCCAATTTTCTTCAGAATTTTGAGGAAGCGGTAGGGTTGAGTTCCATTTTATAGTAGAGGAGGAGTGATATTATTGTAAATTTTTGAAAAGGGGATTCCACCCATGTTTTTTCTATGAAAACTGGATCCAATAATGGTAAAAATTAAATACTAGAGATAATAGGGTCTATATATAGATATAAAATTGATTTTTTACAAGTTTATCGGTCATTTTGGATCATAAGGTTAAGATTTAGTCCCTTATTAAGCCAATTTTTCTCTTAATCATTGTAATTAATTTTAATCATATTACCTAATATTTTTTTCCAAAAACTAATTTTATCTTATTATAAATTATAAATTATTATTATTCCAAATATTAAATGTATTTTTCCAAATTCCAATCACATAAGTTGCAAGAATTAATTTAAAATTAATCTTGTTGATGAGATGACAATGCGGGGTTTTAAAGTAAAAATGTTTTTATATCTATTTTCAATGTGAAATTGATACCAATGAATGAAATTTTATTAATTTATGTATAATTTATATAATTATAATTTAAAAAATTATAAATATAATTTAACCTTATAAATAAATTAGATGAAAATGCAATTTTGAATTAAAATTCAGTATTTTTTACTATTCTTTTAAGTTGACGCTTCACAAAAAAATACCAAAAACTAAACCTAACATAATTATTATGTTTTTATTTAAAAAATTAATTTTATTTTGACATATAAAATTCATAAAAGTTACAAACTTTAGATTTAAAATAGGTTCTCCACTAAAAGGTGGTAAAACTACTTTTATAAAAATATAGGTTTTTATGTGTAATACTGGGTTTGTTTCTATCTTATGACTGTAAAATATATTTGATGAATATAAAAAAATATATTTTATTGAATATATAAAATATATATTTCATTAATATCATTCACCGATGGTAATTAATTTAATTTAGTAAGATAAAATTCTTTTGTGATCATAAAAGAAGTTTTTATAAAAACATTCCCTTTATATATAATTGGTTATTATATACATTTACAATTAATTAGAAACCAATGAATTAAGACATGTATTTTCATAATTTATTAAATCATATTCATAACCTCTAAATTAATGGCTAGGTTATTCTTATTATATTAAATAATAATATTTTAATAATATATTATTGTTCAGTAAAACTCGGTCTTTTGGGTTACGCAAGTCATCAAGGAAAGTCAGACTTGAATGTAACATAATATAACCTTGGTGTTTGGTGTATGGAAATATAAAATTTATTTTACATTTACTTCATGATTAAATTGGTGTTATGTATAATGCAAGCCAAACATAGTGTTTTAATATAAAAAACTATTTCCAGTGTTGCGTGAAATGAAAAATATCGAAAAGATTGAATTAATTCAAAAAATATATTTCAAAAAATATTAGGGTGTTACAATATATACCGTATTATTTATTTAAAAATACTTATAGATATTATACATGTGGTTTTCTGATGAAAACTGAGTCACGTCGCTTTGTGAAGGAGGTAGTCCACACATACACGAACGATGCTATCATTTTCCAATGAGTGTAATGGTAAGAAAGGAAATGATATATTATGTTTTTAGAGATATAAATACGTCATGAATATAATTATGATGTAATATATTGAATATATATTCATTAAAATTATTCTTATTACCTTTCATGAAAAGATTTAGTGAAAAAAATAACATCTCTTTGCAAGGAATTATTTTGTTTTGCACACAAACGACGCTATCATATCCCCTACGGAATAGCAATTGAATAGGTATATGTGATATAATAACTTCAGTAGTATAAATACGTTACAAAGATAATATATATACTTTGAATCCATCATTATAAAAATCTATCATACGTGATGATGGAAATTGAATGACATCAGTTCGCGAGGGGGTAGTTCATCATACACACAAATGATGATTTTGTATCCAATTTATTGGAATGGGATATAGTATTAGGTTATTATGTTAATATAATAAAATCTAAGTATATAAGAGATAATTTTTTATCTTATTATCATATTTGATGAAGATTTGAAGTTGGTTAAATAATATTTAAATAAAAATACATACTGAAGAAATTTACCTCTTTTCAGACCACCTCATAAGGATTATACCTAAAGTATTCCTAGAATGTAAGACATGTAATTTTTATGCTCAAATTACATTATAAGAAAATCCAATACATGCCCAATATAATGTAAAATTTCACTAAATGAAGTATGAAAAAAATTTCTAGGAGGTTTATTCCACAAACATATATCAGTGAGGAGGAATATACGTGGTATGCAACAATTGATCTATTTTATATTCTCAGAAATATCTCAACCCCATGTTTTGAGTTGGTGTTTGAGTAGTTATAATAAAATTTAAAGATATGAAATTATGTGTGGCATAATAATAAAATTGGACATTTTAATCTAATTAATGAATAAAAACACACCTTTCAATATTTTATTCTAGTTCTAATCATTTATGACATCTAAAATGAAATTAAGGATGGTAATACTCAAAATAAAAATAATATAAAAATAGAAACATGAATATATAAGTAATAACATGTATGTAACATGTAAATCATAACTTATGAGTCTCTAGATTTAAATATTCGATATGCCTGGTAATTTCCCTTTTAATTTTTCTAACCTAACAATCTTTTCATGTCCTTCATAATACTTCATAGATATTTTTTGAGTTTTCCAAATCATATCCCTTGGGAGTGTTAAACTAAGTGTACCGAAAGGCCTCTTTATCATGAACCAGGTGATGATAGATTTAATACCCAATACACCTTATGGAGTTATTTACCCTAGTTAAAACTATATTATATCCACATCCACTTGTATTTTCTAGATACAGATTTAATTTTTTTTGAAACCACTCACTCTATACTTCACCAAAATTTCATGATATTCTCATAAACTTGGACTTATCCCTAAGTTTATCACTAAAGTATACTAGTATAAATCCCAAAAAATAACTAGACCTTTCTTATGATCCAAATTATAGTGACACAATCATTTTTCACATATTATTACATGATTTTCAACATAAATATTCAATAAATACAAACCTAGGATCGAGATGTCTAACATATTTGAAAGATAAGGTATATAATACAACATTAAACAAAAATAAAACTTCATTATTTTAATTTCCATAAAGAACTACAAGAATCTTTGGGTTCCCCCATTATAACATGTACATTCATATATATGTTACATAATTAATTAAACATAATGCATGTACATAAAAATTTCCCGTAAAAATAATTGGGTTGCATATTAATAACTTATAGTATAACCAAATGGAATATCAATATGGTTTATATGAAAAAAATAATTAAAAAATTATTTAAAATTCATAGATAATATATAAGTATTGTTCATGAAAGTTTATGTCCATGTGAAGTGAATATTTGAAAAATAGTGGATAGGTAACTTTGAAAATGTACCTCTTATGTGGGGTTTTAGGTAAAAGGGTAAAGAGTCTATAAAAATGGAAAGATATTATTAATTTTTTAAAATATTAAATTAAATAAAAATTATTTTTTATAATAAAATAATAAATTTTAGAAACTAATTATGGTTTAAAACATTTTATAGAGTTTTACTTGAAATTGGTTAAGTAACAGATTATTTCCCTTTAATCGGGTTTTCTTAATGAATGAAATTGAGAATGGAACCTTTAAAACATGTATATTCAAATAAAATAAAGGTGAATTAATATAGTTATATAAGTGAGGAAAATATAAACATAATATGGAATAAGTAAATAAGAAAAATATAGAATGTGAGGTAAAGATAGAGAAAGTGTAACCCAAAGAAAATACAGTGGTTCATAGATATCCCTTTAACAACCCTAAATCCAGTACCCTAGATCCAGGGGTTATTTTATTATATTGGTATATATATCACAATACATAGGATATAATAGTTTAGTAGTATCAATAAAATATTTATATAATGTGTTTTCATTACATTGAAAATAAAAATACATCATATGAATACATGAAAAACATTATTATTCTCCTTACAATCCGTTTATTATATATATTACTCTTATTAGTTTTCTAGGGAAAAGGAAAATAATATAAATGGGTGGGCTTAGATGATCATAAATGGGGTATCATACAATGGAATATATTATATAATAGATGTTATGGCGTAAATAAATATACTAAGTTATGCCATCACAAAATAAACTAAGTGAATAAATAAATCCATTGCCAACATAGCAATTAATAAATGCATGGTTAATAATAACTGATTATACAGTGATGGGAATTCATAATTCTGGATATCTTAAATATACAGTCATATAATTCTTCCAAGACATCTTACATAAAATCTAATTATGGGCCCATTACCTTGTCTTAGTTTTTGCATGAGACTTACCAGTTCATTGAGGGGATACATAATTTCAGGCCCCACCCATCACACAAAAAGTCTAATGCATTCTATTACATAATAAATGATTAAATGGAATAATTTTCAAATAATAAACAATATAATTTAATAACATAATGTCACAATTAGTCTTATCTTATAATAGTTTCCCATATAAAAAAAGTATTATATAGAATGAAAATATTTTCCCCAAACAATAAATTGATAATGAATTCTAGGTGAAATCTATAAAGAATAACTAGGGATTCACAATGTTCAAATAAACATCCTTAAAAAGTGAATAATACATGATTGTAGTTATTCTCTATTTAAAAATAAAGAGATAATTTTGGTATCTATATAGTTTAAAACATGTATTTTCAATGGTTTTAGACCAACTCATTGATTGATAAATCCTTTATAATGGTTTTGAAAAGTTCATGTAAGTCATACAAAGCATATCCCTATAGAGTCTCAAACCAGGTGTGCAGTAAGAGACTATTCACTATGAACTAGAATGATGGATGAGATGTACTTGAACAACTATTTTTAGGGTTATTACCCCTATATTAATTTATATAAAAACTAAATACACCTTTTTTATCTAGATAGAGAATTATTTTCTTAAAAAACCATACACACTTTACTTCACCAGAATTTTAGGATGGTTTAATGGTTACAAGATAGTTCAATAATTAAAATTACTTAAAAAATGCTATAATGAGAGGTATTAAGTAATATATCATTGAAAATAATTAAAATGGATATTAATAATATGTACATAAATTCGTGTATCCATATTAATAGGATTTTTAACAGATAATAATAGAGGAATTGTAATTGAAAATAAAAGTGGAGGATCGAGAAACCATACCTTGAGAGGATGATTCTTATATCTAGAGGGAGACATCATAAAATCAAAGGAACACCTTGTTAGATATTAAAATAGGGATATATATAGTAACTTTGTGGTAAATGGGTTTTGAGTGGATGGGAGGTGGAAAGGGGTGTCTATTTATACTTGTGTAGAGGCGGTTTTAAGGATTAAAATATTGGCTATTTTATTATATAAGCCAACAACTAGTGGGAGAAATAAATTCTAAATAATTTTATGGATTATTAAATATTTAATTACAATTATTTTATGTTAAAATTATTCACAATTTAAAATCACTATCCACCCAATCCATTTAATGCACAGAATATAGAAATAATTTTTATATCAAAAATCACATTTTCTGTTCTAAAATCTAAAGTATAAAGTTATAAATTTAAATTAATATTTTTAAATTAATTTTTATATATATGAAATTAATTTTTATTGAATTAAAATTTTCAAAAAAATTTGAATCATTCTCACATGATAATGATGTCATAAAATCATGGCTCTCATAAAACTAAAATTTTTAGTTTTTCACCAAAAAATAAACTTTGTTCTAAAATTCCTAAAAATTCACCCTAAGATAATTTTAACATGATGAGTCCAAAAATGAAATTTAATTTATCAAAATAATATTCTAAATATAATAATTTTATCTTTTAAATAAATAATCTTAATTATTAAAATTTAGAAATTTTTATAGCATAATAAACAATCTGATCGTTATAAAAATTACTTAGGACTTTGTTTTAATTTAAAAAGTATTTTGTAAGATTATTTTATGATAGTAAATTTTATTTAAAACAAATAAATTTATCATAAAATGCATTCTTAATGAAATATATTTATAGTCTCCAAAAATAAAACAATTTTTCATATATCATAAAATAATCTTGACGATCACTTAATTACATCTACATAACCAAAAATAATAAGGATCAACTATCTAATTGACTAATAGTCATAATTCCCATCAAACATATTCACTTATACTCATAATGTAAAATGATTATATTTACCTATAAATACACCATAATTCTCACTTCATCATTCCCTACATTTATTATAATGGTTGTTACACATTCGTTGATATTGTACACCATTTTCCTAATTTTTTACTTTATTTTTATAGTCATTATAGAAGGAGTGATATTTATGGTCGATTTCAATCCTATAAAGTTTCGTTTAGTGAATGTAATATTCTTTTAAGTTTATATCTCTTTATTATTTCTAGTTATAATATTCCATATGAACACATGATGTGTAATGTTATTATGAAATGTAAAAGTATTTCTAAGTGACTATCAGTTGTAATAGTGGGTATTTTATTGGCTTTTATTTTTTAGTAAATTTATTATTCTCAATTAATGAAATAAATAATTATTTATTTTTTTATGAAACATGTTACATAACCTTTTAAAATGGAAATTTTAAAATAATAAAACGTATACACTTAATAAGATTAAAAACATTTAGGAATTAAATTAACTATAATGTAAATAAAAAATTCATGAAAAAATATTATTTAAAATTAACCATTTATTTTATCATGTTTCAAATAAAATTTCATATGAAATTACCTCAAATGGTTATATTTTATAATTTCATGATAATTAAAACATGCATCATACTCTGTTAACCATTAAATTAAAATGAATTAAGTAACAAGATGATGTGAAAATAAAATTATTAGTAAAAATAATTTAGTTGTTAAATAAAACTATATATTTAAAAAAATCATGTATATCATAACATATATATAAGAATATATATATATATAAACGGTGGAAGATAGAAGTATGGTAGAATGTATGATATCGGTAGGTGTTACACCCTTATATCACTTTGGTTATGGATTTGAGCCATGTGGCCTTTCCAGACGTGATGGGTTGTCGCTCAGCCTTTGAGCCGCAATTTTGAAAAAACCATATTAATAAATAAGTTTTCGTTTTCCTTGAAAATATTTAAACAATTAACTTAGGTAAAAAATCTTTAATTTATTAAGAGAAGTAAATTTATTTAGAATTTATATTTAATTTTTGTAAAAAAATTAAAAAACCTTCATTGGAAATCTTGGATGTCACATTATACCCCCTAAAGAAATTTCATTCTTAAAATTTTAAATATTACTTACTAATAACAATACCTAGGGGTATCTAAAAAGTTATCATGACTCAATATATATCTTCTAAAGAGATATAACCCTTACTATATTTGGAAATACTATGTAACATGTTTTTCCCCACATAAAAGAAATAGACTAAGATTATCAACCATTTATTTAAAATATGATTCCTTATATGGTAATGAGTCAGAGGAGTTTCTAGAAGCATTCCTTTTTAAAATGAATATCACCAGGTACTCCAATTTCATTCTTGCTTTTGGAGTCCAAACAATGCATTAAGTCATGTCCATGAGTTGATAAAATTCATTATAAGCTTTCTAAATTATCTAAATCCTTGTGCCCAAGCACATAGGTGACATCTATAAGAACCCAGATCTTCTTTTTTAGGTTTTTCATTCTTTTCTTGTTGTTTTGGAGAAAAATAGGAGTTTCTGGTAATTTTAGGAGTACACACCGTGTACTTATAAGTACATGTCGTGTACACAGTTTTTGTGGGTGACTGTGTACTGGTCGTGTAATGGCCGAGTACATAGCTGTGTGGGGTGACCTAGAGACCGCCTAAAGCAGAGGCCAATTAAATAAAGGGCACGTCTTGTACCCTTGAAGAACATGTCATGTACTTTATTTTTATTTCATTAAACAGATCGGGTCGTGTCTAATTGACAGAACACCCTTCTTATCCACTTGTCTTTTCCAGGAGTGTCTATGGCTGGCAATTCATCTTTGAGCCCCCATCTCACTATCCATTCACTGAATCGACCTCCGTCGATTGCATTGGAATCACCACGGTAAGCTCTTCCTTCTTCTAGAGCCTCATTTCTTGATTCCTACTCTGTCATGAGTTATCTTTGGTTGAACGTTTTTAGCGTTTTTGTAGATCTATGGCATTCTAGGGAGATTAAAGTCCTGAGTCTCACGTTTATCGATCGTAAAATGCCGAGGTAGGTGGTTTGTTGCTTTCCATAGTTAGTATTTCAGTTATGTGAAAAAGTTCCCAATACCCTTGTTTGGGGTATTGCGTGTTTATGGTTATTAGCCTTGTTATTTCCTGTTATACCTTGTGTGCTTGAGTAGAGGAATTATGATTATAAATAGGGTTATTTACCTTGATATGGATGTGTTGCCCATGTTTCCTTGATTCTGACCATTTGGTCTAGCTTTGCATGTTAGGCTGCTTTGTTTTCCATGCCTAGTATTGTTAGGATGGAGTGAATTTATCTAACATGTTGTGAGATACTGTAGACTATTTATCCAAGTAGTTTTTGAGGTTTACATTTGTTTTCATATACTGTTTTTTCATGATTGATTTACACAGGGCTATGGGAACATGTTGTAGTAGAACATAGGGAGAATAAATGCTGAGGGCTTCTCCAGAGTTTCTGTTTACTTTTATGTTGCAAGACCATAGGGGGATGTACTTTGTACTCTCTCAAAGTGTCTGTAGTTCCTCATTACAAGACCACATGGGGAATTGGATATTGAGTGCTTTCCTAGAGTGTCTATAGTTTCTAATACGAGACCATAGGGGGAATTGACAGTTAGTGCTTTCTCAGAGAGTCTTTGCTAAAGCTGAACCAAAGGGGTTAGACTATGAGTACATCCCAGAGATTTTCTTGTGTTTGTTTTATTAAAACAGATAGGTTAGGCTTTGAGTAGTTCTCATATGGTTACTTATAGTCTTTGGTTTCTTAACTAATAAATGAAAATAGATGTAATTTAAACTATAGGATTGTTTACTTTTGAGTACATCTTTTTCCATTGATTCATTTTTCACATTGCCTTCCATATATATTCACTGACTGTAAGGCACAGATCTTTGGGAGGTTGCCTTTTGGGATTCGTTTCAAACCCTATTTGGGTCATCCTTTTGGGCCCAAACAGATTATATTTCTCTAGGTCTAGATAAGGGAAAGTGACCTTCTACTTCATGTACTTTATTGTTGTGAAGCTGGGGGTCATGGGACCATGATGAGGCTTGTGATGCTGTTGGAGTTTATTTTTTTCTTTGTACATTGGTTTAGTAAAGTATTCCATCATTGTGAATTTTTCGGCTATTTTCCTAGACATATGTATCATGAATTATTTATATATGTGTTCTCGAATTGTTTATTACTTCCATTGTTTCTTATTGCATGTTATTACTGCTTCCACTATTGTGAACTGTTTATATCTATTGTGTTACTCAACCAATGAGGGAATAGTTTCTTCACTATCACACCGAAGTCCCTCGCAGCTATTCGACAGCATCTCGCGTTTGGGGAAATGGGCTTGAGGTCATGTGACCAAACGGGTACGGGGCACCTCAGGGCGGCTCTCGGAACCAGGGCGTTACAAAGTGGTATCAGAGAAATTATTTTTATTATTGACATACTATTTGGAGCCTATAACAAGGGATATGAAGGAATAGGTACTTGGTAATAAGATGTGCCCAGGTGTAGCTAACCCGTGTATAGGGAAAATCCAGTTTACCTCAAATATTGAGATTTTTCTGGTTTTGAAATTATTACAGTTGATTTCCTTTCAGCATTTGGTGATTCACATGCTTTGTGCTATTATTGTTGATTCCATTGAGGTTCTATTTTTGTTGCAACCCAATGAGATAAGGGTATTCCATCTCATGAATCATCTATGAAATTACTAGAGATCACATGTTATGCATTCTTGCCATGCCATTTAGGATGCATTATTGATTTCATGTTGTTGTGATAGATGTTGTGCTAGAAAAGCATGTTGTTATGATAAATGCCTTAATAGAATACCTACTATTAGATAGGGTATTGAATTGTGTAAGGTTTTGTTTTAATTAATGCCAAAATTTGGTTCTTGTGGTGTTATGGGCCCTCATGGATCCGAATTTGGTGGATGGTTTCATTGTTATTTCTTATATATGACATGTATAAGATGTCAAAATTTTATTCGAGGGGAGTATGTGTAATGACCCAAAAATTCATTAATGAAAATTCATCTTGGTCCATTTAAATGTATTCTAATGGTTATATAAAACATATGCACTTATTTGGTTTTATGATTTGGATTTTAAAATACCATTAATAATTTTGACCGTTTCTAATATATCCATTGAAAAGTGATCACATGATTGGTATAAATATAGGGCTTTAACAAATCCAATTTACTCAAGAAAAAGGATATGATGGGATCATCTAGTATACTTACCCCATATGAAGCACATTTCTTGGAGCTCGGAAAGGAGGTGGATTCATTAGGATTCACTCTTGACTAAGCCCATGCCGAACTTGAATTTGTTAAGCTTGAACAGAACTGCCTACGAGAGAAGTGGAATTTGAAAGATACAACCACTCGAGAAATGTTATCTGAGCCACCCCAAGAGTTTTTCACCATGACGCACCTTACCCTAAGGTCTTATGTAGGTGTTCTAAGTGTTTATGTAATAAAACCCTAGAACTATGATTATGTGCATTAATTTTTTATATAATAATGAATATACATTCATTTTATTATTATAACTCTGTAAATAGTTTTTATAGCCCAAATAGAATTTTTAGTTAAGATTCAACTACGAAGTCTATCTTGATGAAGTAATGGATTTTTGAAATAAATAATATTTTAATATTAATATTATTATTTAATTTCTTTTTATTAAATATAATTTATCGTATAATTTTATGAATACAATTGTAATTTTTATTAATGTTTGAAAGTTGTTTTTGTAAAAACCCCATGAATTTTTTTATAAATGTCGGGTTTTATTTTAAAAGTAAAAATTCACATATTTAGAAAATTATTTAGATAAAATGAATATTATTTTTGGAATTAGAACATTGAAATTTTCCAATAGTGAATTTTTTATAATTTTTTGAGACAATCGAATTTTTTGGTAAAAATTAAATACCATTTAAATATATAATGTGTTTTATGACATCATAATGACCCAATATTGATGTAATAAAATACTATAAACATTATGTTCAAACAATATATTTTTTATCATCAAAAGAATTTGATTTTAGTTTTGTTTGATTTATTTTACAAGGCTTTAGTTGACCCTTCAAGACTTATAAAACATTTTATCTTTTTAAATTGATTTCTTTGAGAGTTTGACTCACCTCCACATAAGCAACCCTATTATTTTAAGAAGTTCAGCCATTGGACTTATAAAATATTGTTTTAAACTCCCCTTTGGAAAAAACCATGGGAAAAAACCATGGGTTTTTTGTGGTTTTTATTAGTTTAATATGTGGTGTCCCAAATCTAAATAATAAAGAATTCTCTCTCCTTTCCTATATAAACTCACCCAAGCTCCCACTTCCTCCTCACTCAAAGCCTTTGGAGTTCTACCAAACACTTCCCTCCTCTTTCTAGAATCCTCCCAAGGCGCCCCAAGAACCCAATAATCCTTTCTCAAGCCTCTCACAAGATGTTGGGATCACACTTCCAACTAATGGATTTCTTCCTATATAAATTTAGTCTAATTTATTTTATATTGTTATATCCTTTTGATTTTAATTAAAAATGTTGGGGTATGATTTTTCACCTCCCACATACTTCCCTCTTCATATTTTAATAATGATATATCCCCTTTCTCTCCCATTAATTACTCCCATGTACACCTGTTACCATATCCAAATTTCGTAAGGAATTTCTCTCTCCTCATTTACATTCAAGAAATTATTTTGTATTACGTATCTAATTTCCATTACATTTATTGGTACATGTATCTATATGACCCCATTACTGTCCATTTCATTTAAATATTATGAGACACCCATTTCTCTCTCATCAACCATTTTTCAAAATTCCTATGTCACGCCATTATGCTGCCAAAATTGCACCACATTTTTCCAAGCCAAGATCATTATGTAGTGAATACCATACCCATGTCTCTATCAAGGGTATTCACCTTTATGAACATATACATATTGAATGTTACTTTTACGTATTTATTCCACATTCCTTAATCATGGAATAACTTATATTGTATATTGACTCCATGTTATATGTTCCATGTGTCACACTTATGCATGATATGAAATGTTTAAGAAAGGTGCACCCTAATAGCACTCCAGTGCATTGGGTAAAGTATAGTATCATGATACATCATGTTCAATGAGTTTTCACTCAAGCTAATTCAAGTGCAATGAGGGTTTACTCTTGTTTCATGTTCAATGAGGGTTTACTCATGCTCCATGTCCAATGAGGCTTGGCTCATGCTAATATCATGTTAAATGATGTTTCCACGTATCCAAGTTATGATTATCATGATTTATCATACCTTTATGTTCATGTTTATCTTGTGCTTCATTGATATTCCTATTTTTTAACATGTATCTTATTCCTCATGTTATTCCATGTTTATTACCTTACTAGGCTTTATAGCTCACCCTTTTCTTATGCATGTACTCAGGTTATCCTATGCAATGCTATGTACGGGGAAATATAGTGGTCATGTAAAGGAAGTTTTCAATAAGATATTGTGTTCTATGCTTTAAGTTGTTTTGTAATGTTCCTAAGCCCCAAAGAAACTAGACCTCTTGATCTTATATGTTGTATCAAATGAAGGTTTTACGTAATAAATCATGTTTATGTATATAATAGAAAAGTAGGGTTGTCATAGTTGGTTTCAGAGGATAGGTTTAGTTATTTTTTGGATTAGTATTAGAAAACACTAGTGAATCCATAAAGACAAGACTAATTATAATAAAAACATCCCTATGTTTTGGTGGGAATTTATTAGGTGGTTTATCAAGAAAATATATCCCTATCTGGATATGAGTAGGTAGAGGCGGCTCTGGAATAGATGTGCCTAGGGGTGAAAACCCCGACAAGGAGTTTAGGGCTTGACCTGGGGTATCCTAGTACACGAAAACAGGCCTTGGTGCACTCTTGGCTGTGAAACTCTCAGGGGATATGAATTTTTTAATTCAAAAGTTTAGTATGAACCATTATTAATGCAATTAAAAAAAATACCCTAAGAATATATGTAAGAAAGTATATCATGGATAACATATTTTGACTCCTATAGATTCATAAGTTATGGAAATAAAAGCTTTATATAAGTCATATGATTTTTCCTTTGATTACCCTTTCTGTGTTACCCCTAACTTTCCTTTTATTCCAGACAATGGCCAGTAATAGGAGGACTCGGGCTAACAACCGATGCGAAGACCAATGTGATTATTGTTCTAATGAGATGCCCAATCTGATGGGAGTGGGAATCATGAACTTTATCACGATACGTACTCAGTTAACTCAAGCATTGAATAAAAACATGGGTCAAGAGGAATGTTCAACCCCCTTAAGAAAGAACAAGTCGCTATCGAGAGCTTCATAAGACAAAGGCCTCTTACTTTTAATGGACCATCTGATCCCTCAATCACTGAGCAATGGATTAACTCCATTGAAAAGATCTTCTCCATCCTTCAATGTTCCAAACAATAAAAGGTTCTCCTGCCTTCTTATCGTATGAAGGGTGAAGCCGATCAATGGTGGACATTGATCAATAATATGATGCTTGAGGAGGAGATCAAGGTGTTGGAATGGAAGGATTTCTGAAAGATGTTTTCTGATAAATACTTTTTGTGCACCTTCCAGCTTAATATGGAAAGGGACGTCCTTTAAATCAAGTAAAAAAGACAAATAATTCATCATAGCGTACGAGGAAAACTTCACATTTCTTTCATGATATGCCTCTAGCTTTTTCGTTACCCCCGAATTCAAGGTTGACTGCCTCTTTGGTGGGCTGAAACCTAGCCTACAGAAATCACTGGAAATCTATGACTTCGACAGCTATGAGGAAATTTTCTGATATGCCCTCAAGGTCAAAATAGAGATCGGTTAATCTTAGGGGTATCATGGGGATAAGAAGCGTAAGGTGGATCTCAATTCTGGCAGTCTGATGGATAAATCCAACAGTGTTAACAATTTCCAGCACCCCACTTTCAAAGGTGTGAAAAGAAGAACCCCAGAAATTTTTTTAAAGGGGATGAGGAAATGCTTTATCTGTGGAAGATAAGGACACCTAAATATTAACTACCAAAAAGAAAAACCCACAGCTATGATAGGGGAGAGGAATTCTTCATTTGAATCTCAACATGTTTTTCATTGCTTCAAATTCAAATAACTAGGGCATCTTGCAAATTAGTGCCCTAAGACAAGGGTTTTTAGAGGAAACCAACAACCTCCAAGGCAGCAAGGGTAAGCTTTTTCCATCACTACTACCAAAGTGAACCCCGACAACGAAGTGGTGATAGGTATGCTAGTTATTAATTCAAGAATAGTGAACATACTTTTTGATTCAGGTTCTATGCATTCTTTTATATCCTGAACGTTTAGTAGAATAATCTCAACACCACCACAAATCATGGAATTAAAGATGTTGGTGAGTATGTAAAATGGGGCAATCATTGCATCCCATGAATATAACTCCTCCCCTATCATAATCAATAGATTGAACTTCCCATAGAACCTCATCATACTCCCTCTGGTTGAATTTGATGCAATTCATGGCATGGATTGGCTTTCCCTATAAAGAGACAACATAAATTTCCGTGAGAGGGAAATCACTCTCCATGTGGATAATCGACCCCCGATTATATACAAGTGCAAGGAGGAAGATGGATCTTATTTATCTCCATAATCTCAAGAATATGAGCACGCATATCTAGATAAGATGATTGAGTTTATGGAGGAAACCATCCTTGAAGACATGCCTATTGTGAGGGAATTCGCTGAAGTGTTTCTCGAGGAATTGCATGGTCTTCCTCTTAGAAGAGATGTTGAATTCCCAATTGACCTTATACCTGGGGCATTTTCAATATCCAAGACTCCATATAGAATTATTTTTGTGGAGCTTGAGGATCTAAAGAAAGAACTATAGGAGAATCTAGATAAAGGGTTTATACGCCCAAGTACTTCACCATGGGGTGCACCAGTATTCTTCATCAAGAAGAAGTATGGGTCAATGCGCCTTTGCATTGATTATTGCGAGCTTAACAAAATCACAATAAAGAACAAGAATCCTCTCCCACGAATTGATGACTTGTTCGATCAGTTTATTGGAGCACAATACTTCTATAAGGTAGATTTTCGGTCGGGATATTATCAATTAAGGGTGAAGAAGGAATATATCCCCAAGACTTATTTTCGTACATGATACAGGCACTATGAATTCATAGTAATGCCTTTCAGACTCACTAATTCTCCAACAATATTCATGGACTTTGTGAATAGAGTCTTTAGAGATTACCTTGACAAATTTGTGGTAGTCTTTATAGATGATATTATAATATACTCCAAAACCAAGGTGGATCATGAGGAGAATCTAAGAACTGTACTAGAGACCTTGCAAAAGGAGAAACTATATGAAATGTACCGCAAGTGTGAGTTATGGTTGAAAGTGGTCTCATTCTTGGGACATATCATCATAAGTAATGAGATATCTGTGGATCCCTCCAAGATAGCTACAATAGAGAGATGGCTGAGACCAACATCGGTAACAGATATACGTAGATTTTTGGGGTTAGTTGGATATTATCGACAATTTGGGATAAATTTATCACGATTTTCCAACCCTCTTACCAAGATAACTTGAAATAGAGTAATGTTTTCTTTGAGTGATGAATTCAAATAACGTTTCAAGGATTTGAAAAGGAGGATTATTACTGTGCATGTTCTCACTTTACCCAAAAGTGGAGAATTTTTTGTGGTATTCAGTGATGCTTCGAAGAAGGGAGTGGGCTATGTGTTGATGCAAAATGAAAAAGTCATTGCCTATTGTTCAAGGCAATTGAAATTTCATGAGAAGAATTATCCAACACATGATTTGGAGTTGGCTACGGTGATCTTCGCTTTAAAATTTTTGCAGCATTATCTCTTTGGGGAGAAGTGGGAAATATATAAGGGTCACAAAAGCCTCAAGTATATATTCACACAGAAAGAGTTGAACATGTTCCAACAAAGATGGTTAGAGCTGATCAAAGACTATGACTTCTTAATCCATTACCACCCTAGGAAATCGTACAAGGTGGTTGATGCTCTATGTAGAAATGACCCAGAGATTATATCATTGATGATAATTGAGAAGGATCCAATATTCTTAGATATGATGAAGATGGACATGGGAATCATAAAGAAGGGAACATCATCAATCCTTTCACAAATGATTTCACAACCGTCTCTTTTGGAAAAATTAAAGGATGCTCAAAAGGATGATGTGGGAATTCGGAAGAATGTGGAAGCTATCAAAAAATGGAAATCCTCAGAGTTCAATGTTAATGAATAATGAATTGTGAGATTTGGTAAAATACTATCTGTTCCATCAAGTCTAGAGCTAAAGAAGGAACTTTTGGATTATTCACAAAGTTCAAATTTCTTTATTCACCTAGGAAAAAAAAATATGTATTGAGATCCCTAGGAGCATTATTGGTGGGTTAATATGATGAAGGAGATTTCTGAGTATACATCAATGTTCCTAGTGTGTTATCAAGTGAAGGAAAAGAGGAAAAAGTCTAAGGGGATGATGCAACCATTGCACATACCAGTATGGAAATGGGAGAACATCACCATAGACTTTTTCACTGTACATCCAAAGACATCCAAAGGCAAAAATTCAATCTGGGTTGTTGTGTATCATCTTACAAAGTCTGCACACTTCTTTGCAATTCTGGCGGATTTCTCATTGGATCAACTGGCATGGATATATATCAGGGAAGTGGTAAGTCTGCATGGAGTACCACTATCTATTGTATCCGGTCGAGATCCAAGATTCACCTCTATGTTTTGTAAGAGACTTCAACATTATATGGATACTGAACTAAACTTCAGTACGACCTATCATCGTTAAACTGATGAGAAATCTATGAAAACTAATCAGAAACTGTAAGATATGTTAAGATCATGATCAATGGAATTTAAAGGAGGATGGGATCAAGACCTTCCTCTGGTTTAATTCTCCTATAATAACAGTTTACACTCGAGCATCTTAATAGAACCTTATGAAGCCTTGTATGGGAAGAGGTGCAGAACAATGGCATGTTGGGATGAATTCAGTGAGCATAAGCTGCTAGGACCAGAAATGGTTGAAGAAATGGTGGAGAAGTTTAAAATGATTCAACAGCATATCAAGGAAGCCCAAAGTCGACAGAAGAGTAATGTAGATAACCTTCAATGAGACCTTGAGTTCATGGTTGGAGACATGGTGTTTCTACGTGTATCTATGTGGAAGAAGGTCATGAGGTTTGGAAAGAAAGGGAGGTGAATTCCTAGGTACATCGGCCCCTTTGAGATCCTTGATCGTGTCGGGGTTATGGCCTATCGACTAGCACTTCCACCTACCATGGCCAAAGTACATGATGTCTTTCATGTATCCCTCTTAAGGAAGTACATACCATACCCTTCACTTGTACTCTCTTCAGAGGTAGTATGGTTAGAGGATGATCTTTCTTATGAGGAGCAACCAGTGAAGATATTAGATTGTAGAGAAAAAGTTCTATGAAATAAGACAATGCCCCTCATCAAGGTGTTGTGGAAAAACCACAAGTTTGAAGAAGCGATGTGGGAATCAAAGGAAGTGATGAAGAAAAGTTACCAACATCTGTTTTAGTGTGGGAAAAGAAAATTTCGATGGTGAAATTTCTTAAGGGGGGAAGATTTTAATGACCCAAAAATTCATTAATGAAAATTTCTCTTGGTCTATTTAAATATATTCTTATGGTTATATAAAACATATGCACTTATTTGGTTTTATTATTTGGATTTTAAAATAACGTTAATAATTGTGATCGTTGATGATATAGTCATTGAACAGTGATCACCTGATTAGTATAAATATAGGGATTTAACAAATCAAATTTACTCAGAAAAAGGAAGCGATAGTCTCATCTAGTAGACTTTCCCCATACAAAGCCCATTTATTGGAGCTTGGAAAGGAAGCGGTGTCATTGTGCTTCTCTCTTGACCAAACCCAAGCTGATCTTGAATATGTTAAGCTTTAGTGGAACCACCTACGATATAAGTGGAAGTTGATAGACATTACCACTCAAGCAATGTTATCCGAGCCACCTCAAGAGTCTGTCACCATTGCGCACCTTACCTTAAGGTCTTATGTAGGTGTTTTAAGGGGTTATGTAATAAGACCCTTAGCACTATGATTATGTGCATTATTTTTGTATATAATAATGAATGTGCATTCATTTTATTGTTGTAACTCTGTAAATAGGTTTTATAGAACAAATAGTATTTTTAGTTAATATTCAACTAAGAAATCTATTTTGATGAATTAAGGTATTTTTTAATTAAATAATATTTTAATATTATTATTATTATGAAATTAATTTTTATTAAATATAAATGATCTTATAATTTTATGAATGCAACTGTAATTTTTATTAAGGTTTGAAAGCTGTTTTTGTCAAAAACCCATGAATTTTCAATAAATGTCGGTTTTTATTTTAAAATTGAAAATTAACATATTTAGTAAATTATTTAGATAAAAATAATATTATTTTTGTAATTAGGACATCGAAATTATCCAATTCTGAATTTTTTATAATTTTCTGAGACAGTTGAATTTTTTGGTAAAAATCAAATACTATTTAAATATATAATGTGTTTTATGACTTCATAATGACCCAATAGTGATGTAATAAAATACTATAAACATTATGTTCAGAAAATATATGTTTTAAAATTAATATAATGTTATTTTAGTTTTGTTTGATTTGTTTTAAAAGGCTTTAGTGGACCCTTCAAGACTTACAAAACATTTTAGCTTTTTAAATTGATTTCATTAAGAGTGTGACTCACCTCCACATAAGCAACATAATTATTTTAAGAAGTTCTATGATTTTCCTTATAAAATATTGTTTTACACTCCCCTTTGGAAAAAAACATGGGCAAAAACCATGGGTTTTTTTGTGGTTTTATTAGTTTAATATGTGGTGTCCCAAACCTCAATAATAAAGAATTCCCTATCCTTTCCTATATAAAGTCACCCAAGATCCTAATTCCTCCTCACTCAAAGCCTTTGGATTTAGACCAAACCCTACCCTCCTCTCTCTAAAATCCTCCCAGGGTGCACCAATCTTCGAAGAATTCTCTCTCAAGCCTCTCACAAGCTTTTGGGATCACACTTCTAAGTAAGGGATTTCGTCCTTTCTAAATTTTCTGAAAGTTTCTTTATATTGTTTTATCCTTTTTCTTTAAATTTAAAATGTTGGTGTATGATTTCACACATCCCCCATACTTCCCTCTTCATGTTTGAATAATTAGATATCCCCTTTCTCTCTCGTTAATGCCTCCCATGTACACCTGTTACCATTCTGAAATTCCCTAAGGAATTTCTCTCTCCTCATTTACATTCAAGATGTTGTTTTGTATTACATATATAATTTATTGTACATTTGTTGGGACATGTATCTATATTACCCACATACTATCCATTTCATTTACATATGATGAGACTCCAATTTTTCTCTCATCAACCATTTTTATTAATTCCTATGTCACGTTGTTATGCTGCCGAAATTGCACCGCGTTTTTCCAAGCCAATATCATTGTGTAGTGAATACAATACCCTTGTATCTATCAAGGGTATTCACCTTTATGCACATATACATATTGAATGGTACTTTCAGGTATTTATTCCACATTTCTTAATCGTTGAATAACTTATTATGTTGATTGATTCGATGTTATATGATCCATGTGGAACACTAATGCATGATATGAAATGTTTAAGAAGGGTGAGCCCTAATAGAACTCTAATGCATTGGGTAAAGTATAGTATCATGATACATCATGTGAAATGATTTTTGACTCATTCTAATTCAAGTGCAATGAGGGTTTACTCGTGCTTCATGTGGAATGAGGGTTTACTCATGCTCCATGTGCAATGAGCCTTGTCTCATGCTAATATCATGTAAAATGGCATTGCCACATCTCCATGTTATGATTATCATGCTTTATCATGTCTTTAGGTTCATGTTTCTATGGTTCTCTATTTATATTCCTATTATGTAACATGTATCGTATTAGTCATTTTATTCCATTTTTATTGTAAAGACCTGTAAATTTCAAGGAAATTTTTTTTCTTAATTTTCCTTGGAATTTTACAAGAGCTCAGTCTCTAACGGCACATGATTCCGAGGCCCGGTGTTCCCGGAATCATTTTCCGAAGTTTGGCTCGGGTACGTTCAGTGAACGGACGAGCGAGTTTTTCTAACTTTTGAACCGGTTCCCGGAATCGAATTCTGAGGGCTCCGATGAAATCGCAGCGCCGGTATTCGCTTAGAAACGCCTCTTCCGGAGTTGCGTTTGCTCGGGTGTGGATTTTAATTTTCGGGCTTAAAGATGAGAAATAAAATAATTTTGCGACAACTTTATTTTATTTCGCTTAAGCCACTTGGAAGCCACTTGAAGCCAGTTAATGGCGGCTTGAACTGAGTTGAACCGGATTGGATGCTATCCAGAAAGATCCTACCCCCTTGTTAGGATATTTGTGAGGTGGGGCCCGCACGAGCCCCGCCGTTTCTTTCCGCTAAGAAACGCACCCGCGAAAACCCGTCTTTATGAAAGTCAACTGACGCGTTTCTTAAAATCTTAACAGACCATTTAATTGGACGACTTATTTTGTGAATTAAATGGGTTGTTTCTTTCATGAATTAAATGGGCTGTTTCTTTCGTTGAATTAATTCAACGAATTGATTAGTCGTTTCTTAACCAGTTTTCAAATTCGATGGCGTAATAATAAAATAAGGCCAATTCATGACCTCTGGTTGTTTGCGCGTTGAGAAGATTTGAGAGGACCCTTGTATCTTCTTCTACCTCACGAAGAATGTGAAGAATGCGAAGAATGCGAAGAACGCCGAACCTGGAAATCGACGACGCTTCCGTCCGAGACGTTCTTCCCCGCTCCGATCTCTGATCACCAATCGTTTGAGGTGAGTGATTTCGGATTTCCTCTCAAGGTTCTTTTTTTTGATTTTAAACGAAACACAGATTTAATTATTTATAATTTAAATCTATTGTTCTTGGTCCGTTGAGCTCGCCGACTCAACACCGGATTCTGCGACGACGCAACGCCTCCCCGCGACGACACGACGATCCCTCTCTTCTGCGACGAGCTTATCCGCGAAGAACGCCCGCGCGCGACGACCAATGAGGTAGGGATTTATTTTGGGAATTACCCCCTTTATTCCCGTCAATGTTTCTTTAAAGAAGTTAAAGAACCGGATTGCGATCAATTTTAATTTTATTAAAATTGTTGTTTCCTGTGTGGAATAAAATTTCTCCCGTTGTTTATATCTAACGCGGAGGGTGCGGGCCAAATGAACACGGCCCGATGACCCTCCGCCGTTCTTCGTTTGTGCTGATTTGACGGATGACGACGGAATGTGCCACAACGGATGTTTGACGATCCCGCAGTGAAGAACGAGTCCCGGGAGGAGCAATGGCGCAGACGGGAAGAGAATCGGACCACCGGAACGATCCCGGTGGCACGCAGAACTCACCGGCGGCCCGCGCCGCCGGCGCGACGGCACCCGCGGACCCGTGGCCGCGCGGGTCCGGTGCCCTCAGACACGGCTGAAGCCGCGTCCCGGATCAGCGCGTCCCCACGCGGGGGGTCGCGGCACCAACAGGCCGTGGGGGCGGCGCCCCGCGGCGCCAGGTCGTTCGGTCGCTCAGCCGAACCGGACCAGGCTGGTCCAACCGGCCGGGCCGCGCCCTGGCCTGACCGGACCGGGTCAGACCGGGTCGGGTGACCCGGTTCGGCCGACTCCCGGGGGGGTCGGGCCGGGTCGGCCCGGGCCCGTACCCCCCGTCTTCGGACGGTCTTCGTTCAAATGGTCGTATCTTGAGCTACGGGCCTCCAAACGACCCGCCGTCAGTGGAAATGCGATGCTTGGATCGAGACGGTTGTTTTGGTATATCGCACTCAAGGTTTCGGAATACTTTGAGTTCAGCCGGGTTGGTTTGTACACGAAACCAACCGGGCCCTCAGAGCGGAAACGCTCATATCATGAGCTACGGATGTCCGATTGACGTGCCATCAGTTTTGTTGAGTTCATCTTTGTGAGACGGATCTTTTGGCTTACTCCGCCCTAGGTTTGGACGTAGGTGGAGTATGGTCGGGTTGGTTTTGCCTTAAAAACCAACCGGGCCCCTAGGACGAAAAAGCCAATAACTCTCAGACCGGGCGTCTGATTGACGCGCCGTCTGCGACGTAGAGTTCCTGTTGACGATACGGAACTTTTGGATACATCAACTTCGGACTTTGTGTCAGTTGATGTATCAGCCTCTCGGCTCGTTGAGCGGACCCTCCCGAACGAGCTTGCTGTGTGCTGGAACCCTAGTGCTGGCTGTGACTGCTTCTTCAACGACGACGACCGTGCAGATATCCTCAGTGGACTGCGGCGATGACTGTGCAGAGATCCTCCGTGGACTCCAACGACGACCGTGCAGAGATCCTCAGTGGACTGCGGCGACGACTGTGCAGAGATCCTCAGTGGACTACGACGACTACTGCACTCAGCGATCCTACGTGGATCAGTGCTACAGGTCCTGCGTGGGCCCGGTCTTGTGTGGGCCCGATCCTGTGTGGGTCCGATCCTGTGTGGGTCAGCGCTCAGCGGTTCTGTGTGAGCCAGCGCCTACAGGTCCCGCGTGGGCCCGGTCCTGTGTGGGTCCGATCCTTTGTGGGTCATTGCGGGGGTTAGTTACCTATCGATCCTTCGTGGGTCCGACGACTTAGATGGATCAGTGATCATCTTTATCGTCATCCGAAGAAGTGTACCTGTGTGAGCTGAATCTTGTGTTACTCTCCTTTGTGCATTGTGTTGAGCTATCCTGTGTGGATTTACTATTTACTCTCCTTCGTGGATTGTGATGAGCTATCCTGTGTGGATTTACTGTTTACTCTCCTTTGTGGATTGTGTTGTTCTATCCTGTGTGGGTATACGTTTGCTTTCCTGTGTGGACTGGGTTGTGCTTGGGCTCGGACGTTGGATCCGAACGGGAATTGATGACTTAGGTATATTTATGGGCATATACCTAAGCCGTGTCAGATGTTACTTCGTGATTGTATCTTTCCTTTGAGGATTATCCTTTGGGGATTTCGGGAGACCTTCGGGGGTCTCGGGGTCCCTACTGAGTAGCTTATACTCACCCCTGCACGGGCTTTGCCCGCACTACGTTGTGTTGGTTACAGACGACGGACAGCGCTGATCGTGGTGGAGGCGTGCGGAGCAGGACGGTACCTGGAGGTGGACCACTGGGCGGGACGTACTCGGAGCGGTCAGGTGGACCCGAGGAGCAGTTGAGGCTATCTTTACCCACCCTTCAGGTGGGATTTCCAGAGGACGGCTCAACGCTACAGTTTTCCCTTTTAGTTGTTGTTTTTCCTTTCAGTTGTACTTTACTGTTGGGCTTGTATTTCCGGCCCCTTTTACTTTCAGCAGAGCTCGTACAGTTTTTACTTAGTGTTTACTTTTCCGCTTGCTTACTTTGTGGTGCTTGTTTACTTTTAAAAGGCAATGCCTTCCCTTTTTGTTTGGATTTACGTCTTGGTGCTAGTCTCCAGCCCCTGGCCTATGGAAGGCGGGCTTGGGGTAGTCACGGAACGGGCCCCGAGGGCGGGTCGTGACAAATTGGTATCAGAGGTGGTCGGTTCTACCGCAGACTCTGATCTTTCTTCTATGTGAAGTAATAGTGTTTAGCGTATTGAGTGTGGTAATCAGTCCAGGGAGTCCAGTGTTGGTGCGGCGGCCGACGCATCCATACACCAGGACCCTGACTTCTGATTTCCGACTTAATACACAAAAACATTGATTGCATGTGTGTTTCAAGTTTTCTTTGTGATTACATGTGTCAGCTCACCAGGTATACTGTTCTGACCGTGGTGCACTTGTTTCCTTTTCAGGATGGCACGACGACAGCAGCCAGCTAGGGTTCCTAGAGTAGAGCGCGATGACAGCCCGCCGAGCGACGAGGCCTCGGTACATGGCCCGTTGATAGCAGAGGCACCGGCGGTACCTTTACCCACCGAGCCCCCGATGCTTCCAGCACTGGCAGCTGACGACGCACGACGCCTCAGAGCTCTGCACGAGTTCCAGCGCCAACGACCACCCAGGTTCCGTGGGTAGTCGGACCCCCACGCAGCCGAGGACTGGCTGGAGGCGGTCTTCCGAGTTTTCAGGCTAGTGAGGACACCAGCAGACCTCATGGTGATCCTCGCGCCGAGCCTACTGCACGCAGCAGCAAGGCGATGGTGGAGCCTGATGCTCTAGGTACACGATGAGGCCTCCCTCATCTGGACGAACTTCGAGAGACTCTTCCGCTCAGAGTTCGTCCCGGACACCCTCTGTGCGGTGCGCATCTAGGAGCTTCTTCAGCTGCGACAGGGCAGCTTGACGGTCGCCCAGTACGCGGCGAGGTTCACCGACCTATCTCGCTACTCGACAGACATGGTACGGGACCCCTTCTTCCCGGCCCAGACCTTCGAGCAGGTATTGAGACCTGATATCAGGGCATCGCTGATCTCCCTCAGCATCCCAACCCAGGCAGGAGTACTGGAGCGAGACCTCCTGATCGAGAGCTTCCTGGCTGAGTCCACAGCGAGACCTACCGCAGGGCGGCAGATAGCGGAGTCTTCAGCAGCAGGTAGCCGACAGATGACTCAGGGTTCCAGGCGGACCAGACCTTCCAGCAGACGACCTCGGGACACTGGCTCAGCAGTGGAGGGCACTCAGTGCAGAGCCAGTCTTCCGAGAGGCAGGCAGTGCTACGAGTGCGGCGGGCAGGGCCACATGGCTCGTGACTGCCCGAACCGTCGTACCGAGGGGTAGCAGATGGTGGAGGGACCACCCAGGCAGATGCAGAGGGTTGACCGTGGCGGTCCGTAGGGAGGATGTGGACGAGGCAGAGGAGCTGGCCGAGCAGCAGGTGGTGGGTGACGCTTTGAGGCTCTGCCACCACCACCACCAGGAGGCCCGCCCCGACCACAGGGAGCTGGCGGGCAGAGACAGGCGCAGCTCCAGCCAGCAGAGGCCTACGACCACGGCACGCCAGAGATGATTCGAGGTACGATCTGTGTCTATTCCACCCTTGCTGCAGTTCTGATAGACATTGGAGCGAGTCACTCTTTCATAGCCACTGCCCTTGTTCGGAGCTCGTAGATTCCGACAGAGCCGTTGGCTAGATCCTTACGGCTAGAGACTCTTACGGGAGCAGACTCGACGATTACGCACTGGTGCCGGCAGTGTGAGCTTACTCTAGGAGGCGAGAGCTTCGGCTGGGATATTATTGTAGTGGCGTCGAGGCCTTACGACATCATCTTGGGCATGGATTGGTTATCTACGGTCCATGCTCCGATTGACTGCATTAGGCGCAAGGTGCGATGTGTGCGCACCGACGGGAGCAGGTTCACCTTCACCGGCGATAAGGGAGACTTAGTAGCACAGGATGGACTCACGCAGAGGAGAGGTCAGCCCATCACTCATCAGTTGGCTAGCCTCATCCTGGGAGCAGTTGACGTGCGGAGTCCCAGTTTTCCTGTAGTGGTGGATCAATACACGGACGTCTTTCCCGACGACGTTCCAGGGCTACCTCCTCGCAGAGAGGTAGACTTTTATATTGACCTATACCTCGAGACAGCCCCAATATCCACTACAGCATATCGGATGGCCCCCGCTGAGCTTCGAGAGCTGCGGGTACAGTTGGAGGACTTTTAGGGCAAGGGGTTCATTCGATCCAGTGTTTCACCCTGGGATTCCCCGATATTGTTCGCCAAGAAGGTGGATGGGAGCTTGAGGCTGTGTGTCGATTATCGTAACCCGAACCAGGTGACAGTGAGGAATAAGTATCCACTACCCAGGATTGATGACCTCTTCGACCAGCTCAAGGGATCATGGTGGTTCTCGAAGATAGACCTCAGGTCAGGCTATCATCAGCTCAGAGTTCGAGACGAGGATGTGCAGAAGACAGCCTTCAGGTGTCGGTATGGCCACTATGAGTTCTTGGTTATGCCTTTCGGCGTGACCAACGCTCCAGCAGTGTTCATGATCCTCATGAATAGGATCTTTCAGCCATACCTCGATCGATTTGTCGTAGTTTTCATCGACGACATCTTGGTGTACTCGACCATGGAGGAGGAGCACGCCTACCACTTGCGTGTTGTACTAGACACACTCTGAGAGCACCGGATTTATGTCAAGCTCTCGAAGTGTCAGCTCTGGTTACGTGAGGTCCACTTCTTGGGGCACGTCATTTTTGAGGCGGGAGTTGCAGTGGATCCCGCGACGATCGAGGCAGTGCTAGCTTGGGAGCCACCCAAGAGAGTGACAGAGGTGGGGAGTTTCTTGGCCCTAGCCGGATACTATCGGAGATTTGTGCCGGACTTCTCCAGAGTTGTGGCCCCACTCTCAGCGTTGACGAAGAAGGGGAAACCCTTCATGTGGTCAGACAGATGTCAGCTGAGCTTCCAGGAGCTGAGGCAGAGGTTGACCAGCGCACCTATCTTGAGGTTGCCTGAGGAGGGAGTTGGATACGTAGTCTACTGCGATGCATCAGGGACCGGACTCGGGTTTGTCCTGATGCAGGAGCGGGCCGTGATTGCCTACGGATCACATCAGTTGAGGCCTCATGAGCAGGACTATGCTACCCATGACTTGGAGTTGGCAGCAGTGGTCTTCGCCCTGAAGACATGACAGCACTATCTGATGGGCGAGCGCTTCACAGTCTTTTCTGACCACCAGAGTCTCAGGTACTTCTTCTCTCAGAAGGAACTGAACCTGAGAGAGCAGCGATGGCTCGAGTTCCTCCAGGACTATGACTTTGAGATAGTCTATACTCCTGGGAAGGGGAACGTGGTAGCTGATGCCCTCAGCAGGAGGACGGGCATCCAGCTACTTGAGGAGGCGACAGAGCAGCTAGCCGCCTTGCAGATATCCTTCATGGATAGAGACGGAGCAGCCTTCCTTCAGTCTCTCGTAGTCTCTCCTCCACTTCTACATCGGGTCAGAGAGGCACAGCGTGGGGACGCTAACTGTGAGACACGGCGGGCACAGATATCCTCGGGACAGGAACCTGATGGTTTCTCCCTTGGAGAAGAGCACGACGTCCTTTTCAGAGGACGTACCTTGGTACCAGTCACTTTACGAGAGGAGGTGCTGAGAGAGTTTCACACTTCTCCTTTGGTGGTACATTCTGGAGTGGTGAAGATGTACCAGGATCTCAGACGACAGCACTGGTGGTCGGGCATGAAGAAGGCTGTGGCAGAGTTCGTTTCACGGTGCCTCACCTGCCAGCAGGTGAAGGCAGAGCATCAGGTACCAGCAGGCTTGGTACAGCCCTTGGAGGTCCCGGAGTGGAAGTGGGATGGGATATCTATGGACTTTGTGACTGGACATACACACACTTTCAGAGGTCATGACTCCATTTGGGTGATTGTTGACCGACTCACCGAGTCGGCACACTTCTTACCCATCAGAGAACCGTGCTCAGTGGAGAGCTTGGGGCGTCCCTAAGTCCAGGATATTGTACGGCTTCACGGTGTGCCATCGACTATCGTATCTGATCGGGACGCTCGCTTTACTTCACGGCATTGGAAGGGGTTGCAGGAGGCGTTTGGGACGCGGCTACGTCTGAGCACCGCCTTTCACCCTCAGACGGATGGTCAGACGGAGAAGACCATTCAGACCCTCGAGGACATGCTCCGTGCATGTGTCCTCGACTTTGTTCGCAGCTGGGAGGACCACCTACCCTTGGTGGAGTTCGCGTACAACAACAGCTACAACTCCACCATCGGGATGGCACCCTAAGAGGCATTGTACGGCAGGCCTTGCAGATCTCCTTTGTGCTGGACAGACCCTTGGGAGTCAGCACTAGTGGGACCAGAGATGGTCCGGGTCATGATAGAGAAGGTCCAGGTCATCCAGGAGCGGATGAGGACAGCACAGAGCCGGCAGAAGTAATATGCTGACAGGAGGCGGAGGCCACTAGAGTTCGAGGATGGAGACCACGTCTTCTTGCGTGTCTCACCTAGACGTGGTTTGCAGAGATTTGGCTGAGGCGGCAAGTTGTCTCCACGCTTCATCGGGCCTTTCCAGGTCCTCAACAGGATTGGCGAGGTGGCTTATCGCCAGGCTGTGCCACCTCAGTTGCACCGGGTGCACGACGTCTTCCACGTATCTCAGCTGAGGAGATACGTGCACGACCCGACGCACATCATTGACTTTGGGGAGCTAGACGTGGATGATGGGGCGACTTTTGCGGAGGTCCCAGTGGAGATAGAGGATCGACATGAGCGGGTCCTACGTGGGCGATCGATTCCCCTTGTGCGCATCAGATGGCAGCACGGTAACCTCCAGGAGAGCACATGAGAGCGGGAGGCTCAGATGCATGCTCAGTACCCACATTTGTTTCCCTAGTTTATGATGTACCTTTACGGGGACGTAAAGCCCTGAGGTGGGAGTAATGTAAAGACCCGTAAATTTCAAGGGAATTTTTTTTCTTAATTTTACTTGGAATTTTACAAGAGTGCAGTCTCTAACGGCACCTGATTCCGAGGCCCGGTGTGCCCGGAATCATTTTCCGAAGTTTGGCTCGGGTACGTTCAGTGAACGGATGAGCGGGTTTTTCTAACTTTTGAACCGGTGCCCGGAATCGAATTCTAAGGGCTCCGATGAAATCGCAGCGCCGGTATTCTCTTAGAAACGCCTCTTCCAGAGTTGCGTTTTCTCGGGTGTGGTTTTTAATTTTCGGGCTTAAAGTTGAGAAATAAAATAATTTTGCGACAACTTTATTTTATTTCGCTTAAGCCACTTGGAAGCCACTTGAAGCCACTTAAAGGAGGCTTGAACTGAGTTAAACCAGATGGGATGCTATCCAGAAATATCCTACCCCCTTGGTAGGATATTTGTGAGGTGGGGCCCGCACGAGCCCCGCCGTTTCTTTCCGCTAAGAAACGCACCCGCGAAAACCCATCTTTATGAAAGTCAACTGATGCGTTTCTTAAAATCTTAACAAACCATTTAATTGGACGGTTTATTTCGTGAATTAAATGGGTTGTTTCTTTCGTGAATTAAATGGGCTGTTTCTTTCGTTGAATTAATTCAACGAATTGATTAGTCGTTTCTTAACCAATTTTCAAATTCGTTGGAGTAATAATAAAATAAGGCCAATGCACGACCTCTGGTTGTTTGCGCGTTGAGAAGATTTGAGAGGACCATTGTATCTTCTTCTCCCTCGCGAAGAACGCGAAGAACGCGAAGAACGCCGAACCCGGAAATCGACGACACTTCCGTCCGAGACGTTCTTCCCCACTCCGATCTCCGATCACCAATCGTTTGAGGTGAGTGATTTCGGATTTCCTCTCAAGGTACTTTTTTTTTTGGTTTTAAACGAAACACAGATTTAATTATTTATAATTTAAATCTGTTGTTCTTGGTCCGTTGAGCTCGCCGACTCAACACCGGATTCCGCGACGACGCGACGCCTCCCCGCGATGACGCGACGATCCCTCTCTTCCGCGACGAGCTTTTCCGCGAAGAACGCCCGCACGCGACGACCAACGAGGTAGGGATTTATTTTGGGAATTACCCCCTTTATTCCCGTCAATGTTTATTTAAAGAAGTTAAAGAACCAGATTGCGAAAAATTTTAATTTTATTAAAATTGTTGTTTCCTGTGTGGAATAAAATTTCTCCCGTTGTTTATATCTAACGCGGAGGGTGCGGGCCAAACGAACACGGCCCGACGACCCTCCACCGTTCTTCGTTTGTGCGGATTTGACGGGTGACGACAGAATGTGCCGCAATGGATGTTTGACGATCCCGCAGTGAAGAACGAGTCCCGGGAGGAGTAATGGCGCAGACAGGAAGAGAATCGGACCACCGGAACGATCCCGGTGGCCCGCGGAACTCGCTGGCGGCGCCGGCAGCCGGGAGAGGCGGCGCCCCGGCGCGCCGCCGGACAGGCCGCCGCGGCTGAATCCGCGGCGGCGGCGACACCCGAGAACCCACATCCGTGCAGGTCTGGTGCCCTCGGACGCGGCTGAAGCCGCGTCCCGACTCAGCGCGGCCCCACGCGGGGGGCCACGGCACCACCAAGCTGCGGGGGTGGCGCCCCGCGGCGCCAGGCCGTTCGGTCGCTCGGCCGAACTGGACCAGGCCGGTCCGACCGGCCGGGCTGCGCCCTGGCCGGACCGGACTGGGTCGGACCGGGTTGGGTCGACTCGGTTCGGGTCGACCCGGTTCGGCCGACTCCCGGGGGGGTCGGCCCGGGTCGGCCCGGGCCCGTACCCCCCGTCTTCGGACGGTCTTCGTTCAAATGGCCGTATCTAGAGCTACGTGCCTCCAAACGACCCGTCGTCAGTGGCAATGCGGTCCTTGGATCGAGGCGGTCGTTTTGGTATATCGCACTCAAGGCTTCGGAATACTTTGAGTTCGGCTGGGTTGGTTCGTACACGAAACCAACCGGGCCCTCGGAGCGGAAACGCTCATATCTTGAGCTACGGACGTCCGATTGACGTGCCGCCAGTTTTGTTGAGTTCCTCTTTGTGAGACAGATCTTTTGGCTTAATCCACCTGTGGTTTGGACGTAGGTGGAGTATGGTCAGGTTGGTTTTTCCTTAAAAACCAACCGGGCCCCTGGGACGAAAAAGCCAATAACTCTCAGACCGGGCGTCCGATTGACGCGCCGTCTGCGACGTTGAGTTCCTGTTGACGATACGGAACTTTTGGATACATCAACTTCGGACTTTGTGTTAGTTGATGTATCAGCCTCTCGGCTCGTGGAGCGGACCCTCCCGAACGAGCTTGCTGTGTGCAGGAACCCTAGTGCTGGCTGCGACTACTTCTTCGACGACGACGACCGTGCAGAGATCCTCAGTGGACTGCGGTGACGACTGTGCAGAGATTCTCCATGGACTCCGACGACGACCGTGCAAAGATCCTTAGTGGACTGCGGCGACGACTGTGCAGAGATCCTCAGTGGACTATGATGACTACTGCACTCAGCGATCCTACATGGATCAGTGCTACAGGTCCTGCGTGGGCCCGGTCCTATGTGGGCCCGATCCTGTGTGGGTCTGATCCTCTGTGGGTCAGCGCTCAGCGGTTCTATGTGAGCCAGTGCCAACAAGTCCTGCGTGGGCCTGGTCCTGTGTGGGCCCGATCCTGTGTCGGTCCGATCATGTGTGGGTCATTGCGGGGGTTAGTTACCTATCGATCCTTCGTGGGTCCGATGACTTAGATGGATCAGTGATCATCTTTATCGTCATCCGAAGAAGTATACCTATGTGAGATGAATATTGTGTTACTCTCCTTTGTGGATTGTGTTGAGTTATCCTGTGTGTATTTTCTGTTTACTCTCCTTTGTGGATTGTGATGAGCTATCCTATGTGGATTTACTATTCACTCTCCTTTGTGGATTGTGTTGTTTTATCGTGTGTGGGTATACGTTTTCTTTCCTGTGTGGACTGGGTTGTTCATGGGCTCGAACGTTGGAGCCGAACGGGAATTGATGACTTAGGTATATGTATGGGCATATACCTAAGCCGTGTCAGATGTTACTTCGTGATTGTATATTTCCTTTGTGGATTATCCTTTGTGGATTTCGGTAGACCTTCGGGGGTCTCGGGGTCCCTACTGAGTAGCTTATACTCACCCCTGCACGGGCTTTGCCCGCACTACGTTGTGTTGGTTGTAGACGACGGACAATGCTGATCGTGGTGGAGGCGTGCGGAGCAGGACGGTACCTGGAGGTGGACCACTGGGCGGGACGTACTCGGAGCGGTCAGGTGGACCCGAGGAGCAGTGGAGGCTATCTGTACCCACCCTTCAGGTGGGATTTCCAGAGGACGGCTCGACGCTACAGTTTCCCTTTTAGTTGTTGTTTTTCCTTTCAGTTGTACATTACTGTTGGGCTTGTATTTCCGGCCCCTTTTACTTTCAGCACAGCTCATACAGTTTTTACTTAGTGTTTACTTTTCCGCTTGCTTACTCTGTGGTGATTGTTTACTTTTCAAAGGCAATGCCTTCCTTTTTTTTTGGGATTTACACCTTGGTGCTAGTCGCCAGCCCCTGGCCTATGGAAGGCGGGCTTGGGGTAGTCACGGCATGGGCCCCGAGGGCGGGTCGTGACATTTATTCCCTTACTGGGCTTTATAGCTCACCCTTTTCATATGCATGCCCTCAGGTTATCCTATGCAATGTTAAGTACGAGGGAATGTAGTGGTTATGTAAATGATGTTTTCAATAAGATGTTGTGTTCTATGATTTAAGTTATTATGTAATGTTCTTAAGCCCCAAATACACTATACCTCTCAATATTCTATGTTGTATCAAATTAATATTTTATGTAATAAATCATGTTTAAGTATGTAATAAAAAATAAGGGTTGTCATAGTATGGGCCCTCACAGATTGGAATTTGGCACTCTAATGTTTGTTTCATTGTTTTTTTGGGTTTTGGAGTAGTTTCTGAAGATTACTGTCTGGAAAAACCAAGAATACATTCAATGTATCCTTCTATTCATAAAAGAACAACCTTTATTAAGTACGCATTGTGTACTAAATGTACATGTCGTGTAGTCTTTAAACTGTGTGACTGGCTGGGCGGGAAGAGACACAGCGTTGAGAAATATTTGGTAGGACACACCGTGTACTAGACGTACACGCCGTGTTTTCTAGACCATGTGTTAAACCGTGTGACTAATGACATTGGTGGATTATGGGTAGCTAGTACACACCATTTCTGAAACAAACAACCCGTGTAGAGTCAGTCGTGTAACCGGCCGTGTGACTAACAACAAGGGTCGGTGAAGTTCTTCTAGTACACGTCGTGTCTGGCACAAACATGTCATGTAGTCTTACTCTATAAGAGCTGTGTAGGTTATGTTTTGTAGAAGAACTTAGGAAGGGGAAGAGGATTAAAGTACACATCTTCTCTTGGGATAACGCGTTGTGTGATTAGGGTATTACATGACCATGAATGGCAGGAGTACATTCCCATGGTAAAGATTAAGGGAACATGTTGTGTATGAGTTGTACACGCTGTGTATCCACCTTTTTGAAATCTTGAATGCTTTATTTATCCTGTTCCCTTATTTAACTTCTAAGTTTTAGTCCTTGATAATATTGATCTTAGGTTTGTGTTTTAACTTATAGAGCCATGCCACTGAGATGTCCATCGGTTGTTTTCCAGTTACAGGGTAGTCACAAGACACCGGACATGGCAGATTGGGAACGGCCAGCTGATCCTCTAGTCGTGATCGTCATGGCACCATCCGTTATCCCAGATACAGGTGTTGATGCACAGTTCCAAGAGGGATTCATGAGGTTTATTCAGACCTTCCGAGGAGTACCTCCTCCTACCCCATCTATGGTAGAACTGACATAGGTCTTTCAGCAGAAGCATCCTCCTACTTTCTCAGGGGATGGAGGACCTCAGGCTGTAGAGTCATGGTTAGAATCCATGCTCTCAATATTCCGGAATTTGGAGACACCTCCAGAGAGTATGGTGAATCTTGCTACGTATATTCTTCAGGACTCTACCAAGAAATTGTGGGGTGTGATATCACAGGCAGAGCACTAGAAGGTTGTGTCTTGGGATGAGTTCCATCATGCCTTTTTCGATTACTTCTACACAGAGACTTTGAGGGATGATCGAGCCCAAGAGTTCATGAGTTTGGAATAGGGTACTCTTTCAATTATGGATTATTATTCTTGCTTCACATAGTTTCAGCGCTTCACAACGTTCCCTGGAGGTGATGAGTTATTCCTGTCAAGGAAGTTTGAGGATGGTCTCAGGAAAGACATCTGATCTCAGGTGAACATATTTAGGTTGACTTCCATCACCTCTATAGTCAACCATGCGCCGATCACAGAGCACAATCTGAGGAATTCTAGAGTTTTTATCTAGGGCAGTTTGGTTTCCAGAGTTGGTTGCCCTCAGAATGATTGTAGGAAGCACTGCAGAGAGTCTACACGTGGAGATCGTAGTAAGCGGGATGCTTCCTCTGGTAGCCAAGTGGTGTGATACCAATGTGGGAAGAGAGGTCATATGAGTCCACATTTCCTAAGATACCCAATTGAGTTCCAATCTTGCAGCAAGATGGGACTTCTTCAGTGCATCTGTCAGATCTTTTCACCGGAAATAGGTGATAGGGGTTCTGTTTCGACTCCTTGTACTGGAGCGGGACCACCAATTTCTCATCAGTCTAGGAACTGGAGTTCTTTATGCCATTCAGGATGAGGTTGAGGTCGTGGTCATAGTGGTCTGATGCAGGGTTTTTGGCAGCCCCAGGGTAGATCAGTTTAGGTTTCACAGGGCCGTGGTGCAAGTCAGGCTTTTGCAGTAGAGTAGAGCCAACAGGAGCAGGATCCAAGACCCTCTACAGTTCAAGGTACAATCCTAGTTGCCTCAGTTTTAGCTAATGTACTTTTAGATATAGGGGATTCCCATACCTTCATATCAATTATTATTGTGGAGAGCCTTGGGATATGTATCTTTACTTATGTTGATGTCTTGATGTTGGACACTCTGTTGGGGACAAGAACGACTAGTGTATGACAGTATAAGGAGTGCCCTCTATATGTTGGTGGGTGTCACTTCTTATGGGACCTCTATGTCTTAGAGATAACGAGATATGATTTCATTCTCAAAATGGACTAGTTAGTTCCCTTACAGGCTGTTGCCAACTACTATCATCGTAGGGTGAGTTTCACATCACCAGATGGAAGATTGTTTCTTCATAAGGGCGAATGAGATGTCAAGGCGAGCATAGAAGGACCCAAGAATCATGGGTTGGGAGGATTTACAGCCCATATTGCTAGTCTATATCTAGATCAACAAGGTAATTAATTGTTGGAATTTCCTCTAGTGGTCGATTGTTTTAGGTATGTCTTTCCAGAGGAATTTTCATGTTTGTCTCTAGAGCGATAGGTGGACTTCTCTATTGAACTTGTGATAGGAGTGGCACAGGTGTCCATTCCTCCTTATAGGATGTATACACCCGAGTTACAGAAGCTCAAGAAGTAGTTGGAGGAGTTACAGGATAAGAGTTTCATATGACCTAGTACCTCTCCTTGGGGTTCTCTTGTCTTGTTTGCGAAGAAGGAATATAGTACCCTTAGACTTTGTATGGATTATCAGAAGCAGAACTAGTTGATGGTCAAGAACTGATATCCCTTATCAAGGATTGATGACCTCTTTGATTTGCTTCAAGGAGACTGAGTGTTCTCAAAGATTGACTTGAGATCTAATTATCATCAGTTTCATGTTAGACCATCTGATATACCTCATATATCCTTTCAAAGTAGGTATGGTCTATACAAGTCTGTGGTTATGTCGTTCGGTCTCATGAACGCACATGCAGTTTTCATGGCACTGATGAACTGAGTGTTCCATCCATACTTGGATTATTTTGTGGTATACTTTTTGGAAAATATCTTGGTGTACTCTCACACTTGACACGACCATGCTACCCGTATTGAGGTCATTTTGAGTGCACCGAGAGAGCATCATTTATATGCTAAGATCTCAAAATGCCAATTCTGGATGGACCAAATTCACTTCTTGGGTCATGTTATCTCAGAGATAGAAGTATATAAATAACTAGAGAAAGTGTGAGAAGAAGTTTTATGGGTGCAGATGAAGATCTTATTTGAGTTATGAAGTCTTCTAGGGATGAATGGTTACAAGAATTTTATACAGGACATTTCACGCTTATCACTGCCACTGACAGACCTGACTAAGAAGGGTGAAAAGTACTTATGGTCAGATTCTTGTGAGTCAGCCTTTCAGAAGCTGAAAGGGAGGTTAACTTCAGCAACGATACTAGTATTTCTAGAGCTGGGAAAGAGATATACTATTTACTGTGATGCATCAGGTATCCGTCTAGGCGTTGTGCTTGTGTAGGGGGGGAAAATTCATTGCATACAGGTCTCAGCAGTTGAGGCCACATCAGAGGAGTTACCCAACATACGATATCAAGTTGGTTGTAGTTGTTCATGTTTTACACTATTGGAGACATTACCTGTTGAGGGATCATTTTGTGTTTTTCACCAACCAAAAAAGTCTCAAGTATATCTTCACTCAACGTGATCTGAATTTGAGACAGTGAAGGTGGTTTGATCACCTTCAGTCGTTTGACATTGAGCTTGCCTACACGCTTGAGAAGGGCAACGTTTTGGCTGGTGTTCTGAGTAGGAGGATGCATATACATGAAGTAGATGCATTTGGAGGTGCATGATAAATAGGGGTAGATGTTACCTCTACTCTACTTGATCAAGTGTGAATGAGTTAGCTATCAGATTCTGAAGGACTGGTCCTACAAGAAAGTGTGTCAAAAAAGGACCTTATTCCTGGATGGACCACAGGCGAGCATGAGATCTTGCATTTTCATGGGAATTTATGGGTATCAGTAGACATATACAAGGAGCTGATGTGGGATTTTCATTCCTCATTTTGGATAGTTCATCCTGGTGTCACCAAGATTTATCAAGATCTGCACCATCAGTATTGGTGGATAGGTATGAAGAGAGATGTTGGTGTTTTTTTCATGAGGTGTTCCACCTGTCATCATGTGAAGGTGGAGCATTAGTGACACTAATGTCTTTTTCAATAGTTAACCATTCCCAAGTGAAAGTGGAACGATGTCACGATGAAATTCATGACAGGTTTTCCGAGCTCGCCATGAGGGAATGATGATGTTTGGGTTGTTGTTGACAGACTCATGAAGGTTTCTCACTTATTTCTGATTAAAGAGACCTTCAGTGTAGATGATCTAGGATGGTTTTACATCCAATAGATTGTACATCTACATGGGGTTCCACACTCCACTGTTTTAGACAGGGACACCCATTTTACTTCTCGGGTCTGGAAGGGATTACAAAGGGCTTTGGGTACATAGGTACTTATGAGTACAGCTTACCATCCCCAGACAGATGGTCTGTCCGAGTGTACGATTTAGGTGCTGGTGGACATGCGTTGAGCATGTGTCCTAGATTTTGGAGGTTCTTGGGATAAGCACATACCTCTAGTAGATTTTTCCTACAATGATAGTTTTCAAGAAACTATTCAGATGGCACTTTATGAGGATTTGTACGGTAGGCCATGCTGATCACCTGCATGTTGGCTGGAAGCAGGAGAGACAGCTATGGTGGGACCTCATCTTGTTCAGAAGACCACAGAGCAGATAGAGTTGATTTGGAAGAGGATGGATACTGCACAGTGATGACATAATTCATATGTTGATCGACATAGATGACATATGGAGTTTGATGTTAGAGATCAGGTGTTCCTGCATGTCACAATGAGGTTGGGACACATGAGATTTACGAGACAGGGCAATCTTTCGTTGAGATATGTTGGACCATTTGAGGTTTTGGAGAGAGTCGGGTCGATTGTCTATCGGTTTCAATTACCTCAGAGGTATCGGGTTATGCATGACGTTTTCCACATTTCTCATCTACGGTTTTTCTTCTCAGACTCGTCTCATGTCTTTCAACCCAAGGAGTTTGAGCTAGAGGTGCATGAATTGTTTGAGGAGCATCCTATCAAGATTTTTGATGGCAGTGTGAAGGTTCTATGTGGCCAGTCTGTTCCTCTAGTATGGGTGCTATGGAACCACGGACGAGTACAAAACGAGACTTGGGAGAGGGAGACCGTTGTATGATTGTAGTGGCCGGAGCTATTCGAGGATTCTTCTTCTACGCTGCCTTGCTAGGGAAATTAGGGGAATAATTTCTTTAAGGGGGTAAGTTTTTAAGAAATCGAATCTTTTTTTTAGGTTTGTATTTATTTTTTGGTATTTTTTGAGAAAAATATGGGTTTATAGTAATTTCAGGAGTACACACCATGTACTTATAAGTACACGCTGTGTAACTGGTTGTCGTGGGTGACTGTGTACTGGCCATGTAACGAACAAGTACATGGACGTGTGGGGTGACCTGGAGACCGCCTAAAGAGGAGGTCGGTTAAAGTAAGTACATGTCGTGTACCCTTGAAGAACATGCCTTGTACTTTATTTTTATTTCATTAAACAGACCGAGGCAACGTCTAATCGATAGAACACCCTTCTTCTCCACTAGTCTCATCTAGAAGTGTCTATGGCTGGTGATTCTTCACTTAGCCCCCGACTCGCCATCTATTCTCCAAATTGACATTCTTCGATTGTGTTGGAATCACCATGGTAAGCTCTTCCTTCTTCTAGAGCCTCATTTCCTGATTCCTCCTCTTTCGTGAGTTGTCTTTGGTTAATCATTTTTAGCATTTTTGTAGATCTATGACTTTATAAGGAAATTAAAGGACTGAGGATCACGTATATTGATCGTACAACACCAAGGTAGGTGGTTTGTGCCTTTCCATAGTTAGACTTTGAGTTAAGTGCAAAAGTGACCAATACCCTTGTTTGGGTTATTGCGGGTTTATGGTTATTATCCCGGTTATTGCCTGTTATGCCTTGTGTTCTTGAGTAGAGGGATTATGATTTTAAATAGGTGTATTTGACTTACTATGGATTTGTTGCCCATGTTTTCTTGATTATAACCATTTTTATAGCTTTTCTAGTTTGGATGCTTTTTTTTCCATGTCTAGTATTGTTAGGGTGGAGTGAATTTATCTGACATGTTGTGAGATAATATAGAATATTTATCGAAGTAGTTATTAAGGATTACTTTGGCTGCCGTATACCATTTTTTCATGATTGATTTACATAGGGTTGTGGGAACCTTGTGTAGTAGACCATTGGGAGAATGGACATTGAGGGCTTCTCCAGAGTGTCTGTTTACTTTTACATTGTAAGACCATAGGGGTGGTGGACTTTGTGCTCCATCAGAGTGTCCATAGTTCCTCGTTATGATATCACAGGGGGGGAATCATACATTGAGTGCTTCCCCAAAGTGTCTATAGTTACCGATATGAGACCACATGGGGAATTGATGGTGAGTACTTCCTCATAGAGTCTTTTCTAAAGCTGAACCAGACTGTGAGTACTTCCCAGAGGGTTGATTGTGTTTGTTTGATTGAACCAAAGGGGTTAGTCTGTCAGTAATTACCAGAGGGTTACATATGATTATTGGTTTCATAAATAATAAATGAAAATAGATGTAATTTAAACTATAGGACTGCTTAATTTTAAGTAATTCCTTATCTATTAATTCATTTTTCATATTGCATGCCATATATATTCACTGACAGTTAGGAACAATTATTTGTGTGGTTGCCTACCAGGATTCATCTCATACCCTGTTTGGGTCATGATTATGGGTCCAAATATATTATATTGTTGCAGGTCTAGATAAAGGCAAGTTCCCTTATACTTCAGGTACTTGATTGTTGTGGAGCTAGAGAGCATGGGACCAAACTGAGGCTTGCGATGCTGCTGAAGTTTATTTGTTTTCTTTGTACTTTGGTTGAGTACTGTATTCCAACATTATTACTTTTTTGGTTGTTTTTCTAGACATATGTGTCATGAATCATTTATATATATATGTGCTCTAGTTGTTTATTACTTCCGTTGTTTACTTAATTCATGTTATTACTACTTCTTCGATTGTTATATGTTTATATCCATTATGTTACTCTGACAATGAGGGTATAGATTCCCCACTATCACATCCAAGACCCTCATTATTAATCGGCAGCCTCTAGTATTTGGGGAAATGTGCTTGAGGCCATGTGACCAATGAAGTACGGGGTACCTTTGGGTGGCTCCTCAAACTGGGACGTTACAAAATCCTTGTTGAAATTAGTGTGATCATTGAAAAAATATTTTTATATAGTAATGGATTTTGAACATACAGTTTTGAAATGTCCATCAACACTTTTCCTCTATAAAACCTTCAAAAATTATCTGAGCAGAATGTTTGAAAACATGGTTTGTTACAAAAATATGTAAAAAATTCTTCTAATTAAATTCTTATTTTGTATATAAAAATATATATTGATATATATAAAAATTTATTGATATATTTTAAATATATATATATATATGTTAACATATATTAATAAATAGTATACTAATTATTTAATTTATAATTAAATTATTATTTTATATGTAAAAATATATATTGATATATATGAATATTTTAAATATATATATATATATATATTAAATTAGTTGGTTTTTTTGATATTTTTTTAAAATTAATTCCCTTTTAATATTTATTTATATTTATTCATTTTTTATAATTAAATTTATATTTTGTATATAAAACTGTTTGTTGATATATATTAAATAAATATATATATTAATATATATATATATATATTTACATATTTTAATAAATAATGTATTTATTATTTAATTATATATATATATATGAAAAATGTCTAACCAGAAGTCAAATCCCCTAACTATTTATTAAAGTTGAAATGAAAAGAAAACAAAAAATAATGAAATGGACGGGATACTAAAAAGAATGCATGCCTTCATCTAGAGAAAAAATGTACAGATAAAGAAAAAAATCCCTATCATTCTCAAAATCATAATAAGAATCATCATCATCATCGATAGTTTCCCACTCCGAATGTAAATATTTTTGATTGAGGATCTCAAGGATCCCATACTTAGACATTTTATGCTCTAGAGTGGGTCAGATCTTTGATTCATTGGAAGATGACAAGGTACACACATTCTTGGGAAAACTAGAGTAATTTTTTTCAGGAAACGGAACAGTCGTTTTCCATTTCTACTTAAAACAACATCCTTAAAAGAAAAAAGATCACCGCTGCTTATGGATTGGAGATGGGTGGTGTCTGGTGACACCATCTTTTTTCCCTTTTCACTTCTATCATCTGAAACATTACCCCATTTTCCAGACATTCCTAAAGAACTAAAAGCATTCTGAATCTCTTAAAGATAATCCACACTTTGCTTAACATCATATTTCCCACAACCATATTCCTGTAGAGAATTCCATGGAAAGTCTATGGCTAGCGGCTTCACAATAAAAACTTTTTCATTAGTTAGTGTGGGATAATATCCTGACACAACACCAACAGCCACATCTTCAGACTGTCCCACCTCACCAGTGTTCTTCTCATCCTGACCAATGCATTGTATAACAATTAGATTAGATCAAACAACTTATTGAGCATGTTCATATTGAGGATCCCCAATAGGCTCACTAATAACATTTTAAGCCTGATTCTAATCTATTCCAGTCCCTACACCATCTCTGGAAAGTCCAAACCCCTTGATCACAGCATCGTAGGAGATGACACCCCCAGTGCCTTCATTGGTCAAATGTGTCCTGTTAGGATTATAATCCTTAGATAAACCAGCATGCATACCTAGGGTCTTCTTAGATTTCCCTAAATTAGATCGATTAAAATCAGTACTTGGATCCCTAACAAAGGAAATCTTAAGTATAGATTCACTTTTCCTTTCACATTTTTTAACAACTTGCAAACATATTTCAAATTCCTGTTTAATCCATAGATCCCACAAACAATCAACTTACAAAATTTATCTTTTATATGCCCAAACGATTTTCACTCCTCACAGAGATCTGGGCTCTTTTCAAAGACAACCCATAAGTTAATCTCATTATTAGTAATATAAAGAAAAACTTTATTAATGATCACCTTTATATGGTTAATCTCCACCAAAACCCTTGCAAAGTTCCCAAACCTTGTATTATTTGTCTCTCTATCAAGATGAATAGGCACACCAATAGAATCAACAATGTCATAAAAAAAATTTAGATGTCGTAATGACCAATTAAGACTATACAAGTGAATAGAGAAATGATAAAAAAAGTTTCTCATGTAAGATGATTAGAAATTAATTGTCCATTCATTACCGCGGAAAACACCAGGCTACAAATATAAAGAACCGTTACTCCAGGAATGTTTCTTCAGATCATCAATAAAAACAAACAATGATAGTATCAAAGAACAAGAGAAATGAAATTTCAGTTGGAGAACCCCCAAACGTATAAAATACACTTAACCAGGTCATCTTGTCACCATGGATTCTACCCATTTAGAAGAATAAACCTCACCATAAGAGAATTTTTTCACAAACCTAATATTTCATATAAGGAATTAGTGTTTTCAATGACAAGTGTCGAAGAACCATTCTTGATAGTCCTTATGATCATAGAGTCCTTGAAAGATGAAAAGGACTGGATTCATACATGGGTTTCACATCATGTGCATCTGAAGCTAATGAATTGGAAACCCCATCTTCCTTTAAAATCACAGTAACATCTAAGGTAGCACATCGATCTGGATCCATTCGAGGGATACGAACTAGAAGACCACCATGTTTTAATCCATCATCATTGTCACACAGATCATCTTGATTGACGCGTAGTGTGCATCTATAAAGAATCTGACCATCTAATCCTTCAATTTAATCATTGAGCTGTGAAGTTGCAGCAACACCATCCTAACTGACGGTGGTCCTACGATCCACTGAAGAGAAACCCTTGAGTGAAGCAAGGGATATATGGTTAGAAATTACAAAAATTAATAAATTACCAAAAATATTATATACTCAGGATTACGTGGACCATGGATTAAGATCCATGGGCCTAGAAAGTTGTTATTGAATAGAAAGTACAAGTCGTAGAAAGAAAGGGATGAAAACATAACATGATGGCATCAACAATGCCACCAAACAAAAAGGATAAATTAGAAATCATCTTATTCTATGTCTACCACCTCTTTCTTGAGAGTCGCCCTAACCTCTAAGGTGTCTGCCTCTCTTCGACTATATAAGAGTCTACCATGTGATATCCTGATCATCCAGGTTTGATGATTCGTCATCCTCATCATCAGGCTCAAAGCCTCTAGTAACATCATTTTTCAAGGAAGATTCATCTCTATCCAATATATTATCCCCAGTTTCTAAGGATTAAGCTTCACAATTAAGGTTTCCAAATTCCTCATAGAATGATCCCCTTTTATGATATCAATTAAAAATGTCAATCAGAGTGAAATTATTTAAGAAAGTCCCATATTCTAGTTGGGTATTGACCCCATTCTCGTTTTCCACTATCCCTTCCAGTGAACCGCCAATAATAAGATCATTCACTACACCTTCAATGCCATCCTGTAGAGTTGTTTCAGAGTATGTTGTAGAATCATCCTACATAGAAGGTTCAAAAAACAGGCAAATATAAATCTTCCCCAATCATCTCTACCTTATGGGGTTCAATCTACTCATATCTATTTACTTCAATTAGTTTCAAGGCTTGTCTAGACACATGAGTGGGTTCTCTATAGTTCCTGGAGATGACCAGTTGAAAACCCTCATCATCCATCTCTTTCACTTACCCTTTACTTTTGGCATTGATAAGTTCTAGTCACTGGTCACAATGAACTTCTTCTTGAACAAAAGCCTCATAATCAATATTCTATTTATTACTATATATATATATTAAATTTAATCATTTTTATTAATAAACATTAAATATTTTTATAATAAATCTTAGCATTTAATGTTTTCACTATAGTTGTAATTTACATAATTAATATATCTTCTTTTTTATTTAAATATATATTCATGTGGGTTCACGAGCTAGAATAGGTCAACCCCCAAATTATTTTTAATTAAATTTATTAAATTTATTATATATATATAGTAATAAATCATATATTAATTATATATATAATTAAATAATTAATATTTTATTTATAATTAATAAAAATGAATAAGATTATTAAATAATCAATATACTAATTATATTATTAATATACAATTTATTACTATATACTAATTAAATACTTAATATACTAATTCAATCATTAATATACTATTGATTTCTATATATATATATATATATTAAATTTAATCTTCTTTTATAATTTTATTCATTTTTATTAATTATAAAGAATATATTAATTATTTAATTATATATATATATTTATTTAATTAAATTTCACTCATTTTTAACATGTATTCATTTAATATAATTTATTCAATGACAATGTTAAGTGTGTGCTTACTTTTTTTTTATAATTTATAGATTTAAAATATTTATTCATTTAATATTTTTTGTAATTTATTTATTTTTAATGTTTTTTATACATAATTAGTAATTAATATATTTAATATTTTTGTAGTTTATTCATTTTTGATTTTTCATTGTTCAATATGTTTATAATTTTGTCCATTTTCTAATATATATTTATATATGTTTGTTTGTAAAAATTAATTTTTTTTAATATGGTTGTAATTTATATAATTAATATGTATTCATTTCCATTTTAACATATATAAATATTCATTTTTTTAAATTACCTACATAATTAATAATAGTTATTCATTTTTTAAATTTATTAATTCTTATTATTTATTTATTTATTTCATTAATAGATTCTACATGTTATATAATTTCATTTTTTAATTTAACATATATCAAAATTATAAATATATACACACACACACATTAATTTCACACATACAAATATTTATGTAATTAATGAAATCTTATATAGAAACACACACACCTAATATTTATATAATTTAATCAAATTTTAATATTCATTTTATAATTTCATTTTATAACATAATATATTTAATAAATTATTTTTGTAATCATAAAATTTTATTTATTTATTTTTAATATTATTTCAGTTAGTATTATTTATTCATTTTTAATCTTTTTTATTTTTTATTTTTTTTGGAATTTAATTATTTTTTTAATATTTATTTATAAATATTTATTTTCAATGTTTTAATATTTTCAAAATTTATTCATCATAACTTTAATATATATCGATATTTTATTTTTTTAATAATTTGTAAAAATAAAAAAACATATCCATTTTTTAATAGTGTTAATGTTTACTCATTTATAGTTATTTAATTTCACTCAATTTTAGCATTCATGCATTTAAGATTATATATTCATTAATAATGTTAAAAAATATCTATAAATAAATATTTATATATTTAAATAAATATAAATTTATAATAAATATATTTAAATAATGAATATATTTACTATATTAATATTTTTATTTAAATTATATATATATATATATGAAAAGGTAAGTTCAAATCCATTTTATTCAACAGTAAAAACTTAGAAGATGAGATATGGGGTCAAACATAGCAATATTGCCTTCATTGATAAGACAGTCAAAGACCCAGCTTTTTTCTAATCTCAACCCCAATCCTACATTCCTCATCGTGCATAGCATTCCAATTAGTTTGCTCACACCCACATCCTCGACCTCTGGAATGATGATCTCTCCTCCATGTTTCACTTGTTTCAAAATTCCATCAATGTCACTACCTTCGAGTCAAATATCCCAACATCTTCCTGGATATCCACCTTATTAGATGTTTCATCAATAAATGTATCTACATTATATTTTTTTACGAGAGACTATTTCTCGTCTTTCTGTATTTCACTTTTAGAAAGAGTTTAGGAAAATACAATAGTACGGCTCACATCACTGCCAACCTACTCTCCACCTTCGTATCCTTCATTAAGAGAATCAATCAACCCATAGAGATTATGAGTAATAAACCGTGCTTTTAAAGTATCACGTAATGCTTGATCATTGTGAGTCAAAACACGCACATCCATTAGGGATGATCTCCTTGCTTCTAGAAAATAAGAATCTGATCCCTTACTATGTAGTGGAGTTTCACTCTATTCCGCTTTCCTATACTCCAAGGACCAAGGTTGCATCTCTAGGGATGAAGTACCAAGCCCTAAGACATCAATATCTAATGGGGTAGGAAAGAGTACACGTTCAACATCCTAGGAGGTCTTACTCTCTTAATTTTAATAAGAAACATCCTTAAGTTATATTTGAGAAAGGCCTTAAACCGACACTAGAAACATTAGTGTGTATAATTCCTGGACACCAATCATGGGCAGATCACCTGTACCACTATCTTGGGTCCTATAAGTCTCTACACTACTTTTGGAAGCATTGGGTATGCCACTTCCTTTGGAGTAATCCAACATGGGTTATAAAACATGATTAGCATAAGGGGGCCTCCCAATTCCAAGGAGCTCCTTCCCTTAGGACCATCCAGCAAACCTGTCCCCTTAGACACAACATCTCTAGGCACTAATTCTTTTTTAAACAATCCATGGGTTTGAGAAACAATCTTAGACATTGATTTCTTATTGGCCTCTTTATTTACTTTTTTCTTACCTTTTCTAGATCCTGAAACAATCATCCACTCTTAGAAGAGATTCTGAATAGAAAAATCTTATTCTATTTCATAATTAGATGAATTTTCACCACCAATTATCCCTTCTTCCACAATCTCAACCCATGACTTGCAAGCCTTCTTCCCATCCAGATCTATTTCCCACACACCCATAGAGACATTCTAAGCTTGACGTTTAGAGGAAACCATAGTATTAGCACATTTATTATGATAAGAGATGATCTCCACTAATTTGTACTTATCCCTACTGAGTACATATACAATAGTAGACCCATCATTAGAAATATCATTCAATGAAATTGAATCCACATCCTAACTAGTCTCACCGTAATTCCCATCTCCCTCTAAAACTACCTGATTATGTACTCATGTAACTTGAGGTTGAACATGACCAACATTTTCAAAACCACATTGATCATTAGATTCCATGCATCTAATATTTTTAAATAATTAATTCTCACCATACCCTCATGTAGAGAAAAAAAGACAAACAATTGATCTCTTTCAATTTAAAATGTCACATCCTATGACCATAAAATCTATAAAAAATCATACTCAATTCTCAAATCAATATCATCATCATTAGTTGTAAGAAAAAAAATTCAAATAAAGTAGAACACAAATCCACTTCAACTAAAATGCATTCATAATGGCTAAATCTAGCCACCTCAGTTTCCTTATCCATTTTAATGGGAACCCCAATCGACATTTCAATGTCATAAAGGATCATAGGGTTCCAAATAATCTAGTTTAAACCATATAACTTTACCCATAGCTAAGAATAGGAATTTCCAACTTCCATAGGATTGAACTTTCTATCCCATTCCTGGATGTGGAGAAAACCAAGCTTGAGTGAAATCGAACCAAATCCCTAGGACTGTATCATTATATCCATAAAAGGTAAATGCATGTGGACAAACCCAAAACCTAGTAAAATGAATTTGACATTTTTAAAGACCCAAATCTCTGAAATATTCTCTACCAGATCCCTGATTTTCCACAACCTTGATCCCATTTTAAAAATAAGATGAGCAATGATATAATTCTCACCAATTTCCAGGCGTTTTGAAACCATAGCCGGATCAGCCTTAACATGATAAACATTTCCCTTTGGATTAATTTCACCTACTACCAAACCCTTAAAGAGAGAGAAAGAGTGATTGACTGTACTATCATCAAGTGAATAATCCAAAACAGTCCCCCCACAAAAGAGTTTTTAACTATTCATTCCAGCACCAACATGCTTTTGGGAGTCAAATCATCCTGGTGTGAGGAAGAGATCAGCTGGAGGTTGAAGAGACAAAGAATCGATCATATTTGAGCCACAATCGCCATCATAATCTAGAGAGATATTCTCTCAAAAAACCAAACCCATCCTCATTTAATATTTGTAAATATATATAATTATAAAAATATATATAATTATATAAATATATTTATAATTTTTAAAAAAAATTATAAATATATTTACAAATGTTTGTATTTATATTTATAATTATAAATATATATCTATAATTATATTTATAATTGCATATTTATAGTTCTTTTAATATATTTTTAATTATATTCATTTATATTTATTTATTTAAAATTTTATAAATTTAAATTTTATAATTATATTAATTATATTATTAAAATTAATTATATAGGTCTTTATGAGTGCTTTTTTAGTTCTGATAAAGATATGTGTTTATCAGCACTAAGAAAGAACTAATAAAACCCCTCTTTATCAACACTTTTTTTAAAGCACTGATAAAACTTTTCTTGATCTTTTAAATAGAACCCTAACTAAGCCAATTTCCATACAATCATTCATGCTCTCACGAATATTTATCTTTTCTGTTGTTCCCCCTCAACCTTCACTTGGACAAATCAACTCTCTAAAATATAAGGTATGTAATTATTTCTCCTCCTATCTCATTTATCATTGTCTTCAATCACCTCTCTTGTGCGTACCTAGTCTAAACCACATTTATTTATTTCTTTTTACCACCTTGCCTCTCTACTATCATTGTCTTCAGACCAGACCAAACACCCATCATTACAAAACAACCCTCTAACGACCACCCTTTCCCCATCTTCCACTCCCTTAGTTGACTATTCTGATGTATCCCTTCGGTGACCAGCCCTTCTCCATTAGTAAGGGTTTAATTTATATTTATTTATCTATATAAATTCTAATTTTTAAATTTTTTTCATTTAGGGTTTATATAGTTCTTTTCATATTTATGTGTACACGAATTCTAAGATATTTCATTATTTTTATGCTATACTTCTATGTTAATTAAAACATATTCATATTAGACTTCAATTATCTTATTTCCCATTAGAAACTGAATATTTTTTTAGAATGGAGTTGGAATGAAAATGAATAATATGTTAAGAACATTTATGTGATTTCATTAAAATTTATTTACATGTTGTTTCATGATTTTTTTATATTATGAATAATATTTATATATATTTTCAATTTTTTTAAACTAAAAATAACATGTTGGATATCATATGTGTATTTATACCTAAACTATTCTTAAGAATTTGTATTAAATTATGCTTCTAAATTTGAAATAATAAAAATAATGATAATTTGATGGATGTATAATGGATATCTAGAATTTGGAGTAATGCACTTTTATCCTAACACTTATTGAGTGAGCGTTGAATATAAGTTGTATCATTATGTTTTAATGTGTATATAGAAAATAATTTAAGGATTATAATAAGATGAAAATTAAAAGAAACAATGAAATTAAAGGTCGATAATTCAGGTAGTGTAATTTGGGAAATTATGGTTAGTGTTATCTTAGGAATATTATGTGATAGGATGTAATATAAGTTTTTGTCATAGTTTTAAGTGGTTGTGTTTAATTCATGAGGTTATATTGAAATAAATAATTGATAAAATACTTTAAGTGGTGAGTTATATATTATCATGATCTTATAAGAAATTGTTTTAGTGATATCTTGTATGATGTTATGATTTTTATTATATTGTGAATTTATTAGAGTGATTTATCAATTATTGCTTTATTTTTACATTTGATAACTCACTGTGATCATTCAATTACATTTAATGTATGTGCTTTTCTACTTGATTGATTATATGTTTGATTGTTTTATTTCTTGATGGACCTATCAATTCCTAGGGAGGTTTCAAGGTGTTTTAGAGTGTTATATTTCTTTTTGTATTAGAATAAGACTCCTGGTATTAAAGGTGTTGTGAGGTTTCCTTGGTTAATAAACATGTTGATAAATTGATTTTTCAGATTCATTTTATTTTCTAGATAACTTAAATGTGAAGGGTGGATAAGGAAACATTTAGTTATGGTTTGAGGTGTGTGGGTATGTATAAGTTCTATCTTATTATTTATAACATTATTCGTTTTGATTAATACATATACATAATGATATTATTATTTTTATCTATTATGTATTAATAGTAATGGTTTGAGTATCACCCATAAAGTTTATACCTGTAAAGGTTTTGACTACTATATGTGGGAGATAGATTATAGTGATTTGTATCATTGTTAGAGGTATAATTGGAATGTTTTGGATATTGGTGATTTTAAATCCATGCTAACTAAATTTTTTGGAATGTTTATTAATAGAAATTATTTGTGGTTTTTTTAAGGAAATTGAGTAGAGTGTGTTAATATTATAGTATATGTGAAATATACCTAAGATTGATAACTCTACTATTTTTGAAATAGTGGTTCATCATTGGGTTATAGTACACATATATTATTTGTTATTCGTATAATATATGGTCTAGAATAATATATATAAAAATTGACTAAAATGGAATCCAACTTTACTTATATCATCAAAAACAGTTTCATCCATTAATTTCATGAACCCTACGTCAAAATCTAGTGATTACATGACCTTGTATGTTCTTAGGAAAGATATTTTTACACAAATTTATAAATATTGGTCACAATTAAATGGAAAGAAAGAAAAAGAATTTACAAGGGACGTCTTCCATCCAACAATAAATAAATTTTTTTCCAACATATTTATTACCACCTTTTTCAAACACAACACAAATAGAGAACCTAGACAAACAACCACATGTTTAACCTATGATATTTATTTTCATGTCACCCTTTTGTAAAATGATAACTGTTCAGGGACCATATCTGAATATATTCAAATGTTTGGTTCCCCTTATTTGAATTATCTATAAATTTCTCCATTTATTAAAAATATATTATGTGTATTTATTTATTATAAAAAATGGATATTTTATAAACCAGGTGTGATGGATATTAATCAAAAATGGATCCACACTAATCATATGACAAAAGAGTATAATGATGGAGTTAAAGGTTTCGTCAGGTTTTTAATAGAATATGTATATGGCCCTTCTCAAATCCTTTTTTTTGTGTGTTTACGTTAATTTTATTCAAGACAAATTAGACCGAAAGAGTTGAAAGAACATTTTATTTCTCATAGAATATATCAGATCTATAAATTTTGGACTAAACATGGGGAAAACTGAACGTTCACACTGATTGGTATGATACTATAGTTTATGGATCATTTGATATGAATACCAATTTAAATGATAATTGAGATCATATGGAAGAAATGATAATGGAAATTGAATGTGGAATTTTTGATTTTCCAAATTTGTTTGAGAATTTTAATAGCTATGCTAAGAGACCATTGTATACTAGTTATACTAAATTCATAACATTTTTATCTTTATTGATGTTATATTATATGAAAACTATCAATGGATATAGTAATGCCATCTTTTCAGAACTACTTGGTCTAATGAATGATATTCTATATAAAGAAAATAAACTTACTTATTGGATATATGATATTAAATGAATGCTACATTCAATGGGAATTATCTCTAAAAATGAATTCTTTCCCAATTGATTGCGTATTATTTTACAAGGATCATGAATCACTCCTAAAATGCCCAATGTGTGGTGTGAATCAATACAAGAAAGATGAATCAAGTCCTTCAAAATATGTATGTTACTTTCCAATCATTTGAAAATTTACAAGAAAATATAGATATTAGGAAACCATGAGAAAATTGATATGGAACTTAGATACAAGAATTAAAAATTGGAAACTATGTCATCCAGTAGACTCTCCTCAGTGGAAGAAAGGTGATTATGATTATCCTAAATTTGTAAATGAGCTGAGAAACGTATGTCTTGCATTATATACAATAGAATAAATACTTTTGATGTACATAATAGTACTCATATTATATGTCCAGTTATGTTTTTAAATTATAACTTGCCGCTATGGTTATACATGAAGCACAAATACATTATGTTTTTTATGCTTATATTTGGACAAAAAAAACCAGTAATGATATTGATGTCTATTTGGATCCATTGATCGAATATTTGAATTTTATGTGGGAAACAGGTGTCACAATGTATTATACTAATATAAGTGAATAATCCACATTGAGGGCTATATTGTATAGGATGATAAATGACTTTTTTTCTTATGGAAATTTCTCAGGCTATAGAATTAAAGGAATGTTGGGTGTCCCATTTCTAAAGAATGTATACACTCAGTTTAGTTGAAACATTCCTTGAAGACTATGTTTTTAAAACATCTGAAATTTTTAACTCAATGACATAAATACTTATCATGGATGACAACATTCGATGGGAATACCAAAAAATGTATAACATGATCTCCATGAATGGGTGATCAATTGTTTGATAAAGTAAATGATATGACACTATTTTAGGTAAACCATTTTGGAAAAACCAAATGAAATAAAGTTGGAAAAGAGACAAATTTTATTTGAATTTTTGTTCTACAATATTTTTTATGTCATGAATTTTCTTGATTCCATGCATATAGAAAAAAAATAAATTTGATAATGTTATTATCAAGTTACTAAATATTACTAGAAAAATAAAATATGGCTTCAAGTCTTGGTTGGATATGATTGACATGGGGATAAGGGAATATTTGGCACCGATAAAGGTTAAAAGGTATAATTTTCTTCCTCTAGTAGCTTACACTCTATCCAGATAAGAAAATTTTCAATTTTTTATTTTCGTTAATAGTATAAAATATTTATAGGGGTATTCATAAAATATAAAGAATGTTGTGTCAATGAACAATTTGAAGTTATATGGACTAAAATCACTTGACTGTCATGTCTTGATGCTTATTACTTTACATTGAATTCTGCCGAAAAATGTACATACATTAACCGGACTCTACATATCTTTCAAATCCATGTGCTATAAATTTATAGACCAGACAAAATTTACAATCATGAATAGAGAGTATTCAATCATATTATGTGAATTTGAGATCCTATTACCACCATAATTATTTGATATAATGATCTGCCTAATGGTTCACTTGGTTAGAGAGGTTCCACTATGTGGTCTGGTCCATTATAGATGAATATACCCCATTGAATGGTATATGAAAATTTTGAAAAGGTACATCATGAATAAATGTTTTCCAGAAGGTTGAATTGGAAAATGATATATTTTGAAAGAATCTATTTAATTTTATACTGATTACCTATCATATATTGATAGCATCAGTCTCACAAAGTCTCATCATAGTGGATTACATATGGGTGAAGTGATTTATAGAAGAGATATTGTCACAATTACCATCATTGTGTGGAAGAAAGTTTGACTTTACATTTTACAAAATAGTGAAGATGGTGATCCATATGTTGAAGCCCACAAATCAATTCTTAGACATTTGAATCCATTAAGGGGTGAGGGATGAATATCAAATACACATAATCAATAGTTTATAAAATGGTTCTGAGATCATATTTGTAAGGATTTATTTGAAAATATGAATTCAATTGTTGAATGACTTTGATGGATTTTTAGGGGACCAAATGAAAATGTTATATCAGAGACTCATTTTGTAATTAATGATTATATGTTATAAAAAAATGAACATGATGACCATAGTACAATAAAAAATAGTGGAGTTACTCTTATGGATAAAGTGATTCACATATATGGTTCCATGGATAGAAGTAAAATTTATGTGAATATATCATATTTTAGTATAATCAAATAGATATATGAGTTGGATTATGCAACATTTTAAGTACGAATTTTCTCTAGAAAATGGGTTGACAATAGGATTGCATAGATGAAATGGGATTAATGAAGGTGAATTTTAGTGTGGAAGGCTATAAGGATGATCCATTCATAATGGAATCAAAAGAAGTGTGGGTATTTTATATCTCATATTTAGTATATAAAAATTAGTAAATTTTCCTACAGGCGAATAAAAAAACTATAGGGTCAAATAAAAATTCAATCGAGAATGACCCTTTCATTGAGAGATCAAAATAATTTCATAGAGCTCCCAATATAGATAATGTATTGTAAATTATAGGGTACCACAAAGAGGTGATTTGGATTCTTTATAGAGGATCCAAATACCTTCAGCCTTTAAATAAATGAAAAATAGTTCAATTAGTAGGTTACAGTTTTTTTAAATATATTATGTTTTTCCTCATAATATTATGTGTTCATTACTATATTAACATAATATAAATTAAATGTTTGAATAATCATGTCGATAATGACTTCTGCACATGATGATGTTACCATTATCGGGTAAGAACAAACAGTTGATGTGGAAACTACAAAGTTATTAGTGGATCAACAACATGTTGATGAAAAAAACCATAAATACATATAATCACTATGTTGGATAAAATTATCAAGGTAAGAAGTAGGGGTATAAGATTTGAGGTTGGATAGAATCAACACGGCCTTATTGACCCCAACAAGTTAATGATCATTAGTTATTCTAGGGTCACAATAGGAATGAATGTTCCAATTGATACAGATTCATAGTGTCATGTCCATCTTATAACAAATGAATCCTTTTGGGAAGATATTAAGGTAATATTATGATATATTTTCTCTATTTTACTAAAATATATATATATTGAAAAAAATTGGAACCTGGTTGAGTTTTGGTTGTATTTTTATCAATATATCAATATAATGATTATGTTTAAGGATAAAATTATGTTGAAAAGGTAATGTAAATATAGATTGAAGAAGGGTATGGGTAAATTTGTCAAATCAGATCCAGAACCATAAAGATGATAATCAGATCTAAGAGGATCAAATTTAGATAATCAGATCCAAGAGGACTGAATTCAAAATCATCAGCATCAGATCTAGAAATTAGTATGAGTCAATATATCCAACAATCATATGAGACTTTGATGAGAAAGTCAGAAATCGTATTGAGTCTGGAATGAAAGTAGTTATCATAATGAGGAATCTATTTCAGAGTCAGAATGGCTCCAATTTGAATTTGAGGATGCTTTGATGTTTTGTATTTCCCAAAAATCGTAAGTAATTTATAAAACTTGTGATGCTGTCATGATAAAATAAAGGGGGGTAAAAGGTGCTTCCAATCGTATTCATGCCAATCATATTCATGAAAATCATATTCTGGCTTGGTACCAAAGGAATATATTACTGGAAGGAATGGGAAGTTACAATACTTTCCATTATAAGTGAGATGATGCTAAAAATAATCTTCAATGTAATAAAATTAATGAAGGAAATTATGATTATAAGAAAAAAAATTGGAAGAAGGAATTTGTTGAAGTAAAATCTTTCCGGTCTCAGATCATCAGATTTAGATTTGTATAAAGGCTGGGATGGTTTACTTGATCATAATGAGAGAAACTGAAGGTGATGGTTTTCAGTCATACCAAAAGCAAAATATTTAAAACTTTTAATAATGAAGTTGATAAGTATTGTAATTATAAAATAAAAAGAAGTTGAGTGTTGAAAGATGTTTGGTATTGTATTCATAAAAGAAGAAATAGAAGAAGTTGAATATGTTTTAAAGAATCTGTTATCTCCATAGTAATGAATAAATGGAAATGAAAGTTGGTTTTGAGAATCGCAACGGGAAAACATAATTTTCCCTTCATACAGTTGGTGTAGAGAAACATAATGAAGAAACTGTTCTTGAACATATGCTTCCATCGTAATGAGGAAATCTGAATGGGCAGATAGTCTTTTAGGTGGGGTAGTGTAACGTAGTGAAATATCTTCAGTTCTGATCTGTTTGTAAGTGGTTCAAGAAAATTAGAGTAACCAAATACCTTTATCATAATGAAGAAATCATATTGGGAAATTGGATTCAAGATTCATAATCAGACTGAAGTTTTTAAAGAATTATTCAATTCCAAATTTACAAGTGGGTTAAGAAATATAAATGACCATCGTAATAGAGAATTGTAATGGGAAAATTAGAATGAGTAATTGGAATTGGACTAAATATTTGTTAGAAAGTAAAAACCATTTTAGAAATAAAAGTGAGATGCAAAAATAAAATATATTTTAAGATTCGGAAACACATTGAAGAATTCAAAGATTGATATGGTATTTAAGGAGAATTGAAGATATAAAAAATTTGGTTAAGAGGGAAAGGTTTTTAGAACCCCACCTAAACCACATTTGAGGTTCCTATAAAAGGAGAGATATCTGCATTTATAAATGTGACTTAAAGAATTTTCATGAACTTGAGCTCCAAAATTTTTAGAACAGGTATTGAGTACCCAACCAAACTTTGTGTTTCGGGTTAAAGCTGAGGAAGATCATCAGATTTATATTCAATATGATCATCATATAAAGATCCATCTAATGAAGTTCCATCAGAACAAGTCCATCAGAGTGAGGCCATCAGAGCGACATCCATTGTATCCAAGTTCATAGGACTGAGTACCATCAGACGTAGGAATTGCAATCTCCCTATTGAATTCATAATCAACAGAGGAAGAAAGATCATAAGGAGAATCAGAATATACTAACCATCAAACATAGACCATCATATTGGGGTATTCAAACTAAAAATATCAGATTGAATCTACAAATGAAAATTTACAGACTGAGTTTTTGGAAGATGTTTCAAGACCAACATGTTCCTTTATGAATTATTGAAGTTCTTGAAGGTTGTAAATAGGTAAAGTATACCTCAGCTTAATTTTGGAGGAAATGAAGAATTTCTAAAGTGGATTTGAAAGGAATAATAAAAGTGATGCCTATAACTATGGATACTTAAAAGTTTCTTAAAATGATTGTTTGTGGGAATTGGATACTAAAAAGGATAGTTGGGGTATAACCAAATATAATAGAAAAATTACTACTAGGGTTGTATAATTTTTCACTACTTATGCCTTTGTGTTATAGTATGAAAATAGTGAAAGAGTCCATATTTTTGGGACTACCTAACATGAAAATTATTATGTCTTTGTACCATACCTTGTAAATATTGTCTTCTACTTCCACTTTATATTTATTGTATATGAAAGGTGAGGTTGTGAGTTATTTTTGATTGGATCGTAACTCTAACAAGTTTCACAGGATAATAAAGGGTTTTTAAGGAGTTAAGAAAATTTATTATAAAAGAAAAAGGAACCACTGATTCCCCCTAGTGGTCTTGATCCTACTTGGGAACAGTAATTGGTATTAGATCATAGGTTCCCTCTGAAAGACCCATCTCAAAAAATGGATAACTTCAATTTTGTGAAATATAATGGGATTCCATTTTTTCAATAGAAATAACTATAATATCTAAAAATATAGAATGATTACATATCTTTTTTCCCTTGGGTGTGATGTTTTGGAAGTTACTATATAAGGATTTCCTCCTAGTACAGAGAATACTCCTCTTACTACTACTGATAAGAGAAATATTGTGAATGATATAAGAGATAAAAAAAATTAATCTCATCTAATACTAAAAGTGAGTTTCTTAGAGTAAAGGGAGTTGGAACCACCAAAGGTATCTGAGATAAGTTGAAAAAATTTCATGAAGGTAATACAATGTTGAAGGAGGAAAATTTACATCTTTGGAGACTGAAGTATGAAGGTCTAAAAATTGATGACCATGAGTCTATTGGTGACTTATTTATAAGGATAAATGGCATTTTTATCACCATAACATGTCTTGGTGAGAAATTGAAAGACTCAACCATTATTAAAAAGATATTGAAAATTCTACCTGATAAGTTTGATGTGAATGTTTCATCTTTGGAAGATAGAGATATTGAAACTCTATCTTTGGATGATCTTCACAGTACTCTTGTTACTTATGAAATGAGAAGAGAGAAGGTTTTGAAAAGTAAAGGAAATGGTGATTAAGAAATGGACTTAAAATATTTTTTAAAATGGAAAAACAAATATAAATAAGTTGAAGAATAATCATGTGGTTTGGAAGATGAGGAAGAAGCTGAAGATTTTAACACAATTATTTCTCTCCTTTCGAAGAGATTAAATAAGGGGAAATGGAAAAGTAAAACTTTCAAATGTGGGATTTGTGAAGGTAAATGTCTTTTGCACAAAATTTTCCAACAAATAAATTTGGAGAGTATGAGTATGAATATGGTGATGAGAAGCCTCAGAAAGAAAAGTGGAAGAAACATAAGGAAATATTTCCTTATGAAATAAAGAAGAAATTTTATCTAAGAAGAATAAAGAATAATGATTCCTCATCTAATAATAAATCCAATCATCAAATCAACTTTATTGATCAAGTTATAAATAGAATTAATTATTTAGATAGTGATAATAATGATGAAGAGATAATGTGAATGGAATGGATTCTTAAAAAGAATTTGAAGAATGTACTTGAAAATATCAACTCAAGAAAGAATGAAGGAAGTTCAAGAAATATATTGATGTCATTAATTTTGAGAATGGTGATCTTGAAATAAAACATTAATGTTATGAAGAAAAGTCATCTAGTATTGAGAATCTCAATAATCTAGAATCCACACTATTTAAGGAAAGTAAACAAAACAAGTTAAATAATACAATATCTGAAAAAATCATAGATGTTATGAAAAGTAAGTTGGATGAGAAATAAGAAGAGTTTTTAGAAACACAGTCAAAATTTCTTACAACAAAAATTGAGATAAGAAATATGATAGAAAACTTAGCCAAGACTTTTGATGTAAAAGTTGAAACTTATAAAGATGGTGAAAAGATAGGTTTACAAAAGTATGTTTATGAGAAAACATCCTTCACCAAGAAACATATAAAATTTTCAGTAAATTATCCTCCTGAGAAAAGTGTTCTATAAATTTTAAATAATCAATAACAACAAACTTCTTATTAGTTTTACTCTCAATCTAAAAGACTAATATTCAGAGGTCATTATTGGTGTTGTGGAGTTTTCATACACAAATCCTATTCATATGGGTACAACATGTCTCTGCTAAGAAATAGGTATGAATCAAGGGAATGTTATGATGAGAAGAAAATATCAAATATTTCTAAAAATTATGAGAAACCAAAAAGTGAAACTTAGAAGGTGAAGAAAGATGAGTATGTTACGAAACTGTAGAAACACAAATATGATGAGTTTGAAAAGAAGGATTGCTTAGTTATTTCTCTAGAGCAATTTGACATGCCTAGAAAGTTAAAAAGAAGAAAAAAAACTACAGAAAAGGTTAATGATAATATTTCCGATTATGTGATCAAATTTGATAAAAAGGTATCAACAAATTTTTGTTTGAAAATTCATAAAAGATGAAAGAGATGTGAGAAATAAGGAAATTTTACTAAAATTTGTTAAACTATACTTCTAAAACAAGAAGAATGCATGAAATAATTGTTACAAACTCATTTTAAAAAAAAAGTTTCTAATAAGGAAAATATGTTAACATCCTTATCAGAATAATCTGCATATGATAAAGATAAACTTGTTACAAAATCTGAGAAGAATGAATAGAAGGAAGAAAATACATCCAATGAAAAATACAAGTAGAAGAATAAGAATGAAAGATTGAGATAAAACTATCAGTAGAAAAGAGGTTTCTAAGAAACTATGAGGTTCCTCCATATTTCTAATAATATTGTATACTTTTACTAATTTATTGGGAATTTAAGGAGTTAAAATAAGGAAGTCAGTGTTGATGAGTCTCTTAATATTCGTGAAAAATAATGTAATGATGTTACAAAAATATTTTTTTGAAAGTTGTGTTTATACACCTAAACTTTATGAAATGTTTGTTAAGATGGGTACGGGTTAATTTTATCTCAAACAAATCCTTTCGATATTTCCTCAAAAATGAGAATGTTGAAAGAAACATGAAATGGTATTACATAAATGTTGTGTAATGGACAACATTGATGACCTTGATTATACAATCTTGTTTTATACACCTAGTTCACCCATTTAGACTTAGAGTTGTTTAGCTAATGTCTCTTTATTAAGAAACTCATGTGATACTTATGTTATCCTAAAGAAGAGTTTCAAGTTTTTGAGATGAAAATTTCTTAACATTTGAAATGAGAAAAAATTTCAATAAGGAAACTTTTCATGATGAACCCTTTAAATTTTATTATCAATAAGGGGGGATAATATATTAAGGTGGATAGATAAGGAAATGGGGATAAAAGAAAAGAAGATATGGAGAAGAAAAAGTTGGTATTAACAAAAAATACATAGGGGAGATTGTTGGCCCCTAGTTGAGTTTTGGTTGTATTTTTTTTAATAGATCAATATGATGATTATGTTAAAGGATGAAATTATGTTAAAAATGTAATATAAATATGGATTGAAGAAGGGTGTGAGTAAATATTTCAAATCAGATCTAGAACCCTAAGGTTGATAATCAGATCGAGGAGGATCGGATTAGATAATTGGATATAGGAGGATCAGATTAAGAATCATCAGCATCGGGTCCCGAAATTAGCATGAGTCAATAGATCCAAGAATCATAATGAGACTTTGATGAAAAATTCAAAAATAATATTGAGTTTAGGATGAAAGTGGTGATCTTAATGAGGAATTTGTTTCGGAGTCATTATGGATCCAATATGAATATGATGATGCCTTGTTGTTTTGTATTTCCAACAAATTATAAGTAAGCTGTAAAACTTGTGATTCTAGCTTGATAAAAGAAAGGGGGAGAATAGTTGATGTCAATAGTATTCATGACAATCATATTAATTACAATTGTATTCAGGCTTGGTAGAGAAGGAAAATATTTCTAGAATGAATGAGAAGTTACAATACTTTCCATTATAATTTAGAAGATGTTAATGTCACACCCGGTTTTTCATGTCTTGGTTTTGATCCGGTTCATTGGAAATATTGATCCTTTTATTAGGGTTTTGGGTGAGTTCAATGTTTGGTTTTGAACTTCCATCTATTTCTATTCATCCTACCATGGGTTCCCCATATCTTGTTTGGGAGTTTTTGGAGAAAAGGGTGGTCACTTCAATATTTGGGCCAACCAAGATCTCATTTCCAAATTTAAAAAAAATTGTTTCTTTTATAACAGAATATTTTTTCAACATTTTTCACTCATTCCACATCCCACTTGGTCTCACCGGACCAATGAAAACCAACATATCCATTTTGACCCCTTAGGAATTCATAATCATGGTGGATTCAGGTTATTTATTCAGGTATTGGTTCATCCCGTGAGCTCAATTCTAGTTTTAAAAAAATAATTTTTTTATTTTATATATTATTAATTTTTTAATAATTTAAGATGATTACACCTCCCAAAAATATCCCTAACTATTGGATATTGACCAGAGGGGCCTCACCCTTCGTTCTTTTTCATTTTGGGCCTCTTTTTGGGTTATTTCTCATCAAAGGTTAGTTGTTCTTATTAATTTCTTCATCAAATCTTTATCCTTTCTTTTCCCTCTTCCATCTTCTTTTATTTTTTCAAGGATTTATCTTCTCCCATGTTCGTTTTCAACCTATGGTTATGTTTTACCATCATTTTTTATGTGGTTTTTTTATGGCTGGTCATCATAGATCCTGGGTTTTGGAACCTACGGTGGGTGTTTTCAGGTGCGCGTCTTCATTCTGCCATGGTTTTGAGGTAGGTTCTCCTAAGAACATGACTTTATTATTTAAGTTTCATATTTTTATTGATTTTGTAACCTTATATAAATGTTTATTATTTATTTTTAACCATTGGATGATTTATTTGGTCTGATAAATGGTTATTTATTCCTTATTTTGTGTAAAATAGAGTTGTTTCCTTATAAAAGTGAACATCACTTGTTCAAATGAATGTTATGATGGATTTTAAATATGGATTACGATGTTCATGGCCTTTTTTAACTATTTTAATAAATTTTTGTCATTAAAATTTAGGTTTTTACCACTTTGGGTGTTAAATAGAAGTTGTTTTTCTAAATATTGCACGCCCAGTATTTGGAAAAGTGCCAGGTTGGCCTTTGTGTGTTAAATGTGATATAAAATAACTTGTTTGAATTTATAAATGTATGGTAAGTATTAAATGAGATATTTTAGTTTCCTTTTATGGCTGTAAAAACTTGTTTTGGTTTTATAAAGAGATGGGTTTTTACATGTTTTGGAATGAGTTGTTGGTAAGTGGCTCGTTCGGCATTCTTATGAAAATAGTGGAGATTAAATGTGTAACCTAAATGTTTTAAAGGGTTTATATAAAAAAATTTATGATTTTGATGGTGTTTTTACACCTCATTATGAAAAGTGAAATTTTTACCTTTGTTATACGTTGGTTTGGTAAAATGATTAAAGGCATGTTTGGCATTTCTATTTAAAAAGGGGGGTTTTCATGTGTATTCTATGTTGTAACATTTGGGGTCATTTTAGGATTCATGAAATTGATTTAGTAAATGGTTTTAGGAATTCAAAATCTAGTTTGGTATGTAATTGGTGGTCATTTGGCCTAAGAAGTGCATTTTCAAATGGAATTAATGTTCAAAACTTTGTTAAACTTCTTGAAATTGTTTTATGAAATTTTTAGATTCTTTACTGAGTAACACAAAGGGTGAAAACATGTTTAGATAATATTTGGGGTGTTTTTGTTCAGAAATGGTGTTTTTATGTGTAAATATAATTTGATATCCTGTGGAATTTGTTTGAGCACAAAGAGGGAAACTCTGGTATCTAGGTGGGAGGATGTATACTAGTATGTTAGTGATCTGGATTGGTTTTGTCCATATTTCACATAGAAAGTTTGATGATGACTACACTAACTAAACTATTATGATGATGTTGGGGACCACTAGGTTATGGGTATGTTCCATATTAGTGGTTCTTGCATGAGGATGGATATTTTTTATGGTTACGTTTCACCGAGATATGAGGTACATGGGGCCCACAACTAGCTAGTACCTAGTAGTGTTCCTGTGACTTGTGCTCATTGGATATATTGTATTCACCATAAGCATACTATGATTTTGGTTAGAAAATTCAGTAGTATGTTTGTTTTACTTAAATGTTTATGTTATTTAAATTATCCCTCTTGAGAATTGTTTTCACATTGAAGTTGCATCTCTTTGAAATTGGTTTCTAGCATTTCTTGTTTGTGAAAACATGCAATACTTTTTATTTTGTAATGTTTCTATCATACAACATTGTTTGGAAAACATGCTTTTATATATTTTATATCAAACTTGAAATTTATGTTTCTTTTATTTTAAAATAAGTGCATTGGGAATAGAATATTAGACTAACCTACTGAGTTTTAATACTGATGCCTATAGTCTTCTTTTATTTTTATCCATTTCACAAGATTTAGCTTGAGTCTGATAACCTTGGGAGACATGTGATCATTGTGTTAAAGAGTTACCAATAGGGTCACATGGAGTTAGTTGGTTGTCATGTTTGGTTTGTTGAGTTTTTGGTTCAGTTGTACTTTCACTTTCATGTGTGAATAATGTTTTGTTTAAATTTTATATAAATTTATATTAGGTTGTCCATTTATTTCTATTGTTTATATAATTGTTTATATTTGGATGAAATCATTCCCTTTTCTCTTTACTAATTTCGTTAGGGCTTGTCATCATCCCAGGGGGATCAGGAATGCCTCTCAGGACTTGTCACGGAGTAGCCCCGGTGACTGGTTCAGGGTTGTCCGAGGTTGGTTCATGACAAATGCTATCAGATCAAGTTGACTCTTATCAGAACTTTATTTTTGGAGTTCCCATGTTATTTGGGGGATGTCAAGGTAGATGGAGTAGGTTCTTCATAACGTGAGGTGTAGGTTTGGGAAGAGCTTCATGAACTCTCGTTCGTTCCGATCCTCGGGTGTCCATGGTAAGTCCAGTTTTACTAGTTTCTTTGGTTCTTGCACTAGTGCAAAAAACGTTTTTTACGTCACCATTTTTTACGTCGGTTATATAAAACCGACGTCATAATATGTAAAATGAGGTTTTTTACGTCGGTTATTAAATAAACGACGTAAAAACCTGTGTTTAGTACACCTTTAACGTCGGTTATTTTCATAACCGACGTTATTAATCGCGCGGCTTCGTTTTTTACGTCGGTTATACATTAACCGCCGTAAAAAACAGAAGTGGGGGGTATTTGTTATGTCGGTTATTGAATAACCGATGTAACAAATCGACATATGTACGAGTTATTACGTCGGTTATTCAATAACCGACGTAAAAAACGCGGTTTTTGAAGGCCTTTTTACGTCGGTTATTTTATAACCGACGTAAAAAAAGAATCCGCAGATGTTTTTTACGTCGGTTATTCCATAACCGACGTAAAAAAACGCGGATTTTGAGCCCTTTATAACGTCGGTTATAAAATAACCGACGTAAAAAAATAATCAGAGGAAGGTTTTTACGTCGGTTATTGAATAACCGACATTATAAATGTTTTTAAAAAAATTATAACGTCGGTTATTGAATAACCGACGTGATAACTCATTTAAAAATTTACCCAGACCCGTGGATTGTCATTCGCGAGTTTACCTTCGACAGTCGTGACTCGTCTCTCTCGCGCGTAAACCCGAATCGGCTCGTCCATTTCGTTGGTTTAGATTCGTTTTTCAATCATCGTTTCTCATATTTAATCTCCTCGGATCAATCATGTAAACTCGCAGCACTCAGGTAATCCTCCCACTCGTTCGTTTTTTTTCGCGGATAGTATATATATATATGTGTTGTGATTTTTTTGTTGAAACTAGCTAAGATTCTTCGATTGCGAACCGTTTTAACTCGTTTTGGCACCGTAATCTTATTTATCATCCCTAGATCTATTAGTTCGACTTGCAATATTGACTAATTTTATGATTTCACTAATTTTTCATCGTTTTCTATAAATCCCCGAGAGGGTTGGGGCGTGTCCAGGGGGGTGTCCAAGGGGGTAGGGTGTGGGGGGTGGTGTCCAGGAGGGGTGGGGGCTGTCCAGAGGGGTCGGGGGGTGTCCAGGGGGGTTTACAAGGGGGTGGGTGGGTGTGGGGGGCTGTCCAAGGGTGTGGGTGGGTGTTGGGGGGTGTCCAGGGGGGTGTCCAAGGGGGTAGGGGGTGGGGGTGGTGTTTAAGAGGGGTGGGGGGCTGTCCAGAGGGTTGGGGGGTGTCCAGGGGGGTGTCCAAGCAGGTCAGGGGTGGGGGGTTGTGTCCAGGAGGGGTGGGGGTTCTTTCTAGAGGGGTCGGGGGGTGTCCAGGGTGGTGTCCAAGGGGATGGGTGGGTGTGGGGGGCTGTCCAAGGGGGTGGTGGCCTGTCCAGAGGGGTCGGTGGGGTGTCCAGGGGGGTGTCCAAGGGAGTGGATGGGTGTGGGGGCTGTCCAAGTGGGTGGCGGCCTCTCCAGAGGGTATTTGGGGTTGTCCGGGTGGGTGGGGGGGCTGTCCAGAGGGTTGGGGGTGTCCAGGGGGGTGTCCAAGCAGGTCGGGGGTGGGGGGTTGTGTCCAGGAGGGGTGGGGGTGCTTTCTAGAGGGGTCAGGGGCTGTCCAGAGGGGTCGGGGGGTGTCCAGGGTGGTGTCCAAGGGGATGGGTGGGTGTGGGGGGCTGTCCAAGGGGGTGGCGGCCTGTCCAGAGGGGTCGGTGGGGTGTCCAGGGGGGTGTCCAAGGGGGTGGATGGGTGTGGGGGGCTGTCCAAGTGGGTGGCGGCCTCTCCAGAGGGTATTTAGGGTTGTCCGGGTGGGTGGGGGGGCTGTCCAGAGGGTTGGGGGATGTCCAGGGGGGTGTCCAAGGGGGTAGGGGGTGGGGGGTGGTGTCCAGGAGGGGCGGGGGGCTGTCCAGAGGGGTCGGGGGGTGTCCAGGGGGGGTGTTATATCTTACTATATTTTGTTTAAAAAATAATATTCAAGCATATTTTTTTAAATACACATCGATTTGTTTTATATTTCAAAATTGTTTACATTCAAATTATGATTTTTTTCATATAAACATATATTTGTCTTATCTAAAAAATATATATATTTTTGCTATTTGTTATAGGTAATAATGAGTCGAAGTTGGATTACGGCACATCGAATGAGCAATGAATATGAGGAAGGTGTTGATGCCTTTTTGGAATTTGCTAAACGAAATGTTCCAAGTAGTGACATTTTTTTCTGTCCATGCCTGATATGTCTGAATATGAAGAAGTTGAAAAGTAGAGAGATAAAAGATCATCTGATTTTTCATGGTTTCAATCCGAGTTACAACCCTTGGATTTGGCATGGCGAAACTGGACAGAATGTCACTGATGATAATGAATCGCAAGATGGTAACTCCGATGGAATTGAAGAAATGATTCGCGATATTGTAGCAGAACAAATTGAGATAGAACCAACAGTTGCACGTCTATATGGTGATGCCGAAAAACCATTATATCCTGGTTGTACAGATTTTACGGTTTTGTCGGTGGTGTTAAGATTGATTAACCTGAAGGCGAAACATGGATGGAGTGACAGAAGTTTTACAGAGCTGCTACAATTGATGAAAGACATTCTTCCAAAAGATAACGATCTTCCAGATTCACATTATAAGGCCAAAAAAATATTATGCCCGATGGGATTGGGATACAGGAAAATACATGCCTGTCCGAATGACTGCATTATATTTAGGAAGGAATATGAATTTCTGAAAGAGTGTCCTAAATGTGGGACATCACGATATAAGGTGAAAGAAAAATCACAAGCTGATGTAGAGATTACAAAGCTCCCTTCAAAGGTATTTTGGTATCTTTCTATAATTCCTCATTTCAAACGTTTATTTGCTAATTCACATGATGCAAAAAGGTTAAGATGGCATGCTGATGAGCGGGTATGTGATGGAAAAATACGTCATCCAGCTGATTGTCCACAATGGAAGAAAATTGATGCCCAGTACCCTACATTTGGAAATGAAATTAGAAATCTGAGACTAGGCTTGTGCACAGATAGAATGAATCCATACCGAACCCTCAGTAGCACACATAGTTCATGGCCTGTTTTATTGGTAATTTACAACCTCTCTCCTGAAGTTTGTATGAAGCGCAAATATGTCATGTTGAGTATCCTGATCTCTGGTCCAAAGCAACCCGGCAATGATATTGATGTATACTTGTCACCGCAGATTGATGATTTGAAACTGTTATGGGCTGATGGTATTAGGGTGTATGATTCTTATAAAATGGAATATTTTCAACTACATGCAGTGCTTCTATTCACTATAAATGAATTCCCAGCATATGGAAATTTGTCTGGATACAGTGTTAAAGGGCATAAAGCATGTCCAATTTGCGAACAACAGACGACATATTGTCAATTGCATCATGGGAGGAAAACAGTGTACATGGGTCATCGAAAGATTTTGCCTATGGATCACCCTTATAGAAGACTAAAAAAGGCATTCAATGGCTCACAAGAATTTGATACTGCTCCAAAACCTTTATCCCCATATTTGTATTTTGAGAGGGTGAAAAACCTTGATGTGACATTGGGAAAGACACAGAAATCTGGTAATGATAGACATATTTGGAAGAAAAGGTCAATATTTTTTGAGCTACCATATTGGAGGTATCATGAAGTCAAACATAATATTGATGTCATGCACGTGGAGAAGAATATCTGTGATTATTTGATCAGAACATTGCTAGATATTAAAGGAAAGACAAAAGATGGGTTGAATGCAAGGTTAGACCTACTATCAATGGGAATACGTTTGGAGTTAGCTCCCACTCCTAAAGGAAGACGAACATTTCTTCCCCTGGCTTGTCATACATTATCGAAGAGGGAGAAAAGTAGCTTCTGTCAGTGTCTTCATGATATCAAAGTGCCTCAAGGTTATTCTTCAAATGTAAAAAATTTTGTCTCATTGAAAGACTTGAAGTTGATAGGTATGAAATCACATGATTGTCACGTCATGATGCAACAAATTCTACCAGTTGCACTGCGTGGAATATTTCCCATCCGTGTCAGAAAGACTATAATGAGGTTGTGTTATTTTTTCAATTCAATTTGTAACAAGGCGATTGATGTGAATGCTTTGAACATTTTGGAAAAGGATGAAATTTTTATACTTTGTCATTTGGAAATGTATTTTCCTCCAACTTTTTTTGATATGATGGTGCATTTAATGATTCATCTGGTTCGAGAAATAAAGCTTTGTGGACCTGTATATCTTCGTTGGATGTATCATTTTGAAAGGTATATGAAAATATTAAAGGGATATGTTAAAAATCCATATCGACCTGAAGCCCCCATTATTGAAAAGTATATTTCTGAGGAGGTAGCAGAGTTTTGTACGAGCTACTTGGATACGGCGCAACACATAGGTTTGCCTCCATCTCGCCATGAACGGGTTAATAATGAGGGAAAGGGGATTCGTGGCTTGAAATTCAAATCACTGTCAGCTGAACAGATGAAGAAGTTAGAATCATACATCTTGAATAACATAGCTGATGTTCAACCATATATCAAATTGCATATTAATGAGTTGAAACAATGTCATCCAAAGAAGAAAGAAATGTGGATTTTGAATGAGCACAACAAAACTTTTTTGCCATGGTTTAAAAAGACCTTGCTTGGTAGATCAGATGTATCAGAGACATTAAAATGGATAGTGGGTGGTCCATCTTTAAATGTGATAACATGGTCCGCTTATGACATTAATGGCTATACATTTCATAAGAAAGCTCAGGACAACAGAAGTGCAGTTCAGAATAGTGGTGTATTGGTGTTTGCAGAAGCAATGCATTTTTCAAGTGCTAAGGACAGAAACCCAATTTCGGCATCAAGTGCATATTATGGAGTGATTGAAGACATATGGGAGGCTGATTACTTTAAAATTAAAGTTCATGTTTTTAACTGTAAATGGTTTATCGGTAACAACAGTGTCAGACATGATGAATTTGGAATGACACTTGTTAATCTGAATAGATTGGAAGACACAGCTGATTCTTTTATAATGGCAACACATGCCAAACAAATTTTCTATGTAGTAGATCAATCAGATATGCAGTGGGATGTTGTTTTAAAAGGGAAAAAACAATATGTTGGTGAGGATGAATTTGATGAAGATGCTGATTTATGTGAGATCCCTACTTCCATGGAAAGATTAACAGAACATAATGATGAGTATGTTGAAGACATGGTTTGTGCCATAAGGAACGATCGCGACGAAGGAATTTGGGAAAACAATCCAACTGTACATTCCTAAAATTACAGGTAACACATGTTTATTTCCTGTTTACATTTAGTTTTTTCATATAATGTTAGATATTGTAAATTTTTTACTTATTAAAACATGTATCAAACCAAAATGATAAAACAATAAAAACCGTAAAGAGGAGAAGTCCTGGGCGCACCGGCCGGCCGGTGGTGGATCACCGGTTTGGGGATATAGGAGGGGTGTCCAAGGGGTGTTTGGGGCTGTCCAAGGGGATGGGGGGGTTTCCAAGGGGTCGGGGGGGTGTCCAAGGGGTCAGGGGGGTGTCCAAGGGGTCGGGGGGGTGTCCAGGGGTCGGGGGGGGCTGTCCAAGGGGTGGGGGTGTCCAAGGGGTGGGGGGTTTCCAAGGGGTGGGGGGGTGTCCAAGGGATATGGGAGGGGTGTCCAAGGGGTGTTTGGGGCTGTCCTAGTGTTCGGGGGGTGTAAATGAGGGTGGGGGGGGGGGGGCTGTCGAAGGGGTGGGGGTGTCCAAGGGATATGGGAGTGGTGTCCAAGGTGTCTGGGAGTTCTGTCCAAGGGGACGGTTGGGTGTAATTGAGGGTGGGGGGCTGTCCAAGGGATATGGGAGGGGTGTCCAAGGGGTGTTTGGGGCTGTCCAAGGGCTCGGGGGGGTGTCCAGGGGTCGGGGGGGTGTCCAAGGGGTCTGGGAGGGCTGTCAAGGTGTGGGGGGGTGTCCAATGGGTGTTTGAGGTTGTACTAGGGGTCTTGGGGGTGTAAATGAGGGTGGGAGGGGGGGCTGTCCAAGGGGTGGGGGTGTCCAAGGGGTGGGGGGTGTCCAAGGGATAAGGGAGGGGTGTCCAATGGGTGTTTGAGGCTGTACTAGGGGTCGTGGGGGTGTAAATGAGGGTGGGGGGCTGTCCAAGGGGTGGGGGGGTGTCCAAGGGTTGTGGTGGGGCTCCAATGTGGTGGGGGAGGGCTGGCCAGGTTTTTAGGTGGGTATAGATGAGGGTGGGGTTCAGTTGGGGCTTGGGGGAGGGCTAGCATGGTTATTTTTGTTGTTTGGTTTCTGGTTGCTTTTTGGTGAGAGCAGTGCAATTATTTTAAAAAAAAATATCGCTTTCACATCGGTTATTTTATAACCGACGTGGTAAATAAATCGGTAGGGGTTTAGCACGTCGGTTTTTTAGAGAACCGACGTGCTAAACCGTTCCCAGGCCTTTTAGCACGTCGGTTCTTAATATAACCGACGTGCTAAAAGGCCTGGGAATCAATTTACCACGTCGGTTATTAAATAACCGACGTGCTAAAACGTTTCCCAGCCCTTTTTATGACATCGGTTATTTCAGAAACTAACGTGATAATAGGCCCGGGGAAGGGTTAATCACGTCGGTTATGTCATAACCGACGTGATAAACGATATCCCAGGCGTTTTATCACGTCAGTTTAGCAATAACCGACGTGATAACCCCCCCCCCCCTCCCCCCCCCCCCCCCCCCCCCGCGCATATGTATCACATTGGTTATTATATAACTGACGTGCTAAACCCCCCACCCGTGGTTTATCACAGCGGTTATATAATAACCGCCGTGATAAACCCCCATCCCCCATCATTTTTCACGTCGGTTATTAATGAACCGACGTGATAAACACCGTGATGTTAGGGATGTTACGTCGGGTTTTAAATAACCGACGTAAAAATGTTATTTATAACGTCGTCCGTATTAACGTCGCCTAAACACCGACGTAAATAATGAAAAATAACCGACGTAAAAAATGTTTTCTGCACTAGTGTTGAGTATTGTTTGGTGATTAGGATACAATAAGGGGGGTTGTACAAATGGCCTCCATGATCTCACAGAGCCTAGAAAACCATGCGGATCCGGGGCATGGTCCTAAGAAGGCTCTCTGTTATAGTGGTGTGTTTGACATATGTCCAATAACCATATGGTCAAATCACCCACCGACACTAGTTCTCTTTTGTGGGTCTCTTAGACATTTCTTGAGTTTTGAATTTTGTTCTGAAAATCCTTATGTGAAAATTGTGGAAGTGGGTTTTCAATGCTTAATATAAGAAATTTTTTGAGAATTTTGGGGTTTTTGAAACAAATTTTTGGGGATAAAATGAAATTATTTAATGGGATCGAATTTCCTTAATCTAAACTTATGGTTTATTGAAATAAAATGGTTGGAAGGCATGAATTATTATAAGATGATTCTGGGAAAAAATGATTAAAATTGGATGTTTTGGGCTGTTTAAGAGTGTTTGAATCTGATTAATTTCTTTTGGGAATTGGTTTTGAGTAGTTTTTGTTTTCTTAAAAAGGTTTTTAGCCTTTCTGGCTGTCAGATTAAGAAAATAGACCTTGCTAAATTTTTGAAAATGGGAAAGGGTTGTTTGAATGGAATTCTTGTTTTGGTAGTTGTTCTAAAATAAATAAAATGGGTCCTAAATCAAATGTTTCTTGAAAAGTGTTGTTTATTAAGATGTTGAAAAGTTTTTTGAATAAAGGGAGAGTATTTTGATAGAGACCTATGGGGTTTCTTTTTCAACCTTGGTAAAATTATTTGTTGTGTGGAAATATGAAAATGGTTTTTGACTTGGTGGTTAGTGTGCCTATGGAAGGTACATGATTTTTGAAATGGGTTGATTTTTTGGATTGTAAAATGAGGATGTTTTTTAGACTTTGTTGTTTACATGGGTGCTCACATGCATGGTATTGTATAGATATGTTGATGGATGCCTGATATGGCATAATGGTTGGGTACTCGGGGTGGCACGGGAATATGAATATGAGTGAGACTTGATGAAACAACATTGTTGAATGTGAAAATCCACCAAGTTAGTTTGTTTTTCAAAAGTTTTTTAAACTGAAAATTTGTTGTTTTTTTGGTAAATTGATGTTTATGTGGGTTTATTTTTCATGTTTTAGAAGTATGGTTTGTTTTTTATGCTTCCTCATGATTCAGAAGTGATACTCTTGGTGTGTCTTGAGATGGGATCTTATTGGTGGCTCAGTTATAGAGCATTATTCAGTGGGTTTCTAAGGATATGTTGGATGTTTTGATGTGTCCATGGATGGTTCTCTGTTGGTAATACTTCCAGTTGATCAGCCTAATGATTCATTTCAAACATTAAATCCACCTATTCAGATAATTCCACAAATAGTGTGATGGAATAGAGAGCTTTTTGGGAATGATTTAAAGTTTCTTCCAATTGTGATAATTCTTTTGGATATAGCAGTTGTGTTTGGTGATTTTTATTTGTTTCACCATATTCCTTGTCCATTCTTCTCCTTGTTTGGAGTGAGATAGAGTGGTGCTATATATCTTTGAGTTCCTATTTAGATGAAGGTGTGTTGTTGAGAATGTGAGTTTAATGGGGTGTTGTGATCCATAGATTCTGGATATGGCATAGTATATGCTTCAAACATTAGGGCTCCAACCATATCCCTTGGAGTAAAGCTTTTCACACAGTCATGAAATCACCAGAGGTCTGGGGAGCTCGACTAAGATCATGCCTTCACCATTGTGATAAGGCAATTTCTATATTTTTATTATGGTTTCTCATCACTGTGCTTTTTTCTTTTTTTACAAAGAGCATGGTGGTCTTACCCCTCACGCCGTTTCTAGGGTTATGCATTCTCGGATTTGGGTTTCTGATGAATTTCCCTGTGTGGACACCAATGTGAATCGGGTGCAGTCTTGGTTTTACCTATTCATGGGTGGAGAGTGTTGGGTGGTTCCTAAATTTATTTTGTGGTTTTAGTGGACCAAATATTGGGTCCCCTTCCCTCCCCGCCCCGAGTGGTGGGGGTTTTGATCCATACGAATTTTTTTGGCCCAGTTCTTTTCCCCTTTGTTCGAGAGTGGGTGGTTTGAATGTTCATGTTTTAACCCTCTTAACATGGGTTTTTAGGTAGTTGTGGAAGAGTTTTGGTGGTCATGTGTGGGTGATTCTTGATTCTAGTTCATGTTTAATTATTGTTTATTCATTTCTAGTTGGTATCAAATAGTGGGGGGGACCCACTACAACTCTCAACGATCTTTCCATTAAGGATTGTTCGGATGGTAGTTGTGATTTAATGGAGGGTGGCCCATTCTATCCTCCCCCCACCCAAGTAATTATATTTCGTGAGTGTACTCTGATTTGGGTGATCGTTGGGTTCATTGGGAGAAGGCCCAATAATCTGGTTCTTGTCATGGTTGTGGAGGTGATAGCTTGATCCTTCAATTGATTTTCAGGAAGTGGTTGTGAGTTGGTGTTCTTTTTTGGTAAGAGGATTAAGTTCCGTTGATAGTGGATGATATTTACTTGGCTTGATAGGATGGACCGTGTTGATAAGGAATACTTAGGATTTGATCTTTCAGCTGGAAAGTGTTATATATTTTTGTGGGCGGAAATCATTAATAGTGGGGAGAATCGTCACACCCGATTTTCCATGTCTTAGTTTTTATCTGGTTCATTGGTAATCATGATCCTTTTCTTAGGGTATTAGGTGAGATAAATTCTGACTTTTTAACTACCTTCTATGTCTATTCTTCCTATCATGGGTTCCCCATATCTTGTTTGGGTTTTTTTGGAGAAAAGTGTGGTCACTTGAAGATTTGGGTCAACTGTGAGCCCATTTCTAGATTTAAAAACAAAATTTATTTCCCTTATAACACCTTCGTTTCTAAAAAACAAAATCACTCATTGAACCTCACATTTGGGCTAACCTAACCTATAAAAACCATAATATCTATTTGGCACCCTTATGAATTCATAATCATGGTGGATTTGGGTTATTTATTCAGGTATTGGGCCAGCATGTGAGGCCATTTCCAGTTTTAAAAAAATAATTTGTTTCATTTATATATTATTCATTTTTTTATAATTTTCGGTTATTATACCTCCCAAACAGATCCCTAAATGTAGTCTATTGACCCAAGGTTCCTCCACCTTCTTTATTCTTTGTTTTGGGCCTCTTTTTGGGTGGTTTATCACCAAATGTTAGTGGTTCTTCTTAATTTCTTCATCAAATCTTTCTCCTTTCTCTTCCTTCTTCCTTATTCTTTCATTTTTTCTTGGATTTATATTCTACCCTAGACATGATCGACATAGGTTTCTATGTATCCATCATTTTTTATTGGGTTTTGTTAGTTTATTGTTGTTCATCATAGATCTAGGGTTTTGGAACCTGCAGTAGGTGTTTTCAGGTGTGTGTCTTCATTCTACCAAGGTTTTGAGGTAGGTTCTCCCAAGCACATGACATTATTATTTAAGTTTCATATTTTTATTGATTTTATCACCTTATATACATGTTTATTATTGATTTTAAACCTTTTTATTATTTATTTGGTGTGCAAAATGGTTATTTATTCCTTGTTTTGTGTAAAATAAAGTTGTTTTGTTATAAAAGAGCACACCGCTTGTTCAAATGAATTTTATTCTAGTTTTTGCTTATGGATAATGATGTTAATGGCCTGTTTTAACTAATATAATAAGTTTTTTTCATTAAAATTTAGTTTTTTACCACTTTGAGTGTTAAATAGAAGTTTTTTTCTAAATTTTTCACGCATAGTCTTCGGAAAAGTGCCTGGTTGGCATTTGTGTGCTAAATGTGATATAAAATAACTTTTTTGAATTTATTAAAGTATGTGAAGTATTCAATGTGATATTTTGGTGCCCTTTTATGGTTGTACAGATTAGTTTTGGTTTTATAAAGATATGGGATTTTGTTTTTGACACGTTTTGGAACGAGTTGTCGGTATGTGGCTTGTTCTGAATTCTTATGAAAATGGAGGAGCTTAAATTTGTAACCTAAATGTTTTAAAGTGTTTATGTAAATTTGTTTCTACTGGTAATGGTGTGTGTACACCGTGTTATGAAAAGTGACATTTTCACCTTTGTTATATCTTGGTTTGGTAAAATGATTAAAGGCCAGTTTGGCATTTCTCATTAAAAAAAGGGGTTTTCATGTGTATTCAATGTTGTACCATTTGGAGACATTTTAAGATTAATGAAACTGATTTAGTAAATGGTTTTGGGGCTTCCAAATCCGTTTTTGGTATGTAATTGGTGGGCGTTTGGCCTAAAAAGTTCATTTTCAAATGGAATTCATGTGCAGAGCTTTGTTAAACTTCTTGAAATTGTTTTATGAAAATTTTAGATGGTTTATTGAGTTACACAAAGGGTGAAAAACATGTTTATATACCATCTGACGTGTGTGTGACCATAACTATTTTTTATGTGTAAATGGAATTTTATAGCAAGTGGAACTTGTTTGAGTGCAAAGAGGGGAACCCAGGTATCGAGGTGGGTGGGCTTGTACGAGTATGCTAGTGATTCAGAGTGGTTTCTTCCCTATTTCACGTAGAAAGTTTGACAATGAAAACACTAACTAAACTATTATTATGATGTTGGGGACCACTGGATTATGGGTATGTTCCATACTAGTGTCTCATTCATGATAACAGATGTTTGTTATTGTTACTATTCACCGAGATATGAGGTACCTGGGGCCCACACCTAGCTAGTGCCTAGGGGTGTTCACATGACTTGTGCTCATTGGATATATTGTATTCAACGTTGTAATACAGTGAGTTTGGTTGGAAAATTTAGTGGTATGTCTGTTTTATTTAAAGTTTTTTGTTCTTTAAATCATCCCTCTTGAAAATTGTTTTCACTTTGAAGTTTAATATCCTTGAAATTGGTTAATAGCATTTTCTGTTTATGAAAACTTGCAAGCATTTTTATTTTGTAATGTTTATAGCATGGAACCTTGTTTGGAAAACATATTTTTATATATTTTATTTCAAACTTGAAATTTATTTTTTATTTTATTTTAAAGTATGTGCATTGAAAATAGAATATCGGGCTAACCTGCTGAGTTTTAATACTCACACCTATATTATTATTCTATTTTCATCCATTTCAAAGGTTTCATCTTGAATTTGGTCATCTTGGGAAATGTGTGATAATTGTGTTGGAGAGTGACTAGCAGGGTCACATGGAGTTATTTGGTTGTCATGTTTGGTTGGTTGATTTTTCGGTTCAGTTGTACTTTCACTTTCATTATGAATAATGTTCTGCTCAACTTTTATATAAATGTATATTGGGTTGTCCATTATTTTCCACTGTTTATTTAATTATTTATATTTGGGATAAATCATTCCCTTGTCACTCTACTGATTCCCTTGGTGCTTGTCTCCATCCTAGGGGGATCAATAATGCCTCTCGGGACTTGTCACGTAGCAGACTAGGTTACCAGTTTAGGGTCAAACTAGGTTGGTTTATGAAAGTTAAAGTTGATATTCAATTTAATCAAAGTCATTAAGGAATTCATGTTTACAAGAAATTTTTTTAGAAGAATAAAGTTGCTAAATTAAAATCGTTCTTGTCTCATATCATCATATTCAGATTTTTTTTAAGGCTGAGAAGATTTTATTGATCGTAATGAGAGAAACTGAAGGTATTAGTTTATAGTCAGGCCAAAATCCAAAATATTAAAATATTTGGATAAATAATTTGATGAGTATCAAAATTATAACAGATAAAGCAGTTGAGTGATGAAAGATCTTTGGTATCATATTCAGAAAATAATAATTAGGAGTAGTTAAAGAAGTTTGAAAGAATATATTATCTCTAATGTAATAAAGAAATTGGAATGAGATTTGGTTTTGAGAATTGTAATGAGAAGATATATTTTTCCCTTCATCCATTTGGTGTAGAGTAGCATAATTAAGAAAATATTGTTGAACATATGCATCCATCGTAATGTGGAAATCATAATGGGTATATTATGACAACCCTGCTTTTTTTTATTACAACTTAAACATGCTTTATTACATAAAACTTCACCTGATACAACAAAGAAGATCGAGAGGTTTAGTGTCTTTGGGGCTTAGGATCATTACATAAAAACTTTAAACTTGAAATACAACATCCTTATTGAAAACTTCCTTTACATGACCACTACATTCCTTCGTACTTAGTATTGCATGGGATAACCTGAGGACATGCATAAGAAAAGGGTGAGCTATAAAGCCCAGTAAGGGAGTACACAATGAATAACATGAGGAGTACAATACATGTTAGGCAATAGGCATATCAATAGAGCATAAGAGAGACATGAACATAAAGGCATGATAAAGCATGATAATCATAACATGGAAATGTGGAAACAACACTTAACATTGAATTAGCATGAGCCAAGGCTCATTGCACATGGAGCATGAGTAAACCCTCATTGCACTTGAAGCACGAGTAAACCCTTGTTGCACTTGAATTAGCATGATTCAACACTCATTGCACATGACGTATCATGATACTATACTTTACCCAATGCATTGGAGCGCTATAAAGGGCGCACCCTTCTTAAACATTTCATTTAATGCATAAGTGTGCCACATTGATCATAAAACATGGATTCATAAAACATAATCATTTCTTCCACGATAAAGGAAAGTGGAATTAATACATGAAACTTTATAATAAATATGTAAATGTTCATAAAGGTGAATACCCTTGATGGAGAAATGGGCATTGTATTCACTACACAAAGACATTGGCTTAGAAAATCGGTGCGATTTCGGCAGCGTAACGGCGTGACATAAGAATTCATAAAAAAGGTTGATGGGAGAGAAAGGGGTTCCTCATCATATTTACATGTAATGGACAGTAAGGAGATCATATATATACATGTCCCAACAATAGAAATGGAATTTAGATTCATGATACAAAAGTATTCCTTGAATGTAAAAGAAGAGAGAGAAGTTCCTTTCGGAATTTCGGCATAGTAACGGGTGTACATGGGAGGCATTTAATGAGAGAGAAAGGGTTCTCCCATAATTCAAACAATAAGAGGGCAGTATGGGGGAGGTGCGAAACCATACCCCAACATTCATAATTGAAATAAAAAGGGAAATATAACTTAAAGAAAATTGAAAAAAAAAGAGAAAGGAAGAAAACCCCTTACTTGGAAGTGTGCTTCCAAAGGCTAGAGAGAGGCTTGTGAGAGGCTTCTTGGGAGCTTGGGGCACCTTGAGAGGATTCTAGAGAGAGTAGGGCAGAGGTTGGACGAACTTCAAGGCCTTTGAGTGAGGAGGAAGTGGGAGCTTGGGTGGGTTTATATAGGAAAGGTGAGAGAATTCTTTATTATTTAGGTTTGGGACCCCTTATATTAAAATAATCCAAACCACAAACCATACCATGGTATTTGCCCATGGATTCTGGAAAAGAAAAGAGGAAAACAATATTTTACAAGTCCAAGGTCCGAACTTATTAAAAAATTAGGGTTGCTTATGTGGAGGTGAGTCACACTCCCATGGAAATTAATTTAAAAAGGAAAAGTGTTGAATAAGTCTTGAGGGCTCCATTAATGCTTTGAAAAGTGAGTCAAACAAACCCAAAACCTCATTATTTTAATGATAAAACACATATTGGCCGAACATAAGGATTATGCTATTTTATTACATCACCATTGGGTCATTATGATGTCATAAAACACATTATATATTTAAATGGTATTTAATTTTTACCCAAAAATTTGACTGTCTCAGAAAATTATGAAAAATTCACCGTTGGATAATTTCGACGTCCTGATTCCAAAAATAATATTTATTTTATCAAAATAATTTTCTAAATATGTGAATTTTTACTTTTAAAATAAAAACCGACATTTATAAAAAATTCACGGGTTTTGACAGAAATGGCTTTCAAACCTTAGTAAACATTTTAATTGCATTCATAAAATTATAATATCATTTATATTTAATAAAAATTAATTTAATATTAATAATAGTATTTTATTAAAATATTATTTAATTCAAAAATCCTTTAATTTAATAAAATATAATTCTTAATTAAATAATAACTAAAAACACCGTTTGTACTTTAAAAACTAATTACAATGTATCAAAAATGAGTAGAAATTATATTCATTATACAAAAAAATAATGTACATGAACATGGTGCTACTTATTTGTTACATAACCCCTTAGAATAGCCGCATAAGATCTAAGGGTAAGGTGCACAATGGTGACAGACTCTTGGGGTTGCTCGGATAACATCGCTCGAGTGGTAATCTCTATCAACTTCCATTTTTCCCGTAGACGATCACGTTCAAGCGTGACTTGGTGAAGCTCAGCTTGGGCTTGGTCAAGGGAAAATCCCAAAGACGCCACCTCTTTTCCGAGCTCCGACAAATGGGCTTCGTAAGGGGAAATTCTACTGGATGAGGCCATCGCTTCCTTTGTCTGAGTAGAAAATTGGTTCGTTAAAGCCTTATATTTAAACTACCCAGATGATCACTGTTCAATGGCTATAAAAGTAACGGTCACAAAACTTAACGTTAAACTAAGAAGTTGACATCTTATAAATACATTTTTTTTTCATAAAGAAACATTTAACTGGATCAAGAGGGATTTTCCATTAATGAAATTTTGGGTCGTTACAACATTCCCCCCTTAAGAAATTTAGCCCTCGAAATTTTCCTTTTCCCACACTAAAACAAATGTGGGTAACTTAGCTTCATCATATCCTCCGACTCCCAAGTCGCTTCTTCAAACTTGTGGTTTCTACACAACACCTTGACGAGGGGCATTGTCTTATTTCATAGAACTTTTTCTCTACGATCCAAGATCTTCACTGGTTGCTCGTCATAAGAAAGATCGTCTTCTAATTGTACCACCTCAGAAGAGAGTACATGTGAAGGGTCCGGTATGTACTTCCTTAAGAGGGATACATGGAAGACATCATGCACCTTGGCCATAGTAGGTGGAAGTGCTAGTCGATAGGCCACAGCCCCAACACGATCAAGAATCTCGAAGGGGAAGATGTACCTTGGACTTAACTTCCCTTTCTTTCCAAACCTCATGACCTTCTTCCACGGAGATATGCGTAAAAACACCATGTCTCCGACTTTAAACTCAAGGTCTTGTCGACGATTATCTGCATAACTCTTCTGTCAACTTTGGGCTGCCTTGATGTGCTGCTGAATGGTATTCACCTTCTCCACCATTTCTTCGACCATCTCTGGTCCAAGCAGCTTACGTTCACCGACCTCATCCCAACATGCCGGTGTTCTACACCTTTTCCCATACAGGGCTTCATATGGTGCCATTTGGATGCTTGAGTGGAAACTATTATTATAAGAGAACTCAACCAGAGGAAGATGTTGATCCCATCCTCCTTTAAAGTCCATTGAGCACGCTCTCAAAATATCCTCAAGTGTTTGGATAGTCCGCTCGGATTGGCCATCAGTTTGAGGATGATAGGCCGTACTGAAGTTCAGTTCAGTATTCAGAGCATGTTGAAGACTCTTCCAAAACTTAGAGGTAAATCTTGGATCTCAGTCAGACACAATAGATAGTGGTACTCCATGCAACCGTACCACTTCCCTGATATATATCCGTGCCAGTTGATCCAAAGAGAAATCCTCTCTAATAGCAATGAAGTGTGCAGTCTTTGTAAGACGATCCACAACAACCCAGATTGCATTGCTGCCTTTGGATGTCCTTGGAAGTCCGGTGACAAAGTCCATGGTGATGTTCTCCCATTTCCATTCTGGTATGGGCAATGGTTGCATCATCCCCTTAGACTTCTGCCTCTCTGCCTTCACTTGCTGACACACCAGGCACTTTGATGTATATTCAGTGATCTCCTTCTTCATATTATCCCACCAAAAGTTTTCTCGGAGATCTCGATACATCTTTGTGCTCCCTGGGTGAATAGAGAAATTTGAACTATGTGCATCATCCAAAAGTTCCTTCTTCAGCTCCGAACTTGATGGAACACATAGTCTTTTCCCAAACCGCACAATTCCTTCTTCATTAACATTAAACTCTGAGGATTTTCCCTTTTTGATAGCTTCCACTTTTTCTTGGATTTTCGCATCATCCTTTTGAGCATCCTTTAACCTTTCCAAAAGAGATGGTTGAGAAATCATTTGTGAAAGGATTGATGATGTTCCCTTCTTTATGATTCCCATGTCCATCTTCATCAAGTCTAAGAAGATTGGATCATTCTCAATTCTCATCATTGTTAGAATTGCTGGATCCTTTCTACTTAGGGCATCTGCCACCTTGTTCGCCTTCCCAGGGTGGTAATGTATTGAACAGTCATAATCCTTTATGAGCTCTATCCAACTTCTCTGGCGCATATTAAGATCTTTCTGTGTGAATATATATTTAAGACTATTGTGGTCAGTATATATCTCACATTTCTCTCCATAGAGATAATGCCGCCAGATTTTCAAGGCAAAGATCACCGCCGCCAACTCCAGATCATGAGTTGGATAGTTTCGCTCATGGATTTTCAACTGTCTTGAGGCATAGGATATCACTTTATCATTCTGCATCAACACACATCCTAAGCCCTTCTTCGAAGCATCACTGAATACCACAAAAAGTTCCCCACTTGTGGGTAAAGTGAGCACAGGTGCAGTGATAAGCCTCCTTTTCAACTCCTTGAAGCTTTCTTCGCATTCATCACTCCAAGCAAACTTTACTCCCTTTCGAGTTAGCTTGGTAAGAGGGTTGGACAATCGTGAGAAATTTCTCACAAATCGTCGATAATATCCAACTATCCCCAAGAAGCTACGGATATCAGTTACCGATGTTGGCCTCGGCCATCCCTCAATTGCATCTGTTTTGTAGGGGTCCACAGATATCTCATTGCTTGTGATGATATGGCCCAAGAATGAGACCTCCTTCAACCAGAACTCACACTTGCTGTACTTGGCATAGAGCTTCTCCTTGCGCAAAGTCTCCAGTACAGTTCTTAAATGCTCCTCATGGTCCTCCTTGGTTTTGGAGTATATTAGAATATCATCTATAAAGACTACCACAAATTTATCTAGGTAATCTCTAAAGACTCTATTCATCAAGTCCATGAATATTTCTGGAGCATTGGTGAGTCCAAAAGGCATTACTATGAATTCATAGTGCCCGTACCTTGTACGAAAAGCAGTCTTGGGGATATCTTCCTTCTTCACCCTTACTTGATAATATCCCGACCGCAAGTCGACCTTGGAGAAGTATTGTGCTCCACGCAGCTGATCAAACAAGTCATCGATTCTTGGGAGAGGATACTTGTTCTTTATCGTGATTTTGTTAAGTTCACGATAATCGATGCAAAGCCGCATTGACCCATCCTTCTTCTTGACGAAGAGGACTGGTTCACCCCATGGTGATGCACTTGGGCGTATAAACCCTTTATCCAGATTCTCCTGTAGTTGTTTCTTCAGTTCTTCAAGCTCAACCACAGCCATTCTATATGGAGTCTTGGATATTGGTAGCGCCCCAGGTATAAGTTCAATTGAGAACTCAACATCTCTTCTTGGAGGAAGACCAGGAAGTTCCTCGGGAAATACATCAGCGAATTCCCCCACAATAGGCATTTCTTCAAGGGTGGTTTCTTCCTTGGACTCAATCATCTGAGCCAGATATGCGTGCTCATAAGGCAGTAATATCCATGCTTGAGATGATGGAGCTAAAGGAGATTCATCTTCCTCCTGACACTTGTAAAGAATCGGGGGTCGATTCTCCATATGGAGTGTGATTTCCCTCTCCCGACAATTTATGTTGGCTCTATATAAGGAAAGCCAATCCATGCCATGAATTGCATCAAATTCCACCAAAGGGAGTATGACGAGGTTCGCCGGGAAATTCAATCCACAGATTATAACAGGGGAGGACTTATACTCATGGGATGCAATGATTGCCCCATTTGCCGTACTCACCGACATATTTACTTCCATTATTTGTGGTGGTGCAGGGATTGTTCTACTAAACTTTTGAGATATAAAAGAATGCATAGAACCTGAATCAAAAAGTACGTTCTCTATTCTTGAATGAATAACTAGCGTACCTGTCACCACTTCGTTGTCGGGGTTCACTTCGGCAGAAGTGATGGCAAAAGCTCTTCCTTGCTGTCTTGGAGGTTGTTGATTGCCTCCGATAACCCTTGGATTAGGGCACTGATTCGCAAAATGACCCGGTTATTTGCATTTGAAGCATTGAACAACGCGTTGAGGTTCGAACGGAGCGTTCCTCCCCTCTGTCGCAGCCACGTGTCCTTCTTGCTGACAGTTAACAGCTAGGTGCCCTTCTCTTCCACACTTGACGCATTTTCTTGTCCCCCTAAGGCAATTTCCAGGGTGCTTCTTTCCACACTTTTGGAAAGTGGGGTGCTGGAATTTCTTAGCGCCGTTGTATTTATCCATCGGACCACCAGCATTGAAGTCCACCTTCCGCTTCTTGTCCCCATGATACCCCTGTGATTCTCCGATCTCTATTTCAACCTTGAGGGCACATCGGACAATTTCCTCATAGCTGTCGAAGTCACGGATCGCTAATGCTTTCCGCAAGCTAGGCTTCAGCCCACCAAAGAAGCGGTTAACCTTGCATTCGGGGGTAACGACAAAGCCGGAGGTGTATCGTGCAAGCCTTGTGAAGTTTTCCTCGTACGCTCCCATAGATTCCTCATCTTTCTGCTTGAGGGAAAGGAAGTCCCTTTCCATCTTAAGACGGAGGGTGCGTGGAAAATATTTATCGAAAAACATCTTCCGGAATACCTTCCATTCCAAAGCCTCGATCTCCTCCTTAGGCTTCGTATTTTTGATCAACGTCCACCATTGATCAGCTTCACCCTCCATACGATAAGCCGCCGGGAGAACCTTCTCTTTTTCAGAGCATTGGAGGATGGGAATATCTTTTCAATGGAGTTGATCCATTGTTCAGCAATCGTGGGATCGGATGATCCACTAAAAGTAGGAGGCCTTTGTCTCATGAAGCTTTCAATAGAGACTTGTTCTTTCTTAGGGGGGGTTGAACGTTCCTCTTGACCAGTGTTTCTATTCAAAACATGAGTTAGCTGAGAGAGAAGCGTGAAAAAGTTCGCGATTCCCACTCCCATTGGATTGGGTATCTCATAAGTACAGTCATCACACTGATCTTCACAACGGTTGTTGGCCCGAGTTCTCCTATTACCGGCCATTGGCTGGAATAAAAGGAAAGTTAGGGGTAACACATAAAGGGTAATCCAAAGACAAAAGTTGATGACTTATAAATAAACTTTAATCTCTTTAACTCATGAGTCTATAGGATTCAATCCAGGCTTTTCATGATCTTCCTTCTAACATATATTCTCAGGGGCATTTTTCCCTTAATAAGGGTTCATACTAAGATTGTGAATTTATCAAAACATATCCACCGGGAGTGTCGTAACCAAGAGTGCAGCAAGGCCCGTTTTCGTGCACCAGTTCCCGTTCGAGTCTAGCTCAAAGCAGTGTTTTCGGGTTTTACCCCTAGGATACATCTTTGCCAGAGCCGCCTCTACCTGCTCGTATCCAGATAGGGATGTATTTTTTTGATAAACCACTTACTTAGTATTTACCAAAACTTAGGGATGTTTTTATTATGCTTAGTCTTGTATCAAAGGCTTTACTAGGGTTTCCTAATCCCAAAAATAACTAAACCTATCCTCTGATACCAACTATGACAACCCTGCTGTTTTTATTACAACTTAAACATGCTTTATTACATAAAACTACACTTGATACAACAAAGAAGATCGAGAGGTTTAGTGTCTTTGGGGCTTAGGATCATTACATAAAAACTTTAAACTTGAAATACAACATCCTTATTGAAAACTTCCTTTACATGACCACTACATTCCTTCGTACTTAGCATTGCATGGGATAACCTGAGGACATGCATAAGAAAAGGGTGAGCTATAAAGCCCAGTAAGGGAGTACACAATGAATAACATGAGGAGTACAATACATGTTAGGCAATAGGCATATCAATAGATCATAAGAGAGACATGAACATAAAGGCATGATAAAGCATGATAATCATAACATGGAAATGTGGCAACAACACTTAACATTGAATTAGCATGAGCCAAGGCTCATTGCACATGGAGCATGAGTAAACCCTCATTGCACTTGAAGCACGAGTAAACCCTCGTTGCACTTGAATTAGCATGAGTCAACACTCATTTCACATGACGTATCATGATAATATACTTTACCAAATGCATTGGAGCGCTATAAAGGGCGCACCCTTCTTAAACATTTCATTTCATGCATAAGTGTGCCACATGGATCATAAAACATGGATTCATAAAACATAATCATTTCTTCCACGATAAAGGAAAGTGGAATTAATACATGAAACTTTATAATCAATATGTAAATGTGCATAAAGGTGAATACCCTTGATGGAGAAATGGGCATGGTATTCACTACACAAAGACATTGGCTTAGAAAATCGGTGCGATTTCGGCAGTGTAACGGCGTGACATAAGAATTCATAAAAAAGGTTGATGAGAGAGAAAGGGGTTCCTCATCATATTTACATGTAATGGAAAGTAAGGAGATCATATATATACATGTACCAACAATAGAAATGGAATTTAGATTCATGATACAAAAGTATTGCTTGAATGTAAAAGAAGAGAGAGAAGTTCCTTTCGGAATTTCGGCATAGTAACGGGTGTACATGGGAGGCATTTAATGAGAGAGAAAGGGTTCTCCCATAATTCAAACAATAAGAGGGCAGTATGGGGGAGGTGCGAAACCATACCCCAACATTCATAATTGAAATAAAAAGGGAAATACAACTTAAAGAAAATTGAAAAAAAAAGAGAAAGGAAGAAAACCCCTTACTTGGAAGTGTGCTTCCAAAGGCTAGAGAGAGGCTTGTGAGAGGCTTCTTGGGAGCTTGGGGCACCTTTAGAGGATTCTAGAGAGAGTAGGGCAGAGGTTGGACGAACTTCAAGGGCTTTGAGTGAGGAGGAAGTGGGAGCTTGGGTGGGTTTATATAGGAAAGGTGAGAGAATTCTTTATTATTTAGGTTTGGGACCCCTTATATTAAAATAATCCAAACCACAAACCATCCCATGGTATTTGCCCATGGTTTCTGGAAAAGGAAAGAGGAAAACAATATTTTACAATTCCAAGGTCCGAACTTATTAAAAAATTAGGGTCGCTTATGTGGAGGTGAGTCACACTCCCATGGAAATTAATTTAAAAAGACAAAGTGTTGAATAAGTCTTGAGGGCTCCATTAATGCTTTGAAAAGTGAGTCAAACAAACCCAAAACCTCATTATTTTAATGATAAAACACATATTGGCCGAACATAAGGATTATGGTATTTTATTACATCACCATTGGGTCATTATGATGTCATAAAACACATTATATATTTAAATGGTATTTAATTTTTACCCAAAAATTTGACTGTCTCAGAAAATTATGAAAAATTCACCGTTGGATAATTTCGACGTCCTGATTCCAAAAATAATATTTATTTTATATAAATAATTTTCTAAATATGTGAATTTTCACTTTTAAAATAAAAACCGACATTTATAAAAAATTCACGGGTTTTGACAGAAATGGCTTTCAAACCATAATAAAAATTTTAATTGCAATCATAAAATTATAAGATCATTTATATTTAATAAAAATTAATTTAATATTAATAATAATATTTTATTAAAATATTATTTAATTCAAAAATCCTTTAATTTAATAAAATATAATTCTTAATTAAATAATAACTAAAAACACCGTTTGTACTTTAAAAACTAATTACAATGTATCAAAAATGACTAGAAATTATATTCATTATACAAAAAAATAATGTACATGAACATGGTGCTACTTATTTGTTACATAACCCCTTAAAATAGCCGCATAAGATCTAAGGGTAAGGTGCACAATGGTGACAGACTCTTGGGGTTGCTCGGATAACATCACTCGAGTGGTAATCTCTATCAACTTCCATTTTTCCCGTAGACGATCACGTTCAAGCTTGACTTGGTGAAGCTCAGCTTGGGCTTGGTCAAGGGCAAATCCCAAAGACGCCACCTCTTTTCCGAGCTCCGACAAATGGGCTTCGTAAGGGGCAATTCTACTGGATGAGGCCATCGCTTCCTTTGTCTGAGTAGAAAATTGGTTCGTTAAAGCCTTATATTTAAACTACCCAGATGATCACTGTTCAACGGCTATAAAAGTAACGGTCACAAATCTTAACGTTAAACTAAGAAGTAGACATCTTATAAAAACATTTTTTTTTTCATAAAGAAACATTTAACTGGATCAAGAGAGATTTTCCATTAATGAAATTTTGGGTCGTTACATATATAGTCTTTCAGGTGGGGTAAAGTAACATAATGAAATATCTTCAGTTCTGATTTTTTTGAAAGTGGGTCATGAAGTTCAGAGTAAACAAATGCCTTTATCATAATAAAAAATCATATTGGGATTTTTGATTCAGAAATCAGAATGGGGCTGAAGTTTGTATAGAAATATTCAGTTCTAGATTTACAAGTGGGACAAGAAATCCGGATGACCATTATAATGGAGAATCATAATGGTAAAATTGCAATGATAAATTAGAATTGAAATGAAGATTTGTTAGAATGTATAATGATTTGAATAAGTAAAATAGATATCCCAAAATCAAGGAGATTTTATTATTTGGAAACTCATTGAAGAATTCAAAGATTGATTTGATATTTAAGGATAATTTGAGATCCAAGAAATTTTATTAAGTGGGAAAGGTTTTCAGAAACCCACCTAAACCACATTTATGGTTCCAATAAAAGGTTAGTGGAGTTCATTCGTAAAAGAAACTTCAAGAATATTTTAGCACTAGAGCTCTAAAAATTGGGGAATAGGTATTATGTACCAAACCAAATTTTTTGTTTCGGTTTGAAGTTGAGGAAGATCATCGGATTGATATTCAATATGATCATCTGATAAAGATCCATCTGATGAAGTTCCATTGAAACAAGTCCATTGGAGTGAGGCCATCAGAGTGACATCCACTGTATCTATTTTCATCGTACTAAGATCCATTGAAAATAAGAATTGTGAGTTGTTGATTGAGTGCATACTCAACTGAAGAAGGAAGAGAATAAGGGGAATCATACTGGACTGGCCATTGAATAGAGACCATCATATTGAGATTTTCATACTATGAAGATTATATTTACTCTACTGAGGAAGATTTCCAGACTGATTTTTTTGAATATGTTTTAAGACCAACAAGTTCCTTTGTGAATTATTGAAGTTCCTGGAGGTTTTTTGTAAGTAAAGTTTTTTTTCAGATTAATTCTATTGTAATGTCCCAGACCTGGATGCCAATTTAAGGTTCCTCATACCCGGTTGGCCACATGCCCTCAAGAACATTTCCCCAAATTCCAAAGGCTATCAATTAGCAATAAAGGCCTATGAGTGATAGTGTGGAAACTATGCTCTCATTGGTAGAGTATAATAAAACATAAATAATAACAATTCAATAGCAGAAGACGTAATACCCTAACAAAATATAAATAGTAGAAGACTAATAATAAAAATAACCATATGTCATAGTATACAAAGGATGATGATCCATGTCACATGTTCTAGGAAAATATCCAAAACAGGATACATTGTAGTAATACGCAATATAAGTACCAAAAGTACAAAAGGGAAAAAGAGACTCATGAGCATCGCAAGCCTTGTCTTGGTATCATGCTCTCATTCTTCTAACATTAAATCAAGTACCTATAGAAGGGTTATTACCCTTATCTACACTTAAAACAATATAATCTATTTGGGCCCAAAAACATGACCCAAACTAGGTGTGAGACTAAATCCCAGTAGGCAACCACCCAAGATTTGTGCGAGTCTGTCAGTGAATATATTTATAATTAGAAGTGTGAATTAATTAAATCAATAAGTTAGGAAGTAATCAAAAGTAAAAAATCCTAAAAGAACTAGTATTCATTCATATTCATTTCATGTTTATTAATTAATTCAATTACATTGAATTTTATAATTCTCTGGATTCGGCCTAAGCCCAGAAAACCCTGTGTAAAAGAAAGAACAACACATACCTGAGAAGGCTATCTAAACAAGTAAGCGAAGGCCAAATCCAAGCTAGTGCTTTGGATTGGTAGATGTGTCATAATTCATTTCATTTAAATATTCAATGTATAACCTGATCCCATCCATGAAATTCCTAAGTTTAAACTCAAGTATCACTCCAAGTGAACGTCTATTTGTAACCTACAAGTATGTCCCAGTGAACCTCTCTGGAAACCCGACATTACTCTAGCTTCAAACCTACAAATATCGTACAATCCTGTCCAAGCGAACCACTATGGAATCTTGGTATCACTCTAGGTGTGGTATAAGTCCATGTCAACTAAGCATGTTACTGGAAGTAAAATAAATAATCCCCAAGTATCATTCATGACATGTAAACAAAGCCAATAGAGTCTGTACATGGCATCCCTCAATGATCCATCTTTGACTTAGAAAAATAAGTAAAGCCTACATGATCATGACCGCTACATCCGTGGCTCACTCACGACAAAAAGGTAACAACCAAAACAACCTCATAAGGTTTGGCCTTTCGATTACTCAAATGGGAAAATTACACAATAAGAAACACATGTAATTTAAACTATTATAGGGATTTAACAATAATAAACTCACATGGGCAATTCATATGATAGGAAACATGTGAAATTTACACTATTAAATGTTTTAAACAATAGTAACTCACATGGGAAAAATTTACATAACAATCCTATCATATAATTTAAACCATTACAAGGCCTTAACATAACCAAACTCACATGGGAAGTTTCACAACTAGAACATAACATTTCAAACATGCTTAAACAAGCATATTCATAAACATGGGTCAAGGGGATATTCATCTATCCCATACCCTAAGCCATTTTAATACCTTTAAATAATAAGTAAACTTCATTATTAATCAAAATAATTTTTAAACAACCCACAAAATGGAAACAAGGCATGCCTCATTGGCATCCTAGGCCAAATGGCCATAATCGGTCATCTAAGGGAAACACACCCATGGGGTAGCCCTTAATCAAGGTTAACAACCCTAAACATGCTTCAAAGAAATTAATTAACTAACAAAACAACAACAGGCAATAGAATTTCGAAAAATTCATTCAAGGTGACACCCAAAAAATGGGTGTGCGGCACTCTGACACAAATAATCAACATGAAAATTAGCGAAAGTCACAAGACCACCTACCTCGTAGTCGTATAACTCTCCTCATCCAGCATCGACCTATAACTATACCTAGAATGAGTTAGATCTAAAAAATGAGCATAAATTCTCAATCTTCGATAACTCGATCAAGATACAAAATCAAAAAGAACAGATCAAAAGGAATCGATAGATTACTGATTGGGTTCCAACGCATACAACGGAGATCGAAACGCAATTCAGATGAAGAATCGAGAGAAAAATTCTGGCTCAGTGGTGTTGTTCGAGAACCTAGAGAAATCCCTCTATCCATCTGACAAAAATGAGGCTACTGCCAATTTTAGTTAAAAAAAAGTACACGGCGTATACTAGCCTGGCCCTCTTCTTCTACTGACTTCCTCTTCCATGTCATAAAATGTCCCATTGACATCAATACATGATGTGTACTGGGATTACATAGTGGGTACTAGGATTACATGACATGTAACCCTCAGTCGTATTGTGCAGCAGTCTTGCATTCATCCCTTAACCTCTTTTTCTCCAGTTTTTTGTTAAATAAAAACTAAAAGGAAAAGATCCATACCTCAAAAAAATAACTATTTTATTACAAACTTTCCACCTTAAATAAATTTCTCCCTGAATTACCCGTCTAATGGTGGTGAAGAAATATCTGTGAACAACTCTAACCACTACTATCATACATCATCCTCCCTCTCCCAGGTCACATCTTGCACTCGAATGTGCTACTATAGCTCCTATACTAATGGAACATACTAGTCATCAAGAACCTTTGTGTTATAATTGTAAAGACCCATAAAATTGAAGGAAATTTTTTTCTTAATTTTCTTTGTAATTTTACAAGAACGCAGTTTCTGATGGCACCTGATTCTGAGGCCTGGTGTGCCCAGAATCATTTTCCGAAGTTTGGCTCGGGTACGTTCAGTAAACGAACAAGAGGGTTTTTCTAACTTTTGAACCGGTGCTCGGAATCGAATTCCGAGGGCACCGATAAAATCGCAGTGCCAGTATTTTCATAGAAACGTCTTTTTTGGAGTTGTGTTTTCTTGGGTGTGGTTTTTACTTTTTGGGGTTAAGTTAAGAAATAAAATAAAAGAGGTGAAACACTTTATTTTATTTCACTTAAAGCCAATTTAAAGCCGCTTAAGCTAAGTTAAGAAGATAGGGTGGAATCCAAAAATACCCTACCCACTTGGTAGGATATTTGTGAGGTGGGGCCCGCACGAGCCCCACCGTTTCTTTCCCTCTAAGTAACGCAACCGCAACCCCCTCTTTAATGAAAGTCAACCGTGCATTTTTCTGGTTAAAAATGCCCCATTAAATTGGGCAGTTATGTTGATACAATAAATTCTTCGAATTAATTATTCATTTCATAACTTTGATTTTCAAATCGTTGGCATGGGAATAAAATAAGACCAACACGTGTTTACTTGAGGGTTGCTTGTTGAGAGGATTTAGAGAAAGCATTAAGTCTTGGAGATCATCATCCTTCTTCGCGAAGAACGCAAAAAACGCGAAGAACGCGAAGAACGTGAAGAACGTCGGCCTCCGACGAAGGGCGATGAAGAACCCTAGATCCTCAGAGATCGACGCCGCGACGCCGACGATTCTCCTTTCAAGACGCTTCTTCTGCGACGCTCCTACCCCGTGACAATCTTAGATCAACAACCGATTGATGTAGGGGGTTACGGTTCATTTAATTCTTTGTGAATTATATCCTTGGCATGGATTCTTTTGGTTCAATTAAAATCGGTGTGATTTTAATCCTCGGATTTGGTCTACACGATGCCGTGTACCGCGACGACAACGACGCCCCTTCCACGATGTGATGTTCCTCTTCTTCCATGACGGTCAATTCCGCGACGAACTCACGTTCGATGACAACGTTGAGGTAGGGGTTGATTCTTTTAAATATTTGTGATTTATACCTGCGGTGTTGATTAAATTTTTGTTGTGAGACTTTTAAAACCGCTAACGCGGTGGGTGCCGACAACGAACAAGTCCGAATCCACCGCCCTTTTCGTTCTTGGTGTGATGAACGGTGGACGACGACAAAACAAGCCACATGGGAGATGTGCGGTCCTTGTAGTGAAGGATGGGCCCCGCGAGGGCCGTTGGAGAAGGCGACGTGCAATTCCGACCACCGGAAGTCGTCCGGTGGTCTGCGGAGCAACCCGCCGGCGCACCGGCGGCGGGAGGCGGCGGCGCCCGGCGCGCCACCGGGAAGAACCGCCGTGGCTGAAGCCGAGGCGGAAGGACGGCTGACCCGCGACCGCGCGGGACCGGCGAAGGTGGGACGCGACACCCCATCCACGTCCGTTGGCGTGTGACGGCCCCCCACGCAGGGTCACGGACCATTCAAGGGGGCGGCGCCCCCCTTGCACACCGTCCATCCGTTACGGCCGATCTACCTGGCGGACAGGCCGGGCCGCGCCGGCTGGGCCAGACCGCGCCATCCGGGTCGGATCCGGATCTGGGTCGGGTCGACCCGTTTCGGGTCGACCCGGGGGGTTGGGTCGGGTCGGTCCGGGCCCAGACCCCCCTTTTTCGGATCCTTTCTATCTTTTGCCCATATCCTAGGCGACAGACCTCCGATCGATGCACCGTCAGTAGCGATGTTATCCTTGGATCGAGACAGTCATTTCAATATATTACAATCAAGGATTCAGAATACTTTGGGTTCAGCCGTGTTGGTTCGTACATGGAACCAACCGGGCCCTCGGAGCGGAAACGCCCATAACTTGAGCTCCGGACGTCCGACTGACGTGCCGTCGACTTTGTTGGATTCCTCTTAGTGAGAAGGATCTTTTATCTTACTCTGCCCAAGGTTTGGACGTAGGTGGAGTACAGGTGGGTTGGTTTTGACTTAAAAACCAACCGGGCCCCTGGGACGAAAAAGCCAATAACTCTCAGACCGGGCGTCCGATTGGCGCGCCGTCTGCGACGTCGAGTTCCGGTTGACGATACGGAACTTTTGGATACATCAACTCTGGTCTATGTGTCAGTTGATGTATCAGCCTCTCGACTCGAGGAACAGACCCTCCCGAACGAGCTTGCTGTGTGCGGGAACCCTAGAGCTGGTTGCGGCTGCGACGACGACGACGACGGTACAGAGATCCTCAGTGGATTCGGCAGCGACGACTACAACACTCAACGATCCTACGTGGATCAGTGCTACAGATCCTGTGTGGGTCCGATCCTGTGTGGGTCAGCGCTCAGCGGTCCTGTGTGGTCCAGCGCCTATAGATCCTGTGTGAGTCTGATCCTGCGTGGGTCTTTGCGGGGGTTAGTTACCTATCGATCCGATGTGGGTCAGATCCTTTGTGGGTCATTGCGGGGCTTAGTTACCTATCGATCTTGTGTGGGTCAGATCCTTTTTGGGTCATTGTGGGGGTTAGTACCTTTCGATCCTTTGTGGGTCCAACGGCTTAGGTGAATCAGTGGATATATCTGATCATCTCTATCGTCATACGAAGATGTATACCTGTGTGAGCTGAATCCTGTTTCGCATTCCTATGTGGATTGTGTTGTTCTATCCTATGTGGATTTCTTTTTGCTTTCCTGTGTGGACAGGGTTGTGATTTTCTGTGTGGATTACATTTTTCTTTCTTGTGTGGACTGGGTTGTACTTGGGCTCAGACATTGGAGCGTACTAGAATTGATGACTTAGGTATATGTATACGAATATACCTAAGCAGTGTCTGATGTTACTTTGTGATTGTATCTTTCCTTTTTGGATTATCTTTTGTGGATTATGGGAGAAGTTCGGGGGTCTCGGGGTCCCTACTGAGTAGCTTATACTCTCCCCTGCACGGGCTATGCCCGCAATACATTGTGTTGGTTTCATACGACGGACAGCGCTGATCATGGTTGAGGCTTGCAGAGTAGGACGGTACCTGGAGGTGGACCACTGGGCGGGATGTACTCGGAGCGGTCGGCTGGACCCGATGAGCAGTGGAGGATATCAGTACCCACCCTTCAGGTTGGACTTTCAGTGGACGACTCGACACTGCGACTCTACTTTTAGTTGTTGTTTTCCCTTTCCAGTTGTACTTTACATTCAGTTTGGGTTTGTATTCTGGCCCACATAATTTTCTGCACTTACTGTTGTACTCAGTTTTTACTTAGTGTTTACTTCTACGGTGTGCTTGCTCTGTGGTGTTTGTTTACTTTACAAAGGAAATGCCTTCCCTTTTTACCCGGATTTACGCCTTGGTGCTAGTCGCCTGCCCTTGGACTATGGAATGCGGGTTTGGGGTTGTCACGACACGGGCCCCGTGGATGGGTCATGACAAATTGGTATTAGAGGAGTTCGGTTCTACAGCAGAACTTTGGAATCTGATATTTTTCTAAGTGAAGCAATAGTTTTAAGCGTATTGGGTGTGGTTATCAGTCCAGGGAGTCCAGTGTTGGTGCGGCGGCCGACGTATCCATACACCAGGACCCTAACTTCTGATTTCCGACTTAATGCACGAAAACATTGATTGCATGTGTGTTTCAAGTTTTCTTTGTGATTACTTTATATCAACTCACCAGGTATACTGTTTGACCGTGGCGCACCTGTTTCTTTTCAGGATGGCCCCATGATGGCAGCCAGCTAGGGTTCAGAGAGTTGTATGTGACGATAGCCCTCCAAGAGATGAGGCCTCAGTACAGGGCCCTTTGAAAGCTGAGGCACCGGCGGTACCTCTACCTGCCGAGCCACCGATGCTTCCAGCCCCAGCTGCTGACGATGCACGTCGCCTTAGTGCGCTGCATGTGTTTCAGCGCCAGCGACGACCCAGGTTCCGCGGGGAGACGGATCCTCAGGCCTCTGCGGACTGGATCGAGGTAGTTGAACGAGTTTTCAGGTTAGTGAGGACACCAGCAAACCTCATGGTGATCCTCGCAGCGAGCCTACTGCACGCGGCAGCGGGCCGCTGGTGGAGATTGATGCTCCAGATACACGATTAGGCATCTCTTCTCTGGACAGATTTTGTGTGCCTCTTCTGCTCAGAGTTCGTCCCAGCCACCCTCCATGCGGTGCGTATCCAGGAGCTTCTACAGCTACGACAGGACAGCTTGACGGTCACCCAGTACTCGGAAATATTTACCGATCTCTCGCGCTACACAACAGACATGGTACGGGACCCATTATTCTGGGCCCGAACCTTTGAGCATGAATTGAGGCAGGAGAGCAGGGCATTGTTCATCTCCCTCAGCATTCGGACCCAGGCATGAGTACTGAAGCGAGCCCTTTTGATCGAGAGCTTCCTCGCTGAGTCTACATCAGCAGCAAGACCTACCGCAGGGCGGCATGTAGTAGAATCCTTTGCAGCAGGCAGTCGACAGATGACTCATGGGTCCAGGAAGATGAGACCCTCAGGCAGACGACCATAGGACACTGGCTCAGCAGTGCAGGGCACACAGCATGGAGCCCGTCTTTCGAGAGGCAGACAGTGCTACGCATGCGGCGGGCAGGGCCACATGGCTCGTGAATGCCCGACCAGCCGTGCCGAGGAGTAGCAGACCGTTGTGGGGCCACCGAGGTAGAGGCCAAGGGTCGACCGTGGCGGTCCGCAGGGAGCTGGCGGATGAGGCAGAGGAGCTGGCCGAGCAGCAGGTGGTGGGTGACGCTTTGAGGCTCTACCACCACCACCACCAGGAGGCCCACCCCCGCCATAGGGAGCTGGCAAGCAGAGACAGGCACAGCTCCAGGAAGCGGAGGCCTACGACCACGGCGCACCCTAGATGATTCGAGGTACTATCTGTGTCTATTCCACCCTTTTTGTAGTTCATATAGACACAGGAGCGAGTCACTCATTCATAACCGCTGCCCTTGTTCAGAGCTCGGAGATTCTGACAGAGCCGTTGGCTCGATCCTTATGGCTAGAGACTCCTACGGGAGCAGACTCGACGATTACGCACTGGTGCTGGCAGTGTGAGCTTACTCTAGGAGGCGAGAGCTTCGGCTGAGATCTTCTTGTAGCGGCGTCGAGGCCTTACGACATCATCTTGGTCATGGATTGGTTATCCACAGTCCATGCTCAGATTGACTGTATTAGGCGCAAGGTGTGATGTGTACGCACCGATGGGAACAGGTTCACCTTCACCGGCGAGAAGGCACCCTTCGCAGCACAGGATGGACTTCTGCATAGGAGAGGACAACCCATCACTCATCAGTTGGATAGCCTCATCCTAGGACCAGTTGACGTGAGGAGTACTAGTTTTCCTGCAGTGGTGGATCAGTATGCGGATGCCTTTCCCGACGACGTTCCAGGACTACCTCCTCACAGAGAGGTATACCTTTATATTGACCTGTACCCCGGGACAACCCCGATATCGACTCCAGCATATCGGATGGCCCCCGCTGAGCTACAAGAGCTATGGGTACAGTTGGAGGACTTGCATGGCAAGGGATTTATCTGACCTAGTGTTTCACCATGGGATTCCTCGATATTGTTCGCCAAGAAGTTGGACGGGAGCTTGCGACTGTGTGTCGACTATCGTCACCTGAACTAGGAGACAGTGAGGAACAAGTATCCGCTACCGAGGATTGATGACCTCTTCGATCAGATCAAGGGAGAACGGTGGTTCTCGAAGATAGACCTCAGTTCAGGCTATCATCAGCTCAGAGTTCAGGACGAGGATGTGCAGATGACGGCCTTCAGATGTTATTATGGCCACTATGAGTTCTTCTTTATTCCCTTTAGTTTAACCAATGCTCTATCGGTGTTCATGGGCCTCAAGAATAGGATCTTTCAGCCATGCCTCGATCGATTTGTCGTAGTCTTCATCGACGACATTTTGATATACTCAACCACTGAGGAGGATCACGCCTACCACTTGCGTTTTGTACTAGACACACTCTGAGAGCAGTATCTTTATGGAAATCTCTCGAAGTTTCAGTTCTGGATATGCGAGGTCCACTTCTTGGTGCACGTCATCTCTGAGGCGGGAGTTGCAGTGGATCCTGCGAAGATCGATGCAGTGCTACCTTGGGAGCCACCCAAGAGCGTGACGGAGGTGCGGAGTATCTTGGGACTAGTTGTATACTATTGGAGATTTGTGCTAGACTTCTCCAGAGTCGCGGCACCACTCTCAGCTCTTACGAATAAGGGGAAACCCTTTGTGTGGTCAGACAGATGTCAGCAGAGCTTCCAGGAGCTGAGACAGAGATTGACCAGCGCCCCTATCTTGAGGCTTCTGGAGGAGGGAGTTGGGTACGTAGTCTACTGCGATGCATCAGGGACCAGACTCGGATGTGTCCTGATGTAGGAGCGGGCATTGATCGCCTATGGATCACGTCAGTTGAGGCCGCATAAGCAGAACTACGCTACCCATGACCTGGAGTTAGCAAAAGTGGTCTTCGCTCTGAAGAAATGGCGGCACTATCTGATGGGCGAGCGCTTTAAAGTATTTTCTGACCATCAGAGTCTCAGGTACATCTTCTCTCAGAAAGACTTGAACCTGAGATAGCGGAGATGGCTCGAGTTCCTCCAGGACTATGACTTTTAGATAGTCTATACTCCTGGGAAGGGGAACATAGTAGCTGATGCTCTCATCAGGAGGATGGGCATTCATTTACTTGAGGAGGCGACAGAGAAGCTGGCCGCTTTGCAGATATCCATCATGGATAGAGATGGAGCAGCCTTCCTTCAGTCTCTCACAGTCACCCCTACACTACTTCAGTGGGTCAGGGAGGCATAGCGTGGGGATGCTGACTGTGAGACACGACGTGCGCAGATATCTTCAGGACAAGCACCTGATGGTTTCTCCATTAGAGTATAGCACGACGTCCTTTTCAGAGGACGTACCTTGGTACCAGCTGCATTATGGGTGGAGGTGCTGAGTGATTTTCACACTTCTCCCTTGGAGGTACATCCTGGAGTGGAGAAGATGTACCAGGACCTCCGACGACAACACTGGTGGTCGGGCATGAAGAAGGTTGTGGCAGAGTTTGTTTCTTGATGCCTCACCTGCCAGCAGTTGAAGGTAGAGCATCAGGTACCAGCAGGCTTGGTACAACCCTTGGAGGTCCCGGAGTGGAAGTGGGATGGGATATCTATGGACTTCGTGAATGGACTTCCATGCACTTCCAGAGGTCACAACTCCATTTGGGTGATTGTCGACTGACTCGCCAAGTCGGCTCACTTTTTACCCATCAGAGAGTAGGGCTCAGTGGAGAGCTTGGGACGTCTCTACGTTCAGGAGATTGTACGGCTTAGAGGTGTGTCATCATCCATTGTCTCCGATCGAGATGCTCACTTTAATTCCTGACTTTGGAAGGGGTTGTAGGAGGCGTTCGGGACGCAGCTACGTCTGAGCACTGCCTTTCACCCTCAGACAGATGGTCAGACGGAGAGGACCATACAGACTCTTGAGGACATGCTCTGCGCATGTGTCCTCGACTTTGGTCACAGCTGGGAGGACCACCTACCCTTGGTGGAGTTCACGTACAACAACTGATACCACTCCACCATCGGGATGGCACCATACGAGGCGTTGTACGACCGACCTTGCATATCTCCTTTGTGCTAGACAGACCATGGGGAGTCAGCACTTGTGGGACCGGAGATGGTCCAGGCCATGACAGAGAAGGTCCAGATCATCCAGGAGTGGATGAGGACAGCTGAGAGCCAGCATAAGTCTTATGATGACAGGAGGCGGAGACCACTAGAGTTCGAGGATGGTGACCACGTCTTCTTGCGTGTCTCACCTCGACATGGATTACGGAGATTTGGCCAAGGCGGCAAGTTGTATCCACATTTCATCGGACCATTCCAGGTCCTCTACAGGATTGGCGAGGTGGCTTATCACCTGGCTCTACCACCTCAGTTGCACCGAGTGCACGACGTCTTCCACGAATCCCAGCTGAGGAGATACGTGCATGACCCGACATATATCATTGACCATGGGGAGATGGACGTTGATGATGGGGTGACTTTTGCGGAGGTCCCAGGGGAGATCGAGGATCGACAGGAGTAGGTCCTATGGGGATGATCGATCCCTCTTGTGTGCATCAGATGGCAGGACGAGAACCTCCAGGAAAGCACATGGGAGCGGGAGGCTCAGATGCGTACTTAGTACCCACATTTGTTTCCCTATTTCATGACGTATCTTTACGGGGGCGTAAAGCCCTGAGGTGGGAGTGATGTAAAGACCCGTAAAATTCAAGTAAATTTTTTTCTTAATTTTTTTTGAAATTTTACAAGAAAACAGTTTCTAAAGGCACTTGATTCCGAGGCCCGATGTGCCCGGAATCATTTTCTGAAGTTTGGCTTAGGTACGTTCAGTAAACGAACGAGTGGGTTTTTATAACTTTTGAACCGGTGCTCGGAATCGAATTCTGAGGGCACCGATAGAATCGCAGCGCCGATATTTTCTTAGAAACGCCTTTTTCGGAGTTGCATTTGCTCGGGTGTGGTTTTTATTTTTTGGGGTTAAGTTAAGAAATAAAATAAAAGTGGTGTGACGAAGCGTTGTCGTGCACGCTCTCAAAAATACTTATAGCTAAGTGCAGCACAGGGGCTGACCTAGGTCGTTCTCTTGAGGAGCTTTTGTGGTTAATAAATCACTACTTCTATTCCACCTAATCTAATTCTTTTTTTTTTGTTTAATATTTTATGAAATAAATGTAATTTAATAAAATAAATGAAATTCATAAATCAGAAGAAACTAAAATTTAATTATAAATTACCATGCAATGCTAAACAGAATGTAATTAGGGAAGAAAGGAAGTTCTCTCGAGAGAATATTCAGGGAGCACCTTCATTGGCCAGCTTCAAATATTCTTAGTTTACACACTCCATCGTATGTGTGCACACCTTATTCTACACCGGTTATGAATGAAAAGTATACTTAGCGATCGCCAAGCACACCTTCCATCCACCTCCTCAATCGAGGGAAAATGGTTGTAGATTAAGAATTTAATCTTTAGACAACCATAGTGAGGATTACACCCACTATAAATTATCCTTAGAATTAACTCAAAGAATATGAAAAACATGGTCTTGGGTTCAAGAACCTGATTAATCCCTCGGGATATTCCTCGGATTAGTTACTCATGATCATGAGTATTATAGTTCACGATGGTAAGATGAGAGGAAGAAAAGAGGGTGAATCGGTGGACACAAAAATAAAAACAATGCATGAATTTATTAGAAATCTAAATTACAATTAAAAACTAAAAATAAATAAAATAAATAAAATAAAAATAAAGGTGGAAGATTTGCGGCCGGCCTCCCTCGGTGGAGATCTCCTCCTTGGTGCCTTGAAGAAATGGATGGAGAATGGGATGCTTTGAGGAGGAGGTGATGGCCTCCTTTTATAGGCAGAATTCGACCCCCGAATTGTTGATCGTTTTAGACCCCCTTAATGACCTCTTCACGCCTTCCACCCTTCATTAATGATGTTCATAAATATCTTTTACGTATCCTCTCCAAATTTCAGATGATTTTGAAACCGTATGTAAGAGTTATGAATTTGTTAGTCTCGGTTTCTGTTTCTGGACGAAGCATCCAGGAAGGTTCCTCCAAAAGTATGTCATTCAATAGCCTTCTTAATGACCTCCAAAATCCTCCAAATTTATTTTAGAGACGACCCTATCTGTCCTAGAGGTATCCCAGGTGGAAACACATCATTTGGATATGTTTAGTCCGCGTTTAATGTCCGTAAAGTTGGGTGGGTCCATGCTGTCCGACCGGAAACATTCCAATCTTCAATGATTTGTTAGACCCTTTAGATGACCTAATCAGCTCCTGGTCCAGAAGACAAAAATGAAGCAAATAAAATAAGGATTATAAAAAAAAATTAATCAGAAAATGTGGAATTTTATTTTTCCTGAAATGACCAAAATACCCCTGACGTAAAATTCTTCCAAAAATCCAGAATTAGGCGTTTTTCGCATTTGGGTTCAAAATAGCACTAAAACCTAAAAACATGATAATTACCCATTCAATAACACTTTTGTGGGATTATAAACATTGTTTTACAGTATAAAATATATTAAAATGTGAGCTTCATCACTCCCCCACACTTAAACATTGCACTCCTGGGCAATCATCTTACATCGAAATCAAAATCCACACAACAATCAAAAATGAGAAAATATCACTGATTTTATCCAAAATAGAATTCCATCATGTCTCATTTATGAATAATAATTCTCCCATTTTCATTTCAATCATTAAAATTTGTTCAAACTCATAAATCAATCCATGGCCCAATCACAACCTACCTCACATTGATTTTTATGTCACTCTTCACTCAAGAGAAATTGAATCTAGAGTTATACTCATACTTGAAAATCGCATGTATCACCATAGGTTTGTGAAAATTATCATTTCTCCACAGCGTGAAACATGAAAATTAATCTAATCATGAGGGCTTTAATTAATGGTTCAAATGATTCTGTGGCTTAGGGTTGGTGGGAAAATTATTAAAAAAATGTTCCAGGCTAGAAAGAGGAGGTTTGACTTTTAAGTACAATGCATGATTAAATCAAGTGAAAACACAGGAAATTCCTCACTCAATACTGCTTGTAAATGTGAAAAACAAACCCACCCCTCTTTATGACATGGTACATGAGCCAATAAGTGATTATAATGAATGATATCATCTAATTTCTCCTCTTTTTTTTAAAGCTCCAGAAAGGCAGAGCTTTATTTTCTCTTTTTTTTCATAGAGGATGAGCTGAAAAATTGAATACAATGAATGAATGAAAATTCATGCCCTTGATTTTTTGGAGGGACATGAGTCATAAAATAATGTACAATGAATATTCAAGCTCATCTCCATTTTTTCTTCTTTTTTTTAGGAGAAATGGATGAACCAAATAATGCACAATGAAATGATGACCCATGCCCAATTCTCTTGTTATCCACTGCCCAAAATATTGACACACACTTCACACTACCGATAAATGATACACATCCCAATGAACGCACACGAAAGGCCCTTCCCCCACACTCAAACTTGAAATATCCATGCAAAAATACTAAAAGTGTGGGTAGGTATGGAAAAATTGGCTTGTAATGTGGCTTAAACCTATAAGGAAATTCATGGAATCTAAGGGCTTATGAAGGATAAATGTAAAGGTGGGTCTCAGGATAAAATGTGGCTAGCCAATGATATGCCTCAATCATTTTAAATACATTCCATGAAATCCAAATCGTCAAAAGAGAATTAATCACAAATTCTGGTTCTCACAAAAAATTCAAGTTTCCCTCAAGAAAGTGTGGGTATTAGGAAGAATATGTAAAAGTGGTTTAGAATACCTCACAAGATTGGAAAAATATTTTTAGTCAGTGTTTCATGGGCATGGATTTCAAAAATCAGTCAAACTCATTAAAATGCTTGAAAATCAATTTCAAGGGAAAATAATTCATATCAACAATCATTTAAAATCAATTATTTCAAAAATCATTTCAACTCTTTCAAAATCAATTGATGTGTGAAAAGTGATAAGAATATTCATTAAAGCTCAAAAATCCTAAAAAAAATGAAAATCACACAAGAAGAACTAAGCAGGTTGACACTCCCCCACACTTAAATTTAACTACCCATATTTCAACTCAACAAAATATAAATATAAAGGTAAAAAAATCAAAGGGAAGGAAAGATACAACCTGACATTATTGTAGAAGTGGATGCCTTGAGTTAAGCTCCTAGAAGCAACCACTTTAAGACTACAAGAATGTAATAAAAATAAATAAGAAAATAAATAAATAAAAAGAATGAGAAAAGGAAAAGAAAAGAGATAATGCTTGGTTTAGACCCCCAAGCGGGTGCTAGGTTTTTACTGCCCCTAGTCAGGAAGTTTCAGTGGATTATCCCCAATCAATAGGTGGGTGTGGTTTCTTTGAGATGAACCACCACATGTGAGTTTTCCCAATGTCCATGATTAAAACCTGAAAGTAGATAACCCCAAATAATATTTGAATGTTCCCAACCCCCGAGAAAGAATAAATAAGAAATTTTAGGTTCGAAGTGGGAGGGAATAAAAGATAAGGGTGCTCCCTGTTAACTTCGGTGGTTTCCTCCTCCATATGGTATGAAAATTTTTGTTGAGGAGGTAGTCGCACCACCGACACCTTCTCCAGATCTTCTTCCATGATCACCACTAATTTAGTGGTATCTTTCATATCATCCATGGTCTGCTCCATTTGTGCTGTTTCAGAAATTTCAAAGGAAGAGATGTCAGAAAACAATTTAGCTTGAATAATATTAAAACATGAAGAATTAATAAAGAAATATTCCCTTTCAAGTAATTCAGCATGGTAATTGATCTCTTCAGGCATGACCATTGTAAACTCAATCTCAGCAGGTGCGTCTTCTTCCTTATCTTACAAAGCAAGAGAGAGGTAGAAAGTGTCTGATATTTCATTATTAAGTATGGGAAGATCATGTTTCAAGTTATCTTCAACAAAGTTATTCCAAGATTCTTCCAAAAAATGTTGACCTCCCATCAGTGCATCAGTTGGAATGTTTACTTCTAGGACCTCCTCGAGCAATGGTTGAGTGCGGGATGATGTGATTAATTCTTTTAGTAGATCCTTCTCACCCCCCTCAGGTTCTTTAGCATAAAAAATGATGGGTGAAATCTCTTCCACCACTCGTTCTGGTTCAGGTTCCGGTTCAGGTTCGAGTTGTTCTTGGGATGCGCGTACATATTCTGCAATCAATTCTATTTGGCCCTCCATGTTTTTCACTTTATCACTAATCCTATGAAATTGCGCATCTAGTTCATTGTAAAAATTTTCTTGCACTTGAGATTGATCAGTCCATGCATAATAATCATAATTTGAATACATCATGAACAAAGAAGATTTTTTTTAGTTTTTGAAATTTATGATTTTTTTTTTGTTTTTTTATGAATAACAGTGTGTGCAAGTGTTGCGCCTCCCCGGCAACGGCGCCAATTTGACGAAGCGTTGTCGTGCATGATCTCAAAAATATTTATAGCTAAGTGCAGCACAGGGGCTGACCTAGGTCGTTCTCTTGAGGAGCTTTTGTGGTTAATAAATCACTACTTCTATTCCACCTAATCTAATTCTTTTTTTGTTGTTTAATATTTTATGAAATAAATGTAATTTAATAAAATAAATGAAATTCAGAAATCAGAAGAAAATAAAATTTAATTATAAATTACCATGCAATGCTAAACAGAATGTAATTAGGGAAGAAAGGAAGTTCTCTTGAGAGAATATTCAGGGAGCACCTTCATTGGCCAGCTTCAAATATTCTTAGTTTACACACTCCATCGTATGTGTTCACACCTTATTCTACACCGGTTATGAATGAAAAGTCTACTTAGCGATCGCCAAGCACACCTTCCATCCACCTCCTCAATCGAGGGAAAATGGTTGTAGATTAAGAAGTTAATCTTTAGACAACCATAGTGAGGATTACACCCACTATAAATTATCCTTAGATTTAACTCAAAGAATATGAAAAACATGGTCTTGGGTTCAAGAACCTGATTAATCCCTCGGGATATTCCTCAGATTAGTTACTCATGATCATGAGTATTATAGTTCACGATGGTAAGATGAGAGGAAGAAAAGAGGGTGAATCGGTGGACACAAAAATAAAAACAATGCATGAATTTATTAGAAATCTAAATTACAATTAAAAACTAAAAATAAATAAAATAAATAAAATAAAAATAAAGGTGGAAGATTTGCGGCCGGCCTCCCTCGGTGGAGATCTCCTCCTTGGTGCCTTGAAGAAATGGATGGAGAATGGGATGCTTTGAGGAGGAGGTGATGGCCTCCTTTTATAGGCAGAATTCGACCCCCGAATTGTTGAGCGTTTTAGACCCCCTTAATGACCTCTTCACGCCTTCCACCCTTCATGAATGATGTTCATAAATATCTTGTCCGTATCCTCTCCAAATTCAGATAATTTGGAAATCGTATGTATGAGTTATGAATTTTTTAGTCTCGGTTTCTGTTTCTGGACGAAGCATCCAGGAAGGTTCCTCCAAAAGTATGTCATTCAATAGCCTTCTTAATGACCTCCAAAATCCTCCAAATCTATTTTAGAGACGACCCTATCTGTCCTCGAGGTATCCCAGGTGGAAACACATCATTTGGATATGTTTAGGCCGCGTTTGATGTCCGTTAAGTTGGGTGGGTCCATGCTGTCCGACCGGAAACATTCCAATCTTCAATGATTTGTTAGACCCTTTAGATGACCTAATCAGCTCCTGGTCCAGAAGACAAAAATGAAGTAAATAAAATAATTATTATAAAAAAAATTTAATCAGAAAATTTGGAATTTTATTTTTCCTGAAATGACCAAAATACCCCTGACGTAAAATTCTTCCAAAAATCCATAATTAGTCGTTTTTCACATTTGGGTTCAAAATAGCACTAAAACCTAAAAACATGATAATTACCCATTCAATAACACTTTTTTGGGATTATAAACAATGTTTTAAAGTATAAAATATATGAAAATGTGAGCTTCATCATGGTGCAACACTTTATTTTATTTCACTTTAAGCCACTTTAAATCCGCTTAAGCTAAGTTAAGTGGATAGGGTGGAATCCAAAAATATCCTACCCACTTGGTAGGATATTTGTGAGGTGAGGCCCGCACGAGCCCCACCGTTTCATTCCCTCTAAGTAACACAACCGCAACCCCCTCTTTAATGAAAGTCAACTGTGCGTTTTTCTGGTTAAGATACGCCCCATTAAATCGGGCAGTTAAGTTGTTACAATTAATTCTTCGAATTAATTGTTCGTTTCTTAACTTTGAATTTCAAATTGTTGGAATGGGAATAAAATAAGACCAACACATGTTTACTTGAGGGTTGCTTGTTGAGAGGATTTACAGAAAGCTATAAGTCTTGGAGATCTTCATCCTTCTTCGTGAAGAACGCGAAAAACGCGAAGAACGCGAAGAAGGCGAAGAACACCGGCCTCCGACAAAGGGCGATGAAGAACACTGGATCCTCATAGATCGACGCTGCGACACCGAAGATTCTCCTTCCGTGACGCTTCTTCCGGGATGCTCCTTCCCCGCGACAATCTTCGATCAACAACCGATTGAGGTAGGGGTTACGGTTCTATTAATTCTTTGTGAATTATATCCTTGGCATGGATTCTTTTGGTGCAATTAAAATCTATGTGATTTTAATCCTTGGAGTTTGTCTACGCGACATCGTGTACCGCGACGACAGTGATGCCCCTTCCGCGACGCGACGATCCTCTTCTTCCGCGGCAGTCAATTCCGCGACGAGCTCACGTATGACGACAACGTTGAGGTAGGGGTTGATTCTTTTAAATCTTTGTGATTTATACCCGCGGCGTATTATTAAATTTTTTTTGTGAGACTTTTAAAATCGATAACGCGGTGGGTGCGGACAACGAACAAGTCCGAACCCACCGCCCTTTTCGTTCTTGGTGTGCGGAACGGTGGACGACGAAAAAACAGGCCGAACGGGCGATGAGAGGTCCTCGCAGTGAAGGACGGGCCCCGGGAGGGCCTTTGGAAAAGGCAGCGTGAAATTCTGACCACTTAAACTCGTCCGGTGGTCCGCGGATCAACCTGCCGGCGCGCCGCACCGGCGGTGGGAGGCGGCGGTGCCCGGCGGGCCACCAAAAAGAACCCCCGCGGCCGAAGCCGCGGCGGTAGGCCGGCCGACCCGCGACCGCGCGGGACCGGCGAAGACGGGACGCGGCACCCCGGCCGCGTCCGTTGGCGAGAGGTGGCCCCCCAGGTGGGGGCGCGGACCATTCAAGGGGGCAGAGCCCCCCTTGTGCACTGCTCGGCCGTTATGGCCGAGCTGCCTGGCAACCGGGCCACGACCGCGACGGCCGGGCCGGGCCGCACCATCCGGGTCGGACCCGGACCCGGGTCGGGTCGACCAGGTTCGGGCCAACCCAGGGGGGTTGGGCCGGGTTGGTCCGGGCCCAGACCCCCCCCGTTTCCGGATACTTTTCGTTCAATTGCGCATATCTTGGGCGGTGGACCTCCAATCGACGCACCGTCAGTGGAGATGTGATCCTTGGATCGAGGCGGTCATTTCGACATATTACACTCAAGGTTTTGGAATAATTTGGATTCGGACGGGTTGGTTCGTACACGGAACCAACCGGGCCCTCGGAGGGGAAACACCCATAACATGAGCTCCGGACGTCCAATTGACGTGTCGTCGACTTTGTTGGATTCCTATTAGTGAGACAGATCTTTTGACTTACTCCTCACGAGTTTTGGATGCATGTGGAGTACGTCCGGGTTAGATGTGACTTAAAAACCAACAGGGCCCCTGGGAAGAAAAATCCAATAACTCTCAGACCGGACATCTGATTGATGCGCCGTCTGCGACGTTGAGTTCTTGTTGACGATATGAAACTTTTGGATACATCAAATCTAGACTGTGTTTCAGTTGATGTATCAGCCTCTTGGCTCGTGGAGCGGACCCTCCCGAACGAGCTTGCTGTGTGCGGGAACCCTAGAGCTGGCTGCGACTGCGATGACGACGATGACGGTACAGAGATCCTCAGTGGATTCGGTGGTGATGACTATAGCACTCAGTTATCCTACGTGGATCAGTGCTACAGATCTTGTGTGGGTCTGATCTTATGTGGGTCAGCGCTCAGCAGTCCTATGTGGGCCAGCGCCTACAGATCCTGTGTGGGTCCGATCCTGTGTGGGTCTTTGCGGGGGTTAGTTACCTATCGATCCTGTGTGGGTCAGATCCTTAGTGGGTTATTGCGGGGGTTAGTTACCTATCAATCATGTGTGGGTCTGATCCTTTGTGGGTCATTGCGGGGGTTAGTAACTTTCGATCCTTTGTGGGTCCGACAGCTTAGGTGAATCAGTGGATATATCTGATCATCTCTATCTTCATACGAAGAATTTTACCTGTGTGAGCTGAATCCTGTTTTTCTTTCCTATGTGGATTGTGTTGTGCTATCCTGTGTGGATTTTGTTTTGCTTTCTTGTGTGGACTGGGTTGTGAATTCTTGTGTGGATTAAGTTTTTCTTTCCTGTGTGGACTGGGTTGTACGTGGGCTCATACGTTGGAGCATACTAGAATTGATGACTTAGGTATATGTATGGGAATATACCTTAGAAGTGTCTTATGTTACTTCATGATTGTATCATTCATTTGTGGATTATCCTTTGTGGATTCTGGGAGTCCTTCAGGGGTCTCGGGGTCCCTACTGAGTAGCTTATACTCACCCCTGCACGAGCTATGCCCGCACTACGTTGTGTTGGTTGCAGACGATGGACATCGCTGATCATGGTTGAGGCTTGCGGAGCAGGACGGTACCTGGAGGTGGAACACTGGACGGGGCATACTCGGAGCGGTCGGCTGGACCCGAGGAGTAGTGGAGGCTATCTGTACCCACCCTTCAGGTGGAACTTCTAGTGGATGGCTCGACATTGCGGCTCTACTTTTAGTTTTTGTTTTCCCTTTCCAGTTGTACTTTAAATTCAGTTTGGGTTTGTATTCTAGCCCACATACTTTTCCGCACTTACTGTTGTACTCAGTTTTTACTTAGTGTTTAGTTCTACTGCTTGCTTGCTCTGTGGTGTTTGATTACTTTACAAAGGCAATGCCTTCCCGTTTTACCGGGATTTACACCTAGGTGCTAGTCACCATCCCCTGGCCGATGGAAGACGGGCTTGGGGTAGTCACAACACGGGCCCCGAGGACGGGTCGTGAAAACAATCCACAATTAAAATAGGATGCTCCTCAAAAGATGCAACTATTAGTAACTCAACCTCCTCAGGTTTAAAATAATGACATGCATTTGAAAAGTAATTTTGCAAGTGAGAAATGTGGAAGACATCATACATAGGCTTATACCTCTGTGGTAACTACAATCGATAAGCAACCAGCCTGACCCTTTCCAAAATCTCAAATGGCCTGACATATCTCGGTGAATGATTACCCTGTTTCCTGATCCTCTGGTGTCCCAACCTCAGTAAAACATGTAGGAAAACATGATCTCCAACTTCGAACTCCAAATCTCTTCTACGGTGAACGGATTAAGATTTCTAATGAGACTGCACAGTGGCCATTTGCTTTTGAATCACCTGAACATGTTTAGTGGTCTCCTGGACAAGATGAGGTCCCAACATAATTGCATCTCCTACTTCCAGCCAACATAGGGGTGATCGACATGGTTTACCATACAAAGCCTCATATGGAGCCATCTGAATAGTATCTTGAATGATATTATTATAGGAAAACTCAACCAAGGGTATGTGTTTCCCCCATGAACCCCCGAAATACAAGATGCATGCTTGAAACATGCCCTCCAGCACATGAATTGTGTACTCTTACTAGCCATCTTTCTGAGGGTGGTATGTTGCGCTCAGAAGCACCTGTGTACCCAACGTCCTCTATAGCCCTTTCCATAATTGATAAGAAAACTGGGCATCCATATCTTAAATGATATAATGCGGAACCCCATGTAGTTGTACAATCTCCCGGATGTACCCAAGCTCATCAACACTGATGATTTCCTTGATCGACGGGAAATTTGAAACCTTTGTGATCCTTTCAACAACAACCCATATTTCATATTTACCTCAAGGTGACCTTGATAACCCCATCATGACATCATTCCATTTCCACTCAGGAATGGATAGTTGTTTTAAAATTCTAGATGGTCATTGGTGTTCCACCTTCACCTGCTGACAGGTGGAGCACCTCATGAAAAAATCAGCTACATCCCTTTTCATACCTGGAAACCAATACTGATGATTTAAATCCTGATACATATTTGTGATGATAGGATGTGCCTTCGATATAGAGGAATGAAAGTTATGCATCATCTCCTCACGCATCACTGTTGAAACCCATACGCGATTATGTAGTCGCAAAATCTCATCCTCGCATATGGTCTAACTAGGAGGAGGATCCTCACCTACCACACTCTCTCATAGAATTAGTCCTTTAGAGTCCGATAGCTACCTCAGCCTTACCCTATCCAATAGGGAGTAGGTAACAACTAAGGATGAAATAAAAGTATATCCCTAACTATCATACACCTCTAAGTGAATCTTAGAGAACAATTCCATAATTTTCCACTCACTAATGGTCTTCTTCATTCCTTGTATCTGAGTCCTCCTACTCAAATCATCGACCACTGCATTTCCCTTACTAGACATGTAGGCAAGATTGATGTCAAAATACTGAAGGTATTCCACCCACCTTTGATGCCTCAAATTCATATCACACTGCTTAAATATGTGCTTGAATCTTTTGTGATCCGTGTACACCACAAAACACTCTCCCAGTAACTAATGTCTCCAACAGTATAAAGCATGAACAACTATAGCTAACTCGAGATCATGCATCGGGCAATTCCTCTCATGAGGCCTTAATTGTTGTGATCTGTACGCAATGACTTGATCCCCCTATATAAGATCTGCTCCTAACCTAATACCTGATGAATCGCAGTACACAGTGTAACTCTTTCCTAGATCTAGAAAAATCAGTATCAGTGTTGAATTCAATATTCCTTTTAGTTCCTGAAAGGTCATCTCGTAGGAATCTATGCAAATATAATTTTCACCCTTTTTAGTCAAGCCCATCAATGGCGTTGCTAGCATGAGAAGTCCTGTATGAAATTCTTATATTAACCATCCAACACCAAGAAACACAACACCTCAAAGAAATTATTTGGATGCTCCAAGGAAACTACTGCTCTCACTTTCTCTAGATCCACTGATACTTCTGTCTCCAAGATGATGTGACCTTGAAAGTGAATCTAATTCATCTAGATGTGAAACTTTGTGAGATTAGAATATATTTTATTCTCTCTAAGTTTAATCAAAATGATCTCAAGATTTTTTTCATGGCCATGTCAATTGTGAGAATACACTAATATATCATCCACAGAAACCAGAACAAATGATTCAATATGAGAATTAAACACCCAGTTAATCGGTTCTATAAAGACTGAATGTGCATTTGTGAGACCAAAAAGCATGACCAAATACTCATATAGAACATACCTTATCTGAAAGGTTGTGCGAGGTATGTATGATGATCTAACACGCACCTGATGATAATTAAATCTAAAATTGATCTTAGTGAATACCCTAGCTCCTTGGAGATGATTGAAGAGATCATCTATATGATGTAGAGGATACTAGTTCTTAACCATAAACTAGTTCAATTTCCAATAATCCATGCATAGCCTGAGGGTACCGTCCACCTGTTTTACAAAAAGGACCAGTGAACCCCAAGGAGAAGTATTGGGTCAGATGAAACTCTTAGCATCCAAATCCTCTAACTACCTCTTGATCTCTTGCAACTCTATCATCGCCATCCTATAAGGAGGAATGGATATTGGTGAAGCTCCTAGAACCAGCTCGATAGAGAACTATACCTTTCTCACCGGAGGAAAACCTAAAAATTCATCCAGAAAGACATCCCTGAAATAATCAACTACTAGAGGAAAATCCATCTGACATGTTATCTGGTTATCTAGATATAAAATCACAATCTGGGATGTCATCCAACCCAACCCGTGATGCTCAGGTCCATTTCGGCTTGCCTAGACATCCCATTAAACCTTGCATAGAAACGATATGCCTTTAGTGATGTAAAACTCACCCTACAAGGATAGAAATAAAAAAAGTCATGAAAGGATACCAACTAGTCCATTCCGAGAATGACATTAAATCCTATCATCTCTAATACATAGAGGCCCCATAAGAAGTGACACCTACCAACCTCAAGGGGGCACTCCTTGCATTGATGCACACTTGTCATTCTAATCCCTAACAACGTTTATATCATCATAAAATCATTATAATTAAAAACAAAAAGCCCAAGGATCTCTATAATGGGCAAAAATATAAAACTATGTGAAGCCCCTATATCAAAAAATGCATAACCTAAAATGGAGGTTACTAGGACAGTACATCTGATAGTAGAGGGTCCAAGATCATTCTCATGTTGGGTCTATTTCACTACATAAGTCTGACTTGTACCATGTCCCTATGACACTGCCTGGATACCCTGAGTTGATCCACCCTACTGTCGTTGAGATCCTAGGGTTTTGCTACCACAACTATAACCACCACCTCAGCCTGAATGGCATGATGCATTCTAGTTCCCTGACTGATGAGAAGCTACTGACCCTACTCCTGAATGTGGATTCGGTGCAGACCCTCTCTCCCTAAAAATTGGTGGGAACGTCCTATAGAAGAGTTGAATATGGCCCATCTTTCCGCAAGATCGACACTTGATTGGGTCTTACGAACACTATGGCCTCGTATGCCCCAGTCTACCGCACTGGTAGCACATCAATTGGCAACCTGAAGATACATTATGACTTTAATTATCACAGTACTGTTAAAGCAAGTTTTCCCAATGCCTATGTACCAACATTTTTCTTAAACAGTTGTTGTACATTACTTTTACCTACGGTTTGAGTAAATTGTTGGGAAAGTCTTGTAAAGTATACTCTTTACCAACGGTTCAATAAAACCGTTGGTATAGAGTGGTTTTAATGATAATATACCAACGGTTTTAAAAAAACATTGGTAAAGGATTTCTTTCCCAATGGGTTTTAAAAAACCATTGGGAAAATTTTGGCTCTAAATTGGTAGAAGCTCGGGATCCCCCATTCCACATGACTATAGCACGAAACAGAAGTAGGGAGAAGGATTTTGATTACCCTACTGCCGAAATTATTCAATGTTCAAAATTTATCAGTTCATCACTTGTAATGTGTACGTATGAATTCATTTTATTATTCTTCATCTACTATTTTGGTTTTATGTTTTCATTTCAGTGAATCGGAGTAGCAGAAATCCTTGACTGTGCAGTTGTTTGGTTCGATGAAATTCCATCTTGTTTGTGAAAAATTTGTACGAAAGCTGGCCCTTTATTATCTGGACTATCAGGTATTTGGATATTGGGACTGTCAAAACCCTATATTTAGTCACGGGAATAGAAACATGAAATATTTCCCATTCTAATCCTTGATTTTAATTGCGTAGTATGGGTTTTGTGTCTTGGTTTTTGTTTTAGTATGGTTTGGGTGAGGGAAAAATGGAGGAGAGAAATTGTTATGACTTGATCTAAAATGGATTATTAACCTATATAGATTCTGAGTACATAGTTAAATATCCACCATGCATTGTGGTTCTTAGTTGGGTTATGACGCACTACCATGTCACTAGGTATGTCATGACCATTAGTTCATCACATCGGTAATTTTCTAGGAGTTTTGTCTTATTTCAGTATCATTTTTTTGGGTGAACATTAAAGGTGAAAAATATTTTGTAATGGAAAATGATTTCATTCAAATGGTTTTGGATTACAAAAATGGGATTTAAATGAAAATGTTTCCTTTTTAAAATTTGGTGAATTACTTAGTTCTATACTTCTAATCTGTATGTTCTACACTTTAATCTGTAAGAGATACGTTCATTTTAATGTTCTGCATCTACTATTTCGGTTTTCTATTTTGATTTTGGCGTGTATGACTTTTGTTTTCTGGTTGATTTGGGTGTGTGTGTTGGTATTTGATAGTGGAACACATATAGTGATTATAGTATGGGTTTTGTCTATAGGGATAAGTAGTAAAGTGGATCAAATTTGATTCAAAAAGAAATATGTGTTAATATCATCCATAAATTTTCAGTTCTTAGAAGTCTTGGTATTGCTGGGAATTTTATGTTAATATCATCCATATTCCACATGATTCAAATCATGGTAATAATGTGTGATGATGTTGTTGAGATCAGAGAGAAAACTCATACACTCCAGGTTGTTTATAATGGCATGGTTAGTCATGAGTGATAATTGGCTTCCTAAGATGACTGTACTAATATAACTTTAGGGTCAATTAAATATGGTTCTCACTGTACGTTGTATATTATGTCTCTTTCTTGGCCAATGATCACTTTTATGATGGTGGGGTGCTTTTCACCAGACATGATGGCATGTGTAGACATCCATAACAATGTTAGATAAGTCATAAGTTTAATTTAGTAATCTTGTTATCATTGACATACTTTATTATTAATCTCAAATTTAAATATAAATGTTTTTGTCTATAATTTATGAAAATAACCTTTTTACAATCCATGAACAACCTATTAGTGTAGAATCCTAAACTTTATCCACCCATGGGGTGTGCTTGACTTGGGGAACTAATTGGGTAATGAAAGGTATGACCATAGAGGTTCCAAGAATGAGTTATTGAACATGAGTGAATGATTTGGGATGCCTATAACACATAATGGGACTGAGGCATGTCCCTCTTATATGATACCGAATGAAAATGAATAGAAATAAATTTTCATTTAATTTTTTATTACTTGTTCTTTGATTAATGATTTGTAATTCCTTGAAGAAACGAACCAAGGATTCATGATAAAAATATATGTTTTTATTCCATTTGAAAATTCCCCTTGGATTCATGAGGATTTGATTTAGAATACCTTGAGGAAATCTACCTTGGATTCATAGTGATTATGATTTTGGAATCCTTGGGGAAGTCCCCCTTGTATTCTAAACTAGGGGACTCTCTCTTTAAAATCAAAGATTAGAATGCGCGGTGTGGCCGACACCACTCAAACTGTCTCTCTTTTGTTTCAAAAAGACATCATTTTAAGTGAATAAAAAAACTGGAATACGGAAAACCAACTAAAGGCATTCATATTCTATTTAAACTTTAGGACAAAGATACATGGGTTATATGTGACATGTACGAGTCAACCCCACCATAATCCGAGGGCCGGTGTGGTCGGTACCACTCAAACTGTCTCACTTTTATTTGAAATGGACAACATTTTAAGTTAAAACAACAACTAGCATACATAAAACTGACCAAACGCATTCGTATTGTGTTGATACTTTAGGAAAACGATACATCGGTCATTTGTGATGTGTACGAGTCAACCCCGCCTCAATCTGAGGCACGGTGTGGCTGGAACCACTAAAAGTGTCTCACTTTTGTTTAAAATGGATACACTTTTAAGTAAAAACAATTGGCATATAGAAAACTAACCAAACATATTCGTATTATGTTGATACTTTTGGAAAACGATCCATGGGTCATATGTGACATGTACGAGTCAACCCGCCTCAATCCGAAGTGCGGTGTGGCCGGTACCACTCAAAGTGTCTCTGTTTGTTTAAAATGAACATCATTTTAAGTGAAAACAACAATTGACATACGGAAAACCAACCAAATTCATTTGGTTTCTATTTAAAATTTAGGAAAACAATCCATGGGTCATATGTGACATGTACGAGTCAACCCTTCCTCAATCCGAAGAGCGGTGTGGCCGGCACCACTCAATGTTTCTCTCTTTTGATTAAAATGGACATCATTTAAGTGAAAACAACAACTGACATACAGAAAATAGACCAAACGCATTCGGATTCTATAGAAACTTCAGAAAAAAGATCCATAGTTAATATGTGATGTGTATGAGTCAACCCTGCCTCAATCTGAGGCACGGTGTGGCCGATATCGCTCTAACTGTATCTTTTGTTTAAAATGGACATCATTTTATGTAAAAACAACTGGCATACGTAAAACCAAACAAAATTATTCATATTGTGTTGATACTATATAACAATGATCCATGGGCCATATTTGACTTTTAAAAGTCAACCCCACCTCAATCCGAGGCATGGTGTGGTTAGTACCACTCAAAGTGTTTCACTTTTATTTGAAATGGACAACATTTTAAGTGAAAACAAAAAATGGCATACGAAAAAATAACCAAAAGCATTCGGATTTTGTTGATACTTTAGGAAAAGTATCCATGGGTCTTTTGTGACGTGTATGAGTCAACCCCGCCTCAATTTGAGGCGCGATGTGGCCAGTACCACTCAAAGTTTCTTTCTTTTGTTTAAAATGGATACTCTTTTAAGTAAAAATAATTGGCATACTAAAAACTGACCAAACACATTCGGATTGTGTTTATACTTTAGTAAAATGATACATGGGAAATTTGTGACATGTAAGAGTCAACCCCGCCTCAATCCGAGGCACAGTGTGGCTGGCACCACTCAAAGTGTCACTCTTTTGTTTCAAAAGGACATCATATTAAGTGAATACAACAACTGACATATGGAAAACCGAACAAAGGCATTCATATTCTATTGAAACTTTAGGAAAAATATCCATGGGTCATATGTGACATGTACAAGTCAACACCGCCTCAATCCAAGGGTCGTTGTGGCTAGAACCACTCCAACTATCTCACTTTTATTTGAAATGGACATCATTTTAAGTGAAAACAAAAACTAGCATACATAAAACTGACCTAATGCATTCATATTCTATTGATACTTTAGGACAAGGATACATGTTTCATTTGTGACGTTTTCAAGTAAACCCCGCCTCAATCTGAGGTGCGGTGTTCCTGGTATGACTCAAAGTGTCTTTCTTTAGTTTAAAATGGATACTCTTTTAAGTAAAAACAACTGGCATATAGAAAACCGACCAAACACATTAGGATTGTGTTGATTCTTTAGTAAAACGATCCATGGGAAATTTTTGATGTGTACGAGTCAACCCTACCTCAATCCGAGGGGCGGTGTGGCCGGCACCACTCAAAGTGTCTCTCTTTTGTTTCAAAAGGACATCATTTTAAGTGAATACAAAAACTAACATACAGAAAACCAACCAAAGGCATTAAAATTCTGTTTAAACTTTAGTAAAACAATCCATGGGTCATATGTGACATGTGAGAGTCAACCACGCCTCAATCTGAGTTCTGTTGTGGCCGGAACCACTCAAACTGTCTCACTTTTATCTGAAATGGACAGGATTTTAAGTGAAAACAACAACTGGCAAACGGAAAACTGACCAAACGCATTAGTATTGTGTTTCTACTTTAGTAAAATGATCCATGGGTCATTTTGGATGTGTACGAGTCAACACCTCCTCAATCTGAGGCCCGGTATGGTAGGAACCACTCAAAGTGTCTCTCTTTTGTTTAAAATGGATACTCTTTTAAGTAAAAAAACTGGCATACAGAAAACCGAAAAAACGTATTCAGGTTGTGTTTATACTTTAGTAAAATGATCCATGGGTCATATGTGACATGTAAAAGTCAACCCCTCCTCAATCTAAAGTGGGGTGTGTCCAGCACCACTCAAAGTGTATCTCTTTTGTTTAAAATGAACAACATTTTAAGTGAAAACAACAATTGACATATAGAAAATTGACCAAATGCATTCGGATTCTGTTGAAAATTTAGGACATAGATCCATGGATTATATGTGACGTGTATGAATAAACCCAGCCTCAATCTGAGGCTCATTTTGGTTGCACCACTCAAAGTGTGTCTCTTTTGTTTAAAATGGACATCATTTTAAGTGAAAACAACAACTGACATACGGAAAACCGACCAAACACATTCAGATTATATCGAAACATTAGTACAACAATCCATGGGTCATATGAAATGTGTAAAAGTTAACCCCACCTCAATCCAAGATGAGGTGTGTCTGGTATCACTCTAACTGTCTATCTTTTGTTTAAAATAGACATTATTTCAAGTAAAAACAACTGGCATACAGAAAACTAACCAAACATATTCAGATTGTGTTGATAATTTAGAAAAATGATCCATAGATAGTATGTGATGTGTACGAGTCAACCCCGCCTCAATCCGAGGCACATTTTGGCTGGAACCACTCAAAGTATCTCACCTTTATTTGAAATGGAAAATATTTTAAGTGAAAACAACAATTAGCATACATAAAACCAAACAAACACATTCAGATTCTGTTGATACATTATGAAAACTATACATGCATCATATGTGACATGTAAGAGTCAACCCCTACTCAATCCGCGGCATGGTGTGGCTGTTATCAATCTAAGTGTATGTCTTTTGTTTAAAATGGACATCATTTTAAGTAAAAACAACTGGTATACAGAAAACCAACCAAATGTATTCGGATTGTGTTGATAATTTAGCACAATGATCCATGGGTCATATGTGATGTGTATGAGTCAACCCCGCCTCAATCCGAGGTGCTGTGTGCACAACACCACTCAAAGTGTATCACCTTTATTTGAAATGGAAAAAATTTTAAGTGAAAACAACAACTGGAATAAGGAAAACGGACCAAACGCATTCAAATTCTGTTGATACTTTATGAAAAAGATCCATGAGTCGTCTATGACGTGTATGAGTCAACCCCACCTCAATCTGTGGCACAGAGTGGCTGGTATCACTCCAAGTGTATGTATTTTGTTTAAAATGGACATCATTTTAAGTAAAAACAAATGGTATATGGAAAACCGAACAAACGTATTCGGATTCTATTGATACTTTATTTTGGGGTTATTAGCTTATAATTTCTGAATTCAATTGTGTATGTGTTATAGAAAATGCAATTTTTTATGTATTCTTAATTCTGTATAACCCACCCCCTAGATACCCCCACCCCCGTGGATAGCCCCCCACCTCTGGACACCCCCACCCCCCAGGACACCCCCAACCCCTTGTATGTCATATTATATATATGTTATATATAATTCATAATTCTTTATGCAATATAATTCATTTTGTATGTGTTGTTGATTCATATTTCAGAATTCACTACATAATTCATTCTGCATGTATTCAATTGAGAATTTAATTATGAATTCTATATTGCATAGGGTAATTGGGTTCATATACATGATTATAATTGTGGTACATTACATGGTTATAAGAGTATCTAGTTTTTATGCGCTTTTGTGTGCTATAGTAGGTGTTTTTGTTGTTGTTAAGAGTGTATGTAGGTTTATGTAGTTGAGTGTGCAGTGGAGGAGATTTTAGGTGGATTGTCTTCCAAATTATGGAAATACACTATACCAATTGTTTACTAAAACCGTTCGTATAGTGTTGTACTTATTTTTACCAACAGTTTACTAAAATCATTGGTAAAACATGAAAATGATAGTATTGCCAACGGTTTTACAAACTGTTGGGAATACTCAGGATTACACTAGCTTTCCCAATGGTTATACTAAAACCGTTGGTAATACGATATCCCAACGCCTTACTTACCAATGGTTTTCCAAACCTTTGGTATATAGTATACCAATGGGTTGGAAGCCTTTACCAATGGTTTTAAACCATTGGTAAAGACTTAGTTTTCAGTAGTGTTAGCATAAAAAAGATTCAGACGATGCTTCTTACTACTGGTAGAGACAGTACTAGATCTCGATGTCGAACCACCCTAGATCGCACCTTTAGATTCTCTTAGATTATACTCAATAATCAATGCCTAGTTTACAATAATAGATATAGATTGTAACCTGAAGACGTTCACCTGTGATCGTATGTCGAACCTAAGACCATCCTCGAATCACCTAGCCTTCGATATATTATCACCCAACAGAATAGGGGAAAAACACTAGATCTTAATGAAACGGGTCATGTAGTCCATCAATGATAAAGCGCTCCACTCCAGATGCATGAAATCCTAGTCTCTTTCAACCCTCAGCTTCTCGAGATATAAATAATCATAGAAGACTATCTGAAAATTTCCCCATGCCATATCCTGATGACGCTATTCTTGAGTGATAACATTCCACCATATCTTGGTAGAATCACATATCATATACATCGTGAATTTACCCTCCTCTTGGGATGCATATCTAGATACTTGAAGATCGTAAGAATGGACTCTAGCTATGAATCTGCAGCCTTTGGTTCTCTATCTCACAGAAATGTGAGCGGTTGCTGCTGTTGGAACACTAGCGTCATCTCTTCCAAAGACACGGTAGTATGTGGTGTTCCCTGAAAGGTTTTCATTAAACCACATAAAGACTTCATAGAATTGTTTTTCAACACCTTTGTTTGGTATAAAAGTTGGTGCTACAACTGGAATGACTGGAGGATCCACTAGTAGCCCATAGCCTACCACCATTAGGGTATGATCATCACAACTTTCTTGGAGTACAACTTGTGGTCTTCATAGAGGCATGACTCTATAAGATAAAGAACTCACCTAAGTTCAAGTTCATTTTCAAAGTTCACAGTTCAAGGTTGAATGAACTAAACAGGAGAAGAAAACCTTAAAAGGTTAAAAAAAGAGTAATGCACAACATAAAGAAACCATACATGGTATATACCCATAAGCTTCTACCCAGGCATGTACTTCTGCTAGCTTGGGCATGTTACAACCCAAGATACACGGTGCGTTTGACTGATACATGGTGTGTACTAGAGTCTCCCCACCTATACATGTACTTTTACATGGCCAGAACAACACGGGTTCTTCCTGAGTAACACTACATGGTGTGTACCCAAAGTACACATTGTGTACTATCCAAAACCATTTCTATTCCATGTTTCTCCTCACATGGTCGGACACATGGTCATTTACCACATGGTGTGTACCCATAGTACATGTCCTGTACTTAGAAAATGTTTTCTTTCCATATAGAAGAACACATGGCGTGTGTTTATAGCATCACAAGATGTGTTTTCTGGGTTTCCAGGTATTAAACCTTTGAAACTTACCTGAAACCCCCATTTTTTCAACGTAGAACAATGGTATGCTAAATTCTGATTTTTGGGGGGCCATAATCCTTGCGAATCAAAGCTTGGCATCCACATTTAGCACATTATATACAATTTAAGGCTGAAACATGATCCACCAAATTCCGATCCAAGAGAGCTCATACACCTCAGGGACCAAAGTTTTTCATTCATCCAATTCAAACCATAACACATACAAATACACTTATCACAACATGAGGCATATCTATCACGATATCTATCACAACAGAATGCGATCAATAATGCTATCTAAATGGCATGGTAGGAATGCATGGCATGTGATTTCTAACAGGTTCCTACATGATTCATGATATGGAATACCTTCATCTCATCAGGTTTCAAAAAAATAGATCCACAATGATATCAATTATAATATCACAAAACAAGTGTGTCACTCAATAGTGAAATTGAATCAACTATAACAGCTCAAAATCCAAAAATCACAATTCAATTTGAGGCAATTTGGATTTTCCCTGTACACGGGATAACTACTCCCGGGTACATTTTTTTAAAAAATTCCATTTCCTTCCTATCCCTGTATAATTTTTCCAAATAGTAAGGAAAACATAAAAGATCATGCCTCTGACACCACTTTGTAATGTCCGAAAACTAGATTCCACTTTAAGGTGCCCCATACCCGTTTAGTCACATGGCCTCAAGAGCATTTCCCCTAACACTAGAGGCTTCCTACTAGTAGTGAGGGCCTAGGTGTGATAGTGGGGAAACTATTCCCTCATTGACAGGGTGTAATATTGTAGAAATAATAATAATTCAATAGCGGAAGCAATAATACCATAACAAAATATTAATAGTGGAAGACTGATAATAAAAATAACCAGATGTCATAGTATACAAAGGATGATGCTTCATGTCACATGTTCTATGAAAACAACCAAAATATGATACACTACATTAATATTCAATACAAGTACAAAAATAATAAAAGGAACAAAATAGACTTAGAAGCATTGCAAGCCTCGGCTTGGTCCCATACTCTCCTTCTCCTAACAGCAATTCAAGTACGTATAGAAGGGTTCTTACCCTTATTGACACCTACAAAAATATAATCTATTTGGGCCCAAAAACATGAACCAAACAGGGTATGAGACTAAATCCCAGTAGTCAACCACCCAAGATCTGTGCCAGTCTGTTAGTGAATATATATAATAGGCCGTGTGCAATAATGAAAGCAGTAAGCTAGGAATTACTCAAAAGTAAACAGTCCTACAAGAACTGGTATTCATTTACATTCATTTCATATTTATTAATTAATTAGATTAAATTAAATTTTATAAGTCTCATGATTTGGCCTAAGCCCGGAAACCCCCGTGTAAGATAAAGCACAACACATACCTTAGAAGGATATCTAAATAAGTAAGAAAAGACTGAATGCAAACTTGTGCTTTGGTTTGGTAGACACATCATAATTAATTTCATTAAAATAATAAATTTATAACCAGATCCCTTCCATGAAATTCCTAAGTTGGAACTCATGTATTACTCCAAGTGAAATTCTATCTCCAACCTACAAGCCCGTCTCGACAAACCTTTTTGGAAACCTGGTATCACTCTAGGTGCAAACCTACCAACATCCTACAAGCCCATCCAGATGAACCTCTCTTGAATCTCGGTATCACTCAAGGTGTGGTATAAGTCCATGTCAACTAAGTTTTTTATTTTCGGTCCTATAAGGAATCCCTAGGTATCACTCATGACATGTAAACAATGCCAATAGAGTTCGTCCATGGAATCCCTCAACGATCCATATTTCACTTGGAAAAATAAGTAGAACCTCCAAGAGACTAACCACTACATATGTGGACCTCTCACGACTTGAACATAACAACCATACCAACCTCATAAGGCATAGAATTTTGATTACTCACATGGGAAAATCACACAATAAGAAACACATGTAATTTAAACTATTACATTTCTTTAACAATAATAAACTCACAAGGGAAATTCCTATGATAGAAAACACATGTAATTTACACTATTACATGGTTTAAACAACAGTAACTCACATGGGAAAAATTTACCTAACAATCCTATCATGTAATCTAAATCATTACAAGGCCTTAACATAACCAAACTCACATGGGTAGTTTCACAATTTGAGAAGAACATTCCAAACATGCTTAAACAAGCATATGTATAAACATGGGTCAAGGGGCATGTCATATATCCCATACCCTAAGCCAATTTAACACCTTTAAAAAACAAGGAAACTTCATCATTAATAAAATCATTTTTAAATAGTGTATCAAAGGGAAACAAGGCATGCATCATTAGCATCCTAGGATAGATGGCCATAATCGATCATCCTAGGGAAACACACCCATGTGGTGGCCCTTAATCAAGGTTAAGATCCCTAACCATAATTCAAAGTAATTAATCAACTACCTAAACAATAATAGGTAATAGAATTTGGAAAAATTCATTCAAGGTGACACTCTAAAAATTAATGTGTGGTAGTCTAGCACATATAATCAACTTCACAATTAGAAAAAGACACAAGACCACCTATATAGTAGTCGTACAACTCTCATAATCCAGTTTCGGCCTCTAATTCAACCTATAACAAGGTAGATCTATAAAATGAGCATAAATTTTCAACCTTCGATAAGTTGGATGGGAGAAGAAATCACAAATAATGGATCGAGAGTAATTGATTGCTTACCAATTGGGTTCGAACTCATCTGATGGTGATCAAAACAAAGTTTGGATGGATATTCGAAAGCAGAGTCCATGTTCGGTGCTACTATTTGAGATCCTAGAGTGAGCCCTCTGTCCATCTGAAAAAAACAAGGATACTACCCATTTTAGTCAAAAAAATTACACCACTTGTACTAGCATGGTCCTTTTCTTTTACCAAATTCCTCTTCCACGTCATAAAAAGGCCCACCGACATCAATACATGATATGTAATGGGATTACATGGCATGTAACCCTCAATCACATTGTGCAACAGTCCTGTATTCATTTATTAACCTCTTTTTCTCCAATTTTCATAAATAAAAACAGAAAATAAGAGATTCATACCTCAAAGAAGAACTGGGTTCTTACATGTGTATAAGTAAAGACTTTCAGAATTGGATCATAAAATAAGAATAAAAGTGATGCTTGTAATTATGGATACTTACCAGTTGTTGAAAAGGATTGTTTTTGGGTAGTGGATACTCAAAAGGATAGTTGGGGGGTATAACCAACTATTGTAGAAAAGTTGCTACTAGGATTTCATAATTGTTCACCACTTGTGCCTTTGTATTCCAGAAAGAAAATAGTGAAAGAATCCATGTTGGTGAGATTAGGAGTAGGTATCTATACTAAACATTGTAAATATTATGTGTTGCTACATCTTTATATTTTTTTCATACTAAAAGTGGGGTTTGAGTACTATTTGAGTGAATCGTAACTCTAAAAATTTTCAAAGGATGAGAAATTTTTTGTTAAGGATTTAATAAAAATTATTATAAAAGAAAAAGGAACCCCTGATTCACCCCCTAGTGGTCTTGATCCTACATGGGAACAACAAATGGTCGATTTACTTTTCATTATCCCTTAGAAATTTTATTTTTTTAGATTATTTTCTTAAGAAATATTTTTGAATGGTTGTTAGAAAATCCCATATATAATTTTAGACACTTTTTACCAAGTTTCATCTTAGGGATATTAAGGGGAAAGTAAATCCCCACCCAGTAGATACATATGCACACATTATAATGTAGGACACATGGAATTATTTCATCAGTCATCATGATAAGAAATAACTTCACGTTCATTACTGTCTATAATATATTATTTGAAATTATTTATTTAAACCAATTTGATTCAAAATTATTAATTTATAAATTATAAAAGGAGTTATAAAAATAAACAATGAGCATCAAAACCAATGTACCTCTATCCAAAGCAAGGATGGGGTATGCTTCAATAGAGAAGAAAATGGTATGTATTTTAAATCTACAATAATATTTTTATATGATATGAAACAACATATGTTACTTTTTTATATGTATATTGAAGAATCAAAATTTAAGCCACTTAAATCCCATGTCATGTTCTATGGATGGAGGCCCATGTAAATAAAGAGGGAAAACTAGTTGATGAAAAGAAAAAAAAAGTAGTATGAGAAACATGTGTATGTATGACATAATATTAATTCATTATTATTTAATAGTATTACATAAAAATATATATTTATGATCATATGTTTTTATATGTTTTAGAAATAAGAATCGACATCGACTATACTAGAAGAAAAACTACTTTCAATATCTTTGAAATGACCAGAACAATATGGTCATGTTAGAGGTGCAGGTTTTAGAGTGTCTCCTTGAACATATTTTGAGAAGAAAAAACTATAAGAAGATACATATTAGATGATGAAATGATTTCAGGCCCAAATAGAAGCATTTTAAGGTATTGTTTTTTGGTCTGATTTGGAAGAGCAATATAAGTGAAAGGATCAATGTGAACTGAAAGTGGAACAAAGATCAACACATAAACAACCAAATTACCCCCACTATATTTGAGGCAAGACATTCCACTCAACCACATACCTTACCCAAGGTAATAAATTTGGTACTTACTCTTTCTACTAAATGTGAATCAAACAAATATTGATATGTTTATATTACTAAAATTATGTAGGGTGAATTTGTATGTGATTTTTATCTATTAATTGTAACGTCCCAGACTCAGATTCGACTCAGTAGTGCCCTAAGCCCGGTTGGCTACATGGCCTAAAGCGCATCTCCCTAAATTCTAGAGGCTAATGACTAGGGTTGAGGGCCTAGGGTGTGTATGTGTGAAGATTATTCCCTCATTACCATAGTGTAATATAATAGAATAGTAATAAAAATCAATAGCTGAAGTAGTATAACAGTCAGATAATAGATGAATAGTATGAATAGATAAACAATGCTAGAATGAATCTCATATAAAATGATGGTCATGTCCTATGTATATAAATAATCCAAAATATGTATATATGGAATCAGTACAATACATGTAAAAAAATTCCAAAAATACCAAAAATTACTATTTCTCGATAAAATCTTGAGCCTTAGCTCAGTCTTGTGCTCCCCTTCTCCTAAGCATGCAACAAATTCAAACATTGAACTATGGGTGCTTACCCTGATACCTACCTATATCCAAATAGTCTTTTTGAGTGCCCAATAGTGTCCCAAACTGGGTGTGAGATACAATCCCAGTAGGTAACCACCCAAAGGCCTATAACATGTCTGGGCTATGTAATATAACATTCTAAAGCAGCATGCAATTTACATTATAGGTAATAAGTCATAAAATTAACGTTCTCATGGAATGTATACTATGAAACCATTGATACTAAAAAACCTTACAGGGATCCCTACAATTCATGTTTCAAGATCTTATATAAGCAACTACAAAGTAAAATAAGGTAACCACCACAACCATGCCATATACGCCACATCTCAAATAACCCATGGCCTTTCCATGAAATCTGTAAAACCATATCAATCATGGATAATTTTTATAATCATGCAAGTCACATTTACCATACCCATGTTTTATAATCAAGTTTCATACCTTGTAAGGTTGGATCAAAGGTATAGAAGACCAAATCATCCTTATCGAGTCCCATAAGCATCTCAATGGAAACTCGGTAATGGAATTCTTGGATTCCAAGGATCATCTCAACTGGGCACATCCAATGCGAGTCCAGAAAGCTAGATCCAATGGGTAGAAATGCCATTGACATCCTATGGAATCAAGATCCAAGGAGAATATAGGTCCAAGGCACCTTTTACCATAAAACAAGATTCGTGAGTGAAACAACCATGGAATCTAAATGGAATCAAGATCCATGGTATACAAACCAAGGCATCCACTGCCATTTCAATTCACATCTCATTCCATCCATTAATTCAAAGGAATTTAAGTACCATGATTATACCCACTCATATTACAATTCCCTATCAACAATATATTCAAAGAATCAACATTAAAAGAAGGAAAAACAAATTCTAATCAAGAAATTCGATTCATTTCATTTAATTATGGACTTCTTCTGACTAAAAAAGCTCAAAAACACACTCCATGGGTACTCCAACAATAGGTAAAGGAAAATGGAACACCCCATGGGTGGCCTAGGTTGGGGAAACAACCTCAGAATAAACTCAAAAGAACTAAATTTCATCCCTAATAGATTTCATTTCATTTAATTCAATTAATCAATTCAATTTCAGGGTCACATTAGAAATTTTGGTAGGTGGCACAATAACAACTAGTCTTATAAAGCACCAAACCATACAATAAATGTATATACCACCTACCATAGGTCAGAAGTAGATATATTTTCCAACATCAGATTCTTATTCAACTTAGATCAGAAGAAAAAAGGAAGAAAAAATGAATAACCTAGAAATAAACTTGAACCTAAATAACACATCTAATACGAAGAAGAACGAATAACATAAAAAAAAATAATTGAGTACTCACCGATGTGGATCCAATTACATGATCGAAACTCAATTATAAGCCCAGATGAAGGAACAAGATCAAAGTCTAAAAATTTTCTCAAGGAGGATGTCTAAAACCCACTGTTGTCTAATGTGAGAGAAAGGAGGAAAATTTTGTTGAAATATAAGATTAATTAATGGAAATTTATTAATTTAACCAAAAATATTCGGTCACATGGTTAGTGCACATAGTTTTTCAAACCATGTGAAAACTATGTCTCATCTCATTTTCAAAAACTACAGAGCTCCTGCATGAGCGTGCACCTTAATTCACATTATTTTCTCAAACTATGTGACCTATAAACCCCCATTTTCTATCCTCGCATGGTTTTTACTAACCGTATAGAATGTCCTTTTCTTCCAAAAGGTCAGGCTCTGGGCTTCAAACAAACCCCGGACCCCCCCCCTCCCCCGATATCCCCATAACCTTAATGGGTATTCACATTAGGCCTTAAACAACAATTTAAACAAAAAAACAAAAGGATATATACCTCGTATGAATCATTCATTCTTACAATATTCCCACATTAAAAGTAATTTGTTCCCAAATTTCCCTCTCAATGGTGGTCAATACTTGTCTAAGAATTACTTCAGCCATTGAGCACGTACATCGGCCTCCCACTCCCAAGTCTCATCCTATAAACAGTCATGCTTCCATAACTCCCATACTAGAGGAACTAACCGGACTCGAAGAACCTTCATTATCCTATCAAAGATACGAATAAAATTCTCCTTAAATGATGCATATACCTATAAGATAACCTCACCCAGATGTAGAGTTTGAGATGGGTCTGAGTGGTAATGGAACAACTAATATATGTGGAATATGTCATGCATGGTTCGATACCTCTGAGGTAACTACAACTGATATTCTACCTGCCCGACTCTCTCTAGAATCTCAAACAACCCAACATATCACAGTGAATGCTCGCCATGTCACTTGATCCATCAGTTTCCCAACCTCAATGAGATGCATAAAAATACCTAATCCCTGAGCTCAAACTCTAGAGGTCATCTTTGGTGATCTGCATAGAGCTTTCTATCGATACTGTGTAGTATTCATCTGCTTTCTAATCAACTGGACCTACTCAGAAGTCTCCTGCATGAGATTAGGTCCCAGTAAAGTTGTCTCACCCACCTCTAACTAGCACAGGGCTGATCGGCATGGCCTATCCGGAAAATAATCATAAGTTTCTATCTATATATTCACCTGATAACTATTATTATAATAAAACTCAACTAGGGGAATATACCTCTCCTAATAGCTCCCAAAATCTAGAATGCATTCTTGATGAATATCCTCAAGAACCTGTATTGTATGATTTGATTAGACATCAATCCAAGGATGGTATGTTTTTATTAGAAGCACTAGTATATCCATCTCCCTCTGCAAACTATGATAGAAATGATATTTAAATTGGGAAACCCTATATGAAATGATAGCATGCGGGACACCGTGAAGTCATACGATCTCACGGATATACAACCTAACAATATCATATACACTGAAGGTCTCTTTGGTTGGTAAGAAATGTGAAACCTTTGTGATCTTTTCAAAAACAACCCACACAACATCTCTACCTTTAGGCGACCTTGGAAAACCGGTCAAAAAATCCATGGTGATGTCATCCAATTTCCACTCAGGAATATGCAACAACTCTGAAATTTTGAATGGTCATTTATTTCCCACCTTCACCTGGTGATATGTGGAACACCTCATAAAAAACCAGCTACCTCATGTTTTATACCCAACCACTAGTACTGACGGAGAAAGTCACATTACTTTTTTGTGACACCGGGATGCATTGTCCAAACTAAGGCATGAAACTCCTGCATCAGTTCCTCATGTATGTCCACTAGAACCCAAACTTGGCCATGGATACAAAAAATACTATTCTCATCTATAATCCAACTAGGAGGTTTTTCCTCACCAGCTTTACCCTCCTGTAGGACTATACCTTCTGAATCTGATAGATGACTCATCCTCACTCAATCCAAAAGGGTATAGGTCGCAGCTAAGGATAAAAGAAAAGTATGCCCCTGACTTTCCTATACCTATAAGTGAATCTTAGAGAATAAATCCATAAGTTTTAATATTTTATTGTCCTCCTTAACTTCCTATATATGGTTCCTCCTACTCAGTACATTAGCTACCGCATTTCCCTTTCTAGGTTTATAGGCCATCTCGAAGTTTAAAGACTATAGTTATTCAAACCACCTTCATTGTCTCTTATTTATATCACATTGTGTACATATTCACTTGATATTTTGTGGTTTTGTATACCACAAAACTCTCTACCAGTAAATAATTTATCCAACAGTGAAATGTATGAATGACTACATCTAACTTGAGATCGTGCATCGGGTAAGTCCTCTCATGTGTCCTTAATTTTCAAGACCCATACAAAACAAATATATCCCCTACATTAGAACTACTCCATGCCCGATACATGATGTGTCATAATACACAATGTAGCTTATGCCCTGATCTGGTAGAATCAGTATAGATTATAAAGTCAATCTCCATTTCAATTCCTAAAATGTTGTCTCACAAGTATCTAACCATACAAAAATTCACACCCTTCTTAGTCAAATCCATCAACGGTGATTCTAAGCATGAGAAGTCTTGAATGAAACACTTGTAATATCCATATATCCCCAGGAAACTTCATATGTCAAAGACATTCTTGGGATGCTCCCAAAAATCTAGATCTCTCACCTTATCTGGGTCAACTGATACTCATGTATCTGAGATAATATGATCTATGAAATTAATTTTGTTCATCCATAAGTGGAACTTTTTGATCTGATCATATAACTGGTTTTCTATCAGTGTATCAAAAATGATCTCAAGATGTTTGGAATTTTCCTATCGATTTTGAGAATACACCAAGATATCATCCATGAAAACTAACATAAATGAATCCAAATAAGGATGAAAAACTCAGTTCATTAGTGCCATGAAGTCCATCGGTTCATTAATGAGACTGAACTGCATAATCAGATACTTGTATAGACTATACCTTCTATGAATATTTTTATATGGTATTTTTGTAGATAAAACATGTACCTAGTGATATCCCAGACTCAAATCAATTTTTAAGAACACCCAAGCTCATCAAAGATGATCAAACATGTCATTTATCTCTGGAAAGGGATTCTGGTTCTTAATCGTCAGTTGGTTGAATTTTCAACAATCCACGAATAGCCTAAGCGTATCGTATATATTTTTTTTTCAAAAAGGATTGGTGAACCCCACAGATAAGTACTGGGTATAATAAAACACTCTTCCTCTATGTCTTCTAGCTACCTCTAGAGCTATTATAACTCCATCATAATCATCCTGTAAGTAAGAATGGATATCGGTGCATCTCCTAGAACTAGCTCGATGGAGAACTCAATCTATCTCTCAATAGGTAAACCAAAAAATTCATCTTGGAAAACGTTCCTAGAATGATCAAACACTAGAGTAAATTCTTCCTGATTCTCTCCTTGATCATCTAGATACAAACTATAAATTTGGGCTATCATCCCACTCGGCCCACAATGCTCTGGTTCAGCTCAGTATTCTTGGACATCCAATTCACCCTTATGAGTATAAATTTCACCCTCTTGTGATGTGAAATTCACCCGCTGGTGATAGAAGTTAATGATATCTCGATAATCTACTAGTCATTCCATTCCAAGTATGACATCAAACTTGGTCATCTTGAGGAAACAAATTTTCCAAACGAAGTGACACCAAACAACCTCAAGGGGAACTCCCTACACTAGAACACACTCTCTGTTCTGATCTCCAATGGTGTATCAAGTTTCATGATGCCCTCATAAAATGGTATAATGATCCCAAGTGTCATATAGCCACCACGTCCTTATCATATACACCACATCTCATAAAACCCATGACCTTGTCATAAAATCTATAAAACCATACTAACCAAGACTGAGACGTATAATCATGCAAGTCACATTTACCACATCCATGCCATATAGTCAAGTGTTAGACACCACAAGGTTGGATCCAAGTTATAGAAGACCAAGGAGTCATCATTGAGTCCCAGGAGCGTTTGGATGGAAACTCAGTAATGGCACAGGTGGATTACAAGGATCATCTCAACAGAGCATGTTCAATGTGAGTCCAGAAAGCTGGATCTAAGGGGTATAAATTCCCTTTTCATCCTACAAAATCAAGATACAAAGAGCATACAGGTCCATGGAATCTTCTACTATAAAAAAAGTTATATGGGTGAAATGACCATGTCATCTAAATGGAATCAGGATCCATGGTACACCAACTAATTCATCCGCTACCACATCAATTCACATCTTATTCTATCCATAAATTCACAAGCATTCAAGTCCCATGATTATACCCACTCATATTATAATTCCCTATTAACCATATAATAAGAGAATCAAGATGAAAGGGAGGAAAAATATATCATAATCAAGCAATTATGTTAAATTAATTTCATTATGGGCTTCCACTATTATGAAATCTCAAAACAAAACCCCTTGGGTGGTCCGACAACATTCAATGGTCCAAAAATAGTCAAAGGAAAAGGGAAGACCCCATGGATAGCATAGTATGGGGAAAAATCTCTGACTAAACTCAAAGGAACTAAATGGAATCCTTAATAGGTTCCATTCATTAAAATATATTAATCAATTCAATTTTGGGGTTGTGTAAAAAATTTATCTGGTGATAGAATGGAAACTATCCCTATAAAACACCAAACCATACAAGAAAGGTATATACCACCTACCGTAGGTCAATATTGGAGTGATCATATAGTATCAGCTTCTGATTTGACTCAGATTATAAGAAAAATGAATAATAGATGAATAACCTAGAAATAGGGAATATTTTATTTCACCTAAATAGCATAGTTGATACCAACAAGAATGAAGAACAACACAAAAGGAATTTATTAATCACTGATGTGGATCCAACAAGATGATTGGTGCTTTATTCAGAGTCTGAATGGAGGAATGGTATCAAAGTCTACAAATTTACTCAAGGAGGGGCTCCAAAACCCATGGTTCTCCAACGTGATAGAAAAGAGGAAATTAGGTTGAAATATAAGATTAATTGAGGTAAATGTCACAATTTCACCCAAAATAATAGGCCTCACAGTTTGGTGACACGGTTGGCCAAACCTTGCACCAATTGTGTGCCATTTGTTATAAGAAGGGGCACCTTGCACGGTTAGTGTGAATGGTTTTCCAAACCATGTCTCGGCTCATTGTCAAAAAAATGTAGAGATCTTTCATGAATATTCGCTTTAATTATCATAGTTTCCTCAAACCATGTGACCTATAGGACCCCATTTTTTATCCTCGCATGGTAAGTACTAATCATGTGACCTTCCCTACACAGTTTCTACTAACCATGTGGCTTATCCTTTTCTTTCAATAATTCGGGTTCTATGCTCTAAATAATCCATGGACACTTCTGATACCCTCACAACCTCAATGGGTATTCACATTAGGTTGTAAACAAGAATTTAAACCCAATATATATATATATATACCTCGTATGAAAACCCAGGTTCTTATATCAACACCCATACACCGCCTTGTTGCTAAGGGTGTGGTGTATAATATATTAGGAGACATGCTACACAAAAAAAAAACTCTCAAAAGATCACATGTGAGTGGGGATTGAAGCATTTCATGATCCAAGTGTTGAGTTACATATTCCAATTGATGATCTGGATATTTCAATGGTCAATGATGTCATTGTAACTTTCATAGCATGGTTGTATAATCTTATAAAGATACGTGAGGTATTTCCTTAACAGTTTTTTTCAAATTAAAACCTATAATAGTTGATAAAAAATTTCTAAAGTGGGTATGGTATCACATATGGATAAAAAAATGGGGAAATAGAAGGTCGGGTCAAGACAATCCAGTGAATCAACCGAGAAAACAAAAATACTTTTTGGGAATACCTTCTCCCCACTACTTCCACTACATCATATATTAACATTACAAGTTTATGCAAATACCACATTCAAATATGGATATATGTCATAAATTACATATAAATATGAAATGTTTGGTAATTTCATTACAGACATGGTTGGTTTTGAGAGTATAAATGAGATTATCAAGTTTGAATGGAATGGAGTTTCAGTTGTAAATACATACATGAGATAGATTTTCATAATCAGTCTATCTAAAAAATGATCTACTATGTTCATTAAAGTTAATAACTATACATATTTTCTATAGTAATTTATATTACTACTATATAAAGTGAAAACCTTGTGAAGAGAAATTTGGATTCATTAATCCCTGTATCATTTCTACATAAGAAATTTATTTGGAAGTGAACAAAATTGATAAGAAAAAAGATGAACTAAGAATGTTGTTTGAGAAGAAAATAACATATGACAGACTCTTCTTGGTTCCTATAATTCAGAGTTAATACTTTATAATCTAATCATAAAAAATATATTTTTATATTTTTCATTACTTATTTGATTTTTCTTTTTTAGAAAGCACTGTATGTTGATCAAAATCAATTTGGATACCCCAAAAATTTATTTTTTTGATCCAATACATGGACTTCCATCAAATCGACCACACATGATGTGTATTGTGAATTTTTAATGCACTATAATCATAATTTTACCAATAAACTTTTAATTATATGTTTTAGTTTGTGTGTTTACAAGAATTTTGTTATGATACGGTGATCTATAAATAAAGGCTAAATTGTGGTATGTGGTCGGTCACTGAACATAAAGAGACTAGGTATTTCTTCAAATAGATATAGTTTAAGGTATATATAGAAATATTAACTACCAAAACATATTTCAAAACAATATTCTTTTTTTTCAATGTTTATGTAGTTTTCAAAGTAAGATAATGGTAGCGATTGTGGATATTGCATTTTAAAATTTATGAAATATATCATATACCATCAAAAGATCAGTATCCCCAAGAAGGAAATTTACAAAGGTAATTACAATTCCATTAAAAATATTTCTTAATCATTTGTTTTTCTATATTTTCAGGGTACTGGCAAGATTTTCAATAATCTACATCCTCAAAAGAATAAGTAAATTTTTTTAGAGATGAGTGGGCAGAGTACGTGGTGTCATAATGTTTTCTAACATAAAATTTGGTTGATTAGCTATTATGTTTATGATATAGTATGGGCTATGACCTTAGAAATATATTTATGATGTGAAGAATTTGTATCATAATGCTTATATATTTTTTTGATATGTTTCTCATGAATAATTATAATGGAGGAAATAAATTTTTTTATAAACAAATAAGAAAAATACATGGTGTCAGAATGTATATAGACATCATGAAGAGGTGACTTCCTAATACTTATTTAGTTAATTATTTCATCATTTTAACTTCCTTTTTAGTTATGTTCATTATCATTTTTATATAATACTTTTTTTGTTAAATTTACACATTAGTTCAAAACACATGTCATATGATCAAAAACACGGAAAATAATTATATTATTTTGATATGTTAAGGAAGTGATCCATAATACATTTTTGACAAGTATGAATTAACCGCACATCAATCTGACACACGATGTGGTCAGTATGAATCAAAGTGCGTGTTTTCAACACCAAAGTTTCATTTTAGTTTGAAATATGTATCACATAACCAAAACTGAGAAAACGAGATCAGATAATTTTCAAACATTCGAAAAATAATAGATATTTTATTTTTGATGTGTAAGAATCGAAAAAAAATAAATATGACACTCGATGTGGTCAGTATGACACTAAGTTATTTTTTTCAAGTTAAAAGTGTCGTTTTAGTTTAAAATGAATTTCACATCACCAAAACTGAGTAAATGAGCTCAAATTATTCCCAAAATTTAGGGAACAATCCATAAATCATTTTTATGTGTAGGAATTAATCACACATTGATTTGACAGAATATGTGGTCGATATGACTCAAAGTGCCAGTTTTCGATATAAAAGTGTCATTTTAGTTTAAAATGCATCACATATCCAAACTTGTGAAAACAAGTTTGGATTATTATAAAATTTTAGGAAAATTATCTATACTTTATTTGTGACATGTTGGAATCAACCACATGTCAATATGACACCTAATGTGGTCGTTATGACTCGAAGTGTGTGCTTTCACTATAAAGGTGTCATTTTAGTTTAAAACACACATCAAATAGCCAAAATTGAGAAAACAAGCTCGAATTATTTTTAAAATTTAGTAAAATGATCAATAATTCATTTGTGACATGTAGGAATCAACCAAAAAATAATCTAATACCTGATGTGATCGGTATGACTCTGATTGCATATTTTCAATATAAAAGTGTCATTTTAGTTTAAAACGTGTGTCACATCTTCAAAACTAAGAAAATGAGCTCAAATTATTTTAAAACTTTAGGAAAATTATCCACAAGTCATTTTTGATGTATAGGAATTGACTGCACATCAGTCTAACACGTGATGTGGTTGGTATGACTTGAAGTGCGTGTTTCAATACAAAAGTATCGTTTTAGTTTGAAACATGTATCACATAGCCAAAACTGAGCAATTTGGCTTAGATTTTTTTCAAACTTTAGGAAAATGATTGATAATTTATTAGTGACATTTAGTTTTCAACTGCACATCAATCTGACATCCAATGTGGTTGGTATGACTCGAAGTGTGTGTTTTAAATATAAAAAGAGTCATTTTAGTTAAAATGTGTCTCACATCACCAAAACAAAGAAAACAATCTAGTATTGTTATGGAACGTTAGGAAAATGTTTAATAATTAATTTGTGATATGTATTAATTGACCGCACACCAATCTAACACACAATGTGGTCAGTATGACTCGAAGTATATGTTTTCAATATAAAATTTCTATTTTAGTTTAAAACGTGTGTCACATCACCCAAACCAAGTAAACAAGCTCAGATTGTTTTCAAACATTAGGAAAACAATCCATAATTCATTTTCCATGTATAGGAATTGACTGCACACCAATCTGACACATGATGTGGTCAGTATAACTTGAAGTATGTGCTTTTAATATAAAAGTTTCATTTTAGTTTAAAAAGCATCACATCGACAGAATTGAGAAAATAAGAATAATTTTTTTAAAAGTTTAGTAAAATCATCCATATTGAATTTGTGGCATGCCGGAATTGACCGTACATCAATTTGACACCCGATGTGGTCGGTATGACTCGATGTGCATGTTTTCAATATAAAGGTTTCGTTTTAGTTTAAAATACGCATCAAAAATCCAAACCCATGAAAAGGAGCTTGAATCATTTTAAAATTTTAGGAAAATGATTGATAATTCATTTGTAACCTATAGGAATCAACCACACGTCAATATAATGCCTGATGTGGTCCGTATGTCTCGAAGTGTGTGTTTTCAATATAAAAGTGTCATTTAGTTTAAAACGCATTTCACATTACCAAAATAGAGAAAACGAGCTTGGATTGTTTTAAAAATTTAGAATAGTGATCTATAAATAATTTTTTATGTGTAGGAATTGATCTCACATTAATCAAACACACGATGTGGTTGGTATGACTCGAAGTGCATGTCTTCAATACACAAGGTTCATTTTAGTTTCAAACACATATCACATAGCCAAAAATGAGAAAACGAGCTCAAATTGTTTTCAAAATTTAAGAAAATGATATATAATTCATTTGTGATGTTTATGAACTTATCGCACATCAATCTAACACCCGATGTGGTCGGTATGACTCGAAGTGCATGTTTTTGATATAAAAGTTTCATTTTAGTTTAAAATGCATGTCACGTCACCAAAACAGAGAAAGTGAAATCTTATTGTTTTCAAACATTAGAAAAAAATTCTTAATTCATTTGTGATATATAAGAACGACTACATGATAATATAATACATGATGTGGTCAGTGTGACTCGAAGTATGTATTTTCAATATAAAAGTGCAATTTTAGTTTAAAACATGTGTCACATTTCCAAAACCGATCAAACAAACTTAGATTGTTTTCAAACTTTAAGAAAATGATCCCAAATTCATTTTTCACAAATAGGAATTGATCGCACTTCAATCCAACACATGATGTGATCGATATGACTCAAAGTTCGTGTTTTCAATATAAAAGTGTTATTTTAGTTTAAAAAACATCACATATACAAAATCGAACAAATGAGCTCAGATTGTTTTCAAATTTTAGTAAAACAATCCCTAATTCATTTGTGACATGTAGAAATCGACCACATGTCAATCTAACATCTGATGAGGCTGATGTGACTCGAAGTGCGTGTTTTCAATATAAAAGTATTAATTAGTTTAAAACATGCATCAAATAGCTAAAACTAAGCAAACGACCTCCAATTGTTTTCAAACTGTAAGAAAAAGATCAATAATTCATTTTTAATGTGTAGGAATCGACCGCAAGTCAATTTGACACTCGATGTGGTCGGTATGACTAGAAGTGTGTGTTTTCAATAGAAAAATGTCATTTTAGTTTAAAACATGTGTTACATAGCCAAAACCAAGCAAATGAGCTTGGGATTTTTTCAAACTTTATGAAAACAATAAATAATTCATTTTTAACGAATAGAAATAGACTACACATCAATCTGACACACGATGTAGTCGATATGACTCGAAGTGTGTGTTTTCAATACAAAAGTGTCATTTTAATTTAAAACAGACATCAAATATCCAATACCGAGCAGACAAGCTCGAATTGTTTTCAAATTTTAAGACAATGATCCATAATTCATTTGTGTCAAGTAAGAATTGACTGCAAATCATTCTGACACACTATGTGACTGATATTACATGAAGTGTGTGTTATAATGGTGTCATTTTAGTTTAAAACACGTATAAAATAGCAAAAACCAAACAAATGAGCTTGAATTGATTTCTAAATTTAGGAAAACGATTGATAATTCATTTGTGACGTATAGAAATTGATCGCATGTTAATCCAGTCCATGATGTGGTTGGTATGACTCGAAGTGCGTGTTTTCAATACAAAAAAGTCATTTTAACATAACAATATCATATTGTTTTCTCATCATTTTATCTGCTATTACTTAATTAACTTCATTATCATTTTTCTCTTATACTTATTTAGTTAATTTTCACAAAGATAATGCTTAATGTCGGACAAGAAATTGTATGACAATTGAAAGGTTGTTCTCAAAAATCAAATTCTTTTAAATTAGCTCACATTCGTGGTGAGTTTTTTATCACCACATATATGAGCCAATTCAATAGTACCTGTTTTTGAGAACAAAAAGAAATGATGAGATGTATAAGAATCAACCACAACTTAATCAGATACATGATGTGTCTGGTATTACTAGAAGTATATGTTTTTAGTTTAAAAGAGACACTTTAGGTTTAATTTATTTTTTTATAGTATTACTATCATAAAAATTGTTTTCTTATACAAGTGCACTGTTTTTTTGACAGCTAATAATATAACCGGAGGTCAGGGAGAAAGGAAAAAGTAACATTGGCTTTTTTGAATGATTGTTGTAATTTTTACTTACTCATCTAATTATACAAACAAATGTTTATAATGTTTATAATAGTGTTTTTTATTGTATTTGTGTTGTATATTTTATTTCAATTAAATTGTGTATTTTCTAATGTATTTGCTCCCTGTTTTTGGTGTTGTTGGGTGATGTAATTTTAATATCACATTGCAGAAGTATGACCCTTTATTAGTACCAAAATAGCATCGATAAATGACCCCCTTTATTGTAGTTTTTTAGCGATGATAAAGGTCCATTTATCAGTGTTTTTTTAGCGGTGAGAATGGATTGGTGTTTTTAAAAGTGCTCTAATTGTCAGCATTTTTTTTACGCTGACAAAGTCCTATTATAGCATTGTTAAAAACATTATGTGTACTTGTGTGGTCATTTCAGATAGGAAACATTGGCAACATGACTTCCTAAACAACTGACAACCCGTGTTGCTGGGTTTAGTGCACCAAGCACCACACTAACAACACAAAATGGCTTGTCCACACCCTTAGCTCTAGCACGACCTTTACAACGCCAACTACAATTGTGTGGTGACCCCAATAATAGTCAAGACTGCTCCCCTAGCCTCTAGAACACCTCCAATGTAACACCCCTGGTAAATAAAAAATATGACATTTTCACATTTATCCATATTTGTGAATAAAATATTAATATTACTTTAATGGGGATTCTATGCTTGATGGCGTACCCAATACGCAACAACGAGTTTCTTGGAAATCATACGTTGTACTCTAATAATAAAATAATATTATTTTAAATGGTAGTTAACGCCTAGCCGTTGTAATGGCGGGAATAAAAATAACTAAAAAATGATTATATATGTTTGTCAAATATTTTTACTCTTTACAATAAATGTTAGAGGATTAAAAATGCGAATGAATCCAATTTTAAGCATAAACATTCTAGTATTCTTTAAAAGGTCGATTAACCACCTTTTGATGGCGAACCTCTTTTAAATTGACTTTTTGACAATTTTATGTGTTATATTTGACAAAAAAAAATTCTTCTTTAGAATTGGGACATCAAAATTTACTTTGTGTAAATTTTTGGTATTTTTCCGATAAAGTTCTTTTTTAATGAATAGTGAAAAATGTTGTATTTTAATTCCAAACCACTTTTTAATATAATTTATTTATATGATTATATTACCTTTTTAATTGGTTTTAAAGTTAAATTAGAATATATTTTTATGATTCAATCCAATAGTGGTCATTGGAATTAATTTCACTTTGAAATTGGACTTAAACTAGTGTCAATCTTTTGATATATATTGTTTCATAAAAACACGCTTGTTGTCATGACAGTGGGAATTAATTATTATATTAATTAATGTAACTTATATGATTTGAATTTTTTAAAATAGAAATCATTTTTGAATTCGGAATATCAAATATATCTTAAGGTGAAGTTTTGGTATTTTTCTGAAAAACTTCAATTTTTGATGAATAGTGAAACCAATAAGTGGAACTAAAAAAACTGATTTTTCATTTAAATGAAACTTTACCACATCTATGTTTTGAATTTAAAAAATCTAACATACATTTTTGTCAGTAGGAAGTAAAATGTGGTTCAATGGGATTAATATAATTTTTTTGGTAAAGAGAAACTTTTATGTTTTTAATCGCGATTAGAGGTAAGTAGTGTAATTTAAGGTAAAAATAATGTTTTAATAATATGAAATGACCTATAAACATTTCCTACACTTATTGGATGTGTCATGGCCAACCACGAAAACCTGTGGGTCGATTTTGGGGACCCCATGTAGCCACTTTGGTAAGATAATGACATTAATGACTTTTATTTAAAGTTAAAATGAAAATGTCACAAACATGAGTTGTTTTACTAAAACAATTATTAAATGGGGTTATACAAGTCATATTTTTTACTATAAATATTCATTGGAAAGATAAAACTATCTCCTACAATATGATAGTTTTTTTATAATTTTTAGACATTAAATAAATTAAATTATTTTTGACACCATGATGATGCAGCGATTACCTCATTATTTAACGATTTAAATAAAATGAAAATATAATGTAAAATCTAAGAACTACACTTGTAAAAAACCTATTGTATGGGTGTATTTCGAAACCTTATCACCTTATACTCGAAATTTATAATTGTGGGACCTTTTTTATCCGAAAATCATTTTATAACAAAGTATCTTTTCTTAACATTCCAAGAGTGCCCCTCCTCTCCTCTTATAAAAGACCCCCACCTCTACCACCTTACCCACACTTCCAAAGCCTTTGTCTCAGCCAACCCCTTCCCATTTCATCTCTCCAAATCCCTATATTAATCATTGAAGCCTAACGTTGGGCATAATCCTTTCCAAAGATGCCTTTGAGCTTAAATCAAAGAGAGTTACCTGATTTAAATGTAATGTCTTCCCTTGTGTTCTTTTGTTTTATTTTGCTTCTCCAATCCCGTAAAATCTTTTTATTACTTTTTTTTGTAACAAAACCAGTATATTAATTATACTAGGATGTTTTTATAAGAATTATTCGAGATAAACTTTCACACAACTTCATCTAATGGTTAAAGAACATACTATTTATGTGGTTGGTGATTTTCTGCCTCACGAAACGATGATTGTTCAGTATTCGTTTAACACCTTTAAAGGTGGCCATTATGATGTCACTGTATTTTATATATGATATTTATGGTATTTATTTTTACTATATGCTTCTGTATTTTATATTTAAAACATACCTTTATTCTTTTCATGTTGTCCAAATGTGATAATTTCATATGAGGAAGTGTAGACTACCGCCCTCTCAAGTGATGTGACTCGTTCATGCAATACATGGAATGTATAAAGAATGAGATTAATGAAAATATGTGACCTATATAACATATATATTATACTTTAATTATAATATATATATATATATATATCTCATTTATTTTTATTTCCATTAATATGACAAAAAAATGAAAGCAGCGTTCAGGCGTATGTTCGGCCTACCGTCTCCATGAACGGTGCTTTTCATTTTTTTAGCTCCAAATGATATGGAATAGTATAAAATGAATATTTACTGGATATATATGATATTTTAATCATTAATAGTATTCTTTAAATGATTTACTTATAACTACATGGGAAATCATTTTCAAACAAGTTCATTTTTTACTCATGTACCAAACATCAGCAAAAACGTCTGATATGAACTAACATTATTAAATAATTATTATAACATTATAATATGTGATATGAACTGAATAATAATATTTAAATGAGGTCCTTAAACAATTATAAACTGACCAATTTTTATTATTCAGGAATATAAACAAACGAAAAAGACAAGTCGGACTTGAGGTAAGGGATCTTACCCCTCTCTTTCTTTTTAAGTACACTCTTTTATGTCATTCCTATTAATCTCATCTTTCTTATGATTGGGATGTTATTTTTTATTACTACTACTTTATTTTTATTTTCATATGGTGATAGAACCTATTTTCTCTCATCAATCCATTTTGGAAGTTTTGAGTGGTGCCGTTAGGCTGCCGAATTTTCATAAGAGATCAAACCTCTCTCTTTCTTTTTAAGTACTCATTTTATTGCATTTCTTTTAAGATCATATTTATTATGTTTGGGGATGTTCGTTTATAATACTAATAATTTAATTTTTATGTTCATATTATGAGAGACCCTATTTTATCTCATAAATCCATTTTTGGAAGTTTTAAGTGGTGCCGTTAGGCTGCCGAGTTTTCGTAATGAATTTTTCATCTCACTTTTATTCTTGTGACATTTATGCTACGTTTGCCACTATTTACTTTGATTGGTGTATCTACTGCCCATTATTAAACACTTTTTGTAGTATAATTTCATTTATGGGTATTTACATCTTCATTGTATGACCCTTCTTCCATGGGGTATAGGTTTCGAAAGTTACCCAAGTCGGTAAGGGAACCTTTCACCCTTCTCTTTTTAAAAGACTTCTTTTGTTATGTCTTTTAATTCACATAGTATTATGTTGGGATATGTTATTATATATCCTTATTAATGTAAATTTTATTTCCAAGTGATGAGATACACTTTTTATCTCTCATCAACTCTTTTTCTAAATTTTGAAGTGACGCCGTTAGGCTGTCGAATTTTTGCAAGGAAACATCTTAACCCAATTTTGATTCTTTGAGATGAACTTGTACTCCTTGAATATGTCATTCTATGAATATGTGTGAATTTTTTATGATTGTTTTACACTTAATATCCACTTATATTTGGTGTATTCTTTTGTCACACATAATTTTTTAATTGATTTATCCTTAATCCAAGGATACCGTATTTGTAAGGGACTTCGTCTCAATCTTCTTTCATTGAGGCATATTATGTTTTATACACAACTTTATTTTATATGGTGTATAAACCCCTTTGAATTTTACGTTTATCCAAAAGGAATCTTTTTTATATGAAGCGTTTTACTAAACGAAAAAAAGGAATGTTTTTCTTGTCGTACGTATGCGGCGACAACGACTTTTCCGCCGCCGGGACCATTATTTGAGTTTCGGCTTCCTCTACAAGCCATAACTTTTTTTTATGAAAAATAAATACCATGTTTTTCTTTTATTTTGGTATTGAAATTAGTTTTCATAATGTTTTTATATCAATGTTTTTTATTGATATCTTGTGATTGATAAGTGGAAATGTTATCTTTCCTTTATACATGTTTTATGTGATACAATTATGTTATGGTTCTTAGGCATTATTATGTAGACAGCTGGTTCAGTGATAATCTAAGGACGGGTGAGCCCGATATAGCTCTCCAATGCATTGGGTAACGCGATGGGGTTAAATGTTAAGGTTTCTCCAATGATATTTAGGGAATATACTGTGATGGGTATTCCAAACGTAACCAAGAGGGTTAATCCCTACGTAAGAATGTTATGAATGCCTCAAATTACCTTTATGCCTTATGATTTATATGATTTATTCATGATTTGATGAGGTATGTTAAAATTCTTATGTTTTATGAGTAAAGAATGATTTCATACACGAACTAATGTTTTCTTTTCATACTTTTATATCCCTTATTGAGCTTTTTTATGCTCATCCCATGTTTTTGAAATGTTTTTCACAGGTCAAGGGAATGGTGCATGTTATCATGATAGTGTTAAGGAAGTGTCAAGAAAGAATCCATGTTTTATTTTAAATATGTTTCCGTTGATGTGGGAAAATGAATACTGTCTTTTATGTAACCACTTTGTTTAAATGTGGAATGTAATTCATGGTTTATGATGTAATTCTCTAAAACTCTAAACCTGAAAAGATCATAAATGTGAATTATTCATTTAATTCAATATTAAGTAAGGTTTAAGGCCGGTTCCTTATATCCAAACCCTCTCTTGGCATCATTGGGGCTCGGGAAAACACAAAGAAAATGCTGGGAAGGTCCGGACCATTACATTACTGCTACATGACAAGACATGATTAATCGAGTAAGCATAGACATGGAATATAAAAAACACAAATTAGTGTCCTGGATACATCGCACAAATTTAATTTTAATTGTTTATGCATTTTTTAATTTTTTATTTTCTCACTTAATCCATTCACAACTTTACTCGGTGTATGTATCACCTCCACCACCTCTCATTTGCAAGCCTCGGGGAGGGGTGTCAGCCAGTGCGATGGACTGTCGTGTGGGTGTCATGTCCGTCAACCATTGATTAAATTATGTAATATACATTGGCTAATAAGTATATCCCATTGTATAGATAAGGTTAGGATACCCTAAACCCCAACCATTGATTAAATTATTTATTATTAATTTATTGAATAATTAATTCTTAATATATAAAGAAGGTTTAAAATTTTACAATTATAAACAGGATTTTAAATGTGTTGAGATAGTTGAGCGAGTATTATAAAATAAAATAAGACGGGGTTAAGATAATGAATTTTAAAAAATAAAACAGGTTATTAACAATTTAGGTTTTTATAAAAATATACGGTTGGTTCGGATAGTCCAAATTTCTCGGGTTTCTTATTTCTTGTCATCCCTAACTCCCAACATGATTATCATTATCATTGCTTATTATGTTTTATGTTGTTCTTTATTATATTATTATAATTATTTATTATATTACCATTGTTATTATTTATTATATTTTATGTTGTAGTGATTATTATCGTTTGAATGCATGCATGCATGTGTTTGGATATTTCATGTATTTATTTCCAGATATAATATATTGTTATTTGATATTTTAAATGGGATCCAGATTAGAACTAATGTAAATTTATATTGAATTAAGTAAAAAATGTGGGATATGGACGATCAAATTTTTGATTGATGTCAATTAAGTAGTTTTTAGCGAGATTTTAACCCACATTTACAGCATGTCTGCATTTTTCTAAAATAATCTTGATTTTCAAAAAAAAAATCTAAGCGGTACATATAATTTTTAAATATCCAAAAATAGTAAAAAAACAACAACCCAAATTATGAGAAAATTATATATCAAGTTACACTGAACCACATTGAAATTTATACCAATTACTGTGATTAGTAGTATAAACATAATATTTTTTATCAGAACATTAATTTTATTATATTTACATAATCAAATGGGCCAAAAAGTCAAAAAAAAAATCATTGACTCATTTATCCCGCAAACATTTAACATTGAAATTAAAATATATCAAATTATCAAATAATGTACATAAATATATTACACTACTACATATTCGGTAATATACAACGCTGCCTTTTATAAATGTTGAAAAAAAACACCGATAAAGAGTAGACTTTTATCAACGTTAACTAAAAGCCCTAATAAATGTACAATGTTAAAAAAAATGACAAAAGACAACCTTTGACCTTATTTTAGCGCAGATAAAGGGTTCCATATTTTATATATAGATATTTATATATTATTATATGTGAGATATATAAAAATAAATATATCAATATTTCAATAAAATATATATATTTATTCATTTATACTTTGTTTATAATATATTTAAATTAAAATTATATAATTTTACAATACATATATATATTTATATTCATATTTAAATTTATATATTTGTATTCATATTATATAATTTATAATTTATACTCACACACATATTTACATCTATGTGTGTGTTAATGTATACTAGCATCCCTTGCCCGTCCATTTTCACGAGATTTGCTTGTGAAAAAAAACTAACATTTTTTTATGAAAAATGTAGGTTGATATGATATAGAGATTGAAATGAATGTTAGGTTGAATATTAAATAAAGAAAATGCAATAGATAACATTGTGTTTGTGTTGTATGTGGCTATGTACACCTTGTATGCATATACTTGTATACATACCGGTGTTTGTTAAACAATGTGCATTTATGTGTAGAGGTGTAGGTAAATTAAAATGATATTCATCATATGGATTCAAGTGTATTTACTTTCAAACAATGTATGCAATTGATGCATATTGTATGCATACTGTATGCAATTCGTTAATCGATAAGAAATTAGTACTAGAATTGAAAATACAAATGAAGTCAAAAAATTTTGATAGATGTCCATCGCTGCAAATAATATTTCATATTATACATTATGGGAAAAAATATTGCAGTCATTGGAAACAACTAAAAAATATATGATAAAATAATGTTACTATTAAAATAAACAGTCTAAAGGTGCAAGATAGAGTGTAGTGTAAATTCATGTACCACCAGAATTCCAATTAGAGAAGATATATACTCGAATCCATTTGTTTGAATAATGTACCTCTTGGATCCCATAGATAATCTCCTAGAAATAGTGTAAAATTAAATTAAAATTTTGAAATGTTGAACATTTAAATTAAAATTGATTGGTACTTATTTTCAGAAATGTTAAAAGAAGGGGTTATTTTAACTTTCATGAGATAGAAAAATCTTTAGCTTTTCATTGATGTACATGAATACAATATAGGAAACTGATATTTTATTATCAAATTTAAAAACACTACTGATTATTACAAACGATCAAATAATTTACTTATATGTAACATATTTAATTGAGTGAATGAATAATGCATACAATGTAATGTCTAATCTAGGGTGTTATTTTACTTGTTCATATATATGTAATAAATTGACAATTTTGAATAATGATATAAGTATTTTATTAAAAAAATAACCTATCTTTACATAGAGGGTTTTCATAACTTGCATTTTCATAGGACACATGAGCTACTAACACAAAATAATTGACTATAAATTTAAAAAGGAATCATAATATGAAGTAGAAAATATGTTTTAATTAATATTTATTTGACAATTAAGGACATGAAGATAGATAAAAGATTGAAAGAAATGATGTTATACCAAAAAAGTGTTGAGTTTTCCTTAAAAGAAAAAGGTTTGTTATAGCATGTGGAAAAATACAAATGTCACTTACTCATTACTTTTGGTCTTCATTCTCATTATATTGAAATCTGAACTCAGTTGATTTGCATTTTCTTTGCAAGATAAAGCTCCATATTTGAAATCTATGACCCCTTTATCATATTCTGGAAATGTTTCTTCATCAAAATATGATATTAAATGTTTATGAAATGAATATATTAATCAGTCTAATTGAGAGTAGATATAGTAGAGAATAATAATTTTAAGCTAAAGAAAAGGGGCTGAAAGGGAATTCAAAATGGATTTTAAAATGATGTTTAATTTGCTGAAAAAAATTAATTTTGAAATATAATATGATATTAATGGTTCACTTCATATTTGAAATGACATTAATGTGAAATATTTTGAAATTACTATGCAAAGCTTCTTATATGTACTGATATATGTGTCCATACTAAGAAGTAAAGGATTTGAAGATTGAAATAATTTATCTAATGAATGGGAATATTCTGAGTACTAATTAGCGCCCAAACCGATGCGTTTTTTGGTGTCTAAAATTTTCCTCACCTAGAAAATAAAAATACATAACCCATGTTTAATACTATTACTCTAAAATCAAATAATGTAACATCAATTGATATTGAATATGCATTAAAGAAAGAAAACCCAAATGACAGATGTTTTGTTTCAATTTAGGCTATTTATAAAAAGTAACTAAATAGAACTATAATTATTTGCATTGTATGTGTCCTTGATGACCTTATCTACACATTAGCAACAATTCAAACATTATATCCATCTAAAAACTAATCTAATCAATTACTTCATATCCACGTATATTTTCCTTGCACATAAGAGATGTTTTTTTAGATAAATAAATATAATAGAATACATATATATGAATATATATTAGAATATATATATATAGTAATATATATATATATAATATATATATACACACATGTGAAGACATATATATAAAACAAAATTAATGCAGAGAAATTTATCAAGTGCATATTTTAGTATGTTGTACATGCACTGGATTAAACACACACACATGTAAAGACATATGGTTTATATAGAATGTATGATCCTGAACTTTTAAGGAGGTACATTGGCACATCCTTGTTAAAATTTAGATTCAACTCCATTATTTTTGGTTAATAAAATGATTCCTGATATATGAGTGGTTTTGGGAGCGTCTCGGGGGTTTGGGACACAGAGAAAGGGAGAAATGGCCATCCAGTGCAGGGTGAATGGTTGGTGCATGGTTAGTTTAACTATGCGCCATAACCGTGTTGGGGTGTGGTGTCTCAGACAGAATCAATGGCATGCCCCTCACATAGTTTTAAAACCATGTGAGACTCCCTAGGTACCCTTGTGACTGTTCACCATTGGACAGAAGCAGACGCACGAGCACCACACAGTTTTTCCAAACTGTGTGGGTTGCCCAACCATACCATGGAGCCTGGCCCCCTCTTGGGCCGAGGGAGCCTCATAAATGGAGCAGAGTTTGACCAATCGTGTGACCAAACTATGCACCCTTTAAAAAGTGGGAAAACTCTCGATTTTTCCTCTCGGGATTTAAGGTTTCTAACCGAATTTTCTCCCATTGCCTCATCCAGTAGCTTAGGTGATGGACTAAGAGATCCCAAACTCTCTTTGGACGATTCTCTCTTGATTCTTGGCTGTATGGAGTGCCATTGAGTGTGAATCGAAGATATGGGTGAGTCTAACACTCACCTTAATTTAATTTTCTTTAAGAGTCGTTGTGTAGATGTTCTTCTATTTTCGATGTACTAAAACCTTACATTTTCAGTAGATTCTATGTTTGGGATTGGAATTTTGTTTGAGTTTGAATCAAGGTCTAATGTTAAGAGAGTGTCTGTCTACAAACTTGAGGTAGGAAGTCTACAAGTCATATCCTATAGTCTTGAGGTTTATTTATGTGTATGTGGTTGTTCTTTTGGTAATTTTATGTAATGAATTTAACTCCCTTGGTAGGAATTGATAAATTGGGTGTTAAAATGATATATTGGACCCTCAGGATTCTCGTGGGATCTGTTGAGGATGAGTATACTAGGCCTAATTACACCCATGGGGTGTGGCACTTACTTGAACATGGAATTGAGTTGTTAAATTCTAAATTGGAGGGTTTATAAGATCAAACCAGTGGTTATTGTGTTTAGCATGTTAACATGGCATAAAGGGGTGTTTGGATAAACTTGAAAGTGTGAAATGAGATATGGATTGTAAATTAGTAAATGTGATAAAGGGTTAAAAAGTCTTGGCCTTATGTTTAAATTAAATGAAATGGGTAAAAATGGTTTTAATGGTATTAAATGGTGAAATGGTATTTCCATGAGAAGTGAGAACATGATGAATGTAATTAACCATAGAAATTCGATAAAATGGAATGGTGCACCCTTGTTGTTATTATTGGTTAAAAATGACACCAATAATGAACCATGGAATAGGGGACGAATGGTGTGATTGGGAAATTGGACTGAGTCTCTACTCCCATGGTTCGGGCTAGACTAATGCCCTAAGCCCCACTGATGTATTGCATGGTTTAGGATGTCAGACTGATTCTCCAACTTTCAAAATTATAGACATGAAATGATTTCCTAGAATGATGCTCCAAGGTATGTGGTTAAATTTCTTGTAGTAAACTAACTCTTGTGTGATGTAGATAACTCGACTCACCTTGTATATTTCTCACATGTCCGGTATGGGTCGAAGTAGATTGATTTGTATGAACATAACTTGAAACTAATAATGATAATTGTTAATTTAATTATTTCTAAACAATGAAACCTATTAAACTTTCCAGCTATTACTTTTTTTATTATACTTTTGAATACTTTGTATTAGATTACATATTTTATAGATACTTTTTGTGGTGGCCTACTGATTCATACTCACACCCTGATCGGGTTGTTGTTGGGTACTCGAGTGGACTTCATGTTTGTAGGTTAGGATAAGGGTAAGGGTCCTATGTTATAGTATTGATACGAGAGTCAGGATAGAGCATGGCTGAGGGGACTGATCTTGGTGTCGGTACCTAACTTGGGAGGTAATCTGTGTGTATTTTTTTTCATTTTACATTCCGCATAGTATAATTTCATGGCATGACATGTTTTTACTATATTGGTTTGTTAGTAATTCCCCTGTTTGGGAATGTGGGACGTGTTGCTTCAGTATTTCTTATTATTGCATGTCGATCTTTATTTTGATTTCTATTATTGGATTACTCTGGTAAAGAGGGTATAGTCTCCCAACACATTCAATTAATCCCTCACTACTAGTCGGTAGCCTCTGTTGTATGAGGAGAAACGCTTGAGGTCACGTGGTATATCGGCTCGGGGCATCGGTTATAGTGGCACCCGAGCCAGGTCATTTCAAAGTGGTATCATAGTAGCTTCTTTTCTATTGATTTATTATTTGGGAAAGTTAAATAAGAGGTAGAATTTTTTGGGCCATGTCAATGATCTTATGCATGAGAGTATCTAACCCATGTATGGGGAAAAACCCAAGCACCCAGGGTGGGATTGTTGTTCTTGATGTTTTCTATTGCAGTTGGATGTTATTTCACCTTGGAGGATGCACTTTTCAGGTGATATCATTGTTCCCTATGATTCTATTCATGTAATGACATGGAACTAGGTTTATATACGCATGCATCATTTTAGTCTCTTAATGATTTAGGTGACATGAATTATGATAGTCATGCATGGGAAAATAATATGGGATGTGAGAGATAAAATTCTTTTCATTTTCCTTATAATTTTAATGAAACAGTTCCTAATAAGGAGTTGTAAATGGTTTTAATTGTGAAGTGTCCAATTAGAATGATGAAAATGGCGCCTAAATGAGAAATATTTATGTTTATGGAAGTTAAATGGTTAAAAGGGCATCTAATGAACAATTGGAGTTTATGTAAATTTTGTTTCCTTATGTTGACCATGGACCTAAATAAGGATGGTTGCGGGTAGTGATGGTGTAGAGTTTTCACCCATTGGAATAGTGTAAGTGGGATAATTTATTTTTACTAGATGTGATCCCTCTTTATATAATTTTTGGAACCTTATGTTTTGTGTTTTGAGTCATGAATTTGGAATTGTAGTAGGATTTCACAATGACGATGTCTACCTGTTGGGTGACACGAGGACATCATCAAGAATGATCCTCCATTAGTGGGGTGAGAACGCATGTTGGTCCCAAATAATATAGGGTGGGAGAAGTTTCATGATAACTTTTCTCATTTTATGCAATTTATGGAGCGAGACCCAGGACGGGCTACATCGAGTATGTTCGACTTGATGTGAGAGATTCAACTGTAGCACCCTATGACATTTTCCAAAGAGGTTGAGATCAATATAGATGTGTTCTTGATTGAGTCTATACAGATTATTCTAGACTACTTAGATACTCCTCCTAATAATATTGTCAAGATGGTAGCATATATTTTGCAATGATTAGTCAAGCGTTGGTGGGACATTCAGGTTTAAACTAAGTAGGCAGATGGTATGCTGGGGATGAATTTCTAGGAATTTTTTTGGAACATTTCTATCCAAAGACTCCGAGGCATGTGAGTTCTATAGAATTTATGAGGTTGGTTTAGGGGACTATGTCTGTGATAGATTATTCTGTCCACTTCACCAAATTGCATTGATATGTTCCAATATTAGTAGGGGATGAGATGGCAATGGTGAGACATTTTCAGGATGGACTTAGATGTGAGATCAAGTCTGAGGTAAATATATTCTATTTAAAGAGGTTTTCTAAGGTGGTGTAATTGACCCTCATTTTTAAAGGGAACCTGAAAGAGGGTTCTAATAGTGGACATGTGGTTTCATCTGGGTGGCCCAGTGGTATGAGTTCTGATAGAAGGAAGTATCATTTTTAGAGTTTTCACCAAGGAGGTGGTAGAAATAGTACCTAGGTTAGGGGATAAACCTCTTAGCGTAGTGATCAGGTGTTCTGCTACTAGTATAGTAGGACAAGACACATGTACGGTTAGTGTCACCGACCACTAGTCGAGTGTCGTGCATGTGGAAGGATGGGACATGTACAAAGGTTCTGTAGGAACCATCGATAGGTGGGTAGTGAAGGAGTATCAAGAGTGATGCAAAGTGCAAGAAGGGGGTCTACTAGCCCAAACTGAGCAGGCAGTTGGAGTTCTACTAACTATACTTTTCAGGGATGAAATTGTGTTACTTTAGGTAAAGAGTTTCCATATCATTAGGGCAGTGCAACACCAAGAACTCAGGACAGAGCCCAGGGTATAGGGGAAAGTTAGCTTCACACAGTTCATCCTACACCTTGTGGTGGCAAGGTAGGACCATCAACAATTCAAGGTATGATTCTTTTAGATTCCACACTTGCTAGAACTTTATTTGATACAGAGGCTTTGTATTCTTTTATATCCACTTGGTTTTTAATTTTTTTGGGGTCTAGAAGTGGAATATATGTGTGGGGTTATGTTGATTGAGACACTGTTAGGAGTAAAAGCTAGAAGTATCCAACAATGTAAGGAGTGTTCCCTCGAGGCTACTGGGTGTCGTCCCCTTTGGGACTTGCACATACTTGAGACTTTAGGTTTTGAACTGATACTAGGGATGGAGTGGATGGTTTTATACTATGATCACATTTATTTTTACCACTAGAGAGTGACATTCACGTCTTTGTAAGGTGAAACTTATTTCCATCGCGGGGGATGGAATATTTTGGCAGGTTTTGTAAGGCCAGTTCTTCCATAATTGGGTGATCTCACAACCCAAGTTTTGAGTCTTTTATTAGACGACGAGGGAGTGGAGCATAGTGTCTTCCCTCCTATGGTGGACTAGTTTTAGGACATATTTCAGGAGAACATACCAAGGCTTCCACCTAAGAGAAAGGTTGAGTCCACAATTGAGATAATGCTTAGATATGAGCTAGTTCCTATTCTGTAATATAGGACAAAACCAATATAGCTTCAAGAACGTAAAACCTAGTTGGAGAAATTGGTGAATAAAGGGTTTATTAATTTGAGTATGTCACCATGGGGATCTCCAATCTTTTTTTCTAAGAGGACGGTGAGATGTTGCACTTCTATATCGATTATTAGAAGTTGAATTGGATGATAGTTAAGAACTGATATCCTCTTCCATGCATCGACGACCTTTTTTGACCATTTAAAGGATGATTTCATGTTTTCTAAAATTGATTGAGTTCATGGAATCATCAGCTAAGGGTGAGACCTTATGATATACTGTAGACTACTTTTTGGAGTAGGTATAGTTTATATTAGTTTTTTGTAATTCCATTTGGGTTAGAGAATGATCCTACGGTATTTATGTCCTTGATGAACTAAATCATTCACGCATACCTAGATCAATTTTCATTTTTTATTTATAGATTAAATTTTGGTGTACCCCTAGACACATTACAATCATTCCACACACCTTGACACCATCTTGATTACACTAAGAGAGAATCAATTATATGCCAAACTATCTATGTGACTTTTATTGATTGATAAGGTACATTTCTTGGGTCATATAGTCTTATAGTAAGGTGTTTTAGTGAACTCATAAAAGGTTCAAGCTTCTATATCTTGGGAGCATCTTTAGAATGTTTTTGATATCCAAATCATTATGGGTTTTTCAGGTTATTATCAAAGGTTCATCAAATAATTTTATCACTTGGTAGTGCCACTTTCAGGCTTGACTAAGAAGGGTATGATATTTGAGTGGTCTAAAGCATGCGAGACCACTATAATGATATTGGTCGTTCCTTATACAGGTAAGGAGAATAATTTTTTTGTAATTCATATGGGATTAGACTTGGGGTAGTGTTGATGCAGGGGGATTGAATCATGGTGTATGGATCACGAAAATTGATTCCAAGTGATTGGAACTATCCTACTTTTGATCATGAGTTGTCCATGGTGGTTTATACCTTGATATGTTAGTGAAATTATATTCCAGGTGAGATTTTTATTGTTTTTACCAATTATAAAATCCTTAAGTACATCTTTTCCTAGCGTGATTTGAACCCCTGGCAGGAGAGATGGGTTGAGTACATGTAGTATTTTGACATTGTGTTAGCTTATACACTAGGGAAAGTAAACAATGTTTTAGATTCCTTGAGTAAAAATATAGTGACCAAAGATTAACATACATAGATATTATATCATTTTAGACGAATATTCAGTACATTACAAAAGTACATGCTCGAGGATCATAATTGTTTAGTCTATTTTAAAACATGGAACTCATTATTCTAATTTGGTAAAAGATATTGAACATATCCCAGAAAGATCTACACCTTTATTAATTCTACTTAAAACACTTCTTCATAACCTATGGAAAGGAAACATAAGAAATGGGTGATCTTAGGTGCTCAGTAAGTGTAAATAAGGAGATATGCATGCATAATCCTAAGCATATGGGTGTGATAACACAAGAAAAACATTTTAAGATCATACAATGTATATCAAGGATTATATATATAATTGAAAATATCAAGATTGGTAGTTCATAAGACATAAATCAAAAGAGAATCAAGAGAAAAATCCATGAGAGCATAACCTAATAATAAGACATAGAATTTGTGGCATATACATAATCATATAAAATCATTCCCTATAAGTCAAGGTTTATTTCCAAAACCTATCAAGGAACTTCATGGGGGATATACCTATTGGGAAGAACACACCACCATCCCTAGTCATAGCCCTTTCCTTACAGTGGAATGATTTCACTCCCCAAACTATCTTAGTAGTCAAGCTTCACTTCCAAGACCATCTTAGTAGTCAAGATTCACTCCCAATACCATCTTAGTGGAAAAATTCCTTTAATAAACCAAGTTCACTCCCCATTATAGCCATATCTATCTCATGAGATATAAATATTTACCCAATTCATTGGAGGGAGATATAGGTCCCACCCATCACATAATGAAATCATATATACATGTTCCATAAGATAATAAAACATTCATCGTATCATGACCCATAAAAAGAGACAGGTTTCACAAACATCATATCATAACCCATGAAATAAAATGGGTATCATAAACATTTCATCCTATCATAATAAGTGGAAAAGAGACCGTTTTCACAATCATTTATTTATATAATAACCTATTAAAGGAAGTGAGTTTCACAAGAATTTTATCATGGTATAACCCATGGAAGAGAAACATGTATCATAAAAAACTAGTCAATTTAAAATATAATCCATTAAAAGAAACAATAAGAATATTGTCCTTGGATCATATCCCCAGTAAAGCATAAAATATATAAAAGGATGTCATCTTAGATGGTGAATTATTTTTAAAGATCAATTAGATAATTTCTTAAGAAAAATAATCCTTTATTTGAAATTCATTTTTTATAACATAAAACAACTCAAAATCCATTTTTTTTTGAAAACTTATGATGAAAGCTTTAAAAAACTTTTAAAACATTTCATGGGGAAAATATCATTTCCACTTTTAAAAGCAGTTTTTAAAACATAAAACTTTTTGAAAAACTTTTTTTAAAAAAATAACCTTGAAAACTTATAAAGGACGATTGAACACATTTAAAAAAAAATCTTTGAATATATATTTTAGAAATTATAAAGGAAGCTTCAGAAGAATTTTTAAAATCTTTTCTTTGAAAATATATTTTAAAAATTATAAATAAATTGTGAAAACATTTTGAAAAACCTTTTTCTTTGAAAATTATTTGAAAACTTATAAAGAAATCTTGAAAAAAAATTGAAACCATACTCTTTTAAAACCACTTTTTTAATAAATAATTTAAAAAATATGTTAAAAAAAATTATTTAAAAAAACTTGTAAACTATAAAATTAAGCTTCAAGGAAATGAAAGTCACGATGATGGGTAAATCTGTACATTCCGATCATTCATATTTCACTATAAAATGTTTAGAAAAATTCCTTGATTGGAAAATTTCAATAGTATTTATAAAGACTTTGGACCCAGTAGCTTGGATCCAGTTCCCTACTTAATTAAATTGGAATAATAAACAAGTAAGTCACATCTCAAAGGAATGACTAGTTTAGTATCTTTGGAAAACTAGATACAAACATAATTTTTACATTACAAATTGAAAGAAAAAACTACAAATAAAATCCATTAGAAAAACCAATAAACTCCTAAATCATCCCAAAAAGTTATTTATAATACACATATTCAAATCCTGGGGAAAAATAAAACATAAGAAAAGGGTGAGATCAGATTCTCAGTAAGTTTAAGTAATACAATGGAATCTATCATAAATAATAAGGGATTGGGAATAACTAAAAATACATCCCATTAAACAAAATCTTAGCCATAATATGGTAGGAATAAAAGATAATTAAGTAATGTAATAAATAATAAATGATAAAGAAACTTAACCATGGATATTATACTTATAGAATAATCACATGGACCATCAATTACTAGTATCATAATGAGCGAATCCATAATTAAATACATCATAAACATACCTTCGAGGCCTTGGACCAGACATCTGAAAATAAATGGTTAAGGCCTCATCCAAATCCATATTTGTTTTTTCTCATGATAATTTCCAATGTATCGAGGGGATATATCAAGACCCAATAGGTAGTTATTAAGTTTAATACATTCCTCATATGAAAAGGAAGAATCATAAACATTCGTATCAAAAAACTAGCATATGAAATGTGAATAATTTAACCATAAACCATGGATGGTATCAAAATAGCACATCTACAGTTAAACTAATCATAAACACTTCAATAATATATGATAGATGATATAATAAGAGATAAATCTCAATGAATTACAAGATTCAATAACGGTTTTTGACATAGATGAATATACTTTTAAATGATACCATTGAAAAATTCTTGAGGAAAATAATCTTTAAACATTCTAAAGTGTCCCATACCACATTGAAACATTTCAATCATGATTACTATGAAGAAATAACATTAAATGAAACTTAGAATATAATGATAATAATAAGACCCATGATATGATATATCAAGGGAAGTACATACACCATACACAAGTAATAAGTGGTGAACAAGTCATATATCTCATAGAAGAAAAAGTGGGATGAGAGAAACCCTTTTTACTTTGGAAAGAAGTGTTCATTTGGAAAATCATTTTTATTTTTCATAAAATCAGATTGTAAAACTATATAAATAAAAATAAAATGGATGTACAATGAAATTATGTTTGAGGTATAAAATATTTCCAAATGAATTGAAAACATTGAAACAGAGAATTTAATAATCATTAGAAATGAGACACTTCAAGGCAGTTTAAGGGTTAATATAAAAGAGTATTTAAAGAGGAAAAAGAATAATTATATTCATCAAACTAAAAATGAAAAAACATAGTTTTTCATTATAAAATTAGTGATTTTATAAAAATAATGTTTTCTTAAAATATATTATGGAGTATACTTAAAAACGGGTATGAAATTGGGAATTTCCTTTTAACCGAGCTTGCTTTTTGGGAGGAATTGAGAATAGATACTTATAAAACATGTACTTACCCATAAAAGAAAGATTAAATGATATATATATATATACATGATTTTGGGACATATAAAAAGAAGTTAGAGGAATTATATTAATATAACGAATAATTAGATTGGGTTAAATAGAGAGAAATCGTAACATAAATGAAAAATGGAGGTTCGGGAAAAAACCCATACCACGTTGCAAAAAAACGAACCACATGACCCATAAAATTAATGATCATAAAATAAGACATTTAATTCCATGAAGATAAATATATTTACGATATGATATAAATGGTAACATACAACATAAACAAGAAATAGTGGTGAATAATGAAAATATCATAGAAATAAAAGTGAGATGAGAAAACCCTTACTTCGTGTTTGAAAGCGTTATGCACTTGTACTTAACATACTAGATAATGAAATTAGATTCATTAATAAATTAGTTCAGAACCTATTTAACATGTAATTTATTTTTTAAAATTTTATTAAGTTCATTTATGGACTTTTTTGAGTAATAATATTTAATTTCGTCATCCGGGAGTGTTCATTTCCTTGGTTTTCATGATTGGTTCACTTGTATACATGTACGAAAGATCATGTAAAATGGAAATAGTTTTCTAGAATTGAAATTATTTGTTATTAATAAAAATAAATAATAATTTTTTTATATAGGTCATTTGGTTATTTTGGGGTCAGGATGAATCATTAGATATGACGTTAGTGATAATTGTTTAGATTATTTTGGCAGTTTTTTGATTATCGCAATATAGTTTTGTCTAATTAATTAATATCATGTGTATATACTAGTTAAAAACATTAAATAGGATTTAATAAATATATTATAATATTTTTTAATGATAAAAATAGTTTTATGACCATCCTTTAATGTTGAATTTAAAAATTAAAACACGTCATCCATGAAGGTGGTAAATGGACACCTCCTGGATGCTTTTTTCATTTTTTGAATAAAAGGAATAGGAGAAGAGAATTGATGGTGTATTTTACATTTAAATAATAGAATTATAGTATATATAAGATTATTTATATATCATGCAAGTTTGGATAGAGGAGGTGAGGAGATTATAAGAAAAGAAAAGAAAGTGAAGAGAAAATAAAGAAAAGGAAGGAGAATTTTACCTCTTGAATTCTTCTCCTTGAGAACCTACTAAGAGAAATTGGTTTTGATATTTTCTTGATACCAGAATCTCCTGGACATGGGAAAGAGGCTTGGAAAGAGTATTGGGAATAAATTGGAAAATATTCAAGGCTTAAGAGGTGTTAGTAAAAAATGTGGTGAGAGGTGGTATTTATAGTGGAAGAGTGGGATGTTTTTTTGATTATTTTATTCATTAGTTTATTATTTTGACTCAACACAAGAAATAGTGATGATTCCATGAATAAATACATAAAATAGATAAGAATAATTTTATATTATTATGCTTACATCATCTATAAATCACGGAATAGTGTATTTATCGTATAATATATATACCAAAAATTACCATATTTTACTATTCAAAAAAAATTCAACTATTTTAGAAAAATCCAAAAAATACCCTAACAATTTTTTGATGGGAAGGATTCAAAAATAAATCCATTTCATGAAAATAATTTTCTAAATATGATATTTTTTTGATTAAAATAATCATTTATTCGAAAAATATCGATTTTAAAATTATAACCGGTTTTATGACACTTTGAAAAATTAATTAAGGTCTCATAAAATTATATTATAATTATAAGAAAAAAAATATTAATTTATGAGTCTATATAAGGAAAATATATTTTATTTTAAATCATTATATTAATTATAAATTGTTAATAAATATTTATGATTCACAAAAATATCAACACTCAATTTATCATTTTTAAAATATTTATTTACATATTCCACTATATAAATATACCACATTTTAATTTATAAGATACCAAAATTATATTTATACTTTAATAGGTGAATTTAATATTAAAATAATAAATAAAATATTAATATAACAAAAATGATAGTTTTATAAAAAAATCGCGATTTTTCACTATTCACTGGAAAATAAAAATTTTCAAGAAAATAAGAAAAATTCACCATAGGATAATTTCTAAATTCCTATTTAAAAAATGAATTTTATTTTGTTTAATATAATTTATAAAAGTCTATAATTTTAGTTTTAAAATAAGTGCACCCTTAAAAGGTGGTTAAAGAGCCTTTAGAAAAATATAGCCCTTTTATTGCATATATTTGGATTCATTCTTATTTTATGCTTATAAAATAATTTGGATGAATGAGAAAACATTTTATTAAATATAATATATAAATTTTATAATTTGGTTAATACTATTCATTCCCTTTAATTTAATAGCTAGGTTATATGGTCATTTAAAAATAATGATATTTAATGGAATATGATTGTTCATTTAAGTTTGGTGTTTTATGAAACCTATGCTGTCAAGAAAATTTAATTTTAAAAAGACATACCATAAAATAATGGGGTGTTACATTCTCCCCTCCTTCATTAAATTTCAACCTCATAATTTGAAATTGTATTTTGAAAAACAAAGGTTGATACTTCATAATTACTTTATGGAAAACCTATATCAGAAATAGGGTTTATAAAATATCCTCTAAATAAGAGGGGAAAGTGAAATGTGAAGGTCACCAAAAAAATAGGATTTCAGGTAGAAAATCATTAGTGTAAAGCGATAACATGAACATGGAATAGAAATATAACTATCAAGTTTTTATAGAGAGTGTTAGAGAATATTGTCATTATAAATTTAACCATCACAAAACCGTAAATCTTGCGATTGGTTAAAAGACCATTGATTTGTCATAAAGCAAAGTAAAATGATAACGTTTTTGTTCCAATATATTTTTCCTAGAGTTGAGGGATTCTTTAAATATTTAGATAAGTACTTCATAAAATAAACTTACATGATTACTTTCCTTTCCATAAGCATAATCTCATACTTTGGTTGTGCTTCGATCTATTTTCACTTCATCCCTCACTCCTAAAAATGAAGGTTCAAAATGATTTTTTCATGCATGAAACACTTTTATGAACTATAAGATCCACCAGTCATTCCTCAAGCCTTTAAATATTTAATTGAAACAAATTTTTTATCCAAAAGTATCCAATAAATTATATTTTAACATAAAAAAATAATATCCAATGTTCAAATTAATCTATTCCAACCTTAAGACTCATCCGAAATATATCTGTCCAAATTCACAGTCCAAAAAGGTCTCTAAATTTACAAAATATGCTAACCATTTACATTAATCACCTGAATCACCAAAATTCCATAATAAAATCATATTTTACTGCAAAATACAATTCAACTTTTATTCCATATAAGATCCACCATATGGTGAAATAACATTAATCACTTCATCACCAAATCATTTTCCAATAACAAGGCTATATATTTGATAAAAAAATCTCCCTAAAATAAAAATGACCTTTATCCATTATATATAAAAAAAACATGCTAATTAGTACTTCATGTAGTCTAGTGGTAGGTGTTGAACCCTTGTCACCCTTTAGTTGTGGGCTCAAACCCCACAAACTTTTTGGATGCGATGAGTTGTCACCTGGCCTATGGGTTGTCCTTTTTATAAAAATATATTAATATAAATTCTAAAATATATATGATGAACATTATTGAAATAAGGTTAATAAAAAATTATATCAATACAACCCCAATACATAAATACTTTATCCATTTATTTCCACATAGGTCCTTCCTTGGTCTAGATTTCATCCTATAGAAGAGGGAATTGACTCGGGTAATGCCTAGATTCCCCACATTTAAGGAAATGAACTAAAAATGGATTCTTAGGAAGTGTGTTATTTACTTCCATCATATTCTTCATTTTTCCATAGAAATTATTTGATTTATGTCCTTCTTTCCAACATAAAAATTATTTATCTTTTCCATTGATAGATGTTCTTGTGTGTCTCCTTCTACATTTCCAACATAAGAGAAATTGATCATTCTTTCCTCCATGGTCTCCACCACTAGAGCTCTTAGAAAATTGAGTCCTTATCTTCTTTTGTGAGTTTAGGAGTTAGTTAAGGTATACATTGTTAATAAAATTTTGGGAAAACCTATTAGGCTTGAACACGATATATTTCATCACATTTGGTTGCTCATTGCCTCTACCTTGTCCATCGTGTTCAATGTTAACATGAATCCTTTGAGTTCCAGCCTTTAACTAAACTAGATAGCATAGTGTGAGTAACAAAATTCATATTGAGAAAAATGTATAATAATTTATAGAATATCATGACACCTTATTTTAAACCTAAAACACCTTAGGTTTAACCTAGGTTATTCATCTTTATTTTATATTCAAATCCTTCATAATATATTGTAAATAAAATGTGAATAATCATAAGCATATCCCCCAGGACTGTCAAACCAGGTACACAATAGGGCCCATTGTCGTGTACCATGTTATGATGAGTCATTCCCAACACACCTTGTCAGAGTTGTTACCCCAAGGTACATCTATGCCAGAACCACATCCACTTATAGTATCCATACATAGATATATTTCTAGGAAGACCCACATAATATCCACCTTACCAAAATTTTATGATGTTCTTCTATGCTTATATTTAAATTTTGTCTTAGGGGTATGTTCCCTAATCTATGCATTCTTAATCTATTTTACAAGGTTTCTACTAAACTTCCTGTGATACCAACTATAAATACCCCAACCCCAGTAGCCCGGAGCCAGTGACTTACTTAATTTCAATGGTATAATAAACAAAGAAGTCGCATATCGAAGGGCCAAATATTTTAGTAGGTTTGGAAAACCAGATACAAACATAATTTTTACATTACAACTTGAAAGAAAAAAATTACAAGAAAACTCCATTGGAAACACCAATAAACTGCTACATTATCCCTGCAAGTCATTCAAAATACACATATTCACATCCTGGGGAGAAATAAAACATAAGAAAAGGGTGAGATAAAATTCTCAGTAAGGGAATGTAATACAACATAAGATAACATAAATAATAATCCATGATGAATAATTAAAAATACAATCCATTAAATATAATCTTGGTCATAATATGGAAATAATAAAATCTCATTATGTAATGCCATAAATAATAATAGTATAAAGAAAATTAAACATGGATATTATAATTGCAAAATAATCACATGTACTATCAATTACTTGTATCATAATGAGGTAATACATAAGTCCAGACATCATAAACATGCCATCGATTCCTTATCCAAGATATCTAAAGATAAATGGTTAAGGCCTCAGCCATATCCATATATATTTTTTCTCATGAGACCTACTGATTCATCAAGGGGATATAATAGGCCCCAAATTTCACTTACTAATTCAAATACATTCCTCATATTAAAATGTTGAAACAAAAACAACATAAACATTCATATTGAAAAACTAGCATACGGAATGTGAATACTTTAACCATAAACCATGAATTGTATCAAAATAGCACATCGACAGTCAAAATGATTATAAAACCATAAATAACATATTATACATGGTATCATAAGAGATAGACCTAAATGAATTACAATATTAAACAAATTATATTTACATATATGAAGATACATTTAAATTATACCATTGAAAAATTCTGGAGGAATATAATCTTTAAACATTCCAAAGTGTCTAATACCACAATGAAACATTTAAATCATAATCACTATAAAAGAATAAAATTAAATGAAACTTATAATATCATGAGAAGAAAATTACTCATGATATGATATATCAAGTAAAGTACATACACCACATACAAGGAATAATTGGTGAAGATGGAATATATTTCAGAGAAGAAAATGTGAGACAAGAGAAAACCTTTTTTACTTTGGAAAGAATATTTCTTTTGGGAAATCATTTATATTTGTCATAAAATAAGATTATAAAAATTTATATAATAGAAAAAAGGTATGGAAAATTAAATTAATCTTTAGGAATAAAATATTTCCAACTTAATTGAAAACATATAAAAAGAGAATTTACGATACTTGAGAAATGAGCCACTTTAGTACTGTTTAATGGAAAATATTAAAGAGTATTTAAAGAGGAAAAGGAATAATTGTTTTCATAAAACTAGAAATGAAATAATATAATTTTTCATGGTAAAATGATTCATTTTATAAAAATAATGGTTGATTAAATCATATTATGGAGTATACTTAAAAATGGGTATGAAATTGGGAATTTCCCTTTAACATGGCTTACTTTTGGGGAGGAATTGAGAAAAGATCCTCATAGAACATGTAATTATCCATAAAATAAAGTTGAAATGATATTAATGAGTCTAGTACATATAAATATAATATAGAGTAAGTATATGAAAATAATGAAAAACTATATCTCGGTAAAGAGAGAGAAAACATAACCTGAATGAAAAATGGAGGTTCGGGAAGAAACCATTACCACTTTGCAAACAATCAAACCATATGTCCAATAAAATTAATGATCATAAAATAATAAATTTAATACCATGAAGATAATGATATTCATGATATGATGCATCGATGAGAAGAATACATACACCAAAAAATAATAAATAGTGGTGAATAAGGAAAATATTACATAAATAAAAGTGAGTTGAGAAAACCCTTACCTTATATTCAAAAGCATTCTGCACTTGTACATAACATTCTGGATAATGAAATTAGATTCATTAATAAATTAGTTCATAAAATCTTTAACATTTTATTTATTTATTATAATTTTATTAAGTTCATTTATGGTCTTTTTATGAGTTTTAATATTTAATTCCATCATTCAAGTGTGTTCTTTTCCTTGGTTTTCAGGATTGGTTCAATTGTATACATGTACGAAAGATTGTGTAAAATGGGAATAATTATCAAGAATTGAAATTATATTATATTAATGAACATAAATAAGAAATAAATTTTAATATAAGTTATCTGGTTATTTTGGGCGATGATGAATCATTAGACAAGACGTTAGTGATAATCATTTAAATTATATTTGCGGTTTTTTGGATCATTGCAAACTATTTTTGTCTCATTAATTAATATAATGTATATATAATGGTTCCAGAACATTAAATAAGATTTAATACATATATTATAATATATTTTAACCATAGAAACTATTTTATTACCATCCTCGAAGTTACAATTGAAAAATAAAAAACACATCATCCTTGAAGGCGGTAAAGCGACACCTCATAGACGATGTTTTCATTTTTAGAATAAAAGGAAAAGAAGAAGAGACTTGATGTTGGATTTTAAATTGACATAATAAAATTCTAGTATATTTAATATATTGTAGTTATAATTCATGTTTGGATAGAGGAGGTTAGGAGAGGATACAAAAATAAAATAAAGCGAATATAAAATAAAGAAATGGAAAGACGATTTACCTCTTGAATTCTTGTCCTTGAGAACCTCCTTAGGGAAATTGGTTTTGGTATTTTATTGAGAACAGAACCTCTTGGATGTAGGGAAGAATATTAAGAAGAATATTGGGCATAAATTAGAAAATATTCAAGGATTAATAGGTGTGAGGAAAAGTGGTGGTATATATAGTGGAGGAGAGAAGCGTTGTTTGATCATTTTATTCATTAGTTTATTATTTTGTCTCAAGATAAGAAAGAGTGACAATTCGATGAATAAATACAGTAAATAGAGAATTATAGTTCGATATTACTATGATTACACCAGTAATGACTCAATTAATAGTGTATTTTACTTATAATGTATATATACAATAAATTACCATATTTTACTATTCACTAAAAATTCAACTATTTTAGAAAAATTCAAAAAAATCACCGTAACCGTTTTTTGAAGTGTATAATTCGAACATGAACTTAATTTTATGAAAGTATTTTTTAAAATATGTGAAATTTATTTTTATTTAAAATCATCATTTTTTCAAAAAATACCAATTTTAAAATTATAATTGGTTTTATGACATTAGGAATAATTTATTAAGGTATCATTAAATTATATTATGATTATAAGAAAATAAAATATTAATTTATGATTATTTTCTGAAAATATATTTTCTTTTAAACCATTATATTAATTGTAAAATTTTAAATAAATATTTATGTTTCACAAAAATACCAACACTTAATTTACCATTTTAAAACATTTATTTACTTATTCTATTATATAAATATAACATATTTTAATTTATAATATACATAAATTTTATTTATACTTTAATAGGTTATGTTGTTATTAAAATCATAAATAGACTATTAACATCACCAAAATGACAGTTTTATAAAAAAATATGGATTTTTCATTATTCATTAGAAAATAAATATTTTTAGAAAAATACCAAAATTTTCCCATAACATAATTTTGACATTACGATTTTAAAAATTAAGTTTATTTTGTTCAATAAAATTTTTAAAACTCTCAAAACTTAGTTTTAAAATAAGTGCGCCATTAAAAGGTAGTAAAATGATCTTTAGAAAAATACATCCATTTTAATATGTCAAATTGGATTCATTCGTATCTTATGTCTATAAAATAATTTGGATTAATGTGATTTTATTTATTAAATATAATATATAAATTTCATCATTTGGTTAATACTATTCATTCCCACCAATTTAATGTCTTGGTTATAATGTACATTTTAAAATAATGATATTTAATTGTATATCATTGTTCATTTAAGTTTGGTGTTGTGTGAAACATATACTGTTGAGGAAATTAAATTTAAAAAATACATACCATGAAATATTGGGTTTTTTCAATCTCCCCTCATTAAATAAATTATGTCCCTACAATTAGAAATTGTACTTAGAAAAATAAAGGTCGATACTTTAAAATTCTTTTATGGGAACCGCACATCGAAAATAGGGTTAATAAAATATCTTCTTAAAAAGAGGGGAAAGGGAAATGAGAAGTTCGCCATAAAACTATGATTTTGGGAAGGAAATAATTTTTGGAAAGTGATAACAAGAAAATAGAATAAAAATATAACTATCAAGTTTCGATGGAGAGTGATAGAGAATATGTCCATTAGAAAGTTAACCATCACAAAACTGTAAATCCTGTGATTGGTTAAAAGACCATTGTTTTCTCAAAAATGAAAGTAAACTAATAATTTTTTTATCCTAAAATACTTATCTTAGAGTTGAGGTATTCTTTTAATATTCAAATAAGTACTTAAGAAAATAAACTTACTTGATTACTTTCCTTTTCACAAGCGTAATCTCATCCTTTGGTTGTGCATTGATTTATTTTCACTTCATCCCTCACACCTGGAAATGAAAGTTCAAAATGAATTTTTCATGATTGGAGCACTTTTATGAACCATAAGATCCACCAATCATTCATCCAACCTTTAAATATTTACTGGAACCAACATTATTAGAAAAAATTATCCAATAAATCATATTTTAACCTCAAACAATAATATCCAATGTTCAACTTAATCCATTTCAACCTTAAGACTCATCCAAAATAGGTCTATCCAAATTCAAATTCCCTAAAGGTCTCTAAATTTTAAAGATATTATTACTATTTACATAAATAACTTGAATCACCATAAGTCCACAATAAAATCCTATTTGACTCCAAAGTAAAATTCAACTTTTATGAATTAAAATATTCAACATCTAGTGAAATAACAATAATCAACTAATCACTGAATCATTTTCCAATACCAAGGTTATATATTTGATAAAATGAATGTCCCTAAATTCAGAATAAACTTTATCCATAAGATATAAAAAAATCATGCTAATAAGTACTTCATATAAGCTAGTGGAAGGTATTGCTCCCTGGATGCCCTTCAGTTGTGGGTTCAAAACCCGCAACCTTTCTAGATGTGATGGGTTGTCACCCGACCTACAAGTTATCCTTTTTATAAAAATATATTAATATAACTTCCAAAGTAGATATGATGAAAATTATTGAAATACGGTTAATCATTAATGTTATCAACACAACCCCAAAACATAAACACTTTATCCATTTATTTCCACATAATTCCTTACTCCAAAGTTTCTCCTATAGAAGAGGGCATTAACTTAGGTAATTCCCATATTCCCCACATTTAAGGAAATGAACTACAAATGGTTTCTTAGGATGTGTTTTATTTCCTTCCATTGTAATCTTCATTTTTACTTGTCAATTCTTTGATTTATGTTCTTTCCCACACATAAATCATTTCTCAATTCCATTGAGACACGTTCTTGGGTGTCTCCATCCACATTTATTACATGAGGGAAATTGAGCCTTCTTTTCTCTATGGTCTCCACCACTGGATCTCTTATCAAACTCTATCCTTCTCTTCTTTGGAGAGTTCAAGAGTTGGTTAAGGTATATGTTTTTAATAATATTTTGGAAATACTAATTAGAAATGAACATGATATCTTTCATCCCATTTGGTTTCTCATCACCGCCACCTTTTCCATCACATTCAATGTTAACATGACTCATTTGGGTTCCAGAAATTGACTAAACCAGAGATCATAATGTGAGTAACAAAGGTCATAGAGATAAACACTACTAGAAATAGCACCTATACCCACGGTTTCAAGAACCGCTGGCTGTAGTGCAGTCGCAATAGGTCTATACCCAAGGTTTGCATAGAACCGTGGGTATAGATGAAGAAAAATTCACTTTACCCACAGTTTAACAAACCATAGGTATAGAAATCTATACCTAAGGTTTGAAAACCATGGGTATACTGATTTAAATCTCCCCATATGTACCCATGGTTTGCAAACCATGTGTATACTGATTTAAATCTCGCCACATGTACCCACGATTTGCAAACCATTGGTATACTAAATTAAACTCCCGAAATGTACCCACGGTTTGGAAAACCGTGGGTATAGACTTCTTCCCCAGGTAGCTGCAACTCCACCTCCCTACCGTTCTGCACCTATAGACATATCAATCCTACCATTCAGATATATCTGAAATCAACAATAATATGAAAATACCTACTCTAGTATATCAATCCCAAAATGAAAATACAATGGAAATTAGAGGACCACGTCAAAGCATCTTGACTAAAAAACATAGGAAGACTCACATTCTTACCCTAATTGTAGAATGGGTGTATATTCCCATTCCCTAAAAAGATGTTTCTTAGCATATCCTAGAAATGATGGAATCTAGGACATCAATTCATAAACATATCCTACAAACCATCCAAAATGTGATCGCATCAGTGAAAATAGCTAGGAGTTAGGTCTAGTTCAATTCAAGGATATGGTACGCGATGATCTGATAATATTTCAAGTGTTGAGTCCTTCATTTCATCCACTTATCATCCAACCTCAAAACATCCTATGTCATTTCATTCAATAAATGAAGTGGAACCAAACAGGGCCTTATGGGAACACCAATTTAGTGTCTTCAAGAAAACCAGTACAGTTGAAATAAAAGATGCTCACCATCTTGGGCATCAAAAAATGAATTAGGGTATCAGATGTTAATGAGCTTGGACAATTTTGGGAAGATACCTTGCCTAGATTCATAGGGATAAAACTAAGAATTGGACATGAGAATTCAGCATGATATGAAAATCACCCCCCCATAAATAAAATCCAAATGTTTGACCCCATTTGATGAAGTCAACCATTATAAAATTATAATATCACATATATACAGAGTTTAAAATCATCAGTGGAACTAACCGTATTAGTGTGTACAACACCAGGTGAAACAAAAACTACACTGATACCAGACTGAGCAGGTAGCCGCTTGTGGAGGACACTGCTAGACATGATCTGCAATGAAACAGTGACACAGTTTTGATTTTCATTGTTCAAAAAAACAGAATATCATGCAGATTAAAAAAACAATTTCCCATCCCATTAAAACACTTTTCCTACTTTTTCTAAATGTTTAGAGTAAAGTTGAGGGTTTATTAGGCCTTTAAATCATTGTACAACCAAAAACCATACTACTGCATGTGCACCTGTGCAAGCATGCTGGTAGAGTATCCCACTAAACATGTGAACTTCCTTTCACCAGAAATAGCATTACTATCTTCAGAGTTGACAAAGCCAACATGATGTATCTATTGAAAGGAAGAGAAAAATTTATCTCAAATGCATAATTGTGGTGCAAAGAAATCAGTAATGAAATGAAACGCGGAAAAAAATCAGCTAATAAATCATTTAAATGTAACGAGTAAACGAGAAAAGCATTAAGACTAGACATGCTCATAAAGTTTTTCACTTTCAATTTGAGAAGTAATATGTAAAAGACAGTGAATTGTTCAGAAAAAAGAACTTACAACCGAATTCATATTAACAATTTGACTTGGAGAAGCTCTAATAAGAGATGGTAAGAGAAAAACTATAAGTAATACTGGAGCCAAATGATTCACTTGCATATGTTGCTCGTATCCATCCTCTAAAAACTTCTGTTATTCTATTTATAATAAAATGGTATCTCATGTTGAGTTATTTGTGTAGTATTCCTCAACCCTATCACATCCTGAACCATGTTATGTCTAACCCAATCCTGTTTAACTCATGTCATGTCCAGATATCATGTCATGTTAAAAATTGTCACCTCCAATTGAGGCAAATAGAAAATAATTTTAAAAAATCTAACACAGATATCAGATTCCCCATCAAATAGTATTGGCCTCCTGCAGTGAACATTAAAAACCTATAATCAAAGCACATGAAAGAATAATAAGTCATTTACCATTGGAATTCCCAAATCCTTAAGATCCCCATCACCCATGTGTAACAGGGCTTCCATGTCAACCTAGAAAACATGAAAACATGAAAACATTAAAACAGAAAAGATAGAATGTGTAGACATGAGTTGAATTCAAAAGCTAAAATAAATAACCCTCACTTATGGTTAAAAATTAATAATGAAAATATTAACAACGTATTAATGCGCTTATGTTAGTTTATTTCTCCGACCAAGAGAACTAGATTATCCTGGGCAGAATCAATGGACTGGACCATAGATAAGTTCGGGATTTTAGAATGATCTTACAACCAATTTATTCGACTCGTTCATGAATGAAAGAGGTGGAAATCTCCTGTTAAACATCCTTTGAAATTGATATCTCATTTCTATATTTATTAATTGTCTTTAAATATCATTTAAATTCTTGTTTTCAAATTATATTTGAACTGATTTTTGCTTACAAATCACCAGGTTAACAATTAAGTAATGTCAGGCTCTTGCAGATCACTCGTGTTCCTTGTAGGATCGACCGTGGACTCTCCTTGTTCTACACCTTAGTAGTATAGTGAAGGATCAAGTATATTTATAAATTCAAAACTTTATAGTCAATTGAAAGTAAAGACATCGGTCGGCGAGTCATGTAACTTCACCCGTTTCAACTATAGAAATACCATTTTATCCTTCAATAAATACTTGTACATCTCTTCCAGTTTCAAAATCATAGGTCTCATATGGGCACACAAACATGTACATGAAAATTAAGGCATTGTTCTAGAAGTTCCATAGAATCATCATGTGTTTATTTAGTGTTTTAACATATTCATTCTAGAGTGACTGGGATAAGACCCTTTTCTTCTATCACTAGGCCTAGTGAACTAGGAGCTTCCAAGAGGAACCTGGCCCATTTCAAAGATAGTTCTCTAATTAACACACCAAACCATAAACAAATGGCATGTGAATTTTACCTAAATAATTATAAAATAACACCCCTGTGTAAAACATAATCCAAAATATATTTCATTGCATAAAGAAATTCACATACAAGCAGTCCGCCAATACAAAAAAAATTGAAACTCCAACACAAGTCTCTTTGCTAAGTCAAAAATGGAGGGGATTAATATCCCCCCTATCACCATCATTTTCATCCCCATGTCCATCATCATCATCATCAGAAGAAAAATCATCAGCATCATCATCACCATCAGCATCATAATCATCATCATCAGCAATCTCATCGCCAACAACATCATCAAAAAAATCCTCGCCAGATCTATCGCCACCACCGTCATCGCCACTAGGACCCTCATGGGAATCACCCGAGGCATTATGTAAAGAGATCATTGATGCCATACATGAATCAAAAGTGGCAGCAACCTCTGGTGGTAGTGACTGACTCAACATTGACATAGCTTTCATGAAATGTTCATTCATTAGCTTAATTTTTTCACACTCCTCTAATACTATTTTCTTTGTCGCAGCTAATTCAACACATGTAATTTCCAACTCAGAGGCCTTAGAGGCATTAGAGGATTCCGATGATGACCAATACATAGAGGGGACAATGTTTTTTCCTGGTCTACAACGGGCTCTACCTGGATGCTCCACACCTAACACCTGACTCGAATGATCATTTGGCCCTAAGTTGTCAGCTTCCTCATCCATAGCCTCCAAGGCAGACTATTGAAATTATACACATATTAACTTATGAATTTCGTATAAATGTTTGAAATATATATAAAAAAACTTACAATTTTTTCTTGTGTTTGTGAATTAACTGCAGTTCTATATTTTCTTTTCCTACTGAAGCAGAATAATTTGGCACGAGGTACATGACCTTCAATGCCCATTCAACATGCTGCATATGAGAAATGCACAAATTTGGATTACAACCATATATGATAAATGAAAAAAATTGGATTGAACGTACTAGCCTCTTCTCATGATCGGGCATTATAGTGCGCCCCAATGTGTGTATACATATCATTTCATCTTTTTGTTTTGTTTTTCGCTAACACTTCTTATGAAACAAAAAAAATACAAGTAATAAGAATTAAATTATATATAAAACCCATTAAAGATGGGTAGTACCTTATACTGTTCAGTCTTCCAATGTGTGATCATTTTTTGATATTCACTTTTTGGACAGTCAGGGTTTGTGGGTACACCCTCTAACTCAGTACCCACTCTGCTCCTCCAACCAATATGTAACTCATACTTGTATGACCGCCAATACTCTCCAAGATCACTCAACACAGTAGATTTGGTAGCTTTACCATTAGGAAAGTTAAATCGACTCTGCAACAAAAATGTTAAGTCCTATAAATAAATTACTAATATAAATATAAATATATAAAAATTTCTGTACCCATATCTACGCCCATGCCCTATCCTTGATGTCAGCACTGATATGTCTCCATGAGACCGGTTCCACCGGAACGATATCATGATATTTGGCTAAAGTAGACATGAAACTTCTACACTCCTTAGCATTTTACCTACCATTTGATTTTGAGTATTGTAATCCACCGTAATCTGAGTTTCACGATTCCAGGTATCCCGCATTCAAGTGCGCCCACGTCGCCTACTAGAAGATCCCACTAAATAACATAAGAGGTGAAAAGAGAAGAGTTAAGTGAAAATACAATAAAACAAAAGTGAAATGCTATAATTTTAAACATTTATAATAAAAAAACATGATGCAGGCTCATGAATAGGTTGTGAGGAATCTGTGGACTGTGCTGAATCAGCATCCTCCAAAGGAAGTATCTGTTCAACAACATGGTTCGGCTGATCTTCATGAATAGGAGTGGAAACTGAAGGAACAGACTCAATATGTGTATGATGGATGTTAGGAAAAGGAGGTGGCATAGACATGTCAGAATATACATAGTAGGTCTGGGGTTACATGAATGGATATAGAAATTGTGGAGGTGAGAACATCGGTCGAGTCGGAGTGGACATGGAATGGGAAAAAGAGGCTAAATGGGATGATGACGACATCATGTATGGGAACATACCAGGGGTCTCAAGCGGAGGGCGGACATGTGTGGTAGATCGGATGTCCACTGATGGGTCAATGTGGGGAGTGGTAAGACGGGAGCTCCACCTAGGTCTAGGTGGATCCCTGCTCGATCCCATACTAGGAAGAGGAATCTCTAAAGTTATATATCCCTAAAATAAATTTGATCAAAAATATGAACTTCATATTATATGTAATGCAGAAGATAAATATTAGAATTATTATACCCACTGATGACAACTCACGCTCGTGTCTAACAAGATCAACATCAAATAATCTTTTCTTGCAAGCTTCTATAGTTTTCTTCATAATCTGTATAAGAATGAAATAAATATTTTTTAGTAACAATTTTTTCAAATAATACATACAACTTAGAAGCCAAAGAAGACAAAAAAATTCATAACATCTTTCAGTAATGATAATTTAGAACCAAGTTATACAATTTTTAAAACCACATTTTAAACCCAGTTTTCTGAATTGAAATAAATATAATTAAATGAAACGAAACCAAACAATACTAAAACAGACATATCATTCCAAACTAAAACTAAATTAAAGTAATTACATTCGTACCAACCTGAGAAACTCACGTCAAGGTAAACTGAATGAACTCTGAATATATATGTTTGATTTTATATATTACCCTCCACTACCTCAGGTTCAACATCATCTCTCACAATGGGACAATTTGTGTCATCATATACAATATTTTGGCTAACACCGATGGGGGCGTCAATGGTGACAATTTCATCCCTAGCATCATGAAAAATATGTCTTGGGATTACTTTATTAATGACACCGTAATCAGGATTCAGATGATCTTTAACATAAAACACTTGTTTTTCCATTAATGCCAAATTGTATGGTTCATAGGTATGCAGGAATCAACTCATGTCAATAACTCTAAATCTGCAATCATTAATAAATATACCATGTCGCGTCATTGAATCAAACCATTTACATTTCATCATAGTGACTCGACCTTGAGAGTAGTAATCCAATAACAATATTTTCTCAACCAGTCCATAATAATACACATCTTCATATCGAGGTCGACTATCTGATGTAATGGCATAACAATCTGTTCTAGCAGTTAACATAACGCCATCATGCTGTGTTCTCATTTTCACCACTTTATCATTTGTAAAAAATTTATATCCATTGATTTTTAAAAATTTGCAGTCACGAACCAAAGAATTGGGACCAAAATCCAACACTCTTAATTCTAGAGAAATGAAGTCAGTAGGTAAACTCAATACATGAAATACATATGAGTAATATAATTAAATATATATCTATATTTTAAGGTATATATTGTAACGGTCATACCTTTGATTTCAACCAAGGTGGGAACTCTTGCCTATGCATAGCCTCTCTCCTTCTCAACGGAAAAGACAAATGAACTCTACTTATAATTTGTTTATGTTCTCTACATAAAATGACAATAAAAGGATAAGTTATATGTGATATGATATCATATGAGATAACATATATATATTCAAATTACTTACTTGATATAGGCATCGAACAAACCACAATTAAACAAGACTGTATGATGTGCCATATTCCACTCTTCAAAGCTCAATGTAACCAATGTATATGACCCAACAATTCCACCTGTTTGGGGAAGAGATGGAAACGAGGGCTGAATTTCATCATACTGCTCATCTTCATTTATCATTGGTCGATTATGTCTTGTGCTCACCTCAGACAAATACATTCAACAAAAATCCATACATTCTTGGGCCAGATAACTCCTCACAATGGAACCTTCATGATAATTCTTATTTTGGACATTTGATTTCAAAGTGCACATATTTCGTTCAGTGGAATACATCCACTGAAAAGCAACTGGTCCCCCAAAAAGTGTCTCAGTTAGAAGATGAACTGTTAAATGCAACATGCAAGTGAAGAAGGATGGAGGAAATTTTTTTTCCAACTCACACAGAATTAACGGAGCCTCTTGCTGCATTTTTATCAACAATGATTTGGATAACCATTTAGCACAAAGGTCTCTATAAAAGGACACAACCGAATCACCGCCACTCTTACATTATTGGATAGAAAATGCCAAATTGCTATTGGAATCAATTCATGAAGATGGATATGATAATCATGAGTTTTTAGGGATTTCAATTTCCAATGTATTCTGTTGACTCGTTTAGATATGTTGCTGGAATAGCCATCTAGAACCTTGATATTCTCCAATATTGCCAGAAATCGATCTTTCTATTCAGGTTTCATCACATAAGAAGCACAAGGAACTTTCCATTTATTTTCACCGATACAAACAGGATGGTGTTCTGGTCAAATACCCTAATCCAATAAATCCCGACGAGATCAGAGGTCATCTTTGGTCTTCCCCTTAATATTCAAAAGAATTTCAAGCAACATTTCACATATATTTTTCTCAATATGCATTAAGTCTAAACAATGACCTAACAAATTAGTAGACCAATATGGAACCACAAAAAAAATCATCACTTTTTCCAATTGTATGTGACTTCAGTATAATCATTCTTCCTCTTTCGAGATGCCAACTGACCATTCCCTAATGAAAAGCTGAAATCTTTCAATTCATCAAGAACATCACTTCCTGCTATACGTTGACGTGGTTCTTCAGTGTCAACATTATTATCAAACCTCCGAAGATTCTTCCTGTATTGATGATCCATTGGAAAGAATCGGCGATGCCCCATGAAACTAAAACTACGATGATATTTAAGACTTCTCGATCGTGTATTCTTCATACAAACGGGACATGATATTTTTCCCTTCGTGCTCCACCCAGACATCATTGCATAGGCATGGAAATCATTTATGGTCCATAGAAGGGCAGCACGCATCTGAAACATATTCTTTGAAGAAGCATCATATGTCTGCACACCTAAATCCCAAAGTTGTTTCAACACTTTTATTAAAGGCTGCAAGTAGATATCTATATCATTACCAGGATCCAAATGTCCAGATATCAGTATACTCAAGAAAGTGAATGGTTTTTTCATACACATCTATGGAGGAAGATTATAAACATGAATAAAAACTGGCCACGTGCTATTAGTAGTAAGAACCTTAACAAATGGATTAAAACCATCACATGATAGGCCAAATCTGACATTACGCACCTCAGCTGCAAAATCAGGATGTTGTGCATCAAATTTCCGCCATGCTAATCCATTTGCAGGATGGACCAGCTCATCATTACCTTTAATTCTCTCAATATCAAGCCATCACATATTAACTGAGATTTCTGGAGACATGAATATATTTGGATGTCTGGGAATCAATGGAAAGTGACACATGACTTTCTGTGGCACACGAGATGGTGTTCCATCTCCATTTGTCTTCCATCGAGATGTACCACATTCTTTACAGTCATTACGGTCAGCTGTTTCCTCCAAATATAAACTTCAATCTTTCAGACAATCATGTACTTTATTAGTAGAAAATCCAAGCTGCTTAATTAACTTCCATGTCATGTAATGATTGGAGGGAATATCTGCACCATCAGGAAGAAAGTACTTAAAAAATTTATGAATATAATAAATGGCGGTATTATAAATCCCATACATGGTTTTTCCATGATATAACCGCATTAAAAATTACAAATTGGTCATTTTAGTACATTCTTGATATACTGGAGTTCTAGCATCATCCAATAAATTTTTCACTCTCTCAACATCATTGTCTTCAACATTTTCCTCATGTGTACTGATATGATTGTCTTCTTACACCGACTTGTTATATCTCTCGGAATGATGCACATATGGAAACCAATCAAATATCAAATTCCCCATGTCACCGAGTTCATTTCATTTATGAACAGTCGAAGATTGACTCATCTCATCATGGTGAAACCAAACATTATAGTTAGCTTGAAAACCAAATTTCATTAAATGGTAACTAAATTCTTCTCGTCTTAACCATGATCTTCCAACACAATTATAGGAGGGACATTGTATACATCCTCCATCTGACACATTTTTAAATGAAAAATCTATAAAATTCTCCAAATTACTTTGAAACTCGATTGAAATCCGATCGGTATGATACATCCAGCTTCTATCCATTCTATAACAAGAAAAAAAATTATCATTCAATCATCAATGTAAATCATATTTAAAAAATTCATTACAATAAATTTTATTATTAAATTAATCAATGCATATTAGAATCTAGCAAAACATATTTAACGACAAGAGGAGTCCATGATTGAATAAGTAGTAATAATAAGAATGATCAGGATAAACAATCTTTCTATATTTATTTTCCATGTAAATCTTGAAAGGATCACATTGGATATCATTGTAAATCCTAAACCTGGATAAGAAATCCAAGATCTATTTCGTTTACAAGGATAATAAATAATATTTAGCAATAATAAGAATAACAACAAACAAATGATAAATTATATTTAAATCTCAAGGACTGATTAAATTCTATGTAAATGGATTGGTTGCTTGGCTTAAAAAATAATTCTCTATACCATTACATGTTGTTCAATTCACCTTTAAATATAACATTGAAATGTTACGTTAATACATATTAAAAAACTTTAAATTTAAAAAAAAAAATATTTAACTAATTTTTTTTCATAATTTATGGAACATACATTATCAAGATTTGAAGATGATTTGCATGTGTTACTGGTCATAACATTTAGTATGTTAATTATGAATCATTCCATGATTGGTTTAAGAATTATGTATGCACTCATATAATTATGTTAAAAATAAATTATATATGGTATTTTCAGATAAAGCACTATATATGATCATAATGTGTCGTATATAGTCTAGCATGCTTAAACAATTAATTGAGCATGATTTTCTAAATGCATTCAACTAAAATGTTATTGTACCACTCAATACAATAATGAATTATTTATTTTGAAATAAAAATGAATGTTAATTTCTCATTATTGAGGTTGTTCAAAATAGGTCAACATAATCTATCGAACTTTTTAACCTTAAATTTATGTTTTATATTAATTTTAGCAACGATAAAACATCATTGATTTTATATATAGTCATTGGTTGAGATATTTATTATTGAAGTTTGATTAGTTTGGTCATATTCATGAGACCGAATTTGATATGTGTTTATTTTAATGAATCTAATTTCAAAATTTAATTTTATAAATATAACTAAGTAAAACATGTTAGGCTTCTATACTGTCCCCACAAGCTATTATTTTATACTTTTTCAATGCTTATTTAGCATCAAAATAGAATTTTGTTTATTTAATTTAAAAATGGATGTATTCATGATGGATAATGTTGAAATAGTTATAAATAAAATTTTGATTAAAAACATGATAAGAACATAGCAGTTCTATGTGATCCATATTTACACTGCGATATGGAGACCATTGAAGGAGATATAATAAACATGAAAGGCCATTGAAAAAATTATTATTTATCTCATTTAGTGATAAGTAATATATTAATAATATTTATATTTTTATCATCAAATTATAATAAATTTTTTTTAAAAAAAATAATGTATTGAGATATAAATTTGGGAAAGATGAGAGTTTTATAACATAAGATGAGTGAATTGTTGTGTCAATTCACACATATTATTACATCATGTATGGATCAAAAAATTTCTGATCTATCATTATCTATAACCCCATTTTTAGATCTTCCATCACCCATGAAATTCAATCTTATAAGAGAATATTTTTCTTATTCCACACCTACCTATTGATTGAGAACCATTTACAACTTCACATTACACATATAGAGTACCACACCAGTATCTCCATCCTATAACTAACATACATTTTCATATATTGTAATTTGTATCATTAATTATAATATATTTATTTGTCTTGTTATTAATTTATGAAGATATGTATTCGGACATGAGGACTGTTAGCATACATAATATATATAAGTTGATATTTATGATAACCCCAAATCTATCATAAATAATTCCCAATTTTACTAATATATAGATATCTATGTGACACTTAAATCAACTAGTATCTACAACTTCAAATACTAGAGGTTAGTCATTACACATGGTAACCCCTATAATCAACCAAGAATCATCGATATCCTCCCATAACATTAATGGAGCATCACAAGTAAAATTACTTTGTTTAAGGGATGTCGAGGCGGAGGCAAAGGCCAGGAGGTCCAGGTCGGAAGCTGGGATGCGGAGCCGAGAAACAGAGCCAGGACGCGGATCCGGGACGCGGAGCCGGGAGGCATAGCCGGGACGCGGAGCCGGGACGCAGAGCCGGGATGCGGAGCCGGGAGTAGGAGGCCGGGGAGGGGAGTCGGAGAGGGGAGGAGAGGTCCGGGAGGCGGTGGTCGGGGAGGAGAGGACAGGGCCAGGAGTCAAGGGATGGGGAGGTAGGGTCGAATGGGGGGAGCGCCGAGTGAGGAGGAGCCCAATACTTAGGCAGGATGGATGTTTTAATACCCACTGTTTTAATAAAACCATGGGTAAAGATAAATAAAAACAACCTATTCCCATGGTTTATAAAACCGTAGGAATATATCTGTGGGGATAAACCCCATTTCCAGTAGCTAAAAAAGTATAACCATTTATAAAATATCATGACACCTTATTTTCAACCTAAAACCCCTTAGGTTTAACCTAGGTTATTTAATTTTATTTTGTATTCAAATCCTTTATAATGGTTTTTAAAGAAAATATGAATTATCCTAATCATATCCTTTGGGAGTGTCATAATAGGTGTGTAGCAAGACCCATTTACATGTATTGGGTTACGGCGAGTCATGCCCAATGCACCTTGTCGATGTTGTTACCCCTAGGTACATCAGTTCTAGAACCACATACACTTATAGTATCTAGATATGGATATATTGATAGGAAGACCGACATAATATCTACCTTACCAAAATTCTAGGATGTTCTTCTATGCTTATCACTAAAGTCTATCTTAGGGTTATGTTCCCAAATATATGTTTTCTTAATCTAGTTTCCAAGGTTTCTACAAAAATTTATATAATACTAACTCTAAATTCCCAAATACCAGTATATTAGAGCCAATACCTTACTTAATTACATTGGTATAATAAAAAAGGAAGTCACATCCCGAAGGACTAAATAGTTTAGTAGCCTTGTAAATCTAGATACAAACATAATTATTATATTATAACATTAAAGGAAAAACTAAAAAACTGCTCCATTGTAAACACCAATAAACTCCAAGATTATCCCTAAAAGTCATTCATAATACACATATTCAATCCTGAGGAAAATAAAACATAAGAAATGGGTGAGTTCAGATGCTCAGTAAGGGTATGAAATATAGTGGAAGTTAATATAATTAATAAGGTATGGTTAATAACTAAAAATATATGCCATTAAACATAATCTTGGGCATAATATGGAAGGAATAAAAGAAGATTAAGTAATTCCATAAATAATCACATGAGAAAGAAACTTAACCATGGATATTATAAAAGTAAAATAATCAAATGGACTATCAATTACTAGTATCATAATGAGGGAATTCATAATTCAAAAAATCATAAATATCCATCAAGGCCCTAGATAAGTCATTTGAAAATAAACAGATAAAGCCTCGGCCAAATCCATATCTATTTTTTCTCATGAGAACTACTGATACATCAAGGGGCTATAGCAGTCCCCATATGTCACTTACTATGTATAATACATTCCTCATATGAAAATGTTGAAACATAAACAACATAAACATTTATATTGAAAAACTAGCATACGAAATGTGAATACTTTAACCATAAACCATAAATTGTATAAAAATAAAACATCCACAGTCAAACTGATCATAAAACCTTTAAAAACATATAATAGATTGTATCAAAAGAGATAAATCTCAATAAATTCTAAGATTCAACAAAGAATATTGACATATATGAATATACCTTTAAATGATACCATTGAAAAATTCTTGAGGAAAATAATCTTTAAACATTCCAAAGTGTCCCATACCACATTGAAACATTTAAATCATAATATATATAAATTAATAAATTTAAATGAAACATAGAATATAATGAGAATAATAAAACCCATGATATGATATATCAAGTGTAGTACATAAACGACACATAAAGAATAAGTGGTGAATACAGCATATATCTTACAAAAGAAAAAGTGAGACAAATAAAACCCTTCTTTATTTTGAAAGAAGAGTTATTTTGGAAAATAATTTGTTTTTGTCATAAAATCACATTTTAAACATTTATATCATAAAAAATAAAAGTTATGGACAATGAAATTATGTTTGAGCCATAACATACTTCCAACTGAAGTGAAAACATGTAAAAAGAGAATTTAAGAAACTTTTGAAATGAGCCACTTCAGGTCGGTTTAAAGGAAAATATAAAAGTGTCTTTAAAGAATAAAATGAAAAATTATTTACATAAAACATTAAGTGATTTAATATATTTTTTCATGAAAAAATGAGTGATTTTATAAAAAAATGGCTTCTTAAAATATATTATGGAGAAGTTTCATTTTACCGGGCTTAATTTTCGAGAAGAAATGAGAATGGATCCTTATAAAACATGTACTTACCCATAAAAGAAAGATGAAATGATCTGGATACACGAGTTTCAAACATATACACATAATTTAGTGGAATTATATATAAATAATTAATAATTACATTGGGGTAAAGAGAGATAAAGCATAACCCGAATGAAAAATGGAGGTTGGAGAAGAAACCCTTAACACTTTGCAAACATTCGAACCATATGCCCCATAAAATTAATGATCATCTAATAAGACATTTAATACCATTAATATAAATATATCCATGATATTATATATCAATAGATAATATAAATTCACCATAAGCAACAAAATAGTGGTGAATAAGGAAAATATCACAGAAATAAAATCAAATGAGAAAACCCTTAGGTTATGTCCTAAAGTGTTATGAACTTTTACTTAATATCCCAGATAATGAAATTAGATTAATTAATAAATTATTTAAGAAATTATTTACAAATTATTTAATTTATTATAATTTTATTATGTTTATTTATGGTCATTTTTATGAGTTATAATATTTAATTTTGTCATTTTAGAGTGTTCTTTTCCTTGGTTTTCAGGATTGGTTCACTTTTATACATGTACGAAAGATCATGTAAAATGAGAATAGTTATATAGAATTGAAATTATATGTTATTAATGAACATAAATAATATTAAATTGTTACATAAGTCATTTTATATTTGGGGTGTGGATGCATTATTAGATAAGATGTTAGTGATAATCATTTTGATCATCTTTGCGGTTTTTTTATCAATGCAAACTTGTTTTGTCTCATTAATTAATATTATATATATACTAATTCAAGAAAATTAAATAGTATGTAAAAAATATATTAAAATATATTTTAACCATTATTATTTATGGCAATCCTTGAAGGTGTAATTTAAAAAAAACACATTGTCTATGAAGGTGGTAAATCGGCACCTCACATACGATGTTTTCTTTTTTAGAATAAAATGAAGAGAAGAAGAGACATGATGGTGGATTTTCCATTGAAATATTACAATTATATTATATGTAATATAATGGAGTTATAATTAATATTTGGACATAGGAGGTGATGAGATTATAAGAAAAGAAAAAAAGTGAAAACCAAATAAAGAAAAGGATAGAGGATTTTACCTCTTCAATTCTTCTCCTTGATAACCTCCATAGGGAAATTTTTTTTGTCCTTTTTTTGATACCAGAATCTATTAGAAATTGGGAATAGGCTTGGGAATAGTATTGGGATGAAATTGAAAAATCTTCAAGGATTAAGAGGTGTGAGGAAAATAGGTGGTAATGGGTGGTATTTATAGTGGAGAAGATGTGTGTTTTTTGATTATTTTATTCATTTGTTTATTATTTTGGCTCAGGAAAAGTCATAGTGATGATTCCATGACTAAATATAGTAAATAGATAAGGATAGTTTTATATTATGGTTCTTATATAATACATTACTCAAGGAATAATTTATTAAACTTATAATGTATATATACTGTAAATTACTGTATTTTACCGTTTACAGAATTCAACTATTTTAGAAAAATCTCAAAAATTCACCTTACAATTTTTTGATTTGTAGAATTCAAAATTAAACTACATTTTATGAAATATATTTATATATATATTATAAATTTATTTTTTAATTAAAATAATCATTTATTTGAAAAATACTTATTTTAAAATTATAAATCGTTTTATGACTCTTTGAAAAATTAATTAAGGTTTCATAAAATTATCTTATAATCATAAGAAAAAAACTACTAATTTATGAATAAATTTTATGAAAATAAACTTTCTTTTAAATCATTATATTAATTATAAAATTGTAAATAAATATTTATGTGTCAAAAGAATACCAACACTTAATTTATCATTTTTTAAACATTTATTTAATTATTCTATTATATAAATATACTATATTTTCATTTATAAGATACCAAAATTGTATTTATACGTTAAAATGTGAATTTAATATTAATATCATAAATATAATATTAATATAATGAAAATTAAAGTTTTATAAAAAAGGCCAGGATTTTTCACTATTCACTAAATAATAAATATTTTCAGAAAAATACCAAAATTTTACCCTATGCTAATTTTGAATTATTTATTTTAAAAATAAATTTTATTTTGTTAAATATAATTTATAAGAGTTTTAAAATTTATTTTTTAAAATAAGTGTTCTATTATAAGGTGGTAAAACCACCTTTAGAAAAATATCGCCCTTTTAATGCATAAAATTTGATTCATTATTATCTTATACCAATAAAATAATTTGGATGAATGTGAAAATTTTGATTAAATATAATATATAAATTTAATAATTGGGTTAATAATATTCATTCCCATTAATTTAAAGGCTAGGTTATAATGATCATTTAAAAATAATGATATTTAATTGTATATATTTGTTCATTTAAGTTTGGTGTTGTGTGAAACCTATGTTATCAAGGAAATTAAATTTAAAAAAGACATATAATATAATATTGGGGTGTAATAATATTACTTTTAATACAATTTTTAAAAATCTAAAACATGGATAAAAATATCCTTTAAAAATAATGGGATAATTTTATAACATTTTTGTAAAAACATTTTTTGAAAACATGGCTTTGAAGGAAATCAAATTTCTCCCTGAAGAGAGAAATAAAGTAGGATTTTCTTAAAAACATTTTTTAAAAACATTTTCTTAATTATATTATGTACCAAATAGTTGAAAAATGATACCATTACATACATATATAATTAATAAACATATAAGAAAAATTTCATGAGAGTTATTGAGAGATGGATCATAATATTTCATCATTGGAAGCATAATCACAAACAATCCTGATAGACGATGAGATTATAACAATAAACTCATACCACTTGGGTAACTTTGAATAATAATCCCCATGTGAGAATAAAATTACATGAATCTTATAATATCATGAAAATAATAAGGTTAATGATATAATATATCAACAATATAGTATATACACCTTCTAAAAGAATATCGGTTCATATAAAAATATGTGTCTCAAAGAAGGCAAATTGAGACAAAATTACCTTACCGATTTAGAAAATTTGGAACTATAAAACCATATGAAATAGATATCATCTAATTAAAAAGTAAATAATCATAAATTTAATGATAATAATCCTATGATACATTATTGTAAGTATATTCACCACGAAAAAGAAACAAGTGGTGAATAAGTCATAAGTCTCGCAATAATAAAAGCGAGACTATAAATATCCTTACTACTTGAGTAACTTTTGAATCATGATCCACATGAAATAATATAAAAAATTTAAAAATTTAATATCATTTAAAATTTTTAATTAATGATATAACATGTATTATGGTAGTATATACACCACATAAAAGAAATTGGTGGTGAATATGACATGTATCTTATGAACATAAGAAAGTGAGATGAAATTTCGTTACCTTAAGTCTTAACTTTATTCATACACGTTCGAAACTACTGTATAATAAATATAAGTTTATTATAAATAAAAAAACGAAACATGTTATTATATATCATACCATATATTATTTTAATAGGACTTTATATTACCCTATTATTAATAATTTCATGTTGAAGTTACATTTCGAGTAATAACCACTTTGTTTTTCATATATGTTTTGACTTGTCATTCTTGATCATATTATTTGATTATGATTTAATTATTTATAAAATGTAAAAATGATATAAATATCATATATATTTAGTCTATATGTATTTATAATAATCTATAAAATATAGAAATATGAAATTAAATACACTATTTATAGAGACGGTAGACCGTACGTATGCATGAACGCTGTTTCCATTTTCATGGCGTATTAAAAGAAAGAAAGTAAATGGAATATATATATATATATTATAATAAAATTAGAATTATTATGTCATATATATCATATAATTTTACTAAATCCATCCTTAATACATGCCATATAAAGTGTGAACGAATCACATTGCTTTGAGGAGGCGGTAGTCCACACGTCCGCAAATGAAGTTATCATATTTCCAAAAAATGTAAAGTATGAAGGTATGTATTATATAATAATTATATAAGAATAACTAAATAATAAATATCAAAATATCATATAAAAAAATTATTCCCATCATTATTACCAACCTTTGAAGGTTGTAATGGATGAACAAACGACATCGATTTGCGATATAGTAGTCCGCTATTCACACGAAAGATGACTACGTATCCCATTTGATGGATATTTGTGTTAGTATAGGTTAGAAACTTAACATAAAAACATATCAGTATATTTATAATAATTATTTTATTATATAATAATTGAATACTAATAATTTAGGTGGTAAAGTAATAAATAAAACAAAAGTACTTGTTGAAGGATATTACCACTTCTTTGGGTAATCTCTTTTGGTTTGCACCAAAGGACTAAATTGGGTTTCTTTATGGACAAATTTAGGATTCTAGGATTAGAGGATTGAAGTTTGGAGATTATTTGGGTAGGTTTTTGATGATACAAATAGCTTGAGAGGTGTGAATTAGTGAGTTGGTGAGTCCCTTTTTTATAGTGGAGGAGGAGGGACATTCTTGTAAATATAAAAAGGTAAACACTATTGAGAAGTCTCCCTTAAATACTATTCATATAATAATTTTAAAAGTTATATTAATTGTTGGATATGTTATAAATATGGCCAGAAAATTTCTTTTGGAAATTTTTATAGGTTAATTTTCCCATTAAATTAAAGTTTAACCACTAAGTGAACTCGTTTTTACATTAATTGCTGCAATTAATTTTAATTAATTTCACTAATATTTTTAAAAAAAAATTAAGTTGAACTTATAAAACATTATAAATTATGATAAATACAAATATTTAATACATATTTCCAATTCCAAACACAAAATTGGCATAAATTAATTTAAAAATAATCCCGCAGATGGGATGAAACAACGAGCATTTAATGTGAAAATGTTTAAATGTTTGAATTGTTTTTATATTCAGTTTCAATGTGAAATTAATTAAAATGACATAAATTGTATTAATATATGTATAATTGATCTAAATATATTTTAAAACCATTCTAGAATATAATTTAAATATATAAATAAATTATATGACAAATCTATTTTCAATAAACATTTAGTGTTTTCACTATCCATAAAATATGAAACTTCTCAAAAAAACACACACCAAGAACTCATCCAAAGTAAATTTTTATATTATGATTTCAAAAATGAATTTATTTTTTCAATTAAAAATTGTAAAAGTTTCAAAAATTATATTAAAAATAGGTGCACCTTTAAAATGCGATAAAATTGCCTTTTAGAAAAAATACATCTTTTTATTCATAAAATTGGATTTTTTATTATCTTATACCTATCAAATCTCTTGTATGAGTGTAAAAAAATGTGATTGAATATATCATATATAAATTTTATTAAAAACATTCTCCAAAATTAGTTTTTTTAATTTATTGATATAAAACATGTTTATACATAGAAAAATAGTTTTCTTAGAAAATTAATTAATTTATTTCCAAATAGTTATTACTTTCATTGATAACCAAATGATTCATTTTATATATCGTATTTTTACAATTTAGTTGATATTATTCATAAATTCCATTCATATAGTTGGGTGGTAACTATAATAATATTTTAATAACCATATTAATAGTATATTGTAGTTCAATAAAACCCATCCTTTTGTGTAACACAAGCTATTGAGGGAACTCAGAATTGTGTGTGACACAATAAAAACATAGTGTTGTGTGTTCCAAAAGATAATCTAAGTGTTGTGTATAGTGCAAGATTAACTTGGAGTTATATGCAATGCAATCCAAGCATAGTTCTTTCATATAACACAATCTATATTCAGTGTTTCATGAAATGAAAAATATCAAAAAGTTTAAATTAATATGAAAAAAAATATTAAACAAAATCATGGGGTATTACATTCTACCACCCATAAAATGAATTTAACCCTCAAAATTCATCGAGTTTATCAAAGGTTTAATACTTCAGATTTTCTTTTATAGAAACCACCATCATAAAAATGAATACTAATACTTTCTTTAAAAAGGGAAAGTTGGAAACATAATGGTTACCCAACGTAACTCATAACTAGGTCTCCACATAGGAGAATATAGGTAACAAGTGAAAACATTGACATGGAAGAGAAATAAAACAATCAAGTTTCAATGGAGATTGATAGAGAACATTGTTAGGATAAAGTTAACGATCACAAATCCATAACCCAATGAGGCTTGAAAAAGTTGATTAATATCATCAAAAATGATTATAACAGGACAAAATTTTATTTCAAGAAAATTTTTTCTTAAAGATTAATAATTTTCATGAGAAGATATACTTACATGATTTCAAGACAACCTCATCCTTTATCATTCCTTGATCAATTTTCAATTCGTCTCTTATTACAATAAATAAAGGTGAATTTTTTATTCCTAAAGCATTATAAGACCATGAGATCCATACATATAATGGTAGTTTGTTCCATTTATCTTTATCCGAACAAAAAGTTTAGCATAAGTTATCCAATTTGCATAAATCCTCATATGGAAAGATAATACTTCAATCTCTAAAACCTCATATGAATTTTAATATAAACCATTCTATAAATTATTAACCTTATAACCCTTCCTAAATATTAATGTCCAAAACTTTAGAAATAATCTATCTAAATTTATCAAAGACATATTATCATTTATCCCTTATATATCGTAAAATAGCTCTTTTCTATTATATACCAAACATGTGAATACCTTCACCTTGTATTCTTGTGAAACATGGTAATAACATAAATTAATATAAATCCTTATTAAAAAAACATTATTATTCATATATTATTGGATATATTCCTTAAGTCTAAAAATGTTGTTAACTCCATCCATGATATCATAACCCACATTTTCAAAAAATTATTAATCAGTTCCAAGGTAATAAGTACTGTCCAATTTACTTATTCATATCAAATATATCTATATCCAAAAATCACTATCAAAACTTTTGGAACATATTAAGGGTTATCTTTCCCTTAATCTTATTTTTCCAATGAATGTCACCTTTCTACTAAATTAATTTTCTAGTCTATAAGAACCATTCAACATATTCTTGTAAATCCTTTGTGTAAAACATAAACTTAACAATCCTTATATATTTCTCAATTCACAATTATTGAATCCAAATACATAAACACTTCAATTATTCTGCTTCATCCTTAATCCATTAACAAGGATACCTAATTGTATTACTTAATACCTCTTTCCTACCGCATTTCACACGTAGTCTCATCATCATCAACAATATGACCATTACTCAAACAACCTTATTGATTCTCTTTAGGAAATTTCCACTTTGGGAATCAATTTGTATAATGCCCATTCATTCCAAATTTAAAGCATTCAACCTTAAATGAAGTCTTAGGGAGGCCATTATTATCATTAATTTTTTAACTAAAATTTTATTCTTCCCTTCGCAGTTAATTTATTTAGGTCCATCTTTTCCACAGTCAAATCATCATCCTGTTCCTCAAACACATTCACTTGGGTGCCTCTTTACACATTCTTGACATAAATAAAACTGAATATTAATTCCTCTATGGTCTTCAATACCTTAACACTCAGTAAAATACTACCTTATCTTATTTAGTGAGTCTGAGAGTTAGTTAAGGTAAACATTGTTAATCCTATTATGTGAAAACTGATTAGGCATGATCACAACACCCTTCACTCCGGTGATCATCCCATTTAATTACTCATCAGTAAATTCTCTGTCACATTCAACATTAACCCAGTTTTTTATAGTTCCCTCCATTTAATAAAACTAGAAATCATAGTGTGAATAACACTTATCATATCAAAAAACCACATAATCATGAAAATCACTTTAGGATATCTAAATTCTGGCACATAATTTTAAATATGTGTCACATTAGTCTTATCATTATAGATTTCCCTAGACACATCCTTCTAAATATCCCTAGGTATCTCACTAATGTTTTCTCATCATGGTTTCCAAAGACTGACTAAACCTTTCCTTTGATACCAAATATAGTTACCCAAGCTTAACATACATGGATATTACATCATTTTAGATCAATATTCAACATATTACAAAAGTACATGCCCGAAAACTGTAATAGTTTAGTTTGTTTAGAAAAATGGAACACATTATTTTGATTTGGTAAATGATCCTCAACATCTCCCATAAATATTTACCCCTTTAGTACTTCTACTTAAAACAATTCTTCATAACTTGGGTAAAGAAAACATAAGAAAGGGGTGATGTTAGATGTTCAGTAATGATAAACAAGGATATATTTAAGCATAATCATAATCATAAGGGTATGAGAACATGAGAATAACATTTAAAGATCATACCCTGCATATCAAAGATCATATACATAATTAATGACATAAATATTGGAATTTCATAATACATAAATCATAAGGGAATCAAGAGCATAATCCATGAGAGAATAACGTAGGAATAAGATATAGAATTTTAGGAATACACATAAAAATATAAAATCACTCTCTATAAGTCAAGGTTTATTTCTAAAACATATCATGGAACTTCATGGGGGCTATACCTACAGGGCAGGACACACCACCATCCCCATTCATAGCTCTTTCCTTGTAGTGGAATGGATTAAATCCAGAAACCATCATATTATTCAAGGTATACTCTCAAGACTATCTTAGTTGTCAAGCTTCACTCCCAAGACCATATAATTAGAAAAAGTCCTTTACTGAACTGTGTAGACGCCGGAAAAGTTCGTTGTTCCCAAACAAAGCTCCGGATGCGGAAAGCGAGATCATATTTGGAGTCGGAAGCACGTTTCGGAGGGCCCGGAGGACTTGCGCGGAATTTTGGAGGCCCGCGCGCAAAGTTGATGAGCCGCGCGCAAACCTCCCGGGATGCGCGCAAAGCGCTGGGCCGGCGCGCAATTTTGCGCGCCAGTGGTCCGCGCGACTCCCTTGCGCGCCGGGCCCGATTCCGCGCCCGCGCACTGGATTCCGCGCCCGGGGTTGCCTATAAATATAAGGTGACCCCCGACGTTTTGAAGGTTGCCAGAATTCGAACGGTCTCTCGTGCGCGCAATCCAACCCCTTCCGCGCGCAATGCCGATCTTCAGGTAACCTCTTTTCTTTCGCACAAGAAAGCCTTGGGGTTCGCCTTCGCGCACAATCCCTTTGGCTCCTTTCCTTTGAATAAATATTCACCCAAAGGCATTCGCGCACAAAAGAAGCCTCTTGCGCGCAATTTCCCCCGGGTGCGCGCAATCCAACCCGATTGCGCGCACCCCCCTTTTTCCAAAGTGGCCATTCATTAAATAATGAGTCGTTGCCCCCGTGCGCTACCCGAAGCCCGGTGCGCGCAATCTCTATCATCCGCGCGCAAAGTTCTGGCCCAGCCCGCTCTTTTGCGCGCCGACCCGCGGTATTGCGCGCAAAGCTCCTCTTTTGCGCGCAAGCTGCCAGGGTCGCCCCCTTTGACCCCCTGAGGGTACCCGCCTGCGTGGCGCCCGATGACCCTCATCCCGGGTGCCCGCACTGTGCGTTGTCTTTCCGTGCGGCCCTCCAGGCTTGCGCGAAGTGACACGGACCTATCGGCGGCTTCAACGTACTGCACGACGTTAAACTGCATACGTCCAACATGACGTTAAACTGTGGCACGTCCGCGCTGCAAGACGTTAAACTGCCAGGCGTTTACGTCCAACATGACGTTAAACTGTGCCACGTCCGCGCTGCAAGACGTTAAACTGCCAGGCGTTTACGTCCTGCACGACGTTAAACTGCACCATCGTCCGCGCTGTAAGACGTTAAAATGCCAAGCATCTTCTTCCTCAACACACGACGTTAAATTGTACTTCGTCCGGCGAGACGTTAAACCGTCCGCTTCGTCCTCAACACATGACGTTAAACTGTACTTCGTCCGGCAAGACGTTAAACCGTCCGCATCACCTGATCCCGTGTCTCGCACGCAGGATCCCCCCGGTCTGGATGTGGCCCCCACCTGCGCGTCTCTGCAGGGATGTCGGGATTGGAGTGGCCTTCGCCCACGGGGGTAGAGTGTTACAGACAGAACGAACTACGTGGACTTTGATCCCTGTCTTCTAAACAGGGTACGTAGGAAGCCTCCCCGAGGTTCAAGCCCACCACCTGGTCGTCCCGGTCGTATTTACGTCGGTTCGTCCATCAGTGGACCCCTCCTGGGTTCACACTTGCGTCGATTCACCTATGAATCTGCTCTTGTGGGGACTGCACATGTGTATCTCCATTGTACTTCCCCACTGCCTTCTTCTATTTCTTTCTCCACAACGAACTACGTGGACTTTGATCACTGTCTTCTAAACAGGGTACGTAGGAAGCCTCTCCGAGGTTCAAGCCCACCACCTGGTCGTCCCGGTCGTATTTACGTCGGTTCGTCCATCAGTGGACCCCTCCCGGGTTCACACTTGCGTTGATTCACCTATGAATCCGCCTCTGTGGGGGACTGCACGTGTGTATCTCCATTGTGCTTCCCCACTGCCCCTTTTTCTATTTCTCCTTTTATCGTCCAGCATGATGTAAAACTGTGATCCACCCGGCCGTTCCATCCCCCTCTGAGCGAGGTGGTTCGGTTCAATCCTTCTCCAGGCAGCCTCGATCTCCTTGTGAGTCGGCTTGCCAACGTCCAGCATGACGTAAAACTGTGATCCACCCGGCCGTTCCATCCCCCTCTGTGCGAGGTGGTTCGGTTCAATCCTCCGCCCGGCGGCCTCGATCTCTTTGTGAGTCGGCTTGCCGACGTCCAGCATGACGTTAAACTGTATATCCGAACTACGCTGACTTTGATCCGCGCTAACGCGCGGTACGTAGGAAGCCCCTACGGGGTCCAAGCTCTTCACTCCATCATCCATCCTGATCCTTACCCGGGCCGCCACATCCCGGTGGGGTCATGCCATTTCATTCCACTCCACTTCACTCGGGAAGCCGCCCATGCGCTGGCCCCAGCGTCGGAGGTTCCCCACAAGGGGTTCTGACATCTGATCCACTCCTCGTGTTGATCAGTCCGATGCCGTCCCCGCTGGACGTTAAACTCGTGGCATACCCCGTGTTAGACATGGGAAGCTGAGGAAAACCTCAGGTAACACAGTTCCCTGCACCCAGTACGGGATGCCTCAGGACATCACGCCTTCGAGAAGCCCTATTAGGGACGGAAGGCAGACATGCAGAGGCGCAGTGTTAAGACACGCCCCTGACACCCAGAGCCACCCGGTCTCCTCACCGCAGGTTGCTGCCCCGACCAGACTCCTTGGAGCGTTCGGGCGGAAGCAGCGTAATTAACCGGTGTCCATGAAGATATGGCGCCGAGAACGAGATTCACGAACATTCTTAAATATATGAGGGAGACCCGGATTAGGCGACGAGTTCCGAGGAGACGTCCACGAAAGGAGGAGCCGACGTCCCATCATCCCGGTTTCGATCAAGGAGAAGACGCCCCTGAATAAGGGACGAATTCCGCCCGCCCTTGGAAAGCGGGACTGCGGGACCACAAGCCGCGCGCCCATCCCCTCGGGTTGACGGGTGCACGCGCGAACGCGTCCTGGCGGAATAGCGTAACCCGACGCACATTCGCACCGAAACAGAAAAATGGTGAACCCGACGTGAATCTCTTCTCCTCAATACGAAGACCGATGGCTTTCAGAGGTGTTGGAAGATCAGCATGCTGCTCGACTGAGCATTCAGTTTTACCTGCCAGGGGCTGGGGAAGGGAAATCGGGCACTCCGTCTCGCGACGTCGAGGGCCTGGGTTCCCCCCCATGGAAGGCATCGTGGCACTAATGGTTGGTTGTCGATTCCTTTTCCTGTCAGTGTTAATGGGTTCTTCTCCCTGCTTTCAGAAATCAGGTCGCCCGATCCAGTGCCCGATCGCCACCCGCCCACTGGCGCAGGGGTAGGGGAAACACCGACGTGGCTACTCCGCGCGGTCCCGCCCGTTCCACAGTCGTGCCAGCAGCCGCAGCTGCGGGGCAACCACGCCCTCTCTCCCCCTCGGAGGTCATCCAAAGAAGGGTGATCAATAACTTGGTGCGGAGATATGAGGAAGAGGGAGTCATCCCCACCAGGGACATGGCTCGCCTAGACCTCGAGAGAGCTGCACCTCGCCACCAACGCCGCCCCCGAGGGACGCGCAGGGAGGCACCGCTGCCTACCTCGACGTCCAACCGTTTCGGGAGTTTATCCCCGGAACGCTCCGACAGTTCCTTCCCCTATGCGGATGAGGTGGAAGATGCCCGGGACCACCCTATCCGGGATTCTCCCCAGGGATCCGCGATGAGGGCTCCTGTCAGGCCACGGCGACATCGCCGCCAGGCCTCTCAAGTCGAGGAACAGGCTCTCCACCTACCCGCGCCGCTCATCCCGACTCGTCTGTCTCGACACCAACGTCAGGCTCGAGCGGAAGAGGATGCCCACCTTGGGGCCCAAGCAACAGCGGCCGCGTTGGCTCAAGCCACTGCTGGCTCCAGTCGCCAGGCCCCTGCGCATCCTGAGCAGGGGCACTTCTATGCCCGACCCGGATCGAGGCCCCGACCGCCCCAAAGGCAGGTTGGGTTGACTCTCCCGGTTGCTGGTACAGACAATAGCCACCGCGGACCACCTCGCGGTAGCGCTATTCGCCAACAGGGTCTACTCCGTGTGGCCGATTCAAGAGGCATGGGTCACCCCGCCTTCCGATCTCGGCCCGGAGGCCTGCCCGGAATCATCTCTCCCCGCGTCCCCTTCGATATCTGTCCCGGTGCCCCTTGCACCTTGGTTTCCAGTCCTCTTGGCCCCAGCACCAGTGCAGCCGGAGGACGCCAGGACAGAGGTCAGCCCTGCCCCGAAGAACCACCCAGGGGCAGGAAGGCAAGGCGTCGACGCCGAGGGAGGAATGTTACGGAATTCCGGACAGAGATCCGACCGGTTCGCTTCTCTGATTCAGAGGCGGAGTATGATTCGGCGACAGAGCCCTCCCCCCAATCCCACCAGTCAGGGGCAGGGGTAGGAATGCGGCACGTCAGCCTCGTACTTCCCGAGAGCGAGATCGATATGATCCCCGCTTCTCTCCGAAGGTATATCCGGAGTAGCGAGGGCCTGGTAGACCCCCAAGGATCAAGCTTGCGGTTGGTACCGGCCCCTCTGGAAGCGCCTTCTGCCTTGATCGGAGAAGCCAGAGACTTTTTCTGGGGACCGACGGTCGAACCACGATCTAGTGCACCCCCGGCGAGCACCGACGCTACGGCAGGATGTTCGCTCGCCGGCCTGTCCTATCGTGATGTGGTAGCCAGGGCACCGCCACCCTCAGAGGGCGGCCCGGGATATGGAGGCCAATCGGCCTGCTCGCCGTATTCACCGCCGGCCAGCCCATCGGCCCGGCGGCCCGCCTCGGCACCACTGCCGGTTCCCCGTCCGTTCCCAGCCATTGAAGAGGACCAAGGAGACCTGGGTCCCGAGTTTGAGTCGTGGAGCTTCTGGACCGTCCTTGCAGAGGTCCACTTTCCTGAGAAGTTTTGGCCAGTCGCAGGACCGGACTTTGATGCACCCGAATCGCTCACCTCGGATGAGTTCGAATGCTTCTGCCGAACTCTCCGGGAGACTCACTCCCGTATTCACCGCCTACAAATGCCATATCCCGGGAGTCAAGTGCACCTGGAGGATATTGGTGAGAAGTGCCGTCAAATTGACCTGGCCACGCTCCCCGCGGTTCGGCACCCCGGGTCATTTGGGCACCACGAGGCCCTCCAACAACGATGCGTTGAGTGTTTTCAAGTACTCCGCAAGGTTATCGAGTAAGCCACTCTCCACGTGTATATCCGTGGATGGGGGCAGTACGCTGCCCTACGCTTCAGTGTGATCCGCCGACAGCCCGATTCACTGGGCGGCCCTGAGGGTACATCCCCAGGGACGGAAACAGTCAATATGGCTGACCTGTCAGGGAAGGGGAACGGTTTGGAACTTCTCGACGGGGGCTCTCCCCCCGAAGACAAGCCGTCGTTGGATCCATCAGTGAGAGTTACTCGTCACCAGAGGAACCTCCTGGGACTCCCCTCACCCACTGAAGGACTGACGTTGAGCCGAAACGTCAGTAAAGGTAAAGAGCACGGCGAGGCCATAAAGCCCGCCGACCCATCCGCCTCCACGCAGAGGGTGATTGAGGATCCCGAGAAGGCTATGCTACGCCAACAGCTCGCCGAGCAGAAGAAGCTGGTTGACCAGCTCCTCGCCGAGCACGCTGCAGAGCAGCGGCCTGACTACGGTGATCCTAGGCCAGGACAGCAGGGATAGGAACAACCACTCCTCGATGAGACTCTCCCGGGTAACCGTGATTATGCCGGGATCGCCGACAGGAGAGAGGCCATCGCCTATGGAAAGAGGGCGCGGTATGTTTCACCACACCCTCCCGAGCGGCGTGACTACCTGAGAGACCCCGCTCGGATTCCTCCCGCTGCCCCAAGGGCCGCTCCGCCCGCCATCCCACGAGCTGTCGAGTTTGACGACCCGGTCGACGACCCGATTGAAGGGCCATGCAATGCGCTCATGGTTAGAGATCCTCGCCAGGACTGGAACCCTTGTCTGGACGATCCGATGGCGGCACTCATCGCCCGCTTGGAGGCCTTGGAGACTCGTCAAGTGGCGATCCCACCGGACGGCAAGCCATACCCAGCATGGGTGGATGACATGCCGGCGCCTCCAGGATTCGGGAATCCCACTTTTGCCCCCTTCAACGGGACTGAAGATCCACCACAGCATTTGGCCCATTTCAACTCGAGGTGCGGGCCTATGCTGGGGACTCCGGCGCAGCAAGAGGCCGCTAAGCTTCGCTGCTTTGTCCAGACACTGGAAGGGCCAGCATTTGTCTGGTATAGCCAGCTCCCCGTCGGGTCGATAACTAGCTGGGAGGACCTTCGTAGACAATTCCTCTACCAGTTCAGTTCCACGACCCGGAAGACGAGTATCGCAGACCTCTTCAAGTGCAAGCAGAGGCCTGATGAGCGAGTCGCGGACTTCGTCGCCCGATGGAAGGGTCTCACGTATTCCCTTGACATGCCATTGACTCAGGAGAAGTTGCTGACAATGTGCGTCGGGAATGTCAAGACCGAGCTGGTCCCTTCCTTGATCACTCAGAATTACCCCGGAGGGTTCAGGGACTTCTCAGACAAAGCTCAACGTCTTGAGGAATCCCTGCAACAGCTAGCCAGGCACACCCGCTGCCTCCTATGATTCCTGCAAGGAGAGCCAGCAGGGCTGAGCCCGCTGATGTCGCCCAGATAGAGGCTCCCAGGACGTTGGAGCTGCTGCCGGTGAGACCAGCCCCACAGCCTCACAGGAATCCGCCTCCACGGGCTCAGTTCCCGGCCCAGCAGCAACAGCCTCAGAACCGGCCGGCCCCTCCGCGTAATGTACCGCCGCAACCCAGGCGAGATAATCAGGGTCCACCTCCTTGGCAGGCCCCTCCAGCCCCTCATCAAGACCACACTCCCAGGGGCCCGCGATACCTGACCTACTCATTTCACGAGGATCAGGTCCCCGGTTATTTCCGGAGCGCCCTGGAGAAGAGGATTGTGCGACTGCCTGAATGTTGGAGGCCGGAGGAGGCACATCTCACGGATAACCCCCGCTACTTCCCCTACCATCGGGCCCTAGGGCACACCATCCAGCGGTGCTATGTGTTTAAGGATTGGCTCCAAGACCAGATTAACAACAATGTAATCAGGTTGGGCCCAGATCCGGCACAAGTGGCAGGCGTGTTCGTGGGATCAGATAACGATAGCGGCAATGAGGACGAATGGCAGCTGGTCTCCGACCGCGGATCCCAGAAGTATAAAAACTGGATGGCCCGCAAGACGATCATTCGCGCCCATGGAATCATCCGTGCGCGCTTGAATCAGCCTGAGCCCCCAGAATCTGCGGGTGATGCTTCGGCATCGTCGTCCCAGCCTGCCTCTTCCAAGAAGAGAAAACGGCGGCGGCGCAAGAAGGAAGAGTGCGCCCCGCCAGTTCCGCCACTATCCCGCACTCTCGGCGATTTCATGCCCCCGGAGATGGGGATCCCTCCTCGGATCCGCCCAGTGGTGAATGATTCGTCCGATGACAGTATTGGGTACGCTTTGGTTAATACCGTCGAGCTGGTAAATCCCTTTTCGGTTCCCCACGTTGAAGAACACCAGGTGGACCTTCCTAGTGTCCCCGGTCGTTGCCACTGTCGGAAGAACCGCAACAACAGGAGTCACCGGGGCACAACAGTTGGTACCTCCAGCCAGGCCGTGCACGCCACTGAGACCAGGAAGCAGGCTCAAAACCGAGCTCAGCATGCGCAGCCCCCCCCCCCCCCATCCGGGGATGACGGATTCGCCTCCGCCACTGTTTGTGGTATGGGATCAGGCAGAACCGCCTCAGCCGCGTCGCGATCAGCTCCGCCCTGCCACGAGTCCATCCCGGCCTCCTGACCCCAGTACGGTGACCATTTCCCGGGCTTCAACCAATGAACAGCGAGATGCGCCAAGCACCAGTCGGCCGCCGGCCCAACCGGCAAGGCCCGTCGTGCTTCCAACCGCAGAGCAACCTCCTGCAACCAGGGGCTCGCGCTTGGCCAAAAAGTATGATGTCCTGAAGCACTTGGCTGACATCCCAGCGAGACTCTCCATCCTTGAGGCTCTGCGCATGTCATCTGAGATGTGCGAGGCACTCGCTGAAGCCCTGAAGAGCCCCCTCCAGTTTGAGACAGAGGTTGCGGCTGTAGAGGCCTTTCACGCCGAAACGATTGAGGACGCCGAATGCCAGGCAGTTATCTCGTTTTCTGGTAAGGATGAAGACCCTCCTATACAGGGGCACATTCGTCCGCTGTATGTTACCGGCCAGTTCAATGGCCTTGAAGTCCGGCACTGTCTTGTCGACACGGGGTCCGGGATTAACCTGATTCCCACTCGGATGCTCCGGAGATTGGGGTTGTCTGAGGATGACTTGATTCCCTCCGACCTCAGGATCCAGGGGTACGACCGCACCGAGCAAACCCCGGTCGGCAAGATACGTTTGAAGACCCAGTTCGGTGATTTGGTTGCCAACACCAAATTCATGGTAGTCTCTTAAGACACTGCGTACAACGCATTGATGGGCAGGCCATGGCTCCACCTTCATGCGGCGGTTCCCTCGTCATACCACCAATGCCTCAAATACTCCCTTAATGGTCGAGTAGGCGTGCTTCAGGGAGATGCCTCTCCTTTTGCCTCATGTGAAGCCCGCTATATGGACGCGAACTATTACAAGAGCAAGGATAAGCAGATCCTGGCAGGTGAGGTCGAGCCTGTCGCTGTTGCAAGTGATCCCTGGGTAAGTTTGGATGACGCTTATGTCCTCCCGATTCAACGGTTGGACGTAGCCATGGTCTCGACGGCTTGTGAGTCTCCTGATGAGATGACTGCGACCGCCCATGCCAGCACCAGCGGCCCAGCAGGATCTGGTAGCCCCAATGCAGTTGCCAACGCAGCCTCTCCCGTGGACGATCCCTCCCCAAGTGGAGAGGACGTGGAAGATGCACCCCCAGCCTTTGAGGAGGGCGTCTCCGCCACGGTCGATGAGTTAGTACAAGTGAACCTTGGAACCGAAGCAGATCCGAGACCCACATTGGTCAGTGCCGCCATGCCCTCTGAAGAGCGGCAGCAGTACGTGGACTTTCTCAGGCAGCACCGCGATGTGTTCGCTTGGGGCTATGACGAGATGCCGGGGCTAGATCCTCAGGTAGCCGTCCACCGCCTTGGTCTCCCGGAAAACCATCGCGGGTTCAAGCAGCCTCCCAGGAAGATGCACCCATTCCATGGTGCCATGGTTGAGGCCGAAGTTGACAAGATTATCAAAGCCAACTTCGTGAGGGAAGTCCAGTACCCCAAATGGCTGGCCAACATTGTGCCGGTCCGGAAGAAGAACGGGCAGATCAGAGTCTGCATCGACTTCCGCGATCTCAACCGCCACTGTCCGAAGGATGATTTTACCCTTCCAGTGACAGAGCTGTTCATTGACGCCACGGCAGGGTTCCAAGCCCTCTCCTTCATGGATGGATACTCCGGATACAACCAAATTCGGATGGCCCCTGAGGATGAGGAGTTCACTGCCTTCAGGGCCCCCCAAGGTACCTTCTGTTACCGGGTCATGCCTTTCGGCCTGAAGAATGCAGGTGCCACCTATCAACGGGTGATGCACCGCATATTCAAGCCAATCCTCGGCACACTGGTAGAATGCTACGTCGACGACTTGGTAGTCAAATCGCGCCAGCGTCAGGACAATCTCAAAGATCTTGAGAAAGTGTTCGGCTTCCTCCGGTCTCGCTGCCTGAAGATGAACCCGTTGAAGTGCGCCTTCGGGGTCACCTCCGGAAAGTTCCTTGGATTTGTGGTAAGATACCGGGGTATTGAGATCGACCCAGAGAAGATCAGGGCGATTAGCCAGATGCCTCCCCCAGGTAACATCCGGGAACGGCAGGGGTTCCAAGGCCACTTAGCCTATATACGCCGATTCATCGCGAATCTGGCCGGCAAGTGTAAGCCCTTTTCTCGGCTCATGAAGAAAGGTGCCACCTATGTATGGGATAAAGAGTGTTAGACCGCTTTCAAGGAAATCAAGCAGTACCTGCTGCAACCTCCGGTTCTGATGCCCCCTGTATCCGGGAAGCCGCTGGTCCTCTATGTGACCGCCCTGGAACGGTCCCTGGGTGCCCTTCTCGCCCAGAAGAACAACGAGGGAACAGAGAATAGCCTCTATTACCTCAGTCGCATGCTCCTCGATGCGGAAGTCAGGTATTCCCCCATCGAGAAGATCTGCTTGGCGCTCGTATTTGCCGTACAGAAATTACGGCACTACTTGCAGCACCATGAGGTACAGTTGGTTTCTTGGGTAGACCCGTTGAAATATATCCTGAGCCGGCCTATGTTGACTGGCCGTCTAGCGCGGTGGGCTGTGATTCTCCAGCAGTTCGACATCAGGTATGTGTCTCAGAAGGCCATCAAAGGGCAAGCATTGGCAGACTTTCTGGCCGCTCACCCAACCTCCGCGGATCAGCCGCTGGATCTAGGCTTTCCTGATGAGGTCATCCTCTCGGTCAATCGTGCCGGTCCATGCTGGCAGATGCACTTTGACGGTGCCTCCCGGAGCCCCACCGGTAGAAGACTCGATAATCCTAAGCTCAACAGAGTGGGCTTGGGCATCGTCTTCATTACCCCGGAGCAGGCCGTGCTGCCATACTCTTTCCTGTTGTCAGGGGGCTGTACCAACAATGAGGCGGAATACCATGCCCTCATCACCGGCCTCGAGTTAGCTCTCGAGATCGACGTGCCCCATCTCTGTGTGAAAGGGGACTCCGAGCTGGTTGGTAAGCAGATCAATGGCGACTATGTTGTCAGGAAGCCGGAACTTGTGCCACTGCTGGAGTGCACCCTCCTTCTGATGGCCCGGTTCCCTTCTCGGCCAGAGATTGTCCATATTCCCCGGTCGCAGAACGGTCGAGCAGATGCCTTGGCCAGCCTTGCTGCGTCACTTGCAGAGCCTGAACAGGACAACCTGATCGTCCGCGTGACGCGCCGCAGGCTCGTCGCTCCCGTTATCCCGGAGGGAGATCGCGGCCCGTCGGTAAGTAATCTCACCGCGGTTGCCCCTACGCCCGGAGCCCCGATTACCCCAGATATGGAAGTCGAACCAGCCCCTGATTGGAGGACGCCTTTGGTTGAGTACCTCCAACATGGAATTCTCCCGCCGGATCGAGCCGAGCGCGAGCGAGTTTGACGCCGCGCATCGCAGTTTGTCCTCCAGAGCAGTCCCGGCCTGGAGCAGATCCTCTATAGACGCGGATTCGATGGTGTTCTCCTCCGTTGCCTTCAGGGAGTTGAGATCCCGCGAGTCATGCAAGAGGTTCATGCTGGTTCATGCGGCGCCCATCAGACTGGGCCGAAGCTGTCCCACCAGATTCGGAGGTTGGGATACTTCTGGCCCTCCATGATCCATGACTGCATCGAGTATGCCAGGAGGTGTCATGCGTGCCAGGTTCATGCAAACTTTGTGCATCGGCCGCCGGAGCCTCTCCATACCACCAGGTATTCTTGGCCCTTTGCAGTCTGGGGGATGGACGTTGTGGGACCCTACCCGCCGGCGACAGCTCGCCAGTGCCGGTTCATTCTGACCGCCACGGACTTCTTCTCCAAATGGGCAGAGGCGATTCCGCTCAGAGAGGTTAAATCCTGTTCGATCACTGACTTCGTGACCTCCAACATCATTCATCGATTTGGAGTGCCTCACGCTATCCTCACGGATAATGGAGCCAATTTCCGAGAAGCCGAGTTGAAGAAGTTATACGCCAAGTAAAACATTCGCTCGAACCATACATCTCGCTATCATGCGCAGGCGAATGGTCAGATCGAGGCGTTTAACAAAACCCTCTCTAACATTCTGCAAAAAATGGTTGGTCAGAACAAGAAGAGTTGGCCGGACAAGCTCCCCAACGTCCTCTGGGCTTATCGGATGACGACTCGCAATTCCACCCAGATGACCCCTTATTCCCTGGTGTATGGAGCTGAGGTCGTCCTGCCCATCGAGATCCAGTTACCGTCCTTGCGCACTGCGGTCTACGACCAGCAAGCGCCGGACAGAGCTGCTGAAGCCCGTCTAGTCGAGTTGGAAGCACCGGATGAGAATAGACTTCGCGCCTTGCACAACTTGGAGAGGCATCAAAGCAGAATGGCTCGAGCTTTCAATAAGAAGGTTCGCCTCCGCTCCTTCCTGCAGGGTGACCTAGTGCTAGCCCTAAGAGTGCCAATGATCCCCGGCAGGAAGCCACCCAAGTTGGAGCCCAAGTGGGAGGGACCTCTTGTCGTCCACAAGGTTTATCCCAATGGCGCGTACTCCCTAGCGACTATGGATGGTGAGCGTGTCACTCCTCCCACCAACGCTAGGTTCCTCAAGCAGTACTTCGTCTGAGTGTACTACGTCCTACACGACGTTAAACTGCATACGTCCAAGCTGCACGACGTTAAACTGCCTAGCATATCGTCCGCGCTGCAAGACGTTAAACTGCCAAGTGTTTCATCCAACATGACGTTAAACTGTACCTCGTCCAAGCTACAAGACGTTAAACTGTTTAGCATTCGTCCAACACGACGTTAAACTGTACTACGTCCGAGCTACAAGACGTTAAACTGTTCAGCATTCGTCCTGCATGACGTTAAACTGCCTCTCAAGAACTATGTGCGGCTTGATTCCCATCCTTATGGGATACGTAGGACCGCCTGAACATTCATGTTTCAGGCCCAGCCCCATCCTTCGGGAATTTCCATCCTATCTCGGGCCTTCGGCCCAGTTGCCCCCGGGTGTGCGGCGTATGGTGTGAGCGCGAGGCTATGCCCTCATTCACGTCGGTTTGCTCGTCACGCTGTACGCCCCCCCCCCCCCACGTTTGGGGATGCCTTCTGCTCCCCCCTTTTTTCTCTTTTCGTCCTGCATGACGTTAAACTGCCCCTCAAGAACTACGTACGGCTTGATTTTCATCCTTATGGGATACGTAGGACTGCCTGGACATTCAGGCCCAGCCCCATTTCCTGGGAATCCCTATCCCGCGTCGGGCCTCTGGCCCAAGTTCCCCTCCTTTTTGTGCGAGGCGTATCGCGTGAGCGGGGGATTATGTCCTCATTCACGTCGGTCTACTGGCCGCGCCGTACGCCTCCCCCCATGTGTGGGACTACCTCACACCCCTCATCGTCCTGCATGACGTTAAACTGCACTTCAAGAACTACGTGCGGCTTGATTCTCATCCTTATGGGATACGTAGGACCGCCTGGACGCTTGTGTTTCAGGTCCAGCCCCGTCTCCTGGTTGATCACGGGGATCTACCGTCTTTTGGTTGCTCTCAGGGTGAGTCCTCCGACCCTTTCCGGTGATCTGTTAACATGTTTTGGGTACTTTGGTCTATGACCCGTGGTGTCGGATTCAATCCCGACAAGTCCTGTGTTGCTTGTCGGGCCTCGCGCTTCCTCTTGTTCGAGCCTTCACTCAAAGGGATCCTCGTTAGCGGTTTGGGTGCGATGTCTCAGTGCTCTCCTACCGCTCCGGGTCGATTTACCGGCGGGTCCTGGGCCGCAAATCGATATGAATCCTGCGATTAAGCGGTTGATGCTCGTTTGCTTGCCCAGTTCTAGGCTGACGCGATCGGATGTTGTGTTGCGAATATGGTCAGCGACATCCTTGATCCCCATGTCGACTCTTTTAGGCTCCTAACATTGGTTGTGCGGTCCTCATCACACTCCGCCTTTGTGCGTTGTAGTGGAATCTCGACACTCTCCTCATACTGATCTTCAGTACACCTTTACACGTTAGGCAGGCCAACCAGGATAATGGTGTCTGTCGAGGCTCCCACGATCTGAGCACCAAGGGTATATGCTGATGTCCTCCCTAAGGGCCGTGTATAGCTGGACCCTCGTCCCCATAAGGAGGAAGGAGTCGCCCGAACAATCGCGTTTTGGGCCCAGTATATATGGAGGCTAGCATCTCTGCCCCTCGGGTGATGGACATACGCAGGCCCCGATCCCAGGATCCTTCTCCTGGAATCGTGTGTGACCGCAGGGCTGGGTATGTTCCCACCTCCGCTGAGTCCGCCGCATCGCGATAAGCGGATTCCTCTATGGTCCAAACCACACGACCTTAAACTGTGGTGTCTGGTCCGAACCACACGACCTTAAACTGTGCTGTCTGGTCCTACCACACGACCGTAAACTGTGATCGTCTTGGCCGCCCAACAAGAAACGGCACTGCATCGTGATGTCCTCCTCAGGGGGCACTCACGTTGGGCGCTGGTTAATAACCACGCCATTCATCAATGCCTTTCATGGCTTGATTATTGTGGCGACGCAAGGGATTCCTTAATCACCGGCATGTCGCTGCACGAAAAACCATCCATCTTTAAGGACAAACAAGAAATATCAAATGCCGCTTCTTCTGTGTGCGAGGGTCAGACCTGCACCCTTCCCCGCGCTGGTGCCCGATTGTGTTGCGCCGCGCTCCAAGAACTATGTGTGGCTTGATTCTCATCCTTATGGGATACGTAGGAACGCCCAGATGTTTGAAACTTCGGGTCCAGCCCCCCACCTCTTAAAGATTCCCCCCTTCTCTGGGGAGTCCGCCGCCTTCAGGCCACCCTCAAGGCGTGTCCCTCGACCCCTTGCAGTGGTCCACTGGTGTCAAGAGTACTCTGGTTTATTGTCAGGAGGGTCAGGTTTAGCTTGGTCAGGTTCCTTCCATTTTCAGGCTTCGTGCTCCCTTTCATTCGGACCCATCGCCTACGCCCTGGGTGGAGCCCCCGTGAACGGTTTGGACACAATGCCTCAGTGCTCTCCCACCGACTCGGGCGGGTGCCCCCAATGGCCTCGGGCATCGAATCGATATGAATCCTGCGATTGAGCGGTCGATGCTCGTTCGCAGCCTCATTCCATCAACGGTTAGTGCGATATAGATGCTGCTTTTCCGCCACGGTCGGCAGTACTCCCATATCGTCACGCCGGTGCCCCCAGTCCTTGAGTGAATGGCCGCATGATTCACATCACATTTTCCACCTCCCATTCTGACCAGGCAAAATCTCGACACTCTTGACACTATTCCCCAGTGTGTCTTCGCATATCCAGGGGATAGGACCACGATGCGGCGTACTTTGAGGTTCTTATGGTCCGAGCTCTAAGACCTTAAACAGAGATCTACCCCTATGTTCCGAGCTCTAAGACCTTAAACTAAGATCTACCCCTATGGTCCGAGCTCTAAGACCTTAAACTAAGATCTACCCTTATGGTCTGAGCTCTAATACCTTAAACTAAGATCTCCCCTTATGGTCCGAGCTCTAAGACCTTAAACTAAGATATGCCCCTATGGTCTGAGCTCTACGACCCTAAACTAAGATCTCCCCAAACGGGGTTCTGCGTCCTACATGACGTTAAACTGCACTCGCAGAACTACGTATGGCTTGATCTCCAGCCCGATGGAGTACGTAGGAACACCCGGAAATTTCGACTCGGGTCCAGCCTCAGGGATCGCTAGGTCCCGCCCCTCCTCGTTGCCGGCCGTCTGGCCTGACTTCGGGTAGAGTGGTGCAGTTGTGATATTCTCCCCGATTCAGCTCGGGATGCCCCATCGCGATAATGGGAAGCGACGGTTTCCTCGTCAAAGAGGTTCTGTCTGAGAATTGGGGTGATTCACGGCCAGATTAGTGCATCCGCCTAATACGCTTTCCCCACGGTGGCGCAATTTTGAGAGCGTTGGATTCTATCCGAACAAATCGTCACTTCGCCCCACGCTTCGCATGCCCTGTTGATCTGGATTTACACCCTTGTGCCTGAAGGAACCCCCAAAGCGGCATTGATGATGACATGTGATCCGCCTCCTGCCATATGGATGATGACCTTCGGTCCGTCTATCGCAGTAGTATGGTCGATTGATCCATTGTCCGCTTGCCGTCTTGGGCATTTCCTGGAAGGCCAACCGTTGTGGATTTCTGAATTCGGGACGCGCGATTCACCCTTTCTCATTTCCCTATGTTCGGATAAAATCTCAACGCCCCTAGCGTTGTCCCGCTCGTGTGTTGGAACAAGTTGGGGGGATGATACATTGATTAGGTCTGAGGTCTCCTTTCCTAGGAATGATCTCCCTCTTTTCTCTAGAAATCCAGGCCCAATTGTGGATGCCTGAAGCTTGGTTAACGCTCCCGCAAGGCAATGAATTGTGGTCGAGCATGTTAAACCAAAAGATGCAGATAAATATGGTGATTCATACAAATGGATCGAAATATTGAGTAGTGGGAGAAAATGTTCTGGGAGTGGCAAAAACAAAGCCCCTAGGGATTAGCGTGCTGGATAAGTCTTTCTAACGCCGCTACCCTTTGGCTGGCGGCCTCCAGGGCTGCTTCTCGCTCTCTGCGTGCCCTCTCCTCGTCGGCGGTCGCAGCACACAGTTCGTCGATCCTGTCCTGTGCACGCTCCCGCTCGACATGGAGTGTGACCATCTGTTGGCCCGCCTCCGTCAGCTGTACCTGGGCGTCGATCAGTTGGGCCGATAGTTGCTCCACAAGCTCAGTACACGCTGCGACGAAGGCCTCCTTCTCTGCCGCATGCCCTTCGAGACGCCGGACTCCCTACTCCGCCGCGAGGAGTGCCCGCGTGCTCTCCGACATGTCCCGACTCTGTGCGACGTCGGCACGCCGGTAGCTCTCGCGCATCTTTTCGGCCATGAAATCACGGACCGTCAGATGGAGGCGTTGAGCATCAGCTCCCCCGGCACACAGGAAGCACAGCCAGGTTTGAAGTGATCCCATGAGCCCCAGCCACTACGATGGGTCTCGCTTGAGGAAGCGCTGGATGCACTTCCACCCCCTGCGGCACGTTATCCGGCTCTCCTCGACCGCCTCCGCATCTGAGTCGTCCATCTCCTCGGGGTCGGCAGGCCGGTAGGCAGGGAAGGCAGCCAGCAGGTCTGCTGCAGGGTCCGCCCCTGGGATGTCCTCATGGGGGATAGGTTCCCCAACATCTGGGTGACCTTCTTCTCTCTCCCCAGCGGCGTTGACACCCTCGTCAGCCCCCGACCTCTCTCCGATGTCAGCACCGCCGACGTCCGTAGCCCCTTGATCAGCAGTTGGTGGGGCCGGCTCGGTGTGGGAAGTCTGTTCCGGAGCAGGCGGCATGTCTGCCACCAGTCCACTCGTGGATGGCCCGGGTTCGGCAACCCGACGAGCCTCCAGCGTTGAGATCACTGCGCAGGGCCAGCCGTGGTTAGTCACGGATCGTCAACGGCAAGCACCAGCAGTAAAGTAAGGAGACTTACGGGAGTTCAGAGCGTCATCTTCCGCTATCCCGGCCGCCGCAGGAACAGTTGCAGCAGGGGACCCCTCAACGCCTGTCAGTTCAATGATGGGCGTCTGGCCCCCGCCTTGTCCTGCTGGCGCCTCTCCTACTCCCGCTGAGGAAGCCTGACCAACATCCGTGCGCTCCTGAGAAAGATGGAGAAATGGGTTAGAAGCTTTATAAGAGAATGGATGAAGCAGGTTGAGTAGGGATAGAAGTGGACCTCGAGGAGCTCAGTGACATCAACATTGTCAGAGCCAGCCACCTCGCCGCTCTCCTGCGGGCTCCCCTGATGGGATCTTCCCTCGGAGCCTTCATCCTCCCCCATCTCCTCCTCTTCCTCGGAGTCATTGCTACTGTCATCTTCCGCCGGCGGCATCTGTTCTGGAGCGGGCTCTAGACCGAGCATCACCTTCACCAGAAGGGATGGCTCCGCACGCTGACCACGTTGGCGCGCGTACTCGTCCATGGCCGTCAGATACGCATACTGCCGGTTGAAGTCCACCCTGTCGGCGATATGGAGGCGCCCGACCTCTTGCAGATGGATTCCTTCTCTATGTATCTTTCGCCAGATGGCGTCGGTCCCCAGTGACTGCCGCAGGGTCATCCAGGCCGACCAGAGCGCCAGGAAGACTGCATCGTGGGAGGGTTCGAGCAGACGCCTTACCTGCTTCCCGGGCCGCTCTTCGACCACCGCACGTGCCCCCTCTCTGGGCACCGAGGTCGTAGCGGCAGCCTGCGATGTGCCCGCCGCCGAAGTCCCTGCTCGCGCCGGCTCCACTGCTTGGCGCGCCTCCGTTCTCCCCCATGTAACGGCGCCTCGCCTCCTTCCTTGACGCCCGGTCTCCGCACGGGTGACCTCGAGCCGCCGAACTGGCTTCCGTAGAAGCCCCTCGGGGTACGCGATGGCCCAGTGTTCGGCGTACTCGGTTTCCAAGCCTGCGTCGACCCCGGTAGGAGGGAGAGTGATGACGTCGCCAGAGCCAAAGGCGACGAACATCAACCACATTTGGCGAAGGACGCCAGGGTTCGTCTCCTCCCGGACAGCAGTGAATACCCTCTTCGGCATCCGTTGAAGGCACCCGAACTGCCTGGCGAACCGGGTTGGCACGTAGGGCTCGCAGATCACCTTCCCGTCGATCCGAGCCACGAGCACCCCGCCCCGCATGTTCAGGAAGTACTCGTGCTGCTCCAGCGGACCCTGCCCGTTGTCGATCATCTGGCCGACGGGAGTGGGGAACGGGCTGAAGTTGAAATTGGCATGATTGCCAATCCGAATCCTCACGCCCTCTTCACTTAGGGTCATCGGAGCGACCCCCGCAATGTTCAGCAGGGAGGGTCGCAGGCCGTTGCCCGGAGGAATGATGGCGTTCGGAAACGTGTACCCACCAAGGTGAGCAGCCACCCAGCCGTGGAAGAATTAAAAGGGCCCACAGATCCTTCGTGGCGACCCCCCTCGTGAGATGCGTCCCAGGATGGCATACAGCTTCGCCAGTACTGGGACCCCGAGGTTATATCTTTTGTTGGCGGCCATAGCGCCGGCCACCGCCAGTGTCGCCGGGCGAACGCCCATTCTCGCGTCCCGCACTGGCAGGAGCCACCGACTCAGAAAGGCGGCCAGGAACGCCGCGTACCAGACATTTGGGTCCCGGGCCTCGATAACGCGGTACCCCCATGAGCGGTAGTCGCCCGTCTCCAGGACCCGCCAGTATGACCCGTTCCGGCTCCTCTGAGCCGCGGTCGGGCACCGCTTCCCCCTGCCTGGCATCTTGACCGCCGGGTCATGCTCCAAGAACTGGCCGAACCACTCCTTGTAGGCTATGTCCTTCTGGAAGTCCTTGATCCCGAGCCGCTGCGTAGCCAGGTCAAGCAGATGCCAGGTCAGAATGGGAGTCCGCGACCTGTCTTCCCAGGTGTTCTTCGGGGGCAGGAACTCATCGTATTGGTAGCCCTCCAGCGGGATACCTCCGATGCAGTGGATGTACCAGAGACCAATGCCGACCTCCCCATGGTGAAGATGGAAGGTGTTGGTATCCGGGGACCAGCGGGTGAACAGCTCCGGCCCGAGCTCGGACTGCTGGTAGAAGTGGAACTGCGACGTCCACACCGCCTCAAATAGGCCGATGTACCGCAGCTCCTCTGCGAAGTGAGCGCAAGTGTGGCGTACCCAGAACGCCCAGGCCCATTCACTGGTGAAATTTCCCCCAGACCGCAAGTCCCAGTCCTTCAGCCAGCCCTTGGTGTCGTCGGTGACACTCTGGCGATATATGCTCGAGTAGAGGGCTAGAGAATTCTCCGCAGTAGGCTCACCCCCGTCAATGGTTCGCGTCCTCGGGTTCAGGACGTAGACATCTAAATGCCTGGTCTCCCCGGCAGGATGCCCATTGTTGGTGATGTTATAGCGGGGAATCTCGTCCTCCCGAGTCACCCAGGTCCGTGGCGCATCGACCTCGAACCCTGGCACCGGAACCTCATCTAGGATGCCGAAGTTCCAGAGCGGCAGGTTGTCTGACAGTGGATATGTCTTCTGGGTCGGTGTCCGCAAGTCGAACAAGGATTGATTGTTCGAAACAATCTCCTTGGCTCCGTAGACCTCCTCGTTCGTCGCCATCTCAGCTCTGCGAGTGGCGGCATCCCCCTCATTTCCTTGATTCGCGGCCATCTCAGAAGCTTCGGGAGTCGTGCGGGTAAAGGGATGAAGCGTGCGGGAGCGGACGAGGCTGGTAGAGAAGTTTGAGAGTTGGCGCACAATCCTAGTGGACGGCGTGCAATCGGGAAGTCCGTCGCGTAAAACCCCAGGTGTTCGCGCAAAAGCAGGCCGAATTCCGGACAGGTTTGCGCGACGAGCGGGCGAATTCCGCGCCGGAAAAGGCAATTTCGCGCACGAGAGCTCGAATGCTTATCGCGCGGAAGGCTAGTGTAGGGTGCGGGGGACCCAGGGCCCCTATTTATAGGCAAGGCCGGGAGTCCGCGTCGCGCGGAAAGCGCTTTGCGCGACCGCACCGGCGAATTTCGCGCCCGACGCCCTTTTTTGCGCGCCACCGTCCCGCGCCACCCAGGACTTCGGCATTCCGGCGTCTCCCTCGGAACCCGATCGTTGCGACATCTCGCCGATCAGATTTCGAGGGGGGGCTTTTGTAGACGCCGGAAAAGTTCGTTGTTCCCAAACAAAGCTCCGGATGCGGAAAGCGAGATCATATTTGGAGTCGGAAGCACGTTTCGGAGGGCCCCGAGGACTTGCGCGGAATTTTGGAGGCCCGCGCGCAAAGTTGATGAGCCGCGCGCAAACCTCCCGGGATGCGCGCAATGCGCTGGGCCGGCGCGCAATTTTGCGCGCCAGTGGTCCGCGCGACTCCCTTGCGCGCCGGGCCCGATTCCGCGCCCGCGCACTGGATTCCGCGCCCGGGGTTGCCTATAAATATAAGGCGACCCCCGACGTTTTGAAGGTTTCCAGAATTCGAACGGTCTCTCGTGCGCGCAATCCAACCCCTTCCGCGCGCAATGCCGATCTTCAGGTAACCTCTTTTCTTTTGCGCAAGAAAGCCTTGGGGTTCTCCTTCGCGCGCAATCCCTTTGGCTCCTTTCCTTTGAATAAATATTCACCCAAAGGCATTCACGCGCAAAAGAAGCCTCTTGCGCGCAATTGCCCCCGGGTGCGCGCAATCCAACCCGATTGCGCGCACCCCCCTTTTTCCAAAGTGGCCATTCATTAAAGAATGAGCCGTTGCCTCCGTGCGCTACCTGAAGCCCGGTGCGCGCAATCTCTATCATCCGCGTGCAAAGTTCTGGCCCAGCCCGCTCTTTTGCGCGCCGACCCGCGGTATTGCGCGCAAAGCTCCTCTTTTGCGTGCAAGCTGCCAGGGTCGCCCCCTTTGACCCCCTGAGGGTACCCGCCTGCGTGGCGCCCGATGACCCTCATCCCGGGTGCCCGCACTGTGCGTTGTCTTTCCGTGCGGCCCTCCAGGCTTGCGCGAAGTGACACGGACCTATCGGCGGCTTCAACGTTCTGCACGACGTTAAACTGCATACGTCCAACATGACGTTAAACTGTGCCACGTCCGCGCTGCAAGACGTTAAACTGCCAGGCGTTTACGTCCAACATGACGTTAAACTGTGCCACGTCCGCGCTGCAAGACGTTATACTGCCAGGCGTTTACGTCTCGTACGACGTTAAACTGCACCATCGTCCGCGCTGTAAGACGTTAAACTGCCAAGCATCTTCGTCCTCAACACACGACGTTAAACTGTACTTCGTCCGGCGAGACGTTAAACCGTCCGCTTCGTCCTCAACACATGACGTTAAACTGTACTTCGTCTGGCAAGACGTTAAACCGTCCGCATCACCTGATCCCGTGTCTCGCACGCAGGATCCCCCCGGTCTGGATGTGGCCCCCACCCGCGCGTCTCTGCAGGGATGTCGGGATTGGAGTGGCCTTCGCCCACGAGGGTAGAGTGTTACAGACAGAATGAACTACGTGGACTTTGATCCCTGTCTTCTAAACAGGGTACGTAGGAAGCCTCCCCGAGGTTCAAGCCCACCACCTGGTCGTCCCGGTCGTATTTACGTCGGTTCGTCCATCAGTGGACCCCTCCTGGGTTCACACTTGCGTCGATTCACCTATGAATCCGCTCTTGTGGGGACTGCACATGTGTATCTCCATTGTACTTCCCCACTGCCTTCTTCTATTTCTCTCTCCACAACGAACTACGTAGACTTTGATCCCTGTCTTCTAAACAGGGTACGTAGGAAGCCTCTCCGAGGTTCAAGCCCACCACTTGGTCGTCCCGGTCGTATTTACGTCTGTTCGTCCATCAGTGGACCCCTCCCGGGTTCACACTTGCATTGATTCACCTATGAATCCGCCTCTGTGGGGGACTGCACGTGTGTATCTCCATTGTGCTTCCCCACTGCCCCTTTTTCTATTTCTCCTTTTATCGTCCAGCATGACGTAAAACTGTGATCCACCCGGCCGTTCCATCCCCCTCTGAGCGAGGTGGTTCGGTTCAATCCTTCTCCAGGCAGCCTCGATCTCCTTGTGAGTCGGCTTGCCAACGTCCAGCATGACGTAAAACTGTGATCCACCCGGCCGTTCCATCCCCCTCTGTGCGAGGTGGTTCGGTTCAATCCTCCGCCCGGCGGCCTCGATCTCTTTGAGAGTCGGCTTGCCGACGTCCAGCATGACGTTAAACTGTATATCCGAACTACACTGACTTTGATCCGCGCTAACGCGCGGTACGTAGGAAGCCCCTACGGGGTCCAAGCTCTTCACTCCATCATCCATCCTGATCCTTACCCGGGCCGCCACATCCCGGTGGGGTCATGCCATTTCATTCCACTCCACTTCACTCGGGAAGCCGCCCATGCGCTGGCCCCAGCGTCGGAGGTTCCCCGCAAGGGGTTCTGACATCTGATCCACTCCTCGTGTTGATCAGTCTGATGCCGTCCCCGCTGGACGTTAAACTCGCGGCATACCCCGTGTTAAACATGGGAAGCTGAGGAAAACCTCAGGTAACACAGTTCCCCGCACCCAGTACGGGATGCCTCAGGCCATCACGCCTTCGAGAAGCCCTATTAGGGACGGAAGGCAGACATGCAGAGGCGCAGTGTTAAGACACGCCCCCGACACCCAGAGCCACCTGGTCTCCTCACCGCAGGTTGCTGCCCCGACCAGACTCCTTGGAGCGTTCGGGCGGAAGCAGCGTAATTAACCGGTGTCCATGAAGATATGGCGCCGGGAACGAGATTCACGAACATTCTTAAATCTATGAGGGAGACCCGGATTAGGCGACGAGTTCCGAGGAGACGTCCACGGAAGGAGGAGCCGACGTCCCATCATCCCGGTTTCGATCAAGGAGAAGACGCCCCTGAATAAGGGACGAATGCCGCCCGCCCTTGGAAAGCGGGACTGCGGGACCACAAGCCGCGCGCCCATCCCCTCGGGTTGACGGGTGCACGCGCGAACGCGTCCTGGCGGAACAGCGTAACCCGACGCACATCCGCACCGAAACAAACTGATTTCACTCCCCATTCCATCCATGTCTATCTCATGAGATATAAATCTTCACCCAGTGTATTTGAGGTAGATATAGGTCCCACCTGTCACATAATGAAATCATACATATGTGTGCCTCACGATAATAAAACATTCATCTTACTATGACCCATAAAAAGATATTATTTTCATAAATAACATATCATAACCCATAAAATGAAATGGGTATCATAAAAATTTCATCATATCATAACCTGTGGGAAATATATAGGTTTCATAATAATTTCCTCAAAGAATAACCTGTGAAAGGAAGTGGATTTCATAAGCATTTTATCATGGTGTAACCCGTGGAAGAGAAATGGGTTTACTAAAAAACTTGTCAATTTAAACATAAGCTATTAAAAGAAACAATAGTAATGGTGTCTTTGGATTATATTCCTAGTATTGTATAAAATATATCAAAGGATTTCATCTTAGTTGGAGAAGTATTTTGAAAGATCACTTAGAGCATTTCTTAAGGCAAATAATCATTTCATTGAAATCTATTTTTTTATAACATTATTTTTTTTTCAAAATAATTTTCTTTGAAAAAAACTTTAAAAAATTGTTATGTAAGATTTAAAACCCATTTAAAAGAATTATTAAGGAAAATATCATTTCCTATTGGAAAAAGTATTTTTAAAACGTAAAACATTTGGAAAAACTTTTTATTTTAAAATAACCTTGAAAACTTATAAAGGAAGATTGAAAATATATTTAAAACCTTTTCTTTGAAAATATTTTTAAAAAATTATAATGGAATCTTTTAAAACCTTTTTAAAACCTCTTATTTGAAAATAGATTTGAAAACATATAAAGAAAACATGAAAACCTTTTGAAAAACCTTTTTCTTTGAACATACTTTTAAAACTTGTAAATAAATCTTGAAAAAAATTTGAAACATGTTTACTTTGGAAATCAATTTAAAAGAAATTTATTTACAAAATATTTTAAAAAAATTATTTAAAAATAAACTTGTAAACTCGAAATGTAATCTTCAAGGAAATGGTGGTGATGGTGACAATTAAATCCATACATTCCAATCATTCCTTTTGAACCATAAAATGTTTCGAGAAGTGCATTGATAAGAAAGTGACAAGAAGATTAATTTTTAAAATCATTTAAAAAAGGTAAAAAAGGGTAAATATTTATTTTAAAAATCATGGAATAATATTATAATAACTTTTAATTTTTTTATAAAACATGGTTTTGAAGGAAAACATATTTCTGACTAAAGTGAGAAATAAAGTTATATATTCTTAAAAACATTTTATTATTTATCATAATTACCAAATAGTTTAAAATTGGGAACATTTAATTAATATATCATGAATAAATAGAGGATAATAAAATTCAGGAGATTTCCTGAGATATGGATCATAATATTTCATCAATGGAAGTATAATCATAAACAATACCGATAAATAATGAGATTGTAACAACAAACTTATACCACTTGGGTAACATCGAATCAAAATACCCATGAGATAATAAAATTACATAAATCATATAATATAATTAAAATAATAATTTTCATGATAAAACATTTCAAAGGTACAATATATAAACCTCCAAAAATAATATAGGTACATTGAAAAACACATGTCTCAAAGAAGGAAAATTGAGACAAAATTACCTTACCGATTAGAAACTTTGGAATTGTAAAACCCCATGAAATTGATATCATAAATGGATATTTAAATACCCATAAAATAAGTATAATAATCATAGAATACATCCATGGTAATTATATACACCACACAAAATTAATGGGTGGTGAATAATTCATAAGCCTCAGAGAAATAAAAGTTGACTAGAAATCTCCTTACTACTTGAGTAACTTTTGAATCATGATCCCCATGAAAGAAAAAAATCAATTAAAATTTTTAATATCAATTAATAATTTAAATTAAGGATATAATATTTATTATGGTGTTATATAAACCACATAAAAGATATTGGTGGTGAATATGGCATGTATCTCATGAATATAAGAAAGTGAGATGAAATTACCCTACCTTAAGTATTGAATTTATTTGTACACATTTAAAACTCTCATATAATAAAAATAATTTTATTATAAATATAATAAATAACCATATTATTATATATCATAACATAAATTATTTTATTATGACTTTATATTACCCGTTTATTAACAATTTCATGTTAAATTTACATTTCGAGTAATAACCACATTGTTTTTCGTATGTGTTTTGATTAATTATTCTTGATCCTATTTCCTAGATTACGATTTAAATATTTTCATAAAATAAAGAATGATATAAATATCATATATTATATATATATATATATATATTTATAATAATCCATAAAATATAGAAATTGGAAATGGAATACACTGTACATGGAGACAATATGTCATACGTATGCATGAATGTTGTTTCCATTTTCAAATTGTATTGAAAGAAAGAAAGTAAATGACATATATGTATATATATATATTATAATTATAGTATAATTTTTATTTCATATATTTCATATATTTTTACCAAACCTATCCTTAATACATTCCATGTAAATTGTGAACGAATTACATTGCTTTGAGGAAGTGACAGTCCACACATCCACAGAGTTATCGTATTCCAAAAAATTAGAAATAAAGAAGGTATGTGTTATATAATAATTATAAAACCATAAATAAATCATATATATATATCATATATATCATATAAAAATTGTAATTCCATCATTATTACTAACATTGAAATGTGGTAATGGAAGAACGAATGCCATCGATTTGTGAGGCGTTAGTTCACTATTCATATGAACGATTATTGCACATCCCATTTGATGGATGTGTGTGTGAGTGTAGGTAAAAACATTAACATAAAAACATATTAGTATATTTATAATACTGATTTTATTATATAACCATGTAATAATAATAATTAATGGGGTGGATAAATAAATAAAATAAAAGTGCTTGTTGATGGATGTTACCTTATATTTGGGTAATCCCTTTTGGTTTGCACCAAAGGAATAACTTGGTTTGATTTATTACCAATGTGAGACTTATTGGATAAAAATATGGAATTTTGGATCTTATTTTGGTAGGGTTTTTATGAGGCAAATGATTTTAGAGGTGTGGATAAGTGAGGGGGTGAGTGACCTTTTTATAACGGAGTAGGAGTGACATTCTTGTAAATATAAAAAAGTAAATACTATTGATAGGTCCCCCTAACATCATGTGCATCCAATAATGCTCAATTTTAGATCCATGTGATTATATGGTCTAAATATTTATATTAAATTTATTTTTTACATGTTTTTAGGTTATTTTACCCATTAAGTAAAAGTATAACCACTAAGTAAACTCGTTTATACCTTAATCGCTGTAATTAATTTTAATTACTTTCACTAATATTTTTGGTCAAAAATTTATTTTAAATTTTTATAAATTATAAATTTTTATTAATAAAAATATTTAATCTATTTTTATATATTCAAAATACAGAAGTAGAAAAAATTAATTTAAAAATAACCCTATAGATGGGACACAAAATAGGTTTTTTAAGTGGAAATGGTCAAAAGTTTGAATTGTTTTTATATTCAATTTCAATGTGAAATTATTTACAATGAAATAAATTGTATTAATAGATTTTGAATTAATTTAAATATACTTTAAAACAAATTTAAAATATAATTTAACTATATTATTAAATTATATGAAAAATACTTTTTCAATTAAAATTCAATGTCATTTCATTATGCATCAAAAACTGAAACTTCTCAGAAAAATACAAAAAATCCACCTGAATTAAATTTTGATATTAAAATTTCAAAAATGAAGATCATTTTTTCAAATAAAAATCCTATATTTTTCAAAAACTTTATTTAAAATAGGCGTGCCATTAAAAGGCGGTAAAATTACTTTTTTGAAAAATTCATAATTTTTATTCATAAAATTGGATTTATTCGTATCTTATACCTATAAAATCTATTGGATGGGGGTCAAAAAAATTTATTTAATATATAATATATAAATTTTTTAAAAAAAATTCATCAAAAGTTGTTTGTTTAATTTATTGAGATAAAATGTTTTTTACATAGAAAAATAGTTTTCTTAGAAAATAAATTCTTTATTTGAAAATAGTCCTTACTTTAATTGATAACCAAAGGATTGATTTTATATATCACATTTTCACAATTTATTTAATCTTATTATTAACTTCAATTCCAAGAGATTGGTGGTAAATATAATAATATTTTAATAACAATATTAATAGTATATTATATTTTGGAAAAACATAGCCTTGTGTGTAATGCAAGCTATTGAGAGAACTCCACACTGTGTGTAACACAAGAAAAACATAGTGTTGCATGCACAAAAATCCTATCTAATTGTTTTATATAGTGAAATATTGACATGGTGTTGGGTTTAACATAAACCAGACTTAGTTCTTTCATATAACATAATCTATATTTAGTTTTGCATGAAATTCAAAATATCAAAAAGTTTAAATTAAAAAAAAATATTTCAAAAATCATTTGGGTTTTATAAGAAAGGCATAATCTTAAGTAGTTCCAGAGTTTAGTTTTGAGTAGAGGATGAAGACATTTTTTCTTGTAATGCCTTAATATTTTTAGTAGGAGCACGACCTGATGATTCTTATGCACTTGTTTGTTGAGTAATCTCTTTTAAACCATGTCAAGAGGACACAATATGATGATTTAGAATTTCTAGTTTTGAGAGATAGTTTTGAAGGTGTGAATCCACCTTTTGATTGGTCTATTGATTATAATTATATTTTTCATGTTCATGGCTGTGTTGTTGTGCTTACTTGTATACATGAAGAGTTGATGTGTGAGTTTCATGATTTGAAGTGGGCGATGCATCTTGGATTGACAAAAATAAACTATGATTTTTATATAAATTATTGGTGTCTAAAAATGAAAAAAGATATTGTAGGTTTCTTGATATGATGTTATACCTTGTGAACAGGTGAAGGTCGAGCATCAATGACCCGCTAGAAGTTTACTAAAATTTCATACTATGGAATGGAATTGGGATGATTTTACCATGGATTTTGTGGCAGGTATTTTGAATAATCCCAAAAATATTGAATTGATATGGGTAATTATGGATCGGTTGACTGAGTTATCTCACATATTTCAATTCGAGAGACTTTAACTATGAACTAGTTAGGTGAATTATATATCCGGGAGATATTATGTTTGAATAGGGTACCACAGACTATTATTTTAGATCATGATCTTTATTTTAGTTCACACTTCTAGTAAGGGTTGAAGAAGGTGCTGGGTACCCAAGTATTTTTGTGTGTGTATTTTCACCTATAGATAGATGGACAATCAGAATTTACAATTCAGGTTCTAGAGGACATGTTGAGGTCATGAGTTCTAGAATTTGGAAGATCTTCTGAGGAACAATTATTGCTCATTGGGTCCACCCAAAACAACAATTATTAGGTGACTATTCAGATGGAACCATACGAGGCTCACTATGGTAGGACAAATACATCTACCTTATGTTGGATGAAGGTAGGGGAATAATAGAATTGGGGATTGAGTCTCATGTAGGATACATCTGATAAAGTTCAATTGATTCATAAATTTATGGATATGGTGATATAAGTCTTATTTTGATTGACGTCATTGACCTATTGAGTTTACATTGGGTGACCGTGTGTTTCATTGAGTGTCACTAAGATTGGGTCACCGTTGGATTTAGAAATAATTAAATTTGGCACCCAGGTATGTGGGATCGTTTGAGATTGGGGAGAGGATCAGACCGGAAGTATGCCAATTGGGTCGTCCATAGCGGTATAGTGGCATAAATAATGTTTTTATGTGTCAAAGCTTTAATAATATCACCCATATCCTTCTCATGTGATCGATTCTGACGATGTGGATCTTGATATTGATGCATCATTTGAAGATCAACTGATTCATATTGTGGATCGCAGTGAGAATGTTTTGTGGGGTTGGAATATGTTGTAGGTCCGAGTATTATGATAGAATTGAAATATTCAAGAGGAAAATTGGGAAATGGAGGTGGATATTTGGGCCTAGTGGTATGAACTTTTTACTTTTGGGGCTTAGTTATGATTGAGAGTGAAACTCAAGGACAATCTATTGTAATGGGGGGAGGTTGTAAGATTCCAAACTTTCAAGGAGGTACTTCCTTGTTTAAATTTTGATTTAACTCTATTTGTTTTGGTAAATAAAATTATTCCTAAGTATATGAGTGGCTCTGGGGGTGTCTTGGGGGTTAGATACATAGAGAAAGGTAGAAAATGGCTATCTAGTACAGGTTACACAGTTTTCACATGGTTAGTTTGATCATGTGCCATACCATGAGGGGGTTTGGTGTCTCAGATAGAACTAAGGACATGACCCTTGAATGATTTGAAAACCATGAGGGCCTCCCAAGGTACCCATTGGTCATGCCCCCTTGGACAAAGGCAGGTGTACTGGAACCTCATGGTTTTTCCAAACCATGTGGGTTGCCTAACTAGACCGTGCAGCCTAACCCCCTCTTGGATATTGGGAGACACATGGTTGGTGCTCAGTTTTCCAACTATTAACCCAAACTATCTCCCCCTTTAAAAATTGATAAATTCAAATTTTTTCTCGCTCGGTCTATACAATTTTTAACCCAACTTCCCCCCCACCATTTCATCCTCGAACAACCTAGGTTATGGACTAAGATCTCCCAAGCCCTCAAAGGATGGTTCTCCATGGATTATATATATTTAGAATGCCACTAAGTGGAAATAAAATATTTGGGTGAGTCTAAAACTCTTATTCCCTCTAGTTTCTAGAAGTGGTTCTCTGTAATTATTCTTTTCCTTCTGAATCCCAAAAACATTACTTTAATATTGGATTCTATGTTTGTGATTTGATGGTTGTTTGAGTTCGAATCAAGGGCTAAGGTTAAGAGAACTTTCATATAAGAACTTGATTTAGGAAGTCTATAAGTTATATCCCATAGTATGAAGGTTTATTTACTTTTTTGGTTGCGATTTTGGTAATGTTACACTATGAATTTAAATACCTTGGTAAGAATCTATAAATTGGGTGTTAAAATGATATGTTGGTCCCTTCATGATTTCTGTGGGATTTGTTGAGGATGATTATACAGGACCTAAGGCCACCCATGGGGTGTGACACCCCCTTGAATATGGAATTGAGTTGTTAAATGTTGAATTTAAGGGTTTATGAAATCAAACCAATGGTTATTGGGTTTATCATGTTAACATGACATATATGTCTATTTGGATTAACTTGAAAGAGTTAAATGAGTTATTGATTGTAAATGGATAAATTCGATAAAGGGTTATAAAGGATTGGACTTGTAGTAAAATGGAATGAAAGGGGTGAAATTTTTTTTAATGGGATTAAATGGTGAAATGGGATTTCAATTTGAAGTGAGAAAATTTTGAATGAAATTAAGCATAGAAATGTGATAAAATGGTCAGGTTCACCCTTGTTATTATTTTTTGTTAAAAAGGTCACATGTGATGAACTTTGGAATGAAAGATGAATTCTATGATCAAGAAATTAGACTAAGTCTCCACTCCCATAGGTGGGCTATATAGATGCTCTAGCCCCCACCAATGTATTTCATGGTTTGGGATGTTAGACTGATTCTACATGCTTCTAAATTATGTACATGAGATGATTTATTAGACCAATTCTCCAAGGTATGTTGTTAAATTTAGTATGGTAAATGAATTCCCCTATGATGTAGGGAACTTGACTCCCCTTATATATATCTCAGATGACCAGCATGTGATGAAGTATGTTGATGTGAATGATCATTACTTGGAAATTAAAAAAATAATGATTAATTTAATTATTTATAAAAAATGAAACCTATTAAACATTCCATATTTTCCTTTTTTTACCATAATTTTTCATACACTATATTAGACTAGATATTTTATAGACATTGTTGGTAGTGGCTTATTGATTTATACTTATACCCTTCTCAGGATTCCATTGGGTGCTCGAGTAGACTTATTGTTTATATGTTAGGATAAGAGGAATGGCCCTATATTAGAGGACCAATTGAGAGTTAGGAGAAAAGATGAGCGAGGGGACCAGACTTGGTTTCAAGAACCGACTTGGGAGGTTGTCAGTGTGTATTTATTTTCAGTTTACATTCCACACAACAGAATTTCATGGCATGACATATTTTTACAGTATTGGGTTTTTAGTACTTACCCCATATGGTAATGTGGGATGTGTTCCTTTAGTATTATTATTATCATTTCATTTTGATCTTTATTTTGATTTCCATTGTTGTCTTACTATGGTAAAGAGGGTATATTATCCCCACATGTTCCATTAGACCCTTGGTTCTATCCGGTAGACTCCGGATTATGAGTTGGTGTACATGAGGTCATGTGTTGAGCTGGCTCAGGGCACTAGTTATAGTGGCACCCAAGCGGAGACGTTACATATAATACATAAACATTCAATACATAATCAATACACACATATATATAATTATATTTTAAAAATGACACACTATACATATAAAAAATACGTAGTCATTGTATATCAAGTGAAAAATAAAACTATCACACATTTGAAAAAGTTAATAAATATACTAAATTATGGAGATTAAATTATTTATCTAAATCAATATAGATATAGATTATTTAGGAATAAATGTTTACATGAAATAGAAAGAGTAAATACATAATACAATGTACCACATTATAGTGAAATAAGTTAACATAATTATAAATAAAGATTTTTATAATGTTTTAAAAAATGATATAATCAATGTAAATATAAACTTTGGTACTAATACATTTAATGTAATGACAATTTTAATAGATTATATTCATAAGAAACAAATAGGTCATGGAAGAATATTTTTACTACTTATAATTCTCAAATAAATTCACTTGAAGATCCTACATTATCTATAAACTGATAGAGGTCATTTATGGTAATGTTTCATTATCAATGCCAAATTATTCAAAAATCTATTTGAAGATTGATTAATAGTTTAATATAAATTTAAAATAATTAATCACATATATGGTGAAGAGGTGGAAAGTCCCATCTAATAAAGTGGTTTACATTGTAACCTTTCAAAAATATTCTTCAAAATTACAACAATATAATCACTGCCATAAAATATTTAGTCTTAAAAATAAAATGTGACTTCATTAAAACATTTAATTTCTATTAGTAAAACTAAATAAGTGAATGTTTCCTTTATTTTTTTATGAAATTAGGCTAATTGATCTTTACTTTGTAATATTTGATCATAATCATTTCACTCTCCAACAAACACTATTTTCAATAGTTTGATGTATATTAAGATAAATTAAAAATATGAGCTCACACGTATATAGATCTAATAAGAAATCATCTATAAATAAAAGTAATATAACTTATTATAGAAAAAATCCATGATTACATTGAGAAACAATAGAATTTTATCATCATTAACTTCAATGACCTATAATTATCACCCCACAAAAATATTAATCCATGTGAACCATAGATCATGCCATAGGTATACTATAATAGTGACTCTAAAAACAGTAGCAGACAGGGAAAAGAAAACCATCATACAATTAAAAATCAGATGACCGCACCATTAAATGCATCACTAACATCATCCCTCAAACCCACCACGATGACACGAGATAAGTATAATAAAATCAATATAGATCTACTACATAAGGGTATAAATAGGGTAAATAAATCTATATTCATCCATGTAAACTGTTAGAGAACATCCACAACATCCCAACAAAGCAATGAAAAATAGAACTGAAAAGTTTCATGGGATAAAGAGATCCTCACTATAAAAATGAAAATACTACTACAAATATAAAAATGAAATCACTTTGAACTTAATAAACTACCAAACACACAATGGAAAATGAGATTACAAATTTTGGTGATAATAATTAGAATGGTGTAATTAGTAAGGTGAAAACAAACTAAAAGTATGTACAACATACTAAAAAGATGGAATAAGTGAACGAGAAAAGATAATTTTCTTTGCAACATGGTGTAGTTGAAATACGCATTAATTTATGAGTGTGTTTAAATGATTAGGGGTTAATAAATCTATATATGTGTGTGTATGTATGTATGTATGTATATATGTATGAATGTGTGTGTGTGTGTCTATGATTTTATATTTATCATGTGTGTATATATTCATGTGTGCACATGTGTATGTGTGTGCATGTGTATGTGTGTGGATGGGTATGTGTATGTATGTGTATGTGTTTGTATTTGTATGTGTATGTGTATGCATGTATTAGTGTGTGCATATGCATGTGTAAGTGTTTGTTTATATGAGTATGTATATGTGTATAGTAAACTGAATACACTTAGTCATGTGTTGCTTCACTTATATATCACGCAAAGACATAAAAAATGTTTATACATTTATATTAATAATAATATTTTTAATCATAATTATTATTTTTTAAATACAGTTAGTAATTAATTATATTTATTAAATAAAATCAATATAATATATATGTATATAAAATTAATTTAGTAATAACAATACATATCTAAATATTGAAAATTAAAATCTATATAAATATAATTAATAGAATTATTACTTTTAATTTTATAGTTTTATAACTAATTATATTTGGTGGAAAAAATTTATAGATGAAATTTATACATTTAATAATGATATATTTTAATAAATATCTATTCATTTATATAATTAAAAATATGTTAATTTTAATTAAAATTTTTAAATGTAGTTAATAAGTAATTGTATCTGTTATAAAATTAAAATATTAATACACTTTTTAATAATATTTCATAAAATATTAATACATTTACTAATAAAAAATTTATTATAATATTAATAAATTTATTGATAAAAAATTATTAAAATATTAATAAATTTATCATAATATTATTTTATTTATTATAATACAAAACATTTATTATAATATTATCAAATTTATTAATACATTTAATATTATAAGTATTGTTTATTTATTTTTAATATCTATTATTTTTTTATTATAAATTAATTTTAATATTAATTTATATATATTTAGTAATATATTTTAATTTTTAAATTTAATTTTTATTTTTTATTTTCACTAGTATTTCCCAGCACTATATTAAGCATTAATGAAATTCTATTTATCAATGCGTATTAGTTATCACTGATAAAGGTATATTTTATCAACGCTTTATTCTAATGCTAATAAAACTCCTTCCCCTATTTTACAAGAACCACAATAGAGATCATCCATTACTCACACCGTTCGAGCTTTGGCGAAAGTCGAAGCCTGTTGGCGTCTCCTTTTAATATTTTAAACCAATCGACTCTCAAAATAAAAGGTATTTTATTAATTACTTATTTTAAACTATCATTCATAGTTTTTCATGTTTGTTTGTCATTATTCTCATATTCTTGATTTTTGGTGCTTATTTTAGTGATTTTGGGTTGATTTCTTGTCTACTCGATGTTTATCCCCTCACTTAGAAATTGTTTGGTTGTTCTGGTGAAAATCGGTCATCTAATCCAAGAAAGGTGGTATATTTCCTTCTTGTGGGTTTTAGCTTATGATTATGTATGTTTTTTGTGTTTTTTAAGTGATTTTAGGAATTTTGAATGATTAATGACATAGAAAATAAATTTAAATATTATCAATTTTTTTAGAAATTTTTGTGCATTGTGAATATTTAATTATGAAAATGCAATGATGAATTTAAAGAATTTATTATGTAAATTGGAAACCTAAAGGTGATTGAGACCTAATGAATGGTTGAGTTATTTTAAAAATTACTTATAAGATTACTATCAGAAAATATTAAAATTAATGTTTCTAAATTAATTTTTATGTGATTTGGAAAATTGATGGGTACTTTAACTCATTTTGTGAATATATATGTTTTAGAAAATTATTGTTGTCTGTAACATGACATTATGTGTGTTTAATATGATTATTTTTTCTGGTAAATAAAGAGCATTTAGATGATAATTTTTTTAATGGTATCTAAACATTCCAAGAGAGTTGGAAGAATTTATTATATGTTTTAGGTTATTTTTTTATAAAAAATATGCGGGAAAGAGGTGTATGGGTATATGAAAATTAATTTTAAATTAAATAAAAGTGATATGTAAAGTGGGTAATGATTTTATAACAATGTTTGTGCAAGTGATCCATTAAATTGGATTAAAATGATGAATCATAGTATGCAATTATATGCTATAAATTGTGTTCAAATGGAAAACTCTAAAAGTAAATAGAGGAAATGTAACAAACCAACCCAAGTGAACCTGATACATTACCTGAGCTAGCTCAGCACAACGCAAGAACTACATTCCCAATTTTTATGGGTTGGTGAGAAGCACCGTGGTATCAAAAAGACAAAACCCTGGGAATGATTTAACCTTGAAACAAAGAACAACATGCCTCATGTACAACATGATAAGGATAAAAAATATGAGTACTTCACTGAAGGAAGACACACCACCATGTGACATAAAAAATCCAAATGGCTAGTCTCAGAAGAAAAAAAAACCAAGAAAAAAACCAAGTATCTTTGTGACTATACATCACCACCATCCAATTCCACTACAAAGGTGATATCAACCAAGATAAGCCTCCATGACACATAATGACCCTCCCTTTACCCATATCCTACAAATACACGACAATAATCACCCAAAGGAAACAATAGGGTGTGGTAACTAAATATTAGTAGGATAGCACTATAAATATACACAATATCCATCACCATGAAACTATTTATTCAAGATTTAAAATAAAATAAGTTTATAAAATAATTTAATTTGAAAACCTTTCTCACGAAACACCCTTTGGTTTCCTCTAATATTTTGGGGTCCATCATTGCTCTAAAGTCTATCTACAAAACCAACATAGAGAAGACAATAACCATATTTTTCTTTCTTGTTCTACTTATTCTTCTTTTTGGAAATATATTCTTGATCACTTTGACTGTAGATGGTTACTTTTAGAGTCTATCAGTGCTCAACTTCAGCGATGTACTGCCGCATATGCCTCTCTGCATATCAGGTATCTTTTTTGGTGGATGTCGCTGAGCTTCTTCAAGTGATCTAGTGTGACCAAAATACGTATTTACATCATAATATCTCATTCAGTTTCCATGCAGGTCGGGTGAGGATCTCTATTTCCATTTATGAAGCTACATCAATCAAACAGGGGTATCACAAAAAATTTGTATCCGACTTCAGCATCTTGTTGTGCGTCGGTGTTGAAGGAATATACCATTATACATGATGTACTTTTGATGTTTTATAGAAATACCCTATCCTAGGTTAAATGAAAGTTTATTTTGATGGTGCCTCTAAAGGTATCCTAGGACCCTTGGGATGCAGAGCATTGGACAAGAACCACCTTGGGTAGATTATTGGTTGCTTTTATGTAACTTGTGGAAATGCCTTTCCTTTGGAGGAAGAAATCTTGATTGTTATTCATGCTATTACCTTCACAATGATGAAAGTCTAGAATAATATATCGTTATAAAGTGAATCAACCACTATCGCGAAAACTCTTCAGAATGGCGTGGTGTATCTTTCTTGGCCACTCACAACTCTATGGATGGATTTTTCTCTTTCTCTATTATAGATCAACCACATTATTATGCATACATTTTGTGAGGTGAACACAGTTGCGAACATGTTTTCCAATAAGTGAGTCAATTGAGATATCACATGGTCAGATGACCTTCCATTGGATTTTCTCCAACTTCATGAAAAATAATTTAAAAAAATCCCATCAATTAGAATTTTGTAACCCTTTATTTATTTTATAATTGTACCTTGGTATTTTGACCTAGGAACCAGCTGTTTAAAAAATAGACATTTTAGAACATGAAAAATAAATGAAACCAATATGAACAAAACATAAATGGGATTTAGCCTATGGGAATACATGACTAGGACATGTATAGAACACTAATACAATATAAATGTGAATCCAATAATATCGATTCCTACTACAGTTTGTCGATATCACAATCATATCACTTAGTGGCACTACACTCACTAAGGTTTGCATATATCCTTACCCATGGTTCCCAAAATCTTCACATGTGCAATGTTTTCATGAAAAATTCAATAAACCATTATAAACATTTTTTAAAAAATAATTCACAATAGAAACATCACCTCTCTCGAGACTTAAAATTAATTTTATATTCAAAACCATCTTTTAGGCATTACATCTAACACATAGTGTTAAAAAAATATTTTCAAAGTAAAACCCCTTTAAAAACCATTTCACAGGCCACCCATTATGAAATTTCATAAAAAAACCTCATATATTTCCAATAAATGAATTTAATAAACCAAAATAAATGAATTTACAAGAATATAAGGTAAATCAAGGGATATAACCATTTTATACATACACCTACCTCTCCAATAGATATTACCTAGTCACTTTAAAAAATAGTGATTGGAAACAAAGATATCGGGTCCTCAAAAGCCTATATCCAAGAGAAACATCATCAATTATTCATTTAAACTATATATTAGATCATAATACCCCACATAGGTTTGAGAAACATGGAGAAGATGACAGATCAAAGGTATATCTAGAAAGAGTAGTAGAAAACAACCAAAAAACACACATACATTAATGATACCCATATAGATCGATGGATATTCATCATGAGAACAAGGGGAGAACCTATTAGAGCATCAAGGAGAGGCTGGTTCGGGATAATGAAGAATTTGGAGAGGATTAGAGGTTCAATAGAGCATGGATATCAAATTAATTTTCTATTTTTAAGAAACCCACACAGGTCACACTGTTAGGCTACATGGTTATACAAACTGTGTGCTAACCATGTGGTAGCTATAACCCATTAAGAAATGAAGTTCATAGTTACATATGAATAATATCATGGCTAGAAAAACTATGTGAAACCCATGAGAAATATTATGCAATATTACTATCTACCCAAATAGTTTTCATGGACACTTGTGTGGTTAGAAAAATCATGCTTAAACCATGAAAATTTTCATTAGAATTTATAGAGCTATCTTGCATGGTTACCGAAGGAGTACTACTAACTATTCCCAGATCATACAACTAACTTTCTTTCACAAAATCTATTAATTTTTTACCCTGACTCCCTAAATCCTTTAGAACCCAAGTTTTATAAACTAAGACCAAAGTTAAATATACCTATGAACCATAGGGTGTCATATTTCTTCCATCCATGAAACATTATATCATCATAAAGTGATCAAGACTTTTAAAATATAATAGGAAATGCCACTACTTCCTCATAAACACTTCTTACTCCCATTTATAGTGGATATCCCACTCATACTGAAATAGTACACAAACTAAAGGAATAATTTTAGCATGTAATACATTATCCCGACGATCTATAACCTGAACTGGTTGCTCAACCACTGAGGCATTGGGCTCTAAATCAACATACTCTCATTAAAACACATATGAAGTGTCTGATTAACACATTATAAATTTTGAAACCTGAAAACTATTGTGAATACATGTTAAGTGGGAAAAAATATACAACTGAAAATCAACCTTTCCAAGTCATCTAATAAAATAAAAAGGGATTAATAAACCTCAGTGCCACTTACCCTGCATACCCCAATGATGATGTCCCAAGTGAGGTGAACCCCTGAGAAAAACCCAATCACCTACTACAACCTCCAATAAACAATGATGGTGGTCTGAATAAAATTTTTATGGATAATAATTGCTACAAAATTTTTTTGATATAACCACACCATCTATGCCACCCTTGGAAAAGACTCAGTCCTACTAGAGACTGTTCACCTACCCTTTCCTGACATCAAGTAAACCCACAAGGACTCCCATGAAACACTTAAAAGTTCATCTCCTTAATTAAAAAACCTGAAAGTAATAAACCCAAAAGACTATGAAATAAAGCATTCATGCATGAATCATATCCTCAGTAATCTGATGATTCGTTTACTCTGACAATCCATCTGAATATTGAACATAATTCAAAACTTCTATTGAGAACCCATTGTATTTATTAATCCCTTATAGATTTATAAATAAATGAACATGTATCCTTTATAGATATTAACCATAGGTACACCAAATATCTTCACAACCCCTCAATTATACAAACGTTGAATCTCCTTTACCACAATCACTTCCTTGGTATGAAAGAAAAGACCTGATTTCATAAATTATGTATTGATCACCTAAAATCACATCTTCTTATACACTAGGATTTTGTGGTAGTTCAATTGTGAGTTACATGGACCCTTTATCCAATATCTGTAATGTTATGGATAAGGCCACATAAAATCGATAGTTTTAAGGTTTTTTGCTTTACTTTTATACTAGGAAGGTCATTGTGACATAAAATCTACAATTCAGTGGCTTATTTTCAGTCACTAATATCGATATCCCAGATTATGATATATTTTGGTAACCTCAGAGTGCATGGGCCAACTATAAATATTCTCATGACCTATCAAAACAATACTCAGATAAACCAAAACAACCAACTTCCTATAAAGAAAAAAAGTACCATCAGGAGATCAAAACTTGAAACCTTAGGTCTCCCCAAACTAAAAAGTTACATTAAAATAATTCCAACCACAATTCACTCCTTACGTGTGCTAAATCCGATTAATAAGGGAGTACTAGATTCTCCCAATATGATCACACTAGCACATTAGAGCCTTCATCACCAATAAGATATTTTTTTTAAATAGGTTCACTAAGTATCCCCAATCATTTGATTTATTCATATCCTACATTGGTAATTACTTAATCAAGGATTTTGTGACCACACTACCTATTTAGAGAGTTTAAACAATATAAAAATTAAAGATTTTAAATCACTTAACCCTATATTTATATAATAGGATCATATTTATTTTGGTAAAGGTACACATTAAGCTTCTTTTATTTGAATATACCATAAACTACTCTCTGAGGAAAAAATGTCAACAAGTTTTGAGATCATGTAAAATTATTATCAACTCTAGGAATATAGAAACCCAAGCCTTTTACACATATTATTACATGATTTTTAACATAAATATCCATTAAATAAAACCAAAGGATCTAAAATCCTATTGTATTTGGATGAGTTAGCTCATGATACATCAAATTGAAAATAAAATAAATTCATTTTAATTTAATCTCCATAATGAGCTCCTAAAACACCTTAAGATCTTAAAACTACATAAGAAAAGCTCGGGAATACATAAACAAAAGGGGTGAGCTAAAAATATTAGTAAGGTAATACACATGATAAGGAAACATAACATGTGGATCAAAGGTATAACATGATATCATAAAAGAGAAGGCTCTTGAGTAATCACATGAGATAATAACATTAAGACAATTGTATCATAAGATCACAAAAACATAGGAAATGTGGAAGAAACACAAAACATAACATAAACATATGTCATGGATTACCACCAATAAAATATCACATGGTGGATATAGTCACATAATGGATTAGGTTTTCTACCTAAATCCCATACATAACATCTCATGAGAGAAAATATTTACCCAATTCATTGGAGTGCTATCTAGGTTCACCCGTTGTAGTGACCCAGGATTTTCATATATATATATATATTAAATATTTTTAGAAAAATATTCAATAAATTATATAAACACATACCTAAGGACTATAATAGGTTAGTTGCTTTGGAGGCTAGGTACAAAATCTTTTAATTTGGTGAAAGATCTTCAACATCACCCATAAAGATCTTCCCCTTTAGTACTCTTCACAAATATATCCCACTTAAAACCTTTATTCATAACCTCAGGAAAGGAAACATAAGAAATGGTGAATTTATATTCTCTGTAAGGGTAATAAAGTGATATATCAATGATCAAATGAGCATGAAATGAGCATTAGGGTATGAGAACATGAGCTTAACATTTAGAAGCCATACCCAACACATCAAATATTATAATTATGAGACATGGAATAATGATTATAATTTCATTAGACATGAATCATAAATGAATCAAATAACATGATCCATGAGAGTATAACATTGGCATAAAACAAGGAATTTTGGAAAACACATAAGAATATAAAATCATTTCCATAGTAGTCAAGGATCAATTCTAAGTCTATCGTAGTATAATGATCTCACTCCCCAAACCATCATAGTAGTTAAAGTTCACTCCCAAGACTACCATAGAGGAAAAAGTCCCTTACTAAACTAGGTTAACTCCCTATTCTAGTCTTATCTATATCATGTGATATAAATCTTTACCTAATTAATTATAGTGAGATATTGGTCCCACTCGTCTTGGTTATAATGGAAGCATCTTCCTTAGTTATAATATAACTGCCATCACATAATAAAAATCAGACATATGTGTACCACAAGATAAAAAAAATTCATTATTTCAGAACTCATGAAAAGAAATGAGTTTCATAAATATTTCATCATATAATATCTTGTAGAAGAGAAATAGGTTTTATAATAATTTCATCATTTCATTATAGAATTACTCATGGAAAAAGTTGTGGGTTTCATAATAATTGTATCATGGTATAACCCTTTAAAGAGAAATGGGTTTCATAAATATCTTGTCATCATAAATAAAAACCATTTAGAGAAATAATAAGAATGGAATCCTTAGACCATATCCTCAGTAAAATATAACTAACATGAAATTATGTCATCTTCGATGGAAAATGATTTTGAAAGATCACTTGGATCATTTCTTGGGCAAAATAACATTTCATTGAAAATAACTTTTTAAAACTAATAATTCATAAAATATTTTGGAAAAACTTTTCTTTTAAAATAACTTTGAAAACATATAAAGGAATCTTTAAAATCACTTAAAAACATTTCTTGATGAGAATATACTTTCTTCATTGAAAATAACTTTTTTAAAAATAAAACATTTTGAAAATATTTTTATTTGAAAATAAATATGAAAATTTATAAAGGAATCTTAAAATAAAATAAGGTTCATGACGGAAAGAAATTTCGTTCATGTTTAACATGCTAAAATAAAGATTCCTTTCACATTTTTGGTAAAATCCAAATAATCATTGTCTGGAAAATGACAAAAATAATACATTTAATTTTTTTCATAAAAATTAAAACATCCGTAAAAATGTCTATAATAAATCATTTGAATAATATTAAATTTTTTTTGAATCTATTTTTAGAAAACAAGGATTTGGATGAAAAGGGGTTTAGGAATGAAGAGATAAATAATGACAATTTTTCTTAAAAACATTATTTTGAAATATTGAGAACAAAAAGAGATGAAAATGAAGGGTAAAAATGTATTCTTATGAAATAAATAGATAAAAATTAAATTCATGAGTTTCATTAGATATGGATCATAATATTTTATTATCATAAACATAATAAAAATAATCCTGATAAATGATGAGATTATAACATAAAATTTTTACCACTTTGGTAACTTTGAATTGTAAGCCCCATAAAAGAATAAAATTAAATAAAACATAAAATATCATGATAATAAATAAATAAATTATATTACTTGTAAAATTTTCTATATATGTTCCTCATAGAATAATGTATGTGCATAACATAAAATATGTCTGATGGAAGGAAAATTAAGACAAAAATCCCTTATAACTATTGTAACTTTTGAACCGTAAAACCCATGAAAGAGATATACTAAAATGGATATGTAAATAAAAATAAATTTCAGGATAAGAATCATAAAATACATTTATGGTAAGTATATACATCACATAAAATAAATAGGTGGTGAATATGCATGTGTCTCACATAATTAAAAGTGAGACGGAAATCCCTTACCTTAAGTATCGACTTCCTTCATACACATTTAGACCTCATGTATAATAAATGTAATTTTATTATACATATATTATATAATCATAATTATATATATAATACTATATATGATTAATTTATGACCATCTATTACCTGGTTATTAAAATTTCCTTGTTAAAATAATGTTTTGGATAATAAAAAATTTGTTTTTCGTGTATGCTTTAATTTGGTATTTTCTGTCATCCTACATTAATCATGGTTCCATAATATAAATAATGTTAAAAATGATATAAATATTATATATATATATAGTATATATATATTTATATTAATATATAAAATTTAAATAGAGAAAATAAAAACAGTGTTCATGGAGATGGTAGGCTGTATATATACATGAATGTTGTTTCCATTTTCTCGACGGATTGAAAGAAATAAAGTTAAATAATATATTTATATTAAAGAATCATTTTTATTTAATATATATATATATAAATAATAATATTTTTTAAAAATATCCATATTACCTTCCATGTAAAGTGCACCTGAAGAACAAATCACATCGCTTCGCTAGGCGGTAGTCTGTCATACACATGAGCCACAATATCGTATTCTCACAGAATAGAAATTAAGAAGTTATATTTGATATAATAATTATAGAGGTATAATAATATCATAAATATCATATATAAACATTAAATTTATATTGTTATCAATCTATTAGAGGTGGTAATGAAAAAATTAATGACATCGGTTCACGAAGTGGTGGCTCGCTGTGAAGACAATATAAAGTTTTGTTTTCCATTTGATGGAAGTGGAGATAGATATAGGTTATTAAATTAACAAAATAACATCTTATTATATCTTAGAGAATTTATTTATTATATTTTATGTTTTAATACATAATTTAATGTGAAAAAACAATGATGAAAAAGAAGGATCTTAGTGAAGACAATTAACTTCGCTTAGAATAACCTCCTTTGAATCTCTTATAAAGACCCTAGTGTTGGATTTTTTTAGAACCATAAGCTCTAGAACACAGATAAGGATGTTGGGGAGTGAATTTTTTAGGGTTTTTATGATATATATTACTTTATTGGTGTGAATAAATTAAGGGTGTTGGTAGAATTTTATAAGTAACGGAAGGGAAACCCCTTGAAAACTACTTAGAATATTCCCAAAAAGAATCCAAAATGATAAATTTATTCACATGAAAATTATTAAAAATTACCCTATATTATAAATTTAAAAGTATAATATGGAAATATGACCATAAAATATGATTTATACATGATTTGTTTTTTCATTTTAACACTTATATTTTTAGTTTAACCCTGAGTAAACCCATTTTTTACCTTCATCACGATAAATAATTTTTACTATTTTTACTATTAATTATGGTAAAAAATTAATTTAATGTTATTAGATAATTTAAATAATAATTATTAAAAATATGGAATAATTTTTTTTAAATTTAATTCATTAAAATTTTTATTTTAAAATTAATCCCGCATACATGATAAGAAAGCAGGTTTTTAAAGAGAAAATGGTGAAAAGTTTTAAAAATAATTTTATAAAAATTCAATATGAAAATGATTCAAATGAAAAAATTGGATTAATAGATATATAATTTAACCAACTTTTCTTTTAAAACCATCTTAAAACAAATTTTTATTTTTTTAAAATATTTTTAAAATTTGACAAATCTTCATAAAAACCAGTATTTTCACTATTCATTGAAAAATTTATCTTCTCAGAAAATTCTAAATAATTAACCATAAGATAATTTTGAAAAGTTTATTTAAAATGTTTATTTCATTTTTTCAAATAATGTTTCTAAAAGTAAAAATATTAATTTTAAAATGTGTGCAAAAGTCGTTAAAACTATTTTTTATAAAAATACATTTTTAAGCGTAAAATTGGTTTTGTTTTTATCTCTTATATAAAAAGCGCATAATATGAAAAATATAAATTTTATTTAATATTTAATAAATATATTTAATTAAAATAATTCACCATTTTTTTTATTTATTGAGCTAGAACACATTTGAGTACATAATTTTTCAGGAATTTTTTTCCTTTATTTTTAAATTGTTTTTATTTTTATTTATAATTACTTTTTCACAAAATAATTCATTATACATACATTTTTAGACCATATATTTTCATAATTTAGTTAATACTATTCATATTCACCATTCTATTAGCTAGGTTATGACTATCATATTAAATAATAATATTTTATTAGTATGTCACGTTTCGTTTAAACTCGGTGTTGCGTGTAATGCAAGATAAAATCTCTATTTCATGTAATAAAAGGTGAAATATGTGTTGTGAGTAATGAAATATAAAAATGGTGTTTATTTTAATGAAAAATATAAAAATGTTATATTGATTTGAAAAAAATAATTCACAATGTCTCATGGTGTTACATTCTACGAACCTTAAAATGAATTTCACCCTCAAAATGTTTCACTTTGGTACCAAAAGATAAGGATAATTATGTATAATTACATCCTCAGGTTCCCACATAACTTCTCAATCTAGTGGCTTCACCACAAAACATTAACTAGGTGAATGTTTTTGTTTCATAGAACATTCTCTATATGATCCAGAGTCATCACCGATTGTTCTTCATAAGAAAGATTTAGCTCTAATGACAAGACCTATGATTTCAGTTCATGTGATGGATCAAGTATGTAATTCCTCAAGAGATATATATGAAACACATTGTGAACCTGAGAGACGGTTGGTGGAAGTACTAAGAAATAACTTATTGTCCTGGTATGATCAATAATTTCAAAGAGACCAATATATCCAAGACTTAGTTTGTCCTTCTTTCTTCCATGGGGAAATTCATAGAAATGCCTTCTCACAAAATTAAAATTATAGATCGTATCGATGATTATCAATATAAAATTTATATCAAATTTTTCATTCCCTTATTTATTGTTGAATGGATCCGAAATTTTCTTCCATTTAATCAGCTAGCTCAAATCCCAATAACTTTATTTCTATAACTTCATTCCACTACATTGGAATTTTAAAATTATTTCTATATAGGGATTCATAAGGATCCTATAGGGTTTGAATTATTCTCTTGGACTGACCATATGTCTGAGGACGATACATAGTATTGAAACTCAATTCTGTATTAAGATCTTGCTGAAGACTTCACCAAAAATTTTAGGTAAACTTTGAATCCTGACCAGATATAATTAAATATGGTACTCACTGAAACCTTACCACATCCTTAATGTCTATTCTAGAAAGTAGATCCAGAGAGAAATTTTATATGATAGAATCAAAGTGTGTCGACTTAATAAGGTGATCGACTACAACTCATAATTACCTCAAAATAAAAGATAATATAAAACCTAAAGGTTACCAGTACCTTTAATCATATGTACAAAATTTGTAAATTCATTCCTCCTTAAATAATTTTTTCACAAAAACATATACAAAACTAAAGGGTTGTATTGCAATAAATGCCTCTTAAAATATCCTTAATCTTGATAAACCCCCACCATATAAAACCTCAAAAGGGGTGTTAATTACTTTGAACTTATTGTCAATATTAAACTCTTAACCCGTGATGGTATCCATAATTATTAAGTTAATATTACCTGGAGACATATATGATTTCAAAAGAAAGTTCACCCTTTATTCCTTAAATATGATCTTACCTTATATATAAACATTTCCATTGGAATCTTGGGTTAAACCTTATACTAATATAATATCAAATGTGATTTCATTAATTCATAATCCATATAGAGGGAGATAATAAATTCTCAAAATAATATTAAATTTAACTAATGTAAAATAATAAAACATTACTAGGGATCATTCATAAAAAATAAAACATGAATTTCCAACAAGGGAATGGAGGATAAGTATGCCCTAATTATCATGATTTACTTTAACCATTGCGATTTCATAAGATTTCCTTTTTCCATTTGTCTTCATATGTTGTTGTGTCTTATCATCCTCATTATCCCCTAGATTGGAGCCTTGATTTGCATAATTCTCATACTCCTTGATTTTCAAACACTGGAGTATGGGTGGCACATTCTATATAGATTTACCTCAATTTCCATCATTATCTTAATTCTTCCTATCACTTTAGAAATAATTTTCTCAGTGATCTTACTTAACACACTTACCAATCCCCTTAATACAATTTAATTGATTTTTCTTCCCACACATTGATCATAAAGGATATCTCATTTTCTTCTCTCCAAGGTTCTTATATTTTCCTTTGAATTCCATATTTATCTTCTTATCAAAACCATGAGATTGATATGTTACTATAACCTCCATTTCCACCTTGATATCAATTCAAACTATATCATCATAGATATTAAAGTATCTTTTGGATAACACCCTTTGGATACTTGGTTTTAATCTAGTAAATAATCTATCAATATTACCTTCAGGTTGCAACATAATACTACTAGTGTACATCAAAAGTCTTGTAAAATTTTCCTCATATATACCGAAGGATTCATCATACTTTTGATTTAGATCAAGGAATTACTTCTCCATTTTCATGCGAAGAATATGAGGAAAGTACTTATTCAAAAAAATAAGTTTTTAAACTCATCCAACTCCATGGATTCAATTTCATCATGTTCCGTTGTATTCAAAATGAGATTCCACCATTTCCCCACTTCTCCTTCCAAATGATAGACAACAAAAATGAATTTTTCATTTTCAAAACACTAGAGAATGGAAAATATATTCTAAATGGTACTGATCCATTCCTAAACAACTAGCGGATCGGCCAGAACACTAAATTAAGGGAGATGTTTCCTCATTAAGGACTCAATATAATTCCATTACCTTCTTTTCTAATTTGGATGTTCACCATGATTCATAGTCTGATAAAGTTGTGTGAGCATAGAGACATAATTTTTTATTCCATATCCCAAAAGGTTTGTTTTCTCAGGAGGAAAATAGTTGCATTTTCCATCACACTCAGCATTAATTTGGTTCCTTCAAGTTCCAAACATTAAATAAACAACAATCATATTTTAAGCAATAATAATCATATTGGGGAACCACATAATCATGAAAAATAACTTATAGGATATCTAAATCATGATACATTTTTTTTAACCTATGACACATTAGGTTTTTCCTAGTCCATTTATAGTCATCATTTATTTAAATATTTATGATGGTTCATAAATATTTTGAGATTTTGTAAATCATATTATCCTGGAGTGTCAAACTAGGTGTACAAAAATTATCATTATTGTGCACTAGGTGACAATTGATTCCATCTCAATTAACACTTTTTTAGAGTTATTACCCCTAGGTACCTATGTTTCAGAGCCACATCCACTTGTAGTATCCTGTTGGGGATTTGATTTCCTGAAAACCACTCACTCTATCTTTTACCAAAATTCTATAACATTTTCCTATACTTTGTATCATCCTTATAATTATCCTTAGATATATCCTTAGGGATCTCACTAAATATTCCTTATCCTTTTTTCCAATGGTTAACTAAAACATTCCAATTTTACCAATTTTAACAAACCATAATTTTTATACATATATATTATATATTTTTAGATGAATATTCAATACATTACACAAACACACACCTAAGGACCATAATAGTTTTGTGTCTTTGGTGACTAGGTAAAAAATATTTTAATTTTGTGAATGATCTTAAAAATATTCCATAAAGATATCCCCCTTTATTACTCTTCACAAACATACCCTAATTAAAACATGTTTTTTATAACCTAGGGAAATGAAACATAAGAAATTGTGAGTTCAGATGCTCAATAAGGGTAAGAAAGTGAGATATCAATGATCACATAAGCATGAAATGATTATAATGGTATCAGAACATGACAATAAAATTTGAAGACCATAACCTGCAAATAAAATATCATAATATTATGTCATGACATAAATATTGGTAGTTCATAAGATAAGAATCATAAAGGAATCAAATAACATGAGTAATGATAGCCTAACATTGGCATAAGACATTAATATTGGTATAGACATAAGAATCTAAAATCATTTCCATATTAGTCAAGTCTCACTTCTAAGACTATCATAGTGGAATGGCTTCACTCCCTAAACCATCATAGTAGCCACTATTTACTCATAATATCATCATAGATGAAAAAGTCCTTTATTGAACAAGGTTCACTCCCTGTTTTGGTACTTTATATCTCATGAGATATAAATATTTACCCAATGCATTGGAGGGAGATATAGGTCCCACCTGTCTTTTTTATAATGGAACCACCACTAATGGTTATAATGCAACACCACCACATAATTAAAATCATACATATATGTTCGAAAATATCATAAAAAATTCACCATATCAGAACCCATTAAAAGGAATGGGTTTTATAAACATTTAATCACAAAATTACCTGTGGAAAAGAATCATATCATAACCTGTGAATTTGGAATCACGTTTCATAAGAATTTTATCATGGTATAACCTATGAAAGAGAAATGAGTTACATAAAAATATTTTCATCATAAACACAAACCATTCAAATGATGAATAAAAACGGTATCCTTGGATCATATCCCTAATAAAGCATAAGTAACTTCAAAGTATTTAATCTTATATAGAAAATGATTTTGAATGATAACTTGGAAATTTTTTTGAGGAAAATAAATTTTCTTTGATAATAAATATTTAAAACTAAATATTCATCGAATAATTTGGAAATAATTTTCTTTGAAAATGACATTGAAAATTTATAAATGAATCATTAAAAATCTTTTAAAAAAATTCTTAATGAAAACATCCTTTCCGATTTTAAAATAACTTTTGAAAACAAAAAAATTTTGAAAATAGTTTTATTTGAAAATAACCATGAAATATTATAAAATAATTTTAAAAAATAATGGCATTTATGGTATGAAATTTATTTCATTCCGTACATGTTAAAACAAATATTCATTTCACTTTTTTAGTAAAATCTAAACGAACAGTTCTTGGAAGATCACATGAAGATCCCTTTAATTTTTTCTGTAAAAAGTAAAAAATGGGTAAAAATATATTTAATAAATCATTTTAATAATGTTAAAAAAAATTTAAAACATTTTTAAAAAATATGGTTTCTGATGAAAAAGGATTTTCAATCGAAGAGAGAAATAAAGATGATTTTTCTAAAAACAATTCTTCTAAACTCTTGAGTATATAAAGAGATGAAAATAAAGGGAAAACATGTATTATTATGAAGTAAACATAAGAGAATAAAATTCAAGAGTTTTTTGAGATATGGATCATAATATTTAGTTATCATAAACATAATTATAAATATTCCTGATAAATGAAGAGATTGTAACATAAAATCTTTACCTCAATGGTAACTTTGAATTGAAAAACACATAAAGGAATAAAATTAAATGAAACTTAAAATATCATAAGAAAAAATAAATTCATGATATTAATTATCAAATAGTATTGATATAACCTCATAGAAGAAGGTATGTTGACTACATAACATAATCGTAAGGAAGGAAAATTGAGACAACAGTCCCTTAACATTTTGGTAAAGTTGGAACCATAAAGCCCATGAAAGAGAGATCCTAAAATGGATATATAAATGAAAATAATTTTAAGGATAATAATAAAAAAATACATTCATGTGTAGTATATACACCCCATAAAACAAATAGGTGGTGAATATGGAATGTGTCTCATAGAAGTAAAAAGTGAAATGGAAATCCATTTTCTTAAGTCTTGGCTTCCTTCGTACACATTCATACCTCATGCATAGTAAATATAAGTTTATTATACATCTATTAAAGAACCATAATTATATATATCATACCATATATGATTTATTTTTGACCTTTTATTACCCATTTATTAACAATTCCTTGTTAAAATCATATTTTGGATAATAATCACACTATTTTTTGTGCATGTTTTGATTTAGTATTTTCAGTCCTATTACTTTGATCTGGTTCAATAATAAATAGGATGTTAACCATAATATAAATATCCTATATATTAATTATATATATATATTTATATTAATCCATAAAAGTTATATATATAATGAAATATACCATTCATGGAGACGGTAGGCCCTATGTACTCATGAAAACTATTTCTATTCATGATATGTGGTTATAGAAAAATTAATGATATCAATTAATGAGGTGGTAATCTTCTGTAAACACAATCAACAGTTTGGTTTTCCATTTGATAGAAGTGGAGAGGGATATAGATTATTAAATTAACAGACTAAAATATAAGTATATATTATAAAACAATTATAACATATTTTATATTTCAATACATAATTGAAGGTGAAAAAATAATAAATAAAAATAAGGATCTTAGTGAAGGCAATTACCTTCCCTTAGATGTACCTTATTTATATCTCTAATTAAGGACACTAGTATTGGTCTTTTGGGAGGAATAAAAGCACTAGAAAATGGATAAATATGTTGGGGAGGTATTTTGGTAGGTTTTGGCCTAAATATATGGATTTAGTGGCGTTAAGAATTGAAAGGCAGTGGTGGACTTTTATAATTAGGGAAATGCCCCCCTTGGAAACCACTTGGAAATTTCTCAAAAGAATCCAAAATGATAAAGTAATTTACCTGAAAAAGATATAAAATGATTCTATATTAGAAAATTGTAATTATAATATGAAAATATGTCCATAAAATAAGATATATACATGTTTTGGGTCAGTTTTAACCCTTATATTTTTTGTTTAACCCCTTAGTAAAACCATTTTTACCTTAACCGTGGTAAATAATATTTACTGTTTTTACTATTCATTATAGTAAAAAATAAGTTGAACTTTTTAGATAATATAAATTTTTATTAGTAAAAATATTTAATCAATTTCTATAAATTCAATTCACATAATTAGAAAATTTTAAGTTAAAATTAATCCTACAGACGTGATGAGAAAGTAGGTTTTAAAAGCTCAAATATTCAAAAGTAAAAAAAGTTTTTATATCAAAATTAAATATTAAAATGATTCAAATGAACTGAATTAGATTAATATATATATATATATATATATAATTGAACTAATTTTTCTTTTAGAACCATCTTAAAATAATTTTAAACTTTTTAAAATCGTTAAAAGAAAGATAAATTTTTAATAAAAATCATTATTTTCACTATTCATTAAAAAAATTATCTTCTCAGAAAATTATAAAAAATTCACCCTAAGATAATTTTTATATATTAATTTCATAAATGAATTTAATTTTTCAAATAAATTTTATAAAATTTACAAAATATAATTTTAAAATAAGTGCATAAAAGTAGAGAAAACTGATTTTTTAGAAAATACCTTTTTAAGACTAAAATTGCTTTTATTATTATATCATGTCTAGAAAGTACATAATTTAAATTTTAAAAATTCGATTTAATATATAATATATATATGTCATTAAAATCAATCTCCAAAAGTGATTTTTTTTATTTTATTGAGGTAGAACACATTTGGGTGCATAGTTTTTTAGAAAAAGATTTCCATTATTTTCAAATAGTTTTTATTTTCATTTATAATAAATTGGTCACCAAAAATTTCATTATATATACATGTTTAAACCATATATTTTTATAATTTAGTTAATCCTATTTATACCCACCATTCTACCAGCTAGGTGATAACTATCATATTAAATAATAGACATTTAATAGTATATCATAATTTATTTAAACTCAATGTTGCATGTAATATCAGTTAAACTCACTGGTGTATGTAACACAATATAAACTCAGTGTTGTGTGTAAATTAATCTAAATATTTTGTTGTGTGTAACAAAAAATAATAAAAATGTTATATTTATTTGTGAAAAATAATTCACAAAATCTCAGGGTGTTACACCCATTATAACATGTTCATGATTATCTGTTCCACAAGAATGAAATAAATCATAAGCCATAAACATAATAGTTAACATGAAATAAAATGGGTTTCATAATATTTCCTCATATCATAATCAAAATAAATTTCATAATTAATGAATTTTAAAAATGACCATAAGACATGTATTATTGTAACATCCCGACCCAAGATCCACTTAAGCCGAACCCCGAGCCAGTGGGTCACATGGCCAAAAGAACACCTCCCCATACACTAGAGGCTGTTGACTAGTAGTGAGGGTGTAAAGGTGGAATAGTGGGGAGACTATACCCACATGTCAGATTAGCACAATGTATACAACATATAACATTGAACAATAGAATCATATATTAACATATGGAATCAATAAACTGTAGAAGCGTAAAAAACACACAAATAAATAAGAATTGGAAGTAAATAATAATTAAACCACTGAATAAAAGATAAAAAATCCTCACTGGTAGTGTATGATACATGTATGCATGGAATGATGATAATACATAAAGAAAAAGATAGTTGAAATCATGCCATACAATAGTAAAAAAATAAATAAAGGGCACAAAAACTCCATAAGTATCTTGATCCTAAGTCCGATCCTTTACTAATATTCTCCAACTAGTTAAGAAGTTAAAAACCTATAGAATGATTTTTTTTCTTATAATTACATGTAGAAAGATAGCCTTCTCAGATACCAAAGGCGTCCTGAGTAGGGTGTGAGAGAAAAATATTAGTAGGTCACCAACAACAGTGTCTACGTGTAATCCAAGTAGTGGTCGTAAATAAACAGTGTGTAGTTATAAGCAAGAAAGTAAAGACATGCTGAATAAATAAATTATGGCCCGATCATGTTCCTAAAGAACACTTAGTGGGTCTACCTGCTTCATCTCATGGTTGTAATGTCTATATGATTAAGTCACTCTATATAAATAAATAGTAGTAAATTATATATAGTTTATTTCTATATTGCATGCACCACTATGAACCAAGTGTGTGTGGATTCCTAATGGCCATATACCCGTAATATTAGTGCTGGATTGGACCTGGGCGTAACATAGGAATCCATATCGAGTGTAATGAGCCTAAAAGGTCAATTCAGTGGAGTGCATTCCCTACATCCTAATATGGTGGGAGACGTCATGATACAACACTCGATATGGAGAGTGGGCCGCCATGGAAACAATGTAATCATGGAATATGGCCCCTCATCCCAACATCCATATAGCATCACTAGTGTGAGAGTCCATACTCAACACCTGATGTAAGGGAGTATGATAGCACCATGATCAACGAGTCCCTTTCCATCATGTCACAACCTCTATAAAGGCGTATTATAATTATAATTGGAATGGGGCATTACCTCCCATCCATTTCATTCATATAGTCCTTATACACAAAAGAGGAATAATAATTTATTACATATTAAATAATAAAATACTTCTTATGCATTTCAATTAATCATTATCAAAGTCATGGTTATATATATGATTCAGTACATGATGAAAAAACTACTCATGCATGCCATTAGTCTATCCAAAGTCCACTAAGGCATTTCAATTCATTAAAAACATAGAAATAATTCATACGAATCATGATTCAATTGGACTGGGTCGTGGTAAATTTATTTAAAGGATGTGACCATCTTGCATAAGGCATCCTAAAATATCCATTCACCTTAACCAATTCATTCAACTCATTAATGCATAGAAACTCAATGCATAAGGCTCAATGGGTCATTTGGAAGATGACATGTTTATTAAAACAATTTCCAACGTGGAAAATTCTAACTATAAAAGGGACAAGAACCTAATAGGTGACATGGGTCACATGTAATACTCATATATCAAGGGTAATTTCATTTAAAAACCAATCCAAAGGCTAAATTGAGTTCTGGGAAATTTAGACCAATTGGAAAAATATTCCAATTCTAAGTGGCACACCCTAGGGGTGACTATATAAGTATGTACAAGAACTATCCCACCTAGAAATGATCAATATCCATGTATTAAGGTGAAACAGTTAATTATAAATGAAGGAATCTATATAAAGGAGATTCTCAGAAAAGGAGGACATATGTCATAATGATATAATTATGAAACAACAAAAACATGATGAGAAAATTACACGACCACCTACCATAGGTCCGTAGATGATGTCTTGATCAATATAAACCTCAGATTCAAATAATTTTGGAAGATATATGAGAAATGGTCAAAAACCCTAAAAATAGGGAGAATGATACTACACCTAAATAGAGTGAAAAATCCCAACTAAATTTGAAATAAGAAGGGTGAGTGAGATTAGCCTTACCTTAATCTATCCAATTCCTTTGATGTATTGAGAAATAGAATCTAGATATAGAAGTTATCAGAGATCCCAGAGATGGAGGAATTTTAACTACAAGAGTAGATGAACAATGTCCATTGGTGGAAATGATAAAAAGGGAAGAGAAATTAGGTTTTTTAATTAAAAGGGGGGAAGTGTAATTTCACCCCAAAACACCACAACGTACAGTTTGGCCCCATAGATTGGCCAAACCATGCGCAAACCATGCTCAGGAAATTTATGTATGATCTACCATGCATGATTAAGGCACACAGTTTCCCAAGATGTGTGCCAATGTGTGAAATCCCACTATCCCAAGACACAGTAGGTCTATATGGCTATGTGCCTTAGTTCACACAATTTTAGACAAACCATTTGTCCTACAAGAACCTCTGTCTGTAACCTCACTGTTTTAGACAAACTGTGTATCCTAGGTTGCACAGTTCAAACTAACCATGTGACCCAGTTATTTATCCCATTTTTGGGAACTATATGCTTTAAAAAATCCCTAGATGATCTTTGTACCTTCCTTAGGCCATAATACACATTTACCAATATTAAAAAACGTTTTCAAATTGAAAAACTAACCATCCGTACATTCATTGAAAAGACAGGTCATTAAAACATCCCCTCCTTATAGAAACTCAACCTTAAGTTATCCTTCTGAGGGTAAATAGGTATGGACATCAATGAGTTTCAGCCACAAAGATCGTATATTAGCTACCCACTCCCATGCCTTCTCATGTATGTTGCCATGCTACCATAGTACCTATAACAATGGAATAGACCTTCCTCAGATTTTCTTCATGCTACAATCCAAACTATGAATGGGATACTCCTTAAGGAAGCATCAATATCCATATCAACCTCATCAGGTTGAATGATATGTTAAGTGTCTAGATATTATTAGTGAAGCTGAGATACATGAAAGACATCATGTAGGGAACAATATCTATTAGGATGTTCTAACTGATAATCCACTAGTGCGATCTATTTAATAACCTCAAAAGTTCTAAAAAACCTCATTGAGATACCTACTTATCAATATGTCTATACCCTAACCTAGGTGAGACTAGTAAGAAAACCCATTCTCCAACCTCAAAATTAAGAGGTTTCAAAAATCTATTGGTATACGACTGCTGTCTATATTAAGCTGTCAACATGCACTTTCTGATTAATTGGACCAGCTCTATAGTCTCTTGAATGAGATGTAGTCTAAGTATAGATGCTTCCCCTACCTCTATCCAACACATAGGTGAGCAGTAAGGGCTACCATATAAGTATTATAGGGAGCCATCACGATGGTATCCTAAAAGTTGTTATTATAAGAGAACTCAATGAGGGGAATATGATTCTTCCATGAACCCCCAAAGGCAAGGAAACATGTACGAAACATGTCCTTGAGAAACTGGATTGTATTTTATGTCTATCCATTGGTCTATGGGTGATATGAAGTTCTCATAAGTACCTGTGTGCTGAAGAACTTCTTCAACCCTTGTCATAACCATGACATGAGACAATAATCTCTCTTAGAAATGATAGAACATGGAGCTCCATGAATATGTAAAACTTATTTGAAACAAAACTTTCTTATAACATCTATTGAGAATGTCTCTCACTTAGGAATGAAATGTGAAATCTTTTTCAGGTGGTCAATGACAACCTAAACCGCATCGATTCCATGAGGTGATCTGGGTAGACCAGTAACAAAATCCATCAAAAAATCATCCCATTTCCACTCGATAATGGAAAATGACTATAAAATATTTATCACCTACTGACAGGTGGGACACTGAGTGAAGAAAATGACAATATCATGTTTTATACCAAGACACCAATACTGGCTTCGTAGATCTCAATACATTTTGGTGACACCAGGGTGAACCGCCCATACTGAGATGTGAAATTCCTACATCAAATCCTATTTGATGTATGGTAGGACCCACAAATTCACATGAAAAAATACGGTATATTCTCATCTGCAATCCAACCTAATGATTTTTCATCATCTGAAATATTTTCCCTTAGGACAAGGCCTCTGAGATCAGATAACTGCCTCATTCATACCCATTACAAAAGAGTAGATGTCAATGCTAAGGTGTAGAGGATAGTTTTACCATAGTCCTCTTAAACCTCAACATGCATATCTAAGAATAAGTCCATAAGCTACCAAATGTCACTAGATTCATGAACCACCTATGTCTAATTCTTCCATCTTAGAGAGTTGGAAAACAATTTCCCTTTACCTGGTGTGTATCCAAGCTTGAAATCAAATGACTATAGGTAATCAACCCACCTGCATTGTTTATGTTTTATATCCTTCTGTATAAAGATATACTTGTGGATTTTGTGGTTAGTGTATACCATAAAATTATCTTCCAGTAGATAGTGTCTCCAACAGCATCAGACAATCACAATATCAATGAGCTCAAGTTCATGCATTGGGTAATTCCGTTCATGAGGCCTCAACTGACGAGACCCATATGCAAAGACCCACTCATTTTCCATCAGAACAACTCCAATCCTGATACATGATGCATCATAATACATAGTATAGTTCCCACATTTCTCTAAAAAAATTAGTATCAGCATTGAGGTTAGTTGGACCTTCAACTCCTAAAAGGATAATTCACAAGCCTTTGACCACACGAATTTCACACCCTTATTTTTCATGCTCATAATAAGTGATGCAAGGAATAATAAATCCTAGATGAAGCGTCTATAATATCCAGAAATCCCCAAGAAACTCCAAATGTAAAATATATTCTTAGGATGCTTTTAAGAAACTAAAACTCTCATTTTCTTCGGGTCTACTAAAACTAATAACTCTAAGATTATATGACTTAATAAGCGGACTTTGTCGATTGATAAGTGTCATTTACTAATATTAGAATATATTTGATGCTCTATTAGTGTATTCAACATGATCTCAAGATGGGTTGCATGGTCATGTATAGAGCATGAATAAACCAAGATATCATCAACCAAAATAATCACAAATGAATCTAGATATGGATGGAAACCCCAATTCATAAGATCCATGATAAAACAGGTGCAATAACGAGTCTAAAAACATTACTAGGTACTCATAGAGAACATACCTACTCCAAAAAGTTGTGAAAGGTATGTATGAAGTCCTGAAATTTACCTGATGATATCCCTACCTCAAATATATATTTTAAAAAACTTTTTCACCTCAGAGATAATGAAATAGGTCATCTATTCTAGGTAGTGGATACTGATTCTTTATAGTAAGCTAGTTCAATCGATAATAATACACACATAGCCTAAGGGTACCATCATCCTTCTTGGAAAAAAATATCTGTGAACCCCGAGGAGAAGTTTTGGGGTGTATAAATCATTTATCCTCAAAATCCTCCAACTACTTCATTAGTTCCAGAAATACCTTAGGTGCCATCCAATAAGGAGGAAGGGTCACTAGTGTTGTTCTTACCACAATCTCAATAGTAAACTCTACCTCTCACACTAGAGGTAGACTAAATAAGTCATTAGAAAAGACATATATGAAATTATCTACTATTGGAGGAAAAAATAGAGGGTTTTAAACCATGGTCATCCATGAAAATACTGGTTATATAGTCTATCACATTAACCAACCTCAAATACTCAGGAACAAATCATGTCACACTAACATCCCATTCCCCCTTATGCATGTACATACCACCCTCTGGTGATGTAAACATTACCCTACAATGATATAAATCAATATGGGCTAAGTAGGGAACTAACCAGTCCATCTTGATGATTATCCCTCCATGTTGTGGATGTATAGATTCTATATGAAAAAGTAACCACCTATCTCAAGGGGATAATCCATACAATAGAAAACTCCCTCTGAATGGATACATAATGGTGTATTTAGTGTCATAATTCCATAATAGTGTTCTATATTGAGGGCCAGACATCCCATTATAGTCTCTGATATAAACGTGTGAGATGAACATGTGTCAAATAAAGAAGAAACTAAAGTGAAGGAAACTAGAATGGTAACTCAAACTGTAAAAGTTACAGTGATATTCTCTTATGGATTAAGATGGACTACAACAACTAGCCCAGACCATGACCTTATGTCACTGTCTGACTTCCCTGGGAAATCCCTCTCTGCTGGTGTTGAGGATCATAAGTCCGACTAACTCTACCTTGATCACCAACTCATCTTGATTCATCGGTGGTATTCCAGATACCTAAATGTCATTATCCTACTAACCCCACTCCTGACTGAGGAGTAGGTGAGGATCCTTAATCACTCAGTACTAGAGGTAAGTTCCTGCAGAAATTCTAGAGATGACCCATCTTTCTATAACCTCTGCACTCTTCTAGACAGCACAAGAACTGAGACTTAGTGTATCCCTACTTTCCTCATAGGTGGTTGATAAGAAATCTCTCCACACGAGGAGCCTGAATGCTGCTACCTCCATGGGTAGTCTCAAAATATCTCCTTCACCCAAGTGATTAACCTCCAGGACTCGAACCTATAACATCCCTCAAATTCTGATATGTCATTAAGTCCTAGTTGAAAATTTTAGAAATGGCTATCAACCTGAACACACTGACTTGTGACAGGACGGTGTCAACTAACCCATTATCAATCTCCTAGTAGTAATAAGATCATCAAAATATAGAGTATGGTAAAATTGATTCAACTCTTTGAAATAAGTAGAATACTACATGAAAAAAGATCCCCTACTACAGGCTTATAAATTCTTTATCTCTGTCAGCCCTTAGATTTCGGGGGAAAATTAATTGTAGAAGATGGTCTGAAAACCATCCAATACCATATCACAATTAAAATATTCCTAGGTGATGACATCCCACCACCTCATAGTTGAATCAAGAAGAATTTAATCCAAATTCTTGACCCTCTACTCTGGAGGCATCTCCAAATGTTTGAATATAGATAATATTGCTTTGATCCAAGACACTGAAACATGTGGTCCTCTATCCCTAGAAAAAGTGGGAGGATGCCACTACTGAAACTCATGAGTCAACTTTTCCATACTCGGGGAAGGTCGAACTATTCCTTGAATCAATAGTATCATATACAAAAAACCCTATAAAACTAGGCATCCATTCCCATATAAAGAATTGGAAGTGGAGCCACAGGTGGCTCTAGAGGAGGAACCAATAGAAGCCCACAGACCACCACTTCAAGAACAAGATCATTGTCTCCTTCAGGGCATGCGACCAGAGGAAGTGTAACACCCGAGACTTTTATGTTATATAAACCATCAAAGTAATCTTTTTCTACACAACACTTGATTGGCTTGCTTTACACGCAATCGCGACCTTCCTCGATAGCTTGCGTCGTACGCAATACAGAGTTTCACTAAACAACAATATGCTATTAAAACTAGCCGTTATGAATAGTAATAACCACTTTTTGAAATTTTATAAATTTTATTTTTCAAAATGGACTTCATTTTTGGACTCAGAATATCGAAATTAGCCTAGGGTGAAATTTTGGTATTTTTCTGAAAACTTTCAATTTTTGATGAATAGTGAAACCACTAAGTGGTGGGTTAAAAACTGAATTTTGCATAAAACTTAATTTTACCGCTTCTGTGAATGGAATTTCGAAAATCCGACAGACACGGTTGATATCAGTAAGTAAAATGTGGTTCAATGAGATAAAAATAATTTTTTGGTGAATAGTAACTTTTTACTTTTTTTACCGCGGTTAATAGTAAATAGGGTAACTAATGGTAAATATGATATTAATATTACCCTAACACATGTCCTAATTCTATTGGACAAGTGTAATTCGACCAAAAACAAACTTATGAATAAAATATGACCATTTAGGCCCACTTGGATTAGATTAGGACATTTATTATTAATTTATTTAAAGAAGGGTTAAAATAGTTAAAATCAAAGTTTAATAAGTAAATAATTTTTAATATGGGGTTATACATAAGATAAATTCGACTATAAATATTCATTAGAAAGATAAAAAGATTTCCTACATAATGGTATTTTATTTATAATTTTTAGACATTAAATAATTTAATTTAATTATGACACAACGATGATGCAGTAATTATCTTATTCATGAAATATTGACATAATTGATGTTATAAACACCAAAATAAATGTAATTTGAGACTTTTTATGAATTCCACTAATTTCATAGGTTACTATGATATATTAGTGTTGATTTAATAAACTTGGTTCGAACATATAATTCTGTTATGACTTTCACAAAAATCATATATCAAATAGTGTCAAAATTGACACAAAATAGTTTTTAAATCAAATATTATATTATTAATTGTTATTTTATTCCTAAAAATCTAAGGTTCGTCCAAATGACTTAGATAAGGATATATATATTAATAATAAACAATTTGGGGTTCGTTTGGCATGTTATAGTAAGTTTATTAACCATATAGTGAAACAAAACAAAAAGACATGGTAAAAGTTAAATTATTTAACTTAGAGTTAAATCTAATTGATAAGGTTAAAATAATACCCTAAACTTGTCTAAATTATATTGGTTGATAGGATTTCGACCCTTCCCCACTTTAGCTTCGAAATAATACCCTTTGGAACCATTATAAACCGATTTTGACTTTAAAATAAAATAATATTTTGAGATATTCCTAAGGTGCCTCTCTCCTCCCTTATAAAAGGGCACCTCCTCCCCCTCCTCCTCACACCAAATTGAGCACTCAAGCTCGGCCAAACCCTGCCATTTTCTCCTCTCCACTTCCCTAGAATAATCCTAGAGGTCCTGGTCTTCTTCAAAGACCAATCTTAGTTCCCTAAGTGGAGGATTCAAAGAGGCGTTCCAAAGAAGAGGTAATATCCATTACCGATCTTTTCAATTTCTTTCTTCTTCAACTTCTTCTTCTTTAGTTGTTTCATGATAAAGTAATAACATCAGTATTACTTACATACTGATATGTTATTATAAATATGAAACAACCCTAATTCACCTTCTATCCATCCCACGGAAAAATGAAATCACCGCGCGTGCGTACGTACGAAATATCGTCTCCACGCCGTGGTGTAATCTATTTTCCACCACCACCTTACAAGGATGGGTATAATGGTGTAATGAGTAACTATTTATGATTATTATAAAGTAATATTGATACTGAAATAATATACATATACTCCAATACAATTCCACGATCATAGGAACGATATCATCACTCGTGCGTACGTACGGAATACCGTCTCCACGATGTGATGCGACTCGTTCTACATAATCATCATTACATAGTAATTATATAAATGAATTGAATGAAGAAATATGATATATGTTACACTAATACCATTCTGGATATAAGTTATCTATAACCTTAAATGAAGAATAAGAATTTATTCGGCAAAACACGCATAAGAACAAAAGGCAATAAAGACCCGAGTAACAAGTAACAATGAAATATTACTAACAAGAAGCTAAGAATATGACCATATATGATATCATATCAATATGTATGATTCTGGAATAAGTCAATAACATTATTTAAACCATTATACAGGAGATTCGGACACGTACAAAGCAAATCAGACCTAAGGTAAGGGAAATATCACAATCTCATTTTTATCCGAGATTGTTTATTTGTAAGTACTTACTGGGGTGTATTTTATCATCCACATCCATGTTTCATCAATATGTAATATTATTTCCATCCACCTAAAATTTTTTAAATCCATTTTTACCCTTAGGTGAGTTTTTAGTAATATGTATGAACGGAATCTTTTGTCGTTTTTTGTACGAGGTACTTTTTGACTTTTCCGACAAAAGTACGAAGAATGTTTTTTTTAACTTATACGGCATAAATGGATTTTTAAAACATTATTTCCAAGAAGCATCCTTTACAAGTTTTGATGTTTATTTTTAATCAACTTCTTTTATTTTAAAGTCGTATGACATGTTATGAAAGGAAAAATGTTTTTGAAGGAGAAAGGATATTTTCCTCAAGAATGGAGTTCAAGTGTTTTATCAAAATTATTTTCCATCTAAGATAATAAAGGGTTCTGTTTTTATCCCTATTATTACATTGATTTGATTATGTTGTAAGTGAATTATTTTTATGAAGTCATTTACCTTATATGATTTGTTTTATGATGTCATGATGTTTCAAGAATCCCATTTTTATTACATGTGTTATGCGATGATGTATGATTCATGATTTATGTGGCACACATAAGAAAGGATTCATTATAGGATGGGTGGGACCTATATCTCCCTCCAATGCATTGGGTAATGATTTTATATCTCATGAGATAGACATGGCTGGAACGGAAGGTTATTTCGGTTCAGTGATACAGGACTGAAACGAGGAGTGAACTCGGTTCAGAAAGGGACTTTGTCCACTAAGATAGTCTTGGCAATGAGTCATGACTAACAAGAAATGATTTTCCATGATTATGTGTGCATGACACAAAGTTTCAAGTTTTATGTTATGATTATGGGGATCTCATTTTCACTTCTATGATTTATTCCATGTTAAGATATTATGATCTCTTTTGCAGGTTATGATTTTCAAAAAGATATGATATGATTTTTTTTTATTTCCTTTATTTACCCTTGCTGAGCATTTGAGCTCACCCTTTTATGTTTTCTTTTCCCCAGGTCAGGAAGATGGATATTAAGTAGAATATGCTAAAAAGGGACCCTAGATATGATGAAATAAATGGGAGACACTGTAGAAGATTTATGAACCAGTTGTTTATGTTTCCCAGTTTCTAAAGACACTATACCTATACGGTCCATTGTGGTTTTGTCATATGTTGTAATAAGTGTGCTTCAATTTTGAAGTATTAATAATGTATGTAAAGTATGGGTCGTTATAGTTGGTATCAGAGGAAAGGTATAGTCAACCTTTGGAAACTAGGATGTGAAAGCCTTAGTAAGAACCCTAAGGATAAGTCTAAGCATAGAACACAATCTTAGTGTTTTAGAAATGGCCATGAATAACCAAGGATAAGACCTTAAGCATGAAAATTTTATTCTTTAATTATGTGGTTTTCCTATTATAATTAGTGTTGCTCACACTATTCTTCTTGGTTTTAGTCAATGGCTGGAACCCGAAGGAACCGTGTTAATGCGGAATGTGATGGGAAATGCAATGATTGTCCCCCTGAGCAACCAAACGATATGGGAGCTGGAATGCAAAATCTTGTAGCCATGCTCACACAACTTTCTCAAGCTATGAATCATGCAGGATTTCCAAACGAGCAAAGGAAGGAGCAACATTCTGTTGAATCCTTCATGAGGCAGCGTCCACCTTCTTTCAGCGGGTCTACTGATCCATTAGTTGCTGAACAATGGATTAGTACTACTGAAAAGATATTTTCAGTTCTTCAATGTTCTGAGCATGATAAAGTCATCCTATCAGTGTATCGTTTGGAAGGAGATGCTGATCAATGGTGGAATCTTATTAAGAATACGAGGAAAAGGGATGAAATTGAGTCTATGGAATGGGACGAGTTCAAGAACTTATTTTTCAATAAGTACTTCCCTCGTATTCTCCGAAAAAAGATGGAGAAAGAGTTTCTTGAACTGAAGAAAAGGGATGATGAATCTGTTGGTACCTATGAAGCAAATTTTACAAGACTTGCAAGGTACGCTTCTGGTATTATTATCCAACCTGAGAGTAAGATCGATCGATTCTTTAGTGGCTTAAAACCAAGTCTTCGAAGGGCATTATCCATAAGGGACTTCAATAGCTACGAGGAAATCGTTCGATGTGCTCTCAAAGTCGAGATGGAGATTGGAGTAACCCATCAGTCACATGGGTTTGATAAGAAGAGGAAGATGGAATTCAAAGAAAAATCTAAAGAGCACACTGAAAAGAAGATGAACTTTCCCTTATGCTCAAAGTGTGGAAAGAAACATGGAGGGAGTTGTCTTAAAGGGACAAGTAAATGTTTTAAATGTGGAAAGGAAGGTCATCGGGCATTTGAATGCCGTAATAATGGGAAGAAGATGTCTAATGACGCAAACAAAGGAAGGGATACACAGAATGAACCTACTACACTTCAATGTTTCAAGTGCAAGGAGATGGGGCATTATGCCAATCAATGCCCAAATCCAAGGGTTGATGATGATGGCCGACGTCAACAAAATCTTAAGGCTAAAGGCAAAGGAAAGTCACATGCAATTTCTATCAGCGATGTGGAGTACGATAACGAAGTGGTGAAAGGTACACTTACCATCCACTATAAAGTAGCAGATGTTTTATTTGATTCTGGATCCACCCACTCTTTTATTTCTAAAGAATTTTCTAAGGGTATCACCGTATTACCTCAACAATTAGATGTTGAGTTAGCTATGACAACACCTAATGGCACAACAGTCGCATCAAAAGTTTATAATTCTTTTCCGATCGAAGTTTGTGGGAAAGTGCTTCCTGCAAATCTTGTGATACTTCCTTTAGTGGAATTTGATGTGATTCTTGGCATGGATTGGCTTTCTCTACATGGAGCTCATATCAATTGCCAAAGAAGGGAAGTCACATTTCATATTCCAGATCAATCTACGATCGTCTATCAATGCAAGGATGAACATAACCTTCCAGTGGAAATTCCTTCCATCTTATGGGTCTTGATTCCGCTAAATGAAGGTTATTTATCTCAAATGGTTGGTGAGAAACTCACGATTAAAAATATGCCCATTGTACGGGAGTTTGATGATGTCTTTCCGGAGGAATTACCGGGTCTTCCACCAAATCGTGAAGTTGAGTTTTCAATAGAACTCGTACCGGGTGCTTTGCCTATTTCAAAGACACCTTATAGAATGGCCCCAATTGAGTTGCAGGAATTGAAGAAGCAACTCCAAGAGAATCTTGATAAGGGATTCATACGCCCTAGTGCGTCACCTTGGGGAGAACCTTTTCTATTTGTTAAGAAGAAAGATGGATCAATGAGACTCTGCATTGATTATCGAGAACTTAACAAGATCACTATCAAGAACAAATATCCTCTCCCACGCATTGATGACTTATTTGACCAACTACGCGGAGCTCAATACTTTTCCAAGATTGATCTTCGTTCAGGGTATCATCAATTAAGGGTCAAAAGGGAGGATATACCAAAGACGGCTTTCCGTACAAGGTATGGACACTATGAATTTATAGTGATGCCATTTGGTCTTACTAATGCCCCTGCTATCTTCATGGATCTAATGAATAGAGTCTTTAGAGACTATCTTGATCAATTTGAGGTAGTCTTTATAGACGATATTCTTGTCTATTCAAAGAGAAAGGAAGAGCATGAAGATCACTTGAGAATTATATTGAAGACCCTGAGAAAGGAGAAGCTTTATGCCAAATTTACCAAGTGTGAATTTTGGCTTCAAAAAGTTGCATTTTTGGGTCACATAATCTCAAAAGAGGGGATATCTGTGGATCCATCAAAAACAGAGGTTATCGAAAGATGGTCAAGACCAACAACAGTAACTGAGATCCGAATTTTTCTTGGTTTGGCTGGATATTATCGACGTTTTGTAAAAGATTTTTCACGATTATCTAATCCACTCACCAAGTTGACTCGGAAAGGAGTTAAGTTTGTCTGGACAGAGGAATGTGAAGAGAATTTCAAGGAGTTGAAAAGAAGGTTATCCAGTGCACCTGTGCTCACACTGCCTTGTAGTGGAGAAAGGTTTGTGATCTACAGTGATGCATCCAAGAAGGTATTGGGGTGTGTTCTTATGCAAAATGATATGGTGATAGCTTATGCCTCACGACAGTTGAAAACCCATGAGCAAAATTACCCAACACATGATTTGGAGTTGGCTGCGGTAATCTTTGCATTAAAGATTTGGAGGCATTACCTTTATGGTGAAAGGTGTGATATTTATACTGATCATAAAAGTTTAAAGTATATTTTCACACAAAAGGAGCTGAATATGCGTCAAAGAAGATGGTTGGAGCTGATTAAGGATTATGACTGCTCAATCAATTACCACCCTGGGAAAGCAAACAAGGTGGCAGATGAATTAAGTCGACAAGACCATGCTAGTTTATCCATGATGAGGATCACAAAAGATCCAATATTTATGGATTTACAAAGGATGGATCTTGGAATTATAATGGAAGGGGAAAAATCTTATCTTTCTCAAATGAATGTTCAACCATCTATACATGCGAATATTAAGGAGGCACAGAAAGAAGATGTCGAGTTACAAAAGAAGGTGAGAAATGTTCCTGAATTCAACCTTGATTGTAATGGGGTAATAAAGTTCAGGAATCGGGTTTGTGTTCCTCCCATCCCCGAATTAAAGAAGGAGCTGCTGAATGAGGCTCATAGTTCTTCATTCTCTATTCATCCTGGAAGCACGAAGATGTATAGGGACCTGAAAGAGTACTTTTGGTGGGATGGCATGAAAAGAGATGTTGCTGAATATGTCTCTCGATGCTTGGTTTGTCAACAAGTTAAAGCTGAAAGACAGAAGTCTAAGGGGATGTTACAACCATTACCCATACCCGAATGGAAATGGGAAAACATCACTATGGACTTTGTCACAGGACTTCCTAAAACATCCAAAGGCAATAATGCTATCTGGGTCATAGTTGATCGTCTTACAAAGTCTGCAAACTTCATTGCAATTAGAGAGGATTTCTCTCTAGATCAGCTTGCCAGGATATATGTAAAGGAAGTGGTAAGATTGCATGGAGTACCACTTTCTATTATATCTGATCGAGATCCGAGATTTACCTCGAAGTTCTGGCGAAGTCTTCAGCATACTCTGGATACAGAGTTGAGTTTCAGCACTGCTTATCATCCCCAGACAGACGGTCAGTCTGAGAGAACAATTCAAACCCTCGAAGATATGTTGAGAGCTTGCTCTATGGATTTCAAAGGAGGTTGGGATCAACACCTACCTTTGGTGGAATTTTCATATAATAATAGCTTTCACTCCAGTATTCAGATGGCTCCTTATGAAGCTCTCTATGGAAAGAAATGCAGGACTCCAACTTACTGGGATGAAGTTGGGGAAAGAAAGCTATTAGGACCTGATCTCGTTGATGAAATGGCAGAAAAGGTCAGATCTATTCAGCAAGACATAAGAGCAGCTCAGAGTCGACAGAAAAGCTATGCCGACAACCGAAGAAAAGACCTAGAGTTTGAAGTGGGTGATAAAGTGTTCTTATGAATATCTCCCTGGAATAGGGTTATGAGATTTGGAAAGAAGGGGAAGTTGAGCCCTAGATATATCGGTCCTTTCGAAATACTGGATCGTGTTGGGAAGGTAGCTTACCGATTGGCGCTTCCACCGAATCTCTCTCAAGTTCACGATGTGTTCCATGTATCTCTCCTGAGAAAGTACATACCAGATCCTTCCCATGTACTCAGCTCAGAAGTTGTACCGCTGGAGCAAGATCTTTCTTTTGAAGAACAACCGATAGAGATTCTGGATCGTAGCGAAAAAGTCCTACGAAACAAGACCACTCGATTGGTGAAAGTTTTATGGAGGAACCACCAACTTGAAGAAGCTACATGGGAGCTTGAGGATATGATGAGGGAGAAGTATCCTCATCTGTTTGTTACAAAGTGACGAATTTCGAGGGCGAAATTCTTTTTAAGGGGGGTAGAATGTAACACCCGAGACTTTTATGTTATATAAACCATCAAAGGAATCTTTTTCTACACAACACTTTCTTGGCTTGCTTTACACGCAATCGCGACCTTCCTCGATAGCTTGCGTCATACGCAATACCGAGTTTCACTAAACAACAATATGCTATTAAAACTAGCCGTTATGAATAGTAATAACCACTTTTTGAAATTTTATAAATTTTATTTTTCAAAATGGACTTCATTTTTGGACTCAGAATATCGAAATTAGCCTAGGGTGAAATTTTGGTATTTTTCTGAAAACTTTCAATTTTTGATGAATAGTGAAACCACTAAGTGGTGGGTTAAAAACTGAATTTTGCATAAAACTTAATTTTACCGCTTCTGTGAATGGAATTTCGAAAATCCGACAGACATGGTTGATATCAGTAAGTAAAATGTGGTTCAATGAGATAAAAATAATTTTTTTGGTGAATAGTAACTTTTTACTTTTTTACCGCGGTTAATAGTAAATAGGGTAACTAATGGTAAATATGATATTACTATTACCCTAACACATGTCCTAATTCTATTGGACAAGTGTAATTCGACCAAAAACAAACTTATGAATAAAATATGACCATTTAGGCCCACTTGGATTAGATTAGGACATTTATTATTAATTTATTTAAAGAAGGGTTAAAATGGTTAAAATCAAAGTTTAATAAGTAAATCATTTTTAATATGGGGTTATACATAAGATAAATTCGACTATAAATATTCATTAGAAAACTAAAAAGATTTCCTACATAATGGTATTTTATTTATAATTTTTAGACATTAAATAATTTAATTTAATTATGACACAACGATGATGCAGTAATTATCTTATTCATAAAATATTGACATAATTGATGTTATAAACACCAAAATAAATGTAATTTGAGACTTTTTATGAATTACACTAATTTTCTAGGTTACTATGATATATTAGTGTTGATTTAATCAACTTGGTTCGAACATATAATTGTGTTATGACTTTCACAAAAATCATATATCAAATAGTGTCAAAATTGACACAAAATAGTTTTTAAATCAAATATTATATTATTAATTGTTATTTTATTCCTAAAAATCTAAGGTTCGACCAAATGACTTAGATAAGGATATATATATTAATAATAAACAATTTGGGGTTCGTTTGGCATGTTATAGTAAGTGTATTAACCATATAGTGAAACAAAACAAAAAGACATGGTAAAAGTTAAATTATTTAACTTAGAGTTAAATCTAATTGATAAGGTTAAAATAATACCCTAAACTTGTCTAAATTATATTGGTTGATAGGATTTCGACCCTTCCCCACTTTAGCTTCGAAATAAGACCCTTTGGAACCATTATAAACCGATTTTGACTTTAAAATAAAATAATATTTTGAGATATTCCTAAGGTGCCCCTCTCCTCCCTTATAAAAGGGCACCTCCTCCCCCTCCTCCTCACACCAAATTGAGCACTCAAGCTCGGCCAAACCCTGCCATTTTCTCCTCTCCACTTCCCTAGAATAATCCTAGAGGTCCTGTTCTTCTTCAAAGACCAATCTTAGTTCCCTAAGTGGAGGATTCAAAGAGGCGTTCCAAAGAAGAGGTAATATCCATTACCGATCTTTTCAATTTCATTCTTCTTCAACTTCTTCTTCTTTAGTTGTTTCATGATAAAGTAATAACATCAGTATTACTTACATACTGATATGTTATTATAAATATGAAACAACCCTAATTCACCTTCTATCCATCCCACGGAAAAATGAAATCACCGCGCGTGCGTACGTACGGAATACCGTCTCCACGCCGTGGTGTAATCTATTTTCCACCACCACCTTACAAGGATGGGTATAATGGTGTAATGAGTAACTATTTATGATTATTATAAAGTAATATTGATACTGAAATAATATACATATACTCCAATACAATTCCACGATCATAGGAACGATATCATCACTCGTGCGTACGTACGGAATACCGTCTCCACGATGTGATGCGACTCGTTCTACATAATCATCATTACATAGTAATTATATAAATGAATTGAATGAATAAATATGATATATGTTACACTAATACCATTCTGGATATAAGGTATCTATAACCTTAAAAGATGAATAAGAATTTATTCGGCAAAACACGCATAAGAACAAAAGGCAATAAAGACCCGAGTAACAAGTAACAATGAAATATTACTAACAAGAAGCTAAGAATATGACCATATATGATATCATATCAATATGTATGATTCTGGAATAAGTCAATAACATTATTTAAACCATTATAGAGGAGCTTCGGACACGTACAAAGCAAATCGGACCTAAGGTAAGGGAAATATCACAATCTCATTTTTATCCGAGATTGTTTATTCGTAAGTACTTACTGGGGTGTATTTTATCATCCACATCCATGTTTCATCAATATGTAATATTATTTCCATCCACCTACAATTTTTTAAATCCATTTTTACCCTTAGGTGAATTTTTAGTAATATGTATGAACGGAATCTTTTGTCGTTTTTCGTACGAGGTACTTTTTGACTTTTCCGACAAAAGTACGAAGAATGTTTTTTTTAACTTATACGGCATAAATGGATTTTTAAAAAATTATTTCCAAGAAGCTTCATTTACAAGTTTTGAAGTTTATTTTTAATCAACTTCTTTTATTTTAAAGTCGTATGACATGTTATGAAAGGAAAAATGTTTTTGAAGAAGAAAGGATATTTTCCTCAAGAATGGAGTTCAAGTGTTTTATCAAAATTATTTTCCATCTAAGATAATAAAGGGTTCTGTTTTTATCCCTATTATTAAATTGATTTGATTATGTTGTAAGTGAATTATTTTTATGAAGTCATTTACCTTATATGATTTGTTTTATGATGTCATGATGTTTCAAGAATCCCATTTTTATTACATGTGTTATGCGATGATGTATGATTCATGATTTATGTGGCACACATAAGAAAGGATTCATTATAAGATGGGTGGGACCTATATCTCCCTCCAATGTATTGGGTAATGATTTTATATCTCATGAGATAGACATGGCTGGAACGGAAGGTTATTTTGGTTCAGTGATACAGGACTGAAACGAGGAGTGAACTCGGTTCAGAAAGGGACTTTGTCCACTAAGATAGTCTTGGCAATGAGTCATGACTAACAAGAAATGATTTTCCATGATTATGTGTGCATGCCACAAAGTTTCAAGTTTTATGTTATGATTATGGGGATCTCATTTTCACTTCTATGATTTATTCCATGTTAAGATATTATGATCTCTTTTGCAGGTTATGATTTTCAAAAAGATATGATATGATTTTTTTTATTTCCTTTATTTGCCCTTGCTGAGCATTTGAGCTCACCCTTTTATGTTTTCTTTTCCCCAGGTCAGGAAGATGGATATTAAGTAGAATATTCTAAAAAGGGACCCTAGATATGATGAAATAAATGGGAGACACTGTAGAAGATTTTTGAACCAGTTGTTTATGTTTCCCAGTTTCTAAAGACACTATACCTATACGGTCCTTTGTGGTTTTGTCATATGTTGTAATAAGTGTGCTTCAATTTTGAAATATTAATAATGTATGTAAAGTATGGGTCTTTATAGGAAGTCAGAGAGAAATTGAACTAGAATACTAAACACATGCCTTATAAGATATTTAAGAAATTTGGATTATTTTATTTTAGAAACTAAGACAGGCGTAAGGCCTTCCCATAGATAGATCAAACCCCTATGCTTGCTTCAAAATCCAGGTCTAGGTAATATAAGAGACTATAAGAGGCCATAAGAATGTAAGAGATAGCCACTTCCAACTAATAAGGATGGATTCAAGTATAAGTATCTTTGTTGATATATACAATATTTTTACTCTTTATTTATAACTCATGTTCATTTTGAAATTTTACTTGTTCAAATATGTAAACATATTTAAATAGTTGAATTTAGTGGGTTACCATTTTCTGATCCATAAGGATCCATACTCCTTATGATCTAAAATATAGAATCCACTTAACTCACACCATAGCACACTACAACTCATGTAATCAATGGTCCATATCTTAACGTGCCATAATTGACTACATAAGGAGTTTACTTTAGACTATTTAGTAAAATAATCTTAGTTTAAGGCCAGAAAATTAATTATAAATTACGTTGTCCAATACGTTCAAGAATTTTCAACACAATTCAATATATATACAATTTATTATCGATACACAATAGGAAAATTCATGATGAAACTAAACATGACATGGAAAAAATGCATGTCTTCTTAATCATGATGTAACTATAGTGATGCATGTAATGAATTTTCCTCATTTCATTAGGTGAAAGTCTAAAAATAATAATAATTTCAATAAAATCAATATCAATAACATCAGAAACCAAGTGAGACCCCCAATGGTGAAGTCATATCAATAGTAATAGGAAAAAGCATAACAATACATATAATTCAGGAAAGTTAGACTTTACCCTGAACATGGGTTCATGACACCCAAACATGACTTATAAACATGTCCCAAGTGTTCCCAATCTTCAATATATTGTGTCCAAATAGTAAAGAAATAATGGAACCACTTTGATACCACTTTATAACATCCTGACCCAAGATCCACTTAAGCTAAACCCTAGGCTAGTGGGTCACTTGATCTCAAGAACACCTCCCCGTACGCCAGAGGCTGCCAATTAATAGTGAGGGTGTAAAGGTGGTACAGTGGGGTGACTGTACCATCATGTCAGAGTATCAAATCAGATAAAATAGTTAACATTCAATAGAAGAAGCATATATTAATAGACAGAATCAATAAACTGTGGAAGATTAACAAATATCGAAATAAATAATCATAATAAGTAAATAATAACTAGAAAATTGAATTCCATATACAAAATACTCAATAGAAGTGTTTGATAAATGTATTCATGGAATGATAATAAACAGAAAGAAAAATATAGATGAAATCATGATATATAATAGTAAAAAAATAAGAAAATGACAAAACAACTATATAAGCATCTCAAGCCTAAGACTAATCCTCAACTCCTATGCTCCAACTAGGTAAGTAGTTAACAACCTATATGAAGACCTTTTACCTTATCAATAACTACAAAAATATAGTCTTCTCATGTACTAAAGGAATCTAGAGTTGGGTGAGAGATAAAAGTCTCAGTATGACACTACCAATGGTGTCTATATGTAATCGGATTAGTTCTCACAACTAAACAGTGTGCGAGTATAAGTAGGAATGTAATGTAATGTTGAATAAATCAATAACTGCCCAATTAGGTTCTTAAAAGACACCTGGAGGGTTTACCTACTTCATATTGTGGTTGAAATATCTGTCTGATCAAGTCACTATATATATAAATTTTAATACTTTATATATATATTTTAGTTCTATATTTCATCCACCTATATGAACCAAGTGCGTACAAATTCCTTATGACCATATATCTAGAATACCAGTGCTATATTGGATTGATCCATAACCCAAACATCTAAATCCAATCTAAAAATCCTAAAAGCTCAATACAATAGGGTACATTCCCTACATTCCAATAGAGTGATATATTTCATGCTACAACACTCAGGACAGTGAGTGGGCTTCCATGGAAACACTCTAATCATGGAATGTGGTTCCTCAGCCCAATGTCTATATAGTATCACTGGTGTGAGATTCCATACTCAACACCCGATGTAAGGGAGACTGATATCAAAATCACTCAATGATACTGTAACAGCCCAAGATTTTATGAAAAATATTCTTTTAATTTCAATAATGTCTTGTGTTATACGCTACACCAAAAGGAGCTTGCACAACACGCATCCTTGACTTGCCTTGCATTACACGCAATCGCAACCTTCCTCGATAGCGTGTGTGGTACGCAATCCTGAGTTTCACGAAACAATGATATGCTATTAAAATATTATTAAAACTAGCCGTTATGAATAGTAATAACCACTTTTTAAATTTTAGAAATTTTAACTCTCAAAATGGACTTCATTTTTGGATTCGGAGTATCGAATTTAGCCTAAGGTGAAATTTTGGTACTTTTCGGATAACTTTCATATTCTGATGAATAGTGAAAATTACTAAATTATAATTAAAAACAACTTTTTTTTAATCGAAATAATTAATAGTGATAAATCATTAATTTGAGTGGTTTTAAAGTATATTTAGAATATATTTTTACAATTTAATACAATGTTGGTCATTGGTTGTAATTTCACATTTAAACCAGACATAATCAAATGTCAATCTTTTGATAGATATTGTTACTTAAAAACACGCTATTTGTTTTAACAGCGGGATTTAATTATAAAATTAATTAATGCAACTTATATGTTGGGAATTTTGTAAAATAGAAATCATTTTTGAATTCGGAATATCAATTATAGCTTAGGGTGAAATATTGGAATTTTTATGAAAAACTTCAATTTTTGATGAATAGTGAAACCACTAAGTGGTAGGTTAAAAACTGAATTTTGCATAAAACTTAATTTTACCGCTTCTGTGAATGGAATTTCGAAAATCCGAGAGACACGGTTAATATCAAGGACTAAAATGTGGTTCAATGAGATGAAAATAAATTTTTGGTGAATAGTAACTTTTTACTTTTTTTACCACGGTTAATAGTAAATAGGGTAACTAAGGGTAAATATGATATTAATATTACCCTAAAACATGTCCTAATTCTATTGGACAAGTGTAATTCGACCAAAAACAAACTTAGGAATAAAATATGACCATTTAGGCCCACTTGGATTAGATTAGGACATTTATTATTAATTTATTTAAAGAAGGGTTAAAATAGTTAAAATCAAAGTTTAATAAGTAAATCATTTTTAATATGGGGTTATACATAAGATAAATTCGATTTTAAATATTCATTAGAAATCTAAAAAGATTTACTACATGATGGTATTTTATTTTTAATTTTTAGACATAAAATAATTTAATTTATTTATGACATAACGATGATGCAGTAATTATCTTATTAATGAAATATTGACATAATTGATGTTATAAACACCAAAATAAATGTAATTTGAGATTTTTTATGAATTACACTAATTTTCTAGGTTACTATGATATATTAATGTTGATTTAATCAACTTGGTTCGAACATTTAATTCTGTTATGACTTTCACAAAAATCATATATCAAATAGTGTCAAAATTGACACAAAATAGTTTTTAAATCAAATATTATATTATTAATTGTTATTGTATTCCTAAAAATCTAAGGTTCGGCCAAATGACTTAGATAAGGACATATATATTAATAATAAACAATTTGGGGTTCGTTTGGCATGTTATAGTAAGTGTATTTACCATATAGTGAAAGAAAACAAAAAGACACGGTAAAAGTTAAATTATTTAACTTAGAGTTAAATTTAATTAATAAGGTTAAAATAATACCCTAAACTTGTCTAAATCCTATTGGTTGATAGTATTTCGACCCATCCCCACTTTAGCTTAGAAATAAGACCCTTTGGAACCATTATAAACCGATTTTGACTTTAATATAAAATAATATTTTGAGGTATTCCTAAGGTGCCCCTCTCCTCCCTTATAAAAGGACACCTCCTCCCCCTCCTCCTCACACCAATTTGAGCACTCAAGCTCGGCCAACCCCTGCCAAAATCTCTTCTACACTTCCCTAGAAACATCCTAGAGGTTCTGGTCTTCATCAAAGACCAATTTTAGTGCCCTAAGAGGAGGTCTCAAAGAGGCACTTTAAAGAAGAGGTAATTACCGTTACCAATTCTTTCATCTTTATTTCTTCTTCCACTTATTCTTCTTAGGTTGTTTCATTATGAAGTAATAACATCAGTATCACTCATATACTGATATGTTATTATAAGTATGAAACAACCCTATTTCACCATCTATCCATCCTACGGAAAAAGAAATCACCGCGCGTGCGTACGTACGGAATACCGTCTCCACGCCGTGGTGTAATCTATTTTCCACCACCACCTTACATGGATGGGTATAATGGTGTAAAGAATAACTATACATAGTTATTAAAACATCATATTGATTATGATATATTGTATAATTAACTCCAATTCAATTCAATACTTATAGAAATGATATCATCGCTCGTGCGTACGTACGGACTACCGTCTCCACGACGCGATGAGATTCATTCTCCATATTAACCATTTAAGAATGATTATAAAGTATATATAAGAAATAATAATGAAATATATGACATTATAAGGCTACTGGATTTATGTATATATATACATATGTATGTCATCTACTTACTTCCATTTCAAGACAATAAGGAAAGGAAAACAACGTTCATGCGTACGTACGGACTACCGTCTCCATGAACGGTGTTTTTCATTTTATTTATCTACCTATTATATATATATATATACTGAATATATATGATATATAAATCATATTTTATATTCTGTAAGTAAGTAAATCATTATATAAGTAATAATGATGTCAAGAACAACAAGTCAAAACACCTACGATAAATGAAATGATTTTACCCAAAACGCTTCTTTAACATGGAATTTACAAAAGAACGGGTAATATAATGTCATAAGTGAACCATATATGATATCATAACAATGAATATGATTCTGTAATAAGTCAATGACATTATTTAAATCATTATACAGGAGGTTCGGACACATACGAAGCAAATCGGACCTAAGGTAAGGGAAATATCACAATCTCATTTTTATCCGAGATTGTTTATACTTTGGTATTTACTGGGGTGTATTTTATCATCCAAATCCAAGTTTCTTAAATATGTAAAATTATTTCCACCCACCTACAATTGTTTAAATCCAATTTTACCCTTCGGTGAGTTTTTAGTAAAAGATATGAAAGGAATCTTTTGTCGTTTTTTTTATACGAGGTACTTTTTGACTTTTCCGAAAAAAGTACGAGAAGAATGTTTTTTTTAACTTATACGGCACGAACGGATTTTTACGGTTTTATAAAGCCTTATTTTCATGAACCTTCCTCCAAAATATTTCATGAATATTTTTTTTATAAAATCTCTTTCTTTAAAAATTGTATGATGTTTTGTGAAAAGAAATTGATTTTGAAGAAGAAAGGATATTTTCCTCAAGAATTCATTTCAAGTGTTTTATCAAAATTATTTTCCATATAAGATAATAAAGGGTTCTGTTTCTATCCATATTTTTACATTGATTTGACTATGTTGTGATGGAATTATGTTTATGAATTCCTTTATCTCATATGAATGGTTTTATGATGTCATGTTGTTTAAGAATCCCATTTTTATTACATGGGTTATGCAATGATGTATGATTTATGATTTTGTGGCACACATAAGAATGGTATCATTATGAGATGGGTGGGACCTATATCTCCCTCCAATGCATTGGGTAAAGATTTTATATCTCATGAGATAGACATGGCTAGAATGGTAGGTTATACCGGTTCAGTGGAACAGGACTGAAACGAGGATTACTCGATTCAGAAAGGGACTTTGTCCACTAAGATAGTCTTGGCAATGAGTCTTGACTAACAAGAAATGATTCTCTATGATTATGTGTGTATGCCACAATGAGTAATGTTTTAAGTTATGATTTCATTTCACTACTATGATTTATCCCATGTTATGAAATTATGCTCTCTTTTGCAGGTTAAGATTTCCAAAAAAGTTATGTTCTTATGAAAATTATGTGATTGATATTTCTTTTGTTTACCCTTACTGAGCATTTGAGCTCACCCTTTTATGTTTTCTTTTCCCCAGGATATAAAGAAAGGTTTTAGGTAAAAAAAAGGGATGACCTTTATGGGAGATATTGAAGAACTTTCACCACGATTAGAAGATTACGTTCCGAGTTTCCAAAGACACTAAACTATTACGATCCTTTAGTGTGTGTTTTTGTTATGTACTAAGTATTCCGCAAATGTAATGTAATGTCCATGTATGTCAGGATTCGGGTCTCTACAGTTGGTATCAGAGAGAGGTTTAGTCAACCTTTGGAAACTAGGATGCGAAAACGTTAGTGAGATACCTAGAGATATTTCTAAGGTATGTCTAGGGATGCCCCTAAGGATAAGTATACGTATAGGATATAGTTCTAGAACTATGGTAACGATATTAGATTAAACCAAAGATGATAGATATTTAAGTTACTCCCCCTTTATTACGATTTTTGCATCTAACACTATTCTGTTTGGGTTTTAGAAAATGGCTGGAAACAAGATGATTCACAATAATGAAGGATATGATGGACAATGGAATGATATTCTTCATGAGCAACCAAATGAAATGGGATTTGGATGTCCAAACATCATTATTATGCCGAATCAGCAATCTCACAACATGATCAATAAAGTAAAATTTGGTAAGTTTCCTGACTCGACTAATAAGAGAAAGATGGAGTTCCATGATGATCATAGAGGAAAGAAAGTTCAATTTCTCCTATGTAAATCATGTGGGAAGAGGCATCAAAGAGAATGTTTCAAGGGAACTGGAAGATGCTTTGGGTGTGGAAAAGAAGGACACAAAGCAAGTAAGTGCAAAGGAAAAGGGTCGGTTAACACCATGGATGAGGATAATGGTATTGCTACGACATCAAAAATGGTTAAGTGTTTTAAATGTGGAATGTATGGGCATTATGCAAACAAATTCCCTAAGGGAAAGACTCATGAAGAGAATCAGTATGGTCATATGGGTAGTATTTATGTGGATGATGATGAAGAGACTACAAATGATATGTGAGATGAAAGAATTTTTGAAGCTCGGTCAATGGTTTGAGAATGTAGTGGAATGATTACATGTTTATCATGTGTAATTTTGGAATAAAGAGACATCTATGGATTGTTACACTGTTGTCTTTCCTTGTGTTTTGAAAGTGTATGATTAATGTTACTAGTATCCATGAAAGGTTATTCAGATATTTTTGGAATTTAGATGATATGCGCATAATAAAGGGATAAGGAGAAAATTAAATGTTTGATAGTATTCATGAGCTCATGATTGATATAAGGACTAAGTGATATCATGGTTTGAGTTTAAATAATTTTGAGGATTTTGGTATGTGGAAAGTGTTAACTTTTAACTGCACTCATGTTTTCACTAAGGTATTCAAGAGAATACACGATTAAGGACTTTGAATGTTTGGAATGTGACCAACATGACATATCTTATGATATGTGGGGATCAACGACAGTATTAAATCTCTGGTAATCGATGTCACTATATTATGAGAGTGGACTATAGTATTATGTATAAGCCTAAAGATTAGACTGGATTATGTTGGACATAAGTTAGTATTGTTTAAGGATATAAGATTTTCGATATTATTGATGGGATGTTATAGTAACGTAGTTTTAGAAAAAGGGACAACCTGCAGGACGGGCGACAGCCCATCGCTTCGGACAAGGCTGTAGGAATCGAACCCACAACCGAAGTGCGACTGGCCTTTATCGCCTACCACTGACCTACAGGAAGTCCCTGTTTAGTAGAAATTAGTTTTATTATATTAAGCAGTATGATATATGAAGTATAAGTCCATTTTAGGAACCATATATGATTAATCTTACTATAGAATGACTTATGTATATTTAATAACTTTTGCTAACCTTTTGTTTGAAACAGATGGAATGACCCGTCATTCTATCACATGATCTGCTAACACTTCACAAATAACAAATTCAACTTCATTTATTTAAGAGATGAAGTAGAAATTGTTCAAGGCACGAACAAAAGTGTGATTGTACCAAAATAAAGTAAGTATTTATTCTAAGCAAATTTTCAACTTTAGGGAAATGATCTTGAAAACCAAAAATGTTGTCCTAGTTCTCTTATACTTGATGAATCAGATGGTACCTTAGATCGTCACAAATTTATGGATTTGTGATTACTGGCTTTTCCATAGCCATGTTCTCTACCACTCTCCATCAGAACATGATGGTTAGATTTCTCTTCCATATCCATATTTTCACCTATGTGGAAACCCAGTGATTAGTTTATTTGGGTAATCGTTACATTTCATACTTTAGTTTTTAAAGCCAAGTTTTGGTATTCCCTTTTACGATGTGGGTTTCTATTAAAGAAACTTTTGAATAGTAAACCATTTATAACCCCGACGAATTTCGAGGGCGAAATTCATTTTAAGGGGGGTAGAATGTAACAGCCCAAGATTTTATGAAAAATATTCTTTTAATTTCAATAATGTCTTGTGTTATACGCTACACCAAAAGGAGCTTTCACAACACGCATCCTTGACTTGCCTTGCATTACACGCAATCACAACCTTCCTCGATAGCGTGTGTGGTACGCAATCCTGAGTTTCACAAAACAATGATATGCTATTAAAATATTATTAAAACTAGCCGTTATGAATAGTAATAACCACTTTTTAAATTTTAGAAATTTTAACTCTCAAAATGGACTTCATTTTTGGATTCGGAGTATCGAATTTAGCCTAAGGTGAAATTTTGGTACTTTTCGGATAACTTTCATATTCTGATGAATAGTGAAAATTACTAAATTATAATTAAAAACAACTTCTTTTTTAATCGAAATAATTAATAGTGATAAATCATTAATTTGAGTGGTTTTAAAGTATATTTAGAATATATTTTTACAATTTAATACAATGTTGGTCATTGGTTGTAATTTCACATTTAAACCAGACATAATCAAATGTCAATCTTTTGATAGATATTGTTTCTTAAAAACACGCTATTTGTTTTAACAGCGGGATTTAATTATAAAATTAATTAATGCAACTTATATGTTGGGAATTTTGTAAAATAGAAATCATTTTTGAATTCGGAATATCAATTATAGCTTAGGGTGAAATTTTGGAATTTTTCTGAAAAACTTCAATTTTTGATGAATAGTGAAACCACTAAGTGGTAGGTTAAAAACTGAATTTTGCATAAAACTTAATTTTACCGCTTCTGTGAATGGAATTTCGAAAATCCGAGAGACACGGTTAATATCAAGGACTAAAATTTGGTTCAATGAGATGAAAATAAATTTTTGGTGAATAGTAATTTTTTACTTTTTTTACCACGGTTAATAGTAAATAGGGTAACTAAGGGTAAATATGATATTAATATTACCCTAACACATGTCCTAATTCTATTGGACAAGTGTAATTCGACCAAAAACAAACTTAGGAATAAAATATGACCATTTAGGCCCACTTGGATTAGATTAGGACATTTATTATTAATTTATTTAAAGAAGGGTTAAAATAGTTAAAATCAAAGTTTAATAAGTAAATCATTTTTAATATGGGGTTATACATAAGATAAATTAGATTGTAAATATTCATTAGAAAGATAAAACGATTTCCTACATGATGGTATTTTATTTGTAATTTTAGACATAAAATAATTTAATTTATTTATGACATAACGATGATGTAGTAATTATCTTATTAATGAAATATTGACATAATTGATGTTATAAACACCAAATTAAATGTAATTTGAGATTTTTTATGAATTACACTAATTTTCTAGGTTACTATGATATATTAATGTTGATTTAATCAACTTGGTTAGAACATTTAATTCTGTTATGACTTTCACAAAAATCATATATCAAATAGTGTCAAAATTGACACAAAATAGTTTTTAAATCAAATATTATATTATTAATTGTTATTGTATTCCTAAAAATCTAAGGTTCGGCCAAATGACTTAGATAAGGATATATATATTAATAATAAACAATTTGGGGTTCGTTTGGCATGTTATAGTAAGTGTATTTACCATATAGTGAAATAAAACAAAAAGACACGGTAAAAGTTAAATTATTTAACTTAGAGTTAAATTTAATTAATAAGGTTAAAATAATACCCTAAACTTGTCTAAATCCTATTGGTTGATAGTATTTCGACCCATCCCCACTTTAGCTTATAAATAAGACCCTTTGGAACCATTATAAACCGATTTTGACTTTAATATAAAATAATATTTTGAGGTATTCCTAAGGTGCCCCTCTCCTCCCTTATAAAAGGACACCTCCTCCCCCTCCTCCTCACACCAATTTGAGCACTCAAGCTCGGCCAAACCCTGCCAAAATCTCTTCTCCACTTCCCTAGAAACATCCTAGAGGTTCTGGTATTCATCAAAGACCAATTTTAGTGCCCTAAGAGGAGGTCTCAAAGAGGCACTTCAAAGAAGAGGTAATTACCGTTACCAATTCTTTCATCTTTATTTCTTCTTCCACTTCTTCTTCTTAGGTTGTTTCATTATGAAGTAATAACATCAGTATCACTCATATACTGATATGTTATTATAAGTATGAAACAACCCTATTTCACCATCTATCCATCCTACGGAAAAAGAAATCACCGCGCGTGCGTACGTACGGAATACCGTCTCCACGCCGTGGTGTAATCTATTTTCCACCACCACCTTACATGGATGGGTATAATAGTGTAAAGAATAACTATACATAGTTATTAAAACATCATATTGATTCTGATATATTTTATAATTCACTCCAATTCAATTAAATACTTATAGAAATGATATCATCGATCGTGCGTACGTACGGACTACCGTCTCCACGACGCGATGAGATTCATTCTCCATATTAACCATTTAAGAATGATTATAAAGTATATATAAGAAATAATAATGAAATATATGACATTATAAAGCTACTGGATTTATGTATATATATACATATGTATGTCATCTACTTACTTCCATTTCAAGACAATAAGGAAAGGAAAACAACGTTCATGCGTACGTACGGACTACCGTCTCCATGAACGGTGTTTTTCATTTTATTTATCTACCTATTATATATATATATATACTGAATATATATGATATATAAATCATATTTTATATTCTGGAAGTAAGTAAATCATGATATAAGTAATAATGATGTCAAGAACAACAAGTCAAAACACCTACGATAAATGAAATGATTTTACCCAAAACGCTTCTTTAACATGGAATTTACAAAAGAACGGGTAATATAATGTCATAAGTGAACCATATATGATATCATAACAATGAATATGATTCTGTAATAAGTCAATGACATTATTTAAATCATTATACAGGATGTTCGGACACATACGAAGCAAATCGGACCTAAGGTAAGGGAAATATCACAATCTCATTTTTATCCGAGATTGTTTATACTTTGGTATTTACTGGGGTGTATTTTATCATCCAAATCCAAGTTTCTTAAATATGTAATATTATTTCCACCCACCTACAATTGTTTAAATCCAATTTTACCCTTCGGTGAGTTTTTAGTAAAAGATATGAAAGGAATCTTTTGTCGTTTTTTTATACGAGGTACTTTTTGACTTTTCCGACAAAAGTACGAGAAGAATGTTTTTTTTAACTTATACGGACGAACGGATTTTTACGGTTTTATAAAGCCTTATTTTCATGAACCTTCCTCCAAAATATTTCATGAATATTTTTTTATAAAATATCTTTCTTTTAAAATTGTATGATGTTTTGTGAAAAGAAATTGATTTTGAAGAAGAAAGGATATTTTCCTCAAGAATTCATTTCAAGTGTTTTATCAAAATTATTTTCCATATAAGATAATAAAGGGTTCTGTTTCTATCCATATTTTTACATTGATTTGACTATGTTGTGATGGAATTATGTTTATGAACTCCTTTATCTTATATGAATGGTTTTATGATGTCATGTTGTTTAAGAATCCCATTTTTATTACATGGGTTATGCAATGATGTATGATTTATGATTTTGTGGCACACATAAGAATGGTATCATTATGATATGGGTGGGACCTATATCTCCCTCCAATGGATTGGGTAAAGATTTTATATCTCATGAGATAGACATGGCTGGAATGGTAGGTTATACCGGTTCAGTGAAACAGGACTGAAACGAGGATTACTCGATTCAGAAAGGGACTTTGTCCACTAAGATAGTCTTGGCAATGAGTCTTGACTAACAAGAAATGATTCTCTATGATTATGTGTGTATGCCACAATGAGTAATGTTTTAAGTTATGATTTCATTTCACTACTATGATTTATCCCATGTTATGAAATTATGCTCTCTTTTGCAGGTTAAGATTTCCAAAAAAGTTATGTTCTTATGAAAATTATGTGATTGATATTTCTTTTGTTTACCCTTACTGAGCATTTGAGCTCACCCTTTTATGTTTTCTTTTCCCCAGGATATAAAGAAAGGTTTTAGGTAAAAAAAAGGGATGACCTTTATGGGAGATATTGAAGAACTTTCACCACGATTAGAAGATTACGTTCCGAGTTTCCAAAGACACTAAACTATTACGATCCTTTAGTGTGTGTTTTTGTTATGTACTAAGTATTCCGCAAATGTAATGTAATGTCCATGTATGTCAGGCTTCGGGTCTCTACAGATACCCTTACCATCGTGTCATATCCTCTATAAAGGTGCATTATAATTATAAATATCATGGGGGACTACTTCTCTTCAATTTCTTTCATATATTCCATATACATTGAAGAGTAATAATCATTTATAACATATTACATAAGGCAAAGAATTATTGAACATTTAAATTAATCATTATAAGAGGAATGGTTATATATATGATTTAATACATGAGTGAAAGACCTATCATGTAGGTCATTAGTCAATCCAAAGTTTAGTAGGGCATTACAATTCATTAAAAACATGGAAAAAAAGTCATTGGACCCAAGTGTCAATTGGATTAGGTCATTTTCAATTTATTTAAAAGATTCCACCATCTTTCATAATCCATAATACACAATCTATTCACCCTATCCAATTCATTTAACTCATTAAGACATATAAACTCAATGCATAAGGCTCAATGTTTTATTTGGAAGATGGAATATTTATTAAAGTAATTGTACACTTGGGAAATTCGAACTATAAAAGGTCCAAGCACCTGAGAGGTGCCATGGGTCACATTAAATACTCATATATCAAGGGTAATTTCATTTAAAAACCAACACAAAGGGTAAATTGAGTTCGGGTAAATTTTGACTAATTGGCTAAAATGGCCAATTCTAAGTGGCACACCCAAGGGGTGACCATATAAATATGTACAATCTCTACCCCACCTAGAAAGGATCAATAGGCATGTATTATGGTAAAAAGGTCAATTAGACATGAAAAAATCAATATAAAAGAGATGATCGACAAAGGATGACATTTGTAATGAAGGAATAATTATGAAATAAACAAAACATGATGGAAAAATGATTCGACCACCTACCTAAGGGTCGTATACAATTCCTCGCTCGATATTGGACTCAGATTCGAATTTGGTTGGAAGAGATCCGAGAAACGATCCAACACACTAAAATTCGAATCTGAGTCCAATATCGAGCGAGGCATTGTATACGACCCTTAGGTAGGTGGTCGAATCATTTTTCCATAATGTTTTGGTTATTTCATAATTATTCCTTCATTAAAAATGTCGAGCGAGGCATTGTATACGACCCTTAGGTAGGTGGTCGAATCATTTTTCCATCATGTTTTGGTTATTTCATAATTATTCCTTCATTACAAATGTCGTATACAACGCCTTGCTCGATATTGGACTCAGATTCGAATTTGGTTGGAAGAGATCTGAGAAACGATCCAACATACTAAAATTAGGGTGAATAATCCTACACATAAATAACACAATATATCTGAATGAAATCTGTAATAGGAATGGTGGGTGAGGTTAGCCTTACCTTGAGCTATCCAACGCCTTTTACAGATTGAGAAATAGACTCCGGACATAGGAGTTATTAAAGTTTAAAGAGATATAGTAATTTAAACTATGGGATAAGAAGAACAATGTACATTATTGTGAATGAGAAAAAGGGAAGATAAATTAGGTTTTATAATTAAAATGGGTAAAAAGTGTAATTTCACTACAAAATATAAAAGCATACGGTTTGGTCGCATGGTTTGGCCAAACCGTGCAAAAATTGTGCTCAGGACATTTATATAGGACATACCACACAAGTTTTACCAAACCATATGCCAACTATGAAAAATACTACTATTCCAAAAAAAAATTAGGTCTGCACGGTCATGCGCCTTGGCACGCACGGTTTCATAAAAACTGTGTGCCCTAAAGGTGCCTCTGTCTGTAACTACACGATTTTAGACAAACCATGCAACCCGGGTCACACGATTTAAACTAACCATGAGTACCAATTATTTAGCCCATTTTGGGGAACTCTAGGCTCTGAAAAATCCCCAAACACTCCTAATACCATACTTAGGCAATGGTACATATTTACCAAGATTAAACAAAGGTTTCAAATTGAAAAACTAATGATTCATACCTTCATTCAAAAGACGAGTTGTTAGAATTACTCTATCAAAGGAAGGGATAATAAGATAAGTATATATTTTAGTGACATATATAGAGAATTTATAATCATTCCATAACATTAAATATATATATATAAAGTGATTTAGATAGATAATGGTCATAACCTAAGGAAAATGGTGGTTTACACAGATCACTTACCTTGAGTTTGATTAATGACTTATGTTCTTTATCTTTCTGAATAATAAACATATGTTAATTAATTACTTTATTACGATCCTTTTTCAAGTTTATTATTATTTTTTTTATTTCATTTATTACAATTTTATATTCAATCACTTAATCAATTAATTTTATGAAGTACGTTTTGACAATATTCAGCTCATATATCCAAAATGGATTTAGTAGGTTGACTATAATCAATAAGGTAATTATTTCAATCATATATAGAATAATAATCATGGAATAATTATAATATTTATACATAAATTATACTTTTAAAACCATCCATGAAATATGGTTATGAAAAATGAAATACATCAAAATCATAGAGAGAGTAGGTCATACGTACGCATGAATAACGTTTCCATTTTTCAAATATCATGATGGAAATAAGTTAAGTATTATTTTATTTTTACAAAATTATAAACATATAATAAATTAATTATTTTTTATTTAAATACAAAAATATATACCATCCATGTGATGTGGTTATAAATAAGGAATCACATCGCTTCGTGGAGGTAGTAATCCACATGTATGAATGAATGACATTATCTTATTTTAATGAATGGAAAGGTAAGAAAAAAATAAGATATATTAATTTTATATAATTTTAAATATTTCATGAATATAATATATATAAATTAAATCTATTATCATAAATAATCATGATATGAGATTATGGAAAATGAATTACATCAGTTTGCGAGGCGATAGTCTATCCTATACACAAACAATGACTTCATTTCCAATTTAATTAAAGAGAAGATGAATATAGGTCATTACATTAACATGATGATATATGAGTATATGTTAGATAATAATATTAATATATCATAATATTTGAATAATATTTTATTGTTGTGTAATAATAAATAAAAAAATTCTTGATTAAGAACGATACCTCTTCTAGAGACAACCTCTATAAGTTTTCATAAAATTCCTTCCATTGAGTATTTTATAATCAAACCACGGAATATATGATGTGATAATGTAATTAATTAAGGGATATTGTTAGTTCTTGGATAAACCAAAAGGATCTTGAAGTGTGGATAGGAGAGGATAGTGGGTTCCCTTTTATAAGTGATAAAGAGTGATATTTTTGTAAATACCCAAAACTACTCAATGATGGGAAATAAATCTCAAGTGAAGTGCATAAAAGATTGATAAATAATGTAGTGTAGGTATGATAAGGTCTATAAGACCCTCCAAAATTAAAAATAAACATGTTTTAAACATTTTATTTCTTTTTTCATTATGGTTACTCTCATTTACCATTTTAGTTGTTATCACGATAACTCATTGTTTTCTAGGGAATTTATTCTATAAGGGTAGAAATAAAAAGAAAATTATTAGATAATTTTCAAAAAATTATTATAAATATTAAATAATATTTATAAAATAAAAGTCCTATGTTTTTGGAAAATTAATTTTAACACAAGCACATGTAATGCGTGAAACCCTGTTTTAACCTTAACCACGATAATAATGTTTTACTGTTTTCACTATTCATTATGATAAAAAATTAAGTTGAAATTTTTATCTCATATAAATTATGTTGATTATAAGTATGTAATATATTTTATAAAATTAAATTTATATATTTTTTTATAATTTAATTTAAAATTAAATCCACGAAATGCAATGAAAAGTGTTTTTCAGGAAAATGCATTTTTCAAGCAATAGATGATCATATATTAAATATATGACTAAATATCACCATTATAAAAATTTAAAGTAATAAAAATAGTTATATAATATATAAATTTCATTTAAATATTTCCTTAATAGGGGTTATTTTAATTAATTATAATGGATAAATTTTTCACACTTAAAAACAATTTGCAGAAAACCACCTTTTTATACATAAAAATAAGCTTATACCAAAATCATAAAAATTTATAATTTAAATGAAATTAATTATATTATTATATAAAAAATGGTTTATATGTAACGTTAAAACCAAATCAAAACTAAAATGTGACTTCTAAATTAATTTATTTAATGAAAAGAAATGACAATATTTGAAAATTTTGAAATTTTCACTATACACTAAAAAATAAATCATTTTAGAAAAATCACAAAATATCACCCTAAGACAATTTTAGTATGACTAATTAAAAAATTATATTAATTTTATCAAATAAATTTTATAAATTTTCTTAAAAATAATTATAATATTTTCTTATAAAAATAAATAAAAATCATTTTCAAAGAAAACATATTTATTGAAGAATAAAATGTCTATTAAAAATTTAGTGATTATTTACTAAGAATTTGTGAATACATTTATATTGAGTAGGAAATATATATATATTTCATAAATTATTTTATCCTATTCATAACCTAAAATTTAACAAATATATTATAGTGGTCATATTTAAATAATTACGGTTCATTTAGGCTCAGTATTGGATGTCTCATATGCTATCTAACATTATTTTCTTGTAAAAAACTCCAGGTTTTACATTATTTTCTCTTTAAAGAATATCACCCTAGAAATTTCATATTACATACTATGGTTAAAATAGGTGAGTATACTTCCTCTTAATGGATTCCATTGGTTACCGGGTCACCTCTTTATATTTATGGTTCCAACATAGTACTTTAATTAGCTGAGTTTCATTATTGCATAAAACATTATGTGTAAGATAAAAGATCTTCAGAAGTTGATTCTCATAAAAGATATACTTTCCTAGCTATTCCACCTCTAAATTTCGAACATGTTAAGGATTTGGTATGTACTTATTCAAGAAGGATTCATGGAAAACATCGTGTACTTGAGAAAGGGTTTGTGGGTGTGCTAGTCGATAAGACAAAATTCTGATGTAATTGAGAATCTCAAAGGGAATTATATAAATAGGGATTAAAAATTTTCTTTTCCCCTAATATCATGACTCTATTACATAGATATATGTGGAGGAACACATTATCTTTGACCTGAAACTATAGGTCTCTTAAACTATTTTCAATATAACTCTTCTTTCGACTTCGAGTAGTCTTAAAGTGTTGCTAAATAGTCTTGACCTTTTATACAATTTCCTAAACCATTTTATCTCCCAAAACATGTGTTTACAAACTTCATCCCAACATGTAGGTGTTCTAAACCTCTCCCCATAAAGGGATTCATAAAGATCCATTTAAATTCTTGAGTGAAATCTATTATTTTTTGAGATACAAACTATGGGAAGATATTGATCCCATCATCCTCTAAAGTCCATAGAGTATGGTAGCAAAGTGTCTTCTAGTGTATAAATAGTTCACTTATATTGGAAATCATTTTAAGGTGATAATACATAATAAATTTTAAATCATTATTTAGAGAATTTGGGAGACTCTTACAAAACATAAGGGTAAATATTAGATCTCAGTCAGACACAATTTATAGTGGTGTTCCATACAACCTCACCAACTACCTGATTCATATGCTTGAAATTAAATCAAGTGATAATTACTATAAAATTTAAATTAAGTGAACAATATTTGTAATTTGATCCACCAAAACCCATGTGGAGTTATTTCCTCTTGATATATTTGGAAGACCAGTGACAAAGTCCATGGTGCTGTTTTCCCATTTCCATGTAAGTATGTGTTATGGTTGTATCATCCCCATATACTTTATTTTTATTTTAAGCCTAAACATTATAACATACTAGAAACTATTATGTATATTAAATTATCTTCTTATTCACATTGTCACACCAATATTACTCTCAGATATCTTGATACATCTTCATGATCCTTGGTTGGATGGAGTAGGCCAAGCTATATGCATCATTCAACAACTATTTCTTTATCTCAGGATTTAATGGTTCACATAGTTGTGAACAAAATATTAAAACTCATTCATCATCAATTTTGAGCTTTGAGGATTCCCTTTTATTATAGCTTCCACCATCATCAAAATTTCAACATCTTCATTTTTATAATAATTTATCTTATATAAAAGGGATGATTGAGTAATCATTTGATATAGTAATGATGATGTTCCTTACTCATGATTCCCATGTACATCCTTTTAAAGTCATAAAATTTTGGATCCTTCTCAATTCTCATCAAGGATAAGGTTTTCAGATCCTTTACACTTAGAGAATATACCACATTTTTTCGTTTCCCATAATGGTAATGTATTGAGAAGTCATAGTCCTTGATCAGCTCAAATTATCTTTGTTGGTACCTATTAAGCTTCTTCTATGTGATTATATATTTTATGATCTTATGATCTATATATATTTCTCACTAATCCACATAGACTTAATGTTTCAATATTTTCAACACAAAGATCACTATAGATAACTCTACATCTTGTGTTGGATAATTATACTCAGGGACTTTCAACTACCTTGAGGCATAGACTATAACTTCTTTTTATACATTAGTACACTACCCAATACATTATTTTAATCATTTATATATACCATGAGAAGTTCCCCACTCGAGGGAATCATGAGGAATGGTGTAGTGATAAACCTATTTTTCAACTCCTTAAATCTCTCTTCGCATTCACTAGCCCAATAAAACTTTACCCCCTTCTATGTTAGATTGGATAGTGATTTTGAAAACTATAAGAAGTTTCTCACAAATCATCAACAATACCCAGCTAGTCTAATGAAACTATAGATCTCCATTACAGATGCTAATCTAGTCCAGTACTCAATTTCCTTATTCTTAGATGGGTCTACATATATCTCTTTTCAAGTGATAATATTCCCCAAGAATGACATGTTATTCATCCAAAACACACATTTACTATACTTTTCATATAAATTCTCTTTTCACAAAGTCTTTAGCACAATATTAAAATAGTTCTCATGACCCTCCTTACTTGTGAAGTATATCATAATATCATCTATAAATACTACCATAAAATTTTCTAGGTAATCTATAAAGTCTCTATTCATTAATTCCATAATGTTTTTTGAAGCATTAGCGATCTATAAGGCATCACTATGAACTTATAGTATCAATACCTAATTCATAAGGTAGTTTTGGGAATATATTCCTTCTTTACCATTAATTGGTGACATCTCAACCAAAGGTCCACCTTATAGAAATACTAAGACCCATGTAGTTGGTTAAACAAGTCATCTATCCATGGAAGGGGATACTTGTTCTTCATCCTATTTTTTTGAGGTCATGATAATTAATGGATAAGAACATTGTTCCATCTTTCTTCTTGATTAAGAAGACCGATGCACCCCAAAATAAAGCACTCATACATATAAAACCTTTTTCTAGATTCTATTTTAATTTATTTTTCAGATATTTCAACTCAACGATGTCTATTATGAAAAGAGTCTATGATATGGGTAGATATCCATGTATAAGTTCTTTTGAGAACTCCACCTCTTGGTCATGATGAAGACCAACAAACTCTTTTTTGAATACATAAGTATATCCCCTCACAAAGGGAATGTATTCAAGCGTAATTCTTTCCTCTATATCAATCATTTGAGATAGATAAGCTTTCTAATAAGAAAATAATATCCATGATTGAAAATAATATTCTATGATAGATTCATCCTCCTCTTTACACTCATAAAAAATTAGAGGATGACTTGAGATGTTCAGAGTGATATCCCTCTCTCAACAGTTGATGTTGAATTTATATAAGACAACCAATCCATTCCTAAAATAGCATCAAACATTACTAAAGGAATTAAGTTGAGATTTTTGGATGATTCAGTCAATATAAATTGACTAGGGAGGATTTATATACTTGGGATGCTGCCGTTTCTACATTTCCAATTCTCACATATTGCTCAACCCCCATTTTCGGGGTAGTGTTTCAATAGTTCTACTAAAATTTTAAGATACAAAATAATTCATAGAACTAGAATCAAATATTAAATTCACTATTATTGATTGAATAATTAGTATACTAGTCGCCTAATAATTTTTGGGCTACACTTTAGTAGTAGTGATAAAATATTCCCTTCCTTGATCTCTAGGCCTTGGAGGCTTTTATTATTTATTGTCTCCGAAAACCCTTGGCTTAGGGTTTTTTCTTGCATAATGCTCATGTAAATTGCAGTTGAAACACTACTAAACATGATAAGTTTTTATATAAACCTTATTTTATTATTCCGAATTAGTTGTTTTATTCATGTACCTTTGAAAATAATTAGATTGATTCCCCTCTTTTACACATTTGAAATATCTTTCGGTTCCCTTGAGATAGTTTATAGGGCACTTATTCCCACACCATTGGCATGTGGGTTGATGGGTTTTCTTTCCTACATGATATTTATTTTTTGATACTCCTGAAGAAAACATTATTTTAAAATTTTTATCTCTTGTACCATGATACCATAGAGATTCACCAATATCCATCTCATCATTGTGGGAACAACAAAAAATATATTCTGAGCTATCAAATTCCTGAATCACTAATGCTTTTTATGGACTTTAATTTAACCCAATAATGAAATTTTCCTCCTTACATTTGATGTTGATTACAAATATAAAAGAATACCATGAAAGCCTTGTGAATATTTCCACATATACCCCAATAGACTCATCTTTTTTTTTTGTTTCAGCATGGGGAACTCCCTCTCCATTTTAAGATGAAAAGTTCGGGGAAAATATTTATTTAAAATTAATTTCTTAAATTCATACAATTATATGGAATCAATATCCTCTTTGTACTTTGTTTTCTTGATCAGTGTCCATCGTTGATCAGATTCTCCGTTAACATGATAAATAAATAACACAAATTTCTCTTTCTTAGAGAATTAGAGGATGAGGAATACATTCTCAATGGATTTAATACATTTTTGAAATCATAAAATTTCCCATCACATTTTTTTTCAAGAATCTCATATTTTTTTCTATTGTATAAAAGGGTTTAAAAAATGATGAGAATACATTAACTTAAAAAATGTAAATTTAAAAAATTAGAAGGAATAACATATAAATGATAAGTATATCATATCCTATGAGTCTCTAGGTTTCAATCTATGTTATCAATGACAATTTTTTATATTAGGTTATCTAACCTAAAAATTTATTCAAGTCCTTCAAAATGTTTTGAAAATTGTTTGTGAATTTCCAAAATATATCACCCAAGAGTGAAAAACCAAGTGTGCAGTAAAGCCTCTTTTTCATGAACCGGGTGATAATTGAGTAAAATCTCAATGCACCCTTTTCAGAGTTATTACCCCTAGGTACAACTAATATTTAGACACATCTTCTTGTATTATCCAGGTAAGGATGTAATTTCTTAGAACCCACTCACCCTATACCTCACCAAAATTTCAAGATATTTTCTTACAATTAGACATATCCATATGGTTCTCACCAGATTATTCTAGTCTGAATCCCAAAAAAATAATAAACCATCCCATGATACTAACTATAGTGACCCAAGAATTTTATGCATATTATTACTTAAGTTTCAACATAAATATCCATTAAATACAACTAAAGGATCCGAAAGCCCAGTGTCTTTGGAAGACCAGGTTGATAATATATAAAAGTCAAACTAAACTATAATGAATTTATTTTAATCTCTATAATGATATCCTAAAACACTGTGATCTCTTAAAACTAATTTTCATAACATGGGGAATACATAAACAAATTGGGTGAGCTAAAAATCTCAGTAAGGGAATACACATGATAAGGAAACATAACATGTGAGTCAAATGTATAACATGATATCATAAAAGATAAGGATCGAAAGTAATAAAAAAGAAGAATAAAATAAATTACATGGTATCATAAGACCATAGAAACATAGAAAATGTGTTAGAAACACAAAAAATGACCTAAGATTATGTGAAATATAATTTCAAAGACAACATCACATAGTGGGAAGAGTCCCATTGTTGATTAGGTTTACTCCCTAAATCCTATACATAACCTCTCATGAAAAAAAAGATTTAACCAATGCATTAGAGATCTATCTGGGTGAACCCATAATAAAATGTTCATTATTATGTGGTCCATAAAAAGTAAATAAATCATAAGTCATAAACATAAGAGTTACCCATGGAAATAAAATGGGTTACATAATCTTGCCTCATATCATAATCAAAGGAAATTTTATAATGAAGGAATTTGATAAATGAACATAATATATATATTAAACCTTTAAAGGATGATATAATAAGACAGATATATATGTGAGATATATATATATATGGAATTTATAATCATTCTATAACTTTAAATAGATAGATAAAGTGATTTAGAGAGAGAATATTCAAAACCTGATGAATAGGATGGTAGAGAGAGATCCCTTACCTTGAGTCCGATTCACCACATAAATTATTTATATTACTAAATAATAAACTTATATTAATTATCTAAATTTCTAAAAACCATTTTCAATTTTATTATTCTTATTATTTCATTTATTACCCTGTCATATTCAATCATTTAATCAATTAATTTTATGTCAGTTGTTTTGACGATATTCAACTCATATGTCCAAAATAGATTCAATAGGTTGACTGTGGTCAATGAGATAATTATTTCATCAAATACTAAATAATAACAATGAAATAATTATCATATTTATACATCAATTATGATTTTTAAAACCAACCATGAAATATGGTTATGAAAAATGAACTACGTTACAATCAAGGAGACAGTAGTTCGTACATACACACGAGTAACATTTCAATTTTTCAATGATAATGGTGGAAATAATGTAAGTGTAAATTTATATTTAAATTATTATAATTATATAAAAAATAAAATATTATTTCTTTAAATAAAATTATATATACCACCCATGTGATGTGGTAATGAAGAAAGAATCACATTGCTTTGTGGAGGTGGTAATCCACATGTATACATGAACAATGTTATCATCTTTAAATGAATGGAGAGGTAATAAAATATATGATAAATTAATTTTACATAATTATAAATATTTCTTGAATATAATATATATAAATTAAATTCATCATCATAAACAACCATGATAGGTGACGATGAAAACAAATTGCATGGTTTCGCGAGGTGGTAGTCCACCGTACAAACAAATGATGATTTTGTTTACCATATGATGAAAGAGTAGATGGATATAGGCTATAAAATTAAAATAATAACATCTTATTATATCAGATATAATATTTTTATTATATCATCATAGTTGAATAATATCTAAAGGAGGTGGAAGAAGAAATAAAAAAATGTTTTTTTAAGAATGATACTTCTTATTTGGACAACCTCATCATTTTGGATGAAAAGACTTTAAAGGAGGGTTTTATAATGAAACAAATGACTCAAGGAAATAGAAAATAAATTAAGGTATTTATTTTTGTTGGAATTTATCAAACCAAAAGTTTCCTTATGTTTGGAGTGGAAAACATCGGGGGTTCCCTTTATAAATGAGGAGTGATATTTTTGTAAATACTCAAAACTACTCAATAATGGGAAGTCAATATGAATCCAAGTGCCTCAAAAATAGATAAATGAGACAGTTAAGGGAATATAAGGTCTATCAACACATAAAAACTAAAAAAATAAACATGTTTGAAACATTTTATTCCCTTTACCTATATAATTACTCTATTTTACCATTTTAGCTTCCACCACAATAACTGTTTTTTAACCTTGGTAATTTAGCCATTAAGAATAAAAATAAAATGAGCCATATTAGATAATTTATACCAACTAATTATAAATATGAATCCAAATTTCTTAAATAAAAATCCTTTTTTTGTGGAAAATAAATTTTAACACAAGCACATGGAACACACAAAACCCTATTTTAACATTAACTATGATAATAAATTATTACCATTTTTACTTTCCATCGTGATAAAAAATATGTTGAACTTAATAAATAGTTTAAATTATCCTGATTCTAAAAAATTTAATTCATTAAATTAAATTAAATTCACATAATTAAAAAAATTTAATTTAAAATTAAACCCAGAAAATGCTATGAAAACCAGGTTTTTAGGAAAATGTATTTTTCAAGAAATAAATGATCATATATTAACTCCACTATATAAAATCATTATATTAATTTAAATTAATTTAAATAGATATATTAAATAAAAAATTAATTTAAATATTTACTTAGTTTGGGTAATTTTAATTAATTAAAATGGATTATCTTTGTGCACTTAAAAGCAGTTTTCTAAAAAATGTATTATTAAGCATAAAAATAAACATATACAAAAATCATGAAAATTGATAATTTAAATGAATTTAATTATATTATTATAAATAAAATGGTTAATATTAAAATTTAATACCAAATAAAAAATATAACATGACTTTTAAATTACATGATTTATTGAAAATAAATGGCAGTATTTGAAAAATCAGTAATCTTAACTATACACTAAAAAATAAATTATTTCAGAAAAATACCAAGATTTCACCCTAAGTTAATTTTAATATGATGATTTGAAAAATGAGTTTTATTTTGTCAAATAAATTTTATAAAAGTTCCAGAAATTAATTATAATATTTTCTCAGAAAAAGAAATAAAATCATTTTTTTAAGAAAACATATTTCCTGAAGAATAAAAATTATTTTTTAAAAAATTAATTCTTATTTATAAAGAAATTTTAAATTAATTTATATTGAGTAGGAAAACTATATATATTACATAAATTATTTAATCCTTTTCATACCTATAAATTTAATATCTAGGTTATAACAAACATATTTAAATAATTCTGGTTTGTTTACGATCATTGTTGCATGTTATATACGATATCAAATATAGTTTTATTTTTAAAAAATTGGGGTTTCACAAGGTAATAGCGAGATAGATTCTTTATATAAATTCATAATTGAAAAAATCATTTATGCTCACCCACTTTTATAACATCAAAATATATCCCAACTTCATGCTTCGATCATTGAAGTGACATAATCAAGACCCAACTAGGTTTAGCACGAATCAATATTGAAGCTAAATTTATCCTCAATTATATCCTTTAAAAGGATTCATAGGTTATATATTATCCAAAATGAGGCTCTAAAGAGAACACATACCTAAAATGGGGCTCCCCAACATTTAGATTCAATATAAAATGGTGTAATACCAAATGATTACATCGATACAAGAGAGTATCAACAAGATAATTGAGGTTCCACATTTCACTCAAAGGAAACCACCATGATCTCCATCCATAACCAAGGAAAACCAACATGATTTTACAATGCAAAACCAACCAAGTGGTAACTAAATTAATCCTAAAAAAGGAACCATCCCAAATTAAATTAAAATTGGGTCATACCACCTCAATGATCATTAGGAAGGAACATACCAAAACACTTGGTCCCCTACGTCTCTCATAAATAAGAGACAGTTCGAACCAAAACATTCCTCATTAAGAAAAAAAATGACACTGGTCTTGGGTAATGAGACAAAATTCATGGAAACTAAGGTTTATATTATTCAACCTAAGGACTCACATGATTCATCTGAAAACAAGAAAATATATGATGGATTCCTTAGACCATCTAATCACCAAACCAAACATAGTTACCCATGCACACTATTAGATGTGTATAAAAAATATATATGCATGAGATGAATGTATGCATGAATAAATTATAATGACCCATACATTACATTCATTTATATTACTTAAAAAATTTAATTATATTAATTACAAAATATAATAAATCCACTAAAGGACCATATAAGTATAATGTATTTAGAAATTGGGAAACATAAAAAACTGGTTCATAAATCATCTACATTATCTCCCACTTATTTCTTCAAAACTATAATCATTTATGTCATATTTTACTTAATACCCTTCTTCATGACTTGGGGAAAAGAAACATAATAAAGGGTGAGATCAAATTCTTAGTAAGGGAAAATAAGCGAAATATAAATCATATCATAATCATAAAACATAAGAACATATCATTTGAAGGTATTATATTTCATATTAAATATTATGTTATCATGTTAGGGGATAAAAGTTCATAATAATTAATGGAAAAAATCCAAAAAATTCATAACATAAGAGGCTCATTGCCAAGACTATCATAGTAGACAAATTCTATTGCTGAACCAGGTTTACTTGGTGTTCTAGCCCTGTATTAATAAAACAGATTTAATTTCCGTTCCAGTCATTTCTATCTCATGAGATATAAATATTTACCCAATTAATTGGGGAGAGATATAGGTCCCACCCAACTCATAATGAAATCATTCTTACATGTTCTACAAATACATAAACCCTTCATCATTGCATAACCCAAGGAACTAAAATGGGGTTCTTAAACATCATTTCATCATAATCCAAAAAAAATAAATGGATTTTATAAAAATAATTCCATCATAAAAACAATAAAATCAAAGTAATAATAGGGATATAAAAATAACCCTATTTAAATAATATAATCTTATATGGAAAATAATTTTGAAAAAATAGTTGAAATTAATTCTTGATGAAAATATCCTTTCTTCTTCGAAAATATTGTCATTTCTCAAAATGGCATGAATTTTTTTTTAAAAATAATTTTATTAAAAATAAACTTGAAATATTTTAAACTAATATTCATGGAAATATTGAATTATGAAATCTTAAGAATCCATTCATTCCGTATAAGTTAAAAAAAAAATCTACTCGTACTTTTGTCAAAAAAGTCAAAAAGAACCTCGTATCGAATAAAGAAAAAAGACTAATTTCATACCATTTAGTAAAAATTAACCAATAGGTAAAATTGGATTTAAATTTTTTTAGAATAATATAAATAGTATTATATATTTTGGGAACTTGAATGTGGATGATAAATATACCCTAGTAAATAATTATGAATAAACAATCTCGGGTAATAACGAGATTGAAGAATTATCCCTTACCTTAGATATGACATCCTTTATATGTATTTGAGACTCCTGTATAATGATTTAAATAATGTTATTGGATTATTAAAAAATAATAGTCATTTTTATGATATCATATATGATCATATTATAATCTATTTGTTAGTAACATTTCATTGTCACTCGTTATTCGGATATCAACTGCTTTATGTTATTATTCAAGTTTTGTCGGATAAGTTCATGTTTAAATTATTAGGTTATAGTTATATCAATTACATAATGATATCTGTATAATATATATCATATTTATTTATCTCATTCATGTATAAAATCATGGTTTAATGAAGATTATGTAGAATGAATCACTTCTCATTGTAGAGATGATAGGTCGTACGTACGCACAAGCGATGATATCCTTCCCATAATTGTTGAATGGTTTTGAATTTGATGGTGTATAATATTTAAGAATCAGTATCCTGTTCTAATAATCATATATAGTTATTATTTACCACATTATACACATCCATGTAATGTGGTGGTGAAAAACAGATTACATCACAACGTGGAGATAGTAAGTCGTACATACACACGAGTGGTGATTTCATTTTTTGTAGGATTGATAAAAGGTGGAATATGGTTGTTTCATAATTATAATAACATATCAGTATATTATTTATACTTATATTATTACTTTATAATTAAAAAACTAATCAAGATTAAGTAGAATAAGAAATAAGTTTGAAAGAATCGGTAGAAGAGATTACCTATTCTTCGATGTGCTTCCTCTAAATCTCTTCTTAGAGAACTAGAGTTGGTCTTCAAAGATGAAAAGAAACCATATAATGCAAATAGATAAGTTTATAAGGAAACATGTCATGGTATGTATGAGCTTGAAGGCTCAAACTGAAGTCAAGAGGTGAGGGAGGAGGTTCCCTTTTATAATTGTGGTGAGGGGCACTTTTGGAAACTCTTTGAATCAAAATTTATAATAAAATAAAAACCTACCAAAAAACCTCATAAAATTTCCAATTTTGAAGGTGAGATGAAATATTGTTTTAATATCATCAACTAATAAATTTTTGACAAATATTTCTATCAATTTAAACCTTATATTTTTTATTAACACTTAGTTATTCTATTTAATTTTTAACTAGGGTAACAGATAATTCAATATTAAAAGGGTAAAATGTTTACTTATTTTATGTAAAATAGACCATAAATAAATAAATTAGATAATTTTATACAATATAATAATTATTATATATTTTTTATAAAAAAATAATTATTTATAAATAATTTAATAAAAAATTATTTTGATAAACAATCAATAATATCAATTTTGACACTATTCAATTCATTGATTTTTAAAAATATTAATAGAATAAGATAAATTCAAAAAAAATTCTTATTATATTAAAAGGAGTTAAAGGTAAAATATAAAATTAATTAGACATGTTAGTTAGCCCAAATGATATTTAATTTTATATTTTTAATAACATTTATTTGTTATCTCTATTAATAAAATAATAACTACATCAATTTTTGTAATTATTTAATATATTTATTTTTTAAAATAAAAATTAAAAATAAAATACGAAGATGAATATAAATCTATTATATCTTATAATATTATTTGTAGTCTAATTTAACTGCTAGAAAATAAAATATTTAAAATGTTATACTTATTAAATTATGAAGGTGACAACTTTAACATCACTTTAAATAAAATAATATAAGTGTCATAATCCCTTATGTAAGGCTCAAAATGATCCATAAATCGACCCTTGGATGATTATGGTCGATATATACTCAAATAATATTATTTGTTCAAGGGTTTGGATCTTTTAATGGGTCTTATTATTTTAATAAAAACTATATTATTGATTTTTCATCAATTAAGTAATTTCTGTATCATTAATGTATAAGCTATCAAGGTAATTATTTATTTACTAAAATTTAATAAAAAATTAAAATGATAAATAAAAAAAATTATCTTTCAAATTAGTATTTTTAATTGATTTTATCTTTTGTATAACCTTATATAAAAAATAATTAGTTATTAAAATTTGAGTGATATATATTTAACTTTTCTTTAAATAAAATAATTTAAATGTCCTAATCTCATCCAAGTGGATTAAAATAGATACTATTTCGACCCAAGGATAATTTAGGTCAAACCACACACATCCAATGATATTAATACAAGTTTTATAGTAATTTTATAGCAGGAATATTACCTTTAATTACCCGGTTTACCCTTTTACCGTATTAATAAGAATTACCAAAGTTTCTATTCATAATGAAGAAAAATAAAAAAATAATTTTAGATAATTTTTACCCATTGATAAAAAATATTAAATCCAATTTTTAGAATTTAAAACACATAATTTTTAGTAATTAATTTAATATTATTCTCATTTTCAAAAAGAGAGAATAAGTTTTAAAAGTTAAAACACTACAAAAGATTGAAATATTTTTACATCTGAATTCAGTGTAAAAATAATTATTATGAAATAAATTATATTGAATGATAAAAATATATTCTATATATACTTTAAAACCATTCAATATTATAGTTAAAATATATAAATTATTTCAATGAAACAAGTTTTTCACATAAAATTTAGTGTATTTTTTCTATTCCTCAAAACTGGAAAGTAATTAGAAAAATATAAAAAATTCATCCAAAGTAAATTTTTATATTTCACTTCCAAATAAAATGTTCATGTTTTCATATAAAAATTATTAATATTTCAAAATCTTAATTTAAAAGGGGTTCTCCATTCAAAGGTGTAAAATTACTCTTAAAAAGGGTTTTATACATCAAATAGGGTTTATTCATACCTTGTGACTAAAATATCCACTGGATGAATATAAAAAATATTTTATTAAGTATATAACAGATATATCTCATTAATTTCATTACTAATAGTAATTCACTCAAAATAAAAATATCTCATTGATTTATATTTTTTATAAATAATTGATAGGTAATGAATTCACAATTAATTTTTTTAAGTTAGTTATACTTATTCCCGCTAACATAACCACTAGGATATAATGGTAATTTTATATTAACGGAATATCGTGGTTCATTTAAACTCATGATTGTGTGAAATACAAGCTACTAAAGAATAAAAATTATTTAAAGAAAATATTTCATAAAAATATCTGGGTGTTACATTCTACCCCCCCTTAAATTGAATTTTGCCCTCAAAATTAATCACATGGAAACAAAAAGATAAGGAAACCTCTTCATTATCATATCCTCAAGTTCCCACATAGTTTCCCCAAATTTTTGGTTCCACCATAAAACATTAACCAAGAGAGTGGTCAAGTTTCGTAGAACTTTTTCGCTATAATCCCAAATCTTTATTAACTATTCTTCATAAGAAAGATATTTCTCCCGCCGTATGACTTTTGAGTTTAATACATGTGAAGGATCATGTATGTAATTTCTCAGGATAGATCCATGAAACACATTATGATCTTGAGGGAGATTTAGTGGAAGTTGCAATTAGTAAGCTACCTTCTCAACATGATCCAAAATTTCAAAAGGACTAATATACCTAGGGATCAACATGACCTTCTTTCCAAATATAATTACTCTCTTTCAAGGAGATATTTATAGAAACACATTATCTCCCACTTCAAACTCTAGGTCTTTTCTTTAGTTTTTAGCATAAATATTTTATCGACTATGAGATTCTCTTATGTGTTATTGAATAGATCTGACATTTTCTTCCATTTCATCAATAAGATCTGGTCCTAATAGCTTTCTTTCCCCAAGTTCATCCCAGCAAGTTGGAGTTATGCATTTCTTTCCATATAGGTCTTTGTAAAGATCCATGTGAATACTAGTGTGAAATCTATTTTTGTAAGAATATTCCACCAAAGGAAGGTTTTGATCCCAACCACCTTTGAAATCTATAGAGAAAGATCTCAACATGTCTTCCAGAGTTTTAATTGTCCTCTTAGACTGAATGTCTGTCTAAGGATGATAAGCAGTGATGAAACTTAACTCTGTATCCAGAGCATGTTGAAGACTTCGCCAGAACATTGAGGTAAACCTCATATTCTAATAATATATAATAGAATGTGGTAATCCCTGAAATCTTACCACTTCGTTTACACATTTCATGGAAAGCTATTAAAGAGTGAAATACTCTCTAATAGTAATGTAGAGTGTGAACTTCGTAAGGCGATCAACTACAACCCAGATAACATTATTCTTTGGATTTTTTTGGAAGTCTGATAACAAAGTACACAGTGTTGTTTTCCCATTTCCAATCTAGTATGGGTAGTGATTGTAACATCCTTTGAGATTTATGTATCTAATTCTTAACTTTCTGAAAAACCAAGCATTGAGAAACATATTCAGCAACATCTCTTTTCATTCCATCCCAGCAGAAATACTCTTTTAAGTCCATGTACATCTTTGTGCTTCCAGGGTGAATAGAGAATGAAGAACTATGATCCCCATCCAATAGATCCTTCTTTAATTCTATAATGGTGGAATACAAACTCGATTCATGAACCTTATTATTCCATCATAATCAAGGTTGAATTCAGGAACATTTCCCACCTTCTTTTGTAGCTCGATATATTTATTATGCACCTGCTTAATCTTTACCTGTATAGATGGTTGAACATTCATTTGAGAAAGATAAAATTTCCCCCTTTAAAATTTCAAGATCCATCCTTTGAAAATCCATAAATATTGGATCTTTTGTGATCCTCATCATAGATAGGCTAGTATGGTCTTGTTGAATCAAAGCATATGCCAACATGTTTTCTTTCATAGGGTGGCAATGTATTGAGAAGTCATAATCTTTAATCAACTTCAACCATCTTTTTTGGTACATAGTAAGATTCTTTTGTCTGAAAATATGCTTTAAACTTTTATGATCTGTATCAATATCACACTTTTCACTATAAAGACAATGCCTCCATATCTTTAATGCAATGATTATTGCAGATGACTCCAAATAATGAGTTGAGTAATTTTGCTCATGGATTTTCAACTTCCGTGAGGAATAATCTATCACCAAATAATTTTTCGTGAGAGAACACCCCATCCTCTTCTTGGATGCATCTCTATATATCACAAACCATTCTCCACTACAAGGTAGTGTGAGAATAGGTTCACTGGATAACCTTGTTTTTATCTCTTTGAAATTCTATTCACATTCCACTGTCCATACGAACTTAACTCATTTCTGACTCAACTTGGTTAGTGGATTATATAATCATGAAAAATATTTCACAAAACATCGGTAATATCCATCCAAAACAAGAAAAATTCAGATCCTAATTAACATTTTTGGTCTCATCCAAATTTCAACAACTTCTTTTTCTGATGGATCAACATATATCCCATCTCTTGAGATTATGTGACCCATAAATGCAACTTTTTAAAGCCAAAATTCACACTTGGTAAATTTTTTATAAATATTCTCTTTTCTCAGGGTATTCAGTAAAATTCTCACGTTGTATTTATGTTCTTACATTCTCTTTGAATAGACAAGAAAATCATTTATAAAGACTATCATAAACTAATAAATATTGTTTCTAAAGACTCTATTCATTAGATCCATGAAGATAACAGAAGAATTATTAAGACTAAAAGGCATCACTATAAATTCATATTGTCCATTCCTTGTATGGAATTCCATATTTATTATATCCTAGTTTTTGACCCTTAATTGATGATATCCTGAATGAAGATCAATCCTAGAAAAGTATTTAGCTCCATGTAGTTGGTCAAATAAGTCATAAATGTGGGTATGAGGATATTTTTTCTTGATAGTGATCTTGTTAAGTTCTCAATAATCAATGTAGAGTCTCATTGATCCATCATTTTATTTAATTAATAGAACATGTGATCCCCAAGGTGATTCACTATGGCGCATGAATCAATTATCAATATTCTCTTGGAGTTACTTCTATAATTCCTACAAATCAATTGGGGACATTTTATAATTTGTCTTTGAAATAGGCATAACACCCGGTATGAGTTCTATTTGAAACTCAACTTCATGATTTGGTGGAAGACCTAGAAACTCCTCCAGAAAGACATCATCACACTCCCATACAATGGGTGTATTCTTAATAATGAGTTTCTCCCAAACCATTTGAGATAAATAATCTCCATTTATAGGAATCAAGATCTATAAGATGGAAGAAATTTCTATTGGAAGGTTGTATTCATCCTTACATTGATAGATGATCATAAATTGATCTGGAATATGAAATGTGACTTCTCTTACTTGTAAATTGATATGAGATCCATATAGATAAATCCAATCCATTCCAATAATCACATCAAATTACACTGTAGTAAGGATCACAAAATTTTTAGGAATCACTTTCCCACAAAATTCAACTAGAGAAGAATTATAAACTTTTGATGAAACCGTTGTTCCATTAGAAGTTGTCACAACTAACTCAACATCTAATTTTTGAGGTAATACAGTGATACCCTTAGAAAATTAATAATAAATAAACGAGTGGGTGGATCTAGAATCAAATAAAATATTTTCTACTTTAGAGTGGATGATAAGTGTACCTTTCACCAGTTAACTATCATACTCCACATCACTGATAGTGATTTCATGTGACTTTACTTTATATTTGGCTTTAGTATTTTACTGACATCGATCATCATCAATAAACCTTGGATTAGGGCATTGATTGGCATAATTATTCATTCCATTGAACTTTCAGTATTGAAGTGTAGGAGGTGTATTTTGTGTAGCCTTTTCTATGTTCGCATCATTAGACATATTTTTACTATCACTTAGCAATTAAACTACCCAATAAACTTCTTTTACACACTTAAAACATTTAATTGTCCCTTTAAGAAAATTTCCTCTATGCTTCTTTTCACACTTTGAGCATAAAGAAAAACTCATATTCTTTTCAGTGTGGTCTTTAGATTTTCCTTTGAATTCAATTTTTGTCTTGTTATCAAAACCATAGGACTGATGGGTTACTCTCCTCTCTATCTCAACCTTGAGAGAACATCGAATGACTGTCTCATGGTTATTAAAGTCCATTATTCCTAATGTCCTTTGGGGACTTGGTTTTAAGCCACTAAATAATCGATCAATTTTACTCCCAGGTTGGATAATAATTCCAGAAGTATACCTTGCAAGTCTTATAATATTTGCTTCATAGGTACCAATAGATTAATCATCCTTTTGATTAAGTTCTAGGGACTCCTTATCCATCTTCATTCAAAGAATATGAGGAATGTACTTATTTAAAAATAAGTTCTCAAACCCGTCCCATTACATGGACTCAATTTCATATCATTGCCTTGCATTCTTGATAAGATTCCACCATTAATCAGCTTCACCTTCCAAACGATAGTCTGTTAAGATGACTTTATCATGTTCAGAACATTGTAGAACTGAAAGCATCTTTTTAGTGGTACTAATGTTTTTTTTCATCCACTAATGGATCAAAAAACCTGCTGAAAAAAGGTGGATGCTGCCTCATGTAGGACTCAAAAGAATGTTTCTACCTCCTTTCCTCATTTGGATGTCCTGAATGATTCATAGCTTCAGAAAGTTATGTGAGCATAGATACAATATTTTTCATTCCATATCCCATAACATTTGGTTGATTAGAATGACTATCATTTCATTTATTATTTCATTCATCATTAACACGGTTCCTTCAGGATCCAACCATTGAAAAAACCCAAGAAGAATAGTGTTAGAAACACTAATCATAATGGGAAAACCACATAATCAAGAATAAAATTTCAATTTAGGACACTTTATGTTTTATCCTATTTTATTCATGGTAATTTATAAAATGCAAGGATTATAACATATAGTTAGGCATATACTTATGGTTCTTACTAAGGCTTTCTCATCCTAGTTTCCAAAGGATAACTATACCTTTCCTTTGATACCAACAATAATAACCCATACTTTACATATATTGATATTACTTCAAAATTGAACTATATTCATTACAAAATATTATAAATCCACTGAAGAACCATATAGGTATAGTGTCTTTAGAAACTGGGAAACATAAACAACTAGTTCAAAAAGCATTTACATTGTCTCCTGCTTATTTCTTCATAACTAGACTCCTTTTTGACATATCTTACTTAATGAACTTCTTCATGACCTGGGGAAAAGAAACATATGAAAGAGTGAGATCAAATTCTTAGTAAGGGGGAAAAATGAAATATCAATCATATCATAATCATAAGACATAATAATATAACATTTGAAGGTCTCATCCTACATATGAAAGATCACAATATCATGTCAAGGGATAAAATTTCATAATAATTAATGAATGAAATCCAAAAAATTAATAACATAAGAATTAAATTTTTTGGAACACACATAAGCATAGAAAATCATTTCATATTAGTGAAGTCTCATTTCCAAGACCATCATAGCGGATAGATTCCATTACTGAACCGGGTTTACTTGCTGTTCCAACCCTGTATAACTGAACCAGATTTACTTTCCATTCCAGTCATGTCTATCTCATGAGATATACATATTTACCCAATCTATTGGAAGGAGATATAGGTCCTACCCATATCATAATTAAATAATTCTTCTTTGTTCCAAAAAAACATAAATAATTCATCACATCATAACCTAAAGATTAAAAATGGGTTTCTTAAACATCATTCCATCATAATTCCAAGAAAATAAATGGATTTCATAAACATAATGCCATCATAAACACAATCAAATCAAAGTAATAATAGGTATAGAAACATAACCATATTTAAATAACGTCGCCTTAGATGGAAGATAATTTTGAAAAAATACTTGAAATTAATTCTTGATAAAAATGTCCCTTCTTCTTCAAAAACGTTTTCTTTTCTCAAAATGCCATAAAATTTTAAAATAAAATAATTTAACTGAAAATACACATGAAATCTTGAAATGTAATATTCATGTAAATAAGGAATTATGATATCATAAAAATATATTCATGTTGTACAGGTTAAAAAACACTCTCCTCATACTTTTTTCAAAAAAGTCAAAAAAGTACCTCATATCAAATAATGATAAAAGTTTAATTTCATATCATTTAGTGAAAATTCACCAATGGGTAAAATTGACTTTAAAAAATTGTAGAAGAGTAGAAATAGTATTACATATTTAGGGAACATGGATGTGTATGATAAATATACCCCAGTAAATACTTACAAATAAAAAATTAATTAATTTGTAATTAATACTAATTTGAAATATAAAATGTTTTTATTTATGACGGTAATTTATCTTTTGTATAACCTTATATAAAAAATTAATTAGTAATTAATATTTGAGTGAGACATATTTAACTTTTCTTCAAATAAAACAAATTAAATGTCCTAATCTCATCCAAGTGGATTCAAATGGATACCATTTAGGCCCAAGAATAATTTATTTCAAAACACACTCATATAATGATATTAATACAAGTGTTATGGTAACTTTATATTAGGATTATTACCCTTAGTTTCTCGGTTTACCCTTTAACCGTATTAATAAGAATTACCGAAGTTACTATTTATAATGTCCAATAATCAAATAAATCTATTTACATAATTTAGAACAATTGATTCCAAAATATTGAATCTATTTTTCAAAATTCAAAACATAAAGTTTCTGTTGTTAATTTAAAATTATTCCCTTTTTTGAAAGAGATAATGAGTTTTAAAAGATAAAACATTGTAAAATATTGAAATGTTTTTACATCTGAATTCAATGTAAAATTAATTCTAATGACATAAATTATATTCAATAATAAAAATATATTCTATTTTTACTTTAAAACCAATAAATATTATAATTCAACCATATAAATTATTTCGAGGAACAAATTTGTTTTCACATAAAATTTAGTGTATTTTTAGTATTCATCAAAACTTGAAAGTTATCAGAATAATATCAGAAATTCATCCAACCTAAATTTTTATATCCCAATTAAAAATATCATTTTTATGTTATCATATAAAAATTATTAATGTGTCAAAATATTAATTTAAAAAGGGTTCTCCATTCAAAGGCGTAAAATTACCCTTTAAAAAAATAGGGGTTTATACATCAACTAAGGTTTATTCATACCTTATGACTAAAATATTGATCGGAAGAATATCAAAAATATTTTTTTAATTATATAACATATATATATCATTAATTTAATTATCAGTAGTAATTCACTCAAAAATAAAATTATCTAATTGATTTTTATTTTTCATAAATAATTGATAGCCAATGAATTTACAATGCATTTTCATAGGTTAGTTATACTTATTCCCACTAACCTAACGACTAGGCTATAATGGTTATTTTATACTAAGGGATTCTCATGGTTCGTTTAAACTCACAATTGTGTGCAATATAAGCTACTAAAGATTTAAAATTATCTAAAGAAAATATTTCATAAAAACATCTGGGTGTTACATAAATGATGCATGAGAAACACACATATATATAATATATGATATTATATATATGAGTGTATATTTAATAGGTGCATATGATACATGTATTATTTCATGCATGAGATGCATGAAATATAAATATATATATGATATATATTTATTTTTACTTAAATGTATAATATATATATATATGATATATATATATTTATTATATATATTAATTATTATTTCTCCCAAATGGTTTCATCAGTTTCATTCCAATTATTAGTGGATTAAAGGATTTTCATTAATTTATTATAACCATTGAATAAATTATACCCCAAATAGAAGAAATTAATATGATACATTAGAGGAGGATCAAGATTAGATTATATAAGTGCATGAAATCATCCCATTAGAGGTATGGGTGTGTGATACTTATGAAGCCTCTACGAGAATTATCTTTCACCCGTATATCCATTAATCGATTTGTAAAGGAACTAAAACCCATTAATATATCAGATAACCTCATGATACCATTATGGAACCTTTGGCTAGTGCCCCCCCTCAGAGTTAGGGTTCTTCATTTTACTTCTTTTTAGTGATCTACCTCAAGCATACTTTGTCGAAAGAAATAATAGCTGCTATTGATTGAGTTTTTCCAGGCACTTAGTTTTTCATTTTACTTACACATTATTACTCATAAAGATAGATATATTATTATTTATTTGTTTTTGGATACATATGATCATTTGATGATAATATGAAAACCATAACTGACATCAGAGGGAGTTTCTTCATGAATATAACATGTTTGATTCACAAGTTTATGAAGAAAAATGGATTATAGTGTTTTCATAAAACTGGAAATGAATAGCATAACCATACATGACTTGAGTAATGGTTGAAATGATTTACCCATATTTAGGTGAGATATGTAAAGATAATACCCTTATGAAAATGGTCTGCATAAGGGTAACCATTTTGGTACCTTTACACAAATGAGTTTCATAAAGGTATTACCCTTATTGGGAAGTGCAATGTGATGTGCAAAGGTAGTTTTATCCTTTACCCTTAAATAATAACCTTATACATAAGTTCTATGTAAGCGTAACCACATTTTTTAACATTACAATTTTTTTTTTCAAAAAGATAGTACCCTTACACATAAGGCTTATGCAATGGTCATCGACACTTTACCCTTGCACATAAAGTTATTTCAGCTTCTTCTTAAAGGTCCCTATTATTTACCTTTATGGAGCATATTAATTTTTTATAGCACCCTTATAAAAAGGAACTATATAATTTTAATACCTTTATAAAAGGTATATGAGTAAAGTTAATCTATGAATTACCTTTATGCAGTGGTTTTAAGTCGAGACCTACCCTTATGTGAAGTGCTCTCATAAGGGTAATATCCACAATAACCTTACACAATGTGTAAAATATAATCAGTGTAAAGGTAAAGCATTACTTAGCTTTATGTAGAGGCTTCCATATGTCCCAGGTATGGGTATAGGGTGGATACCCTTAGGCAAGATAAGGGTGTTGTGTAAGGGTAAGAATAATAGTGTTAAAAATTATTATTAACATATAACATGTTTTTATAGTTTATAAATTGTTTATAAATCATGTTAAAATTTATTATAGAAATATTTAATTTATATGGATTCTATAAATAAATATATTAATTATAATTTTTTATAATTAATTAAATATTTTTTATGATTTTTCCCAATTATTAAAATTTAATATTTAAAATACATGTTAATAAACTATATAAAAATTATTATGATCTAGAAATAAATGTTTTTATGTGTTAGAGTTTTCATGAATTGAATTCTATCTAGCATAAAACCTCCCTAAGTAGAGAGACTTATGTTCAGACCACCTAATTTCCTAGATGCTTTCATTGGATAGGAAAGTGAATGGGGTTTATTAAATGTCGCACATGGATTACTTATGTAGAGTTTACCAATATCATAAAAATCCATGACATTACATGAAGTGTTCATATACCTTATGCATACGATTCATTTGGATATGTATTAATATAATTTCGTTTTTTTATGTGTCATTAAAAAATATCATTGGTTTTGTAAAGAGTTAAACATTAATGTGATGTGAACACATTAATTTTGTGGTTGAAATAGGAATTCCAAAACTAAATCATTAGAAGCATTCATACAAAAAAAGGGAGAAAAAGAGGAGAAGATAATTATTACCCAGGATGCAATAATTATGAATTTAAAATGAATAAGATTTATATTAAATTGGCAAGACCTTAAAATAAATCCCCAAAAATACCAAGTGTGAGATTACTTCTAAATCAGCACCTTTCAATACCTCAATCATTCAATTAGTTGGTTATACCTCCGCAGGGTGCCCCTTGTAGCATCTTGTTACTTTATTTATTAAAAAGTTTCACATTTTTTTATATAATTTTTGTTTGGATATTATATATAGGTTTTTATAATGACTTTTTTAATATTTTGGAGGTTTTTTTTCACAGTTGGCACATAGTTAGGGAAAACAATATAATTTAGCCAAAAAATAGTGTGTCCTGGGTTGGGGCTCTAGAGGGGGGCATGGTTTTTCCCAACTGTGAAACCTCTCCCTTAGAACCATTCAACTTTATAAAAATGGGTTTTCATGTTTGGTTTATAGTTAGTTTAACCATGTATCCAAACCATGAACCCTTTCTATAATCCCATTACGACCACATAGTTCGGGTGCATAATTACTAATAACGATATGGACCAACCTGAAAACAATATGCATGGGTTTTTAATGAATTGAAAATTTTAATTATAATACTAAGACCCTCGGTTCAACCTCTAATCACACCCATTCAACCCAAATTGAATTCCTTGGATTTTGCATGTTCTCTAGAGAATTGTTTAGATCCTCAATTCAAGTGCTGGTGGAAGATGTCTATCCTTATTTTTATATGGTTTCTCTATTAATTAATGTTTTTTCTATCTACTATATTTCTCTCTATTTTGAGGGTGTTTAATCATCACTTTTTTATAGATTAGATCTCATTTTTTATGGATCTTATTTTGTTGGGTTGTAATTTTTTAGATTGTTCAAAGATCCTCTTTTCCTTCGTATCTCTGTTTTCATTTCCTATTGTTGGTTACTATTTATTTGATTGTGTGATTTAGGGTATATGGTTCCATAAGGATTTATCCAACAATTAAAAAACAAAATTTCTTGATTTAATTAAAGTGATTTTTCAATTGATTTATAAAGCCCTGATTTTAAATGATTTTATGTTTGATTCTAAAAAGGGAATGAAAATTATAAAAAACCCCAATTACAATGCTATATAAATTATTGACTAGATTTTGAGAAAAATGATGGATTAAAATAAGAAATTATTTGATGAAATTATTTGATATTGATTCTTGAGAAAACTGGATTTAAATGAACTATGATTTGAAAGGAATGAAATTGATGAAAACTTATGATCTGGTTTTGAAATTAGAATAGAAATTTAAAACCTAAAATTGGGCATTTGAACTGTGAGTGATGAATTGAATTGAAATAATTTATTTCACCATGATGAAATGATTGATTAATTTAATAACAAGTGATGCTGAGTAGTTCGTCAGTGATTAGGACAAACATTCTAGGACTTTGACTCCCTATCATTGGATTGATGATGAAAATTCTAACTAAAACTAGTTTTTCATGATTATCCTGGATGGGATGATGATTGATTAGTCATGTTGGATTGATAATAAATATGTGTGAACACATACCTGACATGTGATTGATGATTAGGTTTTGTGGGGATCTGAGAGGCTAGAACTTATGTAACTCAAGGAATATGACCATACTGATTTGTTTTGTTTGACTTGATTAATAATTCCATTATATTAAAGAAATATTTTATTCATCCCAGATTATATATATATATATATATATATATATATATTTATTTACAAAAATATTCAATTAATACTCTTTTAAAATATCTACCTTCTACTTGATTTGAAATTAATTTTTTATTTAAAATATTTAAATGAATTACATGCCCTGAGTTATTTAAATTGAAATAATAAATGGTTTAATTTTTATAGAATTGAGTATGGATCACTTATTGAGACCCTACTGAGCTATTTAGCCCACCCCTACATTTTCCCATAAGAATTTGTATATCTTGTTATTACAGGTCTAGGTAATGGGAAAATTCCACTTAGAGGTGGTAGGTGCGCTTGATCTTTCGGTCACTGGAGTGATAGTGGTGATCAGTGGAGCAATGGTCCACTTTTTTTATAGGGATCAAGAGAATTTTTCTTGAGGGATTATATGTTGTCCTTTGGTTTATGCTTCATCCTGGGATGTTTATCTATCTTCTTGTGGTAATTTTATACTTGATGAGTATTAGGAATATTGATTGATTATTGTTTTACTCTCCACTATTGTACATTTTTTGGGTTTTTATTGAGGTGAAAACCATTCCCCTCAATGTTTGATGCAATGAAAGGTTCTAGTATCCAAACCATTTCAATTAGGAATTCCCTTCGGGCTAGGATGGGGATGATTCATGTATTAGTGTACTAAGTTATCTAGGTTGGTTCATGAAAATATTGTATAAGAGGAAGGTTGAACTTCATTCCTTGATGTCAGTATACAATTTAGGTTTGTCTTGGTAGAAATGAGGTAGGATATTTGGGACTTGAGAGGTAGTTATGAGTGATTTTATAGCCATATTTCAACATAATGATCCTTATGACACCAAGGGTGTTTGGAAAAATGGTCTTTGAGTAATAATTTGATATGATTCTCATCCTTTTATGAACTTGACTTGAGTCTATTGAAATCCTAAAAACTTGAATCTATTGATTTCATTAATTATCTGAAAAATTTTACTTACGTTTGCATGTTTCGTTTTTATGTTTTATGAAATCATGTATTCAAGAAGACATTTGAATAGACTAAAAGAGGAATCGTCTGGTAAAAAACAATAAGAAAATCCTCTAGTTTAGAAAAATATTATTCAGATAGTGGTGTAGAATATCCAAGATTTGAGATATCTATTTTTTCCTATTCTGGAACCCATAGTGGGACCTTAAAGGAATGACACTAGAGATCATTCTTAGGAGTTTATTTTGGATAAGACTCAAAATTTATAATTCTCAAATGATCCTTAAGAGGCTGAGGATTGTTTGAAATTTATTGAGATACATTTTGAGTTGTTGGAAATACATGATTAAATAAAGTTTATATTTTCAACCTTCAAGCTAGAAGGTCCTAGTAGGAGATGGTGGTATTTTATAGTGAAAATGAGGAAACATGAGATTATGGAGTGGAAATATTTTAGATTTATTTTCAAAAATATGTTCAATCTAAAATCCATGGTTTTGGAAAATTCCATGGGGGTTCTCAATCTTCTGTAGGGTGAAAAAACTATGACATAGTATGCAAATTACTTTACAAAACTTGTTCAATTTTCTCCTAAGGTAGTATAAAATGAGAAGTATAGGGCTAAAATATTTGAAATGGGTCTTATATTTGAAATAAAATCTCAGTTTTTCATGCTAAATATAAAATTTTATATAAATGTTATTGATAGAGCATTAATGGATGAACATGACATTACTGGTAAGTCGGGGATGATGGGAGTTCCTCTTACCCCCAATGTTTGTTCTATTAGTTCCTTTAATGTAAACAAGAAGTGTGATGAGTCCCATGGTGGTTTTCAATAGAATACATCATTCATAACTTCTACGGTGTTTGTAAGATTCCATTTGAATGGATTCTTGTAAGGCCCCGACCCCAGATGCCCGAAGCTGGTGCATTATTTTAATACATTGGTATTAATACAAGGAATCAATTATTGAAGAACCGATCAGTTTAGAAGTCTTGGAAAATAGATTACAGACATGAACGTTACATTACAATTTAAAACATAAAACATGAAAAAAATAATCATTTGAGAATGATATTATTCCCCTAGCTTAACCCTACATATCAATCACAATACACTTCTTGGAATCCTGGGAAAATAAAATATAAGAAAGGGGTGATCTTAGATGCTCAGTAAAGGTAAATAATTTAGCATAAGCTATAAACTTTTAAGGGAAGATGTGTAATAAAAACAACGACATTTTAAACATAAACTTGAATATAATATTGAAAAAATAAATCAAACATTACCATATAAACATTCACATGGATATTCTACTAGTCAAATAATCACATGTAATAACTAATTTCATAATAAGGGAATGCATAATGCCAGACATCATAACCACATAATCAAGGCCTCATGCCAAGACTAAAAATTATTTTCTTTTCAAGGCCTTGTGAAAAGAGAAAAATTTGTCTCATGAGACCTACCGATGCATCGAGGGGCTATAGTGGGCCCTGCTCATTACTTACTAAGTCCAATACATTTCTCATATGAAAAAGGTTGAAACATAACATAACCATTCATACTAAAACTAGAATAAAAAATATCAATACTTTAACCATTAACCATGAATGGTATAAAAATAGAACATTCAAAGTCAAACATGTTATAACTCATTTAATACAATATGGAATATTTTATTATATTAAATCAACCTAAATCAATAATAATATCCAATAAAGTATGTTGACGTAGTTGAAAATAATCAATAAAACTCATTGAGATAAATATTCATTTTTAATGAAATCATTTAAAAGTCACACAATTTCTAAAGGAATACATTTAAAATACATTTTTTAATCAAAGTGTCTCATACAACTTGGAAACATTTGAAATGAATTAACATTTTAAAGCATTCATGTCCATATAAATAAATCCTTAAAACCATTTTGAAAACATGGACATTAATGAGAATGGTTTAGAAGAATAAATATTTAAACCATTTAAAATGATGTTTTAGTTAAAGAGTCCCTTAAAAATAATCCTTTTGAAAACTATTTTTTGAAACATAGACATGTATAATAAATATTTCCTAGTAAAAAGTTACACATAAACAATCTTGGATAATAATGAGATTGAGGAATTAACCCTTACTTTGTAATTTTCTTTAGGTGAGGTTAATTTTAACCTCTTGTATAATGACCATAGTATGTTATTAAATTATACCAAAACCATATTAATATTTATGATATCATATATGATTCATTTATGATTTTATACTACCCATTTAATAAAAATTTCCATGTTCGGGTAACATTTCAGGTAATAATCACTCACTTTATCGTACATGTTTTAACTTTTTATTCTTGATTATATCACTTAGATCATAATTTACATACTTCAAGAATATAAAAAATAATTTATATATAATATATATTGATAATATTAATATTTCTAATAGATATATATATATGAAATTGAAACACCGTTCATGGAGACGGAAGTCCATACGTATGCATGAACGCTGTTTCTGTTCTCCTATCATATAATATAGAAGTAAGTAAACAACATATTTTTATCTACATAAATATAGTAGAATTAGTATTTAATATATATCATACTTAATATATATATATATATTATAAAAATTCTTGAATGGTGATCATTTAAGATGAATCTCATCGCGTCGTGGAGATGGTAAGTCGTACGTACGCATGAGCAACAATATCAATCTATTGATGGAAAACTGTGTTTAATTAGATGGTATATTATATATATAATCATTATCATTTTATAATCATTATTTAAATTAATTATACTCATTATTATACCTATCCAAATAATGTAGTGTTGAATAACAAACTACACCACGACGTGGAGACGGTAAGCCGTTCGTACGCACATATGGTGATTTTTTCATTTATAGGATGAATAGATTAATGAATATGGTTTTAAAATTTTTATAATAACATGTAATTATGTACAATTTACTAGATTTATTATTTTATTATTTAAATATCAAAGAAAGAGGATGTGAAAGAAGAAGAAAAAAACATTGAAATTGGTGATGAAATAATTACCTCTTATTTGGGTGCTTCCTTTTGATTTGAAAAAAAGGGATCCTTAGGTTGGATTTATGATCAAATTTAGGAATATAAGATGAATTTAGGGTAGTTGGGAGGATATTTTATTAGGTTTTGGCCGAGCCAAATGTCTTTGGAGGTGTGACATTAAGAGAAGGGGAAGTACCCTTTTATAAGAGAGGTGAGGGGCACTTTAGGAAAAGCATGAAATATTAATTTATCATAAAATAATTTTCGGTTTCTAATACCTAAAAATGGATTTATTTTTAGGATAAGGTGGGTATGTGTATAATTCCTCTCAACCAATAGGTTTTAGTCAAATTTATGTCACCATATAAACATTATCTTTTAGATTTAACTCTTAGTTAAATAGTTTAACTTTTACCATGTCTTCTCGTATTTTTATATTAAATGGTTAATATAGTTACTATAAAGTTACAATATAAACTCAAGTGGTTAATTAATGACATATATATCATTATATAAGTCATTTGTACAAATATTAGTTTTTTTTTAGAATATTATATCATTTAATAATATCGTATTTATTTTAAAAACTCATTTATGTCAATTTTAACACTATTTAGTATTTGTTTTTCTAAAGTCATCATAAATTAATTAATTCAAAAAAATACATTAAATAAACCCTAAAAAGTCATATTCACCTAGAAAATTAGTGGATGGCATGAAAAGTCTCAATTTACATTTATTTTGATAATTATAAAATCAATTATTTTAATCTTTCATTTATAAGGTAATTACTGCATAATCATTGTGTCATAAATAAATTTAATTATTAAATATCTAAAAATAATAAATAAAATACCATGATGTCGGAAATATTTTTATATTTATAATTAATATGTATAGTTGAATGTATCTTATGTATAATTCTATAAAAAAATAGTTTAGTTAATAAACTTTGAATTTAACACTCTAAACTCTTCTTTAAATAAAATATAATAAATGTCCTAATCTAACCCAAATGGATAAAAAAGATATTAATTTTATACTAATGTTTATTATGGTCAAAATAAACTTATCCAATAGAATTAGGACATGTGTGGGCGGTAATTTTAATATTATTTTTACCTTTAATTACCTTATTTACTTTTTACCGTTGTAAATAAAATTCAAAAGTTACCATTCACCAAAAAATATTTTCATCATATTGAACCAAATTTTACTTAATAATGTGAAACATGTCTCTCATATTTTTTAAATTCAATTCAAAGAAGCGGTAAAATTTTGTTTTATGATAATTTTCAAGTGTGCCTAGAAGGTGGGTAAATGTGCCTAGAAGTTGGGTAAAAAGACGTTAAAAAGGTTCAATAAAATTTTATATATCTAATCTTATTATAAAATGAATCAAATAAATTAAATTGGACAAATATATGTATTATTTATCTATTTTTACTTTAATATTAATTATTTAATTAAAAATAATTATTTAAATGAAAATATTGGTTTTTATTTATAACGCAGTGTTTTCACCATTCATCAAAAAATTGAATGTTTTTAGAAAAATACCAAAAATTCACCAAAATACAATTTTGAAATAAAAAATTAAAAAATTATTTCAATTATACAAAATTAAAAACATAGAAGTTTCATTTCTTAATTTAAAATTAATTTCTGTTGTCAAAACCAGAAAGCGGGTTTTTAAGAAGTAAAAACTATTAAAAGATTGACATGCGTTTATGTACAATTAAAATGTGAAATTACATCCAATAACCTAAATTATAGTAAATGATAAAAATATAATCTAATTATAATTTAAAACAACTCAAATGTATAATTTAACAGTATAAATTATTTTTATTAAAAAAAGATGTTTTTAATTAAAATTTAGTATTTTCCACGATTCATCAAAATATGAATGTTATTAGAAAAGTAGTAAAAATTTTTCCAAACTAAATTTTTATGTCTAACTTCTAAAGAAGAATTTAATTTCATTAAATTGAATATATAAAAGTGTCTAATATTTGATTTAAAAAGGGTTCTCCATTAAAAGGCGGAAAAACTGCATTTTTTAATAAATACTTCTTTTATCTAAAAAATTGAATTCATCCTTATATTATGTATAATAAATAAAAAGATTAATTTTAAAATTATATAGGATATATATAAAATTCAATATGTGGTTAATAATATTCATAACTATGTTTTAAACGGCTAGTTTGATAGGTCGTGATGCGCTTGAACTCGGTGTTGCATGTAGCATAAGCTATTGATTTACATTAAAGAGATAACATTCTATGAATATTGGGGTCTTACATTCTCCCCTCTTCCAATAAACTGTGTCCTTTTAATTTGAAAATTTTCTTCTAAAATAAAAGGTTGAAAATATAACATTCTTTTGTGGAACACCCACATTAGAAATAGGGTTAATAAAATTTAGTCTTAATAAGAGGGAAAGGGAAATGAAAAAGTCACCACCAATTAAGGGTTTCAAATAAGAGAACATAGAGAAAAATTATAGACACATAATTGAAGAAAAAATGTAAATATTTATAGAGAGTTATTGAGGTCATCAATCACAAACAAGTGAACAATAAATGGAAAATTTAGGGCCACAAATCCCCAAATCTATGATTATTTAAAATATCATCAGTTAAAACAAACATAAGGTATTAGGATAACACATTTTTGGTTTTGATATCCTTTCCCTAATGTTTAAGAATTAATTTCTTCATAGAATAAGAAAAAATAGAAAAGAAATACTTGACAAGTATAGTTCCATCCATAAACTAATTTCTACCAGAAACTCATCTTCCTCTCCAAAGGATAATATAACTCAAAAATAGTCTATTAAACCTAATCATATAGGGTTTCAATAAATAATAATTTATAATTCATCTGTCATACCATTTTAAAAAAACTACATTATACAAACCCGGACATCACGTAGGTTAGCGGTAGGTGATTACCCTTTTCACCCTTCAGTTACGGTTTCAAGTCTCACGGCCCTGCTAGACACGACAGGTTGTCTTCCAACCTCCGGGTTGTCCTTTTTATAATAATCCAAAAATAATCTTAAGAAATTCTTTATCCTTAAACAACAGTATCCAATGTCAAACTTAATCCATTCGAACCTTTAGACTTATCCATAATACTTTTTTCCAAACTCACAGTACAAAATTTATAAGGAAGGTCACATAATATACATGTGAATAACTTCATCGTGTATTCTATTAAAATATGGCAATAAACTGAATTACTTGAAAACCATATTGAATACGGTCATTCTTCCTCTTTCCTTGTGTAAAACATAGAATACTGGATATACACCTTAAATTAAAAAATGTTGAAAACTCCCAATAATGATGGTATGAACCACTTTTTAAAAAAACCATTAATTAGTTCCAAGGATATCAATAATACCCAATTTACTCTATCGAAATTACTTATCTGGGTATAAGGACCATATTAAGGTTCATATTTCCCTCAACTATGTACTTTCCAAAATGTTTAACTTTCTATTGAGTCACATTTCATAGTACCATACAACCTTAAATCCTCAATGAAATAATACTACAGTAAAATCCTTGGTTATTTTCATAATTCACATAACCGGTACATCATTGATACAACACTCAAATGAAAAAATTCATCAATCCAGAAGCACAAATACATTAATTATTCCACTTCAACTATAATAACAGACTATGATTAACCATTGTCCCTTTGATTATTCTGAGATATATTTCCTTGACACTTAGGAAATTTATTTGTGTATTTCTCCATTTCACTACAGTTGAAACACTAAATATTAGTCTTTTCATTATTCCCATTGAATTCTTTTTCTTCATGACCCTTTTCTCTACACATATAAAAAACACATAGTCCTTTCATGCACTTCCTAGGGAGATTTTTTCCATAGTTATCACATATGGTAAAATCCTTCTTTCTCTTCTTCCATTTATCTATCTTTCTCTCTACCATACTTTTTTTATAGCTTTCCTTCAAATCCATATGACTTAGATAATTCTTTACTTATCTTATTAACACATGATAATATTTCCTCAAATGATGAGAATAAATGGAAGTCTATTTTCATTCGAAATGTTGGATTAAGTCCATTAAAGATTGGATCCTTATTACTCTTTGGATCATGCATATTTCTGGAGTTCCCATTCCTTCTACTGGGCACAATTTCTAAATGATGACATACACTAGGTTAGATCGTATCATAATGTATAATCCAAAAACAAGAAAAAATATCAACATTAATTGAATATTTTCACACATCTAGTCTCATAAAAATGGTTTCTCTACTGACATATTTACTCAGAAATCCTTACTAATGGTTTGTGAAGAAAATGTGAACTATCCTAAGTATATCCCCTAGGAGTGTCAAACCAGGTGCGCAATAAGGCCAGTTGTCATGTACCAGGATACCCCGGGTCAAGCCCAAAACTCCTTGTTGGAGTTTTCACTCCTAGGTAAATCTGTGCCGAAACCACGTCTACTTGTAGTATCCAGACAAAGATGTATTTCTTGGAAAACTCACCAAATATCTACATTACCAATATTATAGGAAGTTATTCTATACTAATCCTCAAAGTATATCTTAGGGTAATGTTCTCTAATCACATTTTTTCTAAATCTAGTTTCCAAGGTTTGTACTAAAATCTCTCTGATACCAACTATAACGCCTCAACCCCATAAGCCCAGAGCCAATGCATTATTTTATTACCCTAGCATGATTATAAGGAATCATGTCTCGAAGGACTGATCAGTTTAGTAGTCTTGTAAAATAGATTACAAACATGAATGTTACATTACACATTCAAACATAAAACAGAACAAAAATAATCATTTGAGAACTCCACTATTCCCCTATTCTAACCCTACATATCAATCATAATAAACTTCTTGGAATCCTGAGAAAACAAAACATAAGAAAGGGGTGAGCTCAAATGCTCAGTAAGGGTCAATAATTTAGCAGAAGCTATAAACTTTTAAGGAAAGATGTTTAATAAAAACAACATCCTTCTAAACATAAAATTGAACATAATATGGAAAAAATAAATAAAAAAATTACCATATAAACATGCACATGGATATTTTACTTGTATAATAATCACATGTAATAACAAATTTCATAACTAGGGAATGCATAATTCTGGATATCATAACCACATAGTCAGGGCCTCGTGCCAAGACTACAAATAAAAATTTTATCAAGGCCTTATGATAAGACACTGATTTGTCTTATGAGACATACTAATGCATCAAAGGGATATAGTATGACCTGCCAGTCACTTACTAAGTCCAATCCATTCCTTATATGAAAAAGGGTGAAACATAACATAAACATTCGTACTAAAACTAGCATACGAAATGTCAATACTTTAACCATCAACCATGAATGGTATAAAAATAGCACATACACAGTCAAACATTTTGTAAATCATTCAATACAATATATAAGATTCTATTATAGTAAATCTACCTCAATCAAGAATAATATCCTTTAAAGTATGTTGATATAGTTGAAAATAATCAATAAAATTCTTAAGAGAAACATCCCTTTTTCATGAAATCATTTAAAAGTCACACAATTTATAACGGAAGACATTTAAAATACATTTTTGAATCAAGGTTTCCCATACAAATTTGAAACATTTGAAAGGAATTAACTTTTTAAAATATTCATGTCCATATAAGTAAACCCTTAAAAACCATTTTGAAAACATGGACATTAATGAGAATGATTTAGAAGAATACATATTTAAACCATTTAAAATCATGTTTAAGTTAAAGATTCCCTTAAAAATAATACTTTTAAAAACTCTTTTATGAAACATGGAAATGGATAATAAATATTTCCCTGTAAAAACATACACATAAACAATCTCATATAATAACGAGATTGAGGAATTAACCCTTACCTTGTACTTTTCTTTAGTCGAGAGTAAGTTTAACATCTTGTATAATGACCATAGTATGTTATTAAATTATACCGTAACCATATTAATATTTATTTTATCATATATGATTCATTAATGACTTTATACTACCCATTTATGTGACGAACCTTCCTCAGGGCCCGTGTTGTGACTACCCCAAGCCCTCCTTCCACTGGGGCTGGCGACTAGCACCAAGGCGTAATTTCCGATAAAAATGGAAGGCATTGCCTTTGTAAGTAAACAAACACCATAGAGAAAGCAAGTAGAAGTAAACACTAAGTAAAACTGGGTACAATAGTATGTGTGGAAAAGTAATTGGGCCATAATAAAAACCCAAACATAAAGTAAGGTACAACTGAAAAAGGGAGTAGAACAGTTGAAAAGTAAAGCCGCAACGTCGAGTCATCCACTGAAAGTCCCACCTGAAGGGTGGGTACAGATTGCCTCCATAGCACCTCGGTCGAGCCATCCTCTCCGAGTATGTCCCGTCCAGTGGTCCACCTCCAGGTACCGACCTGCTCCACAAGCCTCAACCACGATCAGCGATGTCCGTCATCGGCAGCCAACACAATGTAGTGCGGGCATAGCCCATGCAGGGGTGAGTATAAGCTACTCAGTAGGGACCCTGAGACCCCAGAAGGTCTCCCAGAATCCATAAAGGATAATCCACAAAGTAAAGATACAATCACGATGTAACATCCGACACTACTTAGGTATATGCCCATACATATACCTAAGTCATCAATTCAAGTTCGGCTCCAACATCCGAGCCCAAGTTCGATCATTTCCACATAGGATAGCACAAAACAATACACACAGGAATGCAAGCCAACCATATCGAAGATAATGATTGAAAGTCAAGATTCAGCTCACACAGGTACACTTCTTCGTAAGAAGATAGATATGATCAGATGTAGCCACTGATTCATCTAAGCCGTCAGACCCACACATGATCAATAGGTACTAACCCCCGCATTGACCCACAAAGGATCGATAGGTAACTAACCCCCACAATGACCCACACAATATCAGACCCACACAGGATCGGTAGCACTGATCCACGTAGGATCGCTGAGTGCTGTAGTCGTCGTCATCGTCATCGAATCCACAGAGGATTTCTGCACAGTCTTCATCGTCATCGCAGTAGCAGCCAGCTCTAGGTTTCCCGCACACAGCAAGCTCGTTTGGGAGGGTCCTCTCCACAAGCCGAGGGGCTGATACATCAACTGACACATAGTCTGTAGTTGATGTATCTAGATGTTCCGCATCGTCAATAGGAACTCAACATCACAAATGACGTGTCAATCGGACGTACGGTCTGTGAGTTATTGGCCTATTCGTCCTAGGGGACCGGTTGGTTTTTAAGTCAAAACCAACATGACCATACTCCATCTGCGTCCAAATATCTAGAGGAGTAAGTCAAAAGGTCTGTCTCACCAATAGGAATCCAACAAAGTCGATAGCACGTCAATCGAACGTCCGGAGCTCAAGTTATAAGCATTTCCGCTCCGAGGGCTCGGTTGGTTTCGTGTACGAACCATCCTAGATGAACCCATGTTCTCTAAAACCTTGAGTGTAATATATCGAAACGACCTTCTCGATCCAAGGATCGCATCGCAGCTGACAGTGCGTCGATCGGAGGTCCGCAGCCCAAGTTATGGGCATAAGACCGAAAGAGGTCTGGTATTAGGGAGTTCGGGCCCGGTCCGACCCGGCCCGATATCCCCTGGGTCGGCCCGGCCCGGCCTGCGCGGCCCGGCCTGCGCGGCCCGGCCTGGCGTCCAGGCCTGTCGCCAGGAGGCTCGGCCGTAATGAATGTGCGATGAGGGGGGGGGGGGGGCGCTGCCTCCCGCGTTGTGAAACCGCAGCCCCCATGTGGGGGGCCGCTCCTTCTGGCCAGCCGGGAGTTACGACCACCGACACTTCCCCCTGACCGGACGGCTGCTGCCGCCACGGGACCGGGATGGTCCCGTCCCCCTGCACCGACGTCGGCGGCTGGAAACCGGCCTTGTTCCCTGCTCTACTGCGGCCCCGCTCCGGCCGCAGTGCTTTTGTGGTTCTTCGGTGCGGTGCGACAGCGCCGCGACTTGTTGGTCTTCAACGGCCCAGCGCAACGACGTCGCGCTTCTTCGCCCAAACTCATAGCTTCTGCACAGTGCAACGGCACCCGCCTCCTTACACGTGCCGCAACAAAACCAAACAACCTAGGGGTGGAGGGTCAGCCGTGTTCGTGCGATTCGACCTCCTCCCGTTATTGCGATATCAGGAAGCCCAGATAAGATGATAAATCAACGATGAAAGTAATCAGGAACAAAAAGAAATAATCCCCCTACCTCGAGCGTAGTCCTTGAACGTGGTTTGTTTTGGAAAGGGACGTCACAGAATTGATCTTCACGGAAGATGGTTACGTACACGTTGACGGAGATCGTCCGAGGAGGAACGGTGTCTCCCTTCCTTTGTTGCGGGAAGAAGGAACGAAAGGATTAGCGTCGGGTCTTTGAACTCCGAGGAAGGCGTCTCTCACCACCGTCCATCGTTGGAGGTCAGCATTCTTCATGTTCTTCGTCGAGGAAGAAGAACTTGAAGAACTTGATCAAAATTCTCCCAATCCTTCACGCACAACGAAAACCCCTTAATAAAATAAGACTTGTCTTATTTTATTAACAGACAAGCCAACCTCTTTGAAATTCAAAAATTGAAACAAACAATTAATTGAATTAATTGAAACATTTAAACCGCCAAATTAAAAGAGGCGTTTCATACTAAGTTTAAACGCAAGAGTTGACTTCCAATTAAAGGGGGGTGCGGGTTCGTTACCTTATTAAAGGAGGGGGTTTAGGAAGAAAAGAAATAGTGGGCTCATGTGGGACCCACCTCACAAATATTCTATCTAGTGGGTAGGATATTGTGGGTCCCACTTCATCCACTTTGTTTAGGTTAAACAAAATAAAATAAAATTGGTTGCACCACTTTTATTTTACTCCTTTACTTAACCCAAAAATTTAAAAACCACACCAGAGAAAACGCAACTCCGGAAAAGGTGTTTTAAGAAATTACTGGTGCTACGATTCCATCAGTGTCCTCATATTTTGATTCCGAGCACCGGTTGAAAAGTTAGGAAAACCTGCTCCTTTGTTCACTGAACGTACCCGAGCTAAACTTTGGGAAATGATTCCGGGCACACCGGGCCTCGGAATCAGGTGCCGTCAAAAACTGTGTTCTTGTAAAATCCCAAAGAAAATTTAGAAAAAAAAAAATTCCCTTGAATTTTATGGGTCTTTACATTACTCTCACCTCAGGGCTTTATGTCCCCATAATGATATATAAAAAACTAGGTGAACAAATGTGGGTACTGAGCACGCATCTGAGCCTCCCTCTCCAAAGTGCTCTCCTGGAGGTTCCTGTGCTGCCATCTGATGCGCACCAGAGGAATCAACTGTCCACGTAGGTCCCACTCCTATCGATCCTCAATCTCCACCGGGACCTCCGAAAAAGTTTCCACATCATCAATTTCCATCTCCTTGTGGTCAATGATATGCATTGGGTCATGCACATATCCCCACAGCTGAGATACGTGGAAGACATCGTGCACCCAGTGCAATTGAGGTGCTAGAGCCAGGCGATAAGCCACCTCACCAACCCTGCTGAGGACCTGGAATGGTCCGATGAAGCGTGGAGACAACTTGACGCCTCGACCAAATCCTTGTAATCCTCGTCGAGGTGAGACCCACAAGAAGACGTGGTCGCCATCCTTGAACTCCAGTGGCCTCCACCTCCTGTCAGCATAAGACTTCTGCTGGCTCTGAGCTGTCCTCATCTGCTCCTAGATGACCTGGACCTTCTCTTTCATGGCCTAGACCATCTCCGGTCCCACAAGTGCTGACTCCCCATGGTCTGTCCCGCACAGAGGAGATCTGCAAGGTCGTCCATACAATGCCTCGTATGGTTCCATCCCGATGGTGGAGTGGTAGCTGTTGTTGTATGCGAACTCCACCAAGGGTAGGTGGTCCTCCCAGCTGCGACCAAAGTTGAGGACACATGCGCGGAGCATGTCCTCGAGAGTCTAAATGGTCCTCTCCGTCTAACCATCTGTCTGTAGGTGAAGGGCGGTGCTCAGACGTAGCTGCGTCCCGAATGCCTCCTGCAACCCCTTCCAAAGCCGGGAAGTAAAGAGAGCATCTCGATCGGAGACGATAGATGATGGCCCACCATGAAGCCATACAATCTTTTGAACGTAGAGATGTCCCAAGCTCTCCAATGAGCCCTGCTCTCTGATGGGTAAGAAGTGAGCCGACTTGGTGAGTCGCTCGACAATCACCCAAATGGAGTCATGGCCTCTGGAAGTGCGTGGATGTCCAGTCACGAAGTCCATATATATGCCGTCCCACTTCCACTCTGGGAACCCCAAGGGTTGTACCAAGCCTTCCGGTACCTGGTGCTCTACCTTCACCTACTGGCAGGTGAGACATCGAGAAATGAACTCTGCCACAACCTTCTTCATGCCTGGAAACCAGTGCTGTCGTCTGAGATCCTGGTACATCTTCTCCACTCCAGGATGTACCGCCAAAGGGGAAGTGTGAAACTATCTCAGAACCTCCTCCCGTAAAACAACTGGTACCAAGTTACGTCCTCTGAAAAGGACGTTGTTCCCTCCTCCTAAAGAGAAATCATCATGTGCCTATCCTAAGGATATTTGTGCACACCGTGTCTCACAATCGGTGTCCCCACACTATGACTCTCTGACCCACTGCAGTAGTGGAGGAGTGATTGTGAGTGACTGAAGAAAGGCTATTCCATCTCTATCCACGAAGATTATCTGCCAAGCGGCTAGCTTCACTGTCGCCCTCCCAAGTAGTTGAATGTCCGTCCTCCTGCTGAGTGCATCGACCACTATGTTCCCCTTTCCAACAGTATAGACTATCTCAAAGTCATAGTCCTGGAGGAACTCGAGCCATCACCGTTGTCTCAGGTTCAGGTCCTTCTGTGAGAAGATGTACCTGGGACTCTGATGGTCAGAATAGACTGTAAAGCGCTTTCCCATCAGATAGTGTCACCACATCATCAGAGTGAAAACCACTACTGCTAACTCCAGCTCATGGGTAGCGTAGTTCTGCTCATGCTACCTCAACTGTCGTGATCTATAGGCGATCAAGGACTGTTCCTACATCAGGACACATCCGATTCTGGTCCCTGATGCATCGCAGTAAACTACGTACCGAACTCCCTCCTCCAGTAGCCTCAAGATAGATGCGCTGGTCAATCTCTGTCTCGGCTCCTGGAAGCTCTGCTGACATCTGTCTAACCAAACAAAGGGTTTCCCCTTCTTCTTCAAAGCTAAGTGTGGTACTGCAACTCTGGAGAAGTCTGTCACAAATCTCCGGTAGTACCCAGCTAGACCCAAGAAACTCTGCACCTCCGTCACGCTCCTGGGTGGCTCCCAAGCTACCACTGCCTCGGTCTTCATTGGATCCACCGCTACTCCCACCTCAGAGATGACGTGTCCCAAGAAGTGGACCTCGCGTATCCAGAATTGACACTTCGAGAGCTGGCTATAAAGCTGGTGCTCTCAGAGTGTGTCTAGTACAACCCGCAAGTGGTAGGTGTGCTCCTCCTCAGTCGTCGAGTATATCAAAAATGTCATCGATGAATACAACGACAAATCGATCGAGATAAGGCAGAAAGATCCTGTTCAAGAGGCCCATGGACACTGCTAGAGAATTGGTTATGCCGAATGGCATAACCAAGAACTCATAGTGGACATACCGACATCTAAAGGTCGTCTTATGCACGTCCTCGTCCCGAACTCTGAGCTGATGATAGCCTGAACTGAGGTCTATCTTCGAGAACCACTGTTCTCCCTTGAGCTGATCGAAGAGGTCGTCAATCCTCAATAGCGGATACTTGTTCCTCACTGTCACCTGGTTCAGGCGATGATAGTGGACACAATGTCGCAACCTCCCGCCCGCCTTCTTGGCGAACAATATCGGGGAAGCCTAGGGTGAAACACTGGGTTGGATGAATCCCTTACCCTGCAAGTCATCCAAATGTACTCGTAGCTCTCAAAGCTCGGCAGGAGCCATACAATATGCTGGGGTGGATATCGGGGCTGTCTCGGGGTACAGATCAATATAAAACTCTACCTCTCTGCGAGGAGGTAGTCCAAGAACGTCGTCGGGGAAAACGTCTGCATACTGATCCACCACTTCAGGGAAACTAGGAATCTGCACGTCAACTACTCCTAGGATAAGACTAGCCAACTGATTAGTGATGGGCTGTCCTCTCCTCTACGAGAGTCCATACTGTGCTGCGAAGGCTCCCTTCTTGCCGGTGAAGGAGAACTTTCTCCCGTCGGTGCGTACACACCGCACCTTGCACCTAATACACTCAATATGAGCATGGACCGTATATAACCAATCCATGCCCAAGATTATGTCGTAAGGCCTCGACGCCGCTACCAGAAGTTCTCAGCAAAAAGATCTTTCCTCCTAGAGTAAGCTCACACTGCCGACACCAGTGCGTAATCGTCGAGTCTGCTCCCGTAGGAGTCTCTATCTGTAAGGATCGAGCCAACGGCTCTGTCGGAATATCCGAGCTCCGAAGAAGGGCAGCGGCTATGAATGAATGACTCGCTCCTGTGTCTATAATAACTACAGCAAGGGTGAAATAGACACAGATAATACCTCAAATATTCTCGGGTGCGCCGTAGTCCTAGGTCTCCGCTGCCTGGAGTTGTGCATGTCTCTTCCCTCCAGCTCCCTGTGGTCGGGGTGGACCTCCTGGTGGTGGTGGTGATAGAGCCTCAAAGCGTCTCCCACCACCTGCTGCTCGGTCAGTTCCTCTGCCTCGTCTGCCTACTCCCTGCGGACCGCCAGGGTCGACCCTCTGCCTATGCCTGGGTGGTCCATCAACCGTATGCTGCTCCTTGGCACGACAGGTCGGGAAGTCACGAGCCATGTGGCCCTGCCCGCCGCATGCATAACATTGTCTTCCTCTCGAAAGACTGGCTCTGCACTGAGTGCCCCGCACCTCTGAGCCAGTGTCCTAAGGTCATCTTCCTAAGGGTCTGGTCTGCCTGGACCCATGTGTCATCCGTCGACTTCCAGCTGCAGAAGACTCTGCTACGTGCCGCCCTACAGTAGGTCTCGCCGCTGGTGTAGACTCAACAAGAAATCTCTCGATGAGACGGGCTCGCTCCAGTACCCCTGCCTGAGTCGGAATTCTGAGGGAGATCAGGGATGCCCTGATCTCCTGGCTCAATCCTTGCTCGAAGGTCCGGGCCATGAAGAATGGGTCTCGTACCATGTCCGTCGAATAGCGTGAGAGATTGGTAAATCTCACCGAATACTGAGCGACCGTCAAGATGCCTTGTCGCAGCTGTAGTAGCTCTTGGATGCGCACCGCACGGAGGGTGGCTGGGACGAACTCCGAGCAGAAGAGGCTCTCAAAGTCCATCCAGAGGAGAGATTCCTCATCGTGCACCTGGAGCATCAAGATCCACCATATGCTTGCTTCCACGTGCATGAGACTCACTGCAAGGATCACCATGAGGTCTGCTGGTGTCCCTACCAAATGGAAAACTCGTACAACTTCCTCCATCCAATCCTAGGCTGCCTGAGGGTCCATATCCCCGTGGAACCTAGGCGGTTGCTGACACTGAAACTCGTGCAGTACACTAAGGCTATGTGCACGGTCTGCGGCTGGGGCTGGTAGCATCGGTGGCTCAGTGGGTAGAGGTACTGCAGGTGCCTCTTCTATCAAAGGGCCCTATACCGAGGCCTCATTTCTCGGTGGGATATCGTCACGTACAATGCTCGGAACCCTAGATGACTGCCATCGTGGGGCCATCCTGAAAGGAGATAGATGCGCCACAGTCAAAACAGTATACTTGGTGAGCTAACACAAAGTAATCACAAAGAAAACTTGTAACACAAATGCAATCAATGTTTCTGTGAATTATGTCAGAAATCTGAATTCAGGGTCCCGGTGTACGGATACGTCGGCCGCTGCACCAACACTGGACTCCCTGGACTGATAACCATGCTCAATACTCTTAACACTATTGCTTCACATAGAAAAATATTAGATTCATGAGTTCTGCGGTAGAACCGAACTCCTCTGATACCAATTTGTCACGACCCGTCCTCGGGACCCGTGCTGTGACTACCCCATGCCCGCCTTCTGTAGGCCAGGGGCTGGTGACTAGCACCAAGGCGTATTTCCCGATAAAAAGGGAAGGCATTGCTTTTTTAAGTAAAAGAAGACCACAGAGAAAGCAAGCAGAAGTAAACACTAAGTAAAACTGAGTACAATAGTAAGTGCGGAAAAATAAGTGGGCCAGAATAAAAACCCAAACTGAAAGTAAAGTACAAATGAAAAAGGGAGTACAACAACAGAAAATTAAAGTCGCAGCGTCGATCCATCCACTGAAAGTCCCACCTGAAGGGTGGGTACAGATAGCCTCCACAACTGCTCGGTCCAGCCATCCGCTCCGAGTATGTCCCGCCCAGTAGTCCACCTCCAAGTACCGACCTGCTCTGCAAGCCTCAACCATGATCAGTGTTGTCCGTCGTCTGTAACCAACACAACGTCATGCACGCATAGACCGTGCAGGGGTGAGTATAAGCTACTTATTAGGGACCCCGAGACCCCCAAAGGTCTCCCAGAATCCACAAAGTATAATCCACAAAGGAAATATACATTCACGAAGTAACATCCGACACTACTTAGGTGTATTCCCACACATATACCTAAGTCATCAATTTCAGTTCAGCTCCAACATCCGAGCCCAAGTTTGATCACGTCCACACAGGATATCACAACACAATCTACACTGGAAATCAAGTCAATCATATAGAAGATAATGATTTAATGTCAAGATTCAGCTCACACAGGTACACTTCTTCGCAAGACGATAGAGATGATCATATGTAGCCACTGATTCATCTAAGCCGTTGGACCCACACAGTATTGATAGGTACTAACCCCCGCAATGACTCAAAAAGGATCGATAAGTAACTAACCCTCGCAATGACCCACACAGGATCTGACGCACACAGGATCGGTAGGCAATGGCCCACACAGGACTATTGAGCGCTGACCCACACAGGATCAGACCCACACAAGATCGGTAGCACTGATCCACGTAGGATCGCTGAGTGCTGTAGTCGTCACCGTCAAATCCACGAAGGATTTCGGCACAGTCGTCATCGTCGTCGCAGTCACAGCTAGCTCTAGGGTTCCCACACAAAACAAGCTTGTTCGGGAGGGTCCGCTCCACGAGCTGAGGGGATGATAAATCAGCTGACACGTAGTCCAGAGTTGATGTATCCAAAATTTCTGCATCGTCAACAGGAACTCAACGTCATAGACGGCGCGTCAATCGGACGTCCGGTCTGTGAGTTATTGGATTTTTTTCCCAGGGGCATGGTTGGTTTTATGTCAAAACCAACCCGACTGTACTCCATCTGTGTCCAAAGATTGAGCGGAGTAATCCAAAATTTCCATCTCACCAAGAGGAATCCAACAAAGTCGACGGCATGTCGATCGGACGTCCAGTGCTCAAGTTAGAAGCGTTTCCGCTTCGAGGGCCCGGTTGGTTTCGTGTACGAACCAACCTGGCCGAACTGAAAGTTCTCTGAAATCTTGAGTGTAATATACTGAAACGACCGTCTTGATCCAAGGATCGCATTGCAGCAGACAGTACATCTATCGGTAGTCCACAACCCATGTTATGGGCATAAGACCGAAAGAGGTCCGGTATTAGGGAGTTCGGGCCCGGTCCGACCCGGCCCGATATCCCCTAGGTCATCCCGAACGGGGTCGACCCAACCTGGGTCCGGGTCCAGCCCACTTGGGCGCGGCCCGGCTTGGCACCAGGTGGCTCGGCCGTGGCCGAGCGATGAGGGGGGGGGGGGGGTTCCCCTGCGTTATGAAACCGCGGCCCCCATGTGGGGGGCTGCTCCTGCTAGCCAGCCGGAGGTTATGACCCCCAACACATCCCCCTGACCGGCCGGCCCATACCGGCCGGCCGGCTGCTGCCACCACGAGACTGGGGCGGTCTCATCCCCCTGCTCTGACGCCGACAGCCAGAAACCGGCCACCGTTCCTTACTCCGTCGCGGCCGATGGCCGCAGCCTTGATCCGTCCGGCGCGCCGCGACGGCGCCGCGCCCCTCCGCCACGTCCCTGCTCTGGCTGCGGTACCTTTGTGGTTCTCCGGCAAGGCGCGACGGTGCCGCGACTTGTTCATCTTCTACGGCACTGCGCGACGGCTCCGTGCTTCTTCGCCCAAACTCGTAGCTTCCAAGCGGTGCAATGACACCGCACCGCCTTACATGTGCCGCAACAAAAACAAAGAACCAAGGGGGAGGAGGCTCGGCCGTGTTCGTGCGGTCCGACCTCCTCCCATTATTGCGATATCAGGCGGCCTAGATATGACGATAAATCAGCGATGAATGTAATCAGGAACAAAAGGCAATAATCCCCCTACCTCGAGTGTAGTCGTCGAATGAGGTTTGTTGCGGAAAGGGACGTCGCGGAAGATGGTTCCGTACACGTTGACGGAGATCGTCCAAGGAGGAACGGTGTCTCCCATCCTTTGACGTGGGAAGAAGGAACAAAAGGATGAGCGTCGGGTCGTCGATCTCCGAGGAAGGCGTCTCTCACCGTCGTCCGTCGTCAGAGGTTGGCGTTCTTCGGGTTCTTCGTCGAGGAAGAAGAACTTCAAGAACATGAGAAAAACTCTCCCAAGCCTTCACGCACAACGAAAACCCCTTAATAAAATAAGACTTGTCTTATTTTATTAACACACAAGACAACCTCTTTGAAATTCAAAAATTGAAACCACCAATTAATTGAATTAATTGAAACGTTTAAACCACCAAATTAAAAGAGGCGTTTCATACTAAGTTTAAATGCAAGAGTTGACTTCCAATTAAAGGGGGTGCGGGTGCGTTACCTTATTAAAGGAGGGGGTTTAGGAAGAAAAGAAATGGTGGGGCTCGTGTGGGCCCCACCTCCCAAATATCCTACCTAGTGGGTAGAATATTGTGGGTCCCACTTCATCCACTTAGTTTAGGTTAAACAAAATAAAATAAAATTGGTTGCACCACTTTTATTTTATTCCTTTACTTAACCCAATAATTTAAAAACCACACCTGAGCAAATGCAACTCCGAAAAAGGTGTTTCTAAGTAATTACCAGCGCTGCGATTCCATCGGTGTCCTCGGATTTCGATTCCGAGCACCGATTCAAAAGTTAGGAAAACCCGCTCGTTCGTTCACTGAACGTACCTGAGATAAACTTAGGAAAAAAATTCCGGCCACACCGGGCCTCGGAATCAGGTGCCGTCAGAAACTGTGTTATTGTAAAATACCAAAGAAAATTAAGAAAAATAATTTCCCTTTATTTTTACGGGTCTTTATAATTTAATAATAATTTCCATTTTCAATTAACATTTTGGGTAATAATCGCTTTCTTTATCGTATGTGTTTTATCTTGTTATTATTGATTATATCAATTAGATCAGGATTTAAAAACTTTCAGAATATAAAAAATGATTTATATATCATATATATTTGAAATATAAATATTTATAATAGATAGATATTGAAATTGAAACATCGTTCATGGAGACGGTAGCCTGTACATACACATGAAAGTTGTTTCTGTTTTCTTATCGTATAATATGGAAGTAAGTAAACGACGTATATTTATATACATAAATATAGTAGAAATATTATTTCATATATCTCATAATTAGTCAATATATATATATATATTTTATAAAAATTATTGAAAGGTTATTGTTGAAGATGAATCTTATCGCATCGTGGAGACGGTAAGTTGTACGTACGTACGAGTGACAATATTATTCTATCGATGGTAAAACGGTGTTTAATTGGATGTTATATTATATAAAAAGAATAGTTATCATGTTATATTAACTATTTAAATTAATTTAACTAATTATTATACCCATACAAGTAATGTAGTGTTGAATAACAAACTACACGACGACGTGGAAACAGTAAGCCGTTCGTACGCACGTATGGTGACTTTGTCATTCATAGGATGGATAGAATAATGAATATGGTTTTAAAATATTTATAATAACATATAAGTATGTATATTGTACTGTATTTTTTATTTTATTATGGAAATAATAAAGAATAGGAAATGGAAGAAGAAGAAAAGATCTTTGAAAGAGGTGATGAAATAATTACCTCTTCTTCGGGTGCTTCCTTTTGATTTGAACAAAAAGGATCCTTAGGTTATATTTATGATAAAAGTTAGGCCTCTAGGATGAATTTAGGTTATTTTTGAGGATATTTGAGTGGTGTTTTTCTAATACAAATGGCTTTGTTGGTGTGAATTTAAGAGAAGGGGAAGTACCCTTCTATAAGAGAGGTGATGGTCACTATAGGAAAAGCTTGAAATATTAATTTATTATGAAATCATTTTTGGTTTCTAATACCTCCAAATGGATTTATTTAGAGGATAAGGTGGGTATGGGTTTAATTACTATCAAAAAATAGGTTTTAGACAAGTTTAGGTCACCATATTAACCTTATCTTATAGATTTAACTCTTAGTTAAATAGTTTAACTTTTACCATGTCTACTTGTATTTTTATATTATGTGGTTAATATATTTACTATAAAATTCCAAGAGAACCTCAAGTGGATAATTAATTACATATATAAAATTATATTGATACTTTTGCTGACTAATATATTTTTAAGAATATTATATCATTTAATAATATATTATTTGTTTTAAAAACTTATTTATGTCAATTTTAACACTATTTTGTATTTTTTTTTTGTTAAAGTCATCATAAATTAATTACTTAGAAAACAATACATGGAATAAACCCTAACAAGTCATATTAACTTATAAAATTCATGGATGACATCAAAAGTCTGAATTTAAATTTATTTTGATATTTATAAAATAAATTAATTTATTTCTTCATTAATAATATAATTACTGCATCATCATTGTGTTATAAATAATTTTAATTATTAAATGTCTAAAAATTATAAATAAAATACCATGATGTAGGAAATATTTTTATATTTCTAATTAATATTTATAGTCTCATTTATATTATGTATAACTCAATATTAAAAATGGTTTAGTTAATAAACATTGAATTTAATACTTTTAAATCTTCTTTAAATAAAATATAATAAATGTCCTAATCAAACCCAAATTGATCAAATGTATCTTTATTTTTTCCCAAGTTTGAATTTGGTTGAAATAATCTTATCCAATATAATTAGGACATGTTTTGGGGTAATTTTAATATTATTTTTACCTTTAATTACCTTATTTACTTTTTATCGTGGTAAATAAAATTCAAAAGTTACTATTCACCAAAAATTATTTTCATCCTATTGAAAAACATTTTACTTAATGATTTCAACCATGTCCCTTAGATTTTTTAAATTCAATTAAAATATGTGGTAAAATTACGTTTTATGCAAATTTTCAAGTGTACCTAGAAGGTGGGAAAATGTGCCTAGAAGGTGGGTAAAAATATGTTAAAACTGTTCAATAAAATTATATATATATAATATTATTATAAAATGACACCAATGAATTACATTATACTAATATATTTATTATGTATCTATTTTTTAATTTACGATAAATTTTTAATTAAAAATAATTATTTAAATGATAAAATCGGTTTTTATCTACAACGTATTGTTTTTCACTATTCCTCAAAATTGGAATGTTTTCAGAAAAATACCAAAAATTCACAAAAAGACAATTTTGATATTCCAAATTCAAATATAATGTCAATTTTACCAAATTCAAAACATATAAGTTGCAATAATTAATTTCAAATTAATTCCGATTGTCAAAACCAGAAAGCAGATTTTTAAGAAGTAAAAACTATCAAAAGATTGACATGTGTTTATGTACAATTTAAATGTGAAATTTCATAAAATGACCTAAATTATATTATTTAATAAAAATATAATCTAATTAAACTTTAAAACCACACAAATTTATAATTTAACACTATAAATTATTTTGATTAAAACAAGTTGTTTTTAATTAAAATTTAGTATTTTTCACTATTCATCCATATATGAAAGTTATCAAAAAAGTACTAAAAATTTGTCCAAACTAAATTTTTATGTCCCTATTATAATAAATAATTTAATTTCATTAAATTGATTATATAAAAGTGTCAAATATTTGATTTAAAAATGGTTCTCTATTAAAAGGCATAAAAACTGTATTTTTTTAAAAATACTTCTTTTATCTGAAAAATTGAATTTGTACTTATATTATGTCTAAGAAATACAAAATATGAATGTTAAAATTATATAGGATATATATAAAATTCAAAATTTGGTTAATAATATTCATAAACATGTTTTAAATGGCTTGTTTGATAGGTCTTGATGCGCTTGAACTCGGTGTTTTGTGTAGTGCAAGCTATTGAATTTCATTAAAGGGACAACATAATATAAAATCTTGGAATGTTACAATTATAGTATGTAAAGGTTGAGAATTAAAAATTATTTTGTACCAAGTCACTAAAAATCTATAGTTCGTGCAGCCACTTAGGAATCCTTTATATGTTTTTCCATATATTTTCCACCCCCCATAGTGGTATGGTCTCATCAGCTCCTAAAATTAATATTTTTCATTTTGATGATTCATGAACTAAGATGTTATAGCCACATGAATCTGGAATTTTTATTCTTCATGCATTGTAAGAGTATCCAAAGGAAGTTGATGTGGGCCCAGTGATAGTTAGAGGTACCATCATTATAGCTTTATCTTTAGTGACCACTTTATTTGATATTAATGCAGCTCATCCATTCCTATTGACTCATATTGTGAATTTTATGAATATTCATGTAGAGATTATGTCTTATGTGATTAATATTACTATACCCCTCAGAATGAAGAGAGTTCACAGTCTCCAATGCCCCTCTTTCATTTTCTATCTATCAGAGATTGAGCACACGTAGAATTTTTTGGTTCTTGACATGAAACCTTTTGAAGTCATTTTTGGGTTCGAATTAATGATTTATCATAAGGCCTAGATTTACTATTATATTCGGCATGTCTCCTTTAACACGCCTGATGGTGTGTTCCTTTTCTTAGGGAGAATGGGACTCGAAGTCGAATTGAGGCATAACTTATTTTATAGAGATGGTCAGTGTAATATTGATGTTTTATTTTGACTTGGAGTGGGATTATTTGAGTGGTGATCACCCTCCAATTTTCATTGAGTTTCCTAAAATGTTCCCATCTTATTTTTGTGGATTCCCACCAGTATGGGATGTGGATTTTTCTATTGATTCAGTACCTGGTACTCAACCATTATTTATTCCTTCTTATCATATAGAACCAAAAAAATTAAAAGAGCTAAAAACCGAGTTGGATGATTTTATGGAAAAGAGATTTATATTATTGAGTGTGACACGTTGGGTGAAATTTGGGTTTTTTCAATTAAAGATGACGGACCACTTCACCTTTATATTGATTATTGAAAACTCAATCAAGTTATGGTGAAAAAAAATTTCCATTACCATAGACTGATGAAATATTTGAATAGTTGAAGGGGTCTATGTGGTTCTCGAAGATTGATCTTCGATCTAGTTAGCACCAGTTGAGAATTAAATAGTATGACATCCTGAAGATTGTCTTTAGGAGTAGGTATGAGCATTCTGATTATATTGTTATTCCTTTTGGTCTAACCAATGCTTAGGCCGTTTTTACTGAACTGATGAATAGGATATTCCCTAAGTATCTTGATTTTTTCATGGAGGTTTTTTGTGATGAAATTTTTGATTTCTCAAAAACTAATGAAGATCATGTACAACATCTGAGAGTAGTTCTAGAAACATTGACATATCACAACCTTTATGTGAATATTTTGAAATGTGATTTATAGATTTGGGAATTACGGTTCTTGGGGAACATGAAATTAAAACATGGTATCTAAGTTGATCCTAAGAAGGTGAAGGCTGTTATGACATGCGAGTAACCATGTATTTTTTTCAAGATTCATAGATTCTTAGTCTTTCCTATGTATTACCAAAGATTCGTTAGAGAATTCTTAAAATCAGATTCTCTGATGAATTCTCTCACACAGAAAGGGGTGAAGTTATCTTGGGATTTTGAATTTCAGAGTTATTTTTATGAGTTGAATCATATTTTTAATTCTACATTAGTGTTTAATATTCTAGAGTCTGGGTAGGGCTATGTGGTCTTTTGTGATGCATCTGATTTAGGTTTAGGCTGTATTATTATACATAGTGATCTTGTGATATCCTATGATTCTAGATAGCTTAGGACACATGAGAATAACTATCTAACCCATGATCTTGATCTCACTACCATGATTCATGATCTCAAGTTTGGGTGGAATTAACTTTTTAGAGAATATTTTACCATTTATTCCGACAAAAAAATATTTTTTTAAAATATTCATTAAAAAATATTTGAACCTTCAGTAGAGATGAAGGGCAGAGTACCTGAAATATTTTGATTTCAAAATTTCCTATACCCCTGGTAAGAGGGATTTCATTATTGATTATTTGAGTAATAAAATTTGGACCCAGGATAAGAAAGAATCATTTAAAGAGTAGAATCTAATAGATTTATTTTCTTAGTTTCATTTTGGAGTTTGGGAGAATGTGACCAAGACTCTTCTTTCAAATTTTTTGTTGACCTCCTTTATTATGATCATAATTATTTTGGAGAAGTAAATTTATGGTGATTTTTTTGGGCATAAGAGACCCTCTTTATTCTAGGGAGACCATTGGTGAGTGGTCATTATCCTCTAATAATGTCCTATGTTTCTGAAATTAGCATGTTTTACCTTTTCCAGTGAGAAAATATATGATGGGGGATTTTCATAATTATTAGTGGGTGGTGAATCATGGTATAACTAGGATGTTATATGATATAAAATGTTGATTATGGTGGATAGGTATGAGATGATACATCACAGACTTTGTTTCTTATTGTTACACCTATCAGTTGGTCAAGATCAAGCACTAAAAACCATTGTTTTTTTTCAACCCCTTCCCATGTCTAATTGGATGTGGGATGATATTTATTCGGTTTTCATGGTGTGGTTTTTATGTACCTCTCTAGGGAAGAATGTCATATGGGTATTCATTGATTTAATTACTAAATCATCTTAGTTTATACCTATTTCAAATACAACCAATGTTGAGGATTTGTGAGGTCTCTATGTGAAAGGGATTATCAGATTGTATGAAGTTTAATTTATTATAGTCTCTAATAGGGATACCCAATTCACTTCTCATTTTTCTTGAAAGGCCACTAGGAGGAAATGGTATCGTATGTTGTATTGAGCGTGGAATATCATCTAAAAAAGAGTGTCCAAACAAAATAAGATACATAAGTCCTTGAGGACATGACCTGCATTTGTGTTCCAATCTTTGGTGGAGCTTGGGATTTTTATTTGGGACTAATTGAGTTATTTTATAATAATAATTACAAATAATATATCAAAATGAATCATTTTTAGTAATTTTACAACTGACCTTATTGATATTTATCGTGTTGGTCATAGATGGGTGACGCATCCTTAATTGGACCTAGCATGGTCCAAGTGATGACCATAACGATTTAATTGATTCATCATTGGATGTTGATGACACAAAGGTGATACAAATCATATACTAATTATCGATATATAACATTGGAGTTTTAGGTTGGTGATTAGGTCTTTTTTAGAGTTTCACATTGGTCGGGTCACTGAAGTCATCAAAAGTAGGGAAAGTTTTCATCGAGATTCAAGGGTCCTTTTGAGATTATTGAGAAGGTGGAAAATGTGGAAAATATTTTATCATTTCCATCATAGTTGAAATCAATCCATAATTTGTTTCATGTATCAAATATTAGGAAGTATCTTTCTAACCATTATCATGTATTGATCAAGAACAATCATTATGTGAAACCATATTTATCTCTGACTGAGAATCCAGTCATGGTTGTTGATTATAAGAAAAAGGTTCTTTATTGTAAGTATATAACTTTGGTATGTGTTATATGTTAATATGGTTATGATTATCAAGATAAAAGGGAGCATGTGGAACTGATGAGAGAGCAGCAGCCTCATCTATTTGGCATTAAGTATTCTTGATAGGATTTATTATGATATAAAGTTTTAATGGTAGGGAGGTTATAACATTATGTTCCATGATTTCAGGTAAATTTTCACCTTTTTTGATCTATTATTTTTTGAAGATTATCTTCGTTGTTTCGAGATAATTTTGAATTTTTTTAGTCTTCTTAGGCTATACACAATTACCTCATGGTTAGGGAAAACCATATGGTTGGACCAACAAACTGTGAATCCTATATCAGTGCTCCGGAGGGGGGGGCATGGTTTTTCCAAATCCTGAATCCCCACACTTTAAACCATGAATCCTTGGATATATGGGTTTGCACATTTGGAACAAAATTATTTTAACTATGAAACCAAACTGATAACCCTTTCAAAAACCCCATTAGGGGTGCACGATTAAGGAATATAATTGTTACTAACTATGCAACAAAACTATGAAACCATACATACAAGTTTTTAATACCCTAAATTTTTTAATGAAAATACATGTTCCCACAATTTAACCTAAAATTATCCCCCATTTTACCCTATTCAAATTCATTAGATTTTAGAGGCACTCTAGAAGATTCCTTGGCTCCTCAGACATCCTCTCTTGCAAATCGAAGTGGTGATGGAAGATCTCAATCCCTATTGAGTATATGGTTTCCCTGTTGATTTTAGTTTTATCTATCACCTATATTTCTAAACCTTTTGAGAATGATGAATCATCTTGTTTTTGAGGGATTAGATCTAAAATTTTTTGGATATTTTTTTGGGTTGTAATTATAGGGATGGTTCCTAGATCCACTTCACATTTGTATCTCTATTAGCATTTCCCATTGTGGGTGTTGACTGTTTTTATTGTTCATTAAAAGTTAGGTGGTTCCATAAGTATTTAACATATAACTAAAACCCTTAATTTATTGATTTAATTGAAGTGAGTTTTCAATTTATTTATAAAACAAAAATTTGTGATGATTTTATGATTGATTTGAATAAGGGTAAGAAAATTATGACAAACTCCAATTTCAATGGTATTGAAATTATTGGGAAGATTTTTAAAAAAATTATGTACAGAAATGAGAAATTATATGATATTTATTATTGAGAAAATTATATTTAAATAAAAGATGATTTGAAAGGAATTAAATTGATAAAAACCTATGATTTGGTTTTGAAACTGAAGTGGAATTTTAAAAACTAAAATTGGGCATTTGTATTATGAATGATGAAGTAAATTGGATCTATTTATTTGAACATGATGGAATGAAGACCATGTAGGAATGATTAGTTAATGTTTGATTACGAAAATCATATTAGGACTCTGAATCCTTAGCAATGGATTAATGATGACAATTCTAACTAAACCTAGTTATGCATGATTATCCCTAATGGGTTGATGATTAATTTTTATCGTTGGACCGATCCTAGTGATGTGTGCACACATACTTGAGGCATGATTGATGATTAAGTTGTTATAGGATCATAGACCATAGAACTAATGTAACTCAAGGATATGACCATAGTGACTTGTTTTTTTTGACTTGATTTAAAATGTCATTATTTTAATGAACTTTTTTATGCATGATAGTTTTTATATATATGTTTTATATGAAATATTATTTTATGACTATTTTGATATATCTACCATCTACTTTATTTAAAATCATGTTATTAATTAAAATATGTAAATATTATTTTGTGCCTTGTTTTATTTAAATTTCAACAATAAATGGTTTAATTGTTATGGAATTGATTATGGAACAATTGGTGAGAAATTACTTGGGTGTTTAGATCAAACCATACCATTTCCATTGGAAAAATATAAATCTTGTTATTCTTGGTCTAATGAAAGGGATGGAACTACTTTGAGTTAGTGGGTGTTCTTGATCTGTAGGCAATTCTCGCTCAAATTTACCCAAGAGAAGAAGGTAAGATGGTCCTTGTAGTTTAGCTTGGGTTGTCGAATCCTCAGAGACCTAAGAAGTAACCTATAGACACGTACATTATATGGACTGTTTTTGTCTATTAAGTGGCCAAAATGGGTTGATTTTAGATGGGTTTAAAGGAACTCTATGAGACATAAGTGAATTCAATTTAAAATAATGAGTTGATCCAAGGTTATCGCTCAGGGTGGATTGGACGTATTTCCTTTTTAATGATTTCAGTTTCTTATATTTGAGATGGGTTCATTTAAGGAGATAAAAAAACATCATCACTTACAGGATTAATGCATACACCCTTTAATACTAATAACCTATACACTTGAAGGATCTAGGTTTTGATCACTTCAAGGTAAAGGTTTGTATTAGTACTTGAAGTGTGTGGCCTTAAATTCAACAAGGACGATGGAGTTTAAAAATCATCAAATAAAAATCTCAATTAAAGAAGTGATTATACATTAATGAGGTAATAAATAATATCCAATACAGACCCTTTATACTCCTTTGGATCAACCCATAAGTGGGTTATCCCTCCATTGATACTATGGTTTCAATGGAAGCGGAAAGTAGACTCATGTGGGAGGAAATGGAGAAGTAAAGAAAACAACAAAAATAAAATGATCACTCCACCGTTGTGTGAATAATTTCACAATGTTTGGTGTGAATATATTTACACCTTGATCCAACGGTATAAAAGTGATATGAAGAACAACAGAATAAGATTATAAGAAGAACTTTTATTAAGAAACTAAAGTGAATTGAACAATTTACATGTGAAAGAAAAATTTGAGACAACAAAATTACCGCATAAGATTACAATTGAACAAAGCATCCAGGATTCTTCAATCCTCCAACACTAATACCTTAAATAGGCATTTTTGATCCCTTGGGTAGATCCTCAAATAGTCCAAGTCTCCTCAATTAATTTTGGTAGGCCATAGGTGGGTGGAAAGTAAGGGAGAGTTGATTTTTCCACCCTTGACCCGAGGTGGCAGCCAGATTTCCTTCACCGAACAGATGCGCTTGAATGACCTTCTAGATGGCCGAATAAGAGTCGTCCATAGATAAAGAAAATGGATATCCTGATGTCTTATATCCGCCTGTACAATTTTGGCTCATTTGGAGTTGTTGATTCCGAGATATGATCATCTTAGTGGGCTGTTTTTCTGGGCCTCATAATCTGGCCCAGAATTTTATCTCTAACTTGGGCCGCCTAAATGGACACCATGGAGGCCGAATTAGAATTTGATCCTCAAGAGTGATTTGTTGCTATACATTTCTTATATAATAACATGAAATTTGGGATTAATTGGGATTTTATGGTGGACCCCATAGTCTACTCGGTGGGATGGTGTCCAATCTGCCTTCTCCAGAATTGCTTCCATTCATTGCCAAATATCTCCATCATCCTCCATGAATTATCCACTGATCCCTGAATCAAACATGTTCATATATAAGTTTAGATAAATTTACAAAAATATATAATTAAAATATGTATAATTATATTCCTTAAAATCAGATGAATCATTGGGTACTTTAAATGATGTTAAAAAATGTAACACATAATAGTGCATTTTAAGAAGGTCTTACAATCATAATGTGAAATGATGTTCAAAGTGTAAAATGCACTAAAATGGTATTTATGAATAATAAATCACATGAATATTATATATATTAACAATTAATATTATCCTCATTTAGTGGCTAATGACACCCCCCAACTTGAGTTTTTCTAGTCCCGAGCAAAATATATCTCAACAATATGAAATTCGAATTCCTTTTTCCAAAAACATTTTAATACACAATGATCACCAAAACCCTTATATCAAAAAATCATGAAAACCATAAAAATATTTTAATACAAGATATTTTCATAAGCAGATCCCAATCCCAATCCCATTCTTTTGTTCAAATTCATTTCCATATTTCATCCAATATCAATTAAGTATGAGGATGTGTTGTGCATCACAATATACATGGGGGTTCATCTTTATTCAATGGGAAAATTATGGAAGTGCTAGGTGGAATCACATTTCAATATTAAGATGAGTATTCATTTTTTTTGTATAATTTTCTTTTGTATTTGCAATTTTCTATGGTAATTGAAGTTGCACTCAAAAGAGTCAACCCCTATAGCGAGACTTTGCCGATAACTCCCATGCTCAAAGACCTTAGGGAACCAAGTGAAGCCCACATACTCAGGAATCATCTCAAGTTAAATCAGTTAAAAAAAATTCAAATTACCAAAAATAGAGATAAAATTACTAACTCTGGGCCAGACAACTATGGAGTCATGATCCCCAAGTGCTGAAAGCCACGCATTAGGTCATTTCATTACTCTACGCGCAATTTTTTTTTTAGTTTTTTTTTTATTTTTATTTTTGAATACTCATATTAAACTAAAATTATCACCAAACCTATGCTATTTATTTAGGGGACCCCATGAACTCAAACTAATACCCCACTATCCAAAGGACGTGCATTGTGATCTTTTTTTTATTTGGATGAAAATATAAACGTTGAAATATCACACTAGACAACCACACTTTCCAAAATCTATGCTCATGAAATTATACAAGTATTAAAATCAGAATTAGGGTATGATAAATTATTTGATATTTAGTTTCAAAGTGTGCAATGTGTATTACCATATTTAAAGTTAAATGAATTTTTCCTTCCATTTTCAAATTTTTTTTTCAAATATTTTATCATTTTTTTTGACACAAAAGCATTTTTTATTTTATCTCCCCACCAACATAAAATAACAATGTCCCAAGTGTTTAAAGAAAATAAAATTTAGAAGGGGGTATAGGTAGAGAATGAAAGATCAAAAAGGAAATTGAAAATGAGGCTCATGGAATGAAGTCACTTGGTGGTTGAAGCTTGAAGTTCCTGCTGCTCCAATTTAGTCTTTTGATATCCATGTCAGTTGCAGAGTTCCCTAGTGGAAAAAGGAAAACAAACAAAAAAACAAAAGAGTATATATATATATAAGTAAAATATAATTATATATATAAAATAAAATAAACTGATGATACATTGTCTTCTTTTTAAATTTCTGGGTAAGGTATTACTCAAGGATCACACCACGTGACAGGGATGAATATGGTGCTCCCCTTTCATACCCATCCATACTCATAATAGAAGAACATCTCAACAGTCTATTTTTTTTAAATATAAAAATGATTGATTAAAATATAAATTTTATTAAAACAACAAAATGATAGGAAACTTGAAAACCATGGGTTTCCTCCCATGTAATGGTTTTTTTAACGTCGTTATCTCAACATGAACCCTAAATCAATCAATTTTTTTCCTGGTTCATAGGATGGCTTAGTTAACTCAACCTCTATTTCCTGTTTATTGAATGATTCAATGAATGGTTTTAACCTTTGACCATTGACCTTGAAAATGTAACCACTTGTGGGATCTTGAATCTCTACTGCCCCATGGGGGTACAGATGATGCACTATGAATGTACCTGACCATCTCAACCTTAACTTTCCTGGGTGTAAATGAAGTTTTGAACTATATAAGAGCACAAGTTTTCCTGGTTCAGAATGTTTGACCTTGATATTCCTAGATTGGTTGGATTGAACTGTAGCTTTATTGATCCTTGAATTTTCATAAGCCTCCATCCTTAGTTCCTCCAGTTCATTGAGATCTAATTTCATTTTTGTTCCAACCAATGAGAGGTCATAATCCATTTTCTTAATTTCCCAAAAGGCCTTATGCTCAATTTCAACAGGTAAATGTCATGATTTTCCATAAACCAACCTATATGGGGACATTCCTAAAATGGTTTTATACGCGGTTTCATAGGCCCAAAGAGCATCTAAGAGTTTCTCAGACCAATCTTTCTTAGAGGGGTTGACAGTTTTTTCAAGAATTTGCTTAATATCCCTATTCACTAACTCAGCTTGACCATTAGATTGAGGATGGTATGCAGTGGGCACTTTATGAGAAATACCATACTTAGACACGAGTGAAGAGAATGGGCGGTTGTAGAAATGGGTTCCTCGATCACTGATTATAGACCTAGGAATTCCAAATTGAAAAAATATGTTCTCTATTAGAAATCGAATCACAAATTGATGATCGTTGGACTTAGTGGGAATGGCCTGAACCCATTTTGAGACATAATAAACAGCTAAAAGGATATAGAGGTAGCCCCTAGAGTTTGGGAAGGGTCCCATGAAATCAATTCCCCAACAGTCAAATATTTCATACACTAAGATGGGAGTGAGTGGCATTTGATTCCTTTTTGTGATGGACCCTACTTGTTGACACCTAGGACAACTTTGACAAAATGTGTAAGAGTCCCTTGAGAGGGTGGGCCAGAAGAGACCACATTTAAGAATCTTATAAGATGTTTTCTTAGAGGAAATGTGACCTCCATGTGCCTCGCTATGACAGAATTTAAGTATGGACTCTTGTTCAAATTCTGGGACACACATCTTAATGACTTGGTCAGGGCAGAACTTATAGAGGTATAGATCATCAAACACAAAGTGTCTAACATTAGAAAGGAATTTCTTTCGAGATTGAGTCCCTAAGAATTTTGGAATGACTCTTGTAACTAAGAAATTGGCTATGTCGGAATACCAAGGGCAGTCACCCACAGAGTATAGGTGTTCATCAGGAAATGAATCAGACACAGAAAGGTTATTTGAGTTGTCCTTGAATTCCATCCTAGAGAGGTAATCAGCTAAAAAATTTGCAACGCCCTTTTTATCCTTGATTGTGAGTTCAAATTCTTGTATGAGAAGGACCGACCTAATCAGTCTAGCCTTAGAATCCTATTTTTGGAAGAGGTATTTTAGTGCAGAATGGTCAGTGAACACGGTGATGGGGGATCCTAAGAGGTAGGACCTAAAATTCTCTAAAGAAAACACAATAGCAAGTAACTCCTTTTCAGTAGTGGTGTAGTTTATTTGGGCATTATTTAAGGATTTTCTTGCATAAGAAATGACATAAGGAGTTTTATCACAACATTTTCCTAACACAACTCCTACAACAAAGTCACTGGCATCACACATAAGTTCGAAAGGATGGTTCCAATTTGGAGATTTCATAATGTGAGGATAGGTGAGAGAGGATTTGAGGGTTGAGAATGAACACTCACATATTTCTGTCTAAAAAAATGGAGCATCCTTTTCTAGGAGATCACAAAGGGGATGGGACATTGAACTAATGTTCTTGATGAATCTTCTATAGAAACCAGCATGTCCTAAGAAAGACCTCACTTCCTTGACAATTTTGGGTGATGGAAGGTGAAAAATGATGTCAACCTTGGCTTTATCAACTTCAATCCCCCTACCTGAGACCAGATGTCCTAGAACTAGTCCCTCTTTAACCATGAAATGGAATTTTTCCCAGTTTAGGACAAGATTCGTTTCTTCATATCTTGACAAGACTCTCTCCTCATTCTGCAGACATCCCTCAAATGTATCCCCAAACATAGAGAAGTCATCCATGACGACCTCTAGAAAATCCCCTTCCATGTTTGAGAAGATTCCCATCATGCACCGTTGGAAGGTTCCAGGGGAATTGCATAACCCGAAGGGCATGCGTTTGAAAGAAAAGGTTCCTAATGGACATGTGAATGTAGTCTTCCCTTGATCCTCTAGGGAGACCTCAATTTTATTACACCCTGAGTACCCATCTAATAAACAGTAGAATGCATAACCTTCCACTCTCTCAAGGACTTGGTCAATGAATGGTAAGGGGAAATGGCCCTTCTTGGTGAATTAGTTTAACTTCCTATAGTCAATGCAGACCCTCCATCCACTACTCACCCTTGTAAGAAGAATCTCTCCATCCTCATTGGTTATCACTGCGATTCCATCCTTTTTGGAACCACTTGGATTGGGCTCACCCATTCACTCTCAGCTATGGGATATAAGATACCGGATTTTATCAATTTTAGGAGTTCTTTTCTTACTACCTCCATGAGATTAGGATTGAGTCTCCATTGAGGCTGACGACATGGCTTTGAATCAGAATCGAGAACAATCCTATGAGTCCAGATAAGTGGGATAATCCTAGGAATATTAGACAGGGTCCAACCAATGGCTTTATTATGTTTCTTAAGGACATATAGAAGCATCCTCTCATGATGGGATTCAAGAGAAGAAGAAATGACAATAAGATGTGTTTGATTGTCCCCTAGGAAAGCATACATGAGTGTAGTGGGAAGTTCCTTCAATTCAAGATCAGTTTGGTTTGGAATTTCAGAAGAATATTGGGACATTGGATCAAGTTCAATTTCTTTTTTTAGAGTTTCAGATAGGATTGATTCCCCACATGTATAATTTTCATCTAATAGATTGGCTTGATCAGATTTAGGGAAGGAAGTTGGAGTGGTCTCCATGAAAGTGTTTTCTTGAAAGGTTTCACTGATTGTTGGACCTAAGACTTCAGCATAAGAGAAATTCGAAAATGATTCAAACCAAGGAGATAAACTTCCTTTATTTGAACAAAGGAAATCAATCTCATCCTGACTTAAACATTCATCAAATATTCCTTGATGTTCTATGGATTCATTATCAATGCTTCCTATCATATTTACTTCATGAATTTCCTCGTCATCCCCTATTTGTGAGATTGCATTATAGATGTTCAAGTCTAGACTCATGTTCCCAAAGGAGATGGTCATGTTCCCATTTCAATCTCAGATAATAGAGTTGATTGTTGTAAGGAAAGGACAACCACGGATGATTGGGGTTTTTTTTTCTTATTTCCTAAGTTTGGATGGCTATCAAGGACAATGAAGTTAGCAGGGTAGATGAAGTTTTCAACCTTTACCAGAACATACATTAAAATCCCCTTTGGAACCCTAATGTTATGATCAAAAAGATCAAGTGTGACAGATGTGGGTTGGAGTTCATCTAGGACTAACTGGCAGTACACGACATAGGGGATGAGATCGACACAAGCACCTAGATCACACAATTCCATGACAACTTTTATTTCTCCTAGTTCAACATTGATGTAAGGGAAACCTTGGTCTTTAAACTTAGGAGGAATGGTCCCTTGAATGGTGGTACTCACATTAGCAGCCAAAAGGACTTGGGTTTTATGTGAAAGTTTTCTTTTAAAAGTGCACAAGTCCTTAAGGTAATTTGAGTAGGCAGGTATGGTTTGGATTTCATCGAGAAGGGGTATGTTCAACTTGACTTGTGAAAAGATTTCCCTCAATGTTTCACTCAGTTCAAGCTTGGGTTTCCCCCTCATGCGTTGAGGAAATGGTGCAGGTTGTGGGGTTGTTTTTTGAAGAGTTGTTTGTTTCACATTGTTATCAGTTTCCTCAGTTTGATCTTGGGGTTCATTTGAATTTTCATCCAAGTTTGAATCTTTAGGTGGCTTCTGAATTAGTTGTTCAGGTTTCTCAATTGATTCCCCACTTCTTAAAACAGTCACAACCATTAGTTGTTCATGAGTTGTTTGAGCACAACTTGACTCTCCCCTAGAAGTTGAGGATGGAACTGCCTGAGTAGGCATTGGTGCCTTTCCCGTTTTGATGGTTTTAAGTTCTTGTTTTAGGGAATAGAATTCTGAGTTATTCCTCTCCATTTTTTTGCACAGTTGTTCTAGTAGGCTTTGTGGAACAGTTTGGGTTGGTGCTTGAGAAGATTGGTTTATCCCGGGGGGATATTTTGGAGGTGGGATGGTTTGTCGAAAATGGACTGGTGGCTGTTGGTATTGGATAGGTTGGGTTTGGAACTGGTTATGGGTTAGGTAGTTCTGATGGGGGTAAGGATTTTTTCCCTGTGGTTGGCTAGGTTGTTGGTTATCTTTCCAGCGGAAGCCTGGGTGGTCATTATACCTTGGGTTGAAGTTGTTTTGGTATTGAGGATTTTGAAAGTTCAAAGCATTTACATCCGCTGGGGGTCCTCCTAAAAGAACATATTTTATGTATGGAATGGTTGGGCAGTTGTCTTTCTTATGGTCATGTTTGTCACAAATTGTGAAAATAGGGTCAACAGTTTGGACTTCATGGACTTTCCTAAGGTCTATCTCTTCAACCTTCCTAGAGAGTTCTGCAAGTTTAGCCCTAAAGCTTTCCTCTTCTCTAAGTGTATGAATTACAGTATTTCTTTGTGGATTTTCAGAATAAGGTGACTTTCACCATGTTTGGTTTTGTTCAGAAAGGCTTTCTAGATATTCGTAAGCATCATTTGGGGCTTTGTTTTTAAATGTTCCATTACAATCATGTCAATGAATTGTTTATTCCCTGGACCCAACCCTTCATAGAAAATTCTCACTTGTTCAAGAATAGAAAAACCATGGTGTGGAACCATGTTTAGAGTGTTTTGAACCTCTCCCATGTTTCATAGAATGACTCTCCCTCTTTTTCAAAAAACGATTTGGATACTCTTTTTAAGTGCAATTGTTTTGTGGTGGGGAAAGTATTTTTTGTAGAATTCTCTTTGTAGTTGGTCCCAAGAATTTATGGATGATGGTCTCAAATTTTTTAGCCAATTTTTAGCTCGATCTTTTAAAGAAAAAGGAAATAGCCTCATCTTAGAAGATTCTAGTTGATGTGGGGGGACAAATGGTTTCAAAAATGTCATTGAACTCATTAATGTGAAGGTAGGGCATCTCAGACTCCATTCCATGGAATGTGGGAAGGTGGATTAGGACATGGGGTTTAAAGATGTAGTTGGCATCTCCTAGGGAATTTTGTATAATGCATGAGGGGGCATTGGTCCAGGAAGGAGTGATGTAGTCATTCATGGTTTGATCGACCGCATTCCCCACGTTTGGGGCTGCCTCATTTGGGTTTCCATTTTGGTTTCAACCCGGGTTTATGAGTTGGTTTCTTTGAATACCTTCCACTGAAATGGGATCAATTTTAGACTCTAGAGTATTAGGAAGATTAGGATTTAATGGAATGAGTTCCCTTGGTGTACTTGACTCCCCAACCCCAGGACTATCCACCCTAACTAGACGGTTTGATTGATCATGGGTGTAGTCGGACATGCCCCAAAAGAAAAAAAATGAGAAAGGGACAAGATAAGAGAATTTTGATGAGAAATGAAGAAATGGGGGAGAATAGAATGGGTGTTTAGATGACTTACTAGGGTCCCCGGCAATGGTGCAAAAATTTTATTCTCACTCAAATTTAACCAAGAGAAGAAGGTAAGACGGTCCTTGTAGTTTAGATTGGGTTGTCGAATCCTCGGAGACCTAAGAAGTAACCTATAGACATGTACATTCTATGGACTTTTTTTGGCTATTACATGGCCAACTTGGGTTGATTTTAGATGGGTTTAAAGGAAGTCTATGAGACTTAAGTGAATTCAATTTAAAATAATGAGTTGATCCTAGGTTATCACTCGGGGTGGATTGGATGTATTTCCATTTTAATGATTTCAATTTCTTATATTTGAGATGGGTTCATTTAAGGAGATAAAACAACATCATCACTTACTGGTTTAATGACTAGACCCTTTAATACTAATCACCTATACTCTTTAAGGATCAAAGTTTTGATCACTTCAAGGTAAAGGTTCGTATTAGCACTTGAAGTGTGTGGCCTTAAATTCAACAAAGATGATGGAGTTTAAAAATCATCAAATAAAAATCGCAATTAAAGAAGTGATTATACATTAACGAGGTGATAAATTACATCCAATACAGCCCCTTTCTACTCCCTTTGATCAACCCATAAGTTGGTTATCCCTCCATTGATACCATGGTTTCAATGGAAGTATAAAGTAGACTCATGAGGGAGGAAATGGAAAAGTAAAGAAAACAAAAAAAATAAAATGATCACTCCACCGTTGTGTGAATAACTTCACAAGGTTTGGTGTGAATAAATTCACACCTTGATCCAATGGTATAAAAGTGATATGAATAACAATATAATAAGAGTATAAGAATAACTTTTATTAAGTAACTAAAGTGAATTGAACAACTTACATGTGAAAGACAAATTTGATACAACAAAATCACAGCATGACATTACAATTGAACAAAGCATCCATGATTCTTCAATCCTCCAACACTAATACCTTAAATTGGAATTTTCAGCCCTTGGGTCGATCCTCCAATAGTCCAAGTCTCCTCAATTAATAGTGGTAGGACATAGGTGGGTGGAAAGTAAGGGAGAGTTGATTTTTCCACCCTTAACCAGAGGTGGCAGTCAGATTTTCTTCACCGAACAGACCCTCTTAGAATACCTTCTAGATGGATGAATAAGAGTGGGCCATATATGAAAAAATGGTGCTATGGATGTCTTCTAGCCGCCCGTAAAATGTTGGCTCATTTGGAGTTGTGTATTTTGAGATATTATCATATTAGTGGGCTGTTTTTCTGGGCCGTAGAATCTGGCCCATAATTTTATCTCTAACGTGGGCCACCTAAATGGACACCATGGAGGCCGAATTAGAATTGTCTCCTGAAAAGTGATTTGTTCCTATACATTTCTTATATCATCCCATTAAATTGGGCCTTTATGTTGGGCCCCAAAGTCTCATCAGTGGGCTGGTGTCCAATCTTCCTTCTTCAGAATTGCTTCATTTCATTGCCAAATATCTCCATCATCCTCCATGAATTATCCACTGATCACTGAATCAAACATGTTCATATTTAAGTGTAGATCAATTTCCAAAAAATATAAAATTAAAATATTTATAATTAGATTCCTTAAAATCAGATGAATCATTGGGTACTTTAAATTATGTTCAAAAATGTACCACATAATAGTGCATTTTAAGAAGGTATTACAATCATAATGTGAAATGATGTTCAAAGTGTAAAATGCACTAAAATGGTGATTATGAATAATAAATCACATGAATATTATATATATTAAAAATGAATATTATCCTCATTTAGTGGCTAATCATTAGGACATTTGAGTGATGGTGGTGATCGGTGGAGCTATGGAAAACTTGTTGCATTAGGATTGTGAGATTTTTCTTGAGGGATATTGTGTTTCCTTTAGTTTATGTTTTATCCTGAGATGTTTATATATCTTCTTATGGTAATTTTCTCCATTATTATAGTTTGTAATATTGTATTGGTATTATTTTAACTTCCATTATTGTACCGTTTATGGGTTTTTCTTGTGGGAAAACCGCTCCCTTTGATGTTTAATGTGATTCTAGGATCTAGTTGCCATCCCATGGGGAAAGGGAATTTCCTTCAGGACATGTTAGGGGCGAATCATGTTTTAGTGTACCGAAGTATCTAGGATATTTTGTGACACCATGTATTATCTTATGTAAGGAAGGTAAGTGATAGATAACACTGGATCATCCTTGAGTAGGTTCTTCCCAAGAAGGGTGCCCTTGGATTTTATTTTGTTAGTATATTTTTGGTGCTTGTTTTGGGTTACACATATCTGGGAAACCCTTGGGAAGGATACTAGAGTAATAGAGTTGAGTGAATCTATATGATGGATTTTGATAAACATTTATCCATTCAACTATCCAAGAGTCACAATTGTTGTGATTGGGATGATTCCCTACCTAAATAATTAAGTAATGAGAATAATTCCCTAGAATATTCATTTATTAGGGAAATATGGATATTGTATCACTAAATGGATATAATACATGGGGTTATAGTTTTTAGTGGGTATAATTTCATTAAAAACTCATTCATGAAAAGATATAAGACATAAAATTAATTAGATAAAACGTTTTGATGCAAATAAATGCATCATCATCATAAAACCAAAATTTTTATTAATACCTAAAATAATAAGTTTAAGGTAATAAACTCTTAAGACTAGTATCTTAAAAAAACTTATTAGGTAAGAGAAATATTCTATGTGTTACAACAATTACATCCAGAGTAAACAAGTGTTTAAGTTATTCAACACAAAAATAAATATGCTTATGGAAGGTTGGAAGGATACATTTAAGGTTTAAAAGGTAATAAATGATGATTTAACTAAATAATTCTAGTCTCATATGCTCAATATGATTAGACATGTCATTGATATTAAATATGATTTGGTATGTTTGGAGAGATTGAATAATTACTATAAGGCTTATTCTAGTTAAGGAATTAATTCTATTATAATCTATGGAAAGGTTCCGACAATATGATTGAATTCAAAAAAATGTTTAATAGATATTGTCAAAGTCTTGAGAATATATATATGAACTAGGAATATTATGTGTAGGTTATAAAAGTATTTTATATACTATATAAGTAGTTAAAATTTTAAAATAAAAGAATAAAAGTTGGTTGAAAATTTCAATAATGTTTTTTCAAGATTCCAATCAAGGTCATTGAAACCTAGGGTTTTAAGTAAGGAATAGTAATGATTCCATATGATGGTATCGTCTAGAATACTTAAAGGGGTTTGAGAAATCCATTTAATTTCCATACCAGATATAAGTGTTATAGAAATAAAAAAATTAATTTTGAAGGGTATATGATACTTAGAGTATATTTTAAAAAGTGTTTTAATTATATTGGAGTTAAAAATTAAAGTAAGAATTGATTAATCTTACAGGTTATATTCATAAGATGATGTAAATAGTTACTACATTGAGTATTTGGATATAAAATATTTTATCAATCTCAAATGAAACTAAATAAAAATGTGTATCTTCATTTCTTTTCTTTTATCGGATAAGAAAATATGTTTTATAACAAATAATTTTTATGAACAAGTTTGAGGTGATTAATTGAATACACATGGTTTATGATTCCTAAATTTTTATAACACGATCAAAACAATATATGGATAAAAGTGTTTATCCAAATATTTTTTAAAATATGTGGGAATGTGTCCCTTCCACCCCTTAGTGTTATATTTTAATATATTTTCTCTTTTCAAATGAATATGTTACAAATACATAGAAAAACATATAAGATATGGAAAAAATATTTTATTTGTTCAATACTCTTACTAAAAGAAAATAAATGTCATTTACTAAAACACAAAGTAGATTTCATTGAGTATTTAAAATATATTATAACGAAAATATGATGTCTAAGAGGATAATGGTAGTATGTATGGACTTAGATAATTTCAAAGTTAATAAATAAAATATTGTGCCAATATGATTTTGTGTTATTATTCACTTAATATTCTAAATAGTTAGTGTATGTGATAGTAAATAAAAATGTAAATAGTTACATCTAGTTACTGTGATAAAATTAATATTACAATTAACTAAAGGATGGTTCTAGTCCAAGAGTATCGTGATTATTCACTTAATTTCCTAAAATATTTAAGATATGCGATGATAAATAAATATAAATAGTAATATTTAGTTATCATGAGAAAGTAAATAACACTTTGTATCCTAAAATAATTTTTAGGATATGATAATAATGAAAAAATTAATAGTTATATTCAGTTACTATGAGAAAGTGTAATTCACTTAATATCCTAAAATATTTTAGGATACAATGGTAAAGAAAAATATAAATACTGTCATTTATTTACTATAACAAGTGAAAATCACTATTACCTAAATTTTTATACCATCCAATACAAAAATTGTATCACTTGGAATCCTAAAAGATATTAGAGTATTTTGGTAAATAGAAATGAAAAGAGTTACATTTTTTCACAAAAAAGTGAATATATATTTATCCTAAAAGTGTTAAAGACATGTTAGTAAACTGATAATGTAAATAGAAACATTGTTTAAAAAATATTTCAAGAAAAGAGTTTGATGTAAATGGTTCCAAGGATGATGAGGACATACATATAAATAGAAATAAGTAGACAAGAAAAGATAAAATTATAACATTTTATACAAGGAAGTTATGTATTTTGAATATAAGTTCAAATAGTTAAACTTAAGGAATAAGATTCCTAAGTCTCACCATTATTCAAAATACCTTGCTTCATAAATGTTATTCACTAAGAGGCTAGTGGGAGTATTTTATCAGATTGTCACTTAGAGATGTGATAAAAATTATATATGGATGTAATGTTATAAAATCATTTCTACTACAATAACATGAATGTCATGTTGAATATCTTAATAGATTGGTTGTAATATTTGTAAACATATCATGAAATTATTATAAAATTAATATTTATTTATCATTAATTCATGAATTCAAAAAAAATTCTTTATATGAATGGTTTTTTGATAAATATCCCCTAAAAGTATAAAATTTGATTTTTTCCTGACCAATGATCAACATGGAGTATAATGGGTTGTGTTTATATGTAAAGGTTACCTTGAATATATTGTTGTATTTGTTTAAAAGGGTTTTATATATGATATGTAGAATAAATTATTTATTTAATAAGTAGAGACTTATTACTTGGATTGATCCTCTAAAGTATATCTTGTGTAACATCATATAATCATAGATATACTTAGGGGAGTATTCTTATTATTAATCCTTTTTACATAATGTTTTGGATATACCTTGCATGAGAAAATTCATACTTTGATACCCTACCTATACAAGTAAACATATGAAATTAGATAATCAGGGGTGTTTGGGTATGTTGTTGATTATGTTTTTCATTAATGTGAAACCAAGATGAGATTTTTCCACGTGTATGACAAGAAAAGACATATCGTTGTTGATGGAATTAGACCAAGGAAATGTATAATCATGCTTTTTTCACATATGATATGGTTAACAACTTGGATAAGTTACATGGGATGTTATTATCAAATATATGAGTGACATGCGATTTATTGATCAACTTGGTCAGTCTTTTTCATTGGATCAAGAAATTTTGAGAGGCCAATACTAGATTGACATGTTCCATGTATTGTGGTTGCTTGATGTTATGGGAAAATGAATTATATGGGATACAAATGATCTATACGATACATCTTGTGGTGAAAGTTTTTTTATAGAGATATGATTATGTTTTATGGAGGACACACTAGATTCCTTAATAGCTTGAGTAGAACTGAAGTTTTTTTAGAGGATGCTCTTTTCTTGTATCTACAGAATTATGATTTCATAATTGTTTTCAATTCTTATAAGGCCCATAGGTTCATATAGTTATACCTTTGGATAAAGATAATATTTTAAATAAAATAATTTATTCAAAATGAATAGATTTTATTGGAAAACAATATCCAAATGAGTTTGGATAGATTCACAAAGAGTTGTGGAGTTTTTCATAAATTCATTTTGGGATTTTAGTGTGAGTGGGAGATTTTTGGAATTGTACTAAAAATTTACATACATGAGATGCATGTACACATTCCTGAATGATGCATAAAAAAATATATATATATAATATGATATTATATTTATGAGTTTATATTTAATATGTGCATATTATGTACACTAATAATAAACACATAAATAAATATATATGATATATATTAATTATTATTTCTCTAGAATAATTTCATCAGTTAGAATCCATTTATGAGTGTATTAACGACTTTATATCAATTCATTCAAACCAATAAATTAATTATACCTCAATTGGTAGAAACAAAAAATTATTCTTCGAGGATCCGTGGACTTCATCTATATAAGAGGATTAAATCCACATGTCGGAGGTATGCATGTGCAATACTTGTGAAGCATCTTCCGAACTTCTCTTTCTCTAATATCTATGTTTATCTCTTTGAGAAGGCACTAGTACCCCTTTAGAATTTGTGTATCCTCATGATAATATAATGGATCCTTTTTCGGTGTCCCCCTTATAGATAGGATGATTTCATTCACTAGTGTTTAATAATATCCCTCAAGAATACTCAATCGATGGAAGAAGATATCTTCTAATGATCATATTTTTTCAGGTACAATAATTTTCATTTTACTTAAATGATATAATACTTTAATATAGGAATATTGTGTTCAAATTGTCTTCTAATATACATGATCATTAGATGATCATATGGAACCCATCCCACAAACCCAATGAATACCATGTTCTTAATGCTAAGCCAAATCTTATGGCATGGATTATTCCATAAAGCTATCCCTAGGAATAAGGGTTATAGAGTTAAACAACATAGTAAGGTGTGAATAAACTAGATATTCCAACCACTATAAATGGATCATACCAAAGAATATATCAAATATCATGCCTAAACAAGGATATCCCAATACTAAAACTGCTTTGAAAATGCAGTGCAAGAACCAAAAAAGATCAAAACCAGAATCATAGGATACACTCAAGATTACACTACTCATGAATAACACAATGAATTCAAAAAGAATGGTACATACTATATCAAATACCCAAAGAAACCTTTATAGTTTTTTTTGTTAGGCTATAAATAACATCCAGATAGAAAATAAAACTCACCACTCTATTGAGACCTTGATAAAAAATGGCGATAAGAGAAAAATGTCACTCGCAAGGAAAAAATCTCATTTAAACACATAAAATCTCTGAAAGACTTAATCAATCTATAAAATATGGTAAATACAACTCATTATATCCTTAAAATTACATCAAGTAACCCCTGGACACAATAAATGGCTAGGCTAAACATAAAATTTATCAAAGCAAGAAAATAATTTCATAGAGGTTTCAAAACGAAGCCACTTGAAGAGAAGAAACCTATTTAAAAATTTTATTCACTTTAAAAACCTCCAAACACCATTTAGAAAGGATTTATACAAACAACCCATTTTAGAATTAAGCATTATTCATTACATTATAGAAAATACAAAAGAGAAACATTTCAGAGCTCCTTAATTAAAATATGAAACCTCTTACGTTTCATGATAAAGTAATAAAAAATTTATTTTCATTTTTAATTACATTATTTGTGTTTGATGTTCATTATAATAAACTAAGATTCAAGTTATAAAAATTTATTTTCATAAAATTCATAACCTTATTTTTATTTATCATTCCACTTTTAAAACCAATTTCTCTTCTATATTACATGTTTAAAACAATCATAAGTTTTTACTTAAAACAAAAAACCCACCCTTTATAAATTTATGGTAAACAAAAATTTATTTTAAAACATTTAAGCCTAATTAAACACATGATTAAATGGTATAGAATTATTACATATAGATCTTTAAATGATTATAAAACCAATCCATTTTTCCAGGTTTTCATGATTAAACAACCATTTCTAAAAATATAATCTAGATACCAAGAATCATTTTATATGAAAACTTTAAATATTCAGTTTTCAAACAAAAATATTTTTATAAAAAATCCATTTTTCCCACATAAAACTAGTTATCCTAAAAATGAAAAAGAAAAATCATCTCATAACTACTAATAAAACTAAATCTTGATATCAATACATCCCAATAACCACAAGTATTATTTTACCATCAACGATACTTACTCAAATAATCCAAGAATCATGGGTCCTAAACAAGAAAATGTGAAGTAGTTATTGACCTAGCCACGTGGTTGATAGCCTTTTCCATGTATTTCACAACCACCTTAGCATTTCCAAAATAAATTATTCGATCACTACATGGTTTGTTAGGAAATCCATGTTGAACTCACAACCTGACTCTTTTTTTACACCCCCAATCCAGGAAAACTCCCAATGAAACTAAAACATGCCAATGAGGATCATAAATCAAAATATAAAACCAAAAATCATAGAAAACATCAAATGAAAATTAAATCGGAACTACCCATGATAACTTAATTGGAATCACAAAAGGTGGTGATCAAGAACCTACTGATAATATACTCCGCGATCCCCAACAATTCCTAGCTCTAGTCTACTGGACCCCAAACCAAACCCAGGTAGTTCCACTACTCATTCGGTTGGGTAAATATCTGATAACATTTTGTAATGAACCAACCGAAGTGAACCTGACACATCCCCCATTCTAGCTTGGCATAGGGCCTAAAGTGAATTCCCAGTCACCACATGATGGTGACAATAACCTTGGTATCAAAGAAACAAAACCCTAGAAACAATTTCACCATAAAAAACAACATGACTCATATACACCAACATAATGATAAAATATCAGAGCACATCATGGAAGGAATATATATAACCATGTTACATAAGAAACAAATCCAAATGGATAGTCCTAGAAGAAAATAAAACGAACACCAAAAACAAGTCTCCAGGTAACTATCCATCACCACCATCTCAATCCATTATGAATGAGATATCAACTAAGAAAAGACACCATATAACATTATGCCTAACCCTTTTCCTATATCCTATAAAACCGTAACTAAAAATACCCAAAATAAAAATTAGTGCATGAAAATTAAGTTTTCACATGATTCTACCATGAATCTAAACATTTTATTTCATGGTGAAACCATTAGTTCTATATTTAAAACAAAATAAGTTTATAATGAAATTTCATTTGAGAAAATTTATCATAAAATATAATTTGGTTTCATTTAAAAATGGTTCATACTCAAAGAAAAAATAATATAAAAATTAACATCAATGATAATATAGAGGGAAATAGTCAAAGAATTTATAACTCAGAAGATAACTAAGTGAGTATTTAAAACATAATACATAAATGAAACCAAAATACATGAAACATAAATGGGATATAGCCTATGAGAATATATGAAAAGTATAATAAAGGAAGAATAAGATAATATAAACATGAATTCTATAATTTAAAGTCCTAAAAAGTTTATCAATACCCTAATTATATCTCATAGTGTCACCATATTCACTAAGGTCTACATCTGTCCTTACCCAATATTTACAAAATATTTCCATGTTCTATGTTTTAACGAAAAATTCAATAAAACATGCTAAAAAATTTTAAAAAAAAATTCACAAGTAAAACACCACTTATTAAAAGTTTGGAAATCAATTTTAGAGTCAAAACCATCTTTGATGCATTTCATCGAACACATAGTTTATAAAAACTTTTTTTAAAGTAAAATCCATTTAAAACCCATTTCACAAGCTACCCAAGATGTAATTTCATAAAAAACCTTAATATATTTAAAATAAATTAATTTTATGAACCAAAACAAATTAATTTACAAGTGAAAAGGGTAAATAAAGGGATAAATATATTTTATAGATACACTTACCTTACCAATAGAGATAACCTTGCCAGATTTGAAAATGGTGATTGAAAAAAAAGTGATCGTGTTCTCACAAGACTAGATACAAGAGAAACACCATAAATTCTCCATGAAAACCATAAATCAGGTCATAATAGAAAAAATAGGTTTTCATGACATTGATAAGATGAGAGATCAAAGGTTGATCTAGAAATATAATAAAAAAACCCAAATAACACATATACCTCGAAGGGATTCATTTAGATCGATAGAGATTCACCATGAGACCAAGGGGATAATCTCTTAAAGAATAAAGGAGAGTCTGGTTTGATATAATGGGAAATTACGAGGGGAATAGATGTTAAATCAAGAAATGGATACAAGGTAATTTTTGATTTTTAAGAAACCCACATTGGTCACATGGCTAGGCCACACAGTTAGACAAACTTTGTGTTAACCATGTGGTAACTACTGCCCCTTGAAAAATAATGCCCACAATTACCTAATATTTTCCATATGGTTAGGAAAACTATGAAATATACTTGAAACAACATATGGAATAAAACCATCCAATAATATGGTTTTCATGGACACTCACACAGTCAAAAAAACTATGAAAATCACCACAGAAACATATAGATCCACCCAACAATATTACTATTAATTATGCACATACCGTACACCTGACCTATTTTCTCAAAATCTTCAACTTTTTAACCACCAACTCCTAAAATACATTAAAACATAAAAAAGGATAAATTAATCCCAAAATTAAAAAAACCTATGACCTGAAGGTAATAATAGGAAATGGGTGTAAAATGGTGTTTAGATAAAAAGTGTGTCAATAAGGCTACAAACAACGATCCTTGATATTTGGTTAGATATTAGATTTTATAGAAAAAACATGGTACGATCCACCATGATGTGATTTATAATATCCTCGTCAAATATATTTTATATTTTCATTTTTACTTGGAAACACTGAATTAGATAAAGGAATATTTTACCAAAAAAGTTCACATAACATGAATCATATGAATTATTTCATCCAAAATATTTATTTTAATTATAAATAGTTCAATTAATATATATAAATCTAAATATAAAAAAATTTAATAATTATAATATCCTCAAAATAGTAAATTAAATAAATTTTGATGCATCTTGAGGATGAGTTAAAAAGATTAATTTAGGAAATACATCTTTGGGGATGCTAGTTTGTGGATGAAATATGATATCTTTCATAAATTTTCAAATGTAATAATCATGGTTGATGTGATTAAATTATCTTGAAAATTGTATTAATATTGAGAAAAATAAGTATTTTGTTTTGATATATGTTTTAATAGTGAAATATTATTATATATATGCTAACACTTATCCTGTTATAGAAGTCCATAGGTTTTTCTGTTCACATTGATAGTGATCGGGAGTTAATTATCTCCCTTGATGAATGCATTGAAAAAAATTGAATGATTTATGATATGCGACTTCTTTTAATACAAAAGGTAAGTGTTATTATACTTTCAATTCATATAATTATATATATATATATATGTAATAACAAGTTATTGATGCAATAATTTTTTTACCAAATGTGCTGACTATATGTGTGTATATAAAAAGAATATCCCGTTAGGATTATAAGATCATACCTTATGTGTATTTATTTATTTTTTTGAAATATGAATATAATGTAATCATATAGGATAGATATGAATAAAATTTGAGAAACTACCCTGATTTTGGAACACTTTATTATTCAAATGATGATAAAACCAAGGGGGATGAGAGGTCTCCTTGTTAAAGTCGAGAGGAGAGTAAACCATATATGTGTGTCTCTAGAAAAAAATGGGCTAGATAATCAAATACATATAGAAGAGAAAAATAATGAAATAGAACCCCACTCGTTGTATTTTAGTAGTGACCAGAAGAGATGTAGGGTTTGTCATGTTTAAGAACATTGAAAAAACACAAAAATCTAAACCAAAAACATCAAACAACGATAGAGGAAGAGTAGAAAATAACATACATCAGATTTCATCCTTGATTAATCCAAGGGAACGTAGAGGAGTTGCATCGGCATTAGAGGAATTCTGCGGGAGCTTGAGAATCGCGAGTGACTGAGTCATGGTTTGAGTTTTTTTAAATTGATCGGTGTCACATTTAATAGCACTTTCAAAAAAGAGATAACATAGATCCATTTTATCAGTGCTAAATTTATAAGCACTAATAAAAGACATATTTATTAGTGTTTTTTAGCACTGATTAATCTCGATCTTTATCACCACTAAAAAAGCACTAATAAAAGACATATTAATTAGCACTAACTTTTTATCACTAATTAATATATCTTTTAACAGCGCTTATTTATCATTGTTATTTTTTTGTAATTATAATTATTTAAATAACGTTATTTTAATTTTATACTTATTTAAATATATATAATTAATTATTTATAATTATATAAATACGTCTTTAAAAAATAATATTGATTTATTATAATAATTGTTAATATAGTAAATATATATTTATTATTTATTTCAAAATATTTATTTACAAATATATTTTTAACATTATTAATGGAAATATAATCTTAAATAGATGCATTTTAAAAAAAAGTGAAATTGAATAATTCAAAATGAGTACACATTAAAAATAATAAAAACCAGATATGTTTTATTAATTAAATACGAGTTATTAAAAAAATATGGATATATAAATATATATATTGAAGTGGATGAATAAATATTGAAAATAATAAAATATAATAAAAAATATATATAAATAAATAATAAAAAATGATCAAATTCAAATAAAAATAATAATAATAATGAAAGACTTTAAAAATGAATACCCAAACTGTAGTATTAAAAAAATTGACCAATTAAAAACAGAAAATATATTTAATGGATCATGTTATAATGAAATTCTAAAATATACTAAAATTTGAATAAATTAAATGAATATTAGGTGTATGTGTTTCTAAATATTGTGTAGATATATTTGTGTGTGCGTTGCGTATACAAATGCATTAACACACACACACACATATATATATATGTACGTGAAATAAATGTAACACATGACATTTAATATAGGTTAAATTGAAAAATCAAACAACATTAAAAATGAATAAGACATTAATATGTTTTTAAATAACATTTTATATAGATTATACTTATTCATTTTATATATTTATATTTAATATATATATGTATATTAAATTTATTCATTTTTATATTGTAGTTATTTTATTAACAAATTTTTTGATATTTTTCTTAATTTATTCTTTTTATCATTATTTGTTTAATTTTTCATTTTATTTTGGACCTTTATCAGCACTAAAAAAGAGCCAATGAAGGGAAATTTTTATTAGCACTAAAAACGCAATGATAAAGGATACCTTTTATCAACGCTATAAATGAAGCGCAAATACATATTTCCTTTATCAGCACAAAAATAAAGCACTGATAAAGGTAAACTTTTATCAGTACTAAATAAATAGCACAGATAAAGGGTGAAATGTATCTGCATATTTTTTAGCATTGATTATCAGCGCTTATTTTAGTGCTGATAAAGATGAACATTATCAGTGAATTTTACGAGCACTGATAAATGCCAGCGCTGTTATAGGCGGGATTTATAGTAGTGAAATTATGGAATTAATGACAGGTTAGACATGATTTACATGGGTATAATAGAATATTTTTCACCAGGGAAGGGTGTGCAACATCCCACCACCCTATACCATTAAAAAGTGCTCAAAAAAGATATTTCTATATGACCTGAGGCATGCATCCCCATATTCTAGAGTCTACCGACTAATGGAGAGGGTCTATGAAGGTACCTTGGAGAGAATATAACCTCTAGTTAGAGTAGTAGTGGTATTAGAAATAAGGCTAATCATAATAGGGCCAGGTAAATAAACATCATAGTTAAGACTTGTTTCCAAAATAACCATAATATAAAGGTGTTATTAGAATGGATTATTCCATACATATCATAATAGTCCCCCATGGGTGGATCACATAAAGATAATTCCAAGGAATGCAAAACAAATACTCCATCTAAAGCTCAACCCCAAGAAAGTCCTAATTCTTTTCAAGTCCCATCATCCATAACACACTCCAAAAAATCCAAATAAATCACCATGCAATGAAACATATCCCAAGACCTATACATATGATCAAATAGTGTATGATCAGGTACCCAAATGTAGTCCAAGTAGGGTGTGAGTATAACTTAGAATACCACCACCAATGATGTCTATAAAATAACCAGTTTGTAATAAATTTCATGTGGAAGTGTTACGATTAAATAGATAAAATAAATTTAAAAATAAAAAAGTAATAAATAAACACCGATGTACAAGATCTAGGGTGACACTCAAGATCAAACCATACTTGATTTGGATAGTGTCTAATGTCTCTAATCACACTGTAGTTACTATTCCTTTACAAGTAACTATAGGGGGGCCAAGTCCTACCTTAAACCTGAAACTGACATCATATCATACCTTTTCATACCTACTTCAGTCAATGTTGCATGTATCTAAGCTAGGAACCTATTTATTAATATTGAAATTTCCACTAAAGGTGAGTATATACCACATCAATAATGTTTTCATATTGGCCTCTTGAGTTCTTGTTTTCCACCGGATTGAAACCACCAATAAATTCATGTACAAACAACTTTAAGAGTTTTTTCATCTTACTGGTGTCAAACTACCACTAAAGGTGTTTACGAACAGCTTCAATAGTATTTTTTGATTGGCATGATCGAAAATTATTTTAATTGGATTGAAAATTCCTCTAAAAAAATGTATAAAACACTTTAAGATAATTTTATTTATCTCACGTTCTAGATGATATCAATTTTTTTCACATATAACACCAATATCCTCCCCCAAGGGAATTTTCATTACATAAAAAAATAAATTCATTAACATCTATAACTATTTCCAAATTAAACCATAACTATTATTTCATTTTTAAAGTATGATATACAACATATAATTCTTAGTTTTATGAGGGAATATATTAACCCTTTATAATCCAAATTTCATTATTTATTTATTATGTAAATGAGGCATATCAATTTATGAGTGATTATTTTGAAAAAAACCTCTATGATCATCTTTATGAACCATTTCCATCAACTGCCATTAATAAACTATTTCACAAGCATTAATTAGATCTGAAAACTCATGATCCATTTAAAGGTATTAGTTATATATTTCAATAACATGCTAATTTTATTACATAAGGCCATTTTAATTTATCAAGGAAACAACATTTCACAATTTCCATACTTTATTTTAAGTAATTTCATCATGGTTTTAAATTTCATTATCATGATTATCAATGATTTTGAAATTCCATTCCACAGTAATCGAACCAAATTTTTTTCCTTTTACTATTTAAAACATTATTTACTAACTCAAAAAACCAAGGATATTTCCCCAACCATATTTCCCATATCAAGAGTTCATGTGAAATTTATAATTTCATATTGAAGGTCAAATTATAAAATAAGTAATTACCTTGGAATAATACTTTTTCTAACGTTAAATTATTTGTAATCAGAGAATTTATCTAAGATGAGGCATAATTAAATCATTATATTTAAATTAGGTCAATTCATAATAAGGAAAACAAGAACACAGAACACATCAATTAAAAAATAGAGTGAGACTATGGGTTAATATTTATAGACCTCCTACCATAACTTTAGTAGGATCCAAATGTCTAGTACTAAAATTTGATTTGGCCCAAAATGGAAGAAAAAAATAAACAATACAAAATCCCTCGAAATAAGAAATATTAGACAAAAAAAGTGAGATATCACCTGAGAGTAAGACAAATAAAAGAGAGGATACATAGTCGTAACCTTACCTTTATCTCACCAACAAATCTAGTGGAATGTGAAATAGAAAAGGGATGAAATAGATTCCACATGGGAAGAGGATGGAAGAGGGATTGTCATGTGTTGGGACTACTGAAAAAATTGGGAGAAAAAAGGAGGAGTTTTAGTTATAAAATCATAAGGGTAAGAGATAAATTTTCACTTTTTAAGGGTCTTAAAATTTTTACATAGTTTTAAATACTATGCAATAACTATGTAGTCAACACTACCTCAAAAAACATCTCATCACATGGTTGGTCTACATAGTTTACCAATTGTGTACCAACCATGAAGATCAACTCTGAAATCTTATGTAGAATTTCGTATTGTTTTTCTTAACCATGCCCAAACAATTTTCTAAGTCTTATATCCAATCCAACTCACATAGTTTTCTATTAATTATACAAAATTTTCTATAAAACACGACCCAAACATTCCAAACAACCATTCCAATATAAACTAAAATAAATTCACTCCATGTATAGGGTGGTGCAAGTTTTCTCCAAAACTATTCACATTTAACCATTAATCTTGAATAGAAGTCTCCAAAAAACCAAAACAAGTTTACTAAAATATTATGAGACTTATCCAAGAATTTCAGGAACCTATCAAGACACAAACCATTTACAAAAATATTCCTTTTAAGATGTTCTAACTCTTGGATTCTTGATCCAAAATCTTATTTAAAAAATAACCCTTCCACCAAACTCAAAAATTTAAAAACCACAAGGATTTACTAAATCAGAAACGGATGAGGTTTTAAAACCACCCCAACTTAATAATATTCATCCTAGATATGACTATTTAACATTATATCACAAAAAACTATCCTACACTGGTCACCAAACCACAAACAGATCATCTTGTTCTAATCCAAAGAACTAAATGAGCTTCTCCTGCATGATATCAAACACAAGGTGCTTGACTCCCCAATGTATAAGCAACCTGAAACATTTTATTACTGAAACACTAATATGATACTCCACATAACCCATTTATTCAAAGATGTCACCCAAGTACCAACCAATTCATTTACCAGCCTATGAAACTCCCAACCACATGGCTCTTCTAAAAGGGATATTTCTGACCCATGGTTATCTAACCATTATATTATTTTATCAATACAAAAAACCCTCACTCTAATGATGTGCCTGATCTGGTCTCCACTCCACCACATCCAACCAAACACAACATCACCCATCATAACTCCGCTATTTGAATCTCTTCAAAACTCTTGTCCATACTCACCAATGTGTTATTACATCACCCAATCACAGTGTGTTAACTTCCAAGGAATTCTAATAATGATCAAGAATTTGTAAAATATTTTGAACTCTACTCCCAATTTCAATCCATGACTAGGTCCTCAACCAACCAAAACTACTATTGTGTGGCAAAATAGGAACTGATGTACTATTGTTCCAATCCCTATTCTGATCCCCAAACTCTACCTTGAGTCTATTATTAACACTCAGACTTCATCCAACATTGCTTATGAATTTCAAATATGGTACTCTACAAAACTAGATAAATCGGGATTTACCTACACACCATCATTATAGAGTCTTTTGGTTGATCTAATGACTAGTGTCACTTCACCCATGACCTAACCAATATAGAACCATATTCTTGCAAACGATTCAATACTACCCAACTTAGGAGTACCACCACTATTGGTTTATCAAACCAAAATCCAAGTTTCATAATCCTTCCTCCATCTATTACTTCATGTAATAACCACATGTGACCACCCAATCATACTTGAGTGACAACACAAAACACTAAATACCACCCTCTACCATCTTACTAGGAATATTAACTACAATATCATCTAAACTTCATTCAAAATGAGGGCTACACCCTTAACCAGATTTTGGTTCACTATCAACCTTATAACCTCACTTTCCTCTCCTCGAGCTCGATCTTGATAGGTTAAATTTTAAAACAAGTGTGTTGTTCCTCCAAAGACAAGCTCATTAATCACATTAACCCATAGAATGGGTTAAGCTCAGATCGACCATTCCACCTACCCTCAACCCAACCACATTCAAATTTTAACTATAAGAACATCACCATTCTCATCCAAAGATTTGATTCACCATTTTTTTAAGCCTCTCATCGAACACATTTTGGTCATTAACCCCCACACAACTTCTTTCTCATTAAGTGTCATCGTGTACACTTATATACAACCCAAACCATAAAATAATGGCACAAAACATTCCAAAATATGTATAAGGACCCAAGCCTTTTACACATATTATTAAATGTTTCTTAACATAATCATCCAAAAATTAAAACCCAAAGATTGTGTGGACTAGTTTATTTGGAATACTAGGAACACTAAATATAAAAAGAAACTAAAACATTAAATATTTATTTTTATTCTCCTTAGTGAGATCTTAAATAACTTTGAGATCCTAAAACTAAATAAGATAACATGGTGATTACATAAAATAAGGGGATGATCTATAATTTCTAGTACAGGAGTAAACATGATAACAAGTCAAAACATGATATCATAATGGATAATACTCATGAGAAATCACATGGAAGCGTAACATGAAGATCATGGTATTATAAGATCATAGAAACATAGGAAATATACATCAATATATAAAATTTCATAAGCATTATTCAAGGATAAGAGTCAAGACAAAATCTCATGGTAGAAAAATACCCATAATGTATTAGGTTTACTTCATAATCCAATAAAAAATGTCTTGTGAGACCAAAAACATTACCCAATGCATTTGAGCACTATCTGGGATTACCTATCATTACATGTACATGATTATGTGTGAATTAAAAATAAAATTTATCATAAGGTATAAATAAATGAATTACCCATAGATATATATGGGTTGTATAATCTTTCATTATGTCATAATCAATGGATATTTTGTAAAGAAGACATTTGATAAGTGAACATAAGGCATGTATTGCCCCATTAATGAGGTAAAGAGAATTCTAACATAAAATACCATGATGTATGAAGTATTCATGATATAATATGTATAAGTGGAATAATATATAACATATAATATAAATTAACCATATAAAATTAAAATATTCCACAATGAAGGAAAATTGAGATTATATCCCTTACACTATTACATAACTGTTCTTTAATAGTTATAGAAATGGACTTTATCTGTGCAAGAAAAGCATTAACTACATGAAAGAGGTTAAAAGACATGGAATTTTATCTGCACTGATAATGTGATAAAAAAGGCTCCCTTTTATTAGTGATAAAAAAATGATGATAAATGGGTCCTTTATCAACGCTTTCAGAGGCAGTGATAAAGGACCCATTTATCAACGCTTTTTTTAACATAGCTAAAAGAAGAATTTTTAGTGCTTAGAAAAGCACCAATAAAGTGTATTTAACTAGAGATTCAATCTGTGATGATGAATATGTCCTTTATCAACACTTTTAAACGCACTAATAAAGGGCCATTATACTGCGTATTGTAACAACACACTACAACACCAGTACAGTGTGCTGTAATAGCACACCGCAACACCAAAAACATATAAGATAGAAATACGAACAAGTCCCAGTATAGGATTTAAATGAAATAAAATTTACACTAAAAAACAAGAAAAAACACTATTATAGACATTTCAAACATTGGTTTGTACAATTACTTAAATACACATTATTATATACATTAAAAAATATCAATGTTCCTTTATCTTTTAATCTTGACCCAACTCATACTATTTCCAAACAAACCACCACTACTCTAGTATAATAATACACCTATGTAATAATGAAATTCTTATGTTAGTAGTAATATAAAGAAATAAATTAATAGAAAGTGTTAATTTTACTAATATTGATGTCAATTTTAAATAAAAAGATACAATAGGAGTCATACCAGTCACATGATGCATCAGATTGAGGTGAGGCTAATTCCAACATGTCTCAAATGACTTGTGGATCATTATCCTCAAGTATCAAAAACATATGATTTTTTATCAGTTTTGAGTAAGTTAGTTGTATTTTATACTAAAATATCATTTCAATATGGAATCAAACACTTTTAAATCATTTCGATCACATTGTGTATCAGTTTGAAATGAAACAGATTCCTACAAGTCACAAATGACTTATGATTCACTATCATAAATTATCAATAAAAAACAAGAGTGTTTGATCGGTTTTCAGTGAGTGACACTTTTTGAACTAAAATGTCAATTTTAAACTGACAACAAAATCTTTGAGTCATATCAAGCACATAATGTATCATATTGAGGTATGACTGATTACTACATGTAAAAATGACTTATAGATCATTTTCATAGAGTATAAAAACAATCAGAATGTGTTTTCTTGGTTTTGATAAGGACAATTTTCCATTTTACTAAAATTGATGATAATTTTAAATAAAATGATATACTTTGAGTCATACTGGTCACACTGTGCATCATATTAAGGTGAAGTTAATTCCTAAATGTCCCAAATGACTTATGTATTTTGCCCTAAAGTATAAAAACAAAATGAATTTGTTTTCTTAGTTTTTATTACGTCACTTTCCTTTTTTACTAGAATGTCATTTTAAAATTGAAACATGCACTTTGACTCATACCAATAACATTGTGTATCAAATTGCAGTGCAGATAATTAATACATAACAAAAATTAGTTTAGATCATTTTTATTAATATATTTAAACAATTTGAATTCATTTTCTTAGTTTTGAGTAGGTAAGTTGTCCTTTTTATTAAAATTGATGTCAATTTTAAATAAAAACACACACTTTGTGTCATATCAATCACACTGTGCATTGGATTGAGGTGACGATGATTCATGTATGACTAGAATCACTTATGGATCTTTTTATTAAAGTATAAAAACAATACTAATGTGTTTGTTCAGTTTTGAGTTGGTCTGTTTGTTTTTTACTAAAACTAATGTCAATTTTAAATAAAGACGCACTTAGAGTCATACTGGTCACACCATGCATGCATCATATTTAGGTGCAGCTAATACCTATACATTCCAAATCACTTTCGGATTGATTTACTATAGTATCAAAAAAAATTGAATGCGTTTTCTCAGTTTTGAGTTTGTAACTTGCCTTTTTTACTAAAATGTCATTTTAAACTTGAAACACTCACTTTGAATTATATGGATCTCATTATGTATCGGTTTGATGTGAGGACAATTCCAACACATCCCAAATTATTTATGAATTAATTCCCTAAATTATAATGAAAATCTGAGCATGATTTCTTGGTTTTTAATGAGTGAATTTTTTTAATGTTAAATGTTAATTTTAAACTAATAATGAGCACATTGAGTCAGTTTTTTTTTTCTAAAATTAATTTCAATTTAAAATATAAAAAAGTACATGGAGTCATACTGGTCACAACGTGTGTTAGATTGAGGTGAGGCTGATTCCTACATGTCTCAAAGTCTCACAACAATCCTAACTATCAATGTTACCACAATTTATATTGACTTTCTTTATCAAACTGTCAACTCTACTTGAAAAGCTTCGAACAGACCATATCAACTCTGAAAAAGGAATCTATCTGTATGAAAAAAAATATTATGTGATTAATACTAAAAATAAATAAATAAATCATAAATAAGAAACAATACATTAATTATATGGTCAATGTTTTTTCTATGAAAAACATGAGCAGAAAAAATTTCATTGATCATCCTAAAAATGTAGTGGAGAGAACTTGAATGAAAGTGATAAATGAAACAATAAAGTGGTGAAAAGGTGTTGAGGGAGGATAAGTATGAAAGTTTCATAGAGCACACCAATATGAATAAAAAAATCCACCTATTTAAGAAGAAAATTATTATACAAGTAATAATAATAAGAAATAAATTAAACATAAATTTGAAATTATGCATTAATTCTATAGACAATGATTTTACTATGAAAACATAAATATTTCCTCTATTATTGAGCAGAGGCATCATCATTGTTCTTTCTAAAAAGGAAGTGGAGAGAACTTGAAAGAAAGTGATAAATGAAAAACTTTAGGGGTGTAAAGGTTTTGAGGAAGAAGAATCATGAAAGTTGGAAATATCACCCCAACTTGAACAAAATAATCCACCTGTATTAGAAAACAATTATCTTGTGAGTACTAATAAAAAGAAATCAATTAAACATAAATATGAAACAATGCATTAATTTTATGGAAGATGATTTTACTATGAAAACATCAATATTACCTCAGTGATTTAGTAGTAGCAACATCATTTATCTTTTTACAAAGTTAGTGGAGAGAATTTAAAATAATGTAATAAATGAAACATTGTATGGGTGAAAATGTTTTGAGGGAGAAGAAGAATGAAAGTTGGAAAGATCACCCCAAATCTAAAAAAGAATTCACCTATATAAGAAAACAATTTTTATGTGATTAATACTAAAAAGAAATAAATTAAACCTAAATATGAAACAATACATTAATTCTATGGTGAATGATTTTACTATGAAGGAAATCAAGATTACCTCTGTGATTAAGTAGAGATAACATCATCGATCCTTCTACAAAGCAATGACACATGGACGTAAATAATCTAAAATAAACGAACTATACAAGGAATAATGAAAATTAAATCAATATTTCAATATATATTTTTTAGTAAAATATAGAAAGTATAACGTAACATTACCTTTACACCATTAAAAATGGTGTATTTGGTCTAGATATAAGCTAATAACAAAACTAAGGATTCTCTGTGAACTTCATTACGGTTTATAAGACTATATGGATGTTATGAAACCATGATACAATTAATGATACTGGTTTATATTTAGTTACATTGATCAAAGGATCCAAAAAAAGGATTGGTTGTGAATCAATAACAAAGTTAATAACAAAACTAAGGATTCTCTTTGAAGTTTACTACTATTGGTTAACTACTGCTCAACATAACAGCTAACCTGAACTTCCTGTCTAACATCCCCATGATGCTCTCATCGCAGACACAATCTTCACCATCGCTATGTTAAAGAATCTAATTAGTATATTTCTATGTATGTGTGGGATGAGAGAATCACAAGGATGTTAGGAAGTTCCCAAACAATCTTTATTTTTGTTATTAGCTTTGTGAGTGATGAACAACCAATACTGGTTTAGGATACATTGATCAATGGATCTAAATAGACATCAATATTCCTCCAACTATTCTGGACTAATTTTTCTTGAATAAAAACATTATAAACATGGACAAAGAATTTTAGAAGGGACCTCTATATGCTCTCTTGTAAACTTGATGAAATATTTAACTCCTTCTTCACATTTTTTTTCAAAGATTAGAATGAGTCCATTTTTAGTCATATCCATCCTATTGGTTTCATAAATGATTAATTTTATATAACATATAAATAAATAAACCTAAGATATTCATTATAAAAAGTGAAACTTATAGACAGTTCTAATAAGGGAAACTCAAAATTTGATTATTTCAAATAATTTTAGTATGTGGAAGAAAATAGGTAATTGAATTTAAGAAAATATTTACTACACATAAAATCTTTATTAAATCCCCTAAAAAATAAAAATATAATATATGAAATTAAAGAGTAATACTAAACTCAAATATGATAAATAACAATAATAAACTACCATTCAATAAACTACAAGATATAAAAATATAATGCAACAAGTGATGTATCAACCTAATGATTTATTACATTTAAAAGTAATATAATATAAATATTTGAAAGCATCTCATGTCTCTTGGAATGTCATATCACCACACTGAACCATCCCAATTAAATTCAAGGTACTCCAAACCGAAGTAAAATTAGCATTTACTAATGGATTCCATGAATATGAATTACGTTAGACAAAAAAATAGTTTCCCATTCTTTAATATGAAAATAATGTTCGTAAATTGAAAAATGTGATGCAGGAATTAAAAAAAGAACTAAGAGCTCTGTGTTGAAGGTTAGATAAATTATTAAAGAAACTTTAATTTATAAAATGATGATTGATCATAATCATTACATAAAAAATAATTTTATGGAAATATTGAAAGTGTTTATCAATGTGGATGACATACTATTTAGAGGTTCAATAGATGAATGGTGATAAAAATTTTCTACATTAACAATGACCAATTTTTAAATTTTGATTATTAGTGAGTTGACATTTTTATTAGTTTATAGGCAACTCATGGAATTCATGGGATATTTATTTCCCAATACACGTATGTGAGGGAAGTATTTTATAGTTGAATCATGGAATTCATGGAATTTATGGGATATTTATAGCTTTGGGTGATCAATTTGGGAAATGTAAAAAAAATTAAACAACCAACGAAACTCCATGTGACTCCATGTGTCACCATTGACTGTAGAAACAATAAACTCTATATGAGCGATCAAGAGTTGAATCAAAATTAGAAACTGAGAAAATTGAAAGCCCTACCATGCTAGTATTCAATCCACAAACCACAAATAATGACATCATCGAAGAAGAAACGAAAAACAAAACCAAATATACAGAATGAAAATTAGAAGGACTATCTCGCTAGGTTGAAGAAATTTTAAGACCCTATTCAGAAACCCTAAATATAATCAAACACCATATATCAGAAATGATGTTTAAAAATTGGAGGTAGTCATGTGGTGTGATCTGAGCTTCAATTAACCTAGTAGAAGCACCAATAGTGGGTTTCTTCGGTAGAAAGCTTCTGATATCGTGACAGGTTCACAAATTGTTAGGGTTTTTTAATTAGATCGGGACACTTTTATCAGTGCTTATAAAAAATAACTGATAAAATCAACATTTATCAGCGCTAAACTTATATCGCTGATAATTTTTTATTTTATCAGTGCTTTTAGTAGCACTGATAAAGACCTACCATTATCAGTGCTACAAAAAGCATTGGAAAAGACTAATTTTTTCCCTCTTATTCCTTAAGCGTTGTTAACAGATTTATAATTATAATTATAAATAAAACCATTATAAATATTTATATATACTTAATAAATATATATAAATATAAAAATAGTAAAAAAAATTATTATAATTTTATAATTAATTATTTATAATAATAGAAATATCTTTTAAAAATAATATTTATATCATTATATGTATTTATATAATTATATATATATATTTAATATATATATATATAGTAAATATATTCACTATTTCAGTAAGTTTGTTATAAATTTAATAATTATTTAAATAGATATAATTATTTATTTATAATTTTATAAATACTTTTAAAAAAGATATTTATTTATTTATAATTATATATATATAGTTGTATAAATATAGTAAATGTGCATTTATAGATATATTTATTTATAAATATTTGTTTAAAAATATTTTTTTGATATTATTAATGCATATCTAATTTTAAGTGAAGGAATATATGTCAAAAATGAGTGAAATTGAATAAATTAAGAATAAGTACACTTTAACAATATTGAAAAAATGGATAAGTTTTATGTGTCTGCATTGTATATATAAATGCATTAATTATGTATATGTGAAATCAATATAAGATATATTTGATCTATGTTAAATTGAAAAATCAAACGACATTCAATTATATATCGAGTATTATGAAATTAGTCAATATTTTTAATTCATATTCATTTTAAATTATAATAACCATTATTAAATAAATATATGACTATTTAATGTAAAGTGCATAAATATTTGTAATATATAAATAATATTTATTTAAATTAATATATATATATATATATACAATTCAATAACATTAATTATCAAAATTATCTAATAAATAAAATGTTTAATATTTAATAATGTATAATCAATTTATTCATTTTTTTCAATAATTATTTAATTAATAAATTTTTTATATTTTTTTTAATAAACTCATTTTTTATTTTCAATTTATTTAATTATTTCATTTTATTTATTCAAACCTTTATTAGTGCAAAAAAAGAGCTCATGAAATAAAATTTATTAGTGGTAAAATTAAAGCGACGAGAAAAAGTATCCTTTATCTGTACCAAAAATAAAGTGATGATAAATGTTACCCTTTATCCATGCTAAAAATAAAGCACTAATAAAGGATACCCTTTATCAGTGCTAAAAATAAAGCTCTTATAAAGGACTATTTTATCAGTGCTAAAAAAAGTGTTGATAAAAGGTTAAATTTATCAGTTATTTTTGTAGCACTAATAAATAATCCATTTATTAGTGTTTTTTTCTTACGCTAATAAATACTACCACTATTAAAGACTGGTTTTGTAGTAATGTTACATTGACCATGACTCATCATGTACATACTTTATCTTTCTAAATAATAAAATTATATTAATTATTTAATTTCGTAAGAATATTTTTCATGTTAATATTCATTTTATTTTATTTTTTACCATGTTATATTTATTTACTTAATCAATTATGTTCACATCAGATGTTTGGATGATATTCAGTTCAAAAGTCCAAAATGACTTCGGTAGGTTGAATGTGGTAAAATAATTAATTATTACATCATGTAGAGAATGATAATCATGACATAAATAACATTTTTATACATAATTATAATTTTAAAACCAACCGTAAAATTTGATTAGAAAAAATGAACTATGTTATAATCATGGAGAAAGTTGGTCATACGTATGCATGAGTAATGTTTCAACTTTTCAAAAATCATGATGAAAATAATGTAATTATTATTTTAGCATTAAATAATTATAAGTATATCATAAATATTATATTTTTTATTTAAAACAAACACACACACAAATATATATATATGATCCATGAGATGCTGGGATGAAAAACGATTCACATCACTTCATGGAGGTGGTAGTCAACATGTGGACACGAACGACGTTATCATTTTTTTAGTAAATGTAAAGGTATGAAAATATATGATATATCACTATTATTGAATGATAAATATGTCATTAATATCATATATATAAATTAAATACATCATCATAAATATCCCTAAGAGGTGATTATGGAAAAAAAATTCCATCTATTCGTGAAGTGGTAGTCTTCCATACATCCAAACGATAGTTTTTCCCCATTTTATGGAAGTGGATATGGATACAGGTTATGGAATTACAACCCAAATATCACTAGGACTAGTGTATTTGGAAGACTAGGTACATAAAACATTAAAGGAAACTGAATCATAACATCTATATTTGTATTCTGCTAAGTGAACTCCTAAATATATTTAAGATCCTAAAACTTCATAGGATAACCAAGGGAATACATAAAATAAAGTGGTGATATATAAATCCCAATAATATAGTAAACATGATAATGATTCATAACATGATATCATAAATAGAAATTTTATGAGTAATCACGAGGTTCCATAATATAAAGAATATGGTATCATAATATCATAGGAACATAGGAAAGTGGGAGTTATATATAACATGAAATAATCCTAAGTCAAGGATAATTACCAAGATAATATCACATGGTGGAAAAAATCTTATAATGGAATAGGTTTAGTCCCTAATACCTTACATAACATCTCATGAGACCAAAAACATTACCCAATGCATTAGGGTACTATCTATAAGCACCCATAATAACATAGACATGCTTATTTGTTCCATAAAAAGTAAACAAATCCTAAGGTATAAACATATGAACTACCATTGGAAATAAATGGGTTTCTCAATCTTGCCTCATGTTGTAATCAAAAGAGATTTTATAAAGAAGGGATTTCATAAATGAACTTAAGGAATGTATTACCCCATCAAATGAAGGGAGAATGATATAAGTATAAATTAATGGGAAATATATACATAATTTAGAAGAAATATATAACATCAAAGGTTGTAGTTTTTGATGAAAACATATTTAAAATACCACATGGAATATTTCTTAAGTAAAATACCCTTTTCACTTTAAAATCACTTATTTAAAATCAAAAGGTTTAAAAATATAATATTTTTTCAAAATAGATATGAAATAATTTAAAGGAATATTCAAATTATTTAGATTTCATGATGGTGGTAAATTCCATTCATTTTTTATAAGTAATAATAATATATTCCTTTCAAACTTTTGTAAAAATTTTAAAAAGTAACTTATTTGTAAAATGGAAGAAAGGTTCATTTTAAACCATTTTGTAAAAAAATAGAAAAATTGGTAAAATTGCATTTAATAAATTAGTGTATAATATTAAAAATATTATTTATAATATTATAAATAAAATATAAACATGGAAGAGAATGATTCTGGATCTTAATGAAGATAAAAGATTGACATTACTTACAGACAACTTTATTGATGTTTCATTATTTAACAAGGGTTTAAATGGAAACCAAACTTGTAAACCATAGTCATCAACATAGAAAAATAAATTATATATTTCTTAGGAAAATAATTTTATATGATTTCCCCTAAAGGAACCTTGAACATAAACAATCTCAATACGAATGTAGACTAAAATATAAGGCCTTTACCGCTTTGGTGACTTTAGAATCAAATACCCTTGGATGAAGTAAATTGAATGGTAACATAAAATACAACTAATTATGAAGTATTAATGATATAATATGTAAAAGGGAAATAATATAAAAAATATAAAATAGATTAGGCACATAACATTAATATATGATTTAGTGAAGGGAAATTGTGATGAAATCCCTTTACTTGAGTTTGACTCATTACATATGTACATTATCTTCTCAAATAATAAACTTATGTTAATTATTTAATTACTTAATAACCTTTTCAAGTTTATCGTCACTTTTATTTTATTTATTACCATGTTATATTTATTTACATAATCAATTAAATCCACATCAGATGTTTCGACGACATTTAGTTCATATGTCCAAAATGATTTTAGTAGTTTAACTATGGTAAAAGAATTCATTATTACATCATATCTATAATAATAACCATGAAATAATTATATTTTTTTAAATAAATTAATATTTTAAAACTAACCATGATAGATGGTTATGAAAAATGAACCACGTTACAATGATTGAGAAGGTAGGTCATACGTCTGCATGAGTAACATTTCTATTATTCAACGATCAATATGGAAAAAGGTAAGTATTATTTTAACTGTACAGAATGATAATTATATAATAAATATAATATTATTTCTTTAAATGCAATTATATATTCCATCAATGTGATTCATTGATGAAAAATGAATCACATCACTTCGTGGGGGTGGTAGTCCACATATATTCATGAACGATGTTAAAAAAAATTAGTGAATGGAAAGGTAAGAAAATATATGATATATTAGTTTTAAAAAATTATTAATATTTCAAGAATATAATATATATATGTTAAACCCAACATCATAAATATCTATTATAGGTGATGATGGAAAATTTATTACATAGGTTTGCAAGATGGTAGTCCATTGTACACACGAGTGATGGTTTCATTTCCCATTTTATGTAAGAGGATATGGATGTAGGTTATTACATTAAAATAATAAAATCTCAGTATATGGGACATAATTATTCTATTATATCATCATAGATGAAAAATATTTAAATGATGTGTATGAAGAAATAAAACAAAATGATGGGTTAAGAATAATACTTCTTCCTTAGAAAACCTCTTTATGTTTGAACCGAAACTCTTCCTCAGAGGGTTTTATTATAAAACCAAAAAAATACAATACATGGTATGGTAAGTAAGGAAGATATTTAGGTAGTTATTTTAGAAACAAAATACATTTTTAATTGTGAAAAAAGGAGAAGAGGTGCCCTTTTATAAGCAAGGAGTGACATTTTCATAAATACCCAAAACTATTCAATAATGGGAAGTCAATATCAAGAAAAGTGAATAAAAAATTGATAAATAACGTGGTTTATAGAATATAATGTTTTTCCACACCTACACCATTAAAATAGAAACATTTCTTAAAAATTGTTTTCCCTTTACCTTTATAGTCGCTCACTTTTATCAATTTAGTTTTCCCAATGATAACTAGTTTTACCTAGGTAATCTATACTGTAAGAAGAAAAATAAAATGAGAATTATTATATAATTTGAAACCATTTATTATATATATCAAACCTAATTTATAAAATAAAAATCCAATGTTTTTTGAAAATTAATTTTAATATAGGTGCATGTAACGCGTAAAACCCTGTTTTAACCTTAACCATGTTAATAAATTTTTACTATTTTTACTATTCATTATGAAAACATTAAGTGGAAATTATTAAAAAATATTAATTATTAGTATTCAAAATATATAATATATTTTTATTAAATTAAATTCATAGAAGTGTAAAAATTTAATTTAAAATTAAACCTGCAGAACATGATAATGAGCAGTTTTTTAGGACAATGCATTTACTAGGAAGTAAATGATCTTACATTAACTATATGACTAGGAATCATCAATACATAAATTTAAATTAATATAAATAGTAAAATAATCCATACATGTTATTTAAATCTTTCTTTACTATGTGTTATTTTAGTTAATTAAAATGGATAAACTTTATGAACTTAAAAATGGTTTGCAGAAAACTGTGTTTTTAAGTATAAAAATAAACTTATGTCAAAATAATAACATTTTATTTTAAAGTATTTTTGGTTTGATAACCCTTTTTATTATAAAATAAATAAAATTTCAGTTTAAAATGTGGTTGATATGGAACCCTACATGAACCGAAGGTCCAATGGACCATAATATTAAGAAATAATGGATCGATCGTCAAGCAGACTAAAGGCCAAAACATGGCGTAAAGGCCCGAAGTGAGAAGTCAACATCATGTCATATCACCAATCAAATCCCATTATCCCCATTTTAGTAATCATCACATCATGATATCCATATAAAATATGAATCACCCCCTACCGCGAACTATGACATCCTGTTGGACTGACACATCATGGTAGGGCACACTTCCAACCATGGTGTGGGAGGAGTGTTGGATGATGGATTCTTGCATGTGAATCTCTCTCTCATGTAAGACACCTAATGACACATGCATGGACCACAATTTCACCACTAACATGATGATTTGTATCTTTAAACTAGTTCCAAGACTAGATAAAAACATGATAGGGCACCCCTTCATTCCACATTGGTGGTATAAGGGAATGAAAGGCCGATGATAAGCGTTAGCATGCTTATCCTTTGAATCAAGGTCGCCCACCTGAAAGTTCCTACACATAATACCTTCCTGATTCATTGAGTCATTCACCCAATTTTTGATACAATTCCTTCCACACATTTAAGCAAACCAAAAGGCCCATGAAAATTTCAAATACCCTTGAGAAAGAAGCCTTCAAGGATTAAAGCCCAAATGACCATTGAAGTCCATAAAAATAACCTATCAATGGAGGAAAAAATATCCCACAAAAAATCACACCTGAGGTCATTTCTTCCACTTGAGGTCTATGTATATAGAATAATCATATTAACTACCCAAGGAAGTAGATAATCCCTATCCCTGAGGTAATTCAAACCTATGATCCACAAATCACAAGATGTCCTCGCTAGAGGCCGTCAACCACCAGCCATGTTCTGATTAGACACCACTGGACAAATCCACCCTACTTGATTCCATAAAAAATATGATGATGCACCTATCTGATGATGTACCATTATCTTCTCATCTACATAATGACCCTTCTTGATGTTATCCTCCACCAGTAACTCATACTGATGACGCACTGCCAACCACCTGTACCCGAGGAACCAACCATCCACCTATCCCAGTTGACCATGCCCAATTCCATCCATTTTTACCATAGTTCATTGATGCATCACCATACATCAATACACATGATGATCCTGCTACATACAATCTAGGCCCATCCCAAGCCATACATTAAGGAAAAACTTATCGGGATGCTCCACCCAAGCTACAACATCGAGGAACAACCAAAGCATTGGATACTACTAAATAGGAACCCTTACTATACACACCATCCATAGTATCCAATAGTAATTAAACTTCAAAAAAATTGAGTAGTGACCTCTCCAAAATCCATACATCGACCTAACCATTACTATAAGACCATAGGGTGAAACTCAGTTGGGATTTCTCAAGAGTGATCTCTCGACTACCATGAAAATTGTTGACTCAAGTGAAATTAATTAGATTATTATAAATAAAATGGTTCATTTAACAATTTATGTCCAAATAACTAATAAAATTAGAATTTTAAATTACTATATTTAATGGAAAGAAATGACAGTATTTGAAAAACCAGTAATTTTCACTATTCACTGAAAAATAAACCATTTCAGGAAAATCACTAAATTTCGCCCTAAGTTAATTTTGAAAGGATGATTTATAAAAATAAGTTAACTTAATAAAATACATTTTATAAAATTTCCTATAAAATAATTATAATATTTTATCACAAAAATAAATAAAAATCATTTTTGAAGAAAACCTATTTTTTAAAAGAATAATATGTCTTCATTAAAAAGTGAGTGCTTATTTCCTAGGAATTTATCAATAAATTTATATTAATTTTGACCATTATATATATTTCATAAATTAATTAAACCTATTCATACCTTACAATTTTATGGTTAAGTTATAATGGTTATATTTAAATAATAATATTTTATTATTCATTTAGGCTCGGTGTTGCATGTCATATATGTTATTGAACATAGTTTTATTTTTTAAAATATTAGGGTCCTACGACACGAATCCCTCTAGGATTCCATATAAGATCAATGGTTTCATACTACCATGAAACTCAATCTTGAGGAATTTAATCAAAATCCAGGTCATTATATGTCATAAATACCAGGATTATATACACTACTAAAAATATGGCCTTTATCAGTGCTAGAAAATTCGATTAACATCTCTAAAAAAAGTGCGGTTAATCAAGGCGAAGATAAAGGGGGTCCCTTTTATCAGCGCCCAAAAAAGAATTGAAAAAGGCCCCTTTTATCAGCACTAAAAAAAGCGCTAATAAAAGGGGCCTTTTATCAGCGTTGATAAAAGTTGAAAAAATATTAAAAAAATAAAAAAAACTATTTTTGCAATTCTGGGGGGCTTCAACAGTTCTTGAATCCCCCATTTAACAACACCCACCACCCATGCATGCCCCATTCCAGCTCCACCCATCCCTACCCCCTTTAATAGCGCTAGGTAATTCCCCACACCTGCGCGCGTGACCTGCCGCCCCCAGGATTCGAACTCGACACCTCTTGCCTGCACGCCTAAGCCTTTACCACTGCACCATATTGCTTTACTTTTCATTTATTATTATATCTATTTATATATATATAGATATATTTACTCATATATTAATATATATGTATATTTAGTTATATTAATATATATATATATAGTCATATTAATATATACATATATATTTAAGCATATTAATATATACATATATATTTAATCATATTAATATATACATATATTTAATTATATTAATATGTATATATATATCCGTATATTAATATATATTTATATATATTTATATATATATATATTTAGTTATAATTTTTTATTTTTTTATTTATTCGTATGTTAATATATATTTATTAGATTAGTTTTAAATATATTTATAAAATATGTTTTCTTATGTGTGTTTTTAAAAATAAATAAATACACAGATAAATACATACATATATACAACACACAAATACACAAATATAAATTATATGTATATCTGTAGGTATAATTGTACATATTTATATATATTTACAAATATTATATATTAATATGTATATACAAAAGTTCTATAAATAGTCTCTCGAAAAACCTAACAAATCGTAGAGTCACTGAAAAAGACATAACTTCTTCTCCAAGTATCCATTTTAGCTCTGTGAATAGTCAAAATGATGCTCATTGAACAAACTAGGATAACACATGTGTTGGAGGACGAACAGACACACATACCAATAGTTAGGACCATTTTAATAAAAATTTGATAGGGGTCCGGACACAGAAATTGAGTTTTGGAGGCCTTCTGGTGGTTTTTTGGGATTTTCGAATCCCATACGTTTTTGAGACTATGTCTCAGTTAACTTTCTTCGTAGATATCTTCGTTTCATTCGATTTGATATGTTGTAGAGCCCAAACGGACACCCGGATCGAATGTTTTGGTAGTTAGAATTTGGAATTTTTTTGGAGTTCTATAACTGATATATCTTTCGTTCCTCTGATCTTATAATGGTTACAACTAGAAGTGGTCTTTACTCATTTCATGAGATTCAATTTTACTGGTCTCGGTGCCCAAATATATAACCAGAGCAGAAGTTATGCTCTTTTTAGCGAGTTGGTTGTTTCTTAGGTTTTTAGGAGATACGAGAGTTGCAAAATTTCAAACGACAATAACATATGCTTCGAGTGTCCATTTTGGATCTACCACATATAAAATAGAAGATTGTAAAAATTTATACCCTTAAGTGATCATCAAAACCCATTGTCATGTTCTTTAAGGATAAAAAAGGATCAAAAACCCCCTGAACGGTTATAAGATTGGCTCTGTGGGTCCGTTTTGCCATAACTTCTGCTCCAGGTGTCTGTTTTGCCTCAACCACATATCTAATCGATTCTTATGACCAGACATACACTACGGTGACCATTATAACAACTTCTAATATTCTTCAAGGTACTAAAATGTCCTTAATCCCTACAAACCACCGTAATTTCTGCTCCGGGTGTCTATTTTGGGTCTATGGCATATCAAATCGATATAAAACATATTTTAAAAAATATTTATTATATTTATATCAATATAAATATACTTATATAATAATATATTATATTTTATGATTTTATTGAAATTTACATATTTATCAGCACTAGGAAAATGCGTGCTGATCAAACCCCCCTTTATCAGCGCTACTAAAAAAGCACTGATAAAGGGGGACCCTTTATCAACATTAAAAAAGTGTTGATAGGGGGGCTTTCTCAGCACTCTTTTTTTAGCACTGATAAAGGGTGGCACTGCAGAAACCTTGTTTTGTGGTAATGATGCCTTATCCTTTATCCATGACTCTACCACATTCTAGTCTCGTCGAGAAAAAGGCTCCCCCAAAACATTTCAAAACTAGAGCATTTAACCGTAACAAAACTATCTACTAGACCACTCATAGCCTGAGCATCATTCTGAAACACAAGTTCCTAACCACACTCTATTCTCCCTAGATTCAACCATTTGGAATTAACATCTAATATTAGTTTATAACTGCACCAGTAATCAACAATTCTAGGTATCCGAGTGATCCAACATTCCAAATTGATATTAATACCAAAACACCTAAAGTTTCCAATTTTACCCTTCTTGAACCCATCCAAGCATAGACAAAGACATTGGGAAATATTTCCACTCACATTTTAAAGTCACCTCTCAAGGATATACAACAAACTAAGAACAATTCCCTTGTATTAATTTCAATATAAGTATCTGACCATGCTCTTCAGTCTAAACACATTTCTTCTCCTAAGCCAACCACTCTCTCAGGTTAACTGTGATCATCAAAACCAACTGAATCACCATTATCTTTAGTTGCACCTTTAATGGAACTAGGATATCAGACATAGTTCTATATGGAAAGTCTTACATAAGTCAAAACTCACAGACAGTTTCCCCATTCTATCCCAAAACCTCATGTCCTTTAACGGTCCTGACACTCAAATAAGATCCCAAACACGATTTCAATCTAATCAACCCCACCCACTATTGGGTTAGGTACAAAACACAAGGGTCACAAGCAATATTTTCAGACCAATAAGGTTTTAAAAAATATATATTTCTCTCTCTCCATCCCTTTTACCCATCCCCAGGTCAGGACATTGCGAGAAAGGCCTATATTAGAACATTCTTCCATCCAAAGAAGGTTCCCAACATTATAAAGGATTCAAAACCCATACTTACTCTCTATCCCCTTTTACCCATTCACAATATTTTCCCATGTACACTATGTTCTACACCTTTCACCATAGGGATATCATATAACTCATATTATCTCTATATTCCCAAATACACATACACAAGTTCAAACAAGATTTACCCATTAATCCCACATCATATATTAATAGGATTCACATTGTTACCCTTTTTAATTTTATATTAACCAGAATTTTTCATAATAATGGATTAGTTAAATGAAATTTCAATTAAAATTTTACATAAAAACACTTTATAAGTTATACTTTTAATTTTATTTAGATAGAACCACATAATAATCAAGATATGAAATATTGTGATTTACATTTAGAAACTTACTTTAAACAAAACTTTTCATAGATAAGTCTTAGTTAACTGAAAGATTAATTTCATGTTATTGAGTAAAATAGTCTAGAAGATTTAATTGGAATTCTATTTAGGCAAAAACATATAATAGAAAACAAAAAAGGTCACATAACATGATTTTATCCATTTAGAAGGTCTCTTAAGTAAGATGACACCATAAAATTATATAGTAAAACGCTATATAAAAGGATAAATATACTTTTTATAACTAAAATATGTCACACTCCTAGTAAAAAAGTAAGAAACCCCATGAAATCATGTAAATGAAATGTGAATTCTTCATGCCTAATATGATGCATGAACACAAATGACACAAGCACAAAATACCATAATCAATAATTTCATAATAATGTGTATCAATGAAGGTGGAATCAGATCAATAGTAAAATCAAACAACAAAAAAAATAATCCCATCCATAGAAACATGAACTTCCCTCATACTTGGGGTGGGGAGTCCTAAGCACAAGTTCCATTCCATGTCCCAATGATATCAAATTATTCTGTCTAACTCACCCTAAACATCAAGACAAAAGAAAAGATTTGATACCACTTTGTAACATCCCACCACCCCAGACAACTAAGTGGTACCTGGAATGGTGGTTTCTACATGACCATAGACATTCCACCCCATACGCTAGAGACATCAAACTTATAGTGTGGATCAACAAAGTTATTATGAGGCGAGTATGCCCTCTAGTCATTGTATCACTAACCACAAAAATAAGTCCAATCATAATAATCCCAAGTAAATAAAAATAAATAATAAAGACTATATCCTAAATAACTTTAGTATAAATGTACTATAAAAATTAATCATTCGATATATATCATAATAGACCCCTCGTGGGAGGATAATTTAAATATAATTCCACATAATAAAAAAAATTGAAACTAAAGCTCAACTCCAAACTAGTCCTAATACCTACCTGGTCCCTTCATATATATCACACTACCAAAAATCTATAAGAATCATCATAAAATATCTCGTTTCTCAAAAAATATGTATAAAATCAAATAGTGTCTTCTTGGGAGCTCAATAGAGGCCTGAGCATGGTGCGAGTACAACTCAGTAGGCCACCACTAACAGTAACTCTAAAATATCTAGTACATAATAAAGTGCATGAAGAAGTGATACAATTAAATAGTTTAAAGATATTTTTTAAAAAAATTAATAATTAAACATCGATGAACAGAATCCATAATGAAAACTAATATTGAAGCATACCGACTTCGACCAGTGCTGGATATTTTCAAGTAAGTTGAAGTTATCATGCCTACACATGTAACTATAGGGGTTGAATAATTCCTACCCTGAATCCATAACTAATACCATAACATACCATTTCAGAAATAATTTATCTAGTTCTAGATGTCTCTAATATAGGAACCTATTTATTCAGGTTGAAACTACCACTAATGGTGTTTATAGACTACTTGAATATAGTTTTTAGATTGGCCGCATGATCACTTGTATTTTATCAGATTGAAAATACCACTAAAGGAAGGTACAAACCACTTCACGAGTGCTTAGATTTTCCAAGTGTCAAATCTCCACTAAAGGAATGCACAAACTACTTCAAAAGAGTTTTATTATTTCCCTCATGGGTTCTTATTTTTCATTATATTGAAACATTCATTAAAGGAATATACAAAAAACTTTGAGATCATTTTATTTATCTTTTGTTCAAGACTTCCACAAATGAATTTTCAAATATAACATCAAGAACTTCCCCAAGGGTATTTTTGTTCCATAAAATAAACAATTAATTTACACGTGTGACCATTTCTATAGTATACCACAACCATCAATTCATTTTTAAAATGAGATTTAAAATATCACATTCTTTATTTTATGAGGTACTATATTAGGCCGTTATAATCCATATTTCATTTATTATTTATTAAGTAAATAATTTATATCAATTCACTAGGAATCCATTTAAGACATAACATATATGGTCCTCTTCAAGAAACATTACAGCCAACTACCATTAAAAAACCATTTCATAAGTATGAATTTAATATCGTAAAACCTTGATCCATTTAAGGGTATTAGTTATTTATTTCAAGAACATGAGTATTTTATTACATAAGCCCATTCAAATTTATCTAGAAAACACCATTTCCCAATTTCTATACTTTATTTTATGTAATTACATAATGTTTTGAAATTCAATCATCAAGGTTATCAATAATTGTGAAATTCCATTTCACAATCGTTAATATAAATGAAATTTCCTTTGACTATTTAAAACACAATTTACTAACTCAAAAACCTAGAAGATTTCCCTAACTGCATTTCTCATCTCAAGAGGACATGTGAAATTTTCAATTTCATATTCATGTTCAAATTAAAAAATATGGTATTCACTTAGAATAACACTTTTTTTAGGTTCAACAAATTTTAATTAGGAAATCTAGCTAATACGGGACATAAATAAACCATTAAATTGAAATTAGGTTAATTCATGGAAATTATATCATGAATATACAATGAATAACTTTAAAAAAATATCAACACTATGGGTTAAAATTTAGGTAAAACATAATTTACCCTTATAAGATTCCACAAATCTATTACTAGCCTTTGATTTATCCTAAAATGGTAAAAAAAAAGAAACCAGTCAAAATCCTTATAAATATGGAATATTATATAAAAGTGAATAGAGATCTCTTGGCAGAGAGATAAACTAAGTAAAGGAGACAGACTTGTATCATTACCTCAATCTATCCAATTCATTTGGTGAAAGACAAAAAATCTATGAAAGAGATATACCATGGGAAGAGGGAGGAAGAGGGAGGGTAGAATGTGGGGGATATTGGATTAAAATGAGATGAAAAAGAAGGGTTTTTGATTATAAAATCACAAGGAAAAGGGTAAATTTACACTTTTTAAGGGACACATGGTTTTTCCAAAAACTTTACCAAACTGTTCACCGACTGTGTAGTCAAGACTACCTCCAAACATCCAACCTCACATGTTTTTTGAGCATGGTTTACCAACCATGCAGATCATCTCTAGAAACTTCTACAATATTTTATATAGTTTTCCTACAACCATGCTCAATCTACATTCCAAGTCCTATATCTAAGACACCTCTCACTATTTCTTATAAAATCTACATGGTTTTCTCCTAGCTGTGTGCCTACCATTCTATACAATCATTCCCTATACCAACTAAACTAAAAAGTGTTTTGTGCTCAGAGTACTGCACAATTCCACCTAAATTATGCACACCAAACCATTCTCCTTAGATATAAGCCTCAAAACCTCCATAAAGTTAACCCAATAAACTTGATACATATATGAGCACTTGAGTCACCTCTTAGGACTCAAAACATATTAATAAACATCCTTTTAAGATGTTCCAACTCTCGGATTATTGATCCAAAATAGGTTTTAAAAACAACACATCCACCAAACTCAAAAGTTAAAAACCGTCTATAATTGTCTAACTCATAAAGGGATGGGGTTGTATAGGGTGAAAGGTAAAATTTTATTCCTCTAATTAGTTACTGTCTTTTGAAAAAAGAGATATATCAATTTTGAAACTTCTTGAATGATGTAAAGTTTCTAGAGGCCAGTTAATAAAATATTGAGAATATCATATCAATGACAAATTTGAATTTAAAGGGCCTAAAATCACATGAATTTCATGTTTGGATGCATGATTTACTTACTATATATTTATGCTTCATTTTTCCTAAAATTTATAAAACATATTAAAAAATATTTTTTTATTTTTCAATGTTATATGCAGTAAAGTTATAGAACCAGCAAAGTTTACAACTTTGGAAAAGGAAGTGTCTATCATATTAATTTAAGTGGTGTTTCTATTCTCATCATTGTTTTTTGATATGATCATTCACTTGGATAGAGAGATAAAACCATGTGGTTATTTATATTATATATAGATGTGCTGCATTGAAAAATAAATGAATATTTATAAAGGGTATAGTAAAAATATAAGTTGTCTAGAAGGTTGTATTGTAGAGTGATATATCATTGAGTAATCCATAGAATTTTATATTGAATAATTATATGATTTTAATAAAATTAGTCCCATAAAATCTCCTCATAATTTGTGCCATATAGATAAATAAATTTCTGAAAGATATGTCATCGTAGTTACCATTACAGAGGGTGGGCGGGCTCACCTTCACATATTATATAACACTTCAAAGATTGAGCTTTATGTTGAAACACATAAAGTAATTATTAGGTATATTAATCCATAAAGTGCTGAAATATATTTAGAAAATACACACAATATATTGTTTATAGAACATTTTCAAGACCATATTTTTAAAGAATTATCTACAAATCCAAATTTAATATTAGAATGACTTAAATGGATTACCAATGGACCAAGTGTGCATACATTATCTTGCAATGGTTATAAAATATATATCTATATATTCTATATAAATAAACATGATTAAATTATTACAATGAAAAATAGTGGATTTACTCTTGTGGTAGAAGATATGCTTGTTTCCAGTACCATGGGAAAAATCTAATTTACATGAATATGTCATATTTTTTCATCATTTAACAAATATGAGAGTTATATTATACATTATAATAAGTGCCAATATTTTGATGAAAATGGGTTGATAATAGGATTGTAGTAAAAATTTATGCATTAGGATCCATGAAAGTTAATTTTAATAAGGAATGGTATAGGGATGAGCCATTCATAATGGAATAATAGACAGTACAAATATTTTGTATCCCAGATCCTGAAAATAAAAACATGCCAATTTTTCTGTTGATGACTAAAAAATCTATGAGTTTAAATTAAAATTCCATCAAGGATTACCCTTTCATTGGGACAAGATAATCATTTCATGTTTTTAAAAATATAGATGATGTCCTGTATATTAGAGTGGAACATAATGAGTGGATTTGGATACTTGATATAGGGTCCAATTCTCTTCCACCTTCAAATAAAAAAACAGTTAAATAATTAGGTGAATTTTATTTAAGATACAATGTGTTAGTCTATAATATTTTTTTTCTCTACTGTTTATATGTAATTTTAATTTAATTTTAAACTATTTATGTATATAATGGACTATAATGGCCAAGAACTTCCTGGTCTAGTACTTTTCCAAAATTTTGGTTCCATCAAATGGTTCCACTAAAACGGGGGCACCGGTCACGATCACACACCGAAACGGTGGCACCGTGAGGGTAGCACCGTGACGGTGGCACCATGACGGTGGCACCGTGACAGTGGCACCGTAATGGTCACACAACAAAACAGTGGCACCACTGATGGTGGCACTGTGATGGTGGCACCATGAGGGTGGCACCATGATGGTGGAACCATAACGATTACACCATGAGGGTGGCACCGTGATGGTGGCATCTCTGATGGTGGCACTGTGACCATGTAACCACTTACGATGTCTCACCAAACAGTGTCCCACCCTTGTTCTTTTTCCCAGTTTCCCACTTTTTCTTCTCCCATAATGTATCTTTTTGACTTAAGAGTGTTTAAATACCCCATTGAAATCCATTTAAAGCCCACAGATGATATTAAAAATCCCCCAAGATCTGGGCAACACTTGACTTACCAAAACATGTGATTTTTCCTCGGTTTTACACCCTTTTCTTCCACCCCTATTATGTGTTTCCTCTTTTTAAAGGAAACCCTTTAACTCACTGAAGTTATGGCCACCTCTCCATTGAGAATTATTAAATGAAAAACTAATCTCATCATGTGGAACCACCCAACCGCATGGAGAAACCACAATGCGCCTTTAATGATGTTCAAATTCATATCCTGTAACTCGAGGGTCTCATCTTTTTATCGCACAGGAATTCCTTCTTCATCTTGGCTAGTCCCTTTTTCATTTCCTTGGTGCATTTGAAGTCCCCCTTCCTGAGGCTAGTGGTGCACCTATGCTGCAGACTTTCTTGCCCACTCTTGGAGCCCCCAGAGTTCTTCCATTGCAAGTCGAACATCCCCAGTTCTTGGCACGGGGAGAAAAAAACATCGATTATTGATTATCCAAGTGGGGTTATTCCTTTGTCTCTCTTTATCGTGTATCATGCAGGGTGGGTATGATAATGTTTCCTATGGGGATGGATGAATCCAAACCTTAACAAAGATAATAAATGGTCTTTTAAAGAATTAAGGGGTGTGTTTGATGATGTTGTTGTACTCTTTTATCATTACTTATATGTTGTGAATTGTATGGGATTATGTCCACTAAAAATCATGGCCATTGTGGGTCTTTCCTTGTGGACTAATGATTGTGATGGTTAAATGGATGTAACATGGAAATTGGTTAATCACATAAACTTGGTTGATTAAATGGATGTACAGTGAACAAGAATCTTTGTGTGATCACCCCAGTTAACAAAACATAAAGAAAGAACTCAATTAATGGTGTGATTGAATTTGGAAACTCCCTTGATCTGTCTTGGTACTATGTGTGGTTGTTCTGCTTGTTTCTGTTGGGGTGACGAGGATGGGGATGTGATTCCCTATTGCAGTGCAGTTGTTGATTTATGGATCTAAGGCCGTGTGGGGCCCTATGGTGAGGCTTGGTTTGGTTCAAGTTCTTTGAGGGATCTCACAGATCCCATTTGTTGTTTTGACTTACAGGATAATCAGGTTTGAATGCTTAAATTGCTGCTTGATTTTTTTTCCTTCCTTGGATTATGGATATGCCTGTTAGTTTCCCAGTAGTGAATAATTACATAAATAGAATCACTTGAATATGATAACAAGAATGAGTTAATGTAGAATTGTTTTCCAGGAATGATTTGTTCCATAATTGTCTCTATTGTGCTTTTTTTATGAATGAATAGTAATGAGGGTGTTTGTGTATGGGAAGGTTTCAAAAACCCTATGTTTGGATGAGTGCTTGTTTACCTATATGTATAATTTAGTTCTTATGTTTCATATTCTCACCCCACCAAAGTTGAGCACTTCATGCCAAACACCCCCATTTAATGGGGGAGGATGTTTTACCCAACACTCCTATGAGTGGCTGGTTATTAGCTCCTTTTCTACTTCCTTTTACCGAGTAGCCCAAGACTCTTCGGGTACGCTGTGACGGTCTGAGGTCCATTTTTGACCAAAATTATTCAGGCAGGGAAGTTTTGGTGGTTGACCCCGGTGTGTGCGGGCAGGTTGTTTCCCAAGTGTCTCCAGGATGAGGCCCAGGTGTCTTCGGGCATGACAGTAGTGGTTCTGGACCAGGTGTCTTCGGGTGTCGTGATAGTTGTTTTGGCTAAGGTGTCTGCGGTCATGGTCATGTGTGGTTGTTGTGGCCCAGGTGTTTGCGGGCGGGAAGTGTGGTTGTGGTAGCCCATGTGTGTAAGGGAGGGGGATGGTAGTGGGACTGCAGTGATAATGGCGGGGGAGATCTGACACATATGATGCCTTCAATAACCAATGGGAAAGTAGTGTGGGGTACCCAACCATCAATGTGTTATTAATATTAATTTACTTGACGAGTGTTATTGGGGGAGTGTTCCTTGGTGAGGTTTGGGTGGATAGTTTCCTTACTAGGTGATTTGGATATCCACTTTTCTTAGAGGGCATTAGAATTCCTCCCCACTTGTGCATGAGAGATTTTGGTTTTCCCTACTGAGTATACATGTATACTATCCTACGTATATAAAACTACTTTCATGTTTCTAGGAATACTTTGAGGACCGTGCCAGACCCTATTAGCTCAGACGCTGGGACCATTGACATTGCTATTTTTCTTTTTTTTGGTACATCCCTTTAGAGTTTTCTATATTTTTTGTATCACTTATTATTGGAACATGCATATGGTAATGGATTTTTTTGGCATTTACTTTTACTTATAGTTTGGGTGTTTTTTGGGATTCAATATCTTATCTCCAGATCATACTAAATAAAAAGGGTAATGTCTTCCATATTACATGGGATTCTATACCCCTGGTGCTAGTCACCACTCCTGGGCCTATTGAAGGTACATCTCAGGGATCATTATCTCTACATCAACTTAAGGAAGGAAGGGTTTGGAAATTTTATGTCCTTTCCCTCATCTTGGTGAAGGTGGGTCGTGATAGAATTTTATCAGAGGGGGTTGGTCAAGGGATTGGAAGGAGTTTGGAGTAAGTCATAGTGAGGATTGGATTGGATGGTAGGGCAATAGTGTTAGGAAATCTTGGCGCCTGAAATAGGCCAGGGAATACCGGATAGGACAAGAGATTTTAGGGCCCCTCGTGATCCGATGCAAGGACTTTGAACCTACCTAATGTCCAAGTGAGGCTTCATTGAATGTAGTGTAGAGACCCTAGGAAGGGTACATGCATCATAGTGACTTGTGTTCTTGTGTGCCTTATGTATTTTGGGGATTTAAAATAAATAAAAAGTTTAAGAAAAATTTAAAATAAATCATCTACACTACTCGGGATTAGGAATTCCTTGTTTACCTTTCAGCTATGGAACCCAAATGGAAACCACGGGTAGTGAGGCCAATCGAGGCCCAGGAGGATGATTAAATAATTAACAGAGGGCAGATCAAGAGGAGGAGGATGACCATTGGCAGATGATGCTTCATGACTTTTTGTGGCAGACCCTCGGAAAGTAAGAGGGCAGCATCTCAGACATGGAGACCGAGAGCTGGCTTGAGGATCTGGTGATAGCTTTTAGCTTGATCCAGACTTCGACGGAGTACTGGGTTCCTTTGGTGGTAAGCCAAATGTGGGAAGCAGCATGTCAGTGGTGGACGTTCTACCTTGGGGAGAAGAGGGAGGCTGAGATTTCATGGACTAACTTCTAGAGGGAGTTCCGAGAAGAATTCCTCTCTTCCATGATGTAGGATGAGAAGTGGTAGGAGCTACTCTCCCTTCAGTAAGGGAGTATTTTAGTGGGATATTTATGGATCAAGTTCAAGGATCTCTTTCTCTTTGCTCTAGACCTCTTTCTGAATGAGGAGTCTCGGGTGAGACGTTTAGAGGAGGCACTCCAACCTTCTCTTCAGTATGTTGTTACTCCCTTCACTCTACCAACATACTTTGAGGTCCATAAGAAGGCTAAAGTGGTGTAGAGGATGCACATTCTAGGAGGTGTTCTTTGATAAGGGATCTAGTTGGGCTCGTCAAAGGGGAAGCTTGTCAGTAGCAGGCCTCTAGTGTTAGGGCCTTTTAGGTTTCAGCCAGTGGGGAATAGGCCCCAACAGTTCCAATTTCGATCTCCTAGCCCTCACCCTTTCTTTTTGGGCCCATGACTGAGATTCAACATCTATGGTAGTTGTGGGAACTTTCAAAATCTGTACCCAAACCGAGTACAATATAGTGGGGGTGGGCCGGTTCAACGCCCACCTTAGTAGTTGCAGTTTCCAGTCAGGCCCTTTCAATAGTAGTAGTAGGGAAAGTGAGATCCCGCTCCTCTAAGAGAAGACATTTTATGAGGAGGAAGACCTTAGAGAACTCCTCAGGGACCTCGACCAGGGCTTGGTCTGGGATGCGACTGACAACCAAGGGGTAGAGGAGCTGGGTGTGGGCAGTTACACGCCACAGAGGCAACAGTTCTAGCGGGGCCAGAAGTCGTTCAAGGTTTGATCATCTTGTTTAGTACTCTTGTATGTTCCTTGTTTGATTCATGATCTTCACACTCCTTTTTTTCACCCAGTCTATCCCATACATCGGGTCTAGACACAAAGACACTTTTCGTACCACTGGTTTTGAGTATGCCAGTCGGAGGTCAGACTAGCTTGTCTTGTGTTTGCCGAGGATATAAACTGATGTTGGGACCACATAAGTCTAGTGGGGACCTCCTTTTGCTGTAGATGTAGCCATATGATGTCATTCTAGGCATTAACTAGATATTCTATGTGTGTTCCATTATGAATGCTTCCAGATAAGGGTTGTGTTTTCATATATGGGAGGCTGACGTGTGACTTTATTTAGTGAGCGATGTTACTAGGAGGGAAGCCGATGAGTGGATCCCTTTATTTCCTTGTTGGATGATCCATCAATGGACTCATAAATGATGAAGGCTTCAGGGATTTTTGATGAGTTCATGGATGTCTTCTGAAGAGGTGGGGAATCTACCCCCTCGACGTGATGTTGAGTTTGGGATAGACTTGCAACGCGGTGCCTGTCCGATTTCAATGGCTCTTTATCGGATGGAACCTTATGAATTGCAGGAGTTATGAATTCAGATTGAAGATCTGATGAGTAAGGGTTTTGTTCGACCAAGCGCATAACCATGGGGTGCTCCGGTCTTTTTCGTGAAGAATTCAGATGGCTGTCTCAGGCTGTGCATAGACTACTAGAGACTGAATCGGGTAACCGTAAAAAAATAGTTACCCTCTCCCGAGGATAGATGAACATTTTGATCAGTTGAAGGGGGAAAGATGGTTCTCCAAGATCGATCTATGGTTAGGATATCACTAGTTGAGGGTGAAGGAGGGTGACATCTCAAAAACTTCTTTCAGGTGCAGATATGGGCACTTTGAGTTCATGGTCATGTTGTTCTGCATTACGAACGCACCAGTCGTGTTCATAGGGGTCATGAAATTCATCTTATGGGAATATCTGGACTAGTTCACAGTCATGTTTATTGACGACATTCTGATCTACTCAAGATCATAGGAGGATAACACTGAGCATCTGAGGATGGTTTTAGAGGTCCTCTGGTAGCACTAGCTATATGGGAAGTTGTCCAAGTGTATGTTCTAGACATGAGAAGTGCACTTCCTTGGACACGTGGTGTCCGAACAGGGGATAACAGTAGACCCATCAAAGGTCTAGGCAGTTGTTTCTTGAGAAACACCCAAGAATGTGATGTAGGTTCATAGTTTTCTGGGTCTCATAGGCTAATACCGAAGGTTTGTGCCCGACTTCTCTCGAGTTGCATCTCTTTTTACAACCTTGACCATAAAGGAACACGACTTCATGTGGAGTGAATAGTGTCAGGAATCCTTCAATTATCTAAAGGGGAAGTTGTTTAGTTCCCCATTGCTGAGGTTTCTAGAAGAAGGTGTGATGTTTGAGGTGTTATGTGATTCTAAAGGCCATGTCTTGGGGTGTGTGCTGATAAAACAACAGGGGTGATATCTTATGGGTCTAGGTAGTTATATCCCCATGAGAATAAATATTCCACCCATGACATGGAGATCACAACGGTTATGTTCGCACTAAATTTGTGGTGGCACTACCTCATCCCAGAGCGCTTTGTGGTCTTCACAGATCATAAGAGCCTGAGGTATATCTTCTCACAGTATGACATAAACTTGCGGCAGTAGAGGTGGATAAAGTTTTTTTAGGACTATGACTTTGAAATACCTTACACCAAAGGTAAGGGGAATGTGGTGAATGATGCATTGTGCAAGAAGTTTTAGAAAGATGTGGTTCGAGATTTGTCAGATGCTTGGAGATCGATGGACGAGTTGGCTTCCCTGCACATGGATGTAAGGGTGGAGGATGTCAGAGGATGTCTGTTCCAGATGACAGTGCAATCCTCTCTTTTGAGAAAGTAGGAAGAGTCTCAATGGGGGGACATATAGGCTGAAGTGATTCATGATCATGTTAGCCAGGGTGATGCTCTAGGTTTATGGTCAGAAGATAGGAATAATCGAATGTTGTTTCATGGAAAGTTGTTCATCCCAGTGGGAATGCATGAGATAGTTCTTGTTGAGTTCCACAACTCACCCCTAGCGGTACACCTAGTAGTTTCCAAGATGTACGAAGGCTTAAGGGGTTAGTTTTGGTGGCCTGGGGTGAAGTGGGAAATGGCAGAGTTTGTGGAAAAGTGCCTCGTGTGTAAACAGGTGAAGGCTGAACACCACATCCCAGGATGTCTGTTACACCATTTAGATGTCCCCGAGTGGAAGTGGGATGACGTATTGATGGATTTCTTCATGGGAATACCCAGAGTTCAAGGGGGTTGCAATGCTATCTGGGTAGTGGTGGACCGACTGAAGAAATCATCTCACTTCTACGAAATCAAGGAGTCGAGTGCGGTGGATGACCTAGCACAGCGGTACATGGATGAATTGGTCTGGTTTCATGGATTTATGAGGTCCATAGTCTCCGATCGGGATACTCGGTTTACCTCACGGGTCTGGAAAGTTTTTCAACATGCTTTTGGCACCCAGCTATGCATCAAAACTACTTTCCACCCCAATAAATATTGACAAACAGAGCGCACCATCCAGACATTTTAGGATATGCTTCGGGCATGTGTTTTGGACCATGGGGGATCATGGGTATGACACTTTCCTCTAGTAGAGTTTTTCTACAACAATAGCTATCACTCTACCATTAGCATGGTACTATTCTAAGCCTTGTATGGGAGGCCGTGTTGCTCACTCGTGTGTTGGAATGAGGTCAGGGAAGCCGGTGTTCTCAACCTGGAGGTGGTGCATAGCGCGGCGGAGAAGGTTTAGCTTAAACGGTAGAGGATGAAGGTAGCAGAGGACCGACATAAGTCATATGCTTACCATAGGATAAGACCCCTAGAGTTTGAGGTTGGGGACCACATGTTCTTGAAGTTCTCCCCTAAGCATGGGAAACAGAGGTTTGGTAGGTGGAGTAAGCTTTCTCCCAGGTTTTTTGGACCCTTCGAGGTGTTTTGGCGGGTCAGCAAAGTGGCTTATCAGCTGGCGCTACTGAGGGTTCACAATGTCTTCCATGTGTCTCAGCCCCATCAGTATCTACACGATGATTCACACATCTTTGACGGGGGAAAGATGGATATCATGGACGATGTGACATTCGTATAGCGACCAGTGAGGATTGAGGATCGTTAGGAGAAGGTGCTTCATGGATAAACCATTCCCTTTGTCTTTGTATTGTGGAGTCATGGGGTCCTCAGGGATAGTACTTGAGAATGGTAGGCACAGATGCACCCTCAGTACCTCGAGTTGTTTTGAGTTTTGTTCAGTTCTATTTTATAATTTTTTTTATGTAGTGTTTGAACTTGTTAACTATTTAATGGACTATTTCCCTTTTTCTATTGATGTGTGTGAAGAGTCCTAACTATGGGGAGGAGAGGACCTGATCCCTAATCAATACACATTAAAGTGGATATGGTAGAACTTGTGTAGGCGAGTCAATATCGCACAAAGCAGATAATATCTTATCATAGAGGAAGGAAATCCATAATCCATATGTCTGGATGGTATGACCTTTTCATATTCTTATGGATATATGAGGGAGAGGTGTTCCTAGATGTTGATGAGGTTCACTCTTGAGAGGTATCTTCTGAGGTGGTTGTTCGGACCCCCCTCATTTCTTTGAGTCTAGTTTGATTCTCGAGGGTGAGAATAGTTTGAGAGGTATCTGATGTAATGCCCTAGACCCTCCTGGTCCCGTACTTTGCCAAAATCTCGGTTCCATCAAATGGTTCCACCGAAACGGTGGCACCACTCATGGTCGCCCACATAAATGGTGGAAGCTCTTACGGTGTCTCATCGAACTGGTGGCACTGTGACAGTGGCACCATAACAGTTTCACACCAAAACAGTGGCACCGCTGATGGTGGCACCGCTGACAGTGGCACCGCTGACGGTGGCACCATGATGGTGGCACCGTGACTATCGCACCCTCAAGGCCACACACCAAAATGGTGGCACCGCTTACGGTGGCATCGTGACTATGGAACCACTTATGGAATCTCACCAAATGGTGTCTCACCCTTGTTCTTTCTTCCAATTTCCAAATTTTTTCTGCTCCCGCAATGCATCTTTTGATGTAAGTGTGTTTTAAATAACCCTTTTAAATCCATTTAAATCCCAAAAATGATATCAAAAATCCCCCAAGATCTGGGTGACCCTTGAGTTTCCAAAATGTGTGTTTTTTCCTTATATTTTTCAAAAGTTTGGGGTTCAATCCTCATTTTTTATTATTTAAAGTAAAGTCCTCTTTAGACTGGGTAGAGGGAGACCCATTAAAATCCCCGAAGTCCCAAGGCCAAGTGTCCTGAATACTAGTCTTGAAAGCCCATTTTTTTGGCCCAAAGAGCCCCTCGGTGAATAGTACTAAAATAGTGCTGCTATAGTACTACTACAGTGACCTGCTCAATGTCGCACCCTTTTCCCGTACTTTCCAATTCCTCCCCTGTTACACATTTCCTCTGCTTAAAGGAAAACCTTTAACTCATAGCCAATATAGCCACCTCTCCGATGAGAATTATTAAATAACAATTAATCCCATCGTGTGTAACCACCCAACCGCATGGAGAAGCCACAATCTTCCTTTAAAGCCATTCAAAATGCATATCCTGTAACTCGAGGGTCTTGCCTTTTTATCGCATGGGAATTACTTCTTCTTCTTGGATGGTCCCTTTTTATTTTACATGGTGTGTTTGGAGTCCCCATTCTTGAGGGTAGTGGTGTGCCTATGCTGGAGCCTTTCCTTCCCACTCTTGGAGCCCCTAGAGTTCTTCCCCTGTAAGTCGTGCATCCCTAGTTCTTGGTGTGTGGAGAAAAAAACTTCGATCATTGATCATACCAGTAGGGTTCTTCATTTGTCTCTCTTTACTGTGTATCATGCGGGGTGGGTATGATAATTTTCCCTTATGGGATGGAAGAATCCAAACATTGAAAAAGATAAAAAACATAATTTTAAATATTGAAGGGGTGTGTTTGATGATGTTTCTATACTCTTTTATCCCTTCTTATATGTTTTGAGTTGTATGAGATTGTGTCTAATGAAAATCATGGTTGTTTGTGGTCTGTCCATGCGCACTAATTAATGTGATGGTTAAATAGCTGTAACATGGAAATTGGTTAATCACATAAACTAGTTTGTCTAGTGAAAAACAATCATTATGTGATCACCGCAGTTAAACAAACAAAAAGAAGGAACTCAATGAATGGTGTGATTGAATCTGAAAACTCCCTTTCTCTGTCTTGGTACTATGTGTGGTTGTTCTGCTTGATTCTGATGGGGTGATGAGGATGTGGATAGGATTCCTTGTTGAGATGTAGTTTTTGGTTTGTGGATATAAGGCTGTATGGGTTCGTATGGTGAGGCTTGGTTTGGTTCCAATACTTTTAGGGATCTCTCGGATCACTTTTATTGTTGTGACTTACAAGAGAACCGGGTGTGAATGCTTAAATTGCTGCTTGATTGTTTTTCCTTCCTTGGCTTATGGATATTCTTGTTAGTTTCCCAATAGTGAATAATTAAATAAACAGAATCACTTGAATATGATAACAAGAATGGGTTAATGGGGAATTGTTTTCCAGGAATGAGTTGTGCCATAGTTGTGGCTGTTGTGATTTTTTATTATGAATGAATAGTAATGAGGGTGTTTGTGTATGGGATGGTTTTAGAACCCCTAGGTTGGGATGAGTGAATTTTTTTTACCTATATGTATAATTTTGCTATTATGTTTCATATTCTGACCCCACCCAAGTTGAGCACTTCATGCCGAACACCCCAATTTAATGGAGGAGGTTGTTTTTCCCAATACTCCTATGAGTGGCTGGTTATTAGCTCCTTTTCTGCTCCCTTTCCTGAGTAGTCCAAGACTCTTGGGGCAGGTTGTGATGGACTGAGGTCCATTATAGCCCAATATTTTTCGGTCAAGGTTGTTATGGTGGTTGGCCAAGGTGTGTGTGGGTAAGTTGTTTCCCATGTGTCTCCAGGGTGAGGCCCTGGTGTCTTCGGGCATGGCAGTATTTGTTGTGGCCCTGGTGTCTTCGGACATGGTGATAGTTGTTCTGGCCAAGGATGTTGCGGGCATGGTTACATGTGGTTGTGGTGGCCCAGGTGTTTGTGGATGGGATATGTGGTTGTGGTATCCCAGGTGTGTGCGGGCAGGGGATGGCAGTGGGACTTCAGTGAGAATGGAGGGGGAGGTCTGAAACTTAGGATGTCTTTAATAACCAGTGGGAAAGTGGTGCGGGGTACCCAAACATCGATGTGTTATTACTATTACTTTACTTTACTTTCATTATCTGGGGAGTGTGACTTGGTGAGGTTTGAGTGGATAGTTTCCTTACTAGGTGCTTTGGTTATCTACTTTTCTCACGGGGCATTAGAATGCCTCCCCACTTGTGCATGAGAGCTTTTGGTTTTCCCTATTGAGTATACCTGTATACTCACCCTACGTATATAAAACTGCTTTCAAGTTTCCATGAAGACTAAGAGGACCATGCTGGACCCTATTAGCTCGGATGTCGGGGCTATTGATGTTGTTGTTTTTCTTTTCTTTTGGTACTTCCCTTTAGAGTTTTCTGTATTTTTGTAGAACTTATTATTGGAACATGCATATGGGGATGGATTGTTTTGGATTTACTTTTACTTCCAGTTTTGGTGTTTTTTGGGATTCACTATCTTATCTCTTGATCTTACTAAATAAAAAGGGTAATACCTTCCATATCACATGTATTTTTATACCCTTGGTGCTACTCACCACTCTGGGGACTATTGAAGGCAGGTCTTGGGGGTCATTATCTCTCCTTCAACATGAGGAACAAAGGGTTTTTCAATTTTCTGTCCCTTCCCTCATCTTGGTGAAGGCGGGTCATGACATAGCCCTTCCAGATTCTGATTATCCCAATCATGATGGAGAATTGTTTTCAACACATGTTGATTCTACCAGTCCCAATGAACAACATGTTGACAATGTTAAAATCCTTAAAAGGTGGAAGTTGAATAACCTATGTATGAGAAAAAATAAGAGCATCATAGTATAAAAATATTAAAGAAAATTATTAACGTGATATGTGAAGTCATAAAATTAATGTTTTGATAGAATGCACAAGGCCAACTTGTTGACCCTAAAAAATCCATTTTCAGTAGTTACATTGGGGTCAACACTCAAATACATGTGCTGATTGATATAGGTTCATGGTACAACTTTTTACCAATGTTGCAGGAACTAATTTGGGAATATATTAGGGTAGAATTATCTTATACATTGTAAAACATACAAAAAAATAATAATAAAACTTTGATTTACTCTTCATTATCCCTTGCAGAGTGCATTCATATTAGATGTATATCTAGTGAAATTTATGTTAATGGTCACTGGAAAGGATCATAAATCCTTTCAAATAATTATTATAAATAATCATCTTAGGTGTGCTCAAGGGAATGAAAATCCCCACCCACCATATATATATAACTAAATAATAAACTAATAAACATGGAATGAATTCATTAGTCATTTTGTGGATGCATCCTTTCAAGTAAATTTTAATTGGTAATATTTTACCAGAAGTTACATGTATTAGGAACTTTGATTATGAATTGTTAATTTATGAAATAAAAATTGAGTGTTGGAAATAATCAGTGTGCATTAAAGCCAATGTACCCCTACTATAAAATAAGGACGGGGTATGCTTTACTTAAAAAATGGTATGAGTTTTAAATCCATAGTAATAATTTTAAGTGATATGAAACTAAAACATAATTATGTTCATTTTTTATATACAGATCAATGAATCAAAATCTAAATCCCTTTATAACCCATGTAATGTGCTATGGAAGGAGGATTTTGTAAATAGAGAGGAACAAATATTAGATGAAAACACACAAAGAGTATGATAGTCATGTGTAAGTATGAAACAATAATTTTTGTATGATTTAAATCAATATTAAATAAGAATGACTACTTATTTTTGTACAATCTTTAATCAATTTAGACATAAGAATCATTATCTACTATACCTAATTAATGACATGTAGGCATGAAAAGATTCTATAAATGAAAAAATTAACTATAATATTGGGTTTTTAGTGAATGTTATGAAAATTAATCAAGGATAAGAAACAACACAATGTTAAAAACTATATGAAAAACCAACTCGCACATCTTGGAGGCCAATTATTCCCCTCAAAGGCCTTCCTTACTAGAGGTAATAATTTTTTTCATAAGTATTTTTAAAAAATGTGAATTATATAGACACTGATACCTTTTATATACTAAAATCTTAAAAGGTGATATTGATTAGGATTTATATCTATTAGCATCAAACCATAACCTTATTATGAGGGGTATATATTATAATATCAAAGGAGATATTAAACACTACAAAAAACTGAAATAATATCATGTGAGAGTAGGGATTTGTGTAGATCATGAGTTGAGAACTGAGATATGTGTTCCCATTGATGATTTTTATGTTCACATGATTGAAATTGATATTCTAAATTTCAGAGCATGGTCATTTAATCTTGAAAAAATACATGATGATAATGAGTTATTTCCATTCGAATTAATTTTTTATGTAAAACCGTTAATAATTAATGAAAAATAATTGAATTTTAATACATACAATGAAAATAAAATGGAAATGAATGTTTGAATAATAAAATTAAAGGATCAGCCAATAAATTATAAAAATTATTTGATACTACCTTTACCATGCTAATTCAACTCATGTGTTTACTAGCATTGAACATTATTATATATAGAACATTATTAAATAAAAATACGACCTATATTAAATTCAAAGTAAAAAATGCATGAATAGGAAATTCCATACATGATTGGTAGAAATTGTGTAAATCAAAATCTCAAACATGAATGGCTAGGAGAATTAGTTCTTAATATATTAATGAGGCACATTTTTATAATCAATTTGTCTAATAATTGATATACTATGTTAATTATTTTTAAATAATATTAATTTTTTGTAGGCGTATGTATTAGGACTATGTTTTGGGAAAACCCCATGAATTTTTTTTGGACTTATTAGTCGTCCCATCACTTCTAAAGATGATAGGTTGTGCTCATCCTAGCTTGAGAACCCATCACCTCGTTGAGGTATTTCCAAAATCAAGAGGTAAACTAAGGATATCTATAAAAAAATAATGGTTGATGGAACCCCGTACATCCTTAAAATTGTTTTAACCTATAGATTTCCAAAGTCTTCAAACTTATTGGTATCCCAGACTGAGATAAAAATCCAAATTTGTTAATCATTCAATCAACACACATATAGAATTATTTCCTCAGGGAGTTTGTAGTAGATCTACAAAGAAATATATGGACACCTCATGTCACGAACCAACCTGGTTCAACCCAGAACTGGTCACACGAGCTGATTCATAGCATGGACCAAAAGGCATTTCTGATCCCCACGGGCTGGAAACTAGTGCCAGGTATCAACAAAGTATACAAAGAGAATGATTTTTCCCAATAAAATTTAAACAAAAAAATAGTAGAATTATGCACAAGAAGTCCAATATATAAATAAAAATGAAATTAACATCTTTAATAAATGATAATAAATGGTACAACAGATATACAAATAAACCAACCGAACCAGATGACCACACTAACTTCATGTGAACCTACATATCACTCTCTAACACAAAGATAACTCATCTTTTACGGTGACCGAACTCAAGTTGAAACCTGAACAAGGTCTAAAAACATAAAAGAAATATAGGTGTGAGTTTTAAAACTCGGTAGGATAGCCTTATAATATATTTCCCAATTCAGTTCCTTTAAAATGAAAGAAACATTAATTTGAATGTGCGAACTACAAGATATAAAAGTATTATTTTCTACAAGTTTAACACACAAAAAATTATGACCCATTTCCCTTATCCATTTCAAAACGAAACACATTTGATTAGTGATACCTTAGAATTTTTAAGGGGGAAGTGATGTTAATATTTTCAAATCGAACAAAGAGTATAAACCACTATTTTATTTTATAAAAACATTCATAAAGCATTTGGAAACTAACACATCACTCTCCAATAAAAACACTACACATGAAGAAACTACCATAATCACACAACAAGGGAAATGGAAATAAACATACAAGTATCTCATTGATCCATGCAAACAACTAAGAGACAATATACATAGGTGAACCTAGGAGATCAAGAACAATCTAGAACATACCAATACATGAGACCTTATAACCAATATCATACCACACATGATGAAATACAAACACCCAAATGATCGGCCACTCTAACTCAGGATAAACTAAGGGGTCCAATACAATATTAATAAACCCAAATATATGCACATATTATGGGCCACTAGTCAGTATGTGACGTAAAAATGTGGAAATCATTCTTAGAAAATTCTCTCAATATTCCACGTTCCCATGTCTCATGTATATAACAGGGGTGAAACAACCTATTCTAGGAAAGAATCCAATTAAAACATATATATAATAATAATTCACAATATGTCTCACCTCGAGTATCCCCAAGGACTAATATCATGACTTAGAATAAAGATAACACAGAGAGTCCCAACTGAGCAACTCTAAAAATGGATATCAAGGATTCCATAGTGAGTACATCCCATTAATTACACATAGACAAGGCATGGTAAACATGCAATGATTTCTTTCATAATAAACACTTTCATCATTTTCATAATGTTTCTAAACATTCCTTTAATAATTTCACAAAACCAACATTTATCAATGATATAAAATCCACTTTTCATAAAGGGGTGGAAACACACAATTTTCCATTTCAAGATCATTTAAAAATCCTCTTAAAATAGTTACACTAGAATTTCAAGCCAAACAATTTCTTTTAAAAGTTCCAAACGTGTCATTCACCGACAACACATGCCAAAACACAATAAAAGAAAACACACATTCCTTTATAAAAACCAAAACCACTTGGGAAACCAATCTAAGGAACTCTAAAAACTATTTCTGATGTTTCTAATATATTTTTAAACCCAAACCATTCATTTAATATCACAAATCTCCCATAAAATCCAACTATGAATTTAGTCGAACACTTCTTGTTCATTATTTACCAAAACAATTCTATTTATCACATAACAAGGCATAAAACACCACTTTGAACACTAAAAAATCTACTAAAATATCACGCAGCAACATTTAACATATATGGAAGGTGAGAAAATCTTTAAATTAATGATTCTTAAATTAAAAATTCTAGTTCCTGGGAAAACCAACCTTAGATCCATGGAGCAATGACAAATTACCACCAAAAACACCCCATGAGGGTTCAAAAACCCTAGATCTATGAATATAAACCCTCAATGAGAAACACCCCCATCATAATCAAAGTAAAATCAAATCCCTAGGTCAAAATGACCATGAGAGAAGAGAAAACCAAGAAGGAATGAGAGGATAAGGAATATAGAGATAGGAGTAGGGGTTTACCTTGAGAGATTGAACCAAAACCTTGAATATTTCCACTTGAAACCACCATAGAAGAAGGTGGGAGGATTGGGGAAGAGGGGAGAGCCCTACTAGGGTTGAAAAAGTTTCATGGGGGAGTAAGAGAGTGATTTTGGTAAAAAAACTAAAAGGGGTATACTTGGAAAACCCTAAAATTTAAGATCTTGGCAACTCACACCATTTTTCTACATGGTTTATCAAACCAAGCAACAAAAATTGCCTAAGAAGAGACATAATGCATGACCAACCCACACAGATTCATATACCATGTGCATACCATGTGTTAGGTTCTTCCTAAACCCACCACCTGCCACACAATTACTTGGGTTGGGCCATAGGGTTTACCAAATTCTGCGCTGACCGTGCGTAGGTCACTGCCAAGACAAAAATTTCCATATTTTCTCCAAAAACTCCCAAACAAACCAGGTCTAACCATGGGAGAAAATCTATACAAGGGAACACTTCAAAAATCAACAACCATCACACCCAGAACCTGAGAAAAAGACCAGGATTCCCATCAAACCGGATCAATGCCTAAGGATTCCACATCAAAATGATCCCAACTCTTAATCTAAGAGCATTTCACCCAAAATTAATGGAACTCAAGACCATTTTCTGAAATTAAACAAAAACCCACAACTAAATTTTTATAACTATGAAAGGATCAAGACACCACATCTACAACCAATAAATGAATGACTATTAGAACTTATAACAAGAATCCAAATGCTCACCCAAACTGAGGAGGCAACTGAAAAATCAATAGATTTAAAAGAAAAAAATCATATAGAATAACATTGAGACCAAAAAAGAAATTGATAAATAGTATATTGGAGTTCTGAAAAGGCTCCCCACATTTAGAAACTAACTAGCACCTGATAACTCTTAAGAGAAAACTCGACGAGACCTGCAGTGGGTCTCCCCACTATTAAGGACCAACTAAGAATGACAAAACGAAAATTCAACTTGAACCAGAACTGGGCCTTTCCCACACAGGACAACCAAAACTCATCCAGCATGACCTACCCAATCTAAGATGGACATAAGTTAAGAAGAACACATCAAGAGCATTTAAACTACTCATTCCTGAACAGAGGTGAAAATAACTGAACCAAAAATTCTTCTACGGACCAAAAATCCCCACCACATGGGGAGGGGAGCGAAGGGGACCAATGATTGTAATGATAAAACCATAGGTGACAACCACCCACCACTATTTACCTATGGATGGATAAAATCCAATACCTCACCTGATTATCATGGTATGTCTACACAAGAACACTGTCTGGAAACTCACATCCACGAAGGAATAACCACACACACTACATGAGGGGTAAGTACACCTCACTCTTTGTGAAAAAAAAAATTCACAATGATGAGAAACTAAAATAAAACCACTAGAACTTCCCCATCATAATGGTAAAGGCACAAACTTTTCCAAAATCCTTAAACCCCAAGGATTTCTGACCACATGCCAGCTTCACTCTAGGACCTTTGGCTAGAGCTCTGATGTATGAAGCATCTTCTTCCTTATAGTCAGAAGCTGATAATACTTAACCAAAACCCCTTATTCTAGTGACACACGAATCCACATAACACTCTCTGGAAGAAACAAAGGATTATGACACACCATGAAAGTCACTTCCTCAAACATCACACTTTTACCCAAATAGGGAATTAAGGATACACATCACCATTCTATGTCACTCCAAATGAGGAGTAGAATGAAAATAGAAGATTATGAAACACACCAATCATCACCAAACACCACTGATATAACCGATATAATTTCCGAAATAGGAAGGTATTTTATATTGAGCCCAAATAGATCTCTATTACAAAAAACGGGCTAGGGAATCTATTAAAGAGAAGGATTTAACTTTTGAAATCCAAAAATAAAATCATTAGGTTGATCAACTGGAAAGCTTACCAAAAAAGAACCATCCATAGCCATACCACAACATCCATCACATATCTATGGGGGAAAAAAGGAAAAAACCATGAGCTCTATCGAAACCAACTCATGAACCCAAAACATCACATAGAACAAACACAAAGTCAGAGGAAAACCGGATGAAAGAGTTCCCAAATTTTTTTCTAAAATCCCGCTAAGACACCACTTCAAGACCAAGCTACCAAGATAATATCAATGCATTAGACAACAAGAGCATCAATTTAGATCATGAAGAAGATAATACTAAATAAACAATAATTCTAAGACAAAGAAGAACTTTCCACATAACCATTGCCTTACAAAAACACCACAATTTTAAGATTAAAACACTTTTAGAAAATAAAACAACTAGGTTGATTTTTTTCACACCAACCAATGGTGTTCCATCGAGTCTCACTCACATGCGTATTTCTATGCCACCCCGGACATTCATCCACCCTACCATACTCAGAATCGTCCACATTTCCACAAACCACCACACATATGAGAACCCATGAGAACCCCAAAGGCTAAAAAAACCTCTTCTTCCAAAATGATTCATTTAACCCATTTCAAAAATCATGAACCTTCTAAAGGCTCACCAACCACATAGCTAAAAATTAATTTTTTAGATTCCACAAAACAAATCATTTTATCATACATGAAAATTAAATCCCACAAATTTCTGTCAAAAATCCTCATTTCATTCAAAAAAATTTCTAAAAATCAAAAAAATCCCATTTCATCAATACCATTTGATCAAATACCATTCATTTTTTAATTCAAAAAAAAATCACATCAAACAATCCCTTGAAAACAACCATTTATCAATTTCAAAAATTCACCAAAACCTCTTTTCATAGTCTACTAGCCATGAAGATCAAAACACTTTTTGAATTATACAAAACCTCTCCAGAAAAACACAAGTAGTTCAAAATTGATTTCCAAAACCAATTTATCTGATCTGAACACTTTTTAGTAGTCCAAAACATGCAATTCAAATTTTTTCTAGAATCCACCTTAAAATAATCCATGCTTTCCAAACATTTGATTTCAACAAACCATAAGTTTCGATTAAGGAAATCCAATCCCATTAAACCATTTTCACTTTACCAAAAGAAATGTTTCTAAAGAACCTAAATTTTTAAGAACTTTCTCAAATTAAATTATGAAAATAATTTTTACACTTTTCAAAATCCAACCATTCTATGAATACCAGTTTCCAAAATTCTCACATAAGTATTTTCAAAACATTTTTTTCAGAACTCAATAATATTAAAGGAGACCCCCAAGGGGGAACTAGTGTTGGTGGGTGACTTGACCATATGGTTGGAAGAAAATTTCAAAACACACCACCAACATGGAGAGCCTTCTAAGAAAATTCCCCTGGCTCCACATGGATTTCCAGGCCCTGTGAGCTCATAGAGACTATTTTCCCAACTACCGTGTCATATCCCAATCAATAAAAAATCCTTAAAGAACAAAGAAAATAATAAAACTAGACTTCCCATGAAAACACAAGGATCAGAATGAGAAAGAGTTCAAAACATTCTCCCAATACCAACCCCTTGAGTCTCGACAATCCTACTCTGTCTACCTTGACATCCCCAATTAACAAAGGGTGCTATGAAAAGAAAGGTCCTCTAACAACCAACTTACTCTGATACCATTTTTTCATGAACTGTCCCATTTCAAACCTGAACCGTTCACCCAGGTCGATATATGGCATGAACTAAAGGGAATTACAAATCCCCATAGGTTGGAAACTAGTATCGGGAATCAATTGAGTACACAAAGGTAATGCTTTAGACCAATAAAAATTAAACAACCAAACAGCTGGAAGATGAAAAAGAAGTCAAATATAAAAATAAAATTGAACTGAACATATTTTATACATGAAACCGAATGGTACAGTAGATATAAAAATAAATCAACCGAACCAGATGAATACACTAACTCCATGTGACCCAGTGGGTCACTCTCCAACACAACGATTAGTCATCACCCAAGGCGACCGAACTCAAGATGAAACCTGCACAGGGGATAAAAACAAAAAAATAACTATATATGCGATTATTAAAACTTAGTAGGCTAGCCTAATAATATATTTCCCAATGCAGTTCCTTTAAAATGAAAGAAAAATGAATTTCATGTTTGAACAATAATATATAAATGCACGATTCCCTTCATATTTTACTCAAAAAAATTATGACCCATTTCCCTTATTTATTTCAAAATAAAACACATTCCATTAGTGAGACATTATAATTTTCAATGGAAAAGTGATGTTAATATTTTCAACTTTTAAAAAGAGGATAAAACACAATTTTATTTTAAAACAATTTTCATAAACCATTTTGAAACCACCACATCACTTTCCATGAAAAAAACAACACAATAAGGAACTACTGTAATCACACATTTAGGGAAACAGAAATATGCATACAATTATCTCATTTCTCACTGAAATCAACTAAGAGAAAATAGACATAGTGAACCCAGGAGATCAATAAAAATCTAGAACATACCAATACATGAGACCCCATCCTCTATAGCATGCCACACATTATGAAATAAAAAACTCCTAAACACCCGACCAACCTAACTCTAGATAGACTTAGGGGCCCAATCCCATCGTAGTAAACCCAAATATATCCACCTACTATGGGCCATTGGTTAGTACGTGACCTACCAGTGCAAAAATCATTCTCAGAAAATTCTCTCAATATGCCAGGTTACCATGACTCATGTATATAACGGGGGTGAGCCAACCTATTCTAACCAGACATTGAATCACAACATATATTATAATAGTTCCCAAAAATTCTCACCCTGAGTCTCCCTAAGAACTAATCTCATGCCATAGAATAAAGATAACACAAAGTGTACCAACAGAGGAACTCTAAAAATGGACCTTGAGGATTCCACGGTGAGGTCATCCAATCCATTACATGTAGAAAATTCATGAGAAATATCTAACAATAGTTTTCGTAATAAACACTTTCATCATTTTCAAAAAGTTTCCAAATGGGCCTTTAATCATTTCACAAACCAACATTTATGAATGATACAAAATAAAATACTCATGAAGGGGTATAAAAAACATTTTCCATTTCAAAATCTTATACAAAATCCTCTTAAAACAATCACACTACACTTTCAAGGCAAACCATTTCTTATTAAAGTTCCAAACATGCCATTGACTAGCAACACATACCAAAACACATTAAAAGACAATATATGTTCCTTTATAAAAAACAAAACCACTTGGGAAACCCATCCAAGGAACCCCAAACATCATTTTTCAAGATTCCAATATATTTAAAAACACAAACCAATTATTTTATATTATAAATATCCCATAAAAGGCAACTGGTAAATTAGTCGAACACTTGGTGTGAATTATTTGACAAAAAATTCTATTTATCACATTACAAGGCATAAAACACCACTTTGAACACCAAAAAATTCACTAAAATATCAAAAAACAAAATTTAACATATATGGAAGGTAAAGGAAGCATGAAATTAATGATTATTAAATTAAAAGGGAAAGTGCATGGGAAGAACTACCTCATATCCATGGATCAACGACAACGCACCACCGAAAACACTCCACGAGGGTTCAAAAACCCTAGATATATGAAGAGAAACTCTTAATGAGAAAAAACCCCGACATAATCAGAGGGAAATTAAATCCCATGTCCCACATGATAATGGAAGAAGATAAAACCAAGAAGGAATGAGATGAGAAGTAAGAGGGAGATGATAGGATGGGTTTGCCTTGATATATCCAACAAAACCCTAGAAGAATTCCACTTGAAATTACCCTAGAATGAGGTGGAGGACTTGAGTAAGATGGGAGAGACCTATTAGGGTCAAATGAGATTCATGGGGGATGAGGAGAGTGATTTGTGTTAAAAAATAAAAGGGGTAAATTTGGAGAGCCCTAAAATTTAAGATACGGTCAACTCACACGGTTTGTTTGCACGATTTTTCAAACCATGTAGAAAACCTGTGGAAGCCACTACCCGCGAAGAGATTTACTACATGAACAACCCACATGGTTTCACATACCATGTGTATACCATGTAGTAGGTTTTTCCTGAACCCACCACCTACCGCACGGTAACTTGGGTTTGGCCACACAGTTTACCAAACCTTGCATAGGTCATTACCTTGCCAAATATTTCCATATTTTCTCTAAAAAATACCAAAAGACCCAAGGTCCAGCCACATGACAAAAATTAGGCAATGGAACACTTAAAACCTCAATAACCGTCACACATAGAACACGAGAAAAATACCAAGATTCCCATTAAAATGGATCATAATCCAAAACATAAAAAACCGAGTGTGACACCTCATCCCTCTTCCATACAAAAAAAGGTAGCAGTTAAAGTAAACTAAAAGGCTTATGGTATTTGAACTTAACCTAGTGACATATATAACAATAATATACAAGATCATATATGTACCACTTCAAACCATGCCATCAAAAATAATGTTTACTTTTATAATACATCTTAGTAGTTCCTAGGTGAATATACCACTCAATGGAATGACACTACTCCATAGTATCCTTTCTCATAGGTGAAGGAATAACACACAAGATCTATAAATAATGAACACCTTACAGGGATAAATATCACTTTATGATTGTATCCCCACTATATAAATAATTCTTTATACTTTAGAATCCTCTATCCTTCTACTACTCATGGGAAAAAATTAAAAAGAGATGGTGTTAACATAACAGTAAAAAGTGATACACTATTCTTTTCATATTTTGCATCCAGTTACATCCTAGAGAAAAGTACGATGAGGTTCTATTCATCCTTGGACTCCATCACAGCCTGAGTGGAAAAATTCTTATTGAGAGAATCAATATACAAATTCCCCTTTCCCTCGGTATAAGTGAAGTAAAATTCAAAATATTTAAGGTATTTCAAACACCAACTCTATCTGAGGATGAGGTCTCTTAGATAAATGATATAGTTCAAAATTTAATAATATGAAAAGTTATCGAACCTTTACCCAAATTGGTAATATCACCGAATCATAGGGGACTTCATATATTTATAAATCTCTATGTCATGGGTGGGGTAAATCTTTTCATATGATTTAAGAAAACAAGAACTATATTACACCATGTGATCCCCTTTCCTAAGAACATAACCCATACTTGTGCTTGAAGCATCAATAAACACAACATGGACTTGTTCAACTTCTGGAAATATAAGGATGGGATATAAAGCCAAAAAATATTTCAATTAATTAAGGAACACTTGAAATCTTAAATCCCAAGTTAATTTAACTCCCTTTGTAGTGAGATATGTCAAATTTAAATCCAACTTTGATAATTTTTTTATAAATCACCAATAATACCCTGCTAGACCTAAGAAGTTATGAATCTCTAAAACCTTTCATGGATCTTACCATGACATGATAACTTTAAAAATTTTATAGTGAATTGAGATTCCATGTTCTTAGACCACATTTATTAATAATTGAACTTCTTACACTTAATATTGACACTTTTATTGTTTAAAATAAGGTCATAGATCTCTTCATGTTATTCGAATAGTTCTTAAGAAAATCTCATGCCCGTACTTGTTTCATGAATAAACAAGGAAATTTTCCAAAAAAACCATGATGAAGGATTCCAGATATTGGTAAAATAACAAGTTCATTAGTGACATAAATACTATAAGATTATTAGTTAGACCAAATTAAATCAAAATATAATCAAATTGACCATACATTGTCCTTAAGAAAATCATTGGAATATATGATTCCTTAATTCTATGTTGGGGTATTCAAGCTAAATATCTATCTTAAAGAACCACCTTTACATGTTTAATTAATCAAAAAATCATTGATTCGTGGTAATGAGTTATTATTATAAATCATTATCCTAACACCACAAAATTTTATGGAATGTCTCTTTTAAAATTTTATATCTTTGATGGTTTATGCTTCATGCAACACTGAGTTTAAACCTGTAATATACTATTAAATAAGATCATTGGAATAGTAATGAGACTATTAGGAATATTAACATGACCCATATAATAGTAAAATAACCTATGAAAGTATAAATAAAAATTAGGTATCTTATAATTGAAAATATGATATTTTTATATAATGGAATAAGTAAATAAATGTTTCAAAAATGATAAATTGAATGTTAGTATTTTTTTTTGAAACATAAAAATTTATTTACAATTTTATAAATAATATAATGATTTGAAAGAAAATTTATTTTCATGAAATAGATTTATAAATTAATATTTTCATTTCTTATGATTACAAGATAATTTTAAGAGACCTTAATTATTTTTTGAAAGTGTCATAAAATCCGTTATAATATAAAAATATGTATTTTTCAAGTAAATATTGATTTTATTTAAAAATTAAATTAACAATATTTAGAAAATTATTTTTATAAAATTGAGTCCATTTTTTAATTCTACACATCAAAAAATGTATAGGGTTATATTTTGTGATTTATCTAAAATAGTAGAATTTTTGGTGAATAGTGAAGTACGATAATTTACAGTATTTAACAGATACATGAATTATTGAGTCATTGATGATGTGTCTCCTATGTAATTACATAATCTAGAAATATTATTAGTTATTTTAATATATATAGTGATAATGTTTAATCTATTTATAATCTTGATCCAAAATAATAATTTAATGAAAAAATAATCTAAAAAATACCCCTCTCCTCTACTATAAATAACACCTCTCACCACCTCTTCTCCTCATACCTCCAAAGCCTTGACTCATTTACAATTTTTGACCAATAATTCTCTCAAAACTCTACACCACTTTATATTCTTTCTAGTATCACCTAAATAACCGTTTCAAAGTTCGTTAAGAAGGTTCTCAAGGAGAGGAATTCATGAGGTAAAATCCACTTTCATTCTTTTAATTTTATTTCTTTTTCTTTTCTTTTATTATACTTACTTAACTAATTTATCCAAACATGCATGATAAATAAAATATCTTAAATATAATATAATTTTATTATGTTAATGTAATATCAACTATAAATTATATTCTCTTCCCCTTTTATTTTCTAAAATTGAAAACATCATTCGTGAGGTGCTGATTTACCACCTTCATGGATGACATATTTTTATTTTTAAATTATTCCTTAAAGTGTGGTCATAAATACATTTTTATTGTCATAAAAGAAATTAATATATTTAATACAACTTATTTAATTTTCTATAAACAGTATATATATAATAATAATTCAAAATACAAGACTAGGGTGTGATGATCGATAAAATTCGAAAATAATCTAAACGATTATGATTAACATTTTATCTAATGAATTATACTCGTATCATAAAAAAATTATACATAATACCATTAAATATTACATATTTTCTTTAATAACATATAATTTCAATTTTTTATAACTATTCTCATTTCATTTGATCTTTCGTACATGTATAAAAGTGAAAAAATCATGAAAACCAAGGAAATGAAAAATTTTGAACGATTAAATTGAATCTTATAACTAATTATAAAGACCAAAAATGAATATAATAAAATTATAATAAAATAAATAAATAATTAATAGGTTCTAAATTAAATTATTAATGAAACTAATTTCATTATCCAAGACACTAACACAATTGTAGAACAGTTTTGGACATAAGGTACGAGTTTCTTCCCAAACATCCATTTTTCATTTGGTTATCCTTTCACTCTCTTTATCCAAAATTTAATTATTCATTATTTTTATATAATTATTCTACATTATCTTTATATTTTTCAAAATAAAGTATACCTATTAGTTTAGCTTTATTTTATGTGAGAATACATGTTTTATAAGGCCCGCTTTTCAATTCATTCCGATAAGCAAGCCCCATTAAAGGATACTTCCCAATTTCTTACCCATTTTATAGTACACACCATTATATGTTATAAGACACCAAAATTTTACTATGATTTTAATTTTTATCTTGAAAACTATCATATCTCTTTTATGGTTCTATGTAAACAAATAATCATTTGTCCTCTTTAAAGAATCTTTTATATTTTCCCTCAAACCGCACTGAAGCATCCCATTTCTAATGTTCTTAATTTTTTTACAGGTTTTTCAATTAAGTTTGACATCATTATAACCCAAATATAATTTCATTGTACTCCTTTTTTCTTTTTGAGATATAAATTTGTACAATATGATTTTACAATAAATAAAAACAAATTTTCCAAAAGAACTCTTCTATCCAATGAAAAATGGTACTTCTCACAATATTTCCTTGATGATTTTATTAAAGTATTTTCATATATTTGAGAACCATCTATTGAATATTATGACTAATTTGGATTTATATTTTAGGATATCATATATCATATTTTATTAAATGGGTTTTGATCAGTTTTATTGTGGATGTGCTATCTTGATACCACTGACCATATTAATCATAATGGTTAGTGATTATGTTTATAGTTTAGGGAAAGTTATTTAAATTTCATATGTATATGTTTTTTATGTTTCAAAACATTTATATGAGGAATTAATTATGCATAGTAAGTGATGGTAAGGGTCCTATATACCCCCTTGATTCATCAGTAGTTCTCATGAAACAAAATTGATATGGACTTTGTCGTGGCCTTTCCCATTTACTTTTATATATAGATTTAGCTGAGGCCTTAACCATTTAATTTTAGATATTTTGGCCGAGGGCTCAACGGTATATTTCATATGTCCTTAATTATTCATTCTATCATTATGAAATTCTTAATCGATAATCCATGTGATAATTTTACTAGTGGAATATTCATGGTTATGTTTCTTTCCCATATGATTATTTATATATAATTATTCAATCATCTTTTATTCCTGCCATATTATGATCAAGATTATGTTATGATGGAATGTGTTTATAGTTATTCAACATGAATTATTGTTTATATTAATGATAGAAAACATTGTATTATTTACCCTTATTGAGCATATGATATCACCCCTTTCATGAGCTTATTTCCCCCCTAGGATGTGAAGATGAATATTATGGATGACTTTTAGGGATAATCTAAAAGTTTCTATATTGTATTTCATTTCAAGTTTTAATGTAAAAATTATGTTTGTATCTAGTTTTCTAGATTTTCTAAACTATTCAATCCTTAAGGATGTGACTTCCTTATTTATTATACCGATGTAATAAAGCAAGGCACCAACTCCGAGATATTGGGGTTGGGGAATTTATAGTTGGTAAGAGTGAATGTTTAGTAGAAACCATGAAAACTAGATTTATAAATCAAAGATTAGGGAACATAACCCTGAGAAAGACTTTGAGGGTAAGCATATAAGAACATCCTAGAATTTTGTTAAGTTAGAGATTATGTGGGTCTTTTTAGAAATACATCTCTATCTGGATACTACAAGTGGATGTAGTTCTAGACCAAATATAACTAGGTGTAACAACTATGACAAGGTGTGTTGGGTTTGACTAGGCATAACCTGGTACAAGACAACATGCCTTATTGTGCATATAGTTTTTCACTCTTGGGGAATATGTTTAGGATAATTCACATTTTATTTAAAAACCATTATGAAGGATTTAAAAGTAAATATGTCCCCAAATAAGCCATGTTTAGGATTATGATATTACCCATGAATTTTTTTTTTAAATTTATATTAAGTGTTACTAGTTTGAAATTATGAATTGTGATTAATAATAAAATTTACTGAATGAAATTATTTAGAAATGGCGCATAGTGTAAAGAATGGAAATCATATTTATTCATGTATTCCATGTATGTATTTTCATTCTATACAAGATAATGATGTTGGAGCAGGAGATAAAAATAGAGTTGAGCAACTTATAACTATACTCGGACAACTGACTCAGATTATAAACAATAACCTTACCCATATGAATCATCCTAGTCAACATCATGGTGTAATAATGTTAGACCAATTTATGTGACAAAAACCTCTTTCATTATATGGTACTAAAAATCCATTATAGATGAGCAATAGATAAGTTCATTTGAGAAGATATTTCTCACTTTGGAAAGTAATAAAAAAGGGAATATTATCATGATAGTTTATCATCTCTTAGAAGATGATGATCAATGGTGGTCTCTAATTAAAAAAACAAAGGGGGAATAAATTGTCAATATAAAATGTAACTATTTAAATGAAATTTTCTGGGAAAAATATTTCTGTTGGGAACAACAAGTGGATATAGAGAGAAACTTCTTGAGCCTAAGACAAAAAGGGATGAAAACATTTTCATGTATGAATCTATCTTTACAGGGTATGTAAGGAATTCTATGGATTATTTACATAATCCAAAGAGGAATATTGATAGATTCTTAGATGGGTAAAAAACATTCCCCTTAAGGTAATTGGTCTCCCAAACTTTCTCTTCATATGAAGATATAGTCTCATGTGCTATCAAAATGGATAAAAATTTATATTAGTCATATGAGTTTAAGGGAAAATAAGAGAAGAAGATGGTGTAAGAGAAAAGAATGTATAAAGGTAAGAATAAAAAAGGGAATTTTCTAATGTGTGATACTTGTGTAAGGAAACACCTAAGTTCCTGCTAAAAAGGAATAGGATTTTTCTACAAGTGTAGAGAAATAGGACACCAAGCCTATGATTTCAAGAGAGATAAATAATCTACCAATGTTCAATTCTACAATTGTAGTGATATAGAACAATATGCAAATTATTGTTTGAATATTCAATAAAACATTTCCTAGAAAAGTCCAAGCGAACAAGGACAAGATTATAAAATCACAATAATTGAGGTTGAAGTTTATAATGATATGGTGGTAGATAATTTAATTATCTCCTCAAATTTAGCTATAGAAATAATTGATTCTGGATCATATCATTCCTTTATATCTTCACATTTTACTTTAAAAGTTTTATATTTACAATTCACCTTAACAGGGGAGTTTTCAGCAAAGACTCATGGTAGAAACCTTATTTCAAAAAACATATCTTGAGAAGTAGATATTATGAAACATAAATGTGCTCTAATTACTAATTTTATCATCAAACCTATGGTTCATTTTCATATAATCCTTAGTATAGACTGAATTTAGAAATATAATGAAATATTTATTGCAAATAGAAGGAAATTATGTTTCGTGAAGAATGTATGAAATTTCTCATCTTTTGAGGGGAAACTTCCCCATCTGAGTCATATCTAGATCCACCTCAAGTAGGTATTTTAAATGAAATTATTGGGTAAGAACAGAAAACATCATCTATGGATGATTAAAGAAATATAAAAATTAAGGATCTACATATTATATAAGAATACATTAATGTATTTTCAGAGGATTTACCTAGACATCCTCCCAAGTGGGAAGTTGAGTTTTCGATTTATTTAATCCATGATGCAAGGCCAATATCGAAGACTCCTTATAGAATGGCCATTGAGGAATTATTGGTGACGAAAAAACAATTGGAGGAGTTGAGTAATAAGTGATTTATTCATCCTAGAGTTTCTCCACGGGGATCCCCTATTCTCTTTGTAAAAATGAAATATGGATCCATGAGGGTGTGAATTGATGATATAAAAATCAATTCTATTATAATAATGAACAAGTATCCTATTCCCCACATTGATAATTTATTTGATTAACTTCATAGAGATAAATATTTTTCAAAGATTGATCTTCGTTCTGGATATGATCAACTATGTGTGAAGAAGAAATATATTTTAAATACAAAATTTTGAATAAGGTATCGACATTATGAGTTTACAGTAATTCCATTTGGACAGACTAATGTACCCTATGTTTTTATAGATCCGATGAAAATATTATTCAATGAATATCTTGATAATTTGGTTTTGGTATTTATTGTTGATATCTTGGTGTACTCTAAAATCTTTGAGGACCATGAGAACCACTAAAAAATTGTTCTACAGACTCTTAGAAGAAAAGAGTTACATGGGAAGTTTATAAAGTGTGAAATATAGATTCAAATAGTTTCTTTTTGTTAGACATATTGTCTATAAGGATGGAATATCAGTTGATCTAGGAAGAAAAAGGAATTTTATGAATGGTTTAAACCAATGGACATAACCAAGATACATAGTTCCATTGGTTTAGCAGGTTACTATTGGTGTTTTTTCAGAATGTTTCCCGATTAGCTAACTCATTAACCAGGATTAGTCATAAAGGGGTTAATTTAGTATGGAAAATAGATTGTGAAGAATGTATTGAATAATTTAATAGAATATTCGTTAAAGATTAGATATTGAATCTACCATTGAGAGATTTTGGATTTGTGATTTATAGTGATACATAAAATAAAGGACTTGGATGTGTCCTTATGAAAAATGATAGAGTTATTGCATATAAATCAAGGCAGCTAAAATATCATGAACAAAACTATAAAACTCATGATCTTGAGTTAGAATCTGTAATCATTTCTTTGTTGATACAGAGACACTATATCTATGGTGACATATGTGAGATATATACAGATCACAAGAGTTTGAAAGATATCTTCTCACAGAAATAACTCAACATGAGGCAAATATGATGGCTTGAGCTACTCAAGGATTATGATTGTTCAATACACTATCAAAAAGTGAAAGAAAATAAGGTAGAAAATGCATTGAGTAGGAAGAATCGTGGAGTTCTAAGAAAATTAGGATTGAAAGTGATCCTATCTTCATGGATCTATTAATGATGGATATGGAAATTATAAAGAAAGGTGAAACATCACTACTTTTTGAATTGGTTTCCCTACCATAATTATTAGAAAGGATTAAAAGTTATCAGTCTAATGATGAGAATTTTAAAAGGAAAATTAATGTTATGATTGATAGGATGTTAAAAGACTTCATGTATGAGGATATAATTATGAAATTTGGGAAAAGTATTTTTATTCCACCTATAACTGAGTTAAAAAGATAATTATTTGATGATTCTCATAACTTGAATTTCTCTATACACCCTAGTTTTAGTAATATGAATAGATATTTGAAGGAACATATTTTCTGGGATAATATGAATTAGGGAATTGCTGATTATGTATCAATATTTTTAGACTTTCATTAGGTGAGGGATGAAAGATAACATCATAGAGGAGTCATGCAACCTCTGCCTATTCCTATAAGGAAATGGGAGGACATTACAATGGATTTTTTCACTAGATTAAAAATAGATCCATGAAATAATGATGAAATATGGGTTATTATTGATCAACTTACCAAATCTGGTCATTTACTCAATATAAGGGGGGATTTTTCACAAGACCACCTTGCACGACTCTATATTAATGAAATTGTAAGAATTCATGGAGCACCTATTTCAATTTTTTTATCACGATATACAATTTACATTGAAATTATAGAAAAATATTCAGAAATATTTCGAAACTAAGATTCATTTGAGTACTCCTTATCACCCTCAAACTGACAGGCATTCCGAAAGGGTGATACAAACATTAGTAGGAATATTGAGATCATGCTCACTTGAATTTCAGGGCATGTGGGATTAATATTTAACATTGGTAAAGTTTTCATATAACAATAGTTTTAATTAAAGTATTCGAATAGAACCATATGAAGCATTGTATGGAAAGAGATGTCATAAACAACTTGTTGGGATAAAGGTGGTGAAAGGAAGCTTGTAGACCCAAATCTTTTGGTGGAAACAATGGAAAAGTAAAAGACTATTATAACACATATCAAAGTAGCTCCAAATAGTCAGAATATCTATACTGATAATTGAAGGAAGGATATGTAATTTCAAGCAGGAGATCTTGTTTTCTTGAAAGTATCTCTATGGAAGGGTGTTATAAGATTTCGAAAGAAAGAGAAACTAATCCCTAGGTACATTGGACCTTCTGAAATCATAGATATAATTAGAGCTATGGATTATTGTTTGGAAATGCCTTCTAGCCTTTACAATGTACATAATGTGTTCCACAACTCTTTTTTGTTAAGGAAGTACATTCCAGTCCAAACACATGTCCTCAGTTCTAAAGGAATATAATTAGAGTCTGATTTATCTTACTATGAAGTGCCTATTCAGATTTTGGACACAATAGAATTGGTTTTTAGGAATTAAACGACTTAATTGGTAAATGTACTTTGAAAAAAATCATAAAATTGAAGAGGTGATGTGGGAATCAGAGTAATTTGAGATGAAGAACTACCCAAATATTTTTATGAGTTTAAATTTTTAGAAATTTTGAGGATGGATTTTTTTAATGTTGGGGATAATGTAACACCCTAATATTTTATGGTATATCTCTTTTAAAATTTAACATCATCGAAATTTTATTCTTCATGCTACCCCGAGTTTAAAACCATAATATAATATTAAATATGATCATTGGAATAGAAATGTGACCATTAGGAATAATAATATGACCAATAGAATAGTAACTAAATGTATGAAGGTATAAATAAAATTTAGGTATCTTATAAATGAAAAAAGGATGGATTTATATCATGGAATAATTAAATAAATGTTTTAAAAATGATAAATTAAGTGTTGGTACATTTGTAAAACATAAATGTTTATTTATAATTTTATAATTTTTATAATGATTTAAATGAAAATTTATTTTCATTAATTTGATTCATAAATTAATATTGTTTTCTTATTATTATAATATAATTTTATGAGACCTTAATTAATTTTTGAAAGTATAATAAAAACTGTTATAATATTAAAATCAGTATTTTTCAAGTAAATGATGATTTTATTTCAAAAATAAATTTACCTTATTTATAAAATTATTTTCATAAAATAGAGTCCATTTTTTTATACATGTTGATAAATGGTTTGGTTTAATTTTTAGTATTTTTCTAAAATAGTGGAATTTTTTGTGAATAGTGAAATACGATAATTTATGTTATTTAACAAATAAATGAATTATTGAGTCATAGATGACGTATAGATTATGTAATCCCATTATATATTATTATAATTAAATATTTTAATATATTTAGTTATATGTTTCAAACTATTGATATTCTGATGTTAAAATAATAAACTAATGAATAAAATAATAAAAATAACAGCTCTCTCATCCACTATAAATACCACTCCTCACTAATTATTCTCTGCACACCTCTAAATCCATGGATATTTTCCAATTTTGTCCCAATACCTCTTCCAAAACTAGTCCCCACCTACGTTTCTGTCTTTTCTCTCCCAAAAGACCATTTCAAGTTTCTTAAGGAGGATCTCACGTAGAGGAATAGAAGAGGTAAATTCCCCTTTCCTTCTTTTAATTTTCTATCTTTTAATTTTATTATATTATCCTTTCCTTACATACTCTATCAAAAAAATTCATTATAAATACAATATCAAATATATATACTATAATTATATTTTTTTAATGTAATATAAAAAACCAATTCTCTTCTCTTCCTTTTTTTCCTGGAACTAAGAACATCATCTGTGAGGTGCTGATTTACCACCTTCGTGGTTGATGAGTTTTTTTTCAATTCCTGCTCCAAGGTTGGTTATAGAAACACTATTATGGTTAAAATATAATTTAATATATGAAATGAATCTTATTTAATTTTCCATAACCATTTTACATACATGATATTAATTCAAAAGACCAAACTAGTGCGCTATGATCGAAAAAATGCCAAAATAATCTAAACGATTATCATTAACATTTTATCTAATCAATCATCCTAATATATAAAATAAATGATATATAAGACCATTAAATATTTTATAAGTTAATTAATAACATACAAATTAAATTTTTTATAACTATTCCCATTTCACATGATCTTTTGAACATTTATACAAGTGAACCAATCATGAAAACCAAGGAAACAAACACTTCCAAACAACAAAATTGAATCTTATAACTCATAAAAAAGACCACAAATTAACTTCCATAAATTATAAAAAATATAATACCTATTTAATTGGTTCTTAATTAAGTTATTAATATATTTAATTTAATTATCTAAGATATTAAGAGAAAATGAAGAACACTTTTTGTCATAAGGTAAGAGTATCTTCCTGAACCTCCATTTTTCATTCGAGTTACACATTCTGTCTCTTTACCCAAATGTAATTATTAATTATTTTTATAAAATTATTCAACATTCTGTGTATATGATCCATAATCAAGTATCTTGATTATTTTATCTATCATTGATGGGATAATTCATGTTTTATTGGGCTCCATTTTCAATTACTCATGATAAGAAATCCCCATTAAATAGAATTTCCCAATTTCATAACCATTTTGTAATACACTCCATAATATATTTTAAGACACTAATATTTTTATAATATCACTATTTTTATCATGAAAAACTATATTATCCATTTTATGGTTCTATATAAACAAATAATCCTTTTTCCGATTTAAAGACTCATTTATATTTTCCCTCAAACCACACTGAAGCGACCCATTTCAAAAGTTATTAAAAACTCTTTTTACATGTTTTTTCACATAATTTTTACATCATTATTCCTAAAATATAATTTATTTTCCCTCAATTTTTTTTATGATATATACATTTTTACAATTTAATTTTATTATAAATAAAAATGATTTTTTCAAAAGAAATCTTCTTTCCACAGTAAAAAAAGGATATTTATCTCATCAATTCCTTGATGATTTTATTAGAGTATTTTTATCCATTTCAAAACCCTATATTGAATCTTATGATTAATTGGGATTAATGTTTTATGATATCATCTACCATATTTTATTAAATTGTTTGTAATCAGTTTGATTGTGGATGTTCCATCTTGATGTCATTCACCATATTACTCAGAATGGTTAGTGGTTATGTTTACTGTTTAGGGAATGTTATTTAGATTTCATAAGTATATGTTTTTTATATTTCACCCCATTCATATGAGGAATAAAGAAGACTTATTAAGTGATTTTTGGGTCTCGTTATAGCCTCTTGATTCACCAGTAGGTCTCATGAGACAAAATAGATATAGACTTGGCTGAGGCCTTACCCATTTATTTTTAGACATATATTTGGCTGAGGCCTTAAACATTTATTTTCAGATTTCTTGGATGAGGCCTGAAAGGTATGTTTAAAATTTACAACATTATGTATTCCCTCATTTGATATTAGTAATTTATATCCATGTAATTATTCTACTTGTTGAATATCCATGGGTAAGTTTCATTATCATTTGATTATTTATATGAAACTAGTATTCACCCCCGTGCATTTGTACAAGACACAGTAGAATATAATTTTTAATTTTAATTTTTTAAGAGAGATGGATTCATAACACATCTATTATTTAATTTAATCTTTATTATATTTATTTTGGTAAGACTAGTGATGAATAATGTGAAAATACAGTATGTATTGTTAATTCTAAAAGGTAGAAAATATATGAAGACTAAGTGAATGTCGTGAGGGTTTTTATCAGGATGTTATAGAACATCAACTAACCACTATGTGGACTAATTCCATCAGTATTGTAAAAATGTTCCTCATCATTTACATGGATTAAAGTAAATCAAACAGTAAAATCAATAGAATAATCAATAATGGTTATAGATAATGTTACTTCTAATTCCAATATAGATATTTTCCTAAAAGAAAACATAATTTGAAACTGAAGTTCATTATAGTGGAACCAAAAAAGAATAATATGTAGAAAAAAATGATTTCTACGTTATTAAAATATTGATTTTATTTAAATTGTAATAGAATGTAGTATATAAATTTTATAGATTATTATAATTCAAACATGTTATTACATTTCATGTGATGTAAGGATAGAAAACATTAAAATTAGGAATGAATTAAATGGGTTATATAACTGTTAGATGGATGTGTAAATGTATGATGAAAAGTACTTATAGAAATTCCATTTTATTTAATCCCCAAATAGACCTCCATTTTCGAGAATTCAAGAAATTATACAGTGGTAAATTTTTTTGGACATTCATGTCATCCTAGATCATCTCAAATTATTTTGTCTCAGAATCATCAATAAAAAAATAAGATAACTACGAAATAAGTAAAATTAGATATGGTTTCTTAAATTTTAATGTGGGTAGTAAATTTTCAAATATGGGAATCACAAAATTATAAAAATTTTATGAAAATTACAAAATATGTTCATTGTTTTTAGTCTCTTTTTCTCCTAGTTGATTGCAAGATAATTCCAAAATTTACAACCCTGAATACCAAAATAAATAAATCACTCTTTTTTTTCTGCATCCACAAATAAGATGTGTAAAAATAAAATCTTGTTCTTTGTACTTCTCATATAATTTACATATCCCATTTTATTTTTGAGTTAATAAATCCAATGTAAAGACAAAATCAATGAAACAGATTATGATACAATGCACAAACAACTAAAACTACAATTCTAGGGTTGAAGAGCATGCAATGATTATGTATTATTTGGTAAGGATTGTGAAATACTATAAAATTAATTTGAATGAATTAGAAAAACAAGATTACAGATTTAAATTAGTTAAATATATTAGTACATCTATAATGGTACAATATATCATGTTTTCTGTCTGTATGCTTACAATTTTCTTAAGGAATGTACAGAATATGAACATTTTTAATTTTTAATATTCTCAACCATAAAGTGAAGTGGTAAAAGGATACATTCTTAATGTTCTACAAATATAAACAATTACCAAGGTAACCTATAAAAAATATAACATTATATTATTACACTAATTAGAGATTTAGGAAAATACTAATGCTAATATCATAAGAGTGATTATAGACATTATAATATGAGGATAATTTTAATACTATATATGATCATAACACCATTTTCAAACTGAATACAGAAACATTATAATAATTATAGATGTACTAAACTATGATTTTTTAAATATGTATAGGATTTTATGAATTGTACAAATATATATGTAAGAAATGATTAAAAAAAGTGGAATTTATGGATCTGTATATTTTTAAACCTCTATAATAGAAAATTGTATGAATCTGTACATAAAATATAGTAAAATTATAAGATCATAAAAGAATCTAAAAATTGAATGAAGAAATATTCAACATCATTAAAGTTGTAATTATCTATGAAAATTGTTGAATATGTATAGGATTTGATGAGCTGAACTAATCTATATGTAAAAAATGTTTAACAAAAATTTATGCAAAAACTATGAATCTGTATAGTTAAATCTATACGATCACAAATTATATACATATATACACATAATACAATAAAAATGTATGAATTAGTACATAAAATCCGTACAGATATAATAAAATATAAAAATTGTATTATTCTGTAAATAAAATCCGTACAAATGTTCTAATCTAAGAAATACATTAAAAAAGTGAAGTTGCTAAAAAATGTTTAAACCTCTCGCATTAATGAACATACAAATAGTTAATTAAGAAATAACAACTATATTTTTGGGAAATTAAAGCACCAAAGATGATAGGACACTTACCATGGTATGGAGAAAACTTCGGTCCAAATAGAATATCAGTATGGTTTATTGATTAAGTTCAAAATGCACTGAAGTAAAAAAAGTGCAGCCATCAAACATGTAATATATTAAAAATTGTGAATAATATAAATAAAAAATATAGTTTAATTTCATATTTAAGCATAAAATGAAATAGGAAATCACATCTAAAAATGAACATGGATGTAATATTGAGAATAATTAATATAATGTTCAAACATAGAATAATTTCAGAGACATAAAAGTCAATAGAAGGTCAGTATGTCTATCAAGTATTAATTTTAGGGTAATTTTTTATTGGAAAGAGTTTAAAAATCTAGATAAAATAATATGGAAGAATATAAATTCATAAAAAATATCAAAGTAGTTATTTATTAGTATCAAAATGATCCCTTTAAAAGTTTACGGTCACCTCACTGTTGTATTTTTTTTAATACTCCAACGTAGTGCAGTTTTCTACTTCTGTAGTAATGAAAATATAGTCTACAATATACACAACAAAAACTCATATTTACATGAATGAAACTAAAATAAATCTACTAAAACATCAATGAAAAAAATGGAAGTACATACTAATATCAATCAATATATATATATAATATTGGTTGTGTCTTAAATTTAGAAAATCAAGCAGCTTAAAAGAAATAGTAACAAAATTGGTTTGAATAGTTACAATTTTTACATCATAAAGTGGCTATTGAGAGGGATCAAATCATGAGAACATACCATAACATGAATGAAAGCCATTTCAAATTCTCTAAATCACCAACCTACTATATAAAATGGTAGTAGTAAAGTTTGATGTAGAGGCATTAGGAGGTGGGTAAAATATTTAAAATTACCTTATATGTATAATATAGATAATATGAATTATTACCTGAATATTTTTTATATGCAAAAAGATGTGATTTTTTCCTATCATCAACAATTATTGAAAGTAAAAATTAGTCTTTGGTCAATATTTTTTTATTAAACTTTAGTTCATAACTCATAAAAGTTTCAAAAAATATTCATACCTGAATACTATCAAACCTAATACATATAAATTACTGAAAAATATTCAAAACTAGATATTTATAGGCATGTACACTAGAATAAGGTACCATAAAAAAAAGAAAAAATATTTTTAACAAATATGAACCAATATTTTTTTCCTCATACCTATGAGTTACCTAAAATATTAAAACATGAATATTTGAAAACCCATACATTAGAAGAAATTAATGTTAAATATTGAACAAATATTGTTAAAAAATATGAACTGATATATTCTAGTTAATAAATATTAATATATATGATCAAATAAGTAGAATATGAATCTATATATTAAAAAATATGAATAAATTGATCCCTATTTATAGAAATGATACTTATAAGTTACAAAAAAAATATGAAAACCTGCATATTTACAGACATGTGCATTAGAAGAAATTATGATTAAGAAAATAAAAAATGTTGTTAACAAATATGAATTAATATATTTCAGTTCCAAGTACTTATAACTTTCAATAAATATTCCAACATAAATTTTAACAAAGCTATACATTAGAATTCATTATTGTTAAAAAATAAATAAATATTGGTAATGTCACGAACCATACCATGGGGCCCAGATGTGACTACCCCAAGCCCGCCTTCTATAGGCCAGGGGTTGGTGACTAGAACCTGAAGGATTTTCCCAAGTAGGGAAGCCATTTACTTAAATACCTATACACACTAAAAAAGGGTAACTGAAGTAAACAACCAACAAAAGTAAGGTACAACCAAGAGAGTAAATTTCAACCACAAGTACAATTGTAAACTGAAAACAATGGGCTGAAATACAAGCCCTAGAAACTAAAAAGAAAGTAAAAAATCTGTAACATAATCCATGGAGCTCTACTTGAAGGGCAGTAGTTGTAAGTCTGAAGTCGAAGAAGAGGATCTCGACTACTCCCATTGCACCAAGATCCACCAAGTCCCTAACCTCCAAAGTCTATCTCGGATCATCAGTAGTCTACACTACACACACACACACATGCGGGCAGAGCCCATGTGGGGGTGAGTATAACAACTCAGTAGGGGACTGCAAGACCCCCAATGGTCTCTCAGTAATCCACAATGGAAGACATCATAAGAAATACCACAAAGGTAATATCACAAGTATGATATAAATCATGAAGCACAATAAAAAGAGACAAATCACTCTAACAGTATAACCTCAAGGTTATTGGGATAGGGATGAATAATCGTAAAGCTAGATTATCCTATTAGTAGTAACTCTATTGCTGACTCATATTGGTCATAGTATGCTGACCCGTATTGGTCGCTAGATACTAAACCATATTGGTCAATGGTGCTGACCTATATTGGTCACTGAAGATGACCCTTATTGGTCACAGGTACTGACCTGTATTGGTCGCTGGTGCTGACCTATATTGGTCACTCGTGCTGACCTAGATTGGTCGCTGGTGCTGACCCGTATTGGTCGTTGGTGCTGACCCGTATTGGTCACCAGTACAGACTCGTATTGGTCGATGGTGCTGACCTGTATTGGTTGCTGGTACAGAGGTAAGGATGATTAGTCATACAAGTAGATCATCCCACTTTAGAGTTTCTAATACTGACCTGCATTGGTTACTCTTCTTCTTCATCTCATAGCCAGCCATTGGATTCCCGCTCATAGTATGCTTGATTATTGGAGAACAACTTCTCAATCCATCAGTCGTATCACAACCAGCATGAAGTCCCATGCTGAAGTAACCTGATGATCCATCATTTCATAATGGTTCCAACACAATAGACGATACACCAACCAGACGCCCAGTCTATAAGTAATTGACATTTTAGTGCCGAGGGCCTGGTTGGATTCAGGTGCGATCCAACCTAGTCGTACTCTAACTTTCTCCAAAACCCGTGTGGAGTATGTAAAAAGGACCGTCTTACTCCAAGGATCCCAGCGCCATATACAGTTCATCAAAAAGAGATCTGTTTTTCAAGATATGGCCTTTTAAGGGTTTCTGGGCTCGAGAGGGGCTCGGGTCCAGTCCGACCCGGCCTAGGGTGACCTGACCGAGTTTGGGTCCACCTAACCTGGTCCAGGTCCAACCTGACCTAGCCCGAACTGGCCTGGGCTGGGCCATGGCAGGCTTGACCTGCTAGGCCCTGGGTTGGCCTGCCCCTACTGGGCGGGGTTGTGGCGGGCCTATTACGCTGGGTCGTGAACCGACCCAACTAATTGGACGGTGCGACCTAGTAGCCAGCGCAACACCTAGCTGGGTGGACCGCGCGAAGGGGGAGTTGCTCCCCCATTTTCTTGAAAGGCTCAAAAGTGCTGTTTGGCTCCTTCAAACAACGGCGCCACGTGGAACTGCCACGTGGTCCTTGGGACCCGTAGGTCCCCCTCCTCCACTGCTTCATAATGCCATATCCCTCTTAAATGCAGCGCGTGATAGCGCGCTGACTCCACCTCCGCGGCCGGCCGAGTTTCCGGCCGCTGCCTACAACCGCCCCGACATGATGTCGTGAATCCCCTCCACGGAACGTGACATCAAGCTTCCTACTGCCACCGGGGTAGACATTTCTAGCCACCTCGGTCGCTTGCTGGTGTTGGTCACCGGTGCTACTGCACTGGTGCCGCACTGACAAATCTTCCGCGGGGCTCTAGAGGTGCTCCAGAGCTTTTATTCTACTCTTGTATGCACCTACGATCCTCCCAATATGTCATCATCATAGTGTGACCCACTAATTTGCATTTTCATCAAATTGAGGAAACTGTACATGAAGAACGCAACATAAGTGAAGTGGAGGAGGGTTTGGGCCTTGTTTGTTTGGCATGTTCCCTCCGTGTTAATATGATCACAAGAGAAAGCAAAGAAATCATCATAGATAAACTATAGTAATTAAAACCACTACCTCAAAGATTTTTGGTGACCACTGTGGATGGAGGTACTTCCATATTCGAGGGTAAGTAGTGGGATGAGCTTCCTCATTGGATGGAGTTGTCGACATTCTTCAATCCCAGATCATTGCCACCTAAGCTTTCGTCCTCTATCAGTGGAAGGCATGGAATCACTTAGTTAGGGGTTCCACGCTTGATTAATCCATGTGAAAAACTAAACCAAAGCTTCATATAAATAGAGGAGAGAAAGGGTTTGTAATGCACCTAGGAGTTAATGAGATTCATCAATTGACATAATTAATGTTCCCTCATTAGTTGACATAATTAAAGTGCTTCATTAATTACATGAGGTGTGGTTACACAACCAAAGTGTAACCATGGAATTAAAACCCCATAATTAAAGGTCTGACCACCCCTGTGCTCCCCACCATCGCCGATAAATAGGTGGTAGGAAAAAGAAAAAGAAATAAAATAACAATTTATGTTTTTTCATTATTTCATTAAAAGTTGAAAAAACTATCTCTTTATCCCGACCAACTATGGATGAAGTGAAGCTTCCCTTAAGTGAATCCCAGCACTGTGGATTCAAAGGTGCTCTCAGATTTCCATTCCAAGAACTGGTTTAAAAGATAGAAAATGTTGCCTACGCGTTTACTGAATGTACCCAAAAAAATTTCATAAATTCATTCCAGGCACACCGGACCTCGGAATTACACACCGTCAATTTTCATAGACTAGTAAAAATCTAAAATAATTTTAAAAGAATTTATATAGAATTTTTCTAACTTTACATTATCCACACCTTGGGGATTTATGTCCCTAAAAACCAAACAAGGATACACAAATATAGAGAGGTACTAGGCACGCATATGAGCCTCTCGCTCCCATGAGCTCTCTTGGAGGTTCCCATGCTGCCAAAAAATGTACACCAGAGGTATCGACCTCCCATGAAGGATCTTCTTCTATTAATCCTCTATCTCCACTGGGTACTCTGCAAAATTCACACCGTTGTCAATCTCCGTCTTTCTATGGTCTATGTCGTGAGATGGGTCATGCACATATCTTCTCAGCTGGGATATGTGGAAGATGTCATGTACCCTCTCCAATTACGGTGGTAGTTCCAAGCGGTATGCCACCTTGCAAATCCTCCGAAGTATCAATAATGGTCTGATAAACCTCGGTGAGAGTTTTCCGCCTCAGCTGAATATCTGTAGTCCCCATCGAGAGGAGACTCACAAGAATATGTGGTCCCTATTATGGAAATCTTGTGGTATACATTTCTTATCAGCATAGGACTTATGTCGGCTCTTTACAGTCTTCATCCACTCTCGGATGACTTGCCCCTTCTAAGTGGTAGCATGTACTATATCTGGTCCCATGAGTGCTGGCTCTCCTGGATCCATCCAGCACAAGGGAGATCTGCATGGTTGTCCATACAATAACTCAAAAGTGGCCATACCAATGGTGTAGTGATAGATGTTGTTCTATGCGAACCCCACCAAGGGTAGGTGGTCCTACCAACTGTGACCAAAATCTAGGAAACATACACGAATCATGTCCTCCATGGTCTGTATTGTCCTCTAGGTCTGAACATCTCTCTGCAGATGAAAATCTGTGCTCAAGCGAAGCTGGGTACCGAAATCCTCCTTCAATCTTTTCCACAACTGGGATGTGAAGTGTGAATCACAGTCTGAGACTATCGTTGAAGGCACTCATGAATTCACATGATGTTCTGAACGTAGAGACGTCCCAAGCTCTCTACCGAACCCTTCTCTCGAATAGCAAGGAAGTGGGCCGACTGGGTGAGTTGTTCAACAATCACTTAGATGGTATCGTGTCCTCTAGATGTACATGGTAACCCCATCACAAAGTCCATCGATATCCCTTCCCACTTGCACTCTGGTATCTTGAGGGTTTTGGTCAATCCTACTGGTACCCGGTGCTCGGACTTCACTTGCTAGCTAGTGAGACATCTATAAAAATCTCCGCCACAACTTTCTTCATCCCTGGCCACTAGTACTGATGCTAGAGGTCCTGATACATCTTCATCATGCCTGGATGTACTTCCAAGTAGGATGCATAGAACTCCCTGAACACCTCCTCTCGTTGGGCCACTTGTTCAACTGTACTTCCTCTGAATATTATAGCATGCTCCCCACATTCAGAATATTCATCAGGTGCATGGCCTAAGGATATCTGAGCAAATGTAGTCTCACAGCTATTGTCTCTAAGTTGCATCTCTTTGACTTGCCGAAGGAGTGGCAGGACAACTAACATCTACTAGAGGTAGACTGTCTCATCACTATCCACATAAGTTATCTGAAACAAGGCTAACTGCTCTGAAGCCTCAGTCAATATATATGAACTCGATCTCGGGATAAGTGCATCTTCCACTACGTTCCCCTTCCTAGGAGTATAGACTATCTCAAAGTCATATTCCTGGAGGAACTCTATCCAATGTCGCTATCTCAGATTCAGATCATTCTGTGTGAAGATATATTTGAGACTCTTGTGGTCTGAGTAAACAATGAACCGCTTTCCCATCATGTAGTGTCACCACATCTTCAGTGTGAATAATACTACTTTCAATTCGAAGTCGTGAGTCGCATAATTATGCTCATGAGTCCTCAATTGTCGTGAGCCATAAAAAATCACTACATCACCTTGCATCAGGATGCCACCGAGTGCAGTCCCTGATGCATCATAGTAAACCACATAGCCAGTGCCCTCCTTTGGCTACCTCAGGTTGGGAGCACTAGTCAAACTTTGCCTCGGCTGTTGGAAGCTCTACGGGTAGGTCTCTGACCACAATAAGGGTTTCCCCTTCTTCATCAAGGAATTCGTAGGTGCTGCTACTCTGGAGAAATCGGGTACGAACCTCCAATAGTATCATGCTAATCCAAGGATACTCTGCACCTCAGTAAAACTCTTGGGTGGATCCAAAGAAAGTATTGCCTCGATCTCCCTTGGATCCACTATAACTCCAGCCTCTGGGATGATGTGTCCCAACAAGTGAACCTTTTGTATCTAGAACTCACACTTCGAGAGATTACCATATAAATAGTTCTCCTAGAGTGTCTAGAACTATACTCAAGTGTAAAACGTGCTCCTCCTCAGATGCCGAGTACACCAAGATGACGTCGATGAAGACTACCAAAAATAGATCAAGGTATAGTTGAATGATCCTGTTCATGATCCCCTTGAACACTGCTGGAGCATTGTTTATGCTGAAAGGAATCACCAAGAACTCGTAATGGACATACCGACATCTGAAGGCAGTCTTCTGTACGTCCCCATCCCATAACCTGAGCTGATGATAGCCAGATCTAAGTCTATCTTTGATAACCACATATACCATTTCAACTGAAAAAACAAATCATCAATCCCCAGTAGAGGATATTTTATCTTCACAGTCACCTGATTTAGGTTCCAGAAGTCCACGCATTGCCTCATACATTCGTATGCCTTCTTGGAAAACAACAATGGGGATTCCCATGGAGAAACATTGAGCCTTATGAATCCCTTCCTTTGTAAGTCCTCCAACTATACCCTCAGCTCCGCAAGGGCCATCCAATATGTTGTTGTAGATATCGATGCTATTTCTAGGTACAAGTCAATGTAGAAGTCAACATCTGTATGAGGAGATAATCCTAAGATATCTTCTGGAAAGATGTCATGATACTCATCCACCACCACTAGAAGCTATGGACTCATCTAGTCCACTATGTTGAAGGTCATGCAAACCAGCTGATATGTAATTGGCTGCACCCTCCTAAGTGCGAGTCCATATCATTATTATATGTTTTCCTTCTAACCAAAAAAGGAAAAATGGCCTCCATATCTACACGTAAATCACACTGTACGTCTCAAGAAGTCAATCTATGAGCAAACTGATGATATTCATTCCATGCCTAGAATGACATCGTAGGGATTCAACGCCACTACTAGAATATCCCATATGAAACTCTCTCCTCCATGAGTAAAATCACACTGTCTACACCGGCATGTGACCGCTGAATCTATTACCATAGGAGTATCCAAACACAATGTTTGATCTAAAAGCTCAATCAAAATCTCAAAGTCCTGAACTAAGTCTGAAACAAGAAAATAATGTCTAGCACCTGTGTCGATAAGAACTGCTGACAATGTAGAGAAGATACAGATTGTACCTTGTATCATCTTAGGAATGTCAGGATCATGAGTCTCTACTTCCTTTAGTTGGGCCTTCCCCCATCCACGTGCTACCTGAGCCCGTGGTGGACCACCTGGGGGTGGTGGTGTTAGTGACTGGTGACCTCAACCACCTCCTGCTACACATCCTACTCCCCTTCCTAGTTTGTCGTCTAGCTGACGCTCATGGTCCCAACGCATCCACTACCTCGGTGGCCTCTCCACTATCTTCCGATCATCCGTGCGGGGAGTCGGATAGTCACAAGCTCTCTGGCCTTGTCCCCAGTAGGAAAAATAGATCATGCCTCACTGGTGGATCTCTTGTCCAATCGAGCCTCGAACCTATGACCATGCATCCCCGAGTTGAACTCCAGAAGGTCTAGCCCGCTTAGGCTTCTGCATCATAAGTCCACTGCCAGCTACAGATGATTCTGCTACCTGTCGTCCAATAGGGGCTCTCGCTGTCGGTGCCTGCTCGGCAAGGAATCTCTCTATCATCAAATCTCGCTCTAGAAGCTCAAACTATGTTAGGATGCTGAGAGAAATTGTCACAACTCTGATCTCTTTTCAGAGCCCCTGCTTAAAGGTTCAAGCCTTAAAGTAAGGGTCTCATACCATGCTGGTGGAGTATCAGGAGGGGTCATTAAATCTATCTGAGTATTGAGCTATAGTCTAGCTGCCCTGCTGCAGATGCAGTAGCACTTGAATAAACACAGAGCGTAGTGTCACTTGCACAAACTCTACCCTGAAAAGGCTCTAAAATTTTATCCAGGTGAGGGTCTTCTCCTCATGCACATAGAGAATCTAGCTCCACCATGGTCCCGCTGAGCCTTCAAGAAGGCTAGAAGCCAAGATCGACATCTTCTCGGTGGGTGTCTCTACTAAGTGAAAGACCCACAAAACAACCTCAAGCTAGTCCTCTAGAGCCCAGGGGTCTATCTCACCTTGAAACCATGGGGGACTCTATCTCTAGAACTCATGAAACATGCTCAGACGACATGAATGATCCACTGGTAGCATATACTTCTCAATGGGTGATGGTGCTACTTGTACACCACCTGAAGGTGCCATCACTGAGAGTGATCCCTATAATAAATCCTCATCGCTTGGTGGGCCATTGTCATGATCTATAACTGGAATTTTAGCTGGTTGTCTTCATGGAGGTATCCTGTAAGAAATAGATGCACCACAGTCAATAAGTTATACCTGGTGATATGACTCAAGAAAGACGAATAAAACTTTTCAAGACACTGGCAACTGGTGTTTTCATGTACTTAGTCGGAAAACAGAATTCAGGGTCCTGGTGTATGGATACGTCGACCTCCGCACCAATACTGGAGTCCCCAAACTGAAAACTAATCTCAATACACTTTACACCATTGCCTCATTTAAAGTATACCCTTAGTTTTTCTGGTATAACTGACTACTCTCTGATTCCACTTTATCACAACCCGTCTCACAGGGCCCAGATGTGAATACCCCAAACCCGCCTTCCATAGGCCAGGGGTTGGTGACTAGCTCCTGAAGGATTTTCCCAAATAGGGAAGCCATTTCCTTGGAGATCATGACACACTAAAAAAGGTAAACTGAAGTAAACAACCAACAAAAGTAAGGTACAAACATGAGAGTAAAGTACAACCACAAGTATAACTGTAAACTGAAAATAGTGGGCCAAAATACAAGCCCTAGAAACTAAAAATAAATTAAATAGCTATCGTATCTGCCCTAGAGATCTACATGGAGGGTAATAGTGTAAGTCTTAAGTCAAAGAAGACAATCTGGACTTCTCCCATTACACCAAGCCCCACCAAGTCCCGAACCTCCAAAGTATACCTCAGACCATCAGTAGTCTACACCAGACACACACACACACGTGCTGGCAGATCCTGTGTAGGGGTGAGTATAACAACTCAGTAGGTGACCCCGAGACCCCTGAAGGTCTCTTAGTAATCCACAAAGTAAGACATCACAAGAAATACCAAAAACTTAATATCACAAGCATGATCTAAATCATGACGCATAAGAAAAAGAGATAGCTCACTCTAATGGTATAACATCAAGGTTACTTTGATAGGGATGACTAGTCGTAAAGCTAGATCATCCTATCCATAATAACTATACTGTGAAACTGTATTGTTCACAATATGTTGACCTGTATTGGTCTCTGGATGCTGACTGGTATTGGTCACTTATGCTGAACCGTATTGGTTGCTGGTGCTGACCCGTATTGGTCGCTGGTGCTAACCTGTATTGGTCGCTAGTGCTGACCTGTATTGGTCGCTGGTTTTGACCCACATTGGTTGCTGGAAAAGAGGTCGGGAAGATTAGTCATACAGATAGATCATCCCACTCTGAATTTTCTGTTACTGACCCGTATTGGTCTCTCTTCTTCTTCATGTCACAACCAGCCACTGGATTCCTACTCATAATATGCTTAATTCTGGGAGAACAACTCCTCAAGTCATCAGTTGAATCTCAACTGGAAAAAAGTCCCCCGAATAAGTAATCCAATGATCCGTTACTCCATAAGGGTTCCAACGCAACAGAGGACACATCAATTAGACACTCGGTCTGTGAGTTATTATCATTTTAGTACCGAGGGCTCGGTTGGATTCGGGTGGGATCCAACCCGGATGTACTCTAACATTCTCCAAAACCCAAGTGGATTACGTCAAAAGGACCATCTCACTCCAAGGATCCCATTGCTGCAGACAGTTTTTCAAACAGACGTCTGGTTTGAAAGATATGGCTCTATAAGCGTTTCTCGGCCAGAGAGGGGCTCACGTTCGGTCCGACCCAGTCCGGGCCGACCCGAACCGATCTGGGCCGACCCGACTCGGTGCGGGCTGACCTGACCTGAACCAGGATTATCCAACCTGGTTTGGGTTTGACCCTTCCTGGTTGGGCGGGGCCGTGACCGGCTCGGCCCACCATATGGGTGAGGCCTGTCGGGCGATGCATCCCGATAGCTAGCGCGACACCGAGCTGGGTGGCCCGAATGAAGGAGGTGAAGGACCCCAGAAAACCCTGAGAGGGGAGGGGTCAATCAGAGTGATAACTTTTTCTTTTTAATGTTGTGGATCTTGTTCCCACATTGGTAGGAACTTGTTAAACCTGTTAAACAAAAGAAAGTAGGAAGTTGACACATCACTTTTACTTGGTTCACCACAAAGGGATACATCCAAGGAGCATACACAGACAAGTTGTTGGTCATACCTAATTCCACTAAACTTTACTAGCGGCAGATTATAATGTTCAGGTACAGTCACTCTCTCTAAAGCAGACTGCCTTTACAAAAGTTCAGGGATAGCTCACTGCATCCCTCGGGTCACTCCCGTTGACTCCCCTGGCTCATTGACTTTGGTGAAGTCACAGTCAGTTTATGGCCATGAAGGTCTCTTCAATAGATTTTCATTGAAGTCATTGCCTCTTCTTAGAATGAGACTCTTCTTGCATCGATGTCTGGAAATGATGCACTTGAATGCACTGAACCAATGAACCAGATAATCAGAAACACACAAATAGGTTTCACTGAAAATTTCGCGCAACACCAAGTTTTATGTGCAACCTCATGTTTTTCACGCAACTTCACCTTTTTCACGCAAGTCGGATTTTTTTCACACAAAATGGAATTTTTCACACAAGCCAGAATATTTTGGGCAACTCAAAATTTTTCCGTTCGAGCCATAATTTTTCACGCAAGTCCAATGTTTTTTACGCCGCTCTAAATTTTTCCGCACGAGCCGGAATTTTTCACGCAAGCCTAAATTTTTCGTGAAACTCCCTTTACGCGAACCTTTAACATGCATCAGACCTCAGATCTTCTTTGAGTCTTCAACCCTACAGAATGAGAGGGGTAACCTCTTATTTATAGGCATCTCAGAACCCTGCACGCAAAACCCCCTATGGCGCGAAAAACCTCTCATTTGGCATGTAATATTTCGCACAGGTACCATTTTTCGAGCACATCTTCATGTTTTTCGCACAGCCCATGCCTTTGTCATTTTTTGACATTCTGATTCCAAAACACCTCTTGCGCGAAAAACCTCGCTCCACACTTTTGCGCACCACGCTGTTTTTTGCGCACGCCACTGTTTTTCACGCACGTCACTGTTTTTTGTGCATGCCTCCCTTATTTCGCGCACCACTTCCTTTTTGCGTGCACCTCCTCTTACCAACAACCTATGTCTTCATTTTCTGATTTTCAGGTCCAAAAATTTGGAAAACATTAGAGAACAGTGCCACCTTCAATACTGTTGTCTTCTTGAACTATATGATCACTTTACTGGCACACATTCTGAACTTCCACTGAGTATTGACAACAAACACAAACCATACACTAATTCATGCATAGAATGACCATGGTTCCAATAGGAGGAGCCTCTCCCACTTCTCCCGAATGGCTTAAAGGATCCATCCAACTCCTTCAAATATCAGAACCCTATGGTGATGCCACGTGTTCTGTGAGACCCGCAGAACACAGGCCCCCCTCCTCCACCATGACATAACGCCACGACCTTCTTTAATATGGCGCGCGATGACGCACCGCCTCTGCCTTCACGGTCGGCCGAGGTGCTGGCTACCTCCTACAGCCTTCATGGCTCTCCTCTACGGTGTGCGACGGTGCGCCGCCTGCTGCCACCATGGCCGGCCATTAATGGCCACCTCTATCGCTCACCGATGCCAGTCGTCGATGCCACCTCACCGGTGTCATGTTGGCAGATCATTCATGGTGCTCGGACGGTGCTTCAGAGCTCTATTTCTACTCCCATATGCCCTTACGGGCCTCCCGAGATGCCTTCGTCATAGAGTGACCCACTGTTTTGACTTGCCATCAAATTGAGGAAACTATACCTATAGAAAGAAACATAAATGAAGAGATAGAGGGTCCGAGCCTTTTCCATTTGGCTCGCACCCTCCATGTTAATTTGATAACAAGTGAGATAAAATAATCATCATAGATAGACTATAATAATTAAACCCCCTACTCGAAGATTGCTGGTGACCGCTACGGGCGATGATACTTCATCATTCAGGGTTATGCGGTAGGAGGAGCATCCTCATTGGATGGAGTCATCAACGTTCATCAATCCTGGATCATTGCTGCCCAAGCTTCTGTCCTCTGTCGGTGGAAGGCGTGGTGTCACTTCGTCAGGGGTTCTTCACTTGATGAAGCCTCCCCGAAAACGAAACCCAAGCTCCATATAAATAGAGGGGGTGAAATGGTGTGTAATTTGCCGAGGAATTAATGAGATTCATTAATTTATGTAATTAATGTGCCTCATTAATTATGCGAGGGGTGGTTATGAAACCAAAGTGAAACAATGCAATTAACACCCCATAATTAAAGGTCTGACCACCTCTGTGGTACCCACTACCACCGCTCAATAGGTGGTAGGAAAAAGAAAACGAAATAAAATAACAATTTATGTTATTTTATTATCTTTTCAAATGTTGAAAGAACCATATTTTTCTCCCGACCAACTGTGGTTGAAGTGAAGCTTACCTTAATTAAATCTCATCACTGCGGATTCAACAGTGCTTTCAGATTTCAATTCTGAGCACCGATTGAAAAGATATAAAACACTACCTGTTTATTTTCCAGACATACCCGAAAAAAGTTCAGAAATTCATTCCAGGAACATTGGGCCTCATAATTACGTGACACCAATTTTTACAGACTCATAAAAATCACAAAAAATTTAAAAACAAATTGCAATGAATTTTCAGTTTTTTACAGTTAACAAATATAAACCAATATATTCTAGTTATCAAATTACAATAGATATGAATTATTTTGTAATGAGAAATTATATTTACTAAATTTACCAAATAGATTATCCTTCCTTTGTGTCTTTGTTATGAAACATAGATGATCCTCATGTTCCTCCTGAATTTTAGAATATATTGAAATATAATTAATAAATACCACCGAGAATTTATCAAGGTAATAATTAAAGACACAATTCATCAAATCCATAAATATATAAGGAGAATTATTTTTGAAGAAGGGAATAAAAAAACTATGATTACCATATCTTATTTAGAAGGCAGTTTTTGGGATATGATCTTTATTCACCCTTAACTGATGATACCCCGACTAGAGGTCAGTCTTAGAGAATAATTGATCCTCATAAAGATGGTCAAACAAATCATAATTCCTTAGAAGAGGAAATATATTCTTTACTGTGACCCTATTATGGTCTCTATAATTAATTCATAGCCACATTGATCCACCACACTTATTTTCAAAGAGAATAAGTGTTCCCCAAAGATACCCACTTTCTCAAATTAATCCTTTCCACAAAAGATACCGAAGTTTGTTATTTAATTCCTCTAAATCCACATATTATATTATATATGGGGCCTTTTATATTTGATTATATATTTGTATGATTTCAATAGAGAGGTATAACTCTTTGTCTAGTGGAGTTTCAAGAAAATATTTAGGAAATACATCAATTTATTCAAGAATAATGGAGAAATTTTCTATCTTTTTAAATTTTAATTTTTCCCCTTCAGTAATCATCTCCATAATAAATTCTATGAGAGGTACTTCTTGATAAAGTTTAGAATATGATATTTATCGCTTGAAAATATATATATATAGGTTTTTCATTAAAGACCTATGAAATTTCCTCACTTCAATAGTTGATCATAACATTATACTTTGATATCTAGTATATCCCAAGTATAGTGTCAAATTCCACAATGGGGATGACTACTATATTTGTGATGAGATTGTACTCGCTAAAGTTGATACTAGGGTTTATATTCACTTTTGGTTATTTGATAATCCCTCTAGTAGTCTTAAATGATAAATATAATTCTAAAAGTTTTGGGTTTGATTCTATATTCTTTGAAAAATTTGATGAAATAAAGGAATGTGTAGAACCAAAGTCAAACAAATTTGTTTCAAGCTTTTAGAGTATAATGTGTGTACCTATCACCACATATTTTAGTGCCTCAACTTCATCCATTTTTATTGTGAAACTATGAACTTTATCCCTTGGCATTTTTAGAGGTTGATAGTGGTTTCCCTATATTATATTCAAATTTGGAAATTTATTAGCAAAGTGACCATGTTTTGCACACATGAAGCATTGAACTTAATGGTATAATTTCACTATCTTTACTTTGTATTTTTCATTGATATGTTTAGGCTTCAACTCACTACAATAGTTTTGAGATATATGGATATATATTACACACACGAAGCAGTTTATACTTATAATGAAGTAGTAATCCAATTGTTTCTTCCCATATTTTTAACATGTGGGTAGTTGCCGTTTATTTCCACCTCTTCTGTGATCAAAATCATTCCTTGATTTTTTATATACTTCTCTATTATTTTTATTCAGGCTATGTGACCACTGTGACTCTCCAAACTCCATTTCAATTTTCAAATAAATCCATGATATCTCCTTATATCTTTTATAGTCTTGATTTTATAGATTCCTCTATTGATGGGGTCCCATCTCGCCAATGAACCCACCAACCATTCCCAAATGATATATAAAAAACTAGAGGTGTATTGAGAAAGTATTGTAAAGTTAAATTTTATAGATTCTCACTAATTAGTTATCCTATTTTTCATTTCTAATAATTCCTTCTGCATTTTTTTTCTCACTGAATAGGGAAAATATTTATTGAATAATATTCTCTTGAGATCTTCCCACTCCATAACTTATATATCCCATATTGGATTATTGTTCTTAATCAATGTACACCACTAATCAAATTCTCTGCCTAGTTGGTATATTACTAATGTGACTTCTCTAGATATGAAAAATGAAGTATAAAAAAATATTTTCTATAGAGGCAATCCATTGTTTAGAAATTAATGGAGCAATAGATCCACTAAAGTAAGGTAATCATTGATGCATGAAAGAGTCGACTACAAGTTATTACCTTTAAGGTAAATGTGGTTTCTCAACAAGATTTAAGTTATTATTAAAAATACATGATAGTTGTTTCATCATCCTCATGAATTTTTCTATCTAGATTCCATCATTTTCGAAATCCCGTTAGTGCATCGTCCACTCCACTCATCATTTTCACTGTTGAAATTGACTTTTTTATTTATTTTAAACCATACAAGAAACCCCGTAACTCACAGGGGGCCAAAATAATGAATACCAAGGGAATCAACCTTGTCAAAGAACATAACATAATCTAGTAGTGACCCTACCCCATCATAAATAATTATACTCTCAACTGTCCTTTAATATCTAACACATCAACTCGCTGGTAATTCATATATGGTTCCTCCTATTTCCCACCATTTTTATAAAAGAATAAAAACATAGTGAGAAACATTTTAATTTTAGTAATATTTTAATTATATAAGAATTTTTTGTCTAAAAAAACATGATTAAATAAATTATTCTTTTAATCACCTCTAATGATAATTTTATTTTCTATATACCATTCAAAATTATTCATAAAAAGCATGTGATTAACAAAAAATATCACATGAGAGTGTAAAAACAATTATATAACAAGACCCATTTTCATACACTGGGTAATGAATGATTGAAATCCCAATGTTCCCCTTTTAGGTTTATTATCCATAGATAAAACGATTATAGATCCACATCCACTCATAGTATCCAAATAGTGACTTCATTTCTTGGAAACCACTTGTTTAATACTTCACCAAAATTCTATGAACTTATCCTATATTTATACTCATCCCTAGGGTTCTTACTAAAAATTTATAAACATAATTTCCAAAAATAACTAAACCATGCTCTAATATCAACTATTCAATCCATACTTTTAATAAAACTGACTTTCATTACATGGTAAAACACTTAATAACATTGAGGATCTATTCAAGTTTATTTTCTTGGAAATTATAAATGTAATACATAAATGAAATAAAAAACTTCTAATACACCTTAAAATTATTCTTTATTGGTTCATACTATGTTAATTTTACTATATCTCATATCCTGGGGATATACATCCAAAGAAAGGGGTGATCATAAAGCCCATTTGGGAATAAACAATTGAGATATTTTTCATGTGACCATGAGGATTATCAACAAGGAATGATTATAAGATCATGAGGCATATCGTAAAATAAATATAATGAATTATAACATGTAAATGTGGATAAAACATAAAAATGAGAAATTTATAATAATATCACCAAATTTTATCACTAAGGTGTCGTAAGTCATAATTACCTAGTTATCATAAAATATATCATATCTATAAATTAAGTATGTACCTAATGCATTGGAGATCTATTAGGTAATAACCTTAATATTATTTAATACATGTGATCCAAATTGATAATAATAAAACCTTTCACTAATACACCATGGAGAATAAAGAATAGGTTTCATATAAAATCATTGCGAATATAAGTTCTTAAAGACTTGAACATTAAATTTTTTTAATCAAAATAATGGGAATGCGGGTTCAATAGATGTAAATACAGAAATAAATAAATTATATTTACGTCTAGTTTAACACACATGGATAATGAAATTTTTTAGGTATTCACAATATAATAATTTTTCTTGTGAAAGAGATAAATTCAACAATTGAATTCGGTAGCATGATGGTATAAAATGTGGATTAAGGAAATGGAATAACAGGAGGGAAAAAGGTATACCAAAAATAAATATGTTTTTTTGAAGTAATGGGATAATGAAAAAAGGTTTGAAAATATTGTAATATTAAATTTAGAAATCATTCCACAAAAGAGGTACATGAAAAGAAGAAGTGGAGAATTCCCTTACATTGAAGAGTTTCTTCTTAAAACATGATGGTGACAGCTTGAATATTTAAGGACATAATGGAGGGAATATTTAATAGGTAAAATTATTATAATATTGTGGATTATGGATTTTAAGTGGATAAGAATGGATGATTGGTGCATATTTATAGCAGAAGAGGAATTTTTTTTAATAATTTCCAACTATAGTTCTTGGAATTATAGGTCATGGAAAATGTGAAACCATTGGCTTGACCATGGTTTTTTATCATGGTTGTAGACATTTGAGTAATTTTTTATAGTATTTTAAAATATTATTACTAAAATCACTATTTTAATATTACTTTGGACATGGAAAATATATTTTTTTACAAAATATAGTTGTTAAAATCATAATTTTTATTGTCGACTTTAGAAGGTCATTTTAGGTTGGAAAATTGATTTAAATACATTAAAATTAATAATATTAATTAAATAAAATATTTTAGGTCATGGTTTATATTTAATTAATTATTAAATCATTATTACATATATATGATGCCATAAAACATACTGAAAATACAAACTTGTTTTTTCCTATTCACTGAAAAAATAAAATGTTTTAGAAAACTCTAAAAAATTCAACCTAAAATAATTTATAAATTCTAAATTTAAATATAAAATTTATATTATAAAAATAATTTTCTAAATATGAAATTTTTTAATTTTAAATTAAAACTCCTTATTTATTGAAAAACACCAGTTTTTATGACATTGTCAAATATCTGTCACATAAACACATTTCTTATGCCATTGTAAAATTTTATTATCATTTATATTTAAATAGATAGTGTTTGAAAATGATATTTCATAAAAGTAAACATTATATAGAAAACATTAGTTTAATATAAATGTTTATATATTTCTAAAAATATAATTTTATTTTTATCCGAAAATCAAATTATCAAAGTCATCTTATTTTAATGAATATTTTATTGAAAATAATAATACCAAAAATGGGATTGAAAAAATTAACATTTCATTTATAAAAAATAAGTTACACTTTTATGATACCATGTTCATGAAAAAAAATACCTTATTATATCGGCATACACCCTAAGAGTAAGGTGTGAAATGATGGTAGTTTTATGAAGTGGCTTAGCTAACATCAAACTAGTGGTGATCTATATTAACTTTAGCTTCTACCATAGTTGATTTAATTAGAGACTCACTTGTTAAAGCTATTCTTGGGCTTGGTCTAGGGTAAACCCCAGTGATGCTACCTCCCTCCCATGTTTTGAGAAATTGGATTTAAAAGGCATGAATCTATTGGTTGGGGCCATCATTTCTCATTTACACATTAATTATTATTTATAATTACCTTTAATAAACAATAAATATAATATTTACATTATTAACATTGTTCATAGTTTCCAATGATTATATTGACCAACAGTTAAATTATTATTCCTACATTCAAGTTACTATTTACAAATACCATGTTAATATTACCAACATCTAGGTTATTATTCCCAATAGTCATATTAACTCTTATAAACACATCTTCATTAATTCATATATTAATCACTACAATTTCTATCAAGGTTCTATATTTTTATTTCTCTAAAATTTCAATAGGTTTACTGATATTTTATTTCTATTATATAGTGTTGTTTGTGGGGGATATGATCCTAGTATATTTGAAATATCCAAATTCACCCATTAAACCTTTATTGTTTTATATTTTTTCCCCTTATAATGTATGGAATTTTCTTGGGTTTAGTTACAGAATAATGTAACATTATTTATTATCAAAATAAAAGATAGCTCATTTTTCTATGTGTTTCATGTGTTTAAAGCTATATAATATAATTCAAATTTATTCATAAAACAAAATTCACTAATAAAATATTGTTTATTATAGTATATGGTTTTGATATGGGATATTCTGTTTGATGGGATGTTGTTGGAAAGGATAAAGGCACTGATACATTTTTTTATTGGGACATGAGAGATACAAAGAAGTGGGGAAGTGGTTGTGAGGTACCTTATTAAAATATATATTTTTATTATTATCTTTCTACAAATGGATGATATTTTGTTCAATTGAGCCTCAGTGAGGATGGGTGATAATTGAACTCATGACATTTCTTGTTGGTCCTACTATTTATTTACTGATCAATTAATGTGATCTTTCTATATTTTCATGAGAGTTTTTTGGGAGGATTATACTATGTATACCTATATACCCACTCATATATTTTTAAATAATTTTTTTCATGTTTTATATAGAGTTCTAGTGACCAAATTAGAAATTACTAGCTTAAGTAGTGGATTTGTTATTGAATTCACTATTGTAGGAGTTTATTTTTGGTATCTTATTTTTGGAGACATATTTATGTATTAAATTTTTAAGAATTAGGGATTTAGTTTTATTTTAAATTTTATGATGTTGATTAGTGGTTTATATCTTATTCTTGGGATTTATGGGGGTAATAAATCATGTCTTTGTATTTTATTCCCTTAATTCCAGTCTCTAATACATGGCCTATTGAAGATGGGATTCATGGTTTAGTTTTTTTTATCATTTCTAGCCTAGGATGGGTTACCATTGAGGGTAGTTTGTGAAATGATCAATCAATAAATATATAATAATGCATGTTCAATAATATAGGAGGCTACTAAAGGGAACATTTGATAGTTTATTTTATGAATAAAATTCAATCCAGTATTAAGGGAAATGTAAAATTATCATTAGAATTGATCATTGAGAAGGAACTCATGTTATAATTTATTAAAAATAATGGGCACCATAGGTTGGAAAACTAAATTATTTGAAAATTATTTATAAAGAATTTAATTATTATTCATACCTCATTAATTTATTTTAAATACAAAAATACTAATTTTTTCATTGAATGAAGAGGATTTATTTAGTTATATAATCTATATTAATAATGAGTTTTAGGAATCTAAAAACTATATAAGTACATTGAGAGGCGAGAATCACATATATTATAGGATCAATATATATTCAAACATCTTGGGAATCATGATATGGGTCTTTAGTTTTATGTATCAGTTATATATTTATTTTTTATGGATTTTTTTTATTTCATGATTATATAGAAAGATAATTTTGGTTTCAAGATTTATATATTTTTGGTATTCATTCTACCTCTTGAATGGGTCCATTTTTTTATTTTATCAATGTAAAATTATTAAGAATGATACGTTATCTAATAGTATTCTTTGAATTGATTTGAATGATATTAAGAATTGAAATGAAATACATGTTCATGTTGGTATAAAACTATGTGTCATGAGTTTATATTTTTCAATGTTTTGGAAACCTGGAATTAGACATATCATGTTTTATAGGGTTAAATGGTAAGTGAATAAGTATATGTTCAATAACTTAAAATTCATTTAATCTTGTAATTGTGTGGATTTATCTAAAGGTAAAAACTGACAAACCAAGTAAATATTCCACAAAGAATAAAAAATATTAGAAATTATGCATAAAAATATTTTTATTCCTCATTTATACCCTTTGGGTAAAAAATAACTCATCGAATTTATTATTGAATACTCACTTTATATGTATTTATATTTTCTTCATAATATGAGAAGAAATTAGATGACATTAAATATTACAAGAATGAGGTATGGAAATAATGCTCTAAATAGTCTATGAGTGTAAGTTCAGATAGGTATTATGTATGTTATGGTAGATATACTTGAATGGATAGGCACATAGTCCTTTGGAAAAATTTATTTTATAAAATAGAAAGGTTTACCAAAATACATAACATGATTTGTCTTAGAATAAAATAGTTTTATAGAAATAAGAAATCATATATTCCTAAACATGGTGACAAATATATTCAATGATTAATGAGACTTTTTGTATAGTGGGTATTAAGATATATATATTCAAATAGGTTCTAACTCTGGTTTTCTTGAAGACACAATTTGAGTTATAAAAGGTTGAAGATTTATATTTTCACATATATGAATTTAGTGCTATCCATCTGGGATAATATTTAATAATCCAAAAAGGAAGCTTGATCCTTTTACCATTACCAATTTTTTTATTACATATGAAAAAAATTAAAAATAAAAAAGAATTAATTATTCATACTATCACATTAGGTTTAAGGAATCATGGAAATAGAACATTTTTATAATGAACATTTGAGTGGAAATAATCAATGAAGAGACTTAATTATATGAAATGATAATTATAATACATAACCATACATTATGAGATAAACTATTTTTATTATAAAATTAAAAACCATGAAGTTTTTAATTTTGGAAGCATTTGATTAAAATTAACAATATACAAATAAAATCAAAAAAATTCACATATTTTTTAAGAATTGTTAGATCTATATGGTAAAAATTGAATTAAATAAGTAAGTCAGAATAATTGTCATGAGAATTTTGACACATCTTTATCAAGGACTACTAAGGATAAAAAGAAAAAAAATTCGTGATTACATTGACTATATGTTAGATGTTAACCATAATATTGGAGTAGAAATGATCTTAGAATATTTTAACATGATATTTGTTGCATGAATGTTTAATTTTGGTATGAATACATTAAGTAAGTGATAAATTACTTAATGTAAAATCTTTTTTAAACCTTGTTAAGTTCCCTAATATAATGACTCCAATAAGGTATAAATAAAATTTCAAAATCATTAATCCCAAATTAGTTAATAAATAGAGATACTAGGTTGGACTCATTAATAAAAGGTTTTACTCAATGTTATGTAATAAAATACATAAATATCTTTTAAAATACATCTATGAAAGATTTTGTCCACATCATATTGAAATTATATTCTCATTTTTTTTATAATTGAAACAAATTGATTTGAATTTTTTTCCTTAGTGTTAAACTATAAAAATGGGTTTATATGAATCAACAAATAGGTATATCCTTTATTTCCAATGATAATTTAAAATATAATAAATTCCATATATTTTTGGAAACAATTATCATACTAATTGTATCATAGATATCATAATGGAATATCTTTGTCTAGATTTATAGAGACTATAATTGATGAATGTATATATCTGAAGGTCAGTGGGTAAACCAAGTATTCATTTTTATTTTATATGGATGACACACTACACGAAAATCACCCTATGTCCAAGACTCTATAATGGCAGTTGGAATAACCTTGGTCATAGTTAATCCTTTGACCAAAATCAATGTGGACTATGGTTATAGGAAGGTTTAAAGTCCCCTATGACCGTAGTCCATCATGACCGTGACCATATACCACCCCATATAGATATGGTACAGGTGGAATATGGCTATAAGATTCCCATATGGAACCCTTATAACCATTATCATGCCAATATTGTCTATAAGACACTCTATAGCCATGGTCCATGTGGACCATGGTTATAGGGGTGACATATAGGGGGACTATATCCACTGTCCATGTGTATTTTTTATGTATACATATAATTTTTCATTGGTTAGCGGTAAAGATTCAACAATATTATTGAAATATTTTTGTATAAAACCTTCTCACCTAGAATTTTTTTTTAAAATTTGCAACATCTAATGCCATGGGTAGTGCCCATGTCAATAACCTTCACATGCGGTAATACCTCTTTTATCACTGGTCTTTCCTATGAAAATATACCTACTTTGACCATCATCACATCTTAAAAATGGATATATTCCTACCACCACATCAATAAAATCAATGGAATATAGAACCATATATATAGTATAAAACTACATTATTTTGGTATATAACCACATTTTCCACCTATGGCTATAGAACTTCTTTATAATAATGATATAATTATCAACGATAAAAACTAGTGAATGTTTTACAAGCTAAAAATTATTTCTTTAAAAATTATCATATGAAAGATATAAAAAATGCAGCTTATGTCAATGAAATTAAGATTCATTAAAATATATTTTATGTTTTCATGGATGAAATTTAGAAAAACTATATTAATAATGTATTATAGATGTTTGGAATGATAAGTTATTTACTAAGTGTATAGGTTAGACTAGAACCGATGATATAAAATTTCTTTAAAAGAGAATAGATATATAACATTACATATTCATGTTTTGGTTAGTTTTTGATGCATGATTATGTCTGCATAAGACATGAAATTTATTTTTATATTATTATGTTGGGAAAATATAATATAACCCTTATATAAACTACTATAAATTTTCAAAAATCTGACAAGGCTCCTTGAAAAAATGAAATATTTCATTGTTAAATATATATGATTAATAACCCCACAATTTATTAGACATTGAGTGGGGGAGAATAAAAATTCCAATATATTTTTATTTATTTATTTAAACATAATAACATCATTTATAGTAACAGATTTTGGATCCTTGAACATATCACTCTTCTCATGATCAGTTCAAAAAATATATAATAAAATAGAAATAATCACTATGGATTTTGAAAAGGTTCTCCACCTGGTTTGAGTGTATAATACACAATTTGGAGTAAATTACATCGAAATTCGTATATATGTTTTTCATTTTATTCAAATAAATGAAAAATACGATCAAGAGGAAAAAATTGGACATCCAATTAAAATGTTTCACTCAAGAACCATTTACCCTTCCCATAATGGTACATAAATAATTATTTCAATATGAATAAGATAAAATATATATAATTTTAAAAAAATACATATAACATTATTTATCATACATAGATGAACTTTCTAAGACTATAAAGAGTGGAATAAATTTCACACTTATTTTAAAAAATATTATCTCAAGTACAATGGACACCTATAATCAAATGCATACTTAATATATTAATCTTTGTAGATCCATATAATTGTTCTTTATTATATCTTAAAAAATACTATAAACATATATAGAAAATAATAAATAGAAAATTCACCTTATGCAATGTTTATATTCATCATGGTAGTAATCATCTTTTTCTATTCTTAAGACTCGCAAGAAAATATTAACACTATCTATCAAGATTCAACAATAATTCCACACACTTGAAATAGTAAAAAAAGTCTTGATACCACCAAAACACATGAAATGGTTAAAATACATTACAAGGGATACTCATATTCCACATTAAATAAAATAATTATAGAGATCTGTATTATTTGGGTAATTATTGGATGTATTTATTAATTAAAATTATCTTTTATGATGTTTTTTAATTTAAAAATGTCTCTAAATTTAATTTTTATCAACCCAAATAAATTGGGTATCAAATTAACTTACCCTTATTAAAATAATTTATAGTAGGTGAAATATTGATTAAAATCCTTATCGAACTACCATAGGTCCACATTAATATAATTTATGGTATTTTGTGAATAAAATTAGTGAAAATATAATCCTTCAGCACCACCATAACTCGAGAAGTGCTTACAAAAAATTCATTGGGGATTTTGGGAAGAATATGTTTTCTTTATCTCTAAAATACTATTTTAGTACCTCATATTATATTTTCAGTAAAGAATATTTTATTTTTAATAGCTCTCAATTCTCAGAGATATAACAGATATCCACCAAACATATTCATACGTCCTATAATAAAATACAAGTTATAAGAACATATTCCGAGAAATTTTGCAATATATTCCAAACTCATGTTCATAATGAATAGAATATGGTATATAAACTATAAACCCTAATATAAAATTCATTTATATTCAAAATAAAATTACATTATTAAATATATATTCCATAATTTACACTTCTAAGTAAGGTTCTTGACACCATACCTCAAGTTTCAATGGTTTTTATGAGATAACTTCATCTCTCAATGAAATTTACTTTTATCCTAATGGAATAGTTCAATGGTCTCTAACAATGACATATTAAATCTCACCTTTTAGAATTTTGTACAACATTATCTACATAAATCATCAAGAAGAAACTAAAATGATAAATACACTAAAACATATAATTCACATATTCAAAAATCACCCTTTATGAATATAACTCTCATTTTTTGAATTTTTTTAATGAAAAATTTACTAATTCATTTTTCCTCCAAAATTCAATCACATTTTTCATCAAACTTTTAATTTTTTACATAATTTTTATAGTTTATTTATGTATTTTTATCCCATTTTTTAAAAAAACAAGGAAAATATAATTTAGAAAAAATATACAAATTCTCATGATACATTTATGAGAGGTAAAACAACAAATATGAACCTCATGTATTGAAATAATTCATTGGAAAATGATTTTTTTAGAATATATACTTCTTTCTCCTTGGTAAAAATTTAATCCAATAATAAATCACATCACTCCACCTTTTCGCTATTGATGTGATACTTTTTCTCAAAGTCACTCAACCATGAATGTGACCAAAATGTTTAAACATGTTTGTTAGGATTTGATTACCACACCTAATTTCCAAAGGAAACTATTCCTTTACTCTCATATCCTTGAGTTGAGATTCGATAAAAATAGATTGTATGGTAGCACTATACAAAAAAAAATAAAAAAATTCATTCAATATTATTAAAATTGTAATTTTTATACCTCCCTCGTGAAATAAATCACTTCTATAAGTGGACTTACAATCATCAATATTGTCATCTCAATCTGGATTGGTATATATATATAATTATAGAGTTCCTTTTATTTCATATATAAATTCTAGATCAAGTGTTCCTTTGAAATATTTTAGAATTATCACAAATTAAATAAGATGGAATTACTTATAACTTATTTGGAATCTCACACACAATGTCACTGTAAAGTCAATATCAAGGTAGGTTTTTTTTATTAAAAATAAAAATACGTTGATGAAGATTCGATAAAAATTTCATCTAATAACGTTTCTATCATCATACTTGGTCATTTTCATTTTGAAATACAAATGTGTTTAAACCTCACTCAAAAAAAATATTCAAATGTTTTAAAAATGTACATACATTGTAATTTTATATTAAAAATAAAATTTCACCAGTCTATGTCACGTTAAATCCCAAGAATAAATTTATCATATTGATAATTAAAATTCATATATTTTTCTATTATTTATAAAATTAATTCTTTTCCCACATGAACTACACCTCTATCAAATATAATTTTATCTACATATTTATTCCTAATAATAAAATTTGTGTAATTTTCCTTCATATAGAAGTAATTATCCACCTTTCCTTTTTAAAATTTCATTTGCCTATAACACATATAAATATTTAAAATTAAAGAATGAGTGATTTCATAAATAAGTATAGTTCCTTATTCAATTTAAAAATGATTATTTCATACTCATTAAAAAAATTCTTTCTTATTTCTTGATATATACTTATTAATTGAAATAATATTCAAGGAAAAAATATTCATATACATTTGAAATATTTGATAGTTTCATTAGTAAATTGTGGTAATAAATAACAATAACTTTTACAGTCAGTCCCTATACACAAAAATTATCATCAAATTCTATTAGTTTAACCTAAAAATATCCCTAACAAATGAGTTTCAAATTATTTTGTTATATTTTAAATTGTTCATTATCTTTTTTGAAAAATCTCACTTTGTTCCAATAACATTGCTAAATTTATATCAAGGTAATATCTTTGATGTATTTTTCTTACTTATATTATTGAATTTCTCAATCATGGTATTGATCCTCTCTTTGATGTTGAGATACTCATCATAAATCCTAGTTTTATTTTAGAAAAAAATCAAAGTGACTTGATTCCCTCAATGTTATTTAGGTTTTAAATTATTTATCTTCATCATAAATGAAATTATTGGGTTAAACATGACTTCTATATCTGTAATGATTCATTATATGTTCACTAGTATCTATATAATCACCTAAAAATAAAAATCCACTCTAACGTCGCCTAATTCATTAAATTTTTTATCTTGTTCTCATTCTTCATGAAATTACTGAATGAATCAATTAGGTGTTATATCTGATATCAATATTATTTATTCAATATAAATTATTTCTAGTTAATTTTAAATAATGTTTTTTCCAATTTTCAATAATTTTTTTGAAGTAATAACAATTTATTATATTTGGTGTGTAAAAAATAATTATTTAATTGTCCACCTACTTAGGGAATTTTATAATGAATTTTACCTACAATTTAACCAAACAGGGGCTTTAATAAATATAAATCTATAAATAATTTGGATTATTTTTATACTAAATTTTTTAAATATTGATTTCATAACCCTTTCTCAAGTTTTAATGTTTTTTCATATGGCTCTTTATTGACCTTTATTTCCTCCAAAAATAATTTGAGGAGTTATGATCAGTTATCATGATCCTCTCCTTGTCTAATAACTTTAACTATTTCATTTGTAAACTCCATTTTTATATATTGTATAGAGATCTATGTTCATGATTTGTACCATGGTTCACTAAATATTTATTAGGGATTCAATTTCAAACATTAATATTAATTTTTAACAAAAATATATTGATAGAACAAATGATTTTATTTTAATTACTTAAAAAACTGTTAAACCTTTGTATGGTTTTTTATTTAGAAAATAGAAAATCTATCATGCCATGAAAAAAATTCATTAAAAAAATGATGAGATACTTATTTCCATTCGTTGAGTTCATAATCATTTTTTCATAAACATTTTAATGTATTAGTTCAATTGTATTTATAGTTTATATTGAAACACATTGTGGAATTTGATCACATTCTTGTAATGTATAACATCATGAATTTATATTTATTTTGAGATTTTTTATATTTTAGATAAAAACTTCATGAATTATTTTTTTTTATTTTTCAAAAGGTGGATGAATCTTTATTTCAAAAGTGATTTCTCTTATTTAAAGACAAATAAGAGGAATTATATCCATATCCTAGTTTAAATAGATTATTATTGGCTTGTACCCCCTGTTAACTATTGATAAATATATTAAACTCTTGAAAATAATTATTTTTTCCAACATATAGAATCACTAACTTTATCATAATTTTTTGTAACATATATGATGTTGTGTTTCAAACCATTTCAAAAGATTACTTTTTTTGATTTCAAGTTTTTATTTCAAAATTTTATTTTCAATGATTTTAATTTTCAAAAATCCTTATTTTAGTAATTTGTTATCTTGTCCATAAATTTGTCTCTGGATTTAATTATTATTTTTGGATTCCATTGGATTTGTTTTATTTTTTTTCAATAATGATGAGTATTTTCATGAAATTTGAATTAGTAATAGCTAGGAAATTACATAGTTAAAAATTGATATGCGATACACATACATCAAGATCTTATATAGAATAATTATTTTAATAAGGTTTTTATGAAATGTTATAGTTATAGAATGTGGGTTTCTTAATGAAAAATTCATGTGTTCTTGATTTAATAAGTTTTAAAGTTAAGTTATGGATTTTATTTATAAAGAAGATTTATTGGATATTACATGGGAAACATACATCATACGAAAAATTACATGTTAATATTTAAGTTTTTAATTGGATTTATAAATAATATGAGTTATTTTAAATAGAAAATGTTAAATCTTTTATAGAAGAGTCACTAGTAGTAATATTGGATGCCTCCAATGCTACATATAGATTTGGGTGTGTGTACAATGAATGTTTGGGTTCTTCATAGAGGATTTGAAGCAAAAGAAGTAGAAAATTTAATCATTTACACACTTCTCCCTATATTATGGGATGATGTAGGCCACATATATATTACTCCATAGATTTAATGATTAAATACCGATTAAAACTTATTAGAAATATAAATTAAATAAAAAACTATAGTCTGGTGATATAAACCGTGATATGGTTTGTTCTAGGATAAACCATCTCCTGGCTAATGTTATCAAATCATTTTTTTTGTGCATGATAATGCATGAATTGTACAATAATGATCAAATTATTTGATTTGATAATATAAGCTAGCATGATCAGTTTGAATCCAAATTTGTTGATGGATTGAAGGATTGGAATATACAAATTTATTTTTAAATGTTAAATAATTAATAAAAGTTAAGAGTTGATAATTAAAAAATATTTTAACTTATACTAAACTTCATTCAATATACTAAAATATTTGAGAAATTTTTGATATTTTTGGATGCATATATAATAATTCTTAAGGTTTTTGAATTGGAGTGTGTGTTGTATCTGAATGTTATAGGATAGTTTTAAGATACTACTCAAGAAAAATATCTTGATATCTCTATTATTATCTCAAAGTAATGATATATAAAACCATGAGGAATAGATGATCCTTACCAAGAATTAATAGATTCATTTATCTTATAAATACCCTAGTTAGGAGGAGTATGTTGGATGTTTTTCTTTAATCAGTTTCAAACACAACTACTAAGATAATTTTTTATTAAACACTTTTGTGGAAAAAGTGTGAAACCATCAAGTACAACTAGAAATATTATACACAATAGGAAATACAAAACCATAAATTCTAACTTAAACTTATTATATGAGACCTCCCTATATAGTTTCTAGGAAAGATCTGTTACCTCTTTGTTCTGACCATCTTTGAAGATATCTTAGAAATGCTAGGCCAGTTTGTCCCTTGTTTTCAGGAACTCCTCCACTGTTAACTTCTTTTCACTAATGCCTCTCTTCAAAATTAGAAATTATTTCTCAATCCATCCACTCTGTTCCAAGTTTGTTTCCACTTTTATTGGAAGTCTATTTCTAATTTCTACATCCTCTCTAGAATATTGAATAGTTAAGGATATATCCATCATATCTTCCTCAAAATGAATAAGGAGGTCCCCAGTCTAATCGATGGACTCTGTACCATCTGCGTGCTACGAACCAGCAACAATCACCTATGGAGAACCACCACTTTTATCGTTATTCCCTAATAACCCCACCATTCCACCCTCAGAAGTTAGATCTAGTGATAGGTTTTCCTACCACTCTACTTCTAGTTGTCATCCCTCTATGTCCAGGCCTTCATCTATCACTGGGAACTCCTTTCCCTTAGTATCTCTCAATGCGATAGAACAAGATTTTGAGGGATTCTACTTACTCGTCATGTTAGAGGCCAGTTCTAAACCTACCATCGATGGAGTACACTACGGTATAAATCTTCTACTCTTACACACTGCCTTCCCTGACAATCTAATGAATATTATCTTTGGGGTGTTTGAATAATACCTACAGGGTCTTGATTTTTTCTCCCCCTTGAGAACAGGTAAATTACAAGTCATGATGATTCCTTTTTTCCCTTTCCTTGATCCAATTACAAAAATAGAGTCTTGATCAAAGACCATTTCTCGGTGAGAATACCCTTATATATAAATAGATTACTTATCTTATGTGTGTCTCAAACTAGCCTATTTGCGCTTCCATCTTGAGATGATGGGTTTCCATCCTTCAGAGTCCATATTCTCCTTCCCAGCCTGGTTCAATGCTGAGAAACTATTATATATCAAGAGTGATGTAGAATATTTGCAATGATCAGGAACCCTACAATGCAGAGAAACTTCCACCTTGTCATTGATTTTTTGTATCTCCCCAAGAACCATAACATCAGCAGTAATGCTCACACCACCCTGGTATGGGTGTTGCACAATTACCTGTCTAGGAGTCACCCCTCCACCTTTAACAATATTAACAAAAGAGGGAGTAGTCATGGAGAAAGGACCTCCCATGGTTTTCTCTGTTAACTTTTGAAAGCATAAATCATTAAACTACCTTGCAAAAATGTATTTTACTCTCGGGCCCTAGATCTTATTAGGAGGCTTGTCACACTGAGAAGAAAATATGGGAGCCGAATCAAGAGAGACCGGCCCCTATGCCTCCTTCAACTGGATATGGTTACCAAACCATCACCTACACACTACCTTCTAATGCACAAGTTTGATACATGTAGAGAAAAAATCAAACCATGTCTCAAATACAACATGTTTCTTAAACGATAATTTTTCACCTATAATAATTGACTGGACCCTTTGAAACATGAACTTCAACGCATATACATGGAGAGACTGGGTGAAAAAAGCCCTTGTTCTACTACCTGAGCACATAAATCTACCAACTAAATTACATATAATTCGAATGATATAGGGATTCTGAAAATGGAGAGTAAACTCAGGGAAACTAACCCAAACTACCGTAGAAGGGAAGTTCTGCTTCATAAGAAAGTCATATGACCATCTGATCAGGAAGTAGTGAAATATGTTACATAAATGAGGAGTACTGGACCAGAATTGGATTAAATCACTCTTTAACGAAAAGAGAATCATAATGTGCCTACTGTCGAGAATGCCAACAATTTAACTATCTTTCAAACCCCACGAACCTAAAACAAATCAATCAAACATGTCCACTAAAGGACGATGATGCCTAAATCGAGCTACCAAAGTCAGGCTTAGGTGAGAGGAACCAACTGCAAATTTTGATGTCGAGATCGGAAGATCCAGACATCCCTTGAACATGTTGGGGACTTTAGGGCTAAGAGAGTTGTAGGGGAAAGAGGGAAGGGATTCAAGATTAGAGAAGGGGATGAAAGGACTATAACCTCCTGAGGATGGAAGGGGTCCCTCTCCTGGAGGGGGAGGGACCAAAGCGGTGGCCATCGTCACAACTACGACATCATGGGGGAGCAAGAGTTCAAGAATAAGAGGTTGGCTCAGTGTCAAACACATTTGAACAATAATGGATAGAGTGGATTATTAGAGAGAAGGTATGTGTTATTTATTTTCTTAAATTAAAAGGAATAAAAATATCATATTGAATAAACTAGTTTTTTATGTTTTATGCTGGATTTAAACTATAATTAACCCCTCCAAAACCATTGAATGTTTTCAAATCTTATTCTATCTCATTTGAATTTATTCTTTTGAAAAATAATAAAAAACTCGTTTTTCCAAAATAGTGATGTTTTTTGTTCAAAATAATAGTGTATCTTGATGTTTTTAAAACCATGATTCCTTTTAAGAATAAAAAGATCATGGTTTTATAAATTTATAAATGAACATCATGGTTTATGAAATATATATTTATAGAAGTTTCATAAAAATTAGAGAATCATAAAATTATAACACAACTTTGTAGTTTAATAGGAAAAAACATTTTTTAGTATTGAAAAGTGATTTATATAAGACAACCATGACTTAGCTTGGTGAAACATAATCTTGGATCCAGAAATTGGACTTCTTAAGGCTAGGTTTGAAACAACTTCACCATAAGAAAAATAATATCATTTTTCCATGGAAGGTTTTTTCATGTAAGAAAAAATATGTCATTGTTTCATTGAAAAATGGTTTTTGTTTTTAAATTTTAATGAAAATTAATATTTTACAAAATTATATAAAAAATCTTTTTCTTGAATGGGTTATAAAAAATACATTTTTGTGGATTTGATCAAGATTTATCATGCATTTACATATTTTATAAATTTATAAAGTGCTTTATAAATTATAAAATATGGTAATATATTAAAAAATTGATATATTTTTTATGAATTTATTATAAATAATAAAATTAAGTGTTCATATTAAAGGTCTTATTTTGTTATTTATTTAAACCATTCCAAATTGAGTTTTCATTTATTTGATTAAAGGATTAAAAAATGTAAAATATGTGATATTCAATTTTTGTAAAATAATTAAATAAATTATTAAATGTTTATATGAATATAATAAATTACATAAATATATCATATTTGGAATATAAAGGAGTTTATATAACATTTTATGTAAATAATTAAATATTAAGTTTTCATATTTTTAATGTAAATATAATATGTTTATATTTATATACTATATAATATTTATAATGTGAGAATAATTAAAAAGTGTATATAATTATTTATTTATGAAATGTTCATAAATATTTATCTCATGTCTAAATTTATTATTTTGTTATTTTTTATTCCATGATTTATTCATGATATAAATGTTATATTATGAATGGATGTATGATTTAGTATAAAGTGTTGCACTACTTCTTATAAATGTCATTCGATATATATATGGTGTTACATTCTAGGTATGATATAAGATTTAGTTACCTTCAACTGTGATAATAATTTGTTTGTGGGTAATGAACTTGAATATAATGGTTGATTATGATTTTTGTATATTAAGTGGTAGAATTAGATTATAATTAAAGTATCTCTTGAGTAGTGATTAATGGATAGTCATACATTGGGTTAGACTAATCACTAGCATGTCAGACTAAGCCATTTCTAGAAAAGTGGGGGTTAACAACATGTAACACCATGCTTTCACTTGTAGGGGTTTTGTTTTCATTTCATTATCAAACTTTACATGAAAGGGTTTCATAAACATTATGCATTACATGTATTTATATATGAGAGAATATAACTGGATTTTATTTTTGGTTATGTAACACAAATCAAGTGTTATTTAAAGTGTAGAATCTATGCATAGGGGTATCACGTTGTTCGGTTTCTAACATTAACATTTTTATGAAAATATAATATAAAATTGTTATATGTGAATGTTTATTTCTAGAATCCTAGTATAGGATCAATGTGTAATTATATAATTAATTATTACTTTGAAAAAAATACCCAAATACAATATTTTCTCACTCATTTTTTTAATGTTTCCTTTTTTAAAAATTCAAACTAGAATCCATCCTGTGATATCCACTTATGCATATGTAATGATTAGGAATTCAGAATCGATGCATCATTACATGTTTGATGTATGTAGATCCATCAAACATCTCTATGTAAATCACACAAACCAAACTTGTGTGTTTCTCTTGGACCTTTATGAAATTTGTAGAATTTTCTTTATTGTTGACAACAATATCTAATTGGATGATTAGATATTTCTAGAAGTCGTTACTATAATCTATGGAATAATGATGAATTTAAATCTTGGTTTTAAGATAAAAAAACTATAAAATTCCCCCAAAAATTCACCCATTCTTAAAATAAACCCCACACCAACATTAACAATCAATTTAAAAAATAATTAAATTATTATCATAGATTTCATTATTATTGAATATATTAATTCTTAAATAAATAAACAATTTATTATTAAATATATTAAATAAAATCCCTACAAGATTAATTAATTACACATTAAATAATCACATCGAACAATATTATGAACTCGATCAAATTTCTCCCATAAATAAATATTTTCTTATTCACCAACCTGAATAACTCTTAAATATTTAATAAATATAGTTCAACTCCCTCATCCTAATCAAAAATCACTTAGGATTGATGTATTTTAAAAAAATATTGAACAAATATCACATCAAAAACTTTGACTATTCCATTATAAAGATTTGATACATATAAATATAATAGGATTGTAGATCAACTTATTATAAAACCCTCTAATACCATTTCTTGATGTATGTAGTTATAACTCATAGACAAAGAGTAGTTTCTTATAATAAAACATGGCCTCTAAATTGAAAGAGATAATTTTTATCAATTAAAACCTCCTATAAATTCTAATGGGTAATATAATCAATTTTTTCGACTATTATCCTATAGATATGGATGCATACATGTGTCGTTCTCCCTTAATTATTGGTTTATCTTTCTTTGACTTTTCCAAAAAAACCTTGCATGTGACCACCATAGTCATTGATTTAAGTTTAGAACTTTTATTTCAGTTAAAGGGTAAGAGATATTTGCATGCATAACTTGAAAGGTTAAATTATCTTAGGATGATTCAATCAATTATCATACCACTCACGACATACCAAACACAACATAATTCACTAATAACATATATTTCAAGGTTTTCATCATGCATAAATCTATTTCTTCAGGATATATATTGACAATGGATGCAAGTCAAGGGACTAATAAACATGATCATATATAGTAATATCCAATGTCACTCATCATACATGTAATTACCTTGGTAGAACAACTCTCATAACTTCCCAACTTGGAGATCAACATGCACTAACTTCATGAGAATAGTTATCAATGTTTATGAGATCCCAAATCTGAATAGAAAATCGTCATCTATTTACTTTTATAATGAAAAATCTATAACCTAAGAAATATCATTTAAAATATTATTATAACATTCCCATTTTCTTATCATAGTAGGGAGAATCTATAACATATCAATTTTAAAAATATTCTAAGGAAATTATAACATAAGTAAAGAAGAATTATAAAATATATATAATAATAATGACCATCATGTATATATCAAACTGTATAAATGAAGTCATAGAAAAATGTACCTAAAATATTTTTGGTTCATTAGAACTAACCCTAACAATCACCCACTTACACTAGAGACAAATAATGACATTTCTCAACCTTCTATCTCTCAAATAATACTCATAATTTTACTAAGATATGAATTTAGTCAATGGGTTCACCACAATCTTCCATGTGAAAACTATACTAACCATGAATTTTCATATAAGAGAAAAAAATATCAAGAGATGATGCATATAAAAAATATGATTTATTCTATGATGTGATATAGGATCTTTATTTATAGAGACTACTATAGTGTCATCATAATGTTCTATGATAAGATCTATATTTCTTGGAATCACACCAAGATTTGAGACAAAGTTCTGTATTTAATATACATCTTTGGATCAATAAAAAAGAAGAAATATACTTAAAATATACTATAGAATTTGTTAATACTGATTGTTTAGAACTTCTCCCACTAACTACACAACTATTTAGTATAAATACATATCCTAATTGTGACTTTAGATTACAATGATCTATTTGGAAACTATCACCCATGTACCACCTCATGACAAGTTCTACTTCTCCTAAATATTCCCAGAAAAAATCCATTTTTCACCTTAAATATAGAAGTATCCAAAGGCCTTATATTTATATTTATATTTATTGATAATACCTTCTTTGAAAAGGTTAATATAGTGACCCATAATTTTTATTGATAGATTTTTCATCTTTTTTGGCGAATATTCAATAAATAACATAACGATCCATGCTATAATCATATAGATATAGTGCCTTTGGGAGCTTAGATACATAAAAACAACTTCATAAGTGAACTACATCAAAGGAAACACAAGAGATGGGTGATCTAAAATGCTCAGTAAGAATAAACAAGGGAGATATCAATGATCACTTGATCATAACATGAGAAAAATGGTATGATAATATCAGAATAACATTTTAAAATAATACCCTATATGTCAAAGATCATAATCCTAAGTCATGTAATAAATCATGGTAGTTCATAAGACATGAATCACAATATAATCAAATAACTTGTTCTATGAGAGCATAATATAAACATAGAAATGTGGGGAAAAAATAATCTTATAACATTGTGAACATCTATAAAAGAATAAAAGTTCATTCATTTATTTATGGTTAGGAAATATGGCCTTAAACTAAACTTATAGAGATGAATATAGATCCACATATAATCTTATGGAGATTGAAACCGGGTCTACACATAAACTTATGGACAAGAAAACCATGTACATGCCTAATCATGTGGACATGAAATCTAGGTCCATGCATAAAACTATGTAAATGAAAATATGTTTTACACATAACATTATTAACTCGTCATTTATCCATCTTTACCAAATAAATTAATGGGATTTAGAGGACCCCACTACCACATAATCATAATTGATTCATATGAATTACACAATATAATAAATCATAACATTATAACATAACCAATGGAAAATAAATTGGTTTCAAAAAAATCTCATTATAATAATCATAAACCACCCAGAAAATGAATAAGAATGGTTTTATTGGATTACATATCTATTAAACCATAATTAACATCAAAGGATGTTATCATATATTATATTTTTAAAGGATCATTGGAAATTTTCACGTGGAACATATTATTTTCAATTTGAAATATCCTTGTTAAAATATAAAATTTCCCAAATATTATAGAAAAAATTTTATTTGAAAATATCATTATAAAATTGTAATGTAATCTTAAATGAATTGATCGGTCATAATAATGAGAAATTCCAATTATTCCATATACATTAAAGAAACATTCTGGTCATACTTTTGTAAAAAAATTAGAAAGTACCTTGTTTCAAAAAAAAATCATTTTAAACCATTTTGTAAAAAGGTAATCATGGGTAAAAATGACATTAAAGAATTATAGGAGAATATTAAAGTCATTATTGAAACCATTTTTAGAAACAATTAACTTGGAATAGAATGGATATTCAATAGAAGATATAAATAAAGTAGTTTTTCCTTAAAACATTCTTTAAGCCTCTTGAGTTCTTAAAGAGAGGAAAATGAAAGAAACAATTTCTTCTATAGAAAAAATTAAAAGGGGAAGATAAATCATGGGATTCTTGAGAGATAAGTCATACATTTACATCATTAGAAACTTAATCATAAAATATCTTGATAAATAATGAGATTGTAATGTAAAAACCTTACCACTTTAGTAACATTTGAATCGTAAGCCCCGTGAAAAAATATCTTCAAATAAAATTTTAAATATCATGAAAATGAGGATAATCATGATATAAATTATCAAAGGGTATTATTTACACAAAATAAAAAAATATAGGTTTATAGCATAACATATATCCCAAAGAATACAAATTTAGATGATAAACCCTTACCTCGAGGTCCACTTGCTTCAAAATCACTCTAACCTCTTTTTTTTTGAAATATCACATTTAGATATCCAATTAAGGCTTGTAGTGTTTGTATTTTGGGAATTAGAAAACCTATAGAATGTGAATAAGGTATTGAAGCATAGATTTTGACATGGAATGGTCAAACTAGATGGCTTAATGTTGTGTGAAGAAGAGAAATAAGGGGTGCCCTTTTATAATTGAGGGGAGGGGTACTCTTGAGATTTGTTAAAATATTAAATTATAATAAAATCATTATTAATAAAAATTCTAAAAAATTTTCTTATATTCAAATATAAATTTCTACGTGGTTGTAATCCCATCAACTGATAGAATTTGGAAAGGTTTAAGTTCTGTTTGAAACCTTGCCTTTTAGTTTATTCCCTTAGTTAACCCTTTTTATCCTTAACCACGGTAACAAATTCTTCACTCTTAAAGGATTATAATTTTACATGTAAGTTAACTATTGAATCATAAATGAAAAAATGAAAAAATGTTTAACCATGTCATATTCTAATTTTCCTCTCATGGTTTTTATAAATTTTAAATAATTTAATAATATATTATTTTGATAAAATATCATTAATGTAAAATTTTTCACTATTTATTTAATTTTAGTTAATATTTATAAATACAATGTTTTAATTCTAATAAAATAATTTTACGTATTAGTCATATGTTATATTCATCTAAAAAATTCACGGAACACTATAACTCAGTCAAATTATATTACTTTTAATATTTTTCAAATCATTTATTTTATTTTTCTATTAATTGATTAAATATCGCATTAGAATTTCATAATAATTTAAGGTAATTATATAATTACTAAAAATTGGAAAAAAAATTCATATTAAAAATAATTTCATTATACTAAAAATAGACATTTATTTTCATTCATAACTTTCTTTTTTCCCTATGTGAACACATAAGAGATATTTAAAAAAAAATGGAGTGACATTTTGTAACTTTATTTGCTTTAAATAATATATATTTCATTTTCATGTAAAATTATAGTGACCCTCCTTCTTCCAAAATTAACAATACATAACGTTTTTAGAATACATAAATCATTATAAAACTAACACCCAAAGACCGCATTTGTATTTTGCCTTTGGAAACATGGAAACATAAACATTATTATATGAGTGAGATATATTATCTCCCACTAGGTCCTCCAAGACTAGAACCCATCTTAAAAATATCATACAAGAAATATGTCTTTATAAACTAGGAAGGAAATTTAAAAAGGGGTGAGCTCAGATGCTCAGTAAGGGTAAATAAAGAAGACATGCAAACATAAACAAGAGCATAAGGGTATGAGAACGTGATTAAGAAAATAGAAAATTATACCCTTCATATCAAAGGTAATAAACATGAATCAGGGAATAAAGATAGTAAGTTCATAAGATATGAATCATAAGAAAATAATGGACATAATCCATAAAATCATATCATAGGAATAAAACATGGAATTTTGGAAAAAAACATAATCATATATAATGATTTAAATAGTAGTCAAGACATCACTTCCAAGACCATATCACTGGATAAAGTTATTTACTGAACCGAGTTCCCACCCCATTTCAGCCCTGTATTTATGAACTGAGTTCACTCCTCGTTCCTGCCCTATAATACTAAATTGAGTTCATATCTTAATCTAGACCTATAATACTAAACCGATTTCATTTCTCATTCCATCCACATCTATCTCATGAGATATAAATCTTTACCCAATGCATTGGAAGGAGATATAGGTCCCACCAATCTCATAATAAAATCATACATACTTGTTCCAAAAAATCATAAATAATCATTTCATAACCATGAAATTAAATGGGTATGATAAACAAGTTATCATATCTTAACCTATGGAAAAAAATATAGGTTTCATAATAATTTCATCAAATCATAGACCATGAAATGAAGTGGGCTTCAAAATCATATAACCCATAGAAGATAACTGAATGTCATAAGAATTATTCCAAAAAATCGTAAACCATTAAAGAATGAATATGAGTGGAACCTTTGGATCATTTACTATAAAGGCATGAATAACATCAACAGATGTCATATTATATGGAAAATATCTTGGAAATATATTTTGAAAATATTTCATGAAGAAAATATAATTTCTTATTTTAAAAAAAGTCTCTTCAATACATAACAATATTTTGAAAACAATTTTTGTAACATCTCGGTTATGGAAGCTCCCAGAAAACTACAGCTCTCACTTTCTCTAGGTCTACTGATACTCCTGTCTCTGAGATAACATGACCCAAGAAGTGAATTTGGTCCATTAAAAGTGGCATTTTGAGAGCCTAGAATATAACTAATGCTCTCTCAGTGTACTAAAATGATCTCAAGATGGGTAGCATGGTTGTGTCGAGTGTGAGAGTACACCTAGATATCTTCCACAAAGACTACCATGAAGGAATCCAAGTATGGATGGAACACTCGGTTGATCAGAGCTATGAAGACTACAAGTGCGTTTGTGAGACTGAATGGCATAACCACATACCCTTATAGACCATACCTACTCTGAGAGGCCGTAAGAGGTATATATGATGGTCTAACATGCAACTGATGGTAACCGAATCTCAAGTAAATCTTTGAGAACACTCAGGATCCTTGAAGCTGATCGAAGAGATCATTAATCCTTGTCAAGGGATATCAGTTCTTGGTGGTCAACTGGTTCGGCTTCCGATAATCCACAAAAAGTCTGAGGGTACAGTCCACCTATTTTGCAAATAGGATAGGTGAACCCCAAGGAGAGGTACTGGTTCGGATGAAACCCTTTTCCTAAAACTCCTCCAAATTCTTCTTGATCTCCTACAACTTTGGTGTTTCCATCCTATAATTAGGAATGGACAATAGTGCCACCCCTAGAACAAGATCAATAGAAAAGTCTACCTCATGCTTTGGAGGCAAACCTGGAAAGTCCTCTAGAATTACGTATCTGAAATGATCCACCACTGGAGGAAAGTACATCTGTGAAGTCCCCTGGTCATCTAGATATAGACAAGAAATCCGAGCTGTAACTCCTCTCAATCCATGATTCTCAGGTCCTGCTATGCTCTCCTAGACATCCCATTCACCCTTATGCAGAAAATATTATCCCCCTGGTGATGTGAATCTCACTGTATGACAATAGAAATCAAAACAGCCAAGAAAGGAACTAACCAGTCAATCACGAGAATCACATCATAGCCTGTGATATCTTGGACATAGAGATCCCAAGAGAAGTGACACCCAGCATCCTCTAGAGGGAACTCCTTACACTGACACACACTGGCCGTTCTAGTACCCAACATAGTGTCTAGCATTAGGATATCAACAAAAGAAAAGATGCAGAGCCCAAGGCTCTCCACAATAGAAACAGGTATAAATCAATGGGAAGCCCCTATATCGAAAAGAGAAGAAGCTAAAACTGAGGCAACAAAGATCATACCTTAAACTATAGAAGGTGTGAGATCCTGCTCCTACTGGGTCTGCTCCACTGCAAAATTCTGACCTACACCATGACCTTGTGACCCTGACTGACCACTATGAGCTAATCCACCCTATTTTCGCTGAAAACATAGCGATTGGATATCATGTCCATGACCTCCACCTCGGCCTGAACGGCTGGAAAAACTCTAGTTTACATACTGGTGAGGAACTGGTGGTGCTTTTCGTGAATTAGAAGTCATCGAAGAACCCCTATCACCATCTTCTAGTGAGAGGATCTGATAGAAGAACTGAAGATGAACTATCTTGCCGCAAGATCGACACTCCACTAGGTCTCTCAGGCAATGTTGGATCGTATTCATGCTCTTCCCACACTAGTAGCGAACCAAATTTCTACCATAAGATGCATCCAGCCTACTTAGGTCTCCATGTGCATCCTCCCATCAGTGCTTCCTTCTATTGTCTAGCGAAGCACTAACTCTGGATGTTGAACCACCCCGGATCACAGATCAAGAATCCCTCAAATAACGCTCTGTGATCAGTGCCTGGTTGACTATAGAAGATATCAAAGTCAACCTGAAGATATTTACCTAAGATCAGATATCCTGCCTGAGACCATCCTCAAACTTTCGTGCAAGGAACAACTCATCTCATCTTAAAAAGGGTGTAAAGTGCTGTTGCTCGGTGAAACGAGAGGAATACTCCAAAACTGAAATAGTACCCTGCTCCAAACTCATGAACTCTTGGGCTCGGTCGGCCCTAAACGTCTCTGGGTAGTATTTGTCCTAGAAGAAGTGCTAAAACTCATCCCAATAAATATTATTCTAGCATCCCACCATTGAGATCACATCCCACTGCCTCTTGGCGGAGTCTCGAAGCATATAGGTACCAAGCATTACCCTCCTCTATAGAGGCATCTCAAGATGATTGAAGATTGACAATGTGGTTTATAGCCATTACTCTACAGCCTGGGTTCCTCCATACACTGAGAAAGTGGGATGCTGCTGCTAATGAAAGACCCTCCACAATTTTTCCATCCATGAGGCTGTAGGCAGCACTCCCTAGAAAGTTTGAATCATCCTCAGAAAGCCATCCATGAACTCTGAATTTGCACCTATGTCAGGTATAACTACTGGTGTCAAGACTGACCCAACAGAAAGATCTTCTGGTATTTATTAATTTGTTATGTCTGGTGTCTGATCACTGACCTATAACTAGCGTACAACCGGAGGACGTTTCTATGGAATGACTCGGCACGGTCGAGTGCACACCTTAGATCAATATTAACAGGGATTGAAACCTACAAGTGAATTAAGGGAACAAGAGAAAGAAAGCCTTCAAGTTTTACAATACATTTTTTACACGACATGTATAATACCTACACATCGTGTTCCCTTAAGTATTTCACATTGGCGTGTACTTCTACCAATAATGGTCGTGTAACACCCCTTACACACATCGTGTTGTCCTAACACATGACATGTACTTGACTTCACTTCCCATGCCCGAGTCCTTCTACACGACTAAGGTACAAAGTTCTCCTATAACAAGACTACATGACATGTTTGTTCCAGAAACAACATTTACTAATGGATTTCCACTGATCTGTCTTGTTAGTTACATGTCCGGATTCCAGGTATTACATGAAACAACGTGTTCAAGACTGAAATGGCATGTATTGTTTAATCAGTCTTCCCTCCATGTAATTAGTCACCTGGGTGGACACATGGTCTACACAACATGATGTGTACAACTGGTACATGACGTGTTCCCCCAAGGATCTCCCAACCCCGTGTCTCTTCCCACACAGCCAGTGACACAGTTAGAGACTACATGGATTGTACTTACAGTACACAGCATATACTTAAGAAAAATATTTTCTTCCCAAACAGAAGAACACACGACGTATTTTTAAAACTAAACGAAGTGTACTCTGGGTTTTTGCAGACAGTAAGCCTCATAATGTACTCTGAATCCTATAAAAACACTAAAACGAACATTTAAAGTGACAAATTCTGATCTGTGAGAGCCCATACTCCCTGTAAATAAAAACTTGGCATCTTAAACATGTTATAAACAAACATAATAGTTAATAATCCACCAAATTATGGTATATGAAGGGACCATAACACCTCAAGAACCAAAGTTTGGCATTTATTCAAATAAAACCTTATACAAAAAATACCCTATCAAACAGTAGGTATTATATCAAGAATCTATCATAACAACATGCATATATAGCACAACATCTATCATAACAATATGAAATCGTTAATGCACCCTAAATGGAAAGGAAAGAATACATGACATGTGATTTCTAACAAGTGTCTGTATGATGCATGAGATGCCATACCCTCATATAATTGGGTTGAAATAGAAATAGAACCTAAATAACATCAACAATAACAAAACAAAACATGTGAACCACCCAAAGGTGAAATAAAATCAACTGTAAATTTGCAAAACCAGAAAAATTTAAATAACGAGGTAAATTGGCTTTTCCCTATACACGGGTTAGCTATACCCGAGCACATATTATTACCATGTAACTATTACTTCCTATCCCTGGATATAGTCTCCAAACTGTAAGTCAAGAAGAAATAATTCCTCTGATACCACTTTGTAACATCCCAGTTCTGGAATCCACCCAGAGGTGCCCCGTACCCGGTTGGTCACATGGCCTCAAGCGCATTTCCCCGAACGCCAGAGGCTGCCAACTAGAAGCGAGGGCCTTGGGTGTGATAGTGGAGAAACTATTCCCTCATTGGTAGAGTAACACAACGGAAGTAAATAGATATACAATAGCAGAATTAGTAAACATACTAAACCACAGTAACAACTGAAGACTGATGAAATAAAAAACTAGAGCACACACACATATATATGAATGATGCATGACACATATATCTAGGAAAGAAGCCAAAAAAATCACAATGCTGTAATACAAATAGTACTAAACCAAAGTACAAAAGAAACACAGATGATAGATCCTCAGCATCGCAAGCCTCAACTTGGTCCCATGCTCTCCAACTCCACAACTCTGAAGTACCTGAAGTAGAAGGGCGTTTGCCCTTATCTATACCTACAGCAATATAATCCGTTTGGTCCCAAAAGCATGGCCCAAATAGAGTGTGAGACTAAATCCCAGTAGGAAACCACCATAAGATCTATTCATAACAGTCAGTGATTGTGTGGAAGGTAATAAGCAAAATAAGGTAGTAAACAAAGAATTAATCAGCAGTAACAAATACTACTGTCTCAAAGAATTCAATTTCATATAACATGTAAACAACTAACAAGCAGGAAAACACAAACAGGTAACCCTCTGGGAAGTACTCACAACCTATCCCCTATAGTCCTACCTAGAAACACAAGTAACCCTATAGGAAGAACACACAGCCTACCCCTATGGTTCAAATTACAAGGATATAGCTAGACTCTCCGAGGAACCACTCATGTTCAATTCCCCCTATAGTCAAGTGATAAAGCCACTCTGAGGAAGCTCACACGGTCAACTCACCTTATAGTATACGAGGTTAAAGACTCTCTGAGGAAGCTCACACAGTCAATTCCCCCAATAGTCTACTACACAAGGTTCTATGGGCCCTGTGTAAGTAAAACAAGAATAGCAATGCAATATGGCCAAATTAAAACTAAAGAACTACTTGGCTAAACAGTATTTAACATATCAATCATGTCAGATCAAATAATCACTCCATCCTACAGCACTAGGCATGAGAAACATCAAGGAAGCCTAACAGGATAAACCGGACCAAATGGTCGTAAATAGAACATGTATGTGCAAACACTTCCAAATCATAGCAAATAACCCTATTCACATGTAAATAACATTTACTCAAGATTAAAAGCACGGAAGGAAAATAATAGGGTTAAAACAGTAAACTCACAATACCCTGTTCAAGGGTATTGGGAAAATTTTCAGATGATACTCAAAGACTTTAAATGAAAAGGCACAAACCACCTACCTCGGTGTTGTAGGATTTTTATACTCCAGTGTCGACCCTTGGATGGACCTAGAATGCAGTAGATATACAAAACATCTAAAATTTTCTACAAATGGTTACTTGAGAAGGAGGAGGAATTGGAAAATGAAGCTCAAGTAGAATAGAACTCTTACCAAGGTAATCCCAACGCAATCGATGACGGTCGTATCAGAGTTTAGATGCTCGGTTGGGGGCTTAGAGAAAGATCACGACCGTACGGGAGATCTCGGCCGAAAAAAACCTAGAAGATGACTGTTCAGGAATTTAGACTCGACCCCGATATGTTTAATGAAAAAAAATACACGATGTGTAATTTGGAAGTAAAGAGCGTGTACTTTCCTTTTCCGTACTACACTTTAGGCGGCCTCTAGGTCACCCCCACATGGCCGTGTGCATGGCTGCTACACGTCCAGTACACAGATACCTATGGTAACCAAGTAAATATCATGTACTCTGAAAGTACATGGCATGTACTTTTAAATTTCCAGAAATTCCACTTTTTCTCAAAAACTCCAGAAAAAAGAAAAACATACCTAAAAAAGAAGATCTGGGTTCTTACAAATTTATTGAAAATAAAAATGAAAGATTATAAAAAAATATTTGAAATTATTTTGGAAGAATTTTTCTTTGAAAACATATAAAGTGATATTGAAAATGTTTTTAGAAACATTTTCCTTGAAAAATTATAAAAGGACCTTGAAAATGTTTTGAAATCCATTTTATTGAAAATGCTTTTCAAACTTATAAATAAGGATTGAAATCATTTTGAAAACTTTTTTCTGTGAAAACTTATGAAATATTCTTGAAAATTTTTTGAGAAAACATTCACTTGAAAACATATTAAATATGCTAAATACCTTTTTGAAAGAATTTTCTTTAAAAATTTATAAAATAATCCAGAAAACATTTTTTGAAAACCATTTTCCTTAAAAAATTATTAAAGAATCATAAAAAAATTTAAATACACTTTGCTTGAAAAATATTTTGAAAAAATCAAAATAAATCATCAAAACATTTTGAATACAATTTCTTTGAAAATTATTTTTAAAAATTTTGTCTCAATTTTTAACCTTTTAAATATGAGAAGGAAGTTTCACAAAAATGATGGTGGGTAAATCCATACATGCTGTATATGGTAAGAAGAACATTTCTTTTGCACGGTAAAAGGTTAAAAAAACTCCATGTTAAAAAAGAGACAAGAATATTCCTTTTTAAACATTGGTAAAAGAAAAGAAGAGAAAAATTTCTTTTAAATTTTATAGTATAATAGAACAATATTCTTGTAAATACATTTTAGAAAACATGGTTTGGAAGGAACGTTGATTTCTAATTGAAGAGAGACGTAAATTCATACATTCTTAAAAACAATTTCTTAACTATATAATGAATAAATGAGTGTAAAATGGTACCAATATATAAAAATATAGCTAATAACTAGAGGATAAGAAAATTCATAAGTTTTCTTGAGAGTTGGATCAAAATATTTCATCAAAGGAAGAATAATAATAAACAATCTCGAAAAGTGATTAGATTTTTTTAATAAACTATTAACACTTAGTAACTTTGAACCATACTACCCATTTATGAAAATGTATTGAAATTAGTATTAAAATATCATCAGTTGAAATATATTTATGATATAATATATCAATGTTTGTATATACCCCTCATGGAAAAATATAGGTGCATAACATGGCATGTGTCTCAAAGAAGGAAAATTAAGACAAAATCATTTTACTAATTTAGTACATTTTAAAACATAGTACACATGAAAGAAATATAATCAAATGGATACGAAAATACCCATAAATTTAATTATAATAATCATAGAATATAACCATGGTCATTATACATACCACAGAAAAGGAATGTTTGGTGAATAAATCATGTATCTCACACAAATTAAAAGCGATGAAATTCCCTTACCTTATGTCTTTAATCTCATCATACTCATTCAAAACACATGTATAATAAATATAAATCTAATATAAATATATTATAGAACCATATTATTATATATAATACCATATTTGGTCTGATTATGACTTTATATTACCTTCTTGTTTATAATTCTATATTAAAGTTATTTTTCAGGTAATATTTTCTTTGTTTTTGTCATGTATCTTAATTTGTTATATATTTGGTACTTATACTTATATCATGATTTATATAATGAAATTAATGATATAAATATAATTTATATACTGTATATTTATGTTATAATAATCTATAGAATATAGAATTATGAAATGGAATAAAATGTTCATGGAGATGGTAGGTCGTACGTACGTGTGGACATTGTTTATGTTTAATTGTTGTAATGAAAAAAATGTAAATGACCTATATGTATATACATATATATATATATGTATATATAATTATTACACTATAATTATAATATCATATATATCAAATTATTTTACTAAACCTATCCTTAATACATTCCTTGTTGTGTGTGAACGAATCACATCGCTTTTAGGGGGCAGTAGTCCACACTTCCTTAAACAAAATTATAGTATATACACCAAATGGAAAGTATAAATATATGTATGGTAAAAGGATTAAATAAGATTAAATAAAAAATAAAAATATATATAACATATATAAACTTATTTTACATTATATTGTCCTCCACGAGAGGCAGTAAAAGAAAAATGAATAATTATCGTTTAGTGAGGTGGTAGTTTGTCGTACACATAAACAATATGTTTATTATCCATTAGATGGATTCGTGTGTAAGTGTAGGTAAAAAAATGTATAAAAATATCATTATATTTAGGATAATATTTTTTTATAATTAAATTGTAAGATAAATTGAGGTGGTGGAGAAAGAAAATAAAATAAACGACTTTAAGGAAGGGTGTTACCTCTAAATCAGGTAACTCATTTTGGTTTTCACCAAAGTGTTTACTTGGAAGGATTTTTTTAAAAAGGGAGGCTTCAAGGAATAATTTAGGGATCTTTATGATCTATTTTTGACGATATTGGTCAAGAAAAATGTGGTTGAGAGTTGTGAAGAAGTGGGAGGAGATGAGGCTTATTTATAGTGGAGGAGGAGTGACACTCTTATAAATTTTTGGAAAATGAATTACACCCACGTTTTTACCATTTAAATTGGATCAAATAATGGTAAAAATTCAGTAAAAGTAATTATAGGGTATAAATATGGATATAAAAAGTTTTTTGAAAAAGTTTATAGTTCATTTAGGTGCTTAAGGTTAATTTTTAGTCCTTAGTTAAGTATTATTTTACCTTAATCGACGTAATTAAATTTAATTACTTTCACTATTTTTTTTGGTAAAAAATAAGTTGAAATTTTTATATTTTATAAATTATTATTACTAAAAATATGAAATCATTATTTCCAAATTCCAATCACATAATTGTTATAAATTAATTTAAATGTAATCCCACAGTCTGGTCAATAATTCAGGTTTTTAATGCAAAAAAGTTGAAACGTTTACTATGGTTTTATATTCCATTTCAAAGTAAAATTGATTCCAATGAGATAAATTGGATTAATTGATCAGAATATTATCTAATTAATATTTTAAACTAATTTAAAATTTAATTTAAACATATAAATACATTAGATGAAAAATAATTTTGGAACTAAAATACAGTATTATTGACTCTTCATTAAAAAATGAAACTTCACAAAACAATACCAAAAATTAATCCTAACAAAATTATTATGTTCCTATTTAAAATATGAATTTTATTTTTAAATATTAAATCTATTAATGTTCCAAAAATATTATTTAAAATGAGGTCTCTATTAAAAGGAGGTAAAAATATCTTAATAAAAATATTTTTTTAAGCATCAAATTGGTTTTGTTCTTATCTTATGTATATCAAATAAATTGTATGAATATAAAAATTATTTTAACAAATATTTAAAATATATATTAGATTAATATCAATCACAAATTATAATTTATTTAACTTATTAAGGTAAAACAACTTATAATAATAAAATTTTCCTTTATATTTAATAAGTTTTCATATTCATTTTTAATTAATTGGTAACCTATGAATTCATTTTATATTTGTGTAAACCGTATATTTTAATAAATAATTTAATAATATTCATAACCAATAATTGAAATTATTGTTTAAATCTTATTGTTTTAAATGATAATATTTTAATAATATATTATTGTTCAGTAAAACTCAGTATTGCATGTTGCACAAGCCATCAAGCATTGTTAATATTTCATATAATGTATGCTAACCTTAGTGTTATGTATATAGAATGTTAAAAATTATTTTTTTTTGTGTATTTCATGATATGTTTTTGTTTCATATAACTCAAGCCATACGTAGTTCTTTAATATAAACTACTTTTATTATTGCATGAAATGAAAAATATCAAAAATATTAAATCAGATCGAAAAAAAATATTCCACAAAATCTTAGGGTGTTAGATTATACCCCCTAGAATGAAAGTTTCCCTCAAAATTAATATAGGTTATCACTGTTTTAATACTTTTAAGTTCTTTTAATTGAAACTCACATCATAAAAAGAAATAGTAAAACTTCCTTTAAAAAAGAAAGTTGGATCCATGATGGTTATCAAAATTAACACATAGCAGGGTTTCCATTTAGGTGATCATAAGTGGAAAGTGAAAACATGGAAATGAAAGATAAATATAACCATCAAGTTCTTATGGAGAGTGATAGAGAATAAGGTTAGGAGAAAGTTGACAATCACAAAGGCCATAAATCTATGATGACCTAAAGGACCATCTAATCTATAGGAAACAAAGGTACTAGGATAAAATTTTTTGTTTCAAAATCCCATTTCATAATGTTTAAAAAAATTTATGAAGAGATATAATTGAATAATTTCAGGACAACCACACCCTTTTTGTTCCTTGATCCACTTCACCTCTTTCTCCACAAAGGAAGTTAAATTTTTCATTCTTAAAGTACTAAGAGATCATGAGATCCATGATATGCCAACTAATTGGTCATTGGTTATCATAAAAAACGAATTTAGAATAGGTTATCCAATATTCATAAATCCTCATGTGGTGAGATAATTCTTTAATCTCACAAACATCACTCAAATATTAACATAATATCACCATAAATGGTTAACCTTATAGCCCTTCTGAAATATGAAAATCCAAAACATTAGTAAGAAAGTAATGAAATCATCTTTACATTGATCCCCCACATATCAATAACTATCACTTGGTTGTCACATTAAAAACATGTGAATACCCACTTCATATATTCCCTTAGAACATGGTAATAACCTGAATTACCATAAATAATTTTGAAAAACATTCATTCTTCCTTATTACCATGATTACCGGATAGATGATTTAAATCCAAGAAGTTTTAAACCTCATACTTAATAACATAGTAAGAATTTTCAATGATTAGTTCTAGGGTAATATATACTATCCAATTTACTTATTCATATCCAACATATCTATATCCAATTATCATTATCTCAACATCAGACAATAATTCTGGGTTAACTTCCCTTAATCAAAATATCACCTTCCATGAAATTAATTTTCTATGTCTTCATCGTCATTAAAATATCATTTTCAATCCTTAAATAAAACTTATAGAAAAATACTTATATATTTCATGATTCACATAACAAAATCTTGCATTTCAAAAAACATAAATACTTTATTCACCAAAATTTCTTCTTAAAGCATTACTCATGCTTCATCAACATATTTATTAATACCTATTTCCTAGAATATGAAATATGAATCTTGTATTAAGGTTCCAAAACCACAATATAATCATGATTATAATGTTTAATGTAAAAAATAATGGAAGAACATCATATACTTTTCACATGTCATTTGTGGTCTCATCATCATCATTATCAAAACCACTACTTGTTCCACCTTGCTGATTCTCTTCAAGAGCCTTTTATATAAGACACCAATTTTCATAATGCCCGTAATTTATATATTTAAAGAATTAATAAATTGATAATACCTAAGGGAGGCCAAAATTCCCATCTATTACATTAACTGAACTTTTCATTTTCCCTTTGCAGTTACTTGCTTTCAGATCTTTTTTTCCATAGTCAAAAAATCTTCTTGTTCCTTCAAGAAAGTTACTTGGCTGATTTTTACCACATTCTTGACACAAAGGTAAATGAATATTCTTTCCTCCATGGTCGCCATTACCCGAACTCTCAATGAACTAATTCTTTATCTTCCTTAGTGATTTTGAGAGTTGGTTAAGGTACACATTATTAATCATGTGCCTTGGAAACTGACTAGGAATGATCAAAACATCCTTCACTCCAATGATCAAACAATTTGAGTTCTCACTAGTAAATTTAAAATCATTTTCAATATTATACTAGTTCCTTATAGTTCTTTCTATTGACTAAAACTAAGAATAATTGTATAAGAAACAATTATCATAGTGAGTAATCACATAATCATGAAAACAACTAATAGGATGCCTAAATTATGACCCCTTTGTTATAATATGACTCCATATGTTTATCCTAGGTTATTCATAACCAAATCCTACTTAAATACATCATTATGGGTCATGAATAGTTTGTGAATTTCCAAATCATAACCCCTAGGAGTGTCAAACCAGGTTTGTAGAAACGCCCATTGTCATGTACCAGATTACCCCAAGTCAAGCTCGGAAAATATTTTCGAATTTTTTACCCCTAGGTATATCTGTACCATAGCTACATCCACTTATAGCATTTATACGAAGATTTATTTCTAGGAAATCAGTCACTCTATCCTTTACCAAAATTCTAGGACATCTAACTATGCTTTTCTTTGTCCTTAAAATATCCTTAGACAAGTCCTTAGGGTTCTCACAAAAGTTTTCACATCCTATGTTTCAAAGGTTCACTACAAATTTGCTCTGATTCCAACTACAAAGACCCTATCTCTTCATAAATTAACATTAAATAAGTTTTCTATAATACTTGAAATTTTATAAAAATGAATGCCCAAAGACTGTATTAGTCTAGTTCCTTTGGAAATATGGAAAAATATACTGTAATACATGTGCAAACTAAATTCCCTCCCACTAGGTTGTCCAAGACTATCACCCCTCTTAGACATATCATACGATAAATATTTCTTCGTAACCTGTGGAAGGAAATATAAAAAGGGGTGATCTTAGATGCTCAGTAAGGGTAAATAAGGGATACATGTTAGCATAAATATGATCTTATGGGTATGAAACATGATCAATAAAATATAATATTACACCCTTCATATCAAAGATCACAAAATTTAATCATGGCATAAATATTAGCAGTTCATAAGACATGAATCATAAAGAAATAAAGGAAATAAACCATGAAATCATATCATAGGAATAAAACATGGAATTGTGGAGAAAACACAAGCATATATAATGATCTCTATAATAGTCAAGGAATCGTTGCCAAGAAAATCATAGTTGAAAAAGTCTTTTACTGAACCATGTCTACACCCCGTTCCAACCCTATATTACTGAACCGACTTCACTATTTATTTTATCCCTGTAATACTAAACCATGTTCATTTCTATTTACATCTCTGTAATACTAAATTATGTTCATTTCTTGTTCCAGAAATGTCTATCTCGTAAGATATAAATATTTACCTAATTTATTGTATGGAGATATAGGTCCCACACATCTCATAATGAACTCATACATAATTGTGCCACAAAATCATAAAAAATCATATCATAACCCATGAAATGAAATAAGTATCATAAAAATGTAATAATATATTAAACTACAGAAAAAAGATAGGTTTTATAATAATTTAATCAAATCACAACCCATGAAAGGAAGTGGGTTTCAAAAGCATATAACCTGTGGAAGAGAAAAAGGTTTCATAAGCATAATTACATTATAACATAAACCGTTAAAGAAAGAATATGAATGTAACCTTTGGATTATTTCCTATAAATAAATAATTAATATAAATATATGTCATATTATATGGAAAATAAATCTTCGAGAGATATTTTTAAAATAATTCTTTAAGAAATTATAATTTCTTCTTTGAATAAAGTATCTTTAAAACACCAAAACCTTTTGAAAACAATTTTCTTGAAAATAAACTTGAATGAATATAACTAAAGCTTTGAAAACCTTTTGGAAACCTTTTTCTTTGAAAAAATATAAGGTGAGACTGAAAAAGTTTAAAAACCATTTTCTTTGAAAACTTATAAAAGGATATTTGAAAAAAATTTGAAAACCATTTCATTGAGAAGACTTTAAAAACTTATAAATAAGGCTTAAAATCATTTTGAAATCTGTTTTACTTGAAAACCTATAAAATATGCTTGCTTTTTTTTGAAAACAATATTCCTTGAAAATTTATAAAAGAAACTTGAAAAAAAATTAACAATGTTTCCTTGAAAACTTATAAAAGAAGCTTGAAAACATTTATGAAAACCATTTTCTTTAAAACATATAAAAGAATATAGAAAAACTTTTGAAAAAAACATTCCTTGAAAAATAATTTGAAAAATTATAAATAAATCGTGAAAACGTTTTGAAAACCATTTCTTTGATTTTTTTAAAATTAACCTTTAAAAAATTCAAAGTAATCTTCATAGAAATGATGGTGGGTAAATCTGTTCATGTCGTATGGGGTAAAAAGAACATTCTGTTTTCATGGTAAAAGGTTAGAAAAAATTCCTTTTTCAAGAGATGAAAGGAACATTCCTTTGAAAAAATAGGTAAATGAAAAAAAGGGAAACAATTAATTTTAAATATTATAGGATATTATTATAATATTCTTGGAAACCCTTTTTAGAAAACATGGTTTTTAACAAACCCAAATTTTGGACCGATAAGAGTGGTAAATTCAGACTTTCTTAAAAACAATTTCATAACTATGTTATATACCAAAGAGTGGAAAAATGGTACCAATATTTGAAGATATCATTAATAACTAGAGGATAAAAAAATTCACGAGTTTTCATGAGAGATATATCATAATATTTTATTAATGGAATCATAATCATAACTAATATCAAAAATCAATGAGATTGTTTTAGTAAACTCTTACCACTTGGTAACTTTGAATCATACTCCAAATTTAATAAAATGAAATTAAATGAAGATTAAAATGGCATGGATATAAATATATTCATGATATAAAATCTCAACATTAGTATACACACCTCATGAAAAAATATAGGTGCATAAAATGGCATGTATCTCAAAGAAGGAAAATTGAGGAAAAATAATTTTATTGATTTTGTAACTTTTAAAACATAGTATGCATGAAAGAAATATAATCAAATAGATATGTAAATTCATGTAAATTTAAGTATAATAATCATATAATAGATCCATGGGAAGTATAAAAACCACAAAAAAAGGAATGAGTGGTGAATAAATCATGTATCTCACAAAAATAAAAAGTGAGATGAAATTCCCTTACCTTATGTCTTGAATCTCATCATACACATTCAAAAATCCTATAAAATAAATTTAAATTTATTATAAATATATAAAAAAACCATATTATTATATATAATACCATATAAGTTTTTATTATGACTTTATATTTCCCTATTGTTAACAATTCCATGTTAAGGTTACGCTTTAGGTAACATTCTCTTTGTTTTTCACACGTGTCTTAATTTGTTATATATTTGGTCCTTATACTAATATAATTATTTCCAGAATTTAAAAAAGATATAAATATCATTTATATTCATTATATGTTTATTATAATAATCAATAGAATATAGAAGTGTGAAATGGAATACAACGTTCCGAGATATGGTAGGTCGTATGTACGCATGAATGTTGTTTCTGTTTAATTGTCGTATTAAAAGAAAGAAAGTAAATTACACACTCATATATAATTATTCTAGTACCATTATTATATCATATAATTTTACTAAAAAATCCTTAATACATTCTGTATAGTGTGTGAACGAATCATATTGTTTTGAGGGGGTAATATTCCACACTTCCTCAAACAAAATTATCATATTTACACCAAATGGAAAGTATAAAGATAAGTATGGAAAAATTATTAAAGAATAATAAATAAATAATAAATATACTATATGACATATATAAATAGAGTGTCTATCATAATTTCCACCATGATAGGTGGTAAAGTAAAAATGAACAATCATCGTTTAGTGAGGCGGTAGTTCACTATACACATAAACAGTATGTTTGTTACCCATTAGATGGATGCATTTGTAAGTGTAGATATAAAAAATAACCTAAAAACATATATTTATATTGATTATACATGTGTTTTTGTATAATAATTTAATAATATTAATTGTGGTGGTGTGGAAAGAAAATAAAATAAAAGAGATTTAGGGAGGGTGCTACCTCTTAATCGGGTAACTCCTTTTGGTTTGCACCAATGGGATTCATTAGAAGGATTTCTAAAAAATGGAAAAATTCAAGGAGGAAGGGAGGTATGTTTAGTATAAACTTTTTCATATATTTTTCAAGCCAAATTGTTTTGAGAGGATTGAATAAGTGTGAGGATAGGAGGATTTTTTATAGTTGAGGAGGAGTGGCACTCTTGTAAATTTTGGGAAAAGGAATTCCACCCATATTTGTTTCATGTAAATTGGATCAAATAATGGAACATAGTATATACCAGTGATTATGGGGTCTAAATAGGTCCATAAAATTTATTTTTTACAATTTTATAGGTCATTTAGGACCTTAAGTATAAGGGTTAGTCCTTAGTTATGCTTAATTTTACCTTAATTGATGTAATTAATTTTAATCACTCTCACTAATTATTATTTTTTAATTAAGTTAAAAGTATTTGAAATTATAAATTAATATTGTATAAAATATGGGATCCATTTTTCTAAATTCAAATCATATAAGTGTAAGAAATTAATTTCAATTTAATCTCTTAGTCGGGTCGACATTCCGAGGTTTTAAAGTAAAAACGTTCCAAAGTTTTCTATGATTTTATATTCAATTTCAAAGTGAAATTTATTAAAATGAAATAAATTGTATTAATTGATAAAAATATTATCTAATTAAAATTTAAAATTTATTTAGAATTTAATTTAAACATATAAATAAATTAGATGAAAAAGTAGTTTTGAACTAAACAACAATATTTTTTACTATTAATTTAAAAATGAAACTTCACCGAAAAATACCAAATATTTACCCTAACATAATTATTTTGTTCAAATCTGAAAGATAAAGTTTATTTTGAAATATTAAATCTATAAAAGTTCCATAAATTGTATTTTAAATGGGTTCTCCATTAAAAGGCGGTAAAAATATCTTAATAAAAATATGTGTTTTAAAGCATAAAATTGGGTTCTTATCTTATCTTATGTCCATAAAATATATTGGATGAATATAGAAAATATTTGAATGAATATATAACATATATATTATATTAATATCACTAAATAGTTATTATTAATTTAATTTACTCTAGTAAAACAACTTATAATAATAATAAAAATAAAAATAATATTCTTTATATTCAATCACCTTTCATATTCATTTATAATTAATTGGTAACCTTTGAATTCATATTATATTTGTGTAATCCATATATTTTGTTAAATTATTTAATAATATTCAAAACCACCATTTCAAATTCTAGGTTATCTCTTATTATATTAAATGATTACATTTTAATAATATATTATTGTTTCATAAAACTCGGTATTGCATGTTACAAAAGACATCGATTAAAGTAAATATTTCATGTAATGTATGCTAACATTAGTGTTATATGTAGATAATGTTAAATATTATTTTTCATGTACTTCATGATGAATTTCATTTGCGTATAACGTAATATAAACATAGTTCTTTAATATAAAGTATTTTTAGTGTAGTGTGAAATGAAAAATCTCAAAAAGATTAAATTAATTTGAAAAAAAAAATACTTCACAAAATCTAAAGGAGTTACAAAATGTGTTAATTAAATATATAAAAATATTTCATAAGTTGTTGATGGTATAATTAAATTCATCGAATAATAATTAAGATGAAGTATTTTGGAAATATAACTTAATGTTAATATAGATTAACCCGATTTACCTATTACCATAGTGATAAATTATACAATAATTACTATTAATATTGATTCAAAATGATAGGGTCATATTTAACAAATTCAAATTTCATAATTAAAAAAATGTAATCCATTTTATCAAATTTAGTACCGCTATGTTTCAAAAATTAATTTAAAAATAAACACATAAAACACGACGAATACTACTTTTTAGAGAAAAACATTTTATGTATAAAACTAGATTTATTCTTATACCATACCTAAAAAATGTTAAGTGAATGTTAAAAAAAATTTAATATTATATAATTTATATATTTAAATAAAATATTTCTCTAATATTGATTAATTTAATTTATTAAGATAAAAATACCATGTGTGCTTAAAAAAGTTTTTCAGAAAAAATATATGTTTTTAATTTAAAAATATTTATATTTATAATTAATTGATAACCATTTAATTCATTTTATAAATATGTAACTATTATTTTTTATGATTTTTTTTTATTTCTATTCATAACCAACAATCTAATGGTTAAGTGATAACTATCACATAATGATATTTTAATAGTATAGTGTGGTTCGTTTAAACTCAGTGTTACTGGAAAGAGAAGCTTTCGAAGAAATAAAATTATATGTAGAGAAATATGTTCTAAAATATTTGGGTGTTACATTATCATACCCCATTAATAATTATATCCTTGAAATTTTAACATGTGTTTTTTAATCAAGGATATGATATTTGAGAATTCTTTTTGTTGAAAAACCACATCATAAAAATTGTTGATAAAACTTTATCTTCAAATTAGGGAAATGGAAATACCAAAGTTATCTAGAATAACACATATATGGGTTTCCATATGGGTTAATGTTAGTGGTAAGTAAAATTATAGATATGGAAGAAAAATATAATGTTCATATAATTATGGATAGTGATAGAGAACATTGATCACAAGAAAGTGAATGATCCTGATAATGTTAAAGACAAAAAAACCATAAATTATATAGATGTGAAAAGACCATAAATTCAATAGAATTGAAGATAATAAGACGATATTTTTGTTTCAATATCTTTTTACCTTGAGTTTATAAATTCATTTACCATCTAGTCTAAGAACATAAGGGGATAGATTTACTCGATAAATTGATTTTTTTCACTTTATAAATTTCCAAAATAATCTAATATGTTTCTCCAAATGATGATTATTCAAGATAAATTTTTAATGCATGAAGAACCATGATTAATTTTTATCATATCATAAGATTCATAAGTTATTCCTTCTTCCACTAAATATTTACCAAAAATAAAAATTTCTAACATAGGTTATGCAATATAGATAAATATAATACATTAATTTATAAAATCTCAATAATAATTCCCAAAGTTCATCTTAATACATTAAATAAGGCTCCCCAAAAGTATGTTTATGAAAAAATAAAACTCAAAGAATATATCTCACTTCCTTCCATAATCAACAAAATATTATCATAAAATAATTATAATCACTCATAAAGGCTCATGGAAAATATATTTACCCTAATAATTTATCAAAATAAAGGCAAAGTAAAATCATATATTATTAAAAAAACAAAATTCACCATTTAGCCCTAAAATAAACACATATATTAACCAAATCTATTCTGTTGGGTTCATACTTTCACTGATGTACAGTCATAGGTTGATTTAATAATATCAAATATTATTTCTTTATTACATAAATTTATATGGGATCTATGTAGAGAGAGGTATTCTATACGTATAATCAAATAAAATTTTATAATGGGATAATGACTCATAGATATTATCCATAAAATATTCAACATGGAATCCCCAAATCTAGGGTGGTAGAAAATTATTCCCCAACTATCATGATTCACTTTAGTTTTTGGGATTGCATAGACATTATCTTTGTCCTTTGACTTTATAGGTTGTTGTGGATCATTATACTCATTATCGCTTGGATTGGGGAATTTATTTTCATAATTAAAAAACTCTTTCCTTCTATAGTACTTATGTGAAAGAGGTGTATTCCATTGACTTCTATCTCCATTCATTTCATTGATTTTAATATTTACATCCCTGAGGAATTCTTTTTTTATAGGGACAAGCTTTACACACTTGAAATATTTTCTTTTTTCCATTCAATAATTCACTTAATTTATCCTTAACACATTTTAGATAGTAGTATATTTATTCATTTTCTTCCATCAATGTGACATACCCCTGGGGATTCCATGAAACTACATATTCCTTTTCTTATTACGAAAACTATGAGGGTTTAGAAATTCTATTTCCAATTTGAGTACACATAAAATGATTTTTTCATATATTTCGAAGTCCATTATTTATAATTCATTTCAAAGACTTTATTTTAAATCACTAAATAATTTATAAATTTATATTTTAGGGAATATTATTAAACTAGATGCATTCCTCTCAAGTCATATAAAAATTGTCTCATATATACCCATAGATTCATCATTCTTCTACTTAAGAAACCAAAATTTATTATCCATTTTTATGTATTATCTAAGAAAATTTATTAATAAAAAATATCCTCTTAAACTCATCCCATTCCATTGAGTAAATTTTATCTTATTGCATCATATTCTCAATATTATTCCACCATTCATCTACTTCTTCTTAAAAAAGATAGATGGATATGAAATTTTTTTCATGGTTCTAGAACCAAAGAATAGAAAATATATTTTCCATCAAATTGATCCATTACTAGAAATAGTGGATTATAAGACCCATAAAAGGATGGTGGATGTTGTTTCATAAAATATTCAAAACATGTTTCGACCTCCTTCGTGAATTCAGATGTTCAACATGATCTGTGTTACCAATAATAGCATAATATAGTTGATTGAGCATCATTATAAGATATTTTATCCTATGCCTTAATTCATTTTGTTTCTCATTAGGATGGTCACAAAATTGGTTTCCACATTCATTGTTCACATTATTCCTTTAGGTTCTAGCCATTGAATAAAACCAAAAACATGTTATAATCATTAAGATTAAAATCGTAGTGAAGAACCATATATTCATGAATATCATTTTATTTTTCCCTAAATTATGAAACCTAGGTAATTCATTGACATTATTTATTAAAATCCATCATAATATCTCATAATAAAATATGATTTTACCAAATAATATCCCCCAAGAGTGTCAAACTAGATGTAGAACAAGGTAAAATTGATCATTCCCTAAAATGATGATCAATATATACTCGAAAAAATATTTTTGGGGTTATTACACCTAAATTAATTTAGGTAAATCCAAAATCAATTTACACCTTGATAGTAGATATAAATATTTCTTCATTGATACTGAAGTTTCTTATATATATAATTACCTATGGAGACTTGGTTTTAAGACACTAAATAATTGGTCAAAACATTAACTCATAGTATCTAGATTGAGATTTATTTCTATAAAATCCACATAATATATTCCTTAAAAAGACTTTAGGATGTTATCCTATAGTTATAATTATACCGAGTGTTCTAAAAAAAGTTTTCTCATTATGGTTTTAAAAGTTTAACTAAACTTTTCTATGATACCACATATAGTGGCCAATAATTTTCATACATATATATTTCATTTTTTGATAAATATTCATTACATAACATAATAATCCATGCTATAATCATATATGTCTATTTCCTTTGGAAATTTTGATACAAAAAAAACTGATTCATAAGAAAAAAACATCATCACCCACTAAGTTCTTTACAAAAAGAAGCCATTATAGACATGTTAATATTAATTCATTTCATTATATCCTGGGAAAAAGGAAACCAAAGTAAAGTGTGAGCTCAAATGCCGAGTAAGTGTAAAAAGGGAGATATGAATGATCACATGAGAATAAGGGTATGTAAATAGGATCATGACATTATAAAATCATAGTTGTCATATGAAATATCATAATCGTGAGTCCTGACATAAATCGTGAAAATTCATAAGATAAAAAACATGAAAGAATCCAAGAACATGTTCTATGAGAGTATAACATGGTCATAATAATGTGGGAAAAACATAATCTTTTAACCTTTTGAACAAGTATAAATAGAAATAGGTTCACTCATTAAGTTAAGGAAATGAAATAAGGCCCTCATATAAACATATATATAAAAACTATGTCTACATATACTCTTATGGACATGAAAACTTGGTCTATGCATAAATTTATATTCATGAAAACAAGGTCCATGCATAATAATATAGACATTAAATCTAGGTACACCTATAGAATTGGAAATATTAGACTAGGTTCATATATAAAAAATTTATATCATGAGTTATCCAGTTTTACTGAATGAATTGGAGGGATTCTGTGGACCCTACAGTCACAAAATAAAAATTTACTCATATAAATTCCATAAGATCATAAATCATAACATTATAACATAACTGATGTATAATAGTTGGGTTTCATAAACATATCATCATCATAATAATATAATATTTAGAGAAATAATAAGGATGGTATCATAAGATCATATCCATAGTGAAGCATTAGTAACATCGAAGGATTTTATTATAGATGAAAATTTAATTTAAAGGATCATTGTAAAATTTCTTAAGAAAAATAAAATTTTCCCTTTAAAATAATATTTTTAAAGAATAATGATTTCCCAAATATTATGGAAAACAAATAATTCAAAAAGAACCATGGAAAATTTTAATTAAAGGTTCAAATCATTGATCAGTCATGATAGTCGTAAATTTTATTCATGTTATATATGTTAAAACAAAACTTCCCTTTAGTACTATTGTAGAAAAAGTCAAAAACTACATCATTTCAGAAAATTGAATGAAGATTAATTTTATTTTTTTGTGGTAAAAAATGATTCAAAATAATTATAGGAGAATGTTAAAAACATCCTTGATTTTTTAGGAAAACATTGACCTGAAAGAGAAAGGATTTTTGAATGAAGATAGAAATAAGGTAAATTTTCATTAAAAACATTAATTTGGTCTCTTAAGTTCTTAAAGTGATTAAAATTGATGGAAATAAGTATTCTCATAAAATAAACAGAGTAGAAGAAATTTCATGGGATTATTTAGAGATAAGTTATAAAACTCCCTCATTAGAAACTTAATCATAAACATTCCTAATAAATAATGTGATTATAATTTAAAACTCATACCACTTTGGTAAAATTTGAATCATAATTCCCATGAAATAATAACTTCAAATGAAACATTAAATATTATGAATATTAGAATAATCATGATATAGCATTTAAAAGGGTAGTATACACCCCACATAAAAAAATATAGGTGCATAATATTACATATGTCCCAAAGAAGAATATATTATATTATAAACCCTTACATAGGGTTCAACTTACTTAAAAATAACTCTAACCTCCTCTTTATTGAAACAAATCCATTATATATTGTCTTAATGACCCTATGGTTAGTATTTTGGGAATATCATAACCTCTAAAATATGACTAATTATGTTGTGAAGGGGTTTTGATAGAGGATGGTAGAACTAGATGGATCGATGTTGTAATTATTTGAAAAATATTATTCTTTTAATAAGGATAATGTTTCCTATGAAAAATATTTTTATTATGTTTTACAGTATAATCACATAAAATTAATTTTGTATTTTAGAATAACATTACACATTATGCATAAATATGGACTAGTACAACAAGAAATAGTAAGGGAATATACACATTGAATAATTTTACATTCACTAAAACAAGCTCTATTGACTTGAATTCCCCCCTGAATATCTCTCCTACCATAATAACTGTGAGGATCATTAGGCAAGTGATTGAAACTATCAATGAATGTGTAATAACTTTAATAAGTGAAGTAGTAAGTGATAAAGTGATAATGATGGTGTACTTATAGGGAAATATGGTCATATTACATTACAATTATCACCCAATATGGTTTATGGGAAATATGACCATTAGTTAAAAAAATAGATGGTAATTTTTATTTTGGTTATATAGATGTAATTAAGAGACCATTTTTTATATTATGATATAATCAAAATTGTATTATTTATGAAGACTATAAATGTATTCTTTTATAAAATATTTTTTATGATAAATTTAGAGGTTTTAAATATTATTTTCCTAAAATAGTCTTATAAAACACTTTTTAAATTATTTTATATTTTAACAAATCCCTAATTATTTTTTATAATTGTCAGAATGTTTACTACATTATAAAAATGTAACTTTTCAATAAATAATGTTTTTTCTTTAAAATTTAAAATTATCATATTTATAAAATTATTTTGATAAAATAAATTTTATTTTTGGGCTCAACACATCAATATTATTGTAGGTTGAATTTTTGGTAATTTTCTAATAAAGATTATTTTTTAATGAAAAATGGAAATTTATATTTACAAGACTTGTGATTTTATGACAACTTTATTACGTGAAAATGATTAAAAAATTTATGAAAATATTTATTAAATAAAAATGTCATTAACTCTGTAAAAAAATTGATTTAAAAAAATTGATTTTAATTTAGAAATTTATACCATATACTTTAGATAAAAAATAACATGATTTTTGAGATAAAATTATTTTTTGTTTGTGTGCATTAAATGGGTTGGTTAGATTGAAAGTTTCAATTTAGGAAGAATTTTAAAATAAAAATATCATCTTTCACTCATTAATAATCTATAAGTTTATTTGGAATTCATTATAACCACATGTGGTTGGATTATATTGTAAAATAACCAATATGTAATACTTTTAAACCACCCTCCTCATGTATAAATACCCCAATTCCCTACTCAATTTCCACAAAAAGGACTTTGATCATGAATTATCTCTCAATATCCCTCTCAATAGTATATCTATACCAGTTATAAGGCTCTAAGTAATCCCCCTATATCTGTAAGAAGTATCCTTACAAGGTTAGTGTTTCCTCAATCATCCTCTTTCCTTTTCATATTCTTTAATTTTACTATATTGTTTTTCTAAATTTCATTTCTTATACTGCCATGTTTTTTATTTCATGATGTTAAGTGAAATTTTATTTATTCTCTATCATTATAAACTTTTACTAAGATATTACTTTGCCAAAACCAGGGTTTGTCACCCGTCCTTTCCCATTACTTTTGTGAGCCTTATTAATATTTCTAATTTCAATAGAAAATGTTATTATGCATAATTGTTAGAAATTCCTTACTATGTTATCAATGAGATATCACCACTCTTTATAATTATAATACCTTTATAAGATTTTTTAATGCTTAAGGTTTCCCATATCCATAAAACTATCCTAAATTTGGTAAGGAAAAGTGTGTGTGATTTTCCTAACAATTACATCCATATCAATATATTATAAGTGGATATGGATCTGGAAAACTTGTACCTAGGGGTAATAAACTCAAAATAGTGCATTATTTTTTTACTTGTTCATCACCCAATGCACAACTTCATGTCATTATACACACCTAGTTTGACATTCCGAGATGATTTTCTTTGTAAAATTCACATACACTTTATAAAACATAATAAAGGATCATAATATATGGACTAGGATTTACATTAAACCGATATACCTATGATATAAATCTACTCTATATCACTTCTTATTTTCATTCATTCAATTAGGTTACTACCATATACATTGTGAATGTCCTATATTTCCTAAAGTTTTTTGTTGGGTATTTACCAAAATAACCACATTAATCCTTTTAAGGGGATTCATTCCTAGATAATTTGAAACTAATGAACATATTATCTATCATTTTACATCATTATCATGTACTTTAGATTTCTCATCAATGTTAATGTCACTATGAACACATTTTGTGGTGGAAGTGATATCTATTTTGTGAATGAACCATCACTGTCTTTATCTTTCCTTATCATCATCTATGAGTAATTTTCCATCCAAAGTATTTCTCTTATAGATTCCATTATGTTCTTCTTCTAATTAAAGGATATTAACCTATAAACCCATGCATTGTTTGACTGGGAAATTAGGGACTAAACCACATACTGTTTATTCTATATGGTGTAAATACCCTATAATTAATTATCTTGGTTGAAGGGTATTAATGTAGATAGATTTCTTACTTTCATTAGATACCTGTTTATTTTTATTTGGTTCCTTCTATGATTATTGATGGATTTATATTTGTTTTCCATATATGGAACAAACGAATTAAGGCATATGAAGGGTGCACCCTGATAGTTCTCCAATGCATTGCCTGAAGAATTAATCTCCAGAGATGACATGATCATGATACCTTGGTAGTATGTCTTGGTATTGTTTTATGACACCTTGGTGATATTACTATGAATGTCTCATGTTTATGGTGTAGCCACATTGTTAAGTTATACCTTATGTACTTATGATCATGTAATGCCTCATGTACTTATGATTAGGCTATTCCTCATGTACTTATGATCTTGTTATGCATCATGTACTTATGATCATTTTATGTCTCATGTACTTACACTATAGGAAAAATAGTATTGAAAAATGTTTTTTTGGGTTTTGTGGTGGTCTAAAACCCCGCTAAATTGTATTGTGGCAGTTTTTTAAAATTGTCATTAAAAGTGGCATCATGAATGAATTAGTGATGATTTGAAAAAAGATTCGCCAAAATATTTAGCCGTGGTTTCATATTATTAATTAATTAATAATTAATAATTAATAATTAATTATTTAAGTATTTATTATTTATTTATTACTATTTATTAACATAATTATTTATTCTACCATGTGTGCAAATTCCTTGCATACCATGAAAAAATTCAATATATATAGGCGCTTCGTGAGATTTGAACCTCTTACCTCTCAGTTATTCTGCAGAGAGATTATCACTCTAGTAAACTCTTAATGTGATGAGTAAAAAAATTACTATAATTATATATATAAATATATAATTACAAAAAAATACATACACATAAATAATAATAATAAAGAATAATAATAATAAATGACAGTAACAATCACTGATAATAATAATAAATAGTAAATAATAATTTATTAAAAATAAAAAATAAAAAATACATAAAAAAATAAAAAAATAATAAATAATAAATAATGAAAAATTAATAAATAATAAATAATAAATAGAAAAAAATGATTGACAAGGAATAAATAATAAAGAATAAATAATAACAAATAAAATAAAGAATAATGAAAAAAGTAAAAATTAAAAATATAAAAATAAAAAATAAAAAATAGAAAATAGAAAATAAAAGAGAAAAATAAATAAATAATAAATAATAAACCATATAAAATCAACAATAATACAAATAAATAATTAAATAATAAATAAACAATAAATAAATAATAAATAATATATCAATATATAATAAGTAATAAAAAATAATGAATAATTAAATAATAAATAAATAATAACTAATTAAATAAATAAGGAAATAAATAACAAAATAAATAAATAATAAATAATAAATAAATTTAAATAAAAATAAATCAATATATCAATTTATAATAAATAAGTAATTAATTAATAATAAATTTTTAATAAATTAAATATAAATAATAGATGAATATATAATAAATAAGAGTTAACAAATAAGAAATAAGATATAAGAAATAAGAAATAAGAAATAATAAGTAGAAAATAATAAATAATAAATAGTAAATAGTAAATGAATATATATAATTACATATAAATTTATTTAAATAAAGTTATAAATATCTTATAAAAATATATAAATGTATGTAAAAATAATCACAAAGACACGCATACATAGACCAACCAATATAAAATATATAAATATATATACCAACATCATATATATAAATACACATAAATTGATATAAATAAATATAAATATGGAATAATATGCATAAATACATAAAAATATCTATACATAGATTCAATTATATATAATTTTCAAATAAATATTGATAAATATTTATAAATAATAAATATATATACATAAATGTATATAATTACATAAAAATATCTATAACATATAATAAATCCACAAAAGATGGAAAACCACCAAAATACCTACACCATTAAATCAATATGATTATAAATCAATTAAATAAAAGCATAGAAAACCCAAAAACTTATGAAGACACTTTAATGAAGTTGAAATCATATTGAATGTTAAAAAATCATGGTATCCAAAAAAAAAAATAACTCAATTTTGGAGGAGTTTTGAGCATTTTGACCCTAAAAATAGTGTTTAGGTTCCCCCCAAGTCAATACTGTGTATAGATCTTCACAGGTTTTGATTTGATATATGATAGAGCCCAAACAAACAGCCCGAACCAAATAGAGTATCATTTAAAGTTGAAGTTTGATTTTGAACTTCTCTTAAAACTCTAAAAAAATTACTCTATTAGTGTTTAAATTATTAACTATTTCTATTATAGTTCATTTAATAATGTTCAATTTGACTGGTTTTGGAGCTAAAATAGACACCATTATCAAAATTTATGTTAATTTGATGCTGAAATATGATTTTATTTATTTATTTATTTTTAGTGGTGGTTTCATAAAAAACATTGCTAATTTGGGAAATTTTTTAGAAACAAATGGAAAAAATAAATTAAAAAATGTTTTTGAAATATTTAATGGTGATTTTTAAAACCACATTGAATTTCAATTTTTTCCTTTAATGTTATGATTATATTATGCCTTTTTTCCCCGTTTTCATGTTCTTACATCATGCATTATATTTTACCCATGATGATCATTTATGCCATGTTTTTATTATTTTTCCCTTAATGGGATTTATATCTCACTCTTTACTTATGTTTCCCCTTTTCCCCAGGAATTGGAATGAAAGGGTTATATATAATGAAATTACATGTGTGGAGAATTTTTATTTAAGAAATGTGTATTTTACGATGTGTGTAGTTGTAAATGTACCTATTTCTTAAAGACATTGAACTTTTTTTCTTATGAGTTTGTCATAATTAATGGAATATATTAAAATGTATGTATTCATAGCACTAGATTTAGCAGTGTAGGTTTGGGGTGTCTCATTTGGTATTAGAGAAAAGTTTGGTTATTTTTTGGAATTTGGATTCAGAATATTTGGGTATACAGCATTCAATAGATAATAATTTTCTCTAGAATACCATGTTAGGTATAACTAGTATGACCATATAGTATTAATATCTCATATTTGTTCATAATGTTTCCTATATATAAATAAAATTTAAGAGAAAATTTAGGTTTAGTGAGTGTTATTCAATAAGTAAAATTGATAAGATAAAATTTCTTTAAGGGGGATATGATTTGGCTATCATAATATTTTTATTATCCATCTTGAATGTATATATGGAAAGTGTAACTTTTTATTTTAAAATAATTAATTAATATATATGATCCTAAAATACCTAATTTAGATAAACATTAGGATTAAACTCATGTTTTATAATTTTTTATCTTGATAATTCTTAAAAGTATCCTTATTCTTATTTAAGTTATTATTTTTAGAAAATTCATTGAATTTAGAAGTAATAAAACATTTTATAATTAAATTATATATAAATAATTTCATGTTTTAATTTTTTTCATTTTAATAGATCAAATATCATTTGACATATGGGAGGAAGGAAATACCATAAAATTTTATTATCTCTTCTATATGATTTAATCTTATATATTTTTGAAAAGGCTAGGTTTAATTATTTGAAACGTTTTTTAAATATTGAACTCACCTACAAGAAACTGTTTAATCTATCCAACAAATCTTTATTTCACCGAAAAATCCATGGATCATAGTATCTTTTCGATATGATTTCAAAAGATCATTTATATCATCTCTTTTGAGAAAGGAAGCATCACCATAGACATGACCATTTTTTTATTGGAGTTGTGAACTTCATAATAAAGGAAGAAGGAAATATAAACAATGTTAAAGAAGAACATGGTTTTTTGAATTAAAGGTATGAATTATAACTTAATAAATCAATAAGAGAAAATTAAAAGGGTGCAATTTCTATAAGGGGGAAGAATGTAACGACCTGAAAAATATTGTTTTTTAATAAAGGAACACTTTCCTATCAAAAATATTTTTATTATTTTTTACAAATGAAGCACATAAAAATACTTTTACATTTCAAAAGAACATTACACATCATGTGTAAATATGGATTAGTACAACTATGAATAGTAAACACTACTTGAAATTAGAGCTATACCAAGAGACCTATACCAAAGGTTTGAAAAAGCATTGTTAAAGGTTATCTATAATAATGGTTTGGTCAACTATATTGGTATAGGTACCATAAAGACAACATATACTGACAATTTAGCCAAAAAAAGGTATATGTGATAGATATACTGAAGATTTTGGTAAAATATTGGTGTTGGTACCATAAAATGACCCTATTCCAATGGTTTTTTCCAAACCTTGTGTATAGGTGATATATGAAGGACCCCGGGACACCCTGAGAGGGGAGGGGTGAATCAGGGTGACCACTTTTTCTTTTAATGTGTTGGATCTTGTTCCCACGTTGGTAGGAACTTGTTGAACCTGTATGATGATTATGATCAGAATGAAAACATTCACATGCACAGAGAAGACACGGTCATTTTTACTTGGTTCACCACTAAGGGCTACATCCAAGGAGCATACGCTGACAGGTTGCCGGTCGTACCTAAATCCACTATGCTTCACTAGCTGCGGATACAAAAGTTCGGGTACAGACACTCTGTCCCAGGCTCACTGCCTTTACAATTGTTCAGGGATAGCTCACTGCGTCCCTCGGGTCACTCCCGTTGACTCCCCCTGGCTCACGGCCGTTGGTGAAGTCCCACTCAGTTTATAGACGTGAAGGTCTCTTCATCATTTTCATAAGAGTGCATCCTTTGTTGTATGTAGATGCTCTATTGAAGTCCGATTCTCACCAGAAGAAGAATATCACATTTCCTCGAATGTATCGGGTAGTCTCTTGGCTTTCGTGCAGCTCCAAACAGGCCGGTGGGCTTCAGCAAAACCAGGCGCGCTTCTCCAAGACAGTCACGCAAGTCCCACTAAGGCGCGCAAGTACAAACTGGCGCGCAAGTTTCATCAACAAACCTGCGCGATGCTTCCTTCCGCGACCTCAAACATGCGCGGTCCACTTCCTTTCTCTTCCAAACCGCCTTGGGCGTACAACCAACAACCGGCGCGCAAGCTCTACTTGCGCGACAAAACAACCACCTGCGCGACTCAACCACCTGCGCGACGAGAGCTCAAACAATCTCGAAGTCTTGAGCTCCGTGAGAAATGAGGAGGGGTGGTCCAGTATTTATAGGCAAACTGGACCCCCTGCGCGGCGGCGCGCAAGTCCCTCGACGGCGCGCAAGTCTTGTCTTCAATAACCTCTGTCGCGCAACTCACTTGCGCGACCCAACCGACACTTGCGCGACCTTCTTTCCTTAGCCAAATTTTGATGTTCTGATCCTCAAAAACATATGGCGCGCAATTATTTTATCCTCCAAGACCACGGCGCGCAAGTACCTTTGCCAAAAACACTTTACTTTATTGGACGATTTTTAGGCCCAAAAATTTGGCAATCACTGGGAAACAGCGCCACCTTCACTACTGTTTTCTGCTTCAACGGTATGATCGCTTTGTTGGTGCACACCCTGAACTTCCACTGAGGATTCACAACAAACACAAACCATACACCAAATCATGCTTTGAAGACCCTGGTTCCAACAATCTCCCCCTTTGGGTTTGTTGGCAATCAGAATAAATTCAATAGATCTCCAACCATGAGAAAATCCAAAACACAAGAATCAACTCAGCCAACACTCTAAGTCTACGTGAGCAATGCTCGGTGTAGAAAACAAGAGAGGAAGCTCGAATTGGGTTTTAGTGTTTTGAAATTCTCCATGACGCCCGATGTTATCCTTATTAAACGTCTCATCACAATCTTTATCCTTATTAAACTTCACATCACAATCTTACACTTCTCATCACAGAAGAATTTCTTGCCTTGAATTTATTCCTTTCTCCCCCATTGACAATAAAACCAAAGACCAAAAAGTTTTTTTTCAACGTTCAGCTCATGCCATACTCCCCCTGGATAGTATCTCCCCCATAAACCTGCATCACAGCCATAAGCAGATAAAAACAGTTAAAACAAAACGGGGAGAGGGGATTTCTGGAGCCTCCTTATGCAGTTGGAGGTGGTTGAACACCGAGGTTCAACCGATGCTTCTCAAATACAGCCGTGGACAATGGCTTGGTTAGGATATCAGCCACTTGCTCATTAGTTCCAACATGATCCATTCTAATCACGCCTTGTTCAACCTTTTCTTTGATAAAATGATACCGTATTTCAATATGTTTTGTACGAGAATGATGAACCGGATTTTTCGTAAGATCAATTGCACTTTTGTTATCACAATAATCACCATTGGTTGCTGCACCTTATCACCAATATCTGCTAGCTGCTGCTTCATCCAAAGAAGTTGAGTGCACGCTTTTGTGGCGGATATATACTCAGCTTCAGCAGTACTAAGAGAAGTACTTTCTTGTTTCTTGCTCAACCAGCCAACACATTTATGCCCAATATAGAAAGCTCCACCACTAGTGGACTTTCTGTCTACTACATCCCCAACCCAGTCAGCATCAGAAAACGATGATAATTCACTGTCCCTGCCTGCAGCAAACAATAACCCGAAGTTATGTGTGCCTTGAATATACCTCATGATTCTTTTTACCGCTGACATATGTTCCTCCTTTGGATTACTCTGAAAGCGGGCCGCAAGGCATGTTGCAAAGACAATATCTGGCCTTGTCGCTGTCAGATACAGTAGGCTTCCAATGATCCTCCTGTACATGGTGGGATTAACAGAGTTCCCATCCTCATGCTTTCCAAGTTTAGTTCCAACAGCAATCGGAGTTGACATTGGTTTGGAGTCTTGCATATTGAACTTCTTCAGCAACTCTCTTGCATATTTTTCCTGAGAAATGAAAGTGTATTCCTTCTTTTGAATCACTTGCAACCCCAAGAAATATGTGAGCTCCCCAATCATAGACATTTCAAATTCCGATTTCATGTGGTTGGCAAATTCATCCACTGATTTTTGCCTGCTGCCACCAAAAATGATATCATCAACATAGACGAGAACCATGAACTGATCTTTTGGAGAATTCTTCACATAGAGATTGTGATCAACTCCTCCACTTTTGAATTCCAACTTCTTGAGATATGAATCTAGCCGTGAGTACCATGCCCGTGGTGCCTGCTTCAAACCATATAGAGCTTTCTTTAGTTTGCAGACCTTGGTTTCATCGGTACCCAAGACAAACCCCACCGGTTGTTCAATGTAGACTTCTTCTTCGAGTACACCATTCAGGAATGTTGTCTTAAAATCCATTTGATATACTTTATATCCTCTTTGGAGTGCCATGGAAAGGAAAAGCCTGATTGATTCCAGTCTAGCAACTGGAGCAAAGGTTTCTTCAACATCAATACCTTCAATCTGGGAGTATCCTTTACATACCAGTCGTGCCTTGTTTCTGATAACACTTCCATGCTCATCAAACTTATTTTTGAAGATCCATTTGGTACCAATCACATTGTGACCTTTGGTTCTCTGGACAAGATCCCATGTCTGATTCTTATCAATCTGATCTAATTCATCATTCATGTCTTTCACCCAAGATTCATCTTTTGCAGCTTCTTCGAATGAGGATGGCTATACAACTGATAGAAATGCAGATTGCGTGGTATTCCTCATCCTTCTGGTTTGAGTGGGTGCACTCCTATCCCCAATTATGTTGGATGGATCAATCTCAGCTCTTCGATTTCTCCTGGGAGGTTCAGTAGTATTCTCTTCAGCCATAGTTTCTTCTTCAGATTATTCTTCTGAGTCAACATCATTATGTGATTGATGAGTGTTTTGAACAGCTTCCTCTATTTCTGCATTTGTAGTTTCTTCATGTTCACATTCTTCATGACTTTCTATCACATCATCATATGACGTCCGTGAATCATTTGTGGTTTTCTCTTCAATTATCTTAACATCATTGCTTTCCACAATCCTTCCCAAACGATTGTTGAAACATTTGTAGGCTTTGTTGTTCATTGAGTAACCGAGGAAGATTCCTTCATCTGCGTTGTCACCATATTTCCCCTGATTTCCTTCTTTGTTCCTGATGAAGCACTTACTTCCAAAGACACGAAAGTATTTTAGAGAAGGCTTCCATCCATGCCACAATTCATATGGTGTCTTCGTCTCACCCATATAATGTCCTGTTCGATTCTGAATGTACACTGTAGCTTGAACAGCCTCTTTCCAGTAATGTCGTGGAATACGACTCTCAATCAGCATAGTTCGTGCCATGTTGTTCACCTGTCGATTCCTTCGTTCAACAACTCCATTTTGTTGTGGAGTTCTCACAGCAGCTACCTCATGTTTTATCCCATGCTTCTCCAGATAATTTTCAAATTCAATGGACGTATATTCTCCTCCATTGTCAGATCGCAACACTTTGATTGTTCATCCAGTATCATTCTTGGCGATTCGCCGATATGTTTTCATGCAGTCAAGGACCTGTCGTTTCCAGTGAATGACCATCACACATGACATTCGACTGTAATCATCTATGGAAAGGACAAAGTACCTTTCTCCATGAGTTCCGGCAACATTTATTGCACCACAAACATCTGTATAAATCAGATCAAGAAGGTGAGATGCCTTTTTCTTCTTTGGCTGATATGAACTGCAGGCCAGCTTCCCACGAATACAAGCATCACAGGATTTTTCACGCTCACGCTTCAGGTTGGGGATGTCCATGACAATTCTCATTTTTGAAATTTTCTCCATGTCTTGTTGATTGATGTGTCCCAATCTCCGATACCACAAATTGTTTTCTTCTTCAACAGTCATGTAACATACATTTTCTTCACTATCAACCTGATACAAGTTGCCTTCTGTTCTGCATCCTTTCATAAGTGAATTTCCGGTTTTTCCCTTGATGGTGCAGCCTTTCTGATTAAAAGTAACTATATGTCCTGAGTCACAGAGTTGACTCACGCTAAGGAGATTATGGCGTAGGCCATCTACGTAAAGGACTTCAGTCTTCTTTAGTTCTCCATTAGCCAATTGGGTACTTACACTCCCTTTGATTTTCAGAGCCCCATCATTACCAAATCTTACTGTACCATCAAAATTATTTATGATATTCGTTAGTAGGCCGGAATTACCCGTCATATGAGATGAACAACCACTATCCAGAATCCAGGTACTGTTGTTCTTTGTAGCTTTGAGGGCTACCTCTACAAGGTTCGATTTCTCAATCTTCTTCCTTTCCTTCCATGAGACATTAGATTGAGTATATAGTACTGATGGCCTTTCAACTATCTCTTCTGCATACCCAGGTTCTTTATAGTCAAAGTCTTATGTGAGGGGTGAGAACCTGTTTAAAAGAGCAACATTGTCTTGCTGACGAGACTTGACTTGTCTTGAACTTCGGTATGAGGTGTCTATGTCTCTTCTCTTCCTGCAATTAACGGCCTTATGACCAAAGTTAGAACAACAAAAACAATATCCATAGAAATTATTTCTTCTATGAGAATTAGGATATGAGATTGTTCTCCTTTGTTGAGCATCTATATCTTCTCCATTCAGATAGCTTCTTGCCTCTTCACAATAAGACATGGTATGGCCCAGATATCCACAGAACTGACACTTCATGAGAGGAAATGTCTTCTCACTTGAATTTCTCCTTATACCTTCTTCCTTGGGAGAATAGTAAGACTGTCTGTCATTTTTGAATGTTTGAGGATAATTTTCAGGTCTCCTTTTAGTTTGGATTGAGGGTTCCTTTTTCAGCACTCTAGGTAACATTTCATCATGTTCAACTTTCATCTTGTCTTTCTTTTGGATCTTTTCACTTCCAGCAGTTGATGACTCAGCCTCACAGCCAATTCTACTCTTTCCCATGCAAGCAGGTCTTTGATCACTCAAGACTTTTCCAACCCCATCTGAACCACACTTGGCTCTTGCAAGTAATTCTGCATCTGAGAATCTTCTGAACTGTATTTTCTTCCTCGATTCTTTTGGAACTGATTCTGTCTCCATTTTACTCCTTAGAGTAACTACTTCCTCCTCAAGACCCTCAACAGTCTTGGATTTTTCATCCAGTCTGGATGTGAGGTCATTTATGACCTTTTCCTGCTCTTCAATTCTCAGCTTCAGATCAACTGCATCATCATTGCTTTCAATTATTTTAGACTGTACCTTCACAAATTCTTCCAGTCGTTCAATTTCAGCTTCAAGTTGATCAACATATTCAGTTTATTCTTCTACAATTGATTTCCACTTATTGCAGCTCTTACATTTAATCTGAAGCTTACTAACTGCATCCTTAAGTTGCACCTCAGGATCTACCCAAGTTCTCAGTTGTTTTTCACCATCAGTATCTTCTGACTTTTCAACAGTGGCCATCATAGAAGCATGGTTCCCAGTTTTGAATTCTGGTTCTTCTTCATCACAGAATTCATTGTCATCTTCTTCCTCTTCACAGACAAAACTCTTCCTTTGCATTTTCTTACCAGATTTGAAGTCTCCCTTTTTGAAGAACCTTATTTGAGCCTTCTTGAAGTTTTCATCTTCACTTTCATCATCATTGATATTCTTCAAGCACTGAGAGGCAATATGCCCAACTTTTCCACAACGGAAACATGCGAGAGGTAACTTCCCTTTGAATTTCCCTTTCCCCTTCTGGAACTTATTTGCAACGAGAGAAAGAATTTATTTCTCTTCTTCATCATCACCGCTACTATCCTTTGAGATTTTCAATTTATCCATGGCCTTGAATTCCATTTCCTTGCTCACCCAAGTAGTAGCATCTTCTGGTTTGACTCTCATTTCATATGCTACCAAACTGCTCAGTAAGTCATCTAGAGAAAGTTTGGAAAGATCTCTTTCCTCAAGAGCTGACACCTTCGCATTATACAGAGGTGGAAGTCTTCTTAATATTTTATTTACAATATCAATGTCTTTGATTTCTTCGCCTAGACCCCGAATTGCTCCAACCACTTCAGTAATTCGATTGAAGAAAGAGTCTGCATTCTTGTCTGGATGCATCTTCAGATCATCAAACCGATTGTGTAGCACTTGTAGTTTCACCTCCTTCACTTTGCTATCACCTTAATAAATATTCTCATGTTTATCCCACATAGATTTTGCTGAGGTGCAATTCATCACCTTCAGGTAAATCTGATCAGAAACGGCTGCAGTGAGAGCATTATGTGCTTTAGCATCTGCATTAAGAAGTTTCCTGTCTGTTTCAGTCATAGCCAGACCTGTTGGATCAGTGACATGTATTCCTTGCACAGTAGAAAAAATAACTTCCATTCCAAGAGATCTTAGATGAGATCTCATTCTGTTCTTCCAGATCAGGAAATTGCTTCCATCGAAGTGAGGGACTCCCCTGACATTGACGGCGTTTTCCGTGATGAAGAAGGTCAGATTCAACACCAGCAACCTTTACCCTTTGATACCACTTGAAGGACCCCGGGACACCCTGAGAGGGGAGGGGTGAATCAGGGTGACCACTTTTTCTTTTAATGTGTTTGATCGTATTCCCACGTTGGTAGGAACTTGTTGAACCTGTATGATGATTATGATCAGAATGAAAACATTCACATGCACAGAGAAGACACGGTCATTTTTACTTGGTTCACCACTAAGGGCTACGTCCAAGGAGCATACGCCGACAGGTTGCCGGTCGTACCTAAATCCACTATGCTTCACTAGATGCGGATACAAAAGTTCGGGTACAGACACTCTGTCCCAGGCTCACTGCCTTTACAATTGTTCAGGGATAGCTCACTGCGTCCCTCGGGTCACTCCCGTTGACTCCCCCTGGCTCACTGCCGTTTGTGAAGTCCCACTCAGTTTATAGACGTGAAGGTCTCTTCATCATTTGCATAAGAGTGCATCCTTTGTTGTATGTAGATGCTCTATTGATGTCCGATTCTCACCAGAAGAAGAATATCACTTTTCCTCGAATGTATTGGGTAGTCTCTTGGCTTTCGTGCAGCTCCAAACAGGCCGGTGGGCTTCAGCAAAACCAGGCGCGCTTCTCCAAGACAGTCGCGCAAGTCCAACTACGGCGCGCAAGTACAAACTGGCGCGCAAGTGTCATCAACAAACCTGCGTGACGCTTCCTTCCGCGACCTCAAACTTGCGCGGTCCACTTCCTTTCTCTTCCAAACCGCCTTGGGCGTACAACCAACAATCGGCGCGCAAGCTCTACTTGCGCGACAAAACAACCACCTGCGCGACTCAACCACCTGCGCGACGAGAGCTCGAACAATCTCGAAGTCTTGAGCTCCGTGAGAAATGAGGAGGGGTGGTCCAGTATTTATAGGTAAACTGGACCCCCTGCGCGGCGGCGCGCAAGTCCCTCGACGGCGCGCAAGTCTTGTCTTCAATAACCTCTGTCGCGCAACTCACTTGCGCGACCCAACCGACACTTGCGCGACCTTCTTTCCTTAGCCAAATTTTGATGTTCTGATCCTCAAAAACATATGGCGCGCAAGTATTTTATCCTCCAAGTCCACGGCGCGCAAGTACCTTTGCCAAAAACACTTTACATTATTGGCCGATTTTTAGGCCCAAAAATTTGGCAATCACTGGGAAACAGCGCCACCTTCACTACTGTTTTCTGCTTCAACGGTATGATCGCTTTGTTGGTGCACACCCTGAACTTCCACTGAGGATTCACAACAAACACAAACCATACACCAAATCATGCTTTGAAGACCCTGGTTCCAACAATATATATACGAATAGTTTGTCCAAAAACATCGTTATAACTACTATAAAATGACTATATACCAATGGTTTTGAAAAAAAAAACCATGTCATAGAGGATAGTTATACAAACAGTTTGGCCAAAACCATTGGTATAAATACCCTAAAAATACCCTATTGGAATGATTTTTTGAAAAGTGCTTGTATAGGTCCCCAGAATCTGAATATATATATCATCCATTTCCCAAAATGTTGGTATAGGTCTATACTAATGATTTTGGAAACCGTTGGTATAGGTATTCTAATTTTTTATGAATTATTTTTTCAAATAACATTGAATACATTAGAATTTATATTACATTTAAATATACATGTATATAATTATCTTATTAAATCCAAAAAATTAATTATATCTTAGTGGTTAGGTCATTGATGTATAAGTCAGAGGTGCTGGGATCAAAACCAGTCAAGTCTTTTTTACATTACCTATACAAAAGATTTTCAAAACCACTGGTATAGGTATTTCATATGACCTATAAAAATGGTTTGGAAACCATTTTTGTATCCCACATATACCAATGGTTTCCTGTAACCATTATAATACCTTTTAAATAGGTTTATACTGATAGAAGATAATACAATGGTCCCCAAAACCATTGTTATAACCTATTCCAACGATTTGGGGGCCTATACCAATGGTTCCAAACCATTGGCATTACATTTTTTTCTAGTATTGAAAAGAAAATACATATTTATGAATAATACAATCTCTCAAAAAACTATATAGTATTGAATTCTCCATAGATTATTGATCCTACTATAATAACTTTGAAAATAAAGAGGATCATTTAAAAATAGTCAACATTCTCAATGAATGTGTAAGAACCTTCATAAGTGAAGTAGAAAGTGATAAAGTTATAATTATGATGTATTTATATGGAAATACGATAATTTTACGTTATGATTATCGACCAATATGGTTGATGGAAAATATGACTATTAGTTAATAAAACAGTTGATCATTACTATTATCAGTTATATATATGCAATTTAGTGACTGTTAGGATTATTTTATAATATAACACAAATTGTATTATTTATGGAGACTATAAATATATTTTGTTAAAAAATATGTTTCTTGAAAATTTTATAAGTATTAAATAAAATTGTTATCATGAAATAATCGTATAGAACACTTTTTAAATAATTTTCTATTTTAATAAAACTCTAAGTAATTTTGTAATGTTCAGAATGTTTACTACACTATAAAAATTATTTATTTTTAATAAATAAAAAAATTTATTTAAAATTTAAAATTATATAATTTATATAATTATTTTTATAAAATAAATTTTATTGTTGGACTTAGTATATCAAAATTATCATAGGGTGAATTTTTAGTAATTTTCCAATAAAGATGAATTTTTTAGTGAAAAAGTGAAAATTACCATTTTATGAGAACTACAATTTTATGAGATAATTATTCTATTAAAATGAGTCAAAAAATATGAAACGTTTTATTCAATCAAAATTGAATTTAATATTTATAGAAATTAATTAAATATTAATAATATTAATTAATCAATTTATACATTACATTTTGGAACCAGAAATTTAATTTATGTGATAAAAATTATTTTTCAACTTGTGTTCATTAAATGGGTTGGCTGTAAGGTAAGTTTATATTTTTTAAGAATTTTAAAATCCAAACACACACTTTCAATAATTATTAGTCCATAAAATTTTTTGGAATTAATTACACCCACGGGTGGATGACTTATATAGTAAAATAACTAATATTTAGTCCTTTAAAATGAAACCTCTTTAAGTATAAATATGCCCATTCCATCATCTATTTCCAAAAAAAATCATTTATAATAAATTATCTCTAATATAACTCTTAAGAGTCTATACACGGTGGTTATAATGTTCTAATAATTCCCTCCACTTATTTAATAAGAATCCTCCCCGGGTAAGTGTTTCCTCAATCCTCCTCTTTCCTTTTCAAGTTCATTACTTTTTATATATTGTCATTTTAAATTTTATTCCTTATAATTACATGATTTTTATTCCATGTAATTATCTTCATCATGAAATATTTTAAATGAAATTTTTTTTATTCCCTCTCATTATATCTTTTTCCCAAGCTATTACTATGCTGAAATAAGGGTTCCTCACCCATCCTTTCCCATTAATTTGGTGATCCTTATCAATTCATTATAATTCTGGTGATATTTTCTATTTTTCATCATTTTTATAATTTAATTAATATGTTATAAATGATATTTCCTCATTATCTTTTATTATACTGCCTTCATAAGCTGTTTTATTTCTCAACATTTCTTATAGCCATAAAACATTCCTAAATTTGGTCAAAAAAAGTGTGTGTGGTTTTCATAGTAACAAAATCACTTTTTGGATACTAAAAGTGGATGTGGATCTAGTATAGTTTTACATTAGATTAATAACCCAAAAAATTTATCATTGGGATTTCTTCCGATTGTCACTTGGTGCATGACAATAGGCCTTGATACACACCTAGTTTGACACTCTTAGGGGATTTGATTTGGATAATTCTCACACACTATATGAACTATAATTGAGGATAAAAATATATGGATTTGGGATAAAATTAAACTACTATCCCTATTACTTGAATTTAACCTCTATCACTTCTTATTCTTATTACTTCAATTGGGGTACTTCAGTACACATTGTCAATGTCCTATAGTTTCTATGGTTGATTATTAGGTATTCACCCCGATAACTGCATTAATATTTTGAAAGGGATTCCTTCCCACCTAATTTGTAACCAATGATCATTTTATCTATTAGTCTCCATCATTACCATGGACTTAAAATTTCTTCTCTATGTCAATGTTTCTATGAACACATTTTTTAGTGGAAATGATATCTCTTTTGAGAATGACCCATCACTATCTTTGTCTTTCCTTATCATCATCTATGCATAACTTTTCTCCCAGAGTCTTTAACTTGTAGAAAACCTTGGTTTTTTCCTATAATTGAAGGCTATTAACCTAGAATCTAATCCATTAAATGAATAGGGGAATTATTTACTAAATAATATACCATTTTTTCTATATGTGTAAATACAAAAAATATCATTATCTTGGTTGATGGGTATTTATATAGAGAGATTTCTTACTTCCATTTGATATTGATTTATTTTCTATGGGTTCATGCTAAAATTTGATGGATTTATATATATTTTTATTATTTGGAATACATTAATCAAATAATATGAAGGGTGCAACCTGATAACACTCATATTCTTTGGGTAAATAATTAATCTCCATAGATGACATGTTTATGTTACCTTGGAAACATTACTTGGCAATGTTTTAGGAAACCATGGTGATAAACCTTGCTGATATTCTTATGAATGTGTAATGTTTATATTATATCTACATTTCCATGGTATTCCTCATGTACTTATGATCATGTTATGCCACATGTAATTATGATCATGTTATGAATCCTATAATTATGATCATGTTATACCTCTTTTCCTCACATTCATGTTCTTATATCATGCCTCGTGTTTTACCCAAGATTTTCATTTATGATTTTTTTAATTATTTATCCCTCACTTGGATTTATATCTCACCCTTTTCTTATATTTCCCCTCCCCCAAGATTTTAAATATAAGGGATACATATATAGAAATTAAATTTATAAATAATATGTGTGCAATAAATGTGTATTGTACCACTAGTTTAGTTGTAAATGTTCCTAATTTTTAAAGAAAATGAATTTTTGATCTCAGGAGTTTGTTGTAATTCCTGTTATTTATTAAAAAGTATATATTTTTATCACCAGATCCAGAAGTTCCAGTCTGGGGAATCTCAAATATGATGTGAAGAAGATAAAGGAGTTTTTCCATTTTATAATTGTGGGGAGGAACACTATTGGTATTTATTAATAAATTATATTATAATAAATTTATTTTTCACAATCCATCCTAATGGGTCCCAAACCACGATCACCATAAGACTGCCTCCGATAGGCCTGGGGATGGAGACCAACACAGAGTATACATACAACTAAAATGGGAGGCCTCAGCCTAATGTACCTATAAACATGAACACATCTCTAGGGAAATACAAAGATGAAATGTAAAAAAATGAAACCAGTGCATAGATATGTCTATGATCCTACAATAACAATACAATAGTAATGTAATCAAAGTGATAAACATGAAAAAATACATGCCCCGCCAAAAAATGTAGAGAGTCCAACATGATCCAACGATGGGGACTACGATCAAATCTAACCACCTAGAAACCACCTTGGTCTATCTTGCTTAATCTATGCTCCATCAGATCCCTATCATCCTGAGACACTGTCAAATGGGTAATCGTCTGCATAAGATGAGGCAAGTGTTGGAAGATCCCATGTAGGGGAGAGTATAATGAAACCTAGTAGGACACCCAGAAAATACTAAACCTGAATCATTAAGAATTTTGAGATCCCAATAGTAATACAGTACTGAATAAAACCAGAAGAACCTAGATATACATAAGAAGGTCACTCTGTCTCCCAGAAGTCACCACAAACTACCAACCATAGGATTAAACTCAAAGTAATTCTCATTCTAGGATAATCCACTCCGTGATCCATTTTATCTCTATAGATACTCATACAATAGGTAATGGTCATTGTGACCCAAACAAGAAATAAAACTAGTCTCAGAAGTCCCTAATACACAGATAAGGGGTCACACCCAGGAATACTAAGGGACACCAAAAACCCAATTTGGATCAACCCACTATATAAGGGATCATATACCAATGATATTGTGAACCCTACTTATATGGACATCAAGATGGAAGATTATCTCCCTACTCATAAAGGCCACAAAAATTCCAGAAACCCTACAGAGTGTATAAAATGATAGAGGATCATACGATAGTATCACATAGGGAGAACACAAACTCTAAGATGCATCCTCCCAAGGGGATCAAAATCCCAATATGTGGATTCAATTTATAACTATACCCTTGAGGGAATGGACCATGGGATCACACTCAATAAATATAGTTATATTATAAAGAAACGAATGGATCTAAACACCCTCAAAGGTCGTACATAGTGTGTACCGGGGTACATGATGTGTCTAACCAACCCCGGGTCTACTTGTGTGGTGATACCTCACACAGCATATAAATATCCATACATATTATGTGTAGGAATAGTAAATGAAATATAGAGACTTCTTATCACCCTGCCTCTGCCATTTTCTGGAGCCTGTGTACCACTAGCTTTGCTCGTATACCAAACTGTGTACACCTGGCCATGTTTGTGTACACCTATACTTTTCTGTTTTCATATAATTTGGACTACATGTTCCCATGTAACCTGCGAGTTACATGAAAAGACTCATATAATGTGTCACATTACATGTGATAGGGTCACACAGTATTTGATATTTAACTCTTAGCAAAAACCGTTATGCTGAAAACGGTGTCCCGCAAGGCATGTAAATATGGATTACACATCGTGTAACCTACGATTTTTTAGATCCCATTCATTCTCCTATGTTATTTCCACCACATTGATGCCACTTCCATACTTCTAAAAGATGGTAGATCTTGGTTTGCCTAACACTCCTATTTTGAATATAGGGATTCCAAGATTTTAATTCAGTTGGGAAACACCACAACACGTCGTTTGTAGCCGCCCCATTGAAATCGAGATGAAAGGAAATCACTAATCTTTTCTGATCTGCCTCTAATCATCCTTTTTCATCATCACACATCAATCACACCCTCAATCACAAACTACACACACATTATTTTCTAGTTGTGATGAAAAATGGTCGCACAATGATCAATTACGAGTTAATCGTCGAACCACGAGCTAAAGAAAAATGACTAAGATGAACATGCAATGAAATAAGGGGGAACCATAAGCCACAATATGGGAGGAATGAACCACTAATTGTTTCATTTGGCCTCAATCTATTGTCTTATATTTAGATTAATTAAGATGTAATGACCCAATGTTTATTAGAAATATTTTTTTTGTTGAGTAAATGTGTGTTGTATTATATTATATAATCATATAAAAATAAAAAATTTAGAGAAATCAACAAAGATTGTGTTTTATTAATAAATAATATTACATTAATCAGTAATGAAATGAATTAAAATTCCAAAAATTATAAATAAAAGCTAAAATGAAAAAATATGGAGCGCTCTAATCTACTAGAATAATCGCCCCCACTACAAATACTATATAGAGAAAACAAAATATTAGTAAACCAAGAAACATTATAGAAAACGTAAATATATAACATTGAGAGGAATTGAGTTGAATATTGTGTAAAAGAATGAAGTGATATTTATAGGAGTTAAAGTGACCATTGGAATAGTAATGTGATCATAGGAATAGTAACCTGACCATTGAGAATAGTAACCTGACCATTTGAATAGTAATCTAACCTCAAAATAATAAATTGTAAAAAATTAATATTTATCATGATTAATTTATTTAAATATAAATTTTATAATGATAAAAATTAAATATCATGATTAAGAAACTCAAATAATAAATAAGTACATTTTTAATAAACGGTATTTTAAATTATTTTCTAAAAATCATCATTTTTATATTTAAAATTAAAATTAACTATTTTATAAATTTATTTTGATAAAATTAATATCATTTTTGAAATTATCCCATCAAAATTATCCAAGTGATATTTTTTGGTTCTTTTATAAAATAATATAATTTTTAGGTGAATAGTAAAAAAAATTATTTCACATAATTGGTGTATCTTAAATTACATCATTCATAATTTAATATTGAAAAAATCCTTTATAGAACATGATTTTTGGACATTATATATTTTATTTTATAAATTATTCATTAAAATACAATATATTTAATTTCTAAACCTAAAAATAACTTTCCAAAACCTAAAGACAAAAGTGAAGCCTTAAAATAAAAAATTATCTTTCATTCCACTTTCCATTTAAATAAACTAGTGAATTTAAATAATAATTGGGATTTAAAGTATTAAACCCAATATATTATATTTATATATGATTTATAATGACAAAAATTCTCTATTATATGTTTTACCTTTGATATATTATTTTATTCAATATTTAATTCTTAAAATACCTCTATCCTCAAGTATAATTAACCCATCTAACTTCCCTTGGAAAACCATTCCTCACGCCCATTACGAAGACCAATATATACCCAAATACTTCTTATAGAGACCCTTATCATACTTATTTACATTTTGGAACAATCCAAATCCAACCACTAGGGAGTAATTGTGTCATACAAGAGAAGAACACTAGGGATTAAGTAAGTTAAAATCCTCCCCTCTCTCTTTTTATCTCTTCTTCATATTATCATTATTTTGGAACCAAACATTTCAAACAAAACCTTTAAATAATTAATTAGGAATTAATTTAACAATATATTAATTATTTTATCCTAATGTATGTATTATAGTACTATACAAATAAATTTTAATCTTCTCCTTCCCGCTCTCCCGACAATGTCCCATCAAAGGTCGGTTAACCACCAATGGAGAAATTTCCATGTCAAAAATATAACCATAACTTTGTATGGATATCATAAACTATATATAATATATAAAAATTTAATTTTATGCATTATAATCTTCTATAATGATTTAAACTAATATATAAATTACATTCAGAAAAATAGACAAATCTAAGTGAAATGAGAAATTTTTAATAAAAAGATCATATAAAAATGGTAAAATTAATCAATAGATATTAATAAATACAATCTAATGATTATAATGATAAATAGTGGTATAAATGACTAAAATAAATTTCTGGAATTTTTTTTATAAATATTTTTATTATTATTTAGGAGGTGGGAATATGATGAAATAAGGTAGGAATTTAGGTAAGGTGATTCTCAAACCCAAATCCCTTTCATTGAGTTATAAATCTTTCATGCCATATTTCAATGTGTACGTTCCTTCAATGTTTGATTAATATAATTTCATTGTTCTTAAATATGATTTTTCGAGAATATACATGTTTCCAACTTGGTTTTATGACAAATATTAAGTTTTTTAAAAAATAACTATTCTTTAGAAAACACATCTTGTCTCTTCTTGAGATTGTTTATTATTAACTCAATATTGATGATTATTATGCTAAGTATGTTTTTACATTTTTTTAGTTGGTAACCCCAAATTTTATTCTTGATTAGATTCTTTATGATATTTTTATGAAACCCATTACGTTTCATTGGGTTTTTATGAGTACGATTGTTACATTTTCTATGTGAAATGAATTATTATGTAAATGTTATGATGTGAAAGGTGGGATTATAATTATATATAGCACTAATAAATTGGGTAATGTGATTAATCTCATGATAGGATGTGTATTATTCATGAAAATTATGCAAGATCTTCTCACAATGATGATTCTATGATTATGAACATATGTTATGTATGAACATGATGCTAGATGTGGTCACAAATAGGTGTGGTATTTGACTAATAAGACATGATGTTTCATTTTTATATAAGGAAATTCAGGGTGAGAATAGTTGGTATTATATCAGAGTTCAATTAATTTGGGAATTGAGATTATAAAGAAAGAGTGAAAACCCTAATTATAAGTCTACATATAGGAAAAAAATCTTAGAAGAATACTTTTAGAAAAGGATAAATATAGGTATCCTTTAATATATGACTTTATATTTAATTGCATAAAATACTAAATTATTTATTCAGGATTTTTTGACATATATTTCGTTGAAAGCATTTATATTTTAGAAAATAGTGGGAACTAGGGGAAACCATGCCAATAACCAATTGGGGGACAAAGAAATGATTTTCCAAATGACATTCTCAATGCCATAGAATATGAAGTTAAAACATTTATGGAAATGGTTACCCAATTATCTCAGAATATGAATAATAACCTGAATCATGTGTAAGGTCTTCATTTACCCAAAATGGATCAACTATCCATTGAGTACTTTATGCGGCAGCGACCACTGGTGTTCATTAAAACTTTTGATCCACTTTTTTCGGAACACTAGCTTATGTAAATAGAGAAGATCTTTTCTATGATGCATATTTATGTGAAGGATATGGTGAATCTATCCATTTATCATTTATATGGAGAAGACAACCAATGTTGGGCATTGATTAAGAACCCCAATCCAAAGGATGAAATGGAAGAGATGGAGTGGGAATACTTTAAGTAAATATTTCTTACCAAGTATTTCCCTTAAACTCTTTGAACAAATATAGAGAGATAATTTATAGACTTAGAGAAAAAATAATGTGCATCTGTCATGGATTACGTTGAAAACATCAAAAGGCCTGCAAGATATTCCTTGGGATTTTTTTATAAAAAATGATATAAATATATATATTCTTCAGTGGTTTAAAATCACACCATTTATTGGCTCTAGAAATCTGCGACTTTGATAGTTATAAATAAGTGGTTCAATGTAATCTCAATGAGGATTTGGAGATTAAATAATATTCCCTTGGTTATGGAGATAAAAAGAGAAGAATGGAGTTTTAAGATGGTGGGTAAAATGAAAAAGGATGAAAGAGGATCCAACGACCCACATTTCAAAAATGTGTGAAGAAGCATCAGGGGAACTATCTCAAAGGGACGGGGAAATTCTTCAAGTTTAGGAGAGAATGACATAATGTTCATGAATATTTAAGAGAGATAAATAATTCATCCCACATGATGGATGAAAGATAAGAACCTCCAATTAGACCACCTATGGTTCAATGATTCAACTGTAGGGAGCAATGGCACTTTGCAATCTAGGACACTAAACCTCAATTTATTAAGGGTAATCGGTGTTAGCATCCACCGAATAAATATTAGAAAGGGAAATATTATTCCATTACTACTACAGATGTGGAGTAAGAAAATGAAGTCATACAAGGTACATTTTCTATTCAATCACAATGTGAAAAGTATTATTTGATTGTAGTTCTACAAATTCTTTTATATCCTAAAACTTTTCTTGAACTATTGAATCGAATCCCAAATACATTGATGTAGGGATATCCATAAAAACACCTAGTGGTGAAATATTTATAAACCAAGTGTTGTAATATTCTTCTGTTGGCATATTTGGGAAGATTATTCTAGAAAATATCGTAATGCTTCTCTTGGTTGAATTCGACACTATATTGGGCATGAATTGTCTATCATTATATAGGGAACACATCATCTACCCAAAAAATAAAATCTATTTTCATATTTAAAACCATCCCATACTTCTATAAAAATTCAAGTAAGATCATGAATATCCTATAGAAAATATCTCAATGGTGTGGGTGTGGATAACTTATGGAGAAGCATACCTAAACCAAATGGTTTTGTCAAAATAAAGTATCAAACTTTTGGAAATTTCCATTGTGAGGGAATAAGAGAATTTATTTTTCAAAGAGTTACCTAAACATCCCCTATATCATGAGTTACAGTTCTCAGTAGACCTCATACCTGGAGGTACTCTTATCTCAAAATTACCCTAAAGGATCACCCTGATCGAATTAGAAGATCTAAGGAAATAGATGCAAGAGCATCTAGATAAAGAGTTCATATGACATAGTGTATCACCTTGGGGTGCACCATTTCACTTTATGATGAAGAAGAATGAATCAATGTGACTATGTATCAATTATCAGGATCTCAACAAGAGGAATATAAGGAACAAGGATCCTTTTCGAAGGATTCATTACATGTTCAATAAACTATGAGAAGCTCAGTACTTCTCAATGGTGGATCTTTATTCTGGATATCATCAACTGAAGGAGAAGAAGAGATATATTTATAAGAATACGTTCCATACAAGGTATGAGCACTATGATTTCATAGTGGTTCACTTCATACTTACTATTTATCCTTCAATGTTCATGGATTTTATAAATTGAGTTTTTAGAGGCTACCTTGACAAATTTCTGGTTGTGTTTATTGATGATATCCTATTTTAATCTAAGAGCAAGGAGGAATATGAAGAGCATATAAGGATTTTTGTGGATACATTAGGTAAGGTGAGAATGTATTCTATGTTTAGAAAGAGTAAATTTCTCATGCAATAAGTATCATTCTTGGGGAACATGTGTCACAACCCGTCCCCCGGGGCCCATGCTGTGACTACCCCAAGCCCACCTTCCATAGGCTAGGGGCTGGCGACTAGCACCGAAAAGGTGTATCCCTATAAGGGGAAGGCATTGCCTTTAAACCTGTACAAACACACAATCCAAGAACACAACAAGAATCAAACATGAAGTAAAATAATGCAGTAAAAATTATATTGAAGTTAAATGGGGTGGAAAACAAGACCAACTTAAAAGTACAGGTACAATTGAAAAGAGAAAACAACTCCCGGATCATCCACTGAGGATCCTACCAGAAGGGTAGGTAAAAATCACGATCAGTAGTCATTTAAATACATCAAGTCAAGTGGTCCACCTATTAACACTGTCCAGTCTTGTATCATTCATCATTGATCAACACTGTCTGTCATCTGAACAAGACACAACAAGGTGTGAGCATAGCCAATGCAAGGGTGAGTATAACAATACATAATAGGGACCCCAAGAGCCCCAAAGGTCGCCCATAGTTCCACAAAGGATAAACCAAAAAGCAAGACCTGAAACACAAAGAACGAAGCAGTCATCAACTCTACTTAGGTATATACCCATACATATACCTAAGTTATCAAGATATACTTGTCTCAAACATTAGAAAACATAAGGCCCCAACTTTTAAACCATTAGAACAACTGATCCATGATGGAAGAATACCACAATGGTAACACTAAGAAGATAACACCATGAAGGTAAAAGTACCACAAAGGTAACACCATGAAGGTTACACCATAAAGTTAAAAGTACCACAAAGGTAACAACATGAAGGTAACACCACGAAGGTAAAAGTATGAAAAAGGTAAAGACACATCTCACACCAGGTATACAACTCAAGTACAAAAGTACATATGATTAGTCGTAAATCTAGATCATCTTATTATATCAAAAGGATCTGGTGTTGACCCACCCATGATCAATAGATGCTGACCCACACATGATCTATAGGCATTGACCCACAAAATATTGATTGATACTAACCCACAAAGGATCTCTAAGCACTAACCCACATAGGATCAATGGATGCTGACCCACATAGGATCGATGTTCTTTCTTCATGTTACAACTAGCCACCAGATTCTCGCACTAAGCATACTTGATTCTGGGAGGATACACTCCTCAAGCCATCGGTCATACATAGACAACAACAAAGTTACAAGAAGAAGTATCGGAAAGGAAAACCATGTCGTAACGGTTCCAACGTGACATGAAACACGTTAATCGGACGCCTGGTCTGTAAGTTATAAGTGTTTTAGTACTGAGGGCCCGGTTGGATTTGGGTTTGATCCAACCCATCCATACTCCAAATTTATCCAAAACTAAATTGTAGAATACCAAAGGATCTTCTCGCTCGAAGGGTCCCATCTTCGTAGACAGTTAGTCAAATGGACACCCTGTTCACAAGTTATGGCTCTTTTAGCGAAACCGGACATGGAAGGGTCTGGGTCTAGTTCGACCTGGCCCGACCCTGTTTGGGTAGACCCAAACTGATTTGGGTCGACGCGACCCAGTCCAGGTCTAACCCAGCCTAGCCTGAATTGTCTTGGGTTGGTCTAGTGGGGCTGGACCGCGGTGGGTTCGGCCCGCTGGGTCGCGGACCGGCTCGATCCACCTAGGCGGTGCAGCCCGCTGGTCTGGCATTGCCCGGCCTGCAGTGGGGCACGACTCACTGGAGGCACCGACCGCTGGATTGGGGCCCAACATACTTGGAATTGGGGTTGGGATATATTTCCCCCAATTCATAGTCAGAGCGGCGGTTCCACAAGGCACCACCAGGTCACCCGCGGGACCTGAAGGGAGAGCATCTCGGCCCTCCGCTACGGCTTTCGAGCTACGACCCCCCTTCAATGGCCTGTGACAGCACGCCGCTCGTCTCTATCCACGACCGATCGATGCTAGATGCCACTGTCTGTCGCGACTATATTCCACAACCCCCATCTCCGGCAGTGGGTGATGGCATGCTGTTACCTCCTTTTCGGCCAGACATTGTCAACCACTGCCTTCACCAGCTAGCTCCAGTCATCGGTGCTGTCATGACGGGGCTGCACCGAAGGTCTTTTTTGGGTCACCGGGTGAGCTCCAATGGGCCGTTTTCCCATCTTTAGGTACCTACATCCCTCTCGGGACAACCACTTCGTCGCTTGTCCCTCCGTTCCAAAATCCATCCAATCCGAAAAGAAATACCACGAAGAACATGTTGGTAAAAAAAGTTTCAAAGGGTTTAGGACTTTATTGTTTGTCCCGTGCCCTCTGCATTAGCTCGATATCATGAGGGAATAATGAGATTCAACAATTATTTTAAAACTAAAACCAAATAAAATCACTACCTTGAGTTTGTTGGAGAACATCCACGTTTAAGGTAGAGTCAGTGTTCTCCATTCATGATTTAGTGGCGTTCATCACCGTTATTTGGAACTAGTCTCGTCCTCCAAGTGGTTGGTGTCACAATATTTTACTAGAGCTTCTTTTCTTGGTGAAGCCATGCAAACACCCCTCCCCATGCTCCATATAAATATGAGGGGAAGAGGTGGGTAAACATGTTGGGAATTTATGAGGTTCATTTAATAATGAACCTTCCTAATTAAAATGGTACAGTTAAAAACATTGAAGAGTCAAGACAATTAATGGCATGACATGTCATTGGTCCGACCACTACCTCTCGTCTGTTGGGAAAAAATAGAGAAATAAAATAAATTTTGATATTTTATTATTCTTTTAGAAGTCCAAATTCGGTCTTTTTATCCTAACCTACTACTGTTGAAGTGAATCCACTCTTAAGTGAATCTTGGAACTACATATTCAAAGGTGCTCTCATATTTTAAATCCAAGAACCTGTTCAGAAATTAGAAAATTCTGCTCACAAGTTTACTAAAAGTACCTTAAGAATGTTCAGAAATTCATTCCAAGAACACCGGGCCTCGGAATCAGGTGCCGTCAATTTTTCCAGACTCTTAATAATTTTATATAATTGAAAAATAATTACATGGAAAATATGAGTCTTTACATTCTCCCCACATTATGGAATTTTTTCCCAAAATTCCACAACATAGAGAAAGGAAACAAATGGGGGTACTGAGCATGAATCTTAGCCTCCTGCTCCCATGTGCTCTCCTGGAGGTTCTCATGCTACCAGTGAACATGAACCAGAGGCATCAATTGTCTATGAAGGACCCACTCCTGTCAATCCTCAATCTCCAATGGAACATCTGTAAACGTCACCCCATCATCAAATTCTAGCTCACCATGGTCAATGATGTGAGATGGGTCATGCATGTATATCCTCTACTGGGATACGTGGAAGACGTTGTGCAGCCTCTCCAACTTCTGTGGAAGTGCCAAGCGGTATTCCTCCTCTCCAATCCTTCGAAGTATCAGAAACGGTCTGATAATCCTCGATGATAACTTTCCGTCCCAGCCAAATATCTACCAGCCTCATCGAGGTGAGACCCGTAGGAATACATGGTCTCCCTCCTCAAACTAAAAAGGTCTCTGTATCCTTTCAGCATAAGAATTATATCTGGCAGTCGTCATCTGATCCTCAATGATTTTCACCTTCTTAGTGGTAGCCCGTACAGACTATGGCCCCATAAGTGCTGACTCCCCTGGGTCTGTCCAATATAGATGTGATCTGCAAGGTCGACCATACAAGGAATCAAATGGTGCCATACCGATGGTGGAGTGATAGTTGTTGTTGTATGAAAATTCCACCAAGGGTAAGTGATCCTCCCAACTACTGCCAAACTATAGGACTCAAGCAAAAATCATGTTCTCTAGTGTTTGAATGCTCCGCTCCATCTGACCATCCATTTGTGGATAAAAGTCAGTTCTCAAACATAGCTGCGTTCTAAATGCCTCATGTAATCCCTTCCACAACCAGTATATAAAACATGCATCATGGTTAGAGACGATCGTCAATCGCACCACATGAAGCCGTGCAATCTCATCTGCATTGAGGCATCCCAAGCCCTCTACTGATCCCTGCTCTCGGATGGGTAGAAAGTGGTCCAACTTGGTGAGTCAGTCAATGATCACCCAGATTGAATCATGTCCCCTGGACATACGTGGAATCCATTCCACAATGTCCAGGGAGATACCATCCCACTTCCACTCTGGCACCTCTAGTGGATACGCTAATCCTTCTAGAACCTGATGCTTGACCTCCACTTACTGACAAGTGAGGCGTCATGAAACAAAAGTTTCCATTGCTTTCTGGATTCCTGGACACCAGTGCTGACGTTAGAGGTCCTGGTATATCTTCTCCACACCAAGATGTACCGCCAGAGGCGACATATGGAACTCCCTCAGCACCTCCTCCTGTAGCGCCACTGGTACCATGGTGCATCCTCTGAATAGGATGAATGTAATTCCCTAACCTCATTTACCTTGAATCATTGCATTATTCGATAAAATTGGAATGAGACAAGGAATCATGTCCTAAAATACCGATCAGTTTAGTATCCATGGAAGTACTGATACATACATAAGTTTTACATTACATCATGAAATAAAAAAATAACATTTTTTCCTCTTTGAACACTCTTATATCCCTTATACAATTCCTGTAGCTTAATCTTAATATACTTATTTTCATCCTGGTAATAATAAAACATAAGAAAGGGGTGAGCTCAAATGCACAGTAAGGATAACAATATAGCAGAAACTGTCATAAATAATAATAAACATTTAAGGCAATGTATAATACTATAACAGAATCCTTTTAAACTTAAACTTCAGTATAATATGGAAAAGAAAAATCAAATAATTATATTTACATATTCACATGGATATTATAATATTTTAATAATCACATGTAATATCAATAGACAATTTCATAATGCATGAATGCATAATCCCAGTCTTCATAACCACATAGTCAAGGCTTTGTGCCAAGACTACAAATAAGATTTTTTCAAGGCCTTGTGCCAAGACAATAGTTTGTCTCATGAGACCTACCGATCCATCAAGGAGCTATAGAGGACTCCACCCATCACTTACTAAGTACAATGAATTCCTCATATGAAAAGGTTTAAACATAACATAAACATTAGTTTTAAAACTAGAATATGAAATGTCAATACTTTATCCATAAACCATGAAAGGTATAAAAATAACACATACATAGTCAAACATATCACAAAACCTTCAATACAAAATGAAATATTTGTATCATGATAATTCAACCTCTATCAATAATAATATCCCGTAAAGGATGTTGACATAGTTGAAAATGATCAGTAATAATATTGGAGAGAAATATCCCATTTTCATGAAAGCACTTAAAAGTCTCACTATTTATCAAGAAGATTCTTAAAATAGATTTTTGAATAATAGTGTATCATACCAATTTTAAACTTTTAAATGGAATTTAAATTTTAAAACATTAATTTACATATAAATAAATACTTAAAAGCATTTTTAAAACATGGACATTAATGGTAAATATTTAGAAGAATAAATTTTTAAAACATTTAAAATGATATTTTAGTCAGAGTTCCTAACCAAATGAGAGATGCTTGAATAAAAATAATTGAGGTAATCAAAACTTTATAATATCGTGATAATAAAGGGATTCATGATATACTATTTCAATGTAAATTATATGCACCAAATAAAAGTGAGTTGGCACATAACACAAAGAAGTCTCAATGGAATATAAGTTGAGATGAATTCCTTTATAAAGACTGTATCCTTAGGTTAAGGATAAATCAATGAAATAATTATGTGTGACAAATATAAATACACTCAATATGATTGGATATTCAATGTAAATTAATCAGAGGGAATTCAGACATATTCTTGTAAAAACAACACCAATGACTTGGATGTTTAACTCAATAAATGGAAATCGAGTCAAAATTACTCTTATCAAGTTTATATCGATGACTTGAGAATTTATCAAGGGAGTGATTATGTGTATCAAAAGAATATCCACACAAAGGGGAGTGGAAATTACTACATAAGTAAATAAATATTGATTTCACACATAATATTGGAGTAAATTAATCAATGATGTTTGCATAAAACCGAATGGGTGGAAATTGTAATTTGAATTTCCCTTACCGATTTGGTAACTTAGGAAACATACACCCCATGAAAGAAGGATAATACCCTGATGATATAAATACCCATAAATTATATTATATTATGAAAACAATACAATCATGGGAAGTACATACACCACACAGAAGGTAATAGTGGAAAATATAACTTGAATCTCACAAGAATAAAAGTGAGATGAAAACCCATTACCTTGTACTTTTCCTTGGTTGAGGGTAAATTAACCTATTATATAATAGTTAAATCATTGTTATTAAATAATACAAGAAATATATACATAAATATGATATCATATATGATTCTATAATATTTCTTGGTTAATAATATTTTTGTAGTATCAACGATTCGGGTGTTAACTGATCCGTTTTTCATTATATGTTCAGTTACATAAGACATGTTTGTTATGGATAAGATTTATTTTATTCATATCCCTAATGATATTAATTTCTTAAACATTATTTTTAATCATAAAAATAAAATTATTATTGAATTATTACGATGGGGAATGAATCTCATCGCATTCGTGGAGAGAGTAATCTGAACGTACGCATGAGCGACAATATCATTATATTGATGGTGAAATCATATGAAATTGGATGGTATATCATATATACAGAATAATTAACATGTTATATTTTTTATTGAAAATAGTTATACTCATTATTATACCCATCCAAATTACGATGTGTTTGAATAACAAACTACACCACAACGTGGAGACGGTAAGGTATACATACACACATATGGTGACTTTTTCATTCATATGACGGATAGAATTATAAATATGGTTGTAAAATTTTAATAATAACATCACAGTATATAGAAGATACTAGATTTATTATTTTATAATGGAAACAACAAAGAAATATTAAGTGGTAGAAGAAAAGAACTTGGAAGAGGTGATGAAATATTTACCTCTTCTTCAGATTCTTTCTTTTGATTAGATCAAAAGGGCTCATTAGATTGACCTTTTGACCAAAGGCCTATAGTATTAAGGAAGGAAAGTTGGGAAAATATTTGGTCCGGGGTTGGCCGAGTAAAATGGATTTGGAGGTGTAAAATTAAGAGATGGGGAAGGGCCCTTTTATAAGAGAGGTGAGGGTCACATTAAGAAAAGCTTGAAATATTATTTTATAATAAAATCATTTTCAGTTTCTAATAGCTCAAAAATGATTTATTTAGAGAATAAGGTGGGTATGGGTATAAAAACTCTCAACCAATAAGCTTTAGATAGGTTTAAGTCACCATATTAACCGTATCTTTTAACTCTTAGTTAAATAGTTTGACATTTACCATGTCTCTTTGTATTTTTATATTATATGGTTAATAAACTTACAATAAAAATCCAAGAGAACCCCAAGTGGTTCATTATTAATATATATAACCTTATATTTTTGGGAATATTATATCAATTAATATTATAATATTTGTTTTAAAAACTCAATTATGTCAATTTTGACACTATTTAGTATTTGGTTTTTGTGAAAAATCATAACAGCATGATTACTTCGAAAAAAATTATTTAATCAACCCTAACATGTCACATTAACCTTGAAAATTAGTCAAATTCATCAAAAGTCTCAAATTAAATTTATTTGGATATTTATAATATCAAATATTTTAATATTTCATTAATAAGGTAATTACTGCATCATCATTGTGTCATAAATATATTAAATTATTCAATATCTAAAAATTATAAACAAAATAAAATTTTTTAGGAAATATTTTTTTATTTCTAATGAATATTTATATTCAAATTTATCTCATGTATTACCCAATATTAAAAATAGTTTAGTTATTAGACTTGGAATTTAACTCTTTTAACTCTTCTTTAAATAAAATAATAATAAATGTATTAATCTTATCCAAGTGGACCAAAGGGGATCATATTTTATTCCTAAGTTTTTTCTGATCAAATAATAATAGAATTAGGATATGTTTTAGGGTAATTATAATATCATTTTTTCCCTTAATTACCCTATTTCCTTTTAACCGTGGTAAATAAAAGTCAAAAGATACTATTCTACAAAAATTATTTTCTTCTTATTGAACCATATTTTACTTACTGATTCAAACCGTGTCTCTAGGATATTTGAAATTCAACTCACATAAGTAGTAAAATTATGTTATATGAAAATTTGTGAATACTCTTAAAAGATGGCTAAAAGACAGTAAAAAATTCAAGAAAATTATATATATTAAAACTTATTAGAAAATGAACACAATGAATTAAATTGAACATATATAGGTTTTATGTAGGTATTTTGACCTAAATTAAATTAAAATAAAATAACTAATTATTTAAATAAAAAGTTGGTTTTAAACAATAACGCATTGTTTTTCACTATTCAGCAAAAATTGAAAGTTTTCAGAAAAATACCAAAAATTTACCTTAAGCTAATTTTGATATTACAAATCCAAAAATGAAGTCCATTTTGAAAAATAAAATTTATAAAATTTTAAAAAGTTGGAATTACAATTCATAATGGCTACTTCGATTGGTCGTGGTGTGTTAAAACTCAAAGTTGCGTACAACGCAAGCTATTGCGTTATTCAAAGTGAAACGTACCATGGAAGCTTGGGGTGTTACATTCCTCCCCCTTTTGGATATTACATCCTCTCAATTTTAAAATTGGGCTTGGGAACTTCATTTAAAGTCCCACATCAAAAAAAGAGTCAATAAAACTATCACTTTAAGAAAAAGAAAGAGAAGTACAATGGTCACCTAAGATAACCCATACTAGGATTCCATGTAGGAAAACATGGATATGGAAGATAAAATAAGTGTCTAGTTCGGATGGAGAGTGATATAAAACATGATCATGAGAAATTTAACAACAAGAAAACCAAAAACATGTGATGGGATAAACAGTCATTAGTTTCCCAGTTGGAAGAGTAAATAGACAATGTTATTTTTAAGTTCCATTTAATAAAGTTGAGGAATTTATTTATGATATTTAATAGGAACATAAAGATATATACTTACTTTTTAAGTAAAGTTTCATCCTTTAATTAATTTTTACCACTAACTCATCTTTTTTTTAAACAATGAGTATTTAAGTTGACGTGGTGACACCTGATGCTCTAGAATCAATATATAGAGAATCACATTATCACAAAGGATAAACTATATATTTCCCTTGTCTTTATAAATTAACCAGACCCAAAATAGTTAGTATAAGATCAGATGATCCCCAAAAGAATAATCTTTTAGAGAATGAAATACTAATCTTAATTATTAAAATTAAACCAACAATACCAAAATTTCATTAAATAACATTCAATAAAAAATTGTCATTAAAATCATTCAATATAATCCAAACTAATATTGAAACCCAAAACATAGAAGAATTTGATTATGTAGTCTTCCATGTTAAATTGTATCTCCAAATAACATCAACTACTCTTAAAGTCACATACTTAAAAGTAATTAACCTAATCACATATTATCTATGATAAGTTAATCATTTCTATAAACAACACAAATCAATTTAAATCCACAATAAAAACATATATAAGAATCCACCATTACTACTCAGTTGAAATCCCATAGTATACTATTTTCCTTAGGCATATAGTGTTACCAACATAGTAAACATCTTCCAAAATAACATTTATCACTTAATCACCAAATCATTTTTCTATACTAAGGATATCCATTTGATAATACATAAGATCCAAAATCAACTTATTATTGATAAAGAAAATCATTTAACTAAAAATAATTAGTCACACTAACCAGGGACTTCACGTAGTCCTGTGGTAGGCGATAAATCCCAATCACACTCTGGTTGTGGGTTCAATTCCAGTAGCTTTGTCAGACACGATGGTTTGCCTCATGGTTTGCTTGTTTTCCTTTTTCAAAAACTATATTTTATAACATTCCCAAAATGAGATAAATTTATCAAAATAATATTAACCTAATTTCACCTCAAATTGTATCTCATAAATTACATTTTCATCCAAAAATCTAGTCACTTGTAAGTGCCTCCAATTCAAGGATTATATAAACCCAAATGGTTATTTATAACAATATCAACAATAGAGAAGACAATTATTCATAAAATAGCATTTTCACATAACAAACTGTAGGGTTACACATATAAGGGAAAAGTCTTCCAATGTATTCCCATCAACAAAGAGGACCAATACTTTTAATCATTTCACCGTCCATTTATTCCCACATAGGTTCTTGCTTGGCCTAGAAGTTATCCTATAGAATATGGAATTCACTCAGGTAATGCACAGGTCCCCTATATTTATGGAAAATGACTACAAATGGATTCTTAGGATCATTTTTAATTTCTTCTATAGTACTCTTCATTTTTACTCGGCAATTATTTACTTTATGCCCTTCTTTCCCACACATAATTCATTTCTATGTTCCATTGAGACACTTCGCTAGGTGTATCCATACACATATCCTACATGATAGAAATTGAGCATTCTTTTCTCTGTGGTCTCCACTGCTGGAGCTCTTATCATTCATCGCATTTCTATTATTTGTTGATTCTGGGAGTTGGTTAATATATATTTTGATGATCATATTTTTGGAAAATTTATTTGTCATGAACAAAAAATATTTTACACCTATCTACATTCCATTTCATTGATCATTTCCACCACCATTCCCACCTTGTAGATAATGTTCATTGTTACTATGACTTCCTTGGAATCCAGGTATTGACTAACAAAAGAAAGCATAGTGTGAGTCATAAAAATCATTTAGAGAATATCATAACACCTTAATTTAAATATAAAACACCATAGGATTAACCAAGGTTATTTATTATCATCTTATATTAAAATCCTTCAAATCAGTTTGTAATGAAAATGTGAATTATCCTAAGCATATCCCCCAGGAGTGTCGTAACCAAGAGTGCAGCAAGGCATGTTGTCATATACTAGGATACCCCAAGTCAAGCCTGAAACTCCTTGTCGGACTTTTAACTCCTAGGTATATCTGGTCCAGAGCCGCCTCTACCTGATTGTATCCATACAGGGATGTACTACTTGGAAAACCCACATAATATTTACATTACTAATTTTTTTTGGATGTTCTTCTACACTAATCCCCAATGTCTATCTTATGGTAGTTTTTTCTAATCAGAGTTTTTTTCTAAATCTTTCTTCCATGGTTTGTACTATACTTCCTAGGATACCAACTGTAACGCCCCGACCCTAGTTACCAAGAACCAGTGCGTTATTATATAACATTGGCATGATACAAGGAATCATGTCCCGAAAGACTGATCAGTTTAGTATGAATTACTAGACACGTACATAAGTTTTACATTACATCATGAAATAAAAAACAACAACATTGTGTCCCCTTTTAACAATCTTATATCACCTAGCCTATTCCTATATGTCAATCTTAATATACTTATTTTCATCCTGGGAAAAATAAATAATAATAAAGGTGTGAGCTCAAATGCTCAGTAAAGAGAAAAATATAGAGGAAACTGTCATAAATAAGAATAACATTTTAGGCAATGTATAAGACTAGAATACAATCCTTTTAAACATAAACTTTAGCATCATATGGCAAAGAAAAATAAAACAAATTACATTTAATTATTCACATGGATATTCTTCTATTCCAATAATCACATGTAATATCAATAACCAATTTCATAATGATGTAATGCACAATTTCAGACTTAATAACCACATAGTCAAGGCCTTGTTCCAGGACTACAAATAAGATTTTTTCAAGGCCTTGTGCTGAGACACTAGTTTTTCTCATGAGACCTACCGATGCATCGAGGAGCTATATAGGGATCCATCCATCAATTACTAAGTCCAATTAATTCCTCATATGAAAATGTTTAAACATAACATAAACATTTGTATTAAAACTATCATATGAAATGTCAATAGTTAATCCATAAACCATGAATGGTATAAAAATAAATCATCCACAGTCAAACATATCACAAAACCTTCAATACATTATGAAATATTTGTATCATAATAAATCAACCTCAATCAATAATAATATCCCGTAAATGATGTTGATGTAGTTGAAAATGATCAGTAAAAATATTTGAGAGAAGTATCCCTTTTTCATGAAAACATTTAAAAGTCTCACTATATATCAAGAAGCAGTTTAAAATAGATTTTTGAATAAAAGTGTCTCTTACAGCTTTGATACTTATAAAAGTAATTTCAATTTTACAACATTAATTTCCATATAAATAAAACAATAAAATCATTTTTAAAACATGGAAATTAATGAGAATGATTTAGAAGAGGAAAATTTTTAAAACATTTAAAATGATATTTTAGTCAAGATTCCTAACCAAATGAGAGATGATTGAATACAAATAATTGATGTAATAAAAACTTTTTAATATCATGATAATAAAGGGATTCATGATATACTATGTCAAAGTATAGTCTATACACCAAATAAAAGTGAATTGGCACATAACAACAAAGTAGTCTTCATGGAATGTAAGTTGAGATGAATTCCTATATAAAGAATGTATCCTTAGGTTAAGGATAAATCAATGACATAATTATGTGTGACAAATATAAATACACTAAATATGATTGGATATTAAGTGTAAATAAATCAGAGGACATTCACACATATTCTTGTAAAAACAACACCAATGACTTGGATGTTTAACAAAATGAATAGAAATTGAGTTAAAATTACACTTATCAAGTTTATATCGATGACTTGAGAATTTTAAATGGAGTGATTATGTGTATCAAAAGTATATCCAAACAAAGGGGAGTAGAAATTACTACATATGTAAATAAATAGTGATTTCACACATAATCTTGGAGTAAAGTAATCAATGAAGTTTGTGTAAAACCCAATGGGTTGAAATTGAAATTTGAAAATCCCTTACCGATTTGATAACTTATGAAACATACACCCCAATAAATAGGGATCATAAAATGATGATGAAAATACCCATAAAATAATTTATATTACAAAAACAATACAATCATGGGCAGTACATACAACACACAAAAGGTAATAGTGGAAAATATAACATGAATCTCATGGGAATAAAAGTGAAATGAAAACCCCTTACCTTGTAATTTTCTTTGGTAGAGGGTAAATTAACCTCATTTATAATAGTTAAATCATTTTTATTAAAAATTAAATAACTATATACATCAATATGATATCATATATGATCCTCTAATATTTCATTGTTAATAATATTTTAGTAGTATCAATGTTTTGGGTGTTAACTGATCTGTTTTACTTTATATGTTCGATTATATAATCCATGTTTGTTATGGATTAGATTTATTTTATTCCTATAAATAATTATATTAAGTTCTTAAATCTTATTTTTAATCATAAAATAAAAATTATTCTTGAATTATTACGAAGGGAATGAATCTCATCGCGTTCGTGGAGACGGTAATCCATACGTACGCACGAGCGACAATATCATTATATTGATGGTGAAATCATATGTAATTGGATGGTATATCATATATAAATAATAATTAACATGTTATATTTATTATTTACATTAGTTATATTCATTATTATATCTGTCCAAATAATGAAGTGTTTGAATAACAAACTACACCGCGACGTGGAGACGGTAAGCCGTACGTACACACATATGGCGACATTGTCATTCATATGATGGATAGAATAATAAATATGGTTGTAACATTTTTATAATTAAATAAACTTATATATAAGATACTAGAGTTATTATTTTGGAATGTAAATGACAAAGAAAGAGGAAGTTGAAGAAGAAATGAACTTGAAATAGGTGATGAAATATTTACATTTTATTCGGGTTCTTCCTTTTGATTTGATCAAAATGGCTCCATAGGTTGGCTTTCTGACCAATGTAAGGCCTCTTGGATGAAGGGAGGAAAGTTGGGAGGATATTTGGGCAGATTTTGGCTGAGCCAAATGGATTTAGAGGTGTGAAATTAAGATAAGGGGAAGTAACATTTTATAAGAGAGGTGAGGGTCATATTCAGAAAAGCTTTAAATATTATTTTATAATAAAATAATTTTAGATTTATAATGGCTCAAAAATGATTTATTTCAAGGATAAGGTGGGTATGGGTCTATAACCTTTCAACAAATAGGTTATAAACAGGTTTAGGACACCATATTAATCTTATCTTTTAGATTTATCTCTTAGTTAAGTAGTTTCACATTTACCATGTCTCTTTGTAGTTTTATATTATATGGTTGATAAACATACTATAACATGGAAATAGAACCCAAAGTGGTTCATTATTAATATATATAACCTTATATACATCCTTTGGTAATAAATTATATTTTTAGGAATATTATATCAATTAAAAATATAGTATTTTTTTTAAAAACTCAATTATGTCAATTTTGACACTATTTAGTATTTGGTTTTTGTGAAAATCATAACAGCCTGATAACTTCAAAAAAATATTATTCAATCGTAAAATTTCATATTAACCTTGAAAATTAGTTTAATTCATCAAAAGTCTCAAATTACATTTATTTGGATATTTATAATATCAAATATTTTAATATTTCATTAATAAGGTAATTACTTCTTCATCATTTTGTCATAAATAAATTAAATTATTTAATGTATAAAATATATATATATATATATAATACCATTATATAGTATGTATTTTTATATTTCTAATGAATATTTATAGTCGAATTTATTTTATGTATAACCCTATGTTAAAAAATGGATTAGTTATTAAACTTTGAATTTAACTCTTCTAACTCTTCTTTAAATAAAATAATAATAAATATCGTAATCTTATCCAACATGACCAAAGGGGGTCATATTTTATTCATAAGGTTGTTTTTTGTCAAATTATACTTATCCAATAGAATTAGGACATGTGTTAGGGTAATTATAATATCATTTGTACCCTTAATTACCCTATTTGATTTTAACCGTGGTAAATAAAAGTCAAAAGTTATTGTTCACCAAAAATTATTTTCATCTTATTGAATCACATTTTACTTACTGATGCCAACTGTGTCTCTCATATTTTTTAAATTCAACTCACAGAAGTGGTAAAATTAAGTTTTATGGAAATTTGTAAACGCTCCTAGAAGATGGGTAAAAGAAGGTAAAAAATTCAATATAATTTTATTTATCTAAACTAATTATAAAATGACCCCAATGAATTAAATTGAACATATATAGGTATTATGTATCTATTTTGACCTAAAATAAAATAAAATAAAATAACTAATTATTTAAATAAAAATTTGGTTTTAAACAATAACGCAATGTTTTTTACTATTCATCAAAAATAGAATGTTTTCAGAAAAATACCACAAATTCACCCTAAGATAATTTTGATATTATGAATCCAAAAATGAATTCCATTTTAAAAAATAAAATTTATAAAAAAATTTAAAAGTGGGTATTACTATTCATAATGGCTAGTTCGATTGGTCGTGGTGTGTTAAAACTCCAAATTGCGTACAACGCAAGCTACTACATTATTCAAAGGGAAACATACCATGGAAGATTGAGGTGTTGAAATAATTTTCTCCACACCTTCAGAGAATCCATCAGGTGCCTATCTTGAGGATATCTGAGCACGTCGAGGTTCGTAGTCAATGTCCCCAAGATGTGCCTCCCGAACTCTATGAAGAAGTTGGGGAGTGACAGTCATAGACTGGAGGAAATATCCTCTATTTCTATTCACAAAAAATATATGCAATGCAGCTAGCTGCTCTGTCACCTCACTCAGTATCTGTAAACCAGACCTTCTTCTAAGTGTGTCTACCACTATGCTCCCATTCCCATGTGTGTAGACTATTTCGAACAGATAGTCCTAGAAGAACCCTTGCCAAAGTCGTTGTCTCAGGTTTAGGTCCTTCTGTGAGAAGATATACCTGAGACTCTTGTGATCAGAGAAGACTATAAAACGTTCTCTAATAGAGATAATATTTTCATAATTTTTTATATTTAATTCAATTATTTATTCACTAATAATTTATCAATTTGTTTTATTTACATCAATTTTGGATTTATACGGTGTTTTCAGCTTAAATATGAAAACTGCTTAATTTGGAAATATAGACAGATTTTAATCACTTTGGTAATTAATGCATATATTTTAAAATATAAATTCAATAAATGTGATTACTTTTTTATTGGGTTCATATACTTATCTTCTTCATCTTTTGTTTCTGAAAAGGGATTTAATTCGGCCATCCAAGGGTCCGAAAAATTCAATCAAGTTGGAAAATTTCTGTGGATGACCGTGTGGACCCCATGTCAATGAATTGGTCATCAATCAGTAAAAACACATCCAATTGGGGTGATTCCAATTGGAATGGAAATAGAATTAAGTGGGGATTTTGGACGTTGAATATTATGTAGATTTACCTTAATTAAATCGTCCCATGGATGCTCAAATTACGGGGAAGGAAAAAAGGAAACTTTCATCCAGAATAAATGATCAGATATAATTGGACATATCTCGTGCTAAAAGGGTTGATGAATATGAAATTTTGGAAAAAAACGTAAACAATATTTTGGAAGATCTTTAAAGAAGAATCTATTCCAATATTCGACCATTTAATTGGCCTACCTTGGTCACAATTTTAGTGGACATAATTTTAAGGAAATGTTAAAGATAGATTCTGAAGATATTAAATTTGATAACCAGAGGATGGAACCCCCTTGTCCTATATAAAGTAGAGTTCACCCATTCTGATGGGAGAGTTTAATACCACACTTGGAGATGGGAGGAAGCCAAGGGACACTCGAGGACCATCTCCTTCAGTATCATTCTATTTATTTTTTTTATTTTCTTTACTTTAAAATGTATCTCCTCCACTGCATCATCTCGTATACCCCATACATGGAGGGGTATTTTCATTTGAGTGATCGAGAATAGGGGAGGCTAGACCTATGTGTGTGCTTGAGTTCTTGTACTTTAAATGAATCAAATTTCTCCTTTTTTTCTTGACATGGTTTCAATTCTTAATTCAGTTTTAAATTCCAAATGCGGTTGTGTTAGGATTTGATTCTATTATTATAAATTTCTTTGGTCAATGATCACATTTCTCTCCACCCAATTATAATCTGTATACGGTGGAACAATATTAGGGTTGGGTGGTGAGTGCTCGGTGGTAGTCAAGAACGTGTGTAGGATTGTATGTCAGAATATTGGTTTATTAGGGAACAATAATTATAGGCCAGGGATTTCCCTAATTAATCAAAAACCTTCTACAACTCTAAACACATTGGAAGAAGGATATACCAATATAAGGTTTTAGATATGAAAATTCTCATCAAATCTATCTGACTAAGGGAGAGAGAGGACTCGGTAGATGAATCTCTCTCTTACCAGTTAAAGGAAGAAGAAGAGATAAAATTTGGAAACCATGATGGCACAACACTTGGTCTAGCTGAACCCAATCTGATCATTGTCTTTATCATTTTTTAAAACCAATCAATTAAAACTGTTTGTTTCTCACACAGTAATTCAAATTAATTAAAACCAGTCCTTTTCAAAAAACCTAAAAAAAGTGACAACCTTGTTTTGTGTGCACTCCTCTTCGGGAGACTACCTAGGGTCAATTGATATACTATAATTAGGTAATTAAAATATTGGTTTACCACACCCCATGGCATGAATGAATCAAACATGGATCTATTTCCAGGGAGGTAATGCCTCAAAACTTTTTTAAAAAAATCTCTTTTGAATGAACCATAGATCAAATAGAAATTTATTTGAATTTGATCGAGAAATTGAACGCACAATAACCAAATTGAGAAATCAAAATCTTCCAAAAGATTTCGAAGAAATAAATCTCACCGATTCAAGTGATACCTTGAGTGAAGACTTTGAACCTGTAATAATGGCTGTAAATTCCAACCAAAACTTGCGTGACATATGAACACCTCAATTTGTCAATCAAAATAATCAACTTGCAGTTATTACCTTAGAAAATGATTTTAAAATATGAATTAACATGATCAAAGTGCTTCCTAAATTTCATGGTCTTGTAGGTGATGACCCAAATCAACATATTCAAGAATTCACCTATGTCTTCTCTAGCATAAAACCTCAAGGAGTCATGGAAGAGCATGTGAAGTGGAGGAAATTCCCCTTCTCACTAGAGGGAGTAGAGAAGTAATGGTTGTACAATCTGCAACTGAGGGAGATCGGTGACTGGGATGATCTGAAAAAATGCTTTCTACAAAGATTTGTCCCAACATCTTGGAGAACTGTAGTAAAAAAGGATATTTATGCCATATATAAATCAACTAAAGAAACCCTCTTCAAATACTAGGAACGTTTCAAGAAGATTTGTTCAAGTATCCCACACAAATAAATTGAAGAGGACCAATTACTTGTTTTCTTTTACGAAGGACTGCTTGACAATGATAGGAATCTACTAGATGACTCATTGGGAGGTGCCCTCATTAACAAATCACCTGAAGATATCCGAGTTATGAATGAAAAGATTACACAAAATTCAGAATAGTTTGGCCCTCGAGGTACGAGCACCAGAGGAATCTATGAATTAAGAACATCTAATTCAGTAGATTTAATTAGAAACGAAATGGATGAACTCACCAGGTTTGTGCGACAAATAGCTATGAACCATGTGAAGGAACAACAAGGACAGAATCATTTAAGTGGTTTAGGATGTTTTAATTCTCATTACACTGATCAATGTCCAGATGTACAGGGGATAGAAAATTGTGTTGCAGCCTATCAACAAAGGCAATACCAACTGCAAACCCAACTAGGGTATGGGATTCAACAGAACCAAGACAAACTGACTTTTCATCCACAATATCAAAACCTGATATCATTCCAACAACCTTATAAGCATCACTTCCAACAACGAAAAACACTCCAATCATGACCCTTCCAGCAGAAGAATTATGAGCAACCATCCATAAGTGCACCATCATCTGAAGATCAACAGATGAAGAAAAGAGTTGCAGGAATAGAAGATAAGATGTACAAGCTAGCTGGTGAATTTTCAAGCATTGTGGAAGCTCTCACCAAGAACCAAGGTAAGCTCCCACACAAAGAATTCCCAATAAAAAGGAGAATTTTAGTGGAATCACCACATGAAGAGGGATGTATCTAAAAACACCATAATAATGTGAGGAGGAGGTTTCTAGGGAACCTCATGAAGCCTGTCTCATCCAAAACAAAGATGGATTCAACAAAAAAAGAGGAAGAATAAAGTTCAGGAAGGAGTGACTGAAAACACCTTTACAAAAACAACAAAGGAAGAAAAAGGATATCCCATCACCATTATCATCAACCTTGGTTGAGTCAAAGAAGGGTGAAGAAGAACGAATTCAATGAGAAATTTAGGAAACATTCCAAATTGTTGAGATTGACATCCCACTACTTGATGCAATCAGACAAGTACCTAAACATGCAAAATTTCTGAAGAAGTTTTGTACTAAAAGAAGGAGGCTGGATGGAAATGAAAGAATAAACTTAGGAAGAAGTGTCTCAGCATTGATCATACCACCGATACTGCAAAAATGCCGAGATCAATGTACATTCTTTATTCCCTTCACTATCGATTCTTGAAATTTTATAGATGCACTATGTGATCTCAAAGCTTAGATAAATGTGATTCCTCACTCAGTGTTTTCATTTTTGCATATCAGAGAACTAAAACCAACTAGAGTGGTGGTACAATTAGCTAACAGATCCACCTTTTTCCTAATATGAGTTATTGAAGATGTACTTGTAGGAGTGAGAGGATTAATCTTTCTAGTATACTTTTATGTCCTTGCCATGGAGGAAGACCGAGCACCAGCCCAATCTCCCATCATCCTAGGGAGATCATTCCTAAAAACATCAAGGATGATCATCAATGTACATGAGGGAACAATATCAATGGATCTTGGAGATATTCGAGTGCATTTCAATATAATCAAATCCATGAAGAATTTGTCATATGTTTATTCACTAAATTAAATCTACCACCAAGAAGAAAAAGAACCAACTAATAATTTAGAAGAGACAAACTTATAATTATTGTATAGTTTGTTAGAAGAGTTTGTAGAATCAAAATCAGGAGGAGATGTTGAGATCAAGATGTATAAACTCAAGGATGATGAACATGAAAAGATTATCACAAATCTCTGGAAGGTACTTGCTGCGAAGGAAGAAGAACTATCCATGAAGCATTCCATATTCCTTACTATGGAACATGAGATGAAAAAGGATACAGAAAACCACATTAACACTGAAGAGGTATGAAAAATATATTCTCAAACCAATGGGAAGAGTGGATCACAAGAAAAAGGTAAATCTATACTCAATCAATTTCAAAAGAGATCTATTTTATTTAAATGTGCAGAGGAAAAAAAACCAAACCATGTTCATATGGGTAATGAAAATTGAGAGTCAATCTCCCACATCAAGAGAAGCGATTAATTTTCAAAGGACACCAAAACCCCTTAAAAAAGTGAAGATCATATTTCCACAAGGAAGTAAAAAATACCAGGAAATATTGAAAACCATATTAAAATAACAAAACTCCAAGGTTTTTTCTGGTGTTGTGGTATAAATAGACATAAATCATACTCTTTTTGGTACATCATATATTTACTAGGAAATAAGAAAGAGACAGTGCAGAAGATCTGACTCCTCCAACCTATTTATCAATAAAATCTATCAAGGCGTACCTCTCCTTTACATTTAGTTTCTTGCAATGATTCATTTTAAAATATTTATACAAGTTGAATCAATTTAAATACATTGATGACAGAACATCAATTAAGTGTGGGGGAGGGAATCTTGTAGTCTTGGATTTTACAAAAAAATTAATTTTTTTAGTCGAGCCAATAACATTAAACAAAGTCACTACTGGGAGGAAACTCGTGTTTTCCCCCATTGTACACTTTTCCTCTTGGTCATATACTAGCATGATTGAATAGGCCTACACTGTCAATTGTTTTTATTCTTATATTTGAGGTCCATTAATGAAGATGCTGCAAGGTGGAAAAATTTCAATCTAATGAAGAACCCTCAAGATAGGCGCAAAGTAGGAAAAGTAGTTTTAGTGGGATTTCACAATAAGCATCCATTTGAAAGGGGATTAAGAGTTTAAATTCTATATCGTCACACTATATTCCCTATAATTTTAGGCTTTAAAAGTGTTAATTAGAAAATTCATTCCCATGCTTGAATTATGTTTTACTTGACATATCTATGAGATATGAGTTTCAAAGGAATCTAGTGATTCTATGTTTTATATTTTAATGTTAAGGTGATTGAATGAGTAAAATGGATAATTGGATGATTAAAGTGAAGCATGAATATTGAAATAAGGACTCGTGATTTGTGGGAATTAATTGATTCATGTAAATGAAATTTCCCTACCATCTTTTGTGCTTTGAATTTCTAAAATTCATGTAAATTAATTTGTTATTATTAATCATTCCATGAGTGATTGTCTAATATTATATTCCCATTCCCGAGAGGATTTCTAGACCAAATATTATATATTTTATCTTGAGTATATTTCTTGAGTGATCTTGGGACATGCCACCTTCCTGAAATTGTATTGAAACTTGTCAAAGCTAAAACTGTGCAAAACAAATTTAAAATGATTGAGGAAATACTTTGGCTAGCCTCATATTTACCTGAGACCCACCCTTACATTTATCCTTCGTTATCCCATAGAATCCATGAATTTCCTTATAGATTTAATCCACATTTCAAGATGATATTTCCTTTCCCACCAGCAGTTTTAGTATTTTTTCATTGACATTTCTAGTTTGAGTGTGGGGGAATGGGCCATTTGTGTGTGTTCATTGGGTTGTCTATCATTTTTTGGTGTTGTGAGGTGTGTTTATTCATTTTGGGTAGTGTATTATTAAAAAAGTGGGCATGAGTCATAATATAATTATTCTTTTTTTATTTCATCTGGTTCTCCCAAAAGAAAAGAGAAAAAATTGAAAATAAATATGTGCCTGTATAGAGCTTAAAATAAATATAAAAAAAGTAATGAAAATAATAATGTTGTGACTTTATTGAGATTTAAAAAAAATATAAAAAATTGGAGAACATTGATGATATCATTATTTTTAATCATTTATTGACTCATGTCTCATGTCATAAAAAGGGGGTGGTGTTGAGTAGCACATTCTCAGAGGGATTTGAGTGAGGTTCATCCCGTGTTTTCACTTGATTAATCATGCATTATACTAAAAATCCAAACCTCCTACTTTTGTACTTAAATTATGTAAATCATTTAACCACCAACCCTACGCCATAGAGTCATTTGAACCTTTATTGAATGCCCTCATGATTTGTTGTGCTTTTTGTATTCACAAAGTGGATAAATTTGTTTCTTTACAAGACCATGGATAAGGAACATGTTCTCATGATATGAGTATAACTAAAATTTAATTTTATCATGAGTGATGATAGAAATGATTCAAAAGATAGGTAGATCATGATTTGGCATGTTTAATAATATCAAATTTAGAATCTTGAATGAATGAAAGGAGAAGCTCCATCATTTGTCAAAGGGGAAAAATAAAATGCATGAATTGATTGTTTCTTTGAGAAATGGGAAATTAAATTGATATTTTGTGTGGAAATGGAAAATTTGATTGGACATTGATAATTTTTTGATTTCATTGCATTGAAATTTAAATATTGGTAACATTGGTTCCCTTTGAATTCTCTGTTGAGATTTTATGCTTGAGGAAAAGCATAGTTTAAGTGTGGGGGAATTGATATAGATAATATTTTCATAATTTTTTAGATTTGATTAAATGATTTAGTAACTAATAATTTATCAATTTGTGTTATTTTCATCAATTTTGGATTTATAGGGTTTTTTGAGATTAAATATGAAAACTGCTTAATTTTGGAAATATTGACAGATTTTAATCACTTTGGTAATTAATGTATATCTTTTAAAATATAAATTGAATTGATGTGATTCATTTTTTATTAGGTCCATATATTTATTTTATTCATCATTGTTTTTGAACTATGATTTAATTCGGCCATCCAACGGTCTGATAAATTCAATCAAGTTGTAAAATTACTCTGGACGATCGTGTGGACCCCACCTTAATGAATTGGTCATAAATAGGTCAAAACACATCCAATTGGGGTGATTAAAATTGGAATGAAATAGAATTAAATGGGGAGTTAGAAAGTTTAAGATTATGAAGATTTAACTTCATTAAGGTGTCACATGGATGATCAAATTATGGGGAAGGAAAAAGGAAATATTCATCCAGAATAAATACTCATCTGTAATTGGACATATCTCATTCTACAAAGGCAGGATGAATATGAAATTCTGGAATGAAACGTAAAATATATTTTTTAAGATCTTTTAAAAAAATATTCCAAAATTTAGCCATTTAATTGGTCTACCATGGTCAAAATTTTGGTGGAAAAAATTTGAAGGAAATATTAAAGAGAGATTCTAAAGATCTTAAATTTGAAGAACAGAGGATGGAACCCCCTTGACCTATATTAAGATAATTTCACCCATTCTGATGGGAGAGTTTAATACCACACTCATAGATGGGAGGAAGCCAAGGGAAACTTGGGGACCATCTCCTTCAGCATCATTCAATTTCTTTCTTTTATTTTATTTACTTTAAAATGTCTCTCCTCCACCACATCATCTAGTTTACCCCATCCATAGAGGGGTAGTTTCATTTGAGTGATAGAGATGAGGGGAGACTAGAACTATGTGTGTGTTTGAGTTCTTGTGCTTTAAATGAATCAACTTTCTTATTCTTTCTTATTCTAGTTTCAATTCTTAATTCAGTTTTAAATTCTGAATGCGGTTGTGTTAAGATTTGATTATATTATTATAAATTTCTTTTGATGATAATCAAATCTCCCACGACCCAATTATAATATTTATACAGTGGAACAAGATTAGGGTTGGGTGGTGGGTGCTCGGCAGTAGTCAAGCACATGTTTAGGTTTGTATGTCGTAATATTGGTTTATTAGGGAACAAAAATTCTGGGTCCGGGATTTCCCTAATTAATCAAGAAACCTTCTATAACCCTAAACACATTGGAAGGTGTATAGAACAATCTAATGTTTTAGATAAGAAAATTATAATCACATCTATCTAACCAATTGAGAGAGAGAACTCGGTAGATGAATCACTCCCTTACCAGTTAAAGGAAGAAGAAGAGATAAAATTTGGAAACCATAATGGTACAACACTAGGTATAGCTGAAGCCAATATGATCACCTTCTTTATCATTTGTTTAAACCAATCAATTAAAGTTGTTTTTTTCTCTCACAGTCATTCAAATTAATTAAAACCAACCCTTTTTAGAAAACCTACAAAAAGTAACCAACTTGTTTTGTGTGCACTCCTCTTCAACAGACTACCTTGGATTAATTGTTATACTATACTTAGGTAATTAAAATAATTTTTTTCCATGCCCCATGATAGGCGTGTGTTATTCTCCCATCATGTAATGTCACCACATCTTCAAGGAAAATAACACTTCTGCTAACTCCAGGACATGGGTAGCATAGTTCTTCTCATGCTGTCTCAATTGTCGAGAACCATACGTGATCACTACTCTCCCCTACCTTCAGAAACATCCATGTCTGGTCCCTGATGCGTCGCTGTAGACAACATATCCAATTCCCTCTTCTAGTATCCTCAAGATGGAGGCACTCGTCAGTCTCTGCCTCAGCTCCTGAAAACTATGCTGACATCTCTCCCTCTATACGAAGGGATCTCCCTTCTTCATCAATGTTGAAAAGGGTGCTGCAACTCTAGAAAATTTTTGTATGAATCTCTGGTAGTACCCAGTCAATCCCAGGAAATTCTGAACCTCGGTCACACTCCTGGGTGGCTCCCAAGCAAGTAATACCTCTATCTTCGCAGGATCTACCAAAACTCTAGCCTCTGAGATAACGTGTCCCAAAAAGTGGACCTCCCATATCCAGAACTGGAACTTCAAAAGCTTACCATAAATTTGGTGCTCTTAGAGTGTATCCAGAACTATCAGTAGATGATAGGAATGATCCTCCTCTGATGACGAGTACACCATGATATCATCAATGAAGACCACCACAAACCGATCAAGGTATGGCTGAAAGACCCTATTCATTAGTCCCATGAACATTGCTGGGGCATTGGTCATGTTGAAAGGCATAACCAAGAACTCATAGTGTCCATACCGACATCTGAAGGTCGTCTTCTACACATCCTCATCTCATACCCTGAGATGATAATAGCCTGATCAGAGGTCTATCTTCGAAACCCATTAAGCTCCCTTCACCTGATTGAACAGATCAATAATCCTCGGAAGTAGATACTTGTTCTTCAAGGTCACCTGGTTCAGGCGCCGATAGTCCACACAGAGTCTCAAACTCCCACCTGCCTTCTTGGAGAAAAAAATTACGGCTACCCATGGAGAAACACTGGGACTTATGAACCCCTTCATTTGCAAGTCCTCTAGCTATACCTATAACTCACAAAGCTCCGTGGGAGCTATCTGATATGCTGGTGTACATATTGGTGTCATCATAGGGTATAGGTCAATATAAAAGTCTACCTTTCTTCATGGAGGTAGTCCTAGAACATCATCAAGAAAGACATTGGCATATTGGTCCACCACTACAGGATACCTCGGACTCTCAACATCAACTACTCTGAGGGTAAGGCTAGCCATCTTATGTGTGATCGACTTCACCCTCATCTGGGTAAGTACATCCTATGATGAAAATGTTCCCTTACCACCGGTAAAGGAAAACCTAGACCCATCCTCACGGATACACCACACTTTATGCCTAATACAGTCAATCTAAGCATGGATTGTGGATAACCAATCCATACCCAAGATGACATTGTAAGGCCTCGATGCCACTACTAGAAGATATCAGCCGAAGATCTCGCCTCCTAGAGTAACCTCACACTGTCGACACTAGTGTGTAATCATCAAATATTCTATTGTAGGAGTATATAATCGCAAGGATCAAGCAAAAAACACTACCAGAATCTCCAAGCTCCAAACGAGAGCTATGGAAATGAAAGAGTGACTGGAACCTGTGTCTATAAGTACTGTAGATAAGGTAGAGTAGACACAGATCATAACTCAAATCATCTCTATAGCGCTTTAGTCATAGGCCTTACCTTCCTAGAGCTGAGCTTGTCCCTTTCCACCTATGCCCTGTGGTTGGGGTGGAGCACTTGGAGGTGGTGGAAGCAGAACCTAGAATCACCACCCACCACCTACTGCACAACTATCTCTTCTACCATGTCTGCCACCCTAAGAACCTTCTCGCTCAAACCTCTGCCTCTGTCTCGACAGTCCCTCAACCATCTTCTAGTCGTCCGTATGGCAGGTCGGGCAGTCGCGAGCCATGTGACCCTTCCCATTGCATGATTAGCACTGCCTTCTCTTCATATGTCCTCCTCTGTCATGTGAGACCATCACCAACTAATTTGTATCCTCAGTTCGTACGCCAGAAGATCTAGCCCTCTTGGACCCCTACGTCATCTGTCTTCTGCCTCCTATGGATGACTTTGCTACCTGATATCCGGTGGTGAATCTCGCTGTCGGTGTCTGCTCGTCTAGGAAGCTCTCCACAAATATCACTCGCTCTAGCACCCCACCCAACATCATAATGATTAGAGATATCATCGATTCTCTGATCTACCATCAGAGTTTCTTCTCAAAGGTCTAATCCCTAAAGAAAGGGTCTCGTACCATGTCGGTGGAGTAGCGGGAGAGATCAGTGAACCTCGCTGAGTACTGGTCCATGGTCATGCTTCCCTACTGTATGTGAAGAAACTCTTGAATACACATTGAACATAGGGTCACTGGGATGAACTCTTCCCTAAAAAGGCCCTCGAAGTCCACCCAGGTGAGGGTCGCCTCATCGTGTATCTGAAGTGTTAGACTTGATCATCTCCCAGCTGCTCCTTAGAAGAGACTAGAAGCTAGGATCACCATCACATCAGATGGTGTCCCAACTAAGTGAAAAAAACTCTGGCCACAACCTCCAGCCATTCCTCAACCACCTGTGGATCCTTCTCACCTCATATCCTCAGAGGCCTCTGCCTCTGAAACTCATGCAACACGCTCAGTCAGTGTGCACCCTCTACTGGTGGGGTTGGTGGCAACGACTTCCCAACAGGTTGTGGTGCTGCTGGTACCCCACCTGAAGGTGATAACACCGTAAGAGGGCCCTGCACCAAGGCCTCATCGCTCGGTGGGCTGGCATCGTGTGCTCTCTCAAGAATCTTGAACAACTGTCTACATGGTAGTATCCTGAAATATAAAGGTGTTCCATGGTTAATAAGTTATACCTAGTGAGATGACTCAAAGAAATCATAAGAATTTTTTTTCAAAACACACGTAATCAGTGTTTTCATGTGCTAAGTCAAAAATCAGAATTCAGGGTCCTAGTGTATGGATACGTCAGCCACCACACCAACCCTGGATTCCCCAAACTAAAAACCACTCTCACAACACTTAACACTATTGACAAATAGAAAAGATCAGAGTCCTATTACTTTGGTAGAACTGACTCCTCTGATACCACTTTTTCATGACCCATCCCCCAGGGCATGTGTCATGACTACCCCAAGCCTGCCTTCTATAGGCTAGGGGATGTCGACTAGCACTGAAAAGGAATATCCCTATAATGGGAAAGAATTGCCTTTAAAACTGTAAAAACAATAAATCCAATAACACAACAAGAAGAAACCACGAAGTAAACTGCTGTAGTATAAAGTTTACTGAAGGTAAAGGGACTATAATAAATTCCCAACTGAAAAGTACAAGTACAACTGAAAAGAGAAAACAACTACTGGATCATCCACCGAGGATTGTACCTGAAGGGTAGGTACAAATCACGACCAGTAGTCACTACAACATGCCACATCAAATGGTACACCTATAAGCGTCGTCCAGTCTTCACTCCCTCATCCTCAATCAACAGTGTCCATTGTCCTCATAAGACATGGAAAGGTGCGGTTGTATCCCATATAGGGGTGAGTATAACAATACTCAGTAGGGACCCTCAGGCCCCCGAAGGTCTCCCAAAGTTCCACAATGGATAAACCATAACGAAAGACCTCAAACACAAAGCACGAAGCTTTCATTAAATATACTTAGGTATATGACCATACATATACCTAATTTATCAAGATATACTTATCGCATACATAAGTAAACATAAGGCCCCAACTTTTCAGCCTTTATCACAACTGATCCACGAAAGAATAATACCACAAAGGTAACACCATGAAGGTAACACCACAAAGGTAAAAGTACCACAAAGGTAACACCACGAAGGTAAAAGTACTACAAAGGTAACACCACAAAGGTAAAAGTATGCCAAAGGTAAAGACTCAGATAACACCAGGTATATAACTTAAGTTGAGAAGTAAATATTATTAGTCATAAATCTAGATCATCTTATTATGCCGAGAGACTCTACTACTCACCCACAGAGGATCGATAGATGCTAACCGACACAAGATTGCTAGGTTCTGACCCACACATAATTGATAGATACTAACCCACACATGATCAATAGATACTAACCCCTACATGATCGCTATGCGCTGACCCACACAGGATCAATTGATGCTGAACCACATAGGATCGATGTTGACAACTAGCCACTAGATTCCCATAATAAGCACACTTGATTACGGGAGGATCTGCTCCTCAAGATATCACTCATACCTCAACCACCACTAAGTTACATGAATAAGTATCCTAAAGGACCACCATGTTGTAAGGGTTCCAACGTGACAGACAGTACGTCAATCGGATGTCTGGTCTATAAGTTATAAGCATTTTAGTACCAAGGGCACGATCGGATTTGGGTTCGATCCAACCCATCCATAATCTAACATTATCAAAAACTCAAGTGGATCATACTAAAAGGACCATCTCACTCCAAGGATCCTAGTGTCACAGATGGTTCGTCAATCGGGTTCCCAGCTCACAAGTTATGGCTCTTTTAGCGAAATTCAGTCTGGAAGGGTTCGAGTCCGGGCCGACCCGGTCTGGGCTGACCCAACTCTGTTCAGGTCAACCTAAACCGGTCCGATTCTGACCTGGCTTAGGCCCAAATAGCTTGGGCTAGCCCGGTTGGGCTGGGTCGTAGTGGGCTCGACCAGTTAGGCCACGGACCAGCCTGCCCCACCTGGGCAGTGCGGATCGCTGGGCTTGCGTGGCCCAGCCTGTAGAGGGGCACAACCCATAGGTGCCAGGCCTGCCCTAGCTGATACAAGGGGGGTGTTTTCCCCTGTTCGGAGTTGGAGAGGTGGCACCACAGGGAACCTTCTTGTTGCTCGTGGGCCCCGTAGGGAGCCGGTCCCGGCCCTCCTCCACGGCTTTCGTGCCATGGCCACCTTCAGTAGCATGCGACGGTGCACCAATCGCCTCCATCCGTGACTGTATGATGCTAGCCGCCGCTGCCACCAGAACTATATTCCATGACCCCCATCTCTGGTGGAATGTGATGGTGTGCCGCCACCTCCTTCACCGCAGGCCGTTACCGGCTGCCGTCTTCACCCGTCGGCGCCGGTCTCCAGTGCTGCCATGCCAGTGCCATGCTGGCGGTCTTCCATGGGTCACCGGGTGAGCTCTGGTGGCCCGTTTTCCATCTGAAGTTACCTATGGCCCTCTCGGGACACCATCTTCACCGATTTTCCATCCGTTCTGAAATCCATCCAATCCGACCAAAGCATGTGAAGAACATGTTGGTAAAACAAGTAGCAGAGGGTTCAGGCCTTGTTTGTTTGGCCTGCTCCCTCTACGTTAGCTCGATATGATGAGGGAAAAATGATATTCAATAATTATTTTAAAACTAAAAAAAATAAAAACCCTACATCGAGTTTGTTGGAGAACATCGGCATTTGAGGTAGAGTCAGTGTTTGTCATTCCTGATTCAGTAGCTCTCGTCTCCATTCACTAGAACCGGTCCCATCCTCCAAGTGGTGGGAATAACGGTATTTTATCAGAGCTTCGTCACTTCACGAAGTCTTTCCAACACCCCTCCCCATGCTCTATATAAATATGAGGGGGAAGATGTGGGTAACGTCATTGGGAATTTATGAGGTTCATTTAATAACAAACCTTCTTAATTCCAAAGGTACGATTACAAAAAATGATTAGTCAAGCCAATTAATTGCTTAACATATCGTTAGTCCTTCCACTACTGCTCGTCCGTTGAAGGAAAAGAAAATAGAGAAATAAAATAACTTTTGTTATTTTAATAATTTTTTAAAAGTAAAAATTCTCTCTTTTTCTTCTGACCTACTTCGGTTGATGTTAAGCCTCCCTTAAGCGAATCCCTATACTATAGATTCAATGGTGCTCTCAAATTTTTAATCCGAGCACTGGTTCAAAAGTTAGAAAATTCCACTCACATGTTTACTAAATATACCGTAAAAAAGCTCAGAAATTCATTTCAAGCACACCATGCCTTGGAATCATGCGCCGTCAATTTTGGCAGACTCATAATAATTCCATATAATTAAAAAAAATTACTTGGAAAATCCGGATCTTTACAATATGATCAAATGTGGGGGAATTTCATTGAATCCTTAAAAAAAAGGAAATTGAGGAATGAACAAGACCCATTAGTGTCAAGGAAATATATATTTTTCTTGGATTAGTTGGGTACTACCAACGTTCTGTCAGTATTTTCTCATGATTTTGTAGCCCTACAATTAGGTTAATATGAAAAGGGATAATGTATGTCTAGAGGGAATAATGTGAGGAAATATTTAAGGAGATCAAGTGGAGGCTAATCACTACACCTATACTCACACTAATGACAAGTGGAGAAAGTTTTTTGATATACATTGATTCTTCAAAGAATGTCTTGGGTTTTATACCCATATATAATGATAAGGTGATATTCTATACCTTATAACGGTTGAAGATCATTGAGAATAAATAATTGATGGATTATCTAGAGTTATTAGCTATGATCATTGTTCTAAAGATTTGGTGAAACTATCTCTATGGTGAGAAGTGTGACATATATACTGATCATAAAAGTATAAGGTATATATTCACATAGAAGGGGATCAACATGGGTCAAAGAATATGGTTAGAGATAATCAAGTACTATGATTTCTTTATTAATTTCCATCTGAAAAAGGAGAACCAGAAAGATGATGCTCTTAGCAGAAATGAACTTGCCCCTATATCCATGATGTGGATTAAGAAAGACCCTATATTCATGGAAATGAAAAGGATGGATCTAGAGATAACAATGGAAGGGAATGCATCATAACTTTACCAAATGATTTCCCAACTATATATCCAAGACAAGATCAAGGAGGTACAAAGGGATGATCTGGAGCTACAAATGAATGTAAAATCTGTAAAGGAATGAAATCTACATGAGTTCCATATCGATGATGATGGTGAGAATTGGTTTGGAATGAGGATTTGTGTGCCTATATCTGTTGAGATAAAAAGGATCTATTTTTTAATGAATGTATCTCGTCTTTATCCATCCATCTTGGAATTACCGTGATATACCATGATCTTAAAAAGGAACATATGGTGGTACAACATGAAGAAGAAGATTATACAGTATATCCCAAGGTGTTTGGTATGTCACCATGCTAAAGCAGGGTGATAAAATTACTATGTAAAAAATGAATCCATTGCCTATACCAATATAGAAATGGGAGAATTTCACAATATAATTTTTCATTGGTCTTCTAAATACATCCAAATAAAATAATAAGATATGAGTTTTGGTGGATTGAATCTTCAACACTTCCCACTTTATCGCTCTTCTGTAATATTTCTCAATTGAAAAACATTCCAAGATATATGTAAAGGATGTGGTGAGGATACATGAGGTACCACTTTTGATCATCTTTTTTTGTGATCCAAGGTTCACATCTAAATTATAGAGAATTGTTCAATACGATTTGAGTACTAAATTGAATTTCACCATGACCTATCACCCCTAAAATGATAGTCAATATGAGAGGACTATTTAGACAATCTAGGACATACTAAGAGCCTAATAAATGGAATTCAAAGGATGATGGGATTAACATATTTCACTGGTTGTGTTATAATATAAAAATAGCTTCCAATGGATCTATATGAAGCTCTACATGGTAAGAAATATAGAAATCCAACTTATAGGGATGAATTTGGGGAACGAAAGCTACTTGGAATTGATCTTGTACAAGAGATGATGTAGAAATTTCAATCCATCCAAAAACACATAAAATATGCTCAGATTCATAAAAAGAGCTATTCTGACAACCATTGAAGGGACATGGAGTTTGATGTTGGAGACAAAGTTTTCCTTTTAATATCAACATGGAATATATTCATGTGGTTTGGAAATAATTGAAAGATTATCCCAAGGTACATTGGAATCTTTTATATTCTTTATCATATAGTAGAAGTGGTCTATTAGTTGTAGTTCCTCTAAATATGACTCCAGTTCATGATGTGTTACACATATCTCTCCCGAAGAAGTACATACCTAACCCCTAACATGTACTAAATCCAAAGGTGATACAACTAGAGAATGACCTCACATATGAAAAATATACGATCAAGATATTGTACTGTAGAGAAAATTTCTAAGAAAAAAGTCAACTCACCTTGTCAAAGTTTTGTAGAAGAACAATAAGTATGATGAGGAGACTTGGGAACTGGAGAAAACAATGAAACAAAAGTACGCTAACCTATTCTCAATTGAGAATACAAGGTGAAATTTTGGGGATGAAATTTATAAAGGGGGGAAGAATGTAATGACCCAGTGTTAATCAATAATATTTGTTACCTAAAAAAAATGTGTGTTGTATTATATTATATAATATTATACACATAAAAAGTGTAAAGAAACCCGAAAAGGATTTATTTCATTACTATAAACAATTACATTAATTATAAATGAAACCAATTATAATTCAAAACAATACAATTGGACAAAAAATATAAATTTAAAAAGCTAAAAAAGAAAAAATGTGGATCACCCCAATCTACTATAATCATTTCACCCACTAAAAACACTATAGAGAAAAGAAAAATATTATTAAACCAAGAAACATTATAAAAAAATTGTAATATAAAACCTTGAGAGGAATTTATTGGAATATTGAGTTCAATAAATAAATGGTATTTATAGGAGGTAAAGTGACAATTGGAATAGTAATGTGACCACTGGAATAGTAACCTGACCATTGGGAATAGTATCATGACTATTGAGATAATAATTTCACCTAGAAATAATTTTTTTAATAAAATAATATTTATCAAGATTAATATTTTTAAATACAAATTTTATAATGCCAAAAAATAAATATAATTAATAAGAAACTCAAAGAAAATATGATCACACTTTTAATAAATTGTATTTTAATGTATTTTGTAATTTTTTTATTTTTATATTAAAAATTATATTAATTATTTTAGAAATTTTATTTAATAAAATTAATTTCATTTTTAAAATATTTACATAAAAATTTCCCTAGGGTTATTTTTTGGTAATTTTTTGAAATACTTCAATTTTCAGGTAAATAGTAAAAATACAGTTTTTTCACATAACCGATGTATCTTAAATGAAAAAATTCATGAAGTAATAATGGAATATTCCTTTAATTAACTTGATGTTAGATCATAATATATTTTATTTCATAAATGATTCATTAAAATAGAATAAACATAATTTCAAATCCAAAAAAGAACTTTCCATAACCTAAAGTCGCAAGTGATTCCATACAATAATTGTTTTTATCATTTCCACTTTCCTTTTTCATAAACTAATGGATTATAATTATAAAGGATATTTAAAATCTTAAAACCATTATATATTATATTCATATATGATTCATAATTTTAAAAATTCACTATTACATGTTTTACCTTTGATATATTAATTTATTCAATATTTAATTATAAAAATACCCTTCTCCTCAAGTATTATTAACCCCTCTCACTTCCCTTGGAAAACTATTTATCGCACCCATTCAAAATCCCAATATCTACCCAAATTATCTCTCTAAATCCCCTTATAATACATAAGGACATTCTAGAGGAATCCACCTCCAACAAACAAGGAGTTGTAATGTCGTACAAGATAAGATACATCGAGGATTAAGGAAGTTCTGATCGAGTCCTCTCTCTTTTTTATTTCTTCTTCCTATTATATTTCTTTTTACACAAAACCTTTGAGAAAAAACTTTTATATAATTAATTAGATAGTAATTCAACATTAGATTAATGATTTTAAACTAATGTATGTTTCATATGACTTTATATACACATTTTAAACTTCTCTTTCCCACTCTCCTAACAATATCCCATCAACAGTTGGTCAACCACCTATGGAGATATTGCCATGTCAACACATATAACCATAATAAAAGACAAAAATTATAAAATACATATAATATATATAAATTTAATTATATGCATTATAATATTATGGAATTAATTATACTAATTTAAAAATTAAATAAAAAATAGATAAATCAAAGAAAAACAAGATATGTTTAAGAAAAAAATTATATGAAAATGATTAATTTTCATCAAAATAAATTATGAAATATTATAAAATTATTATAATTGATAAATAGATGCATTAATTAGTATAATACACTTCTATATTTTATTTAATAAATCTAATTTTATTAATCAGCAAGTAAAAAAACAAAGAAATAAGGAGGGAATTAAGGTAAGGGGATTCTAGAACCCAACTCCCTTTATTTGGGTTATATCTATTTCATGCCAAATTTTAGTGTGGATATTATTTTAATGTTATTTAAATTTTTTTTCATTATTATTACGTCGTATTTATGAGGATATACATCTTTCAAACTTGTTTTTATGATAAATGTAAATAATTTTCTAAAGAAATCTTCTTTCTAAAAAACATCTTAACCACCCTTGAGATTGTTTCTTATTCACTCAAGATTGATGATTATTATACCTAGAATGTTTTTCCATTTTTTATTTGGGAACCACAAAAGTTTATTCCTCAATGTAAGATTTATGAAATTCTTATGAAAACCATTATTTTTTATGGGCTATTTTTTGACTATTATTGTTGTATGTTCTTTGTGGAATGCATGATTATGTAAATGTTATGATATGACGGGTGGGACTAGAATTATATATCCCTCCAACACATTAGGTAAGGTGATGTAAATCATAAGATTATGTGTATTATGAATGAACATGATGTAATATTTTTCACAATAATGATGTTATGATTATTCACATATGTTATCCATGAACATGATGCTAGATTTTTTCACAACTATGTGTGGTATTTGACCACTAAGACATGATGTTTAATTTTTATACTTTTCCAATTTCCATAACATTATCCAATGTTTCCCATATGATGTTTATGATAACTATACCCTTATATTATGGTGATTGTGATTATTATCACTAATGCTAAATTGATTTATGTCCCTTATTCATCCTCTAACTAGGATTTTAGCTCACCCATTTCATTGATGTATATCCTGAGGTGATTAATTTTACAAAGGAGAACACATGGGTCAATAAGAAGATAAAGAAGAATGAATTTAATAAATATTATGTTTTATTATGTAAATGTTATGCATAATCATAATTTTTATAAGACACTAAACCTTTGGATCTTGGAATTATAATGATACTATTCTGGTTATCTTTAAAATGATGTAATAGTTATGTATGAAAATGTAGGGTTTATATAAACAATGAAAAAATCAATGAAAAAAAAATAAAACCATCATAAATAAATCTACCATCGATGTGGGAATACATTCTTGTTCATGGAATAGATATGAATCCGTTTGTGATAAAATAATGGGATAGAATTTCCCAAATCAAACATCATCCCTATAGTTTGGATCGACCACTAATGAAGAAGAGTCATGTGTTTCTTTCATTAGTGAGGTCTACAAACTAAGATGGTGCAAAGATCCTCAGTACGATGTTGATTAGTTATTATTTTTCAAGATCTCCTCCAAATATCTCTCCAAAATATACTCTAAAATTTTCTAGTCTATATGAATAACCCTAAAAATTGGCCATATATCATTTAAATTTAGGATTTCATTCACTGAGTCAAATGAAATGAATTAAATGAATGAATGAATTATTTATTATTAATTATGAGCTCATGAAAACGTTTTCAAAAATTCCAACAGCCAACAAAGGTTATGTCACACCTATAGTAAAACCCATGTTCTGAACTCTATAATGCCCTCATATTTTTATCTTAGACCATGTTATTGTGTTTTTATAAATTTTTTGGAAACCTAAGATCATGTGATGTTAATATATTTAATATATTTCAAAAATTAATTCCAGGCACACCGGGCCTCATATTCTCATGTTGTATCAGTTCCTGGATCTGAAGATAATCTATATAATATTCTAAAATAATAAATGGAGAAATTAGAGTCATTACATTCTCCCAATATTAGGTATTTTCACCTATAAAATAGAAAATCAACTAAAAATATGAGGATACTGGGATTGCATATGGGTTTACTACTTCCAGGTGATCTCTTAAATATTATCGTGCTACCCCCAGACCCTCACAAGGTGAATTGATCACCAATGAAGGATCATATCCTACATATCCTCAATCTTGACTGGGTACTCAACAATGGTAGCTCCATCCTCATTGTCCAGATCTCCCAAGTCTATAACATGCAATAAGCCACACACATACCTCATCATCTGTGAAATGTGGAAGACACCATGTACCAGTCCAACTATGGTTGTAGAGATAAGCAGTACACCACCTCATCAACTATATGTAGTATCTAGAAAGGTCCAATGAATATCAGATATAAATTTCCACCTCAACCAAATCTTTGTAATCCATGTTTAGGCTAGACCTTAAGGAACACACGTTTTCCCTCCTCGAACTCCATAGGTCTCCATAGTCAGTCCTCATAATAATTTTAATGGATTTGGGATACCTTATTCACACATGGTTTACCTAAACATTCTTTATAGTAGCGTACACAAAATTTGGTGTCATGAGTGTTGACTCACATGGATCAGTAAAACAATGTGGTTGCATTCAGGGAAGCCTATACAAGGCCTCTATTGGTTAATAAAAATGGTGGAATGGTAGCTTTGGTTGCACACAAAATCTACCAAGAGCTGGTGATTCAACCAACTATGGAAAAAATAAAACATTAAAGACTACAACATGTAAAAAACACCTAAATGGTCTGCTCAATCTGGCCATCAGTCTAGGAGTAGAACACTGTGCTCAAGTGCAACCAAATCAAAAAGTCCTCCTAACATTCTCACTATAATCACAATGTAAACTAAGAATCATAGTCTAAAATGATCGTTAAGGTAACTCTGTGGAGCTGAACAATCTCTGGAATGTACAAGAATCCCAATCTCTCTACTGATCCCTACTATCGAATGTATGGAATGTGGGATGAGTAGAAGAGTCGATCTATGATCACCCAGATAGAATCATGTCCCCTAGTTGTACATGCTAACCCCATAAAAAAGTAAATGGATATCCTATCCCACTTCCACTATGGACATCAAGATATTGATCTAATCCCAATGGAACATGGTTCTAAGCCTTAACTTATAGATAAGTAAGGCATCGAGAGACAAACTCTACAACACAACTCTTCATTCCTAGCCACCAAAACTAACGTATAATTTTATGATACATCTTTTACACACATAGATTTACCTCCAAAGGGTATGTATGAAACACCCACATCACCTCATCCCAAAACATCAACGGTACCATCTCCAATCAAATAAAGAGGATAACATGATACCCACCTCTTGAACATCCATTAAGAGCACATCCAGTGGATATCTATGTATGAAATCTCTCATAGTTAGTTTCTCCATGATTAATAGTCTTGACATGCGGTAAAAGTGATGGGGTAACAACCATTGACTAAGGATATGAAGCACCATCCTTTCCCACTAAGGAAAACTTCAATGAGGCTAACTACCCTGACACCTAGACCAACAAATGAGAATAAGATATCCTGTTAAGATCATCTACCACCACATTCCCCTTCCCAAGAGTATAGAAAATATTTAAGTCATATTCATAGAGAAAATATATCCATCGCCTCAGGCTCATGTTAAGATCCTTATGAGAAAATATATATATGATACTCTTTTTGTTAGAGTAGAATGATAAACTAGTCACCCATCAGGTAGAGTCGTAACATATTATGTGAAAAGAATAACACTATTGGCTCAATATTGTGGGTCACCTAGTTATATCAATATGGTCTCAAATGATGTGAACCATAGGCCATCACCACTTACCTGTGTATCAAGGAACAACCAAGACTGGACCATGATGCATCCTATAATAATATGTACTCGATATACACCTTTAGAAATTTCAAAATGGTAATGCTTGTCAACCTCTACCTCATCTCATGAAACATTGTTGGCACCTTTCCAACCACATGGAAGGCTTCCCCTTCTGGGTCAAAGTTATCAAGGGTGATGCCACTCTAGGGAAATTGGGGCCAAACCTAGGGTAGTAACCTTCCAACCCAAGTAAACATCACACCTCATTAACACTATTGGGTGGATCCCAAGCTAGGGATGAACCTACCTTTTCTAGGTCCACTTCTACTCCAACCTATGAGATAATGTTTCCCATATTATAGATATATCAAATCCAAAACTAAAACTTAGAGAGATTCACAAATAGATGGTTCTATCAAAGTTTTTCTAGGATCATATTCAAGTGTCTCACATGCTACTCCTTGGATACTAAGTAAACTAGGTTATCGTCGATGAATACCACAAAAAACTAGTCTAAGAAAGGATGAAAGATCCAGTTCATGAGTCCCATAAACACTGTTGGGGAGTTCATCATGAAAAAGGGAATCTCCATGTACTCATAGTGACTGTAGAGACATCTTAATGTTGTCATCAGTATATCCTTTTCTCCTACTCGCAGCTGGGGATGGCTGGATCTAAGGTCAATCTTTGTGAACCATCAATACCCTCTCAACTGATCAAAGATTCATGCAATTATAGATAGTGGATACTTATTTCTTCATGGTCACATAATTAAATTATTGGAAATCCACACATAACCTCATGATCCTATCCACCTTCTTACCAAAAAACACTTGGGTTTCCTAGTGGGAAACACTGGGTCTCATAAATTCCTTCTCCAACAAGTCCTATAACTAGAACCTCAGATCAAAAATTTCTTCAGGAGCCATCTGATTTGATAGTGTCGATATAGAGTTTATCCATGGGTTTAATTCAGTTCATAAGTCTATCTCATGGTGGGGAAGTAAGTTTGGAACTTCCTTAAGAAATATTTTATCATACTCTAACACCACTACAAGGAAATCCTATACCATATCATCAACTAATCCAAGAGTTAATATAGAAAAATTGGGAGTAATCAACTACACTATAAAATTCCTAATATCTTCTTACACCGCCAAGGTTTCATTTTCACCCAAAAATGAAAATCTTATCCCATATCTAAAAACACACCACATACTCTCCCTAAAATAGTCATTTCGGGCATGAAATGTGGAAAACTATTCCATAACTAAGATGATGTTATAATCCTTGATAACTCTTAAAAATTTATCCCATACAAAACTCTTTCCTCTAAGTTTCATATCACACTAGAAGCAGATGTGTAAAATCATTGAGTCACCTCCCTTTAGAGTCTCTAGGCGTAAGGGTTGAGCCAAAGGCTCAACTGAAATCTCAAAGTTTTAAACCAGAGAAGTGGAAAGAAAGTAATGAATCACACCCCTGTCTATCAATACTATAGGTAATTTATAAATGAAACAAAAAATACCTCATATCATCCCTGGAGACTTAGGGTCATAGGCCTCTATAGCCCGAAAAAATCCTCATCCTAGACCACAATCTCCCTGTTCCTAGAGTGGACCACCTGGGGGTTGTGGTGGTAATAGGTCAAACATACAACCACCTCCTACTACTTGAAAGGTCACAATGACACATATTCCACCATATGTAAAACATTTATACCTCCTCTATATTTTCCTCAAAATCCCCTAAATTTATCTCAATCAACTTCACAATGGCTCAAAAAAACCCATGCCAGATGTCCCCAACCATTGTAGGAGAAAAACCACCTCCACATAGCTGGTTCAATCCATCCTGAGAGCCCTGCACCACTGATATGTTGTTCAAGGATAGCCTCATGAAGCATCTGAAAAACTTGGATTCATATTAATGTAGTCAACAACCATTAGCTAAGTTATCATGTCCTAGGTGTCCACTACAATCATAAATTTTCTTTTCAAATTCCCTTCTGAGAATCTATCCACCACTAAGGAACACTCAAGTACCACAAAATAGTAGGAAATAAAGAGAGATATCACTGAAGTTATAATATAACATTTTACTCCCTACTCAAAGGTTTGTACTTTGAAAAATGGATCACATAATATATCTATGGAGTAACATGATAGATCGGTAAACCTCACCAAAATACTCCACCATAATTATATTGTCCTGCTATAGATGTAGAAGATCTTAAATGCACACTGATCATAATATACCTAGATTGAACCCATCTATGAAGAGATTCTCGAAGTCTAACCAGGAGAGAGCTTTCTTATTTTGTGATTGAGCCACTAAAATCTAACCTCTCTTAATAGAGCCCTAAAGTAGACTTGATGCGAGGATTTAAATCTAATATATATGATTTCTCACAAGGCAGAAAACTCAAGGGACTACCTCTAGCTATTGATCAAACACCTAGGGTTCCAAATCACCCCAAATGCAATGAGGTATTCCTCTAGAACTCATATAAATCTCTCAACCAACGTGCATACTCTGTTGAAAGTACCAATGATAGTTGCTGCTCAACAGGTGGATGTATAGCTGAAATACCACCCATAGGTACTATCCTTAGTAAATTCCCCGATACTGAATCCTTATAACTCAATGGATCATTCTAATGATCACATAATGGGATCATGGATGACTATCTTCACAAAGGCATCCTAAAATGAACAAGATGTATCACAGTCAAAGAGTACATCTGGTGAGTTAAATCAAGAAGTATATGGAACCCACAAACCAATCCTATATTATGCATGAAATTATGTTTTCCCGGAAACCAATTATTAAATTTATTGTTTCTAAAGGCAGGAGACCATAGTTATAGTGTATGGATATGTTAACTTTCACACCAACACTATAGTCCTTGGATTGAAAGATTAACTCTAAACACTTAACACTATTTCCATGACAAAAAAACAATATCATAGACTCTTTCCCTAAGGTATAAATGACTACTCTGGTACCACTGTATCATGAACCGACCTAATGGGGCTCAAAACTTGACTACCACAAGCTTGCCTCTAATAGACTAGGGGCTAGAGATTAGTGCCGAGTAGGCATATCACAAAAATAGGGGGGATTATCCTATTGTACCTTTAAAAACACACACATCTCTATGATCTTAAAATGATGAAATATAAAACAAAAAAAACAATTCATGCATACATTTATGATCCCACAATCAAAGTACAATAGTAATGTATTGAAATTGATAAAGAGGGACAAATACAATCCCAACCAAAAAATGTATAGAGTGTAACCTAATATATGGGAGAAAAATATAATAAAATTAAACCACCCACAAAACCACCTCGATCTTTCTAGATCAAGCTGTCCTCCACTAGATCCCTTTTCTCCCAAGACACTGTAAAATGGGCCATCATCCGAATAAGTCATGGAATGTTCTAGAAGATCCCATTTAAGGGTGAGTATAATAATACCAAGTAGACACCTCAAAACACTAAACAAGAAGCATCATGAATAGTTAGATCACAAAAATAATACAATACTGAATAGAAACTAGAGGATCCCATATATACTCTATAAGGACACCACGCCTCCAGGAAGTCACAACCAACTACCAGCCACAAGATTCTACTCGAAGAAATGATGGTTTTGAGAAAATCTACACCATGATCCATGATATCACTGGAGAAACTTATCAAAGAGGTCATGATCATTGGGACCCACTAATGAAAGCTCAATGGTCTCATAATACCCCAATACACCAATAGGGGATCACACTCAGGAGTGCTGGGGGACTCCACAAACGCAATCTGGATTAAACTTCTACATAGGGGATCATATACCAATGATACTGCAAACTCTTCTAATACATCCTACTAGATGGAGGATCAAAACCCTAACCAATTATGTCACGAGGATTCCTCAAACCCCACCTAGGGTATAAAATGATAGAGGATCTAATCTCACGGAGGGACACCATGAACTCTATCTAAGACACATCCTATAAAGGGGATCACAATCCTGAGATGTGGATGTAATAAAGCACAATACCCTTAGTGGAATGGACCAAGGGAACAAACTCAATTTATACTATTCCATAATGAAGTAACGAAGGGCTCTGAACTCCCTCAAAGGGGGAACACAACATGTAATGGGGGTACTCAAAATATCTAGCCAACCCATTGTCTATCCATGTGGTGCTTCCACACAAGACATGTAAATCAGTATATACCAAATGTGTAGCAATAATACAATATTCATAGAGATAACCCAGCATCATGACCATTCTGTTTTCTTATGCCCATGTACAATTGGTTGGGCCCATGTACCAACCTGTGTACACCTGGATCTGGTAGTGTACACCTTGCCTTATCCATGCCCATGTACTTCGGCCATCCCATTCCTATGCAACCACCATGTTACACACTAAGACACCTAACACGGGTCACTTTACATGTGATAGGGTCAAAAGACGTGTGATATTTAACTCTTCATAGAAACCCTAGATCCACATGTAGGGTCCTGCATGGTGTGTAATTTCAGATTACATGATGTGTAACTTAGGATTTTTAAGATCCCGCAGGTTATCCTTCATGTTTTCTACCACATCATTATCACCACTTTATTCCCCTAACATGATAAATATAGGGAAATCCAATACTTCCATTGCTATAGATAGGTATTCTAATATTTGAATCTACTTAGAAAACAACCCCATGAGCCGTCTGTAGCCGCACCATAAACAATTATATGAACATGAATCACCACTTCATTCTAATCCGCCTTCAATCATCCTCCACCATCATCACATCTTTACCAAATACTTTATTTTAAAATGAACCCACAATATTGATCCATTTCTCTGAATAATGATCATGCAATGATCAATTACCGGCTAATCATCAAACCACAGGCCAAAGAAAAATTCCCACATTGAATGTGCAACGAAACAGGTGGGGAGACCACAAGCCGCAAGATGTGAGGAATGAATCTAATAATTTTTTAATTCTTAATCAACCCGTTATTGTTTATTTATATGAATTAAGTGGAAATAATCAATTAAAAAAATAAATCAATCATAAATAAATCTATTATTGATGCGTACATCAATTCTTGTTTGTGGAGTTGATCCATGTTCCTCCAGGATAAAACAATGGGGTGGAATTTGACAAATATAACATCCTAAATAATGTTTTTATAGATCATTGATGAATAAAAATCTTTAATTTTAATCATTTGTGATATGCATGAACTTTTTTGGCACAACGATTCTCGATTCGATCTCCATCTGATGTCGATTTCCAAGATATCCTCCAACTCTCTCTCTCTAACAGATCCTCACAAATTTGTAGGGTTATGAAGCTAACCCCACAAATTTCCTGTAAAAATGTTATATAAAGGACTTTAGTTGTACATCAAATAAAATAAAATAATTAATTAATTAATTTTATTAATTATGCTTCTGTAGTAAATTTTTAACAAATTCCTAAGTCTAATAATGGTTATGTTATACCTAGGGTAAAACCCACATTCTAAACTCAACATTGCCATTATTTTTTGATCAGGGCCTCCAGTAAAAATTTATTCCACATTTTATAGAAAAATAAATGCACATTATATTAATATATTTAATATATTTAAAAAATTAATTCCAGACACACTGGGTCTTGGAATCTCACTTTGTCTCACAGCCTGGCTTTGTAAATAATCCATATGTAATTCTAAAATAATACATGAAAAAATTAGAGTATATATAAAAATTCTCAAGAAAAAATGATTCCAAATGACTATAGATTCAAAGATAGTGTTGGATGTGATCTTAATCCCATAAACTAATTTAATTTTGAGAGAGTGAAGTGTTTTTTAAAACTTATCTCTTTTGTTTATCTCTTTAGTTAACCAATCTTAACCATAACAATGATAACGACGTTTTCACTCTTAAAGGGTTATAGTTTTACTTATATGGTATATATTGAATCATAAATAGAAGAAGGTATAAATATTCGACTATATCATATACTAATTTTCCTCTTAAAATATTTTTTAAATTTTTAAATAATTTAATAAAATATCATTTTTTATAAAATATCATGAATATAAATTTTGACACTATTCACTTAATTGTACTTAAATGACCTAAATAAGAAGTTTGAATTCGAAGAAAATCATTTCCAACATCACTAATATTTTATTTTTATCTATAAAATTTGTGGAACACTATAAATAAATAAAATTATATTACTTTTAGTTTTTTAAAATCATTTATTCTATTTTTCTATTAATTGCAGAAATTATGCTTTAGTGTTGCAAAAAAATTTAAGGTAATTATATAATTACTAAAAATTAGAAATAAATTTCTCATATAAAAATAATTTAATTATGGTAAAAATATACATTTATATTCATTTGTAACTCTCTTTTTCTTTATATGGACACATAAGAGATATTTAAAACCAAGAAAGTGACATTTTGTAACTTTCTTTATTTTAAATATTATATAGGTTATTTTCCTGGATAAATGTCCATGAAATATACCAATTTCTACATTAAGGTTATAAGGGTAAACTTATATTCATCTAATAAGAATTAGGATGAAAAATTATTCCCTCATTAATTAGGATTATCTTAGATTAACCCGATTTACCCTTTACCATGGTGATAAATTCTACTATAGTTACTATTCATAATGTTAAAAAATAATAGGGGACTATTTACCAAAATTTAAAACACTTAATTCCAAATATGTAATATATTTTATCCAATTCAATACTTATAAATTCTTAAAATTAATTTGAAAACAAACTATTAAAATGTCATGAAAAAATATTTTTAGAAAAATACATTTTTAATCATAAAAGTTCTTTATTCTTGTTTGATGCGTAAAAAATATTAAATGTTGTTAATAAATTTGACTGAATATATAATATATAATTTTTTTAAAAATAATTCACCAATAGTTAATAATTTAATTTATTAAGATAAAAATAAATAGCGTGCATAGAAAAATTCATCATAAAAACATATTTTTTTATATTCAAATGTTTTTTATTTTTAATTAATTTATAACCAATGAATTAATTTTATAAATATATTACCATATGTTATTCACAATTTTGTTAGTCCTATTCATGTCCACCAATCCAATGAATAGACATTAACTATCACATAATAATATTTTAATAGTATATTTTGGTTCATTTAATCTTTGTGTTGTGTGTAACATAAGCTATCAAAGAAATTAAATTATTTAAAGAGAAATATATTCTAAAATATCAGGGTGTTGTAGTTGATTTGGAACCCTTATATAAACCAGAGGCCCAAAGGAACAAATTCAAATCTACATGTCCTAGAGGCCCAAGGGAACATTCCATTTACAATATATTGTACCCTGACTACACTCGAATATCCCCTCCCTAGCTCCTTTTTAGGTCTGCATCTGATCTTTCGCCTGATGTTGCTACTGACATATAGTACCTTGTTCCAATGAATGGGCCAATGACATTCCTCCCATACCCCTCCTTTATTATTGGGTTTGGTTTCCTCTACATGGTGCTTTCTTATGCTATGATCCCTCAGCATGGGTATCCTCCAGTAAGCTAGTGCCAACCCAGCTTCGTGGTTTGGAAGATCCTGTAGCGCAAATTCCTAATATTAATGGCTCATAAGGCCTATGTCCTGAAGGACCTGTTACCCAAATAACCAATTTTTTGGACTAATGGCTTCAATCGGGGTAATAATTCTACTTCTATTTTACTAATATAATAACTACTATAGTAATAGATACAATAAAAACTGTAGTGATTTTACAGAACCCCTTGAAAATTCACCCCTACCCAAATTTGAACCCAGGTCAATTTGATGCAAAATTACTGGGTTAACCACTCAGGAACCAGCCTACATACATTAGAATTGTTTTAAATATTTCCCAATATAGTTTTATTGGTTATTGTTCATATATTCCTACAATTATCAATGACTAAGAAACAAAATATCTAGCATATAAAATGATATAGATAATAGACCTAATTACCTAGGATTATGAATTTATACTTATTCTTATTTTTTTCTATTATTATGTCAGAGGATGCATCTTCTTAGAGATATTTATTTCATTCAAAAGAGGAAAAAATATATTTTTAAATTTCAATGTATTGAAACTTTTATGTATTTAGTTAATATATGTACTCTTACAAAGTCTGTGCAGCCCCGTATATATATCTCTATAGATCAGGATCCCTATAACATATGACATTTTATATAAGTCCTTCATGGAGAAGCATACATTTAAACATATATTAACATGTTTTAAGCCTAGTATCTCATTTTCAGTTAATAATATGCCATCAACATATATTATTAGAAACATTATTGCACTCCCACTAAACTTCTTGAAACCAACCGCCCTAGGGTGACCCATCCCATCACCCAAGCCCCCTCACCAATGGTTTGAAGAACATTCCCAATTAGTACAGGCTAATGAGGAGTAATGATGGTATAAAACACACCCTACATGAATTATTTCACCCTCAAATCCACATAAACAATAACATGAACTTCACCAAAAAATCTTACATGATGTATATGTATATTGGATGCTGATGTTTATAAGAAAATAGTTTCAATAGTAATGAAAATACCAATTAGAGTACAATGAAATAGAATAACCTAAATAAGTCTCAAAGGACATCACTTTATAAACCAAAAGTACAGAATTACAAACATCATATAAATATATAATCATCAGTCCAAAATAAAGACAATGCTAGCGAGTTTGATACATCATATCCCAAAAATCAGTTATCTAGGATACCCAAAAAAGATCCACATGATCCATCTCCATGTGACTTATTTTAACAACCAGTACTAAAACATTAAGGATGATGATGGTGTAAATATGCCCCACCATAATATGTGGCTCATTTATATTTACCTAAATCAAGCATAACAAAGTCTGTGTACACCCAATGGGTTTTTGCAGGGTGTGAGGAAAATCCCCATTGGATTTCACTATGAATATATATAATATATTTCATATTGAAACCCATTAGTACTAGTTTGAAAAAATATTTTAGAGGAAATTATTTTAGGAAAATAACTTTTTATTACCTAAAATAATAATTCAAAAATATATATCACTTCCCTTTCATGTTTATAAAATATCCTATCTTTGGAAAGAAATGATAACATTGAAACTAAATGTTAACTTACTTTCCTGCACAAATTATTGAAATCACACAGGATGAGATGAGATTATATTTATTTTACCCAAACTACACTTACAACTAGAGTGTATAAAAGTGGTAGTGTAAGTTCAATCTCGTGAATATAACCAGTATATCAGCAAGCAATATAAATTTCAAGACTCATGAAAAAAATATAATCCTACATTTAACTTGGAATGGTCCTCTGACTTAAGTTGTGAATTGATACAAATGTCACCAATTCGTTTTGGTCAAACCAATTGGATCTACCTATGTTGTAACTATCCCATTGGAAGGGTATTGATTAAAACCTATGTGTATTACTCTTGGATTCTAAACAGAAAGAATCGCATGCCAATTTTTATAGTTCTGTTCAACTCTAATTAGGTTAGGTTTGTTCAATCACACTTTCCATGGTCATGGTTGTATGAATGAATGTGATGAACAATTATTATTAACCTAATTACTATCTATAGGGTTACTAAGGTTAAATATAATGATTCACTAGGTTTTTATAGACCTCTAATCTTGATCTCCAACCCTAGGTGGATTAGCTGTTCATAGCGATGAGGATCAAAAGAAATGAAGTATTAAGTATGCTGAGCATAATCATAAGATAATTGAAAAATAGCCAATCCATTATTAAACATGAAAGAATTAATATTATACAATTATACACATTTAAAAAGAAACCGAATACAGAATTTTCATGAAGAAAAAACGAATAATGAGAAATATGGAATAAAAAATGATCATAAACTTACTATAGATGAAGAAAGTATAAATAATGATGCAAGAATTACTGAAGAATAGAATATGGTGATGGAAATGAGTGTCAAAAATAGAATTGGGGTTGTAACCGATAAGAATGAATGTAAAAGGATTAAAAAATCACCAAGATTTGATAAAACAATGAAATGAATTAAAGGAATCTAGTTTAGGATGATAATGAATGAAAATAGGAGAAGAAAAACATGGGAAACTGAAAGCGCGGATTCTATATTATGCGCAGAGCCCTGAAAATATAAATAGGCCTAAAAAGTTCTAGGCATGCATGTCTTGTATGTTTTGTACTAGTTTAAATGACTTAGGTCTGACATCTGCATGTCATGTAAGTTGGTTGTATGTCCTATAATTCAAATCCATTTTCCTATTGAATAATATGTTCATATCATTTATTGGGTGAGGCCTCAACATTTTCACGTCAAGCAATCATTGCTCTTCATGTATCAAATTAACTTATCTTTGGATTCTGATTTTTGAAAGATGATCATTATGTAATGGTTTTACACACCATATATTTTCTTAATGTTAGGCATAAGCTTCATGGTTTGGTCTTCCATCATGTGAGAATGCTGTGAATGAATCCTACACATTGTGTTTATGACACACTACATGTAAAGGCTGTTTTTGTAACTTTTTAGCATTTATTACTTTAAGTATATAATTCTTAATTCCTATGAAAACAAAAAGACCCAGTATTTTATTAAATATTTCTTTAATAAATAATAAATAAATGTGAACAAAATGTATATAAAATTTCAGCTATTCAATAACCAAAATAAATATCATGTATGTATTAGAATGAGTAAAGTTATATCTTATAAAACATAAAATCACATGTTCCATAAACTCTTGGTAAAATTATTAATAGTGAAATGGGGTAATTATGAAATCTATCACAACACATTGAAGCCTAAGTGAACCTGAAAAAAATATTAGCCTCATCTTACCCTTATGGTCTCACTAGGAGGTAATCCTTAGTAAAATACAATCAGTACCAGGGAACTATCCAAAACACAACAGTGCAACACTCATCCAGATTACCCAACTACCTACCCATGGTCTCCATGTGAAATCCATCAAGAATCAATTAAAAATACATAAAAAATCATAATTATATAATCAAATGATCCTTTATATAATTTAAGTACTATAAATTAGTTAAAAATAGTTAGCACTTAAGGTTCATAAAAAAGGGTTTGAAATAAAAAACATGTCAAACCCTCACTTTTTGAAATAGAATTCCATGTTATCAAATTGAATGAACATATATAAGACCTAAAAATATAATTTCAATCATAATATAGTGAATGTATCTATAATACTCAAGTACTCAAAGTATTACAAATGAAATATACTTTATTAAGAGGCACCTACATTAAATCAAATGAAAACTCATCAACTTCTTTAGATACCATATGAATATAGAAGGAGAGATCCTCATAAGCCTAAAAACCACATGATTCCAATTTAGAAACATTTTATTGGATATAATATCATCTATTTAATCTTTTTAAAGATAACTAGAAAAATATGGAATAATAAGATAATATAAAGGTATTGAAGAATAAAACCATAAGAGAACATGAATTTACCTGGATGAAAATGATAAGAATCCACAAGATATCATTGAGGAGTAAGAAGATCAAGTGGTCTATAGCTAGCAGGATCTAGGTTTCTTTTATGGGGAATAAAGGAGGATAATTAGACATAAAATCAACTTTTTTTATAAAGATTATTTCATTATTAAAAAAAGTTGGGTAGAGCATATGATTTGGCTGCATGGATTGGGAAAACATGCACCAACCATGTGGTTTTCACTAGATGAAACACCCAATCATAAGAATAATTTTCATAGTTTAGTGACATTGTTTCCCCTAACCATACACCAAACATTCAACCTACCCATATGTATTAGAAATTGTGGTCTTCCTAGGAATATATATTTTTAGGAAAACCATGAAAAACCTCACTAGAAGGCCCCTCCCCCTGCCACATAGTTCAGGTTCATGGATAACACTAATAGTGTACTATGTATGAATCCAGACATATAGATCCCATTTATCATATTTTCAACCAATAACTCCTAAAAAGTTTTATAATTTAGTTAAGTAAAATAAATAATAAAAATAAATACACACTATTTACCTGGGGTTGTCAAAATTCTCCCCACAATTCCACTTTCTACCTTCAAAATGTACTCAATGTTCCTCATAAGAGAAAATACGGGGAAATTTATCTCAAATAAATGTCTCTTGATCTAAAATATCTAGACTATCTCAACCACATAGTAATAATACATAGACTAGAGGAAAAAAATTTACCTGATAAAACTATTTCATATTGATGTAGGATACGAACAATACACTGAACTATGATGGTTTCAGGTTCCAAATTCATACACATTCACTCAAAAATGTTAAATGGGTCTATATTATATTTCTATAATTGGGATAAATGAAATACCATATAAATAAATGTTATTCATGTTGGTAAATCTAATCGGTATGACACTTGTCTAAGATGTTACGAATTCTAAAATGGTTTGACACAATACAGAATCAACTTACCCCACTTCTCTAATCAATTATTTTATATATAAGGAGAAAATATTAGAAAATATCAATCAAATATTTGAAAATCCTATGAATAAATATGATGGTATGTATGAGATTTCTGGATACTCTAAAATTTTAATACTCTTTTTTGAATAAATTGAATCATTCTAGTCATCTCATTAAAAAAGGTTGGTACCAGCAAGGAATGATCACATAATAATATACAATACATATGGGACTAACAAGGATATCCATAAAGGGATTGAAAATATTCATAAATTTTATTAAACTAAAACTAAACCAATGATAAATGTTTCACCCCTGAGACATGAAATTGAAACACACAATCTTATATAATATCCTTATGAATCTGAATAACCCACCATATATGGCCATTTATCTAATTATTATAGGAGATGCTAATTATTTACTTAGAACCCATTAATTTCTGATGACCCTTCTAAAACAAGGAGTAATTTTATTCAAATTGAACAGAAATAATTGATGAAGGCACACCATAAAGCTTAAAAATATTGTATATATATAATTATCCAAGATATTACACCTTAATTGGATCTTTAATAGGAGGAAAGTAGTCCAATTTCATTAATCAGTCAATAATCAACCATATATAATTCTATCCACTATAAGATCAAAGATATATACTAACAAATCCTATAGAAATATCACCCCACTTCCTCTAAAAAATGGTAAGATGAAATAATAATCCCATGGGACATTGATTCTCAGCTTTAATTATCTAATAGTTAAGGGGGTGGGACATAAAATATTCCATTCAAAACTTCATCCTAGGCTACCAATAATGATGTTTCAAATCATAGAACATTTTGGTGACCCCAAAATGAATTCCACTACAATAATGGAACCCACATTCTATCACCTCATGACTCAAGTCAAGAGAATCACTAAAATATTTCTTAAAAGGAAAAAAACATCAGAAGACCGAGAGGAATCACATGAGGTCTAACCACTATTTAAAATTTGGAAAATACACTGACTATGATGATTGACTACCAACTCTGGATAAATCTGACCATTTATGGTGGGTGTGACTTATAGATAATCCAAGACCACCTTATCATATTCCTCCTTCACATCCAGATGAAACTCCTTAAATGGACTCATCAAATGACACACCTCCTTTGATTCTTTCACCACCTGAGTTAGAAGCTTCCAGGTCAAGGCATCCCTCCCCAAATTCCATTTAATAGGGATATATTCTAAGTAAAAATATAAGGTCTAAAAATATTCAACCCAGTTCCCATGCTATATCTTGAAATATTTCTTGTAGAATATACACTTTAAACTTTTCTAATCACTTCAAATGGTCAAATTTTACACATAGTGATAATGGAACAATTTTTTCATGGAATTTATCATTACTAGTAGCTCAAGGTTATGAATGAGGTAGTTCTCTCGTTATGTACTAATTTTAAAGTGTCACATACCAAAATTTGATCAACTTTCATCAAGACACACCCAGACCCCATACTATAAGCTTAAAATACATTACATAACCCTCTATAAGTACTGGGAGATTAAGAATATGATCTTATGTCAATATCACTTTAAAACCCTTAATGAATCTCTATAATTACTCACCCTAAAAAACCACACTCCCACTTGGTTAAAAGATGTTAAGGGATAATCCAACATATAGAAATTCTACACAAAACACTTTTAAAATATAACTTAACCCAAAATACTCTTCATCTTGAAAATTTTCTTCAGCCTTTCCCAAGATATCAACACTTAGATATTTTCAAGGTCTAGAAAAATTCCTTTCATAAATACCACAAAACCAAAAAAAGTCACTTCATTAAAAAAAATCTAGCATTTTGATAACTTTAAAGAAAGTAAATTCTCTTTCAAGGTTCCTAAAATGTTATCTAGATGGTATTCATGCTCTTTTCTCTTCTTATAACAGACTATGATATCTTTTACGAACACCATAATAAAGGTATCAAGATACCAGAAGAGGATCCAATTCATAAAGGTTATAAAAATAGAAGGGAAATTAATAAGACCAAATGGAATAACAAGGTACTCATAATGCATATAATTTCTCTAGAAAGTGGTATTCAGAGTATCTTCTTCATTGACTCTCATCTAGGGGTACCCTGATATTAAGTCAATCTTAGAAAAACATCTCATCCCCATGATCGTATCATAGAGATATTTAATTTGAGGAAATGGATATTTTTTCTTGACAATAATTTGATTAATATTCTAATAATCAATTAAAATTCAAATAATTATATTTGTATACATAGAAAATGGAGATATAGATACCCATGGTGACAAAATCAAATGAATAAAATCCTTGATATCAATATATTAAAACTGAACCATTCATTCATTTAAATTTTTAAGAGCTATAGGATATGATGGAAATAAATAGGGATCATCCCAATGATTATATCAATAGAGAATTGTACCTCCTACTAGGGTACTATGATAACCCATATCATTAATACACTTCAATTCATGATTTCTTACATAAATATACACATAATAAAATCCCAGAAGATGTTGAGGAATTGTGTCTTTAGGAAATTAGGTTCATAACACAACAACTTGAAACATGGATATTTTTTGTAAAACTCCACAATATGCCCTTAAAATTCAATTTCTCTTTTAAAAATACATGGGATTGTGTGGGGAAGTACATAAGAAAAATGCGTGATATAAATCCCAATAAGGGAATAATAAAAGAATGGAATTAGTTAAAGTAGTACATGTGATCCAAGAGGCATACCAAGGTAACATAACATGGGTGATAATCATAAATATTATCATCGAAGCATGATATAAGATGATAAAATAAAAGAAACATGATAATATGGAAACAACATAAAACATGACATCATAAGAATAAGTGAAGGATAAACATCAATAAATCATAAGTTTGTGTTCTTAGTTTAACCTTACTTTCACCATACCAGGTATCTAATGAGATAAAAACATTATGTCATACATCAGAAGGCTATATGATTTTGGTCCCACCCAACACATTCATTCCATGTACATTCATCAGTTTGCACATATATCATACAACATACTGATGAATTTCATCACTTTTAATCACACTATTAAAGAGTGTGGGTTATATTCATTAATTTCACCAATAATTTAACGATAGGTATATTTAGGTGAATAACCATGAGTGAAAATGTGGATGGGTATTCACTAAAAAAATTACAGGCATGGAAAATCATAGGATAAGTTTAATAGTATAACGAGGGTATATAGAGATTCCTAGAAGGGTTTAATGAGAGTGAATGGGGACTCTAAACACTTATAAATCATAATTAAAGTAATAGGGATGTGTAAAAATAGATCTCAATATGAAAAATTGGAAATAAAAAGGCAAAATGTAAAGAATGTGCTTGAATAAAGAGGATGAGAGAATCCCTTACCTTTAGAGGGAGTTTTTAAAAGTTTGGTATGAGTTTATTAAGATATTAGGGCACCTTATGAGGGATATAGAGAGAGAAAATCAAAGTAACTTCATGATCCAAGAGTTTTTAGTGAAGAGGAATGATAGGTTGGGTGAGTTTTTATATTAAAAGAGAGAGGAATTATTTATTAAATTATAAATATTGTTTTTTGAACACTATATAATAAAATATTCAAAACCAAAAACCTTTCCAAGATATGGAATAATTGTTTCAACTAAATAGGGGAGGTTTTTTATATTTTATAAATATAAGAACCGAAATCATTAAAATAATGCCCTTGGAGATGTGAAAGTGAGTCATGTTTATAAATAATTATTTTTAAAACCATAAAATATTATATAGTTTTTGGAGGATTCGTTAAGGTTTTATAAAATTAATCAAATAAATTAAAAGCACATTATTTTAAAGGATAAACATAATTTTGGTCATGTATACCCATTATAGTATTTATTACATCACTTTTTTGTATCTTATGATGTTATAATACATATCGTATATTTATAGGCTATTCGATTTTAACCCAAAAATTGACTCTCTCTAAAAATTTTGAAAAATTCATTGTTGGTTATTTTAAGATGTTGATTTCTAAAATAATATTTATTTTATAAATTAATTTACTAAATATGAAAATACAAACATTTAAATAAAAATTCACCAATTATTAAAAAATATGGGTTTTTACAATGATAATAACTTATGACCTATATAAAAATTACATTTGACTTCATAAAATGATGTTATCATTTATAATTATTTTTTCTAATTTAATAATAATATATTATTATTATTTTAAATTATTGATTTTATCAAAAACAGTTTCTTGATTGAAACTATATATTTCCAAAAAATACAATTTTTTTGTCATTATATCAAAATCTATTTTTATCAAACAAATTATTTAGTCATTTATAATGTAATAACATTAAATGTTAAATATAATAATTATTTTATTAAAAATAGAAATATAAAAATTTATAATATTAGGGTCTAGATACATAACCCCTTATTACATTATCGTATGCCCTAAGTGTAAGTTGTATGATGATGAAACTTTCTTGGGGTGCTTCAGAGAGTCTGGTTTGGGTCGTGATCTTGGTAAGATTAAAAAATTTTCATAAATAGTTTCACTCATGATTTATTTTTTTAATATAATCTTGGTCTTGGTCAAGAGAAAATCCAAATGATTCCATCTCACAGGAAATATATAATAAATGGGCATCATTGGGTATGATCCCACTAGTTTATGTCATCACTTGTTCCGTCTGTGTAAATTGGAATTTATCATAACAGTTAATATATATCAATATTAATAGTAACTATTCATGTAAAGACCCGCAAATTTCAAGGAAATTTTTTTCTTAATTTTCTTTGGAATTTTACAAGAGCGCAGCTTCAGACGGCACCTGATTCTGAGGCCCGGTGTGCCCGGAATCAATTTCCGAAGTTTGGCTCGGGTACGTTCAGTGAACGGACGAGCGGGTTTTTCTATCTTTTGAACCGGTGCCCGGAATCGAATTCTGAGGGCACCGATGAAATCGCAGCGCCGGTATTTGCTTAGAAACGCCTTTTCCGGAGTTGCGTTTGCTCAGACGTGGTTTTTAAATTTTGCGGCTTTAAGTCAGAAATAAAATAAAGTTTGTGCGACAACTTTATTCTATTTCACTTAAGCTGCTTGGAAGCCACTTGAAGCCACTTAAAGACGGCTTGAACTGAGTTGAACTGGATAGGATGCTATCCAGAAATATCCTACCCCCTTGGTAGGATATTTGTGAGGTGGGGCCCGCGCGAGCCCCGCCGTTTCTTTCGCTAAGTAACGCACCCGCGAAAACCCGTCAAAGTAACTGAAAAGTCAACTGACGCGTTTTCTTTAATTCTTAATAGACCATTTAATTGGGCGGTTTATTTCGTGAATTAAATGGGTCGTTACTTATGCGTTTTACGTTTGTTGGCAAAATAATAAAATAGACAAACTTGTCTATTTTGGAGGATTGCTATCGTTGTGCAATTCCTCTGAGCCTCCACCCTCTCCGCGAAGAACACGAAGAACGCGAAGAACGCGAAGAACGCGAAGAACGCCGGCGACCGGAATTCGACGACGCACACCGAGATCTGCGACGTCAACGAGCCCTACCCGCGACGTTCTTCGGCGACGCCTCTTCTTCCGCGGCCGATCCTCGTTCGGCAACAAAGGTGAGAATCGAATCTTTTATTTCTCCCTTTTTAATTTCAATAACAACGGATTTAATTAATTAAATCCGTTTGTTCTTGATCCGGAGATTGGCGACGCGACGCCGGATACCGCGACGACGCGACGACCCCCTTCTTCCGCGACGAGCAATTCCGCGACGACCTCTCGTCCGACATCGACGACAAAGTAAGGGTTGATTTGGAATATTTTCCTTTCCGGTGATTTTATTTCTTTTAAAATAAGGAACCGATCACGGAACAATTTTAAATTTATTTAAAATTGTTGATTTGGTCGTTTCTTGTTTCTCCCGTTGTTTATGACTAACGCGGAGGGTGCGGGTCTAACGAACAAGACCCGGCAACCCTCCGCCGATCTTCCTTTTTGTGCGGATTTGGCGGGCGACGGCAAAAGCACAACGCAAGGGCCATTTGTTGATTCCGCAGTGGAGTACGCGTCCCGGGAGGAACAATGGCGCAGACGGGAGGCAAAACGGGCCACCGGAGCAACTCCGGCGGCCCGCGGAAGGTGGCGGCGGCGCGGGTCGCCGGCGCGGCGGCGCCGGCGACCGGAGGCGGCGGCGCCCGGCGCGCCGCCGTGGAGATTTTCCGCCGCGGCTGAAGCCGCGGCGGCGGCGGCCGGTTCCGCGGCCGCGCGGAACCGGGAACGGACACGGCGGCCCGGCCGCGTCCGCGTGACAGGCGGCCCCCCGCGGGGCCGCGTTCCTCTCCAAGCCGCGGGTCAAACCCGCGGCAATTCGGCCGCTCGGCCGAAGCCGAGCCGGCCGGTCCGGTCGGCCGGGCCGCGCCCAGGCCGGACCGGACCCGGCCGAGCCGGTTCGGGCCGGGTCGGGCCGACCCGGTTCGGTCGACCCCAGGGGGGGTTCGGGCCGGGTCGCCCCGGGCCCGGAACCCCCGTTTTGGGCCCTCTTCGGTCTTTCGCCCATATCTTGGGCCTGGGACCTCTGATTGACGAACCGTCAGCGGCTACGCGATCCTTGGATCGAGACGGTCGTTTCGGTATATTATACTCAAGGTTTCGGAAAACTTTGGGTTCGGCCGGGTTGGTTCGTACACGAAACCAACCGGGCCCTCGGAGCGGAAACGCTCATAACTTGAGCTACGGACGTCCGAACGACGTACCGTCAGCTGTGGTAGTTTCCTCTAAGTGAGACGGAACTTTTGGCATACTCCGCCCGAGGATCGGATACAGGCGGAGTACGGTCGGGTTGGTTTTGCCCTAAAAACCAACCGGGCCCCTGGGACGAAATTGCCAATAACTCTCAGACCGGGCGTCCGATTGACGCGCCGTCTGTCGCGTTGAGATCCTGTTGTCGATACGGAACTTTTGGATACATCAACTTCGGACTACGTGTCGGTTGATGTATCAGCCTCTCGGCTCGTGGAGCGGACCCTCCTAAACGAGCTCGCTATGTGCGGGAACCCTAGCGCTGGCTGTGACTTCGACGACAGAGCAGAGATCCTCCGTGGACTGCGACGACGGCAGAGCAGAGATCCTCCGTGGACTGTGACGATGGCAGAGCAGAGATCCTCAGTGGACTGCGACGACGGCAGAGCAGAGATCCTTCGTGGACTGCGGCGACGACTGTGCAGAGATCCTCAGTGGACTGCGTCGACTACAGCACTCAGCGATCCTACGTGGATCAGTGCTACCGGTTCTGTGTGAGCCTCTGCCTACAGGTTCTGTGTGAGCCCGATCCTGTGTGGGTCCTTACTACCGGTTCTGTGTGAGCCACTACCTACAGGTTCTTTGTGAGCCCGATCCTGTGTGGGTCTTTTGCGGGGGTTAGTACCTATCGATCCTTCGTGGGTCCGACGACTTAGATGGATCAGTGATCATCTTTGACGTTATCTGAAAAAGTATACCTGGTTGAGCTGAATCTTATGTTACTTTCCTTTGTGGATTGTGTTGTTACTCTCCTTTGTGGATTTGAGTCTTTATTTCCTTTGTGGATTGAGTTGTTCTTGAGCTCGTGAGCAGAGCTAGAATTGGGGACTTAGGTATATGTATTGGCATATACCTAAGTCGAGTCAGATGTTACTTCGTGATTGCATCTTTCTTTTGTGCTATATCCTTTGTGGATTTCGGGAGACCTTCGGGGGTCTCGGGGTCCTTACTGAGTAGCTTGTACTCACCCCTGCACGGGCTATGCCCGCACCTTGTTGTGTTGGTTGCAGACGACGGACAGCGCTGATCACGGTTGGGGCATGGAGCAGGACGGTACCTGGAGGTGGACCACTGGGCGGGACGTGCTCGGAGCGGACGTGGGACCCGAGGAGCCTGGAGTCTATCTGTACCCACCCTTCAGGTGGGATTGCCAGTGGACGACACGAGGCCGCCGTCTTTTCTTCAGTTGTTGTACTTTACTTTTCAGTTGTACTTTACAGTTGGGCTTGTATTACCGGCCCCCTTTACTTTTCTGCACTTTACTTTCCGCTTGCTGACTCTGTGTGGTTGTTACTTATAAAGGCAATGCCTTCCCTGTTTACTGGGATTTTACGCCTTGGTGCTAGTCGCCAGCCCCTGGCCTATGGAAGGCGGGCTTGGGGTAGTCACGGCACGGGCCCCGAGGACGGGTCGTGACAATTCATTGTCTATATTACCTATGGTTTTGATTATTAACAATATTTTGAATCCAATAGTGTATAACTTATAATGGTCCAAAATAAACAAATTAGTTCAAGTTCTTTCTATGAAAGAAACACTTAATAAGAAATTTATTCATTTGAAAAGATAATTTAATTTAGAAAATTTTGGGTCTTTATAGGTGGTAACATATACAGTATTTCAAGAAAAACCATGTTATAACTATCCACCACGTAAAAGAATGGAAAATATTATCTTTGATCAATAATATCTAAGAAAGAACAAGATATATAACATGAAATCAATCTGATATCTAGAAGAATAGATCATTCCCTATTTGATATTTAACCCCACTAATTTGTGGAGAAATGAGTGTTTCCATCATGATAAATGAATGTAAACTTTCAATGGAATCAATATATATAAAATTTTTCACTAAACATACAATCTATACTAAGGATAAGGTTAATATTATCTAGATCCAAGAGTGGAAACCCCAATATAATTTCAACATCAATAATAATCATAGAAAACCCAGAGAATTTAAAACCTAACTCCTGCATATTTCCCAAAAGAGTGGAAATATATATCACATAAGAAATAAAACTAGGCTATAAATCTAAATAATTTTTCAACATAGATGATATAAAAGAATGGGATACACCTGTATGAAACAAATCCAAGGACATAGAAGAAGTAACAAACACTATACCACTCATGGTTATTGTCTTGACATATGATTCCTCAGGCACATGCTTTACTGTATATAAACACCCATATTTGGGCCAACTATAAATTTTTTTGTTAAGATTAGAATCTCTCTTCAGTTGAGGATGATACCTTTCTTCCACAAAAGCATTAGGCGATATACAAGATCATCTTGTAAAATAAGACCCAAAATTATTATCTTAAGGAGGGTTCCTATAAAATTGATGTTGATTCCTCTATCACCCACACTGGTGGGATGTTTTTTTAGCTTCATATAAATCTTTATTATTATTACCCACCTTCCAAAATTAATAACACACCAATAGTATATGACTCAAGGGAACCATTGGAGTGGAATCATAAAGACTCTAGAAACTCCCACCACTACCTTATCAAGATTCCTCAGGCCTCTTATTCGACAAAATAAGGATCTCAAACTTACCACTATAGTAGTAGAAGTACAACTGAAACACATTAATCCTACTATATCAGTCTCATACATAACATACTTGTTGACCAAGTCAACATAATTCAATAGGTATAAAAGAACAAACCTCGATCAAACTTACAGTATTAGACCCATATTGATCCATCAAGCCTTGAGATAGTTATTCATGAGGAGAACAAGGAAAAGGTGGAAAAATTTATAAAACTAGTTGGAATACTCCATCACTAAATGACTCCCATAATATAGAGTGAGAAAATCTATGGACTTTACCACCCTAAAATTTTTTGAGTTATAATTTCTATTTAAACAACACCTTGAACTTGTATCATGTGATATCTTAATACATCTTTTATTTCATGATGAATTAAAACTGTATTTGGTTTTTTCCATCTAGCATATAAATGGAATAATTTATATTATAGGTATTAGGGGACTTATGATAGTTAAATAGAGAGTAAATATTTTATATTAATTCTTTAGTTTGTTGATACCATCAATTACGAAAAAATATTGGTGGATTTTTATTTTTAAATTTTTGAGTGTGATCCATGATTCAATATTTTCCTTACTAATTTCTTAAAAATAGATATTAAACTGTTATGATGATGGAATTGGAAATATTTGAGTCCACGAGTGGGATAACTTTTGGGGTATACTCCATAACTCCCTATTCACGATTCAATAAAGACCTTCTAGGAGACATGATCTAAAAATATGAATAATAAAACTCGACCAATACATAATTAAAAACTATATTATACTTGGATAAAACAAAAATTTCATCCAAAATAAATATAAGCATGTAACAATAATTACAGTAGAATCATAAATTACCAATGGGGTAAAAACATTGATTTTTATTTTAAATTTCTTCATTGAGGATGGTTTGGTTTCATTTGTTTGGAAACTATGTGCCAACTATGCAATCGCTACTATAAAGGTGTCTTGGTTTGACATCACTATTTTCCCAAATATGTTTGGTAGGCATAAGAAAAGAGTGGGTGGGTTAAAATTTTATCTCAAATTGGTCTTAAAAAGTTTGAACCCACTCAATCAATCATTATATTGGTTGTAACCAACTTATGATAAAGTCAAAAAAATGTTGTTTTAAAAAATAGTATAAATTCATCAATTGAGAAGTTGGTGTAAAGGAAGGAGAAAAATAAGTATATTTTTGTAAACTATATGGATATTCAGTTTTTTATAACATCATTAGAATCTGATAAAATTGAAAGTAAAAAAGTATTCATAGGGGAAATTTAAAAAAATATGGAGTATCAAATTAAAATCCTAATATATATATATATATATAAAGTTCTCAGGGGTATAAATAAATTCAAACACACACACACACACACACAAAACACATAGGTCAGAAATAAAAAACATATCCCCCCAAGGGGACAACCCACCTATCAAGCCTTATTTATTTAGTACATGAACCGTAGGCCTAGTAGGTATGAAGCCCATTACATGGCACTAATGCCTAGTGTAGTGCCATTCCTACATCACCCTACCTGTGTCACTTGGTCTACATCATGTATATATCTCCACCTTTTTGGGTCATCGTATGTTTCATCATCTTCATAGTAATGTAAAATTACCTATGCCTAAATTGTATGAAGAATTTTATTCAAGGTATATGTCTTTTTATCCAAAGAATCTGTCGACTAAAACTCATGGTAAGATTCTCTATCTTCCTATCCCTAAAATCCCTCGATCAGAATGATCATATCTATCTCAGTCCTCCTAACCCAAAAATCCCTCAAACATATAAGATCATAAACACTAGGCTTTTCTACCTATCCCCACAATCCATTTATTATAATGACTAGTAACACAACAATTACAATGATAAAACTCAGAGCATTTATAAAGAGATCGTCATTAACATATGATCTAAAAGAAACTTTTATATAGAAAAACTATAACTATGGAAATAAAATATGAAAATAAGATGTTTAAGGTATCAAAATTACTAAAAAAACTCTTCTGATCTTCTAATTGATGTTTACCAGTAAGTATTAAAGTATCACTGAGAGGGGGAGGGGGTGAACTAGTGATATATTTTTATTTTATGATTAATTTGTAATGAAACAAACTTTTCCTCCTATTAAATATTTATTTCCCTTATAAACAAAATTAAAACACACATCCATAGAAACACATGAATTTACAAGGTTCACTACTCAAAGAGGGTATCTAGTCCTTGGAATGGCCACAAATAATCCTGACCAGACAATCCACTAGAAAAAAAATCCTATGATATTGAATAAGATGAGAAGGATGTGCCTTTACACTCATGTAGAACTATTAAATCAATACGATAGTTCATGTGATTCTTCTATCACAAAATTACACAATATAATGTTATGGTGCTTCTTGATAAAATTCCAAAAATTTGATCTTTCAAAACAATTATTCTCTTTCTTACACAGAAGCTGGTAAGAACTTCATAGACTTCGTAATGATACTTATTCTAATACCCCAGTATTATTTCCATGATCTCTTAGACCTAGTTTTATGATCATAGAAATATATTTTCACTTATACCGGGTATTCAATATATTTTTTCTATATTCTCCATTTGAGAATAACACAATCTTTGCAAAGTAAACTGTATTAATGGAACCAACTACCTTTGCGAAGCTCACTAAGTCAATGAAAAGTATCCCATAATCATGAAGCACTCATTACTTAAAAACATTGGTATCACTCAAGACTAAATAAGTCATTTATCTGTGATCATGATTTCATAGAAATCTTACTTCACAGATCTCTTCAACCTTTGTGAAACCAAATAAATTTCGTATTTTCTCTATAAGTTCTATAGAAACTGAAGTGGGTGTCACCTTATATTTATAGGCTTAATAAATAAAAATGATCCATCACCTCCAGTGCATTTTTAAGATCACTCAAAAATATATTTGTGGATATCCTCCATTCATGATGCCCCTTTGATATATTCATTATTGAAGAGATCACCATTAATCCATCGTGCGCTCACGATGTTCCACATCTTATAATCGTTATGGTTACCATCACCATTCATGATTCTTCATATCTTCGAAAATCGGATCCCAGACTTTGTGAAACCCATAACTTTATCATTTTTATGAAGTTTCATTTTTAGAAAAAAAAACCTTTAGTGATGATCCACTTCTCATAGTCTGGTAATCAAGAAGCATTTCTTCCAACCTTTATGCCTTCCCAAACTACCCTTTTTGAAACCCATTCTTCATGAAATTCATGACTTTAAATTATGTTCATAAGGCCTTAAAGGACATCAATCTATTGTGATGTTATACCTCCTTTGAATTTTGCAACCAAAAAATTTGGGACACATTGTGAAAGGATGCCACCTTAAAAATATTCTTTAGTAACTCCATCCATATTATACCAAGTTTTTCTTCATTCCAAAACCACTCTAATTATTTCATCACAAACCCCAATGTCATGATATTTATTATTCGATCGATCACCTTTAGCATCTTTAGATTTTCCAAGGAAATTATTGTAGCTTTCATGTCCTTTAGAAACATATTTCCTTCCAATCAAACAAATGTTCTTAATAATTGTGGATATGATTCTTGGAATATGATTTTCAGTCCGATCATCCACTTTTACAATGTTATGTGATTCACATTCATCTAAAACTTCTTTGAAAACAAAATCCAATACCAAAATAAGTTATTATTCCTTTCCATCTTGGTCCTAACACTAATTATTATTGACAAAATTTTATTCCTTATGATCCCTGAAGCAATGGTCTTTTATACACAAACCTCCAATAATCAGATTCCACATTATTTATGGTTAGTAATAAATTCATTAGAGGTTGTTTCGTCATCTTTCGATAAAATAAACGAATTGTCACATATTCCAATGATGTTATTCCCATTCCATTAAAATTATTTTATATTTAGTGAAATAAAATCTTGGTTAAAAATTTAGTTATCTAGGATTTCATCGTTTTGATTCAATCCTCTAAATTTTTTTTACTAGATTTCTGTCCTGTATAGAAAAAAAATAAAAAAACTGAAAGTTACATCATATTCTTACTAAGTGTATTCTAATTGTTTTTAAAATAATGATGAAAATTAATCGTTGACTCATTAATATACCTTTTTTTGGAAAACACATGACAAACAAGGAAATTTCATAAGTTTAACCAAATCATAAATGGAAACTCAATATAGTTTCTTAGGAAGTGAACTTTTTCATTTTTCATCAAAATTTAAAATAAACTCATTAGTTATAAGAAATATAAATAGGATATATCTACCAATTATTGAAAAACTAAAACTCTAATTTATTCTTATATTTATTAACTTTTTGAATTGTAAAAAGACACTAATAAAGAATAAAAATAATATCTTTCCCTTTTTAAAAAAACGTATCCCCATTCAAAAAAAATATATTTTAATTGAATAAAATTTCCCCTTTTATTTTCTAATACTCTTTTATTTTAAGATAAAGTAAATTAAAATAGATAAGTAATATCCCCATTTTATAGAAATGTAATAAGACTCTAAATAATAAATAGAGAAAATTCCTATTAATATCAAATCATTTAAAGTAAAAACTTTTATCTGATATATGTTCTATCCAATGAAAATATATAACTCTCTCCACTAATAAATGCATTATTAGAATTTATATAACAATATCATAATTTTTTTCATATTGTATAAAAAATTGTTATTAAATCTATGAGGATGAGAATCCTGATAATTGTTAGATTTATAATAAATTGAAAGTAAAAAAACTCAACCAAAAATAACTTTAGTTAAAAATATTTCTTAAGAATATAAATTTTAAAAAATAAAATATATGAAAATATAAAAAAATATATGAAATATAGGGAAAATAAAAAATATTATCCTATTTAAAGAGTTTTTTATTGTTATTAGATAGATTACACCATAAGTGAATTGAAGATCACTTTAAATTGGTAATTCCCAACTTCTAATTGTTATATTCAAATATATTAAAATTTAAAGGTTTATTAAAATTATTTGGAAGCTAATTTTTAGTTTTGGGAAGTCAAGAAATATATCTTCGTTTAGTCTGTGATTCCTACGGAAATAATGTCTTACAACTATGTTATTAGACCAGGAGTGATGTTTTTGGTTTATATATAAATAAATGCACTTTTATTATAAAAAAGGATAAGGATTTGAGGAAATTTCAAACCAAAATTCATTAGTGTGTGTTACATCCACAACACATGGGAATAAAATCTTCCAAATACCACATATTCATCTTTAGTATTGGAGACTAAAACAGAGTTATGTTTCTTAATAGACCACAAAACTAAAGCATATATTAGGAAATTGTATTTTTTTGATATACTCTTACTATATAACCTATAACCTCTAAATTCAATATCCAAGTAACTTTTGAGTGTAAAATAATATATATAAGAATAGCAATAACTATGTTCTGAAGAACCTTTAATGCATTAGAAAATAATTTTTACCACTTTTAAATAATATTCCTTCAGTATGTCTATAAATCATGAAAAAAAATATGTTGAAAAATTAGTATGTAGTCAAATTTCCGTTAAATATAAAAAAATTATTATTATACCATTATAAATTTTTTGGTAAACTAGTTTCCCATATTCATCAAGATCAAGTTTTATTAAGGTATAAACTAGAGTACAAAAACTTGAGGAATTAGTAAAACCAAACCATTTTAGTAAATATATAACATATATAGTATGAGTTATAATAATTCCTTTTTATTTTTTTGAAAATTTTAAACTATATAAAAAATTTGAGTTCACTCATCATGCTCATATCAAACTCAGTTTTCAAACGTTTTGAAAAATCATTAGAAAGTGATTTCTAATTTGAGGAAAAAACAATGTAATCAACATATAATTGAGAAATGATGTTTTCATTTAAAAATTTATTTATAAAAAGTGTCGTATTAGTATTTCCCTTAAGAAATTTATTTTAAAGAAAAAATCTGGCAAGTCTATCATTCCAAGATCTTGAATATTGTTTAAAGACATAATGAGACATAGTATTTTTAAAAACATGTATTGGAAATTTTTTATCTTCAAAAATATGATTATATTAAACAAAAACATCCTTTTGATAGTAACCATTAATAACATATCTTTTTTATTCCCAATTTTTATTCAGTTTTTATAACATTTGTTTATAAAAAAACATTTTTCTCCTATTTCTAGAAGGTCTTTATTTCTATAAAGAAAAGCCCAGACTTTATTCCTATCAAATTGGTTGAGTTAATCTAGACTAAAATTTTTATACCATTTATCACTAAATTATTTATCAAATTTTTAGGTTATATATGAGATAGGAATGCTATATTTCCATAACCATTTCATTAGGAATTACATGTTCTTACTCACTCGGTCACTTCTCCAATGATATTATTAGTGTTATAAATATTTAAAATTGACTGGTTTTTAGAAAAAAAATGTAAGTTGTTCCTGAACTATCAATTATGTATATACCATTGAAAAAATTCATGATATTTAAAATCCATCGAAGAAATTTTAGAAGTATTAAATAAAAATTGTTTTACATAAAATTTTGTTATATTAAAAATATTATTTTCAAAAACAATATATAGATGATTATCTTTTTGAGGTTTTATGAAAACATAAGGATTATTTTCATCAAATTTTACATGAACTGCATCCTAAAAAATATTATTTCATTTATTAAAGACTCAATATGACCTACTAGTTATAGAGTAGCCCAAAAAAATTACTCCATTGAATTTTGCATCAAATTTATAATGTTGATATTGAGTATTCAAAATGAATACTTTACACCCAAATACTCTAAAGTATAAAAGTGTTTGTTTTCATCAAATTCACAACCCCAAAAAAGTTTTGTTAATAAAATGTTAATAAGAAACCTGATTTATAGTTTAAAATGTGTCACTAATAGTAATAGACTATCCACTCAACAAAGTTTAAGTCATCAAATTGAGATATCTATTTCTTCATTCAACTACTCCTTCTTTTTTTGGTGTTCTTGGTGTAGTAAAAATATGAGTAATAACTTTCTTACTACAAAAAGTTTCAAAATAAAAATGTTTGAAGTAACCACTATTATCACCCTGTATTTTCCTTCAAGGTAGGTTTTTCTCATTTGTAATGGAAGAATGAATTTTCTTTCAACAAAATAAATATTTTTATTATTAATTAAGAAAATAAGTCCATGTATATCTAGTGTAATCATTAATAAGGATGTACATAGAATAATTTACCCCCAATGATTATAGTTTTTGTAAGACCCAGAAGATATATGTGCACTAACTATAATTATAATTAAGTAGAGACTTCACAATAAGGTTTACAACTAGGATTGTATTGCTTTATAAATTGATAAGGATCATATAATTTGTTTGAATTAAACCTAAAATCTGGTAAATCTATAAAAATACCATTTCTATAATATTTTTATAAAGTTTAAAAGTTATATTGACATAACTTTCTTTGTAAAAGACATTAAAAGTCATCTATAATACTTAAAAAAGGAAAATTATGATTCATAAAATCCTCTAAATTAGTATTGTAAACATCCTCATGACTATAAGTAGAGAGAATTAAAGAAACTTTAGAATATTTAATAGTATAATTATCATTCCTAAATTTCCTAGGATAAACCTCATTACAAAATTTACTAATACAAATAATATTATTCTTCAGTAATATGAAATATAAAAAAAATAGAAATTAGAGATTTTTTAATTAATTAGCCATCATGGATTCTGTTGATTTCAACTTGTGTAAAATATGAAAAAGTGAAGAATCCACCATTTAATTTTTCTATGTTTTGGAATTTATAATTATCTCTTATCATTCATTGAGATTAAACACTATCCATGTACCACTTGTTTTGATTGTTGGTACATAACCTATTTTCCTAAAAATATAAAAACTAAGCTCTTGGAACCCAAACATCCCTGGGTCTAGTACTATTAGAAATTAATATTTTAGAAACTGACATATATCCAACTATCTTATAATGAACAACCACTAGTTCTTTAGATGTAAAGGGTTTGTGAATACCAAATGATTGAACATTTTTTAAGTAATAAAAGTTTCTATGGTGACTGCCTCTTTGGCATTTTATATAAAAGGGTGAACTTTTTGGAAAAAAGTAATTTGATTGAAAATGATACATATAATATATAAATATAAATATATTATAATTTTATATGGTCTAATTAGTTTATAAATTTCACTAAAATTTTCTACATTGAAAGCAAAGTTATAAAAAACACATTAAGCCACTAATTTCTTATTTTATTTTTGAAATTAAATTCAGATTATCCTAATTTAGAATCAAACTAGAAATATATTCTAATTTTGATGAATTTTTGGAAATTTCAATAGTATGTAATGAAATTTTATCATCATATTTTACAAAATTAGTCATAGAATTATCATAGTTATTATTAAAACTTTCTTATTTAGTTAATAAAATCTATGTATCTAACCGTTTATTTAGATGTAGGTAAATCCTTCTCATAATCTGGTGAAATACTTTTTTCATCATCCAATGAAGTTAAAAAATAAACTTTAGGAGTAACAAAATATTTACAATTATAAGATAAATTAGTAAGAAAATCACTATTTACCAACACCAAAAAATCTTCTCATATTTAAAAATGTTGGTGTAGAAATCAATAATTTTATGAACATCACATACAATTTCATCCCATGAATCTCCAAAAGTTGTTTCACATCCACTTGCATTCCACGTGTCCAAGTATTTTAGAATTTCTTCACTATAATATAATATGTTCTCCAAGTATTCTTATTTTTCTTTTCATCCTCAGGTAATCAAGTATAATATGAACAATAATTTTTCATTTATAATATATAAAATCAGAATATTCTTTCATCACATTTTTTTATATTTATAGTAATAATACATGATGTTTTTACAATTTATTATCTTATTCATTCTACGTACTAACCGAGAAAGGTCACCATTACTGGACATAATATTTCTTTCATATGATGAATGTTTAGATCAATTATTTTTTTATTGTCTCCAAAATTTATAATACTAGGAGTAATGCTTCCTAAAGTATACATAAATGCTACTAATGTTTTCCTCTTCTCATTCTTGGTACCTATTTTTAAAAAAAAATATCATTTTGTATAAGAGTTATAATAAAGTCATCAATATTTTTATTCTTCAAATATTTTGTGTCATCAATAAGAAACTCATCTCCTAAATCCTTCCCATCGAGTAACTAGAGACTATTCCAAATAGTCATGAAGCATTGATGCATTTGAGAAATACTCTCTCTTGTTAGAAAATCAAATTCATGATATCTAGCATGAAACACAACACTTTTAGTTTCAAAAACATTCGAAGTTATAAAATGATAAATGTCTAACTTTTTCAAAATCATGTTAGTAGTTTAAATGAAGATATTTTACTATTGATATTTCCCATCATTGAGCACGATGAAGTATTCAAAACTTTATTATTTTCCTTGAATCCAATATTATCATCTAAAAAAATATCCTTCTGCAAAATGTTATGATTTTCAATCATCATAGGATAGTTATCTACCCCAATATTATTGACAAAAATCATCATTCGATCACTCTAGTACTCAAAACACTTTCCATAAAAAACAATAGTATGATTGGGATTTAAATTTCTAACATATAAAATATGTATTCCTTATATCATAAAAATATTTTTTTATCTATAACATCGTTAAGAGTAAGGAAACTGAGATAATTAAACTATGATAAAATAATATAAATATAAAAAAATAAAAAACATAATCTCACATGAAGAGACCATATTTGATACCAAGTGTTTTTCATGATATATATGAAAAAGATGATACAAGATAGGGGGTGTATTCAAAATCAAAATCTAATTATAATTTTCTATGTCTCTCAAGAAATAAGTTTTTTGGGAGTAATGAACATTTGATAAACTAACAAAACAATGTAAATAAATATAGTGGAAAATAGCCAATAAAAGTTTGAATTTAAAGATACAAAAATAGAATATACTTGAAAAGTTAGTGGAAATTTATTTTTCTTAACTAGAGTATAGGTATACAAAATTAAAATTAAAAAGAGTATACACATTGAAAATTTAAAAAAACATATATTATCAAAATTACAATCCAAATAATCCTTTAAAAGGATATTATTAAACCACACATTTTTTCCAAAGTATAATGAGAACCTTAAATTAGTGGAATAGTTTCTTCTTATCCTTGAATTCCCTTGATATAAATGATTATATCTCACTCTTTCTTCATATCCCTAGATTCCCTTGACCACATTGGATCATAAACACTTGATATATATTACTATCCTTTGAATCCCTCAATCATAATGATTATAGTAATAAATCTTTTAGAATTTAAAATGAGATACTCAAAAATATATTATATTGGAAAAAATCTCAAAAATATATACTACTTCTATCATAAGTACACTAAGAAACATGAATTTTAAAGATTCAAAATGAAATATAATATATTTATGAAATCACAATCACAATTTTCTAATTTTTTATTCTTTTGATCCTTAAAGGAGTAATATTTTTATATAATAACCTTCAACAACCATATTTCACATTCCTTAGGGAATGTTGAAACTGAATTGGAAGTAGCTTCATCATTATCCATCGAACTCTATGTATATTCACATATTCTCATGACTCAAAAGCACTTTTTTATCTAGTGAAATAAAATTTGTGTCTGAAATTCAATTCTACTGATTTTTATCTTTTTTGAGTCAATGATTCATAATTTATTTTAGTGTATCTTCAACTCATAAAGAAAAAATTACTAAATAAAACCTTCAAGTTATATCAAATTCTTACTAAGTGTATTTAGATTTTCAAAATAAAGTAATGCAAGGAGATTTTATCTCAATAATCACGACTTCTGTTTAATTTTCTAGATTGTGTGTATTTGGTTTCCTTCCCACTTCCACCTAAAAACAAGATATTTTCAAAAATATATCACTAGATTTCCCTAAAACCCATATTAATAGTAAATCACATCAAATATCATTTAAATCAATGTAAATGAAACAAATATCAAGACAAAATTCCCAACCACCCATGACAACTCAATGTTTATCATGAATAATAACGAGCCATGCACTACACCATACCCACCTATTGAGTCACAACTATCTTATATTAATAATGTCTTTAATTCACAATACAAATAGTGTTATAATACTAATTTGTGATGAATTATACTTGTATGACATGGAAAATCACTCGAGTTAGCTCAACACATGGATTTAAGTGTGTTCTTAGTCCTTGTGGGGTAGATAGAAGCATTGATAGTATCAACCAAATTCGGTGGGGAATTCTTCATCCTCAATAAAATATAGAAAAACACAAACTCCACTCATAAATCTATCATGATGTATCTATATGTTAAAAACCATGCACATATATAAATATTTTCAACAATATTTAGTTAATAAAATAGAGTAAAATGAGATATAATAGCCCAAAAAACTCCCCAACCATGTCACTTTATAAACTAAAAGTAACGAAATACTAATATCATATAAATACATAAAAACTAATAAAAAAATATATCCAAGGTCAGAGAGGCTTTTATATCACATCCTGAAAATCACCACATGAGGATCTCAAAAAATGATCAACATGACCCATCTCCATGTGACCTATTTACACCTCCAATCCCACACCAAAAAGGAATATAAAGGCATCAATAATTACCACCATTATATGTTTCACCTTTACCTTTACCCGAATCTTACAAAAATAAGTATACATGCCCCCAATAAATGTATACAGGGTGTAAGGAAACCAACAGGAGGATACCATGATGAATATATATAATATATGTCACATTTCAAACCATTATTACTAGTTTCATTAAATATTTTTGGTATTATATCTTTTTAAAAATGTTTTTGTGTTTCTTAAAACAATAATTAAGAAATCCATTTCACTTATCTTTCATTTTTATAAAACAAAATAACTTTGGAAACAAGTGATTACATGAAAAGTGAAATATAACCAAATCCAATACCATGTAAGAATCAATAATATTGAAGTCATATCATAGAAAACATCACATAATAAGGAATCTAACTTCTAGATCAAATAGATAATAGTGAAATGGGGTAAATAGGACCTCGCTAATGGGACACCAGTGCCTAAGTGAACTTGAAACAAACATAACCTTTACTTTCCCTCTTAGAAAAGACCCAAAACTCTCAAACATAGATATAACATCTTATTAGATGAATATTATTTATATAAAATAATTATCCATTCCATAATCATGTTGGCATAGTGCCTTTGGAAACATGTATAAATAAACAGTGGGCCCATAAGTAGAACCCTTCTTATAAATATCATACATAATAATTTTCATCATAATTTAGTTAAATGAAACTTAAAAAATGGTGATATCAGTTGCTCCATAAGGGTAAATAAGGTAGATGTCAATTTAACATGAGATTAAGGACATGATAATATGATAACTACATTTAAAAACCATACCTTGAATATCATAGATAATATAATTGAGTCAAGACATAAATCATGGTAGTTTATATTAAATGAATCATAAAGGAATCAAAGAACATGATCCATGATATCCTAACATTGAATAAGAAATAAATTTGTGTCATATGTATAAGATTGAAAAACATTATGTGATGACTATAAACCAAGACATTCTTAACATGTTAGGAGTGGAATAACAACTAGTGTACCTACATCGGTCTTGGGATAACCACCCATGTACCCTCTTTTTCAGGCTTGGGATATCCTCCTTTGTACCTTTTTGTTCATTCTTTTGATACTCTCATGTATGCTCTGAGATCATAGAACATTATCACTACCCAACACATTCGAGGGATATATTTTTCCCACCCATTATATAATATATACATTTTTGTGCCACAATATCATAAAAAATCCTTATATCGTAATCAATATATAAGAAATGGGTTTCATAAACATTTCATAACAACATAACCAATAGATAAGAAATGTGTATCATTAACATTTCATCATAGTATAACCCATTGGAAAGAAACTTGTTTCATAAAAATATTTTTAATATAATAATAAACTATCCAAATAAATAATAAAGAAGATATTATTGGAATATATCCCCATTAATTCTTAATTAAAAACAAAGGATGTCATCTTAGAAGGAAAATGGTTTTAAAAGATCATTTGGAACATTTTTTGAAGAAAATAACCAATCCACTTTGAAAATAACCTTTTAAAAACTAGAATTTCATATAACATTGTGGAAATAATTTTATTTTAAAGTATAATTGGAAAATTATAAAGGAATATTTAAAACATTTAGTGGTTATAATGGCATAAAATACTTGTCATCCTATACATCTTAAAGTAATGATTCCTTTCACATTTTAAAAAATATTGAAAAAGTAACTCATTCGGAAAATGAAAAGAATATTCCTTTTTAAACATTTTATAAAAATTCAAAAATGGGTAAACATTTCTTTAATAAATCATTTTATATCAGTTAAAAATTTATTTCATTTTTTTTAGAAAACATGGACCTAGACGAAAAAGGATTTTCGACCGAAGAGAGAAATAAAGTCAGGTTTCCTTAAAAACAATTCCTTTGAAATATTTAAAATTTAGAGAGTTGAAATTGAAAGGAAAACATGAATTTTCAGTAAATATACAAATAATAATAATAATCATGAATTTATTGAGGGATAGATCATAATATTTCATCTATGGAAACTTAATCATAAACAATCCCAATAAATATTGAGATTGTAACATAAAATCTTTTAACACTTTGGTACCTTTTGAATTATAATTACCATAAAATAAATAACATTATATGTATTTTTATATCAATTAATTTCATTATAATGATCATAAAATTCATTCATGGGTAGTATATACACTAGAAAAAATAAAAAAGTGGTGTATAAGGCATCTTTCCCACATAAATAAAAGTGATATTAAAATATCTTACATGCTTTAGTAACATTTGAATCATAAGCTGCATAAAAGAATAAAATTAAATGAAACTTTTAATATCATGACAATAAATTAATTAATTATATAACATATAAAAGGGTATGTTTACACACCTCACAAAATAATATAGGTTCATAACACAACATACATCCCAAAGAATAAATTTTGAGACCAAAATATATCACCTTAAGTCTCAACTTAATTTTTACAGATTAAAAAATCTTATATAATAAATATATGGTTAATATATATCTATTTTAGAAACATACACATATATATCATAAAATATATTATTTACCTAAAACCTTTTATTACGTTTTTTAACAATTTTTTATATTAAAATCATGTTTCAGGTAATAACAATTTCATTTTCCATGTATGTTTTGGTTTAGTATTTTCAGTATTTTTACTTTTATCATTGTTCCATAATATACAAAATGTTATCAATGATTTAATTACCATACATATTCATTATATATGTATTTAGATAAATCTATAAGAGTTATAAGTATAAAATTAACTACATCATTCATGGATAAAATAGGTCGTATGTATACATGAATGATGTTTCCATTTTCTGGATAGGTGGAAGGAAAGGAATGTATGTCATGAACCAAGCTGGAGTTTCATCCAACCCTTTACCTGACCTAGCTTGTGGCATGGCTCAAAGGTCATTTCCTATCCCCATGTGTGGGGATCAATTGAACGGGTATCAACTGTTCAACTTGGGAATGATTTGACTCATGTAAATAATCATAACTAACCATCCATAATAAATAAACCAAAACTGAGCAATCACAACCAAACATGGAAAAAAAATTCAGATTCAAGTTTACAACATTAAAATAAAACCCAAATAGTATACAAAAAAAAGGGATAAGAAAATATCCCCAAAACCACCACATAGTAAGATAAGCTTCATCATCTAGCCACAACCAAAACACCTATAAGGGAATACTACTAGCATCCGGAACCACCATCTCTAAACATCTTTTCTCTACAAGTTTCAAACATAACCAAATATCATAACTCCCAAATATGTAAGAATGGAGTGTGATAAATTCCAGTAGTATGACTCCCAATAAATATATTTCATTCTATAAATATTACAATAAAGTTCACATGCATGTTTTATATTAATAATATAAGAAACATTTTTTATAGAAAAACTTTTAAAGGAAAAAATGCCAGATTTTTTTTAAAATTTAATGACCATGTCCACCATATTATGATGGTAAGTGAAATATCACAAAATATAACTACATAACAAGAAAAACCTCTAATCCTTATATATAAATGGGACACTAGGTGCATCGTATCTCAGTGAAAATTAGTATAGCCACCATGAAAAGTAGAATTCTTATGAATGAGCCACTAGAAGGGGACACCCCATGGGCCTAGTGGTCTCTAATCATCAATATAATATTGTTTTTTTGTATCTTCAATCCTTCTAGTTGAATTTGGGATGATCCACTTCTGAGTAAACTATCATACTAGTCCTAGTCCGCCCACCTTGATACCTAGGTTTCACTTTGTTCTCAATTTCCATTTTACATGCCATGTGGGACATTGCTTTCACATAAACATAATCCAAAAAATATAAACATGCTTTAAAAATCACTAACTTCACTACCAAGACAAATTCTAAATCCAAACTCACCCCAAAAAATTTCTAAAACATGCTCCCCATCATTTGAAAAATTTATTAAACGCATTTCATAATTTATAAAGCACAATCAAAATTCACAATAAGGGTTCACACTTGAAATACACCAAATTTAATTTAGAAAAACCACTTTCAAGGCAGACACATAACAAATACCTTCAAAAATACCTTTCACACCACACAGATAAATCATAAAACACATATAAAGAATAATAAAATCTTATCAAATTCATCAAATAATGTTTAATCAGAGAACCACCTACATCAAATGAAGAAACTTTCATAATCTGGTGGAAACCAACAACCACACACGAAGAGAAACCTATAAAGTAATAATCTAACCTTAAACATCAATATTAAACCAAATAAATAAATATATCACTAAAAATAGGATACCCAACCTACTGGAGAACAAAACCCCCAAACAGAAAGGAAATAATCCATTGAAAAGTGGAAGAGACCAAAAGAAGAGGGACTTACTTGGATAATCGGGGAGAAAACACACCAAAAGAACCTAAAAATAGAGTTCCATGGTTACTAAGGGGGGAGTTAGAGGTACCTAGGGTGGAAGAATCCATGTGGGTGAATAAATGTGGGTTTAGGTTTAAAAAACAGGGAGAGAGAAACATAAAAATCCAATTTTTAATGACTTGTATAGGCCACACAGTTTTCCTGCAAAACATTGAAAACTATGAGAAAAATATGTTCCACTTACTATACAGGTTGAAAATGACACATGGTTATCATACATGGTTTATAGACCATGCATTAACTGTGTGATAATCCTTTTCCCATAAACACTATTTGGACCCACTATTACCTGAGAAAGGGTGAACGATTTTGAAAACCGTGGGCCAACCATGTGTACCATGCAGTTTACCGAAGATTTATCATTTTATCCAAAAACAAAAAAGGAAACCCATGGAATAAACATAGAATAAAAATAAATAAAATAAATACCTAAAAATTAAGACATGGGTATGACAATTCTCCCCACCATGAGAAATGTCTGCCCCAAAAAATCAACATGAATCTAGACCCAAGAATAAAAACTGAAACAATTTCTCTTCCCATGAATTTCACTCCCAAGTCTCTTGATTATCCTTTTCATACTTCCAAAGAACTCAGACATGTGGGATATATTTAAAATAGATCACTTTGTCTTGGGAATCTACAATCTGCAATGGCCACTCAAACACAAATAAATCAATCTCTATTTCCAACTCTTCCCAATTTATCACATAAGATAGATCTAGATTATATTTTTTCAACTGGGATATGAAAAACACAACATGGATTAATGTCAACTATTAAGGAAAGGCTAACCTTTAGGTCACCTTTCCAACCTTCCTTATGATCATGAAAGGTCTGACATACCCCAGCATTAGCTTTCTTTTCTTGCCTAAATGGCAATGAACCAAATGAGGTGAAACTTATAAGAACACCATATCACCCATAGAAAACTCAAGATCATAGTGATTATGAATATAATAAGACTTATTGTGACCTTGATCCATCAATAACCACTTCCTGATTAGTTTGACCTTTTCAGATTCTCATTCACTATGCTCATTCCCAAAAATGATGTCTCACCAACCCCAGTCCAACACAAAGGAGACCGAAACTGTAACACCCCAGGTAAATAAAGAATATGTCATCTTTATATTTATTCATATTTGTGAATCAAATATTAATATTACTTTAAAGGGGATGCTATGCTCGATGGCGTACCCAACACGCAACAACGAGTTTCTTGGGAATCTTACGTTGCACACAAGTAATAAAATAATATTATTTTAAATGTTAGTTAATGAGTAGTCGTTGTACTGGTGGGAATGGATAGAAATAACTAAAATATGATTATATATGTTTTTAAATGTTTTTACATTTACCCAATAAAAGATAAAGGCTTAAAATATGGAAAGAATTCAATTTTAGGCGTATATGCCCTAGTTTTCACTAAAGGTTCACTTATCACCTTTTAATGGAGAACTGTCATTAAATATAGTTTTGATCACTCTTATACATTCTTTTGGACCAAATAAAACTCTTATTAAGAATAGGGACATCAAATTTTACTTTGTGTAATTTTTTGGTATTTTTTCGATAAAGTTCATTTTTTAATGAATAGTGAAAAATGTTGTATTTTAATTCAAAACCTATTTATAATATAATTTATTTATATAATTAGATTATCTTTTGAATTGGTTTTAATGTGAAATTAGAATATATTTTTACCATTAAATCCAATAGTGGTCGTTGGAATTAATTTCACTTTGAAATCGGACTTAAACTAGTATCAATCTTTTGATACTTATTGTTTCATAAAAACACGCTATTTGCTCTGACAGCGGGAATTAATTATTAAATTAATTAATGTGACTTATTTGTTTTGAATTTTGTAAAATAGACTTCATTTTTTAATTCTTAATATCAAATATAGCTTAGGGTGAATTTTTGGTAATTTTCTGAAAAACTTCAATTTTTGATGAATTGTGAAACCACTAAGTGGTACTTATAAAGACTGATTTTCCGTTTAAATGAAATTTTGCCATCATTGTGTTTTGAATTTAAAAATTTTTACATACATGGTTGTCATTAAGATGTAAAATTTGGTTCAATGGGATAAAAATAATTTTTTGGTGAATAGTAACTTATTAAGTTATTAATTGCGATTAGTGGTAATTAGGGTAGTTTAAGGTATAAATAATGCATTAATAATATGAAATGACCTAGAAACATATCCCAACCTTATTGGTTGTGTCATGGCCGACCAAGAAAAGCCATGGGTCAACTTGGGGACCCCATGGAGACACATTGGTTGGGAAATGACATAAATAACTTTTTATTTAATGTAAAAGTAAAAATGACACAAACATAATATGTTTTACGAAAACAATTTTTACATGGGGTTATAAAGATCATATTTTTGATTATTAATAGTCATTGGAAAGATAAAAAGATTTCCTACACCACAGTAGTTTTTTTATAATTTTTAGACATTAAATAAATTAAATTATTTTTGACATAATAATGATGCAGCGATGACATCATTATTTGATGATTTAAATAAAATGGAAAGATAATGTAAAATCTATGAACTAAACATGTCCAAAACCAATTGGATGAGTGGATTTAGAACCCTTATCACCTTATCCACGAATTATATCAATGTGGGACCTTTTAAAACCGAAACACATTTTCAAATAAAGTAATATTTCCTTACTTTCCAAAAGTGCCCCTCCTCTCCTCTTATAAAAAGCCCACACCTCTACCTCATTTCACACACTCCTCAAGCCTTTGGCTCGGACAACCCCTGCCCATTTACTCTCTCCACATCCCTCTCCTCATCCTATAGTATTCCCTTTGGGAAGAATCCTCTCAAAGGAATCCTTTAGGCTCAAATCAAAAGGAGTTACACTTTTAAAGGTAATTCATTCTCTCTTGTTCATTTTTTGCTTCTCCAACCCTCTAAACTCTTTTTATTTACTTCTTTTGTAACAACACCAGTATCTTAAATATACTAGGATGTTGTTATAAGATTTATTCTAGCTACACTCTCACACAACTACATCAAATGGTTAAAGAACATACGGTTTCCTTGGATGGCGAAATTCTGCCTCCCGAAACGATGATTGTTCAATAATCATTTAAAACCTTCAAAGGTGACCATTATGATGTCACTATTTTTATATATGATATATAATATGTTTATTTTTTTCATTAATCTTATGTATTTTTCATTTTTGGCATACCTTCATGGTTTCCATTATGGGTAAACACGATATCTTTATTTAAGGAAGTGCGGACTACCGCCCCCTCAAAGTGATGTGATTCGTTAATGCCATATGTGGGACGTGTAAAGGATGGAATTAAAGTTATTATATATGATGTTATACTGGAATTATAATATACCTCTATATCATTATTATTTATTTCCATTAAAGTATGAGATAGAAATGAAAGTAGCGTTCATGCGTACGTACGGCTTACCGTCTCCATGAACGGTGCATTTCATTTCTTATCCCCAAATGTAATGTACTATTAAAAGTATATGTATATAATGGATATATGTTATTAATGATATATCTAAATTATGAATATAATTCTGGAATTAAAATATACATACCTCTCATTTAGTTTTAATTCCATTAATATGACAAAGAAATGAAAGTAGCGTTCATGCGTACGTACGGCTTACCGTCTCCATGAACGGTGCATTTCATTTATTACCCCTAAATGATTATGTAATATTATAAATACATGTATATTCTGGATATATATGATACATATTATATCCAAATCGGGAATTTCATTCTGGATATAAATAACCTTTTACCACACGAACAACATGTAAATTGTAAGAAGTCCACTTTCGCCTTAAGAACCAAATATTGAGAAAACAAACATTATTAACTTAAATGGTTACATAATGTTTATAACATGGCAATAAGTGATATAAAAGGAATAATGAACTTTAAAAAGGTTCTTAATCAAGTATAAATTAACTCAAGTTTATTATTCAGGACGTTAAAGAACGATCGAGTCAAGTCGGACCTGAGGTAAGGGACTTCGTCTCAATCTCCTTTCATTGAGGCATATTTCGTTTTATACACAACTTTCTTTTATACGGTGTATAAACCCCCTTTGACTTTTACTTTTATACAAAAGGAATCTTTTTATACGAAGCGTTTTACAAAACGACAAAAATGAATGTTTCTTTTAACGTACGCGGCGACAAAAACCTTTTCCGCCACTGCGAGTATTATTTGGTCTTTGGCTTCCTCAACAAGCCGTTATGTTTTTAAAATGAAATAAATACCATATACTCTTTTATGTATTTTGATATTGAAAATGATTTTGATAAAGGATTCTATTATGATATATTGTTATTGAAATGTGGAAATTTTATCATTCATTTATATTGGTTTTATGTTTTATGATTTTATATTGGTACTTGGACATTTTAACGGGTGGTTACGTTATAAACCATATGACGGGTGGTGCCGTGAATACCAGGATGGGTGGTTACGTTATAACCTCCAATGGATTGGGTATGGAAGTCGGTCGTATGGCTATTCCATTAAGTATGTATGGAAATTGGCCGTATGGCTATTCCATTAAGTGATATGTGTGGAAGTCGACCGTATGGTTATTCAACTTAAGTATGTTTATGTCCCAAGTTACCTTTATATAAGTTTTGTGTTCTTTATATGGGTTTTATGGTAATAATTTGGTTACAAAAAGGTAAGTAATGATATTTTATTCAGTGAAGAGTTTTTACTACTTCATAATGGTGAAAAGTATTACCTTGATAAAGTATACATGGTTTACTATTTGTTTTGATAAACTAACAGTTTTTATTCTTTTTGTATCCCTTACTGAGTTTTTATGCTCATCCCAAGTTTTTGAGATGTTTTTCACAGGACTTAGCATGGAATAGGGTCAAGGATGGGATCAAGGGAAAGTCATGCTACCTAAAACATGAAACTAGACATGTTTCTTTTTAAGAATTTTTATTTTATGGAAATTTAGTAGAAGAGACTACTTTGTAATCTTTTGAGATGTAATAGTTATATCCTAATTCTCTAAAACTCTAAACCTGAAAAGATCCTCAATGTAAATTATTCATTTAATTCAATTTTAAGTAAGGTTTAAGGCTGGGGCCTTATAGTTGGTATCAGAGGTCAGTTTAGATAACTTTAGAGGTTAGGGTATTCTTTAAGCATAAGTGACATTACCATAATGGTTAATATTTCAGACAGAGTACTAGTTTTAGATAAAGTGAATGAGTAAGAATATCTTAGTGTTTATCTTCCTCATTAGTACATGATGGTTTTTTTGTTATACTCACACTGACCCATTTTGGTTTTAGTAAATGGCTGGATCTAGCAGGCACCAAGGTAACGGTGGATGTGAAGGAAACTGTGACAGTTTTCTGAGCGAGCAACTGAATGATATGGGAGCTGCAATGAGAACTCTTTTGATTATCCTCAACCAACAATCTGGATTCATTATTGACCACTTAACCTTGGAGATTTCTCTAAGGCATCATATATTCAAGAAACAAATCCCTACGGATGTACAGGTAATAATCGTAAAGGTAAGTGTGTTCAAAAACCTATGTGTCAAAGATGTGGAAAGAAACACCTAGGAAAATGTTTCAAAGGGACAGAAATATGCTATAGATGTGGAAATGAAGGTCATAAAGAAAGAACCTGCCATGGAAAAAGGAAGCATCCAGTTGACTCGAGGAAAGGGAAAGAAGTTCTTTCTGAGGGATCAATTGAATGTTTTAAATGTGGTGTGCATGGTCATTATGCAAACACATGTCCTATGAAGAAGTTTCGTGAATGGGGTCACCAAGAGCATACAAATGTTGGTTTACCACTACCTAATGCCATTCCGATTGAGGATGAAGAAACTGACAATGACCAATCAAAGGTATGTATAATTTCATGTCTATTGTTTTCCTATTTTGGAATCTTAGGATATGATTCATGATTTTGTTTGTCGGAAAGAGGTATTTCGGAATAAGTTGGAAAGTAATGGTTAATGGATCATGAAGAATGTTGAATAAGTAATATCTCAACATATAAGGGCTTCAAGAGTAATGGTGAAATTCTTAAGAGTATTAAGTCTCTTTTGATGATGGGGTTACATTAGAAGACTTTTTATATTATGTTTAACCCTGATGTTTAATATATGAAATTTTATTCAAGGAATAGTTATCTCTTCTTTTGTGGACATAGTTATAAAGAACCATTTGGGTTTATATGATCCTAACTTTTGAGGTAATTATGGGTTAATATATGTTATGATTGAAGTGAAAGGCATGAGATAAAATTGAGGATAAATTATGTTATGGTTATTTTTGATGATTTTATCCCTTTTTGGGGAATGATTTAAGAATTATATAGTTTTGAAAAAAGGACAACACGCAGACCGTGTGACAACCCGTCGCATCAGACAAAGCTGCGGGAATCGAACCCACAACCAAAGTGCGACTGGTATTTATCGCCTAACACTGGACTACGTGAAGTCCCTGGTTAGTTTGACAGATTCTTTCTGGTTATATGATTTTATGAATTAAGAGTAAGATGATTTTGGGTTATTTATGAAAATGATTAACCTATCATGGAGGATATGTTATTAGGTTAATTACTTTTCAATACGGGACTTTAGGAGCAACTGATGTTGTTTGGAGATAAATGTTACGATTTAACTTGGAATACTATGTGACTAAATCCTTAAAATGTTTGGGTTTCAATCTTAGATTGGTTTACTTTGAGGAATTTTTATGGACAAATTTGTTTATCGGATGGTCCTCGTTGAACTTTGGATTTTGTTGGACAAATTTTGGAGATTAAGAATAGATTTTCTTTTTATAAAGGGTTATCCTTTTCTGGATTATCTGACCCTGTACTAACATTTTTTGTTTTGGTTATGGTTAAGGTCTAAAGATATGGGAAGTATATAGTTCTCTTTTGTGGATTAGGTGATTCTCTAGAAGTTGATTATAGTACTCTTAATTTGAACAAGTCTTCCTAAATACTCGCCTTTTGGAGAAAATATGAGTTTGTGTAAGGAATATAATAAAAGTTGAGAGTCAACATGATAAGTGATTATGTTTCCTTATGAATAAATTCCTCAATAAAAAGTAACTTAAAACAAAAATGTTTTCTATTAACTTTTCCTACTGGAGAATCGAATACCGTTTAACCCATCACAAGTTTGTGATTCTCTCATGGTTAACTTTCTCCTAAACATGTTTTCTATCACTATCCATCAGAACATGACACTATGTTTTCTCCTCCATGTCCATGTTTTCATACTTGGAATCCTAGAATGGGTTAACTCGGGTGACCTTTGTACTTATCTTTCTTTATTTTAAAGTGATTGTTTTACCGATCCTTGTTCAGATGTGGGACTTTCAAGGATGTTTCCAAGCCCAATTTTAAAATTGTGAGGACGCAGTTCCCAAAAGGGGGGAAGGATGTAACAACCCAGGTAAATAAAGAATATGTCATCTTTATATTTATTCATATTTGTGAATCAAATATTAATATTACTTTAAAGGGGATGCTATGCTCGATGGCGTACCCAAAACGCAACAACGAGTTTCTTGGGAATCTTACGTTGCACACAAGTAATAAAATAATATTATTTTAAATGTTAGTTAACGAGTAGTCGTTGTACTGGTGGGAATGGATAGAAATAACTAAAATATGATTATATATGTTTTTAAATGTTTTTACATTTACCCAATAAAAGATAAAGGCTTAAAATACGGAAAGAATTCAATTTTAGGTGTATATGCCCTAGTTTTCACAAAAGGTTCACTTATCGCCTTTTAATGGAGAACTGTCATTAAATATAGTTTTGATCACTCTTATACATTCTTTTGGACCAAATAAAACTCTTACTAAGAATAGGGACATCAAATTTTACTTTGTGTAATTTTTTGGTATTTTTTCGATAAAGTTCATTTTTTAATGAATAGTGTAAAATGTTGTATTTTAATTCAAAACCTAATTTTAATATAATTTATTTATATATTTAGATAATCTTTTGAATTGGTTTTAATGTGAAATTAGAATATATTTTTACCATTAAATCCAATAGTGGTCGTTGGAATTAATTTCACTTTGAAATCGGACTTAAACTAGTATCAATCTTTTGATACTTATTGTTTCATAAAAACACGCTATTTGCTCTGACAGCGGGAATTAACTATTAAATTAATTAATGTGACTTATATGTTTTTAATTTTGTAAAATAGACTTCATTTTTGAATTCTTAATATCAAATATATCTTAGGGTGAATTTTTGGTAATTTTCTGAAAAACTTCAATTTTTGATGAATAGTGAAACCACTAAGTGGTACTTATAAAGACTGATTTTCCGTTTAAATGAAATTTTGCCATCATTGTGTTTGGAATTTCAAAAATCTGACATACATGGTTGTCATTAAGAAGTAAATTTTGGTTCAATGGGATAAAAATAATTTTTTGGTGAATAGTAACTTATTAAGTTATTAATCGCGATTAGTGGTAATTAGGGTAGTTTAAGGTATAAATAATGATTTAATAATAGGAAATGACCTAGAAACATGTCCCAACCTTATTTTTTGTGTCATGGCCGACCAAGAAAATCCATGGGTCAACTTGGGGACCCCATGGAGACACTTTGGTTGGGAAATGACATAAATAACTTTTTATTTAATGTAAAAGTAAAAATGACACAAACATAATATGTTTTACGAAAACAATTTTTACATGGGGTTATAAAGATCAGATTTTTGATTATAAATATTCATTGGAAAGATAAAAGGATTTCCTACACCATAGTAGTTTTTTTATAATTTTTAGACATTAAATAAATTAAATTATTTTTGACATAATAATGATGCAGCGATGACATCATTATTTGACGATTTAAATAAAATGGAAAGATAATGTAAAATCTATGAACTACACATGTCCAAAACCAATTGTATGAGTGGATTTAGAACCCTTATCACCTTATCCACGAATTATATCAATGTGGGACCTTTTAAAACTGAAACACATTTTCTAAAAAGTAATATTTCCTTACTTTCCAAAAGTGCCCCTCCTCTCCTCTTATAAAAAGCCCACACCTCTACCTCATTTCACACACTACTCAAGCCTTTGGATCGGCCAACCCCTGCCCATTTACTCTATCTAAATCCCTATACTCATCCTAGAGGATTCTATTTGGGAAGAATCCTTTCAAAGGAAGCCTTTAGGCTCAAATCAAAAGGAGTTACACTTTTAAAGGTAATTCATTCTCTCTTGTTCATTTTTTGCTTCTCCAACCCTCTAAACTCTTTTTATTTACTTCTTTTGTAACAACACCAGTATCTTAAATATACTAGGATGTTGTTATAAGATTTATTCTAGCTACACTCTCACACAACTACATCAAATGGTTAAAGAACATACGGTTTCCGTGGATGGCGAAATTCTGCCTCCCGAAACGATGATTGTTCAATAATCATTTAACACCTTCAAAGGTGGCCATTATGATGTCACTATTTTTATATATGATATATAATATGTTTATTTTTTTTCTTTAATCTTATTTATTTTTCATTTTTGGCATACCTTCATGGTTTCCATTATGGGTAAACACGATATCTTCATTTAAGGAAGTGCGGACTACAGCCCCCTCAAAGTGATGTGATTCGTTAATGCCATATGTGGGACGTGTAAAGGATGGAATTAAAGTTATTATATATGATGTTATACTGGAATTATAATATACCTCTATATCATTATTATTTATTTCCATTAAAGTATGAGATAGAAATGAAAGTAGCGTTCATGCGTACGTACGGCTTACCGTCTCCATGAACGGTGCATTTCATTTCTTATCCCCAAATGTAATGTACTATTAAAAGTATATGTATATAATGGATATATGTTATTAATGATATATCTAAATGATGAATATAATTCTGGAATTAAAATATACATACCTCTCATTTAGTTTTAATTCCATTAATATGACAAAGAAATGAAAGTAGCGTCCATGCGTACGTACGGCTTACCGTCTCCATGAACGGTGCATTTCATTTCTTACCCCTAAATGATTATGTAATATTATAAATACATGTATATTCTGGATATATATGATACATATTATATCCAAATCGGGAATTTCATTCTGGATATAAAGAACCTTTGACCACACGAACAACATGTAAATTGTATGAAGTCCACTTTCGCCTTAAGAACCAAATATTGAGAAAACAAACATTATTAACTTAAACGGTTACATAATGTTTATAACATGGCAATAAGTGATATAAAAGGAATAATGAACTTTAAAAGGGTTCTTAATCAAGTATAAATTACCTCAAGTTTATTATTCAGGACGTTAAAGAACGATCGAGTCAAGTCGGACCTGGGGTAAGGGACTTCGTCTCAATCTCCTTTCATTGAGGCATATTTAGTTTTATACACAACTTTCTTTTATACGGTGTATAAACCCCCTTTGACTTTTACTTTTATACAAAAGGAATCTTTTTATACGAAGCGTTTTACAAAACGAAAAAAAGGAATGTTTCTTTTAACGTACGCGGCGACAAAAACATTTTCCGCCACCGCGAGTATTATTTGGTCTTTGGCTTCCTCAACAATCCATTATGTTTTTAAAATGAAATAAATACCATGTACTCTTTTATGTATTTTGGTATTGAAAATGATTTTGATAAAGGATTCTATTATGATATATTGTTATTGAAATGTGTAAATGTTATCATTAATTTATATTGGTTTTATGTTTTATGATTTTATATTTGTACTTGGACATTTTAACGGGTGGTTACGTTATAAACCATATGACGGGTGGTGCCGTGAATACCAGGACGGGTGGTTACGTTATAACCTCCAATGCATTGGGTATGGAAGTCGGCCGTATGGCTATTCCATTAAGTATGTATGGAAATTGGCCGTATGGCTATTCCATTAAGTGATATGTGTGGAAGTCGACCGTATGGTTATTCCACATAAGTATGTTTATGTCCCAAGTTACCTTTATATATGTTTTGTGTTCTCTATATGGGTTTTATGGTAATACTTTGGTTACAAAAAGGTAAGTAATGATATTTTATTCAGTGAAGAGTTTTTACTACTTCATAAAGGTGAAAAGTATTACCTTGATAAAGTATACATGGTTTACTATTTGTTTTGATAAACTAACAGTTTTTATTCTTTGTGTATCCCTTACTGAGTTTTTATGCTCATCCCAAGTTTTTGAGATGTTTTTCACAGGACTTAGCATGGAATAGGGTCAAGGATGGGATCAAGGGAAAGTCATGCTACCTAAAACATGAAACTAGACATGTTTATTTTTAAGAATTTTTATTTTATGGAAATTTAGTAGAAGAGACTACTTTGTAATCTTTTGAGATGTAATAGTTATGTCCTAATTCTCTAAAACTCTAAACCTGAAAGGATCCTCAATGTGAATTATTCATTTAATTCAATTTTAAGTAAGGTTTAAGGCTGGGGCATTATAGAAACAGTTGACTATATAGAGCCTCAAAAGGATCCATTCATATTAAGAATTAGTAACTATTATTATATTCAAATTCTACCAATCCTAAATGGCTATCCCATGAACCATCTAAATCCAACACACATTCCTGGTGTATGTCTCTAATATTTGATTCACCCTTTCTATCTGACCATCTATCTATGGATGGAATGTCGTACACAATTTAACATCCGACCCTAATTCCTTTTGAATGCCTTCCATGAAATGAGTGTTAAAATGGGGGTACCTTTCTAAAATTATTTCCGATGGCACACCATAAATCCTCACAACCTCCTAAACATATATATGTCCCAACTCATCCACCTTTTCTGAATTTATGATCGGGATGAGATGAGCTGATTTGGTCAGATAATTTATCACTACCCAAATAAAAATCTTTCCCTAAAGTGTATGAGTTAAGACAATAATAAATTACATGGTGATCTGATACCACTTCTAGGTAGGAATAGGTAGTGGCTGAAGAAAACCAAATGTCCATTGATGATATGTTATTCCCTGATGATATGTGTAACACCTTGACATGAAGTTAGCTATATCCCTCCTCATACCTAGCCACCAGAACTTCCAATGCACATCAAAATACATATTGTTGGATCTAGGATGGATGAACCACTGATACCAGTGACTATCCTACATCAACACCTTTCTCAATGACAATAAAACCACATAGTGGCCCTTAAAGCACTATATTCACATGGGAGACAATATCCAAACAAAAGGTGTCTCCCCGCCATGAAGGAAATGCATAGACTTCTGGAACAAATCATCACTAGGATGTTCATATGAAATCAACTTCCAAAGAGAAGCATTTAGGTGAAAAATAGTGAAGAACACACTTCCACTCTACTCCTTGGTCTCTAGGATCATCTAAGAAAAACACCCCATCAAGGTCCAATCATCAGTGGACTCTTTCAATGCCCGCACTGGAACCCTCCTGCTCAAAGCATCTTCCACAAAAATACCTTTTTCCACGGTTTAGATGACATCCAAATAAAACCCCTGAAGATATTCAATGCAAAAAAACCACCTCAAGTTCATATTGCTTTTAGGAGAAGATATAGGCCAAAATTTTATGATTAGAATAGGCCAAAAAAATTTCCCCAAAAAGATAGTGATGCCACATCTTGAAACAATTCATTACAAATGATAATTCTACGTCATGGGTGAGGCAGTTATTCTAATGATTTCTGAATTGGCGGGAACCATATACAACCACATAATCATCCTACATAAGCAAACACCTAAGACCCATATCCGAGACATCATTATAAACAACGTACCCCTTTCTAGAATTTAGTAAGATCAAAACTGGGGTGATATTAAATCACATATTAAAATCCTCATAATAAGATTAAATATTAGGCCCCATTCATAAATCACCCCTTCTGGGTGAGCACTGTCATGGGTGAATCAAGCCAAGAGAAATCCCAAAATAATCACCTATAATAACCTGACATGCCCAAATATCTTCTAATCTCCAAAAAAATTATTTGGATACTCTTATGATAGAAATGCAATGATTTTCTAAGGGTCCACTTAAACTCCTTGTTTTGAGATCATGTGACCAATTATTTTTACCAATTTTATCTTGAAGGTGAATTTAGAAAACATGGAATAAGGATGATAGTCCTACAGAGTTCCCAATACGATCCATAAATGATTCTCATGCTCCTCCTAAGAACTAGAATTAACTAGGATGTCATCTATAAATACCAAGAAAAAATAATCTAGATATTGGTGGAACACCCTATTCATAAATTCCATGAAGACCACATGGACATTTTCAACCTGAAGGGGATGACCAAGTACTCAAAATGGTCATACTTACTTCTGAATTCCATTTTCAGAACATCTACCTCTCTAACTATAACATAGTGATAACCAAAACACAATTAAATCATCAAAAAACCATATCTGTTCTTTTACTGGTCAAACTAGTAATCAATATAGGTCAAGGGGAACTTGTTCTTTATTATTACATTAATCATTTTTCAGTAATGAGTGCACTATCAGAGAGATCCATCAACCTTTTCCATGAACAGAACTGGGATGGCCCAAGGATAGATTATCAGGTGAATGAATCCTTTGATTCCAAATCATGTAGTTGTACCTTTGATTTCCTCAAATCAGTGGGAGATATACAACATGGGGGAAGAGATATCATATGTGATCCTAGTGCCAAATATTTAGAGAACCCCGCATACTTATGGAAAGGAAAACTCGATAAATCCTTTCGAAAAAAACTGGGAACTCATCCACCACAAGAGGTGATCTACCATCAGAAGCACTACCAACATCCTAGAACACGAGTGATGATAATTGAAAAACGAGATTACCTAATTATGGGAGTGATGGTCTATCATGACTGGACCGAGAATCCAATTCTTTATGAAAAACTTGAGTACTACAATCATGTTCCATGAAACTCACCCACCCCCTATAACAGTCGATGTATGCATGAAAGTGCACTATAAAATCCATGAAAAGGATTCCATCAAAGTGATCCATCTCTAAAATAAAAATATCACATCCCAAGTCCACCCTAACATAGTGAGTGAATATGACGGACACCTGAGACCCTACTCTCGATTCTTACCAAGAGGCATTACCAACTCCATCACATAAGAGACGAGATCAGTTGGAAGCTTTAAAATAGAAACAAGGAAGGCGGAGATAATTTAAATGGAAGCACCAATAAAAAAGAGAACTACAACTAAATATGATGCAATGAGAATAGTACCTCAAACTATCATAGGCCCTATATCCGAAACCGTTGGTAATCGATCCACCACATGAAGCTACCTAGTCTCACCCTAAACCTGAGAATGACTATATCCTCTGAATTTTTTTTAAACTAACTTTACCTAGAAGACGATCCAACCTGACCACTACGACAAACAAATTGTGGACCTACTGAGTTTGTCGGTTCTGAATGGGATGACATCCCCTAGAAGCTACAGATCCTGCACCACTCTAATATGGGGAATCACTTTGAAAATATGCTACTAGTGTCCCATAGATTTTCTCCAATGGAAAGGTATTGGAGGATATGTTCATGTAGGTCGAATGTGACCTACCTTCCCGCACCGACAGAACACAACCGACACAACATCAGAATCCAGAGATAAAGACTATTAGGAAGGATGGCCTAAACTACCACCTACCTTCTTCTGTTACTCATACCACTTCCTCTTTTTATCTAAAGAACCTCCACTACCCATTGCAGACAAAGCCCTAGAAGAACCAGAAATACCCTTTTGATCAATTTATACCATAAAATCATAGTCAACCACTTCACAATAGGACTTGAAATTGAACAGAATGATCTGAGAATAAATTTCTGGCAATAACCCCTCTTGAATTTATAAGCCATAATCTACTCATTATAAATTATTTGAGGTGTGTACCAAACAAGATTAGCCAAATGGTTAACATACTCCATCAATGAATTCCCCCCTGAACAAGATCCATAAATTCTTGGGATATGGAGTAGGCCAGGACCTCAAGATTGTATTGATCATTGAAAAGAATATGGAAGTCTTTCTAGTTCATCTACTCGTGTTTTCCTTCATGCACTAGTAGGTCCCACCACCTCGAACTAGGACCTTTTATAATTAACAAAGCACATTTTACCCTATATTCATCAAGAGGGTCAAGGAACTTGAACTTCTACTCTATTTTCTCTAGACATTCCTCTTTTCCCTAGGTTTAATGCTTCCTTAAAAGAAGGCTTGTTCTTAAGAAACTCTTGATCTTTTTCCTTTATAGGACCTGGTTCAGCTTCTCAGACCAGATTAGGTTCATAGTCCTCCCCTTTTCCAAAATCTTGAAAACCACGAACCATAGATTCCAATATTTTCTGATCTATTGGTGAGGGAGAACTCTCTCTGACCTCTCCCAACAGTTTCACAGGAATTCTCTGAAGAGGCATCTTTCCACAAGAAGCAGTAACCACAAAATAAATTGTCAATACAACCATTGCGAATATTTTCTACAATGACTAAAAACATTAACATTCAAAAAATCCAAAAAAAATCAATCCCATAACAAAAACATAACAAATAGAACAATCCACCTCCACCTAGTGTCCATATACAGTCTACATCTTGCACATCCCACCTGGAGAAGAAGTCCAAAAATCCCAACATCCCATCGTGACTGAAGTTCTGTAATAAGGTGAGCTTTTAAAGACACGTAAATTTCAAGGGAAATTTTTTATTAATTTTCTTTGGGATTTTATGAGAACGCAGTTTTTGACGGCACCTGATTCCGAGGCCCGGTGTGCCCGGAATCGTTTTTCGAAGTTTAGCTTGGGTACGTTCAGTGGACGAATGAGCGGATTTTCCTAACTTTTGAACCGGTTCTCGGAAACAAAATCCAAGGGCACCGATGAAACCACAGCACCGGAAATTTCTTAGGAACACCATTACTAGAGTTGAGTTTTCTCGGGGTAGGTTATTAAATAAATGTGTTAACTAAAGAATGAAATAAAATATTGTGCTACAATTTTTATTTATTTTCTAAGTAGTTTAAACCTAAGGATGGGGATTGGGATGGGACCCACTACATCCTAACTTCTCTATGTAGGATATTAGTGAAGTGGGGCCCACACGAACCCTACCCCTTCAAATCCCTTTGACCTCCCTCTCGTGCATTTATTTTTGTAACTCATCCACACCCTAATTAAATGGAAAGTCAACCCTCGATTTTTAATTTGGAGTATTAAACGCTCTTCAATTAAGTGAATTAATTGGATGAGTTTTTTTTTGAATTTCAAAGTAATGGCCTGCGTGTGTGATAATAAAATAAGACATGACTTATTTTATTGGGGGGGGGGGTTGATTCATTGTGCGGAATAAGGAGAGGACTCTTGTGCTCTTGGTGAATATATTCATCCTCGTCGAAGAACGCGAAGAACGCCAAGTCTACGAAGAAGAACCCCATCACCACAAAGGGAGTTCTCGGAACTGTCTTCTTCCCTCTCCGCAGCCGGTGAGAGATGCCTTCTTCAAAGAACAATGACGTGCCGCATACTTCTTTTAGCGAACGCCGACGAAGCTTACGGAGCATCGATCCGCAACGCCATCTTCTGCAACGCCGTCTTCCGCGATGTCGTTGTTCCGCGATGACCATCGTTCGACAACTCCTTGAGTTAGGGGTTTGAGTTCAAATATTATGGATTAATTTTGTGCTTTCTTGACCAGGATTTTCATTCTTTTTGGTCCACCTGTTATCGTTATAACGGGAGGAGGTCAGACCGCACGAACATGACCGACCCTCCTCCCTCTTTGTTGTTTTTTTGTTGCGGTACGAGCAAAGGCAGCACGGTGCAACGGAACCATGCGGGAACATTGAGAATCATGGAGAAGAAGCGTGGTGCCATCGTGCCACACCGTTGAGGACGAACGAACCCGCATCCAGAGTCGGGCCATGGCGAAGGGGGAGCGGTGCCGTCGCGCGGTGCCGAAGAACAACGAAGACACCGTGGCCAGATCAGGGCCGCAGCAGAGGGGCGCGACACCGTCGCGCCGCACCCATCAGACCAAGGCTGCGGCCTTTGGCCGCGGTAGAGCTGGGAGTGGAGGCCGGAACCGCCAGCTGTCGGCGCCTCGGAGGACAGGGACCGCAGGGTCCCGCAGCGATGGCACCGGCCGGCCAGCCGGGCTGGCCGATCGGAGGAGCTGGGGGTCGTAACCCCCGAATGGCAAGGGAGCAGCCCCCACATGGGGCCACGGTTTCAAAACAGGGGGGCAGCGCCCCCCCCCCCCCCTTTTCCGCGATAGCTTGGGTGGCCGAGCTTTTAGGCCACGCGGGCCGCACCCACGCCAGGCCAACCGGCCGCCGGCGCCTCGGAGGAGAGGAACTACGGGGTCCCACGGCGGAAACACCTGCCGGCCAGCTGGTCCAGCCGATCAGAGGAGCCGGGGGTCGTAACCCCCAGTTGGCAAGAGATCAGCCCCCACGTGGGGGCCGCGGTATCGAAACAGGGGGGCAGCGCCCCCCCCCCCCCCCCCCCTTCGCGACAGCTCGGGTGGCCGAGCTGTCTGGCCACGTGGGCAACACCCGTGCCAGGAAAACCGGCCGCACCAGGCCGGGCCGGGCCGCACCCACTGGTTCGGGCCATGCCTTATTGGGCCAGACCCAGACCTGGGTCGGGCCAGGCCCAGACCCCCCATTTCGGACTGTTTCAGTCATTTACCCATATCTTGAGCTTCAGACCTCCGTTTGACGCACCGTTAGTTGCGTTGCAATCCATGGATCGAGAAGGTAATTTTGGTTTGTTACACTCAAGGTTTCGGAGAACATTGGGTACATCTGGGTTGGTTCGAACACGAAACCAACTGGGCCCTCGGAGCGGAAACACTTATAACTTGAGCTCTGGACGTCCGATTGACGTGTCGTTGACTTTGTTGGATTCCTCTTACTGAGATGGACCTTATGGCTTACTCCGCACAAGGTTTGGATGTAGTTGGAGTGCGGTTGGGTTAGTTTTAACTTAAAAACCAACTGGGCCCCTGGAATGAAAAATCCAATAACTCTCAGACCGGGCGTCCGATTGATGCGTCGTTTCTCACGTTGAGTTCCATATATCGAGACGGAACTTTGGGATACATCAACATCAGAATACGTATCAGTTGATGTATCGACCCCTTGGCTCATGGAGCGGACCCTCTCGGAAATGAGGGTACTGTGGGCGGAAACCCTAGAGTTGGCTGAGACTTAACGACTACTGATCGACGGACTCAGAGTGTTTCGATAGCCTAGTGGGGAGCGATTGGTTGTAGTGGCAGACCCACGGTACTCAACAGAAGGATTACCTCTGTAGGCTATGAGGGGGAGTGCTTGGTTGTAGCAGCATACCCAGGGTGGGAAGCTCTTGGTTGTAGCAGCAGGCCCACAGTACTCGACAGGTGGAGTACTTCAACAGTCCAAGGTTACTGGGAAGCGCTTGGTTGTAGCGGCAGGCCCACTGTACACGATAGAGGAGGAGTTCCCCAGCAACTATCGGTTTGATGGTGAAGACTATCATACTATAACCCCTTATGGGTTTGGCAGCGATGATGACTTCACTGAAATCCTCTGTGGGATAGGCAGTGATGACGACTACACTGAAATACTCCGTGGGTTTGACAGCGAAGGCAACCGTACTAAAATCCTCTGTGGGTTCGACGGCGATGACTATTGTTCTTGTATCCTATGTGGGTCTGGCTGTGTTTGAATCTGTTCTAGTATCCTACGTGGGTCTGGCAGAGTAGTTGTTCTGTATCCTATGTGGGTCCGACAGCTTAGCTGGTTTAGTATCCTATGTGGGTCTGAGCATAGATGAATCAGTGGCTACATCTGATGATCTCTATTATATTATGAAGAAGTATACCCGTTTGATCTGAGTCTTGACTTTCAATCATTATCTTCGACATGATTGACTTGCTTTCCTATGTGGATTGGGTTGTGCTTTCCTATGTGGATTGGGTTGTGCTTTCCTGTGTGGATTGGATTGTGCTTTCCTATGTGGATTGGGTTGTGCTTTCCTATGTGGATTGGTTTGTGCATTCCTGTCTCGATTGGGTTGTGCATCCCTATGTGGATTCAGTTATGCTTCCCTATGTGGATTGGGTTGTGCTATCCTGTGTGGATTGGGTTGTGCTTTCCTATGTGGATTGGGTTGTACTATCCTATGTGGACATGATCGAACTTGGGCTCGGATGATGGAGCCGAACTGGAATTGATGACTTGGTATATTTATGGTCATATACCTAAGTAGTATTAAATGTTACTTCGTGATTGTATCTTTCCTTTATGGATTATCCTTTGTGGATTCTGGGAGACCTTCAGGGTCTCGGGGTCCCTACTGAGTATCATCTACTCACCCCTGTACGGGCTTCGCCCGCACTATGTTGTGTTGGTTGCAGACGACGGACATCACTGATCGAGGTTGAGGTTTGTAGAGCTTAATGGTTCCTGGAGGAGGAACTCACGACGAGTCGGTGCTCAGAGGGGTATTTACGACGAGTCGGTTCCTGGAGGTGGACCACTGGGCGGGACATACACTGGGCAGATGGCCGGTCCCGAGGAGCTGAGGAGGCTATCTGTACCAAACCTTCAAGTGGGATTTCTAGTGGATGGCTCGGCATTGCTGCTTTACTTGTCAGTTGTTGTACTTCCTTTCCAGTTGTATTTTACTATCAGTTTGGGTTTGTATTCTGGCCCACTTACTTTTCCGCACTTACTTGTACTTGTGATTACTTAGTGTTTACTTCTGATGGCTTACTCTGTGGTGTTTGTTTACTTTATAAAGGCAATGTCTTCCCCTTTTTTGTTGGGATTTATGCCTTTGGTGCTAGTCGCTAGCCCCTGGCCTATGGAAGGCGGGCTTGGGGTAGTCATGGCACGGGTCCCATGGACGGGTCGTGAAAAATTGGTATCAGAGGAGTTTGGTTCAACAGCAAAACTCATAACTCTAATCTTTCTTCTATGTGAAACAATAATTTTTAGGGTATTTATTGTGGTTATCAGTCCATGGAGTCCAATGTTGGTGTGGCGGCCGACGTATCCGTACACCAGGACCCTGACTTCTGATTTCTGACTCATTGCATGAAAACCTTGATTGCATCTGTGTTTCAAAGGTTTTCTTTGTGATTACTTTGTGTCACCTCACCAGGTATAAATCATTGACCCTGGCGCACCTGTCTCTTTTCTAGATGGCCCCACGACAGCAGCCAGCTGGGGTTCCAAGTGTTGTATGAGATGATAGCCCACCGGGAGACGAGGATCCAGTGTGGGGCCCTCTTACTATGTTGAAACCTTCAAGTGGTTTATCAGCATCACCACCACCCATTGGGTAGCATAGGCCTCTGAGATTTTGAGGCGAGACAGTTCACGGGCAGCAGTGGATTGGATGGAGGCGATCGCTAGAGTTCTACGCCTAATTTAGACACTAGTAGAGCTGGTAGTGGACTTAGCTACTTGTTTTTTCCCGTGAGTGACCATGGGGTTGGTCTGTATAGTGAAAAGGATTCGGTATATGGACCGATGCCAGAAATAGTAACTTCGGGTAGTGTGTCAGCTACATCACTACTTGTTGGACAGCAGACACTACCGGCGGTATCGGTAGAGGAAACTTGTAGGCTTAGTTCCTTAAATGTTTCCGCACCAAATATCCCTCAAGTTCTGAGGCATGCCCGACTCACTGGCGGCTAAGGACTGGCTTGAGTAGGTGTCTAAGGGTTTCGTAGAGCTTATATAGCTTCGACAGAACGACGTTTCGGTAGATGAGAATTCATCGAGGAATACCAAACTGTTGCTGGTACTCGTTGACTGTGATGAAATCGGTGCTTCATGGCTCGGACTTCAGAGTGAGGTGTGTCTAATGGACATCTGAGCTAGCACTTCTTTCTCTATGCATTCCTACATATGCTAGGGTACTATAAAAAACCGTTGTGGTTGAGAATTATTTTGCTGAATGGATGCAGTCAGTGAAGGTTAGCAATGGAATAGCAGGAAACTGGCGCCAGTCTCGGAGACTTGGGCATTAAAATGTTTCAAGTATAATAAGTGAAAAGGATAGATGAATCAGCAGGGAAGCATATGTGGAAGTGGAGCTAGGAGAGCAGCAGGGGGTGGTGAAAATTTTGACATGTTACAGCCACCCACCTTTGTAATCCCCGCTAGGCTCAGGGAGCTAGAGGGAAGGGGAAAGAGTAGGTGCATGCGGTCAAGGAGTGCGACCAAAAGGGCTCTAAGGATGATTCGAAGTTCGAACTGTGTCTTCTGAAAGCTTCCGTAACAACAAGACACTGATACGAATCATCCCTACCTTCCAAAAATCTTGTCCCGGACCTAGATTTTCTGGATTAAGCTATTGACTTGACCCTCACGTCTGGAGATACCTCTGGGAGGAGACTCGACAATCACACTTACACCGACAGTGTGATCTGACCCTTGAGGTGAGAGTTTCAGTTGGAACCTCTTGGTGGCAGCGTTGAGGCCTTACGACATTAGTTTGAGTATGGACTGAGCAATCACAGTTCATACACAAATTGACGGTATTAGGCAGACGTCGGGATGGGTTTTCCTTGGTTGGCAAAAAGGAAACCCCAGGCAGCACAGGTTTAACCCATGCTTAGGAGGGTGTAGCCGATCACTCTTGGGTTGGCCAACCTTACCCTCGTGGCTGTAGGAGTTTTGAGTTTCAGTTCTAATCAAGAAATTGAGGCCTCTAGAGCTCGAGGATGGCGACCACTTTCATATATGGGTCTAACCTCGACGAGGTTTATGGAGATTCAGCAGAGGCGGCGAGATATCTCTGAGGTTTAACGGACCTTTCTAGGTCCTCAGCAGGGTTGGCGAGGTGGTTTACCACTTGAACTTTCCACCTCAGTTGAACCAGGTGCACAATTTCATCCACGTATCTCAGCTAAGGAGATACGTGCATGACCATTCACACATCATCGACCACAGGGAGTTGGAAGTTGATGAAGTGGCGCCATTCACAGAGGTTCTAGTTGGGAATGAGGATCAATAGGAGCAGGTCCTAAGTGGACGGTCTATTACTCAGGTGCGCTTTCACTGGCAGCACGAGAACCTCCAGGAGAGCACATGGAAGCGGGAGGCTCAGTTGCATGCTCAGTACCACTTTTGTTCCCTTAGTTTGTGTTATAGCTTTACGGGGACGTAAAGCCCTGAGGTGGGAGTAATTTAAAGACCCATAAATTTCAAGGGAAATTTATTTTAATTTTATTTGGGATTTTTTGAGAACGCAATTTCTGACGGCACCTGATTCCGAGGCCCGATGTACCCGGAATCAATTTCTGAAGTTTAGATCGGGTACATTCAATGGACGAATGAGCGGATTTTCCTAACTTTTGAACCGGTGCTCAGAAACAAAATCTGAGGGCACCGATGAAACCGCAGTGCCAGTAATTGCTTAGGAACACCATTACTGGAGTTGCGTTTGCTCGGGTGAGGTTATTAAATAATGGGTTAACTAAAGAATGAAATAAAATATTGTGCTACAATTTTTATTTCTTTTCTAAGTAGTTTAAACCTATGCATGGGGGTTGGGATGGGACCCACTACATCCTAACCTCTCTATGTATGATATTAGTGAAGTGGGGCCCACACGATCCCCTCCCCATCAAATCCCTTTAACCTCCCTCTCGTTCATTTATTTTGGTAACTCACCCACACCCTAATTAAATGGAAAGTCAACCCTCGATTTTTATTTTGGATTATTAAACGCTCTTCAATTAAGTGAATTAATTGGATGAGTTTCTTTTTGAATTTCAATGTAATGTCTTATGTGTGTGATAATAAAATAATACATGACTTATTTTATTGGGGGGGTTGATTCGTTGTGTGGAAAGAAGGAGAGGACTCTTGCGCTCTTGGGGAATATCTTCATCCTCGTCGAGGAATGCGAAGAACACCGAGTCTACGATGAAGAACCCCATCACCACAAAGGGAGTTTTCCAAACCGTCTTCTTCCCTCTCCGCAGCCAGTGAGAGACGCCTTCTTCAAAGAATGACGATGCACCGCATCCTTCATCGGGCAAACACCGACGACGCTTACAAAGCATCGATCTGCAATGCCACCTTTTGCAACGCCGTCTTCCACGACGCCATTGTTCCGTGACGACCGTCGTTTGAAAACTCCTTGAGGAAGGGGTTTGAGTTCAAATATTACGGATTAATTTTGTGCTTTCTTGACGAGGATATTTATTCTTTTTGGGCCGCCTGTTATCATTATAATGGGAAGAGGTCGGACCGCACGAACACGGCCGACCCTCCTCCCTCTTTGTTGTTGTTCTTATTGCAGCACGAAAAAAGGTAGCACGGTGCAAAGTCACTGTGCGGGAACATGGAGAATCACGGTGAAGAAGCGTGGTGCCGTCGTGCCGTGCCGTTGAGGCTAAATGAACCCGCGGCCGGAGTCAGGCCGCGGCGAAGGGGGCGTGGTGCCGTCGCGCCGTGCTGGAGAACCACGAAGACACCGCGACCGGAGCAGGGCCGCGGCGGAGGGGCGCTACTCCGTCGCACTGCACGATCGGACCAAGGCCACAGAGGCCAGAACTGCAGGCCGCCGGTGCCTCGGAGGAGCGGGACCGCGGGGTCCCATGGCGGCGGCACCGGCCGGCCAGCCGGGCTGGCCGATTAGAGGAGCCGGGGGTCGTAACCCCCGGCTGGCAAGGGAGCGGCCCCCATGTGGGGCCTGTAGTTTTCAAATAGGGGGGACTCCCCCCCCCCCTTCCACGACAGCTCGGGTGGTGGAGCTGTCTGGCCACGCGGGCCGTGCCAGCGCCAGGCCACTTGGCCACACCGGGCTGGGCCGGCAGGGCGGGGCCGCGCCGTGCCCACCAGTCCGGGCCGCACCCTATTGGGCCGGACCCAGACCCGGGTCCGGTCGACCTGGTTCGGGCCGACCCAGGGGGGGTTGGGTCGGGCAGGGCCGAGCCTAGTCCCCCCATTTCAGACGGTTTCAGTCATTTGCCCATATCTTGGGCTTCAGACCTCCGATCAACGCACTGTCAATTTTGTTGGGATCCTTGGATCGAGATGGTAGTTTTGTTTTATTACACTCAAGGTTTCGGATAATTTTGGGTACAATCGGGTAGGTTCGAACACGAAACCAACCGGGCCCTCGGTGCAGAAACGCTTATAACTTGAGCTCCGGACGTCTGATTGACGTGCCGTCAGCTTTGTTGGATTCCTCTTAGTGAGACAGACCTTTTTGCTTACTCTGATAGAGGTTTGGATGCAGTTGGAGTGTGTTTGGGTTTGTTTTGACTTCAAAACCAACCGGGCCCCTAGAACAAAAAATCCAATAACTCTCTGATCGGGCGTCCGATTGATGCGTCGTCTTTCACGTTGAGTTTCCTATGTCGAGACGAAACTTTGGGATACATCAACTCCAGACTACGTGTCAATTGATGTATCGAACCCTTGGATAGTGGATTGGACCCTCCCGGAAACGAGTGTGCTGTGTGCGGAAACCCTAGAGCTAGCTGAGAATTGACGACTGATGATCGACCGACTCGGAGTGTTTCGATAGCCCAGTGGGGAGCGCTTGGTTGTAGCGACAGACCCACGGCAGAGGAGCACTTGGTTGTATCGGAAGACCTGCGGTACTCAATATAAGGAGTACCTATGTAGGCTATGAGGGGGAGAGCTTTGTTATAGTGGCAGACCCATGGTGGGAAGCGCTTGGTTGTAGGAGCAAGCCCACAGTACTCGACATGGGGAGTACTTCAGCAGTCCAGGGTTAGTGGGAAGCACTTCGTTGTAGCGGCAGGCCCATTATACTCGATAGAGGAGGAGTTCCCCAGTAGCTATGGGTTCCTCGGTGAAGACTATCATACTGGAATCCTCTGTGGGTTCAGCAGCGATGATGACTGCACTGAAATCCTTCATGGGTATAGCAGCGATGACGACTACACTGAAATCCTCTGTGGGTTCGGCAGCGAAGATGACCATACTGAAATCCTCTGTGGGTTCGACGGCGATGAATACTGTTCTTGTATCCTACGTGGTTCTGGCAGAGTAGATGGTCTGTATCCTGTGTGGGTCCGACAACTTTTCTGGTTTAGTATCCTATGTGGGTCCCAGCTTAGATGAATCAGTGGCTACATCTGATCATCTCTATTATCTTATGAAGAAGTATACCCGTGTGAGCTGAGTCTTGACTTTCAATCATTATCTTAGATATGATTTACATGATTTCCTATGTGGATTGGGTTGTGCTTTCCTATGTGGATTGGGTCGTGCTTTCCTATGTGGATTGGGTTGTGCTTTTCTGTGTGGATTGGGTTGTGCTTTCCTGTGTGGATTGTGTTGTACTATCTTATGTGGACATGATCGAACTTGGTCTTGGATGATGGATCCGAACTGGAATTGATGACTTAGGTATATGTATCGGCATATACCTAAGTAGTGTTGGATGTTACTTCATGATTGTATCTTTCCTTTTTGGATTATCCTTTGTGGATTCTGGGAGACCTTCGGGGTCTCTGTGTCTATACTGAGTATCGTATACTCACCCCTACATGGGCTTCGCCCGCTTTACGTTGTGTTGGTTGCAGACGATGGAAATCACTGATCGAGGTTGAGGCTTGTAGAGCTGTATGGTTCCCGGAGGTGGAACTCGCAACGAGTCGGTGCCCTAAGGTGGATTTACGAGGATTCAGTGCCTGGAGGTGGACCAGTGGGCGGGATGTACATGGGGCGGATGGCAGGACCCGAGGAGCTGAGGAGGCTATCTGTACCCACCCTACAGGTGTGATTTCCAATGGACAGCTCAGCGTTGCTGCTTTACTTTTCAGTTGTTGTACTTCCTTTCTAGTTGTATTTTACTATCAGTTTGGGTTTGTATTCTGTCCCACTTACTTTTCTGCACTTACTTGTACTTGTGATTACTTAGTGTTTACTTCTGATAGCTTACTTCGTGGTGTTTTTTTACTTTATAAAGGCAATGTCTTCCCCTTTTTGTCGGGATTTACGCCTTTGGTGCTAGTCGCCAGCCCCTGGCCTATGGAAGGTGGGCTTGGGGTAGTCACAGCACGGGTCCCGAGGATGGGTCGTGACAGAGCTGTCCAAACACCCTACTCATAAACAGAACATCATGTACCTATATTCCTTTCTCTAGTATATCCAGACTCATCCCAAATACGAAGACCTAAAAATAGCTTGACCAACTCTGATACCATTTTGTCACAAACAAAGATGGTGTTCCATCCAACACATCACCCAAATCGGCACGTGGAATGACTCAAAGGGTATTCTTAATCCCTATAGGCTAAAAATGAGTTCCTTGGTATCAACAATGCAACTTGGGAATAATTTCACCCATATAAATAATCATAAATAACCAACCATAATAAATAAACTAAAACTGAGCAATCACAACCAAACATGGAATAATAATTTTGAAATTCATGTCCACATCTTTTAAACAAAACCCAAAGCGTCTAAAAAAGGGGACTAAACACTATCCAACAAACCACTACACAAGAATAGGAGAATCATCCTAAAGCCACCACCACAACACCTGTATTGGAATACAACTAGCATCCTGAACAATTATCTCCACACATATCTCTTTTACCCGTTTCCAACACAACTAAATCTACTTACACCCAATTGTGTAAGTAGGGTGTGATCTGAAGCCCACTATGATTCCACAAAAAAATAGATTTATTTCTATAAACATTACAAGTCAATTCACATGCATGTTTTATAGTAAAAAAAATAGAAACATTTTTTTATAGAAAACATTCTAATGGAAAACATGTTTGATTTTTTTAAGTAAAAAACCAAGTGCATCATATGCTGATGGTAAGTAAAATATCACAAAATATAACTACATCATGGGAAAAACCTATAGCCACTTGCTAGAAATGGGACACTAGGTACATAGTATCTCGGTGAAAAGTGGTATAAAATCCTTGATCAATAGTGTTATCATACACGGGACACTGTGAGGGGACACCACATGGGCCTAGAGGTCTCCAATCATCATTATCATTTAGTTAGTGTTTTATCATCAATCATTTTATATGAATATGTGATGATTCACTTCTGAGTAAAATGGTATACTTGTGCTTGTCCACCCACCTAGATACCCAAGTTTCCCTTTGTGTTCAGTTTTTATTTCACATGCCATGTGCAACATCTATTTCACATAAACATAATCCAAACAATATAAAAATGTTTGATAAATCTATACCTTCAAAACCAAAACCACTTTTAAATCCAAACACAAACCAAAACCATTCTAAATCGTGTTCTGCACCATTTTAACAATGTATTAATCATGTTTCATAACTTATAAAGAAAATTCAAAATAAAAAACAAGTCTTCACACATAAAATAAAACCAATTTCCTTTACATGAAAACCACTCTCATTCCATAGGCATAACAAATTCATTCAAAAATACCTTTTCACCACACACATAAGTCCTAGAACAAATTTAAACACTCAAGAAATAATATTGAATTCTTCAAATATTGTTTAAGAATGGAACCACCAACCTCTAATGAGGAAACATCCATAATTTGGTGGAAACTAATAACCACACACCAAGAGAACCCTATATAGTAAATATTGAACCTTAAATATCAGGATTAAACTGTTAAAATATGGATATGACCCTAAATTGAACACACAACCTGCTGGATAACAAAACTCACAAATAATAAGAAAAGAAAACCTAGAAAATAGGAACAACCCAATATAATAGGGACTTTCTTGGACAATAAAAGAGAAACCACACCAAAATTTCTTAAAAACAGAGGTCCAAGGGTGCCAAGGGCGTATGGGGAGGTGCCTAGAGAGGAGCAACCCGAGTGGGGGAAGAAATAAAGGTTTAATGTCAAAAATTACGGAGATATAAAATTAAAAACCAATTTTTAATGACCTATATTGGATGAATGGTTTTCCTATAAGGTTTTCCAAACTATGAGGCAATCGTTTACCCCTTACTATCCAAGTAGGACATGCCACACGGTTAGCCTACACGGTTTACAAACCGTACACTAACCATGTGATAAGCCTCTGTCCAAAAAACACCCTTTGGATGCATGGTTACCTCAGAAAGGGAATAGGGTTTGGTAAACCATGATCCAACCATGTGCACCACACTATTTACCAAATATTCCTAATTTTCCCCTAAAAACTCAAAGGAAACCCAAAGAATTAACATAATATCAAATTAAATAGAATAAATACGTGAAAATAAAGACATGAACGTGACATGGTGAATAATATTTCAAAATTAAATAGTAAATATGATTTTATATATACTATATATATTCATTAAATATGTCCTTATTACCTTTAATGTAAAGCGTAATTGAAAACCAATCACATCGTTTCATGAAGCAGTTGTTCTCCATACACGCAAGCGATATTATCATATTTTAATGTAATGTAATGAAATAAAGTATATGTGATATTATAATTTGAAAAGTATAATTATTTCATAAATATTATATAAATATTTTTCATCAATATTTGTATCCTTTCATTATAGGTGTTTATAAAAAATGAATTACATTAGTTCGTGAGGCGGTGGTCCGCTTTAGACATGATCAACAATTTCTTTTTTCCTTTTTATGAAAGATAAGATGGAAATAGGTTATTACATAAATATAATAATATCATAGTATAAATTTTATATTTTTATAAATATATTTTAAATATTAATACAATATTGAAAGTGGTAACAAAAGAAGTAGAAAAAAGAGTTTAGTGGAGACAATTAGCTTCTCTTAGAAAAACTTCATTTGGATCTCTTATTAATGGACCTAGGGTTGGTATTTTAGGGTGAAAAGAAGATATTAAACATGGATAAGGATCTTGGTGAGGTAGGTTTTGAGGTTTTTATTGATCTAAATGTATTTTTTGGTATGAATAAGTGAAAAGAGGATGTTCCCTTTTATAATTGAGGTGAAGTGGCATTTTTGTAAATACCCAAAACTATTCAATAATGGGAAGTAAATCCCACCCAAAGTATCTAAAAAATTAAAAATTAAATTATTTTAGGGAATATATGGCTGATAAAAACCTCAATCATAGAAAATAACACCTGTTAAAAACATTTAATTCTTTAGGATTTAAATTTACTTAATTTTACCATTTTATTTTTCACCATGATAACTAGTTTTTTATTTATTTACATAGGTGATCTATATCTCAATATTAAAACTAAAATGAGTATTATTATATAACATAGTTCTAATTAATTTAAATTTTAATTCCATATTTTTAAATAAAAATCCAATTTTGGTGAAAAAATTATTTTTTACACAAGCACATGTAACATGAAAAACCTCATTTTAACTTTACCATGGTAATTAATTAATACCTATTTTAAAATTAATTATGAATAGAAATTAAATTGAAATTTTTAACTAATATTTATTATGATGATTCAAATTTTTAATCCATTTTACTAAATTAAATTCATAGAATTGGATCCATTTAATTTATAATTAAACCCACAAACACGATGAAAAATATTTTTTCATAGAGATTATTTTCGTAAGTATAGAAAGTATTAATATAAAAATTATACATAAAATTGATTCAAATTAATTAAAAAAGATTAATAAATATAAAATTAAAATAATTTTACTTTTAAAACCATCTTAAAAATTAGAGTGTGTAAATTATTTAAACAAAAAGGGAGTTTTGAAATAAAAGCAATAACTATTTACTATTAATCGAGAAAATAATCTTTTTAGAAAATTATCAAAAATTTTCCTTAAGATAATTTTAACATGTTTACTCCAAAAATGTTGTTAAGTTTTTTAAATAAAATATCTAATGGTTTCAAAAATCAATTTTATTATTTTTTCAAAAAAAAGAAATAAAAATAATTATTTGTGAAAGTAGAATCTTCAAAGCATATAAAGTATTTACTAAATATTAAATACTTAATTATAAATATATTTCATTTTTTTAAAACCTTTATACTTAATTTTAAAAATGTGGTTATTATAATTCATACCACTAAATTTAACATTTATGTTTTAACAATTAACTTTAAATAATAATATTAATAGTATATTACAGTTTGTTAAAACTTGGTGTAGAGTTTATGGAAATCTATCAAAAAAATTAAATTTACTTTGAAAAATATCTCAAAAAATATATGGGTGCTACATTATACCCCACCTAAAGTGAATTTAGTATTAAAAAATTGACACTCTTATGAAACAAAATGTGGATATTTCTTCCCCATTATATCCTTTGGTTCACATATAGCTTCTTGAAATTGGTTGTTTGACAAAAAAACTTTGACTTCTTAAGTGGTCTTGTTTCATATAACATACTCTATATAATCTAGAATCTCAATATATTTTTTCTGGTAATAAAGATCATTCTCCAGTGGTATGACATTTGAGTTCTTTACATGTGATGGACCAGGTATGTAATTCTTGAGGAGAGATACAAGAAACATATTGTGGACTTGATTGAGGTTTAGAGGAAGCACCAAGTGATAAGAAACCATCCCTACTCGATCAGGAATATTGAAAGGGATAATATAACCAAGGATCATATTTAATTTCTTTCCAAATATTATAAACCTATTCCATAGATAAATATATATGAAAACATTCTCACCAACTTTAAATTCCAAATAACATCAATAATTGTCAGCAAAACTTTTTTTCCCACTCTGAGCAGACTTGATGTGCATCCGAATATATCTAACCATCTTAGCCATTTCATTTTCTATCTTAGGTCTCAATAGATTTATTTCAAAAAATTCATCAATGTACATTGGATTTCTACAATTGTTTCCATAGATGAATTTATAAGGATCCATTTTAATGCTCGAGTGAAAGCTATTATTGTAGGAAAACACAACCTAAGGAAGGTGTTGATCCCAAACACCTTTTAAATCTGTAGAAAAATATGTAATCATATCCTATAGGGTATGAATTATTCTCTCAAACTAACCATCTGTCAAAGGATAATGTGTAATGTTGAAACTTAGATCTGTATCCAAGCCCTATTGATGAATTCACTAGAATTTCATGGTAAACCTCAGGTTTCGACTGAAAAGAATAGAATTTTTTACACCATGAAACATTTAAAATTATTTAATATATATCCAAGAAAGATGGTTTAGAGATAAATATTCTCTAATAGAAATGATGTGTGTTAAATTTATAATGAATTGAAATATAACCCATATAACATTATTCTCTTTAAATGTTTTTTGGAGTTTGAAAACAAAATCCACAGTGATGGTTTCCCATTCCCATTTTGGTATGGGTAATGCTTATAAAATCCTCTTATAATTGTTTCTATCAGTCTTAACTTATTGACTTACCAATAAATTAATTATAAAAATTTCAACATCTATATTCATGTTATCCCACCAAAAATGCTCTTTCAGATCTCAATGAATCTTTATACTTCTAGGATTAATAAAGAAAGAAGAACTATGAGCTTCCTCTAACATATCTTTCATAAAATATTTTATTGATAGAACACATGAATGGTTGATAAAACTTATCATTCCATCATGATCAAGGTTAAATTCGAGAACATTTATCACCTTCTTTTGTAGCTCCATATCATCCTTCTACACCTATTTTATCCACACTTGGATAGATGCTTGAACACTTATTTGAGAAGGATAATATTTCTCCATTTCCTTCAATATTTAATTATATATTCTTTGAAAATCCATTTATATTGGGTATTTTGTGATCCTAATCATAGATAATCTAGTATGATCTTTTTGAATCAATGAAACCACCACCATGTTGTCTTTAACATAGTGGAAATGTATACAGTAGTTATAATATTTAATGAGCTCCACCCATATTCTGTTGAGTATATTCAACTCCCTATATTTGAATATATACATTAATCTCTCTTTATATGTATATATATCCTACTTCTCTTCAAAAAGATAAGTCATCCACAACTTTAAGGAAAAAAGTACCATAGCCAACTCCAAATCATGAGTTGGGTTGTTTTTATCATAAAACATCAATTATCATGAGGAATGAGCTATAACTATTTCATTATACATTATAACGAATCACATTCAATTCTTGGATGTATCAATATAGATTATAAACCGTTTTAAAATGAAGGGTAATTCAATTATATGTTAAATGACAATTTTTCCCTTCAGTTCCATCTAATTTTAGTCACATTAATCTATCCAGAAGAACTTGGATCCCTTCCAAGTTATCTTGGTGAGTGTATTATATAATTTTTAGAAGTTATTTAAAATATTTTGATAATATCCAGCTAAACCAAGAAAAAATTGGATCTTAGTTACCATTGTTGGTCTAGCAAAACGTTCAATAGCCTTATTATTTGATGGATCCACCGATATAAACTCTATTGAGATTATATAACCCAAAAATGAATCCTTTTATAGACAAAATTTCAAATGTTAAAATATTTCTTACAGTTTCTCCTTTCCTAGGGACTTCAGTAAAACTATCAAGTGATATTCATTATATGCCTTGATATTTTAATAAATTACAATATCATCTATAAATACTACTACAAAATAATCCATGAAATCTTTAAAGACTATATTTTTTAGATCCATGAAGATATCTAGGAAGTAGTAAGACCATATGGCATCACTATATACTCATATTTTATAAAAAATTATTGAATGTTGTATTAGGTATGCCCTCCTTCTCAAACCTCAATTGATGATATCTGAAATGAAGGTAAAAATGGAAAATCAATTATCTCCATTAAATTGATCAAACAAGTCATCAATATGGGGTAGAGGATACCTATTCTTAATTTTGATCTTGTTCAGTTAACTATAATAATTACAATGTCATATCGATCCATATTTCATAGTAAAGACAATAATCAGAGCACCCCATTGAGAAAAAATGGCCACATGAATCCCTTTACAAGATTCCCCAAGAGTTTCTTCTTTAATTTCTAAATTGAATCGAGGCCATTCTATTGGGTGTCTTTGAAATAGGCGTGTCACTAGATATGAGTTCTATTAAAAACTCAACTTCATGATTTGGTGGAAGACTGGGAATCTACTGTCTAAATACATAAAAAAACTCCCAAAAAATATTCATATCATCAATTTTTGGTTTCTTCCCAGTCATATGAGATAAAAACCCATTTTGAATAATATTCAATACCCATACAATGGGTTAAATTTCAGTTGGATGTACATATTTATCATCTTGATTATAGAAGGTCATAGGTTGGTTCATAATATCAAACATGACATCCCTTCCTTGTAAATTAATGTGGGATTAATATAGATAAATCCATCCATGCCTAACATAACATCAAATTCAACTATACTAAGAATGAAAATATTTGTAGAAATCACATTCACACAAACTTCAACTATAAAAGAATCATATACTTAAAATGTTATCATCATACCATTTGGGGTTTTCACGAATAATTCATCATCTAATAATTGAAGATATGAATTTACATTCCTAGATATTTTCATGATATAAGGGACTGTATATAACAAATTCAAAATAAGATACTTTAATATTTTAGCATACTTGTCACCACCCAACTTCATCGTTCTATATTCAAGCCATTTATAAAAACAATTGTTATAATAACCATAAATAATCATTAAATAGAAAGATTAATCATGAAAAATACTTCATAGGATATCTAAATCATAACATATTATTTTCAAGATACAACACCTTATTTTTAAAATAGGTCATTCATGGTCATTATAAGGTTGTAGCCATTAAAATTACCTAATCTTGAGTTAAGTAAATAATTTGACTTCATTTAAAATTGAGGATATTTTCAGGTTTAGAGCTTTAGAGAGTTAGGACATCACTTATTTATAAAAACGTGATTAATACAAAGTATACACTTCTATTCGTTATCCATTTTTTTCATTAAATAAAAAATTTTAAAAAGAAACATAGTTTTGCTTCATGTTTAAACATCCTAACTTTTCCATGATCCCATACGTGACTTTATTCTCCTCTAAAAACCATTAAGAAACATTTCAAACTTTCAGTGAGCATAAAAATATCAGTAAGGATTCACAAAGAAGGAATACTATTAGCCTTGTGAAAACATGTAAACCATGAATAATTTATCATAAAGTAATACTTTTCAGCTTTATGAAGTAGTAAATATTCTTTAATAAATATAAACTCATTGATTACCCTTTTGTAATGAAAATATTACCATAAATCCCTTATAAATAACACATAACATATAAAGGTATCTTGGGACATAATCATGCTTAAATAGAATAATCATACGGTCGACTTCCACACATATCATTCTTACAAAGGGTATATCCATACAGCCAGAATCCATACACAATGCATTGGAGGTTATAAAATAACAAATAGTCCTTGATTTATCATGGAACAACCCATCTTTGGTTTATCACTTAACCACTCATCTTTGGTTTATCACGTAACCACCCTTCACATGTCCAAGTACCATTATATAACCATAACAAATAATGGATTTAAATTATAAAAATTTAACTTATAAAATTTTATTTTAAATCAAAAGAAATCATTTAAAGATATTGAAATAGTCAATATTATTTGAAAACCATTTTCCATACCAAAATACGCAAAAAGTGAATATGGGATTTCTTTTTCATTTAAAAAATATTATGTTATAAAGAGGAATCCAAATATCAAATAATGGTTACGATGGTAGAGAAGTCGTTGTCGTTGCATACATTAAAAACATTCCTTTTTCTCATTTTGTAAAACGATTCATTGAAAAAAAATTCCCTTTGAATTAAAATTCTTTGGGGTTTATTATACACTATATAAAATAAAGTAGTATATATTTTCAAAATATGCTTCAACGAAATGAGATTGAGACAAAGTCCCTTACCCTGAGACTGACTTTCCTTGTTCATTCATTAATTTCAGAAATAATAAACTTTGGTCAATTAATACTTGATTAATAACCTTTTTCAAGTTTATAATTTATTTTATATCAATTATTACCATGTTATAATGATTAGTTATTCATTTGACTTCATATCAGTTGCTTCATCGATGTTCGGTACTTAAGTAAAAAATGAAATTGTTTTGATGAAAATTTTCCATGTTGGCATAAGTCTATTATCCCCAAAATGATATTTGTTATTAAAATAACACATATATATAATATATATTTATAATAGTCCATAAAATTTAGATATAAGAAATTAAATGAACCACTCATGGAGACAGTAGGTCGTACGTACGCATGAACGCTACTTTCATTTCTTTGTCATATTACAGGAATGAAAACAAAATTATACATAGGTATATTATAATTATATTATAATATATATGTTATATATGTTACATAAGTTCACTAAATCCATCCTTTATATGCTCCATGTATGGAATTAATGATTCATATCACTTTGAGGGGGGGATAGTCCACACTTCCTCAAATGAAAGTATCATATTTACACATTATAGAAGGAATAAAGGTATTTTGGGACTAAAAATTAAAAAACATAGAGACAATATAAATATAATATATATCATATATAAATAAAGTTACATCATAATTTCCACCATGAGATGTAGTAAAAGAAAATTGAACATTCATCATTTTGTGAGGTAGTAGTTCACCATACACAGAAACAGTATGTTATATATCCCTTAGATGGAGGTGTGTGTAGGTTTAGGTTGAACCCTTAGCATAATAACATCATAGTATATTTATTTTACTGTTTGTATCATAAAATAATGGTATAAAGAGTGGTTAGTGGGTTGGGGAAGGAAAATAAATAAAAGGATCTTGAGAGAAGATATTACCTCTAAATCTTGCAACTCCTTTAGATTTGAGCCAGAAGGCTTCCTTGAGTTACCTTATTCTCAAGGTAAGGATGATAGAAATATGTTAGGGATGTTGGGAGCTTAATTTAGTATAATTGGGGTGAGTTAAGGGTCTTGATAGGTGTGAGTAAGTGGGTAGAGGTGGTGGTATTTTATAAAAGGAGGGGAACCTTAGGAAAGTCATGAAATATTATTTCATTATAAAATGATTTTAGAATTATAAAAGATCTAATGTGATTTATTTATAGTATAATATTTTTATGGATCTAAATCCACTAAATCAATAGGTTTTAGAAAAATTTAGTTCACAAATGTATCCTTATCTTTTGGCTTAAACCCATTGTTTAATAAATTAACTTTTACCATGTATTCTTATATGTTTACACTATATGGTTAATATAGTTACTAAAAAATTACAAGAGAACCTCAAGTAGATCATTATTAACTTTTTTAACTTTATCTAATTCATTTGGATGAATATTGGATTTATATGACTATTATATCATTTTATAAAATAGTATTTTTTTTAAAAACATATTTATGTCAATTTTGACAGTATCTAGTAATTGATTTTTGTCAAAGTCATAAAAACATGATTCATTCTAATAAAATGAATTAAATAAAATATAACATGTCATAATATTCCAAAAAATTCTTGGATGATTTCAAAAGTTTTAAATTACATTTATTTTAATATTTATTATATCATTTAATTTAATCATTCATTAATAATGTAATCACTACGTCATCATTGTGTCAAAAATAAATAAATTTATTTAATTTATAAAAATTATAAATAAAATAACATCACTTGGAAAACATATTTATCTTTCTAATGACTATTTATATTCAAATGGTCCAATTATATAACCCCAACTTAAATTTGTTTTATTTAAAAGAAAAATGTTTATGTTATATTTCCTTTTACTTTAAATTAATTATTATAACCTGTCATTATCAAACCCAAGTGGTTCCCAACTACCAAAAGTTTGGGCTAAGGATTTTTTCGGTCATCCATGACTCATAGAATAATATTATGATGCATGTTAGGGTAGTTTTAAATTATTATAATTTTATTTTTACCCATATTTACCTCTTTTACCCTTTAACCATGGTCAATAAAAAATATTTATTGAAGTTACAATTCATAATGTCAAAAAATAAAAGGTACCTATTTAAAAAAATTTACCTTATGATTCCAAATATGGAATATATTTTTCATAATTCAAAACACATAAATTTTAGTTGTTAATTTAAAATTAATTCCCATTCTAAAAACCAAAAAGTGAGTTTTTAAGATGTAAAAACTATCAAAAGATTGACATGTGGTTATGTCCAATTTAAATGTGAAATCACTTCAAATAACCAATATTATATTAAATGATAAAAACATAATCCAATTACACTTTAAGAAAAAATAAAAAATATATTCTAACTATATAAATAAATGAGACAAAAGGGGAGTCTTGAATTAAAATGTAGTTTTTTCACTATTCATTAATAAATGAATTTTATCATAAAAATACCTAAATTAAACCAAAGTAAATTTTGATTTCTTGATTCTAAAGAAGAAGTTTATTTTGTTAAACAGAACATCTAATTGTGACAAAAACTAGATTTAAAAATGGTTCACCATCAAAAGGTGGTAAAACAACCTTTAAAAAATATTAGAGTATTTTATGCTTAAAATTAGATTCATTATCATTTTAAGACTCTAAAATATATTTGATAAATGTAAAAAAATATAGAAAACATGTGTAATAATATTTTAGTTACTTATGTTCATTATTTCCAATATAATGGCTAGAAATTAACTACCATTTAAAATAATAATAACAATATTTTATTTTTTTCGGTGTAACTTAATGTTGTGTGCAATGTAATATTTTGGAGAAAACTATTGATGTGTGTTTAGTACACTATTGAAAAAACCATCCCCTTAACTTAAATTTTCTATATCTTTCATAAATATTAAAAGATATTAAAATTTATTATTCTATAAATACCTAGGATGCTATATCCTTCCCCCATTTTGAAAATTGTGTCCCCATAATTTTATTTACATATTAAATAAGTGGGGGTATTTCTCCCTTATAGCATTTTCAGATTTCCATCCTTCCCCTTTGGCCAAATGGTTTTCCACAAAACATTTACCTAATAAATCACCTTATTCCCAAAAACATTCCCTCTGTGGTTAAGAATCTATACTAGTAGTTACTCATAAGAAATATTCTCTTCCAACTGAACTACCTCTGGACTCAAAACATTAGATTGATCTGGAATACACTTTATTAATATTAAAAAATGAAATACATTATGTACATGGGATAAACATGGAGGTAAATCCACTCTATAAGAAATTGATCTAACTTTCTCCAAGATTTCATAGGGTCTAGTGAAATGCAGACTCAACTTTCCCTTCCTACCAAAACACATCACACGTTTTCATGGAGAAACATTGAGAAAGAAATGATCACCTATCTCGAAATAATGATCCTTCTTTCAGTTATCTTTTTAAATTTTATGACTGCTCTAAGATGTCCTTATGTGTTTCTAAATCAACTGAACTTTTTATGTCATCTATTCTACCAATTATGGTCTAATCAACTTCCTTTCACATACTTCATCCCAAAAATCTAGAGTTCAGCACCTCTTTTCATATAATGATTCAAATGGTCCATATGTATACTAGAATGAAAACTATTATAATAATAAAACTCAACCAAATGAAGATATTGGTCCCAAATTCCTTTGTAATTCGTTTAACAAGAATGTATTATATCCTCCAAGCTCTGAATTGTTCATTCTGACAACCCATCTGATTGAGGATGAAAATCTATACTAAAATTTAATTCAGTTCTTAATGACTTCTGAAGGCCTTTCCAAAAGTTATAAGTTAACCTAGGATCAGATTAGATACAATGGGGAGGGGAACTCAAAATAACCTGACTACCTCTTTAATATAAAATTGAGAAAGTTGATCTAGAGACAGAGTATCTCAAATAGGTATAAAATGGGAAGATTTAGTCAATCGATCAATAATAACCTAGATTGAATTATTAACTAGTGTTGTATTCAGTAATCCCACAATGAAGTCCATGGATATATTTTCCCATTTCCACTCTCACACAGGAAAAGGCCGAAGTATCCCCATCAACAACTGTCATTCTACTTTCACCTGTTGAAAAGTAAAAAATTTCATTGTAAATTCAGAAATATGTATTTTCATTCCATCCCACCAGTAATACTCTCAATGTTCTATCTATATTTTAGTGCAACCCGGATAAACTAAAAACATAACACTATGAGATTCACACAATAATGCTTTCTTCAACTTTGAATCACAAGGAATATATAATCTCTTCCCAAATCTCAAAACATAATCTTTATCAATTTAAAATTCCAGTAACATACCCTTCTAAACCAATTCTACCTTTTTCTACATCTCACCATCTTCCTTCTACACTTTCTTAATTTTGTCTGATAGAGATGATTTCACTGACACCTAAAACAAATAGATTAATTCTATGCACCAACAAATTCTAATCCAAAATTCATTATATCATTAACCCATGGATGTTGTTCTAAATGTAACATGGTTAATGTAGCATTAATTTTTTGACTCAAAGTATCATAAACTTTATTTTATTTTCTGGAATGGTAATTAATCATGTAATCACAATCCTTGATTAATTCCATCCATCTCCTATCTTTCATGCTAAATTATTTCTCAGTGAATATATAATTCAAAATTTTTTTATCAGTATATATTTCACTCTTAATGTCCTACAAATTATGCTTCGAAGTCATTAATGAAAAACCACAACAACTAATTCCAATTCATCGGTTGGGTAAATTAACTAATGAGGTTTCAACAAATTTGAAGCATAAGAAGTTACCTAATCATTATACATTAGAACAATACCAAGTCCTTTCAATGAACCATTACTATAGATGAAAACTAATACTTCCTAGAAGGTAGGGCAAAAATTAGGGAATTTACGAATATTACTTTCAGTTCCTAAAAAATTCATTACATTCTTTTGTTGAGATGAACTTAACTCACTTACCTATTAACTTATTTAATGGGATAGATAACCAAGAAAAGTTTTCAAAAAATCTTTCATAATAACCCTCTTATACATGAAAACTACAAATCTCTGTGATATTGGTAGGTCTTGGCCACTGTTGAACAACTATTGTTTTTGAAGGGTTAATTGTTATTCCATATTCAGAAAAAATATGACAAAGGAATGAAATTTTTTTCAACCAAAATTCACTCTTACTAAACTTTCCATATTTTTTATTTTTTTACGGTTTGTAAAAAAATCCATAGGTGATATTCATATTCCTCTCAGATTTTAGAATATACTAAAATATTATCTATAAACATAACCACGAACTAATCCAAAAAACTGATGAAAGACTCCATTTCGACATTCCTATCACATCAGACAAGTTTCGCATTGTTTTTGAACTCAAGAAAAGCTAACGCCCTTCAATACTTCAACATAAATACTGATTAAAACTGATTTATCTTACTATAAATATCCTAGATAAAATTTGGGACGTACCTTGAAAAACAGGTGGAATTTTCTTCATATGAATCCGTATAATCTTCCTCCTTTTGTCTAAATTCCATGAATTTCTTTTCCATCCTATTTCTAAAAGCCTTAGGAAAATATTTTTCAAGGAAGATATTATTAAATTCATCACATTCCATGGTATTGATCTCTTCACTTACTCTGATATTTTTTACCATTGACCACCACTGATTAACTTCACCTTCAAAACGATAAACAACAAGACTAAACTTTTGATTGTCTAAACTCCTCATTACATAAAAAATAATTGCCACTACTTTAATGCACCCTTCAACTTGCATAGGGTTAGATGATCCTCTGAATTATGTGGGACATTGCTTCATGAAATGATCTACTATCGACATATTCTTCTATGTTTGGTCTGGTTGATCTCAATCATAAAAACCACAACCATTTATTTCCTGATTCAACTAATCCATCACCGCAACAAACTATTCAATTCTGATTCTAACGATCTCAAGATGTTGATTTGGAAGGTAATTTCCCTCTGTATGCCTTCCCAGCCCAACTGACCTCTTTCCTCTACAGAAAACCATTCTAAAAAAACATATCTTGGATGAGGAAACATGGTAGTCTTAAAATTCTAGATCATTTCAATTTGACCATAAAGTAAAAAAAAATTATTTATGGATATTTTACTAAGAATATTCTAACTCCTAAAGTTATCTAAACAGACCTCAGAGACCAAATATAAATCCCTAGATTTAAAAATTACTTAATCATGATTTAAGTCAATAATTGGAGGTCATTTCACATTTAAGATATTTTTATGTTTTCAGCTTTAGATAATTAGTCCATAACTTATATATAACAACTTTATTATTACAATGTACACTCTTTTACTCACTGTCTATTTTTTTATAAAACAAAAACATTTAAAAAGAATCATGGTTTTAATTCATGTGTAGACATCATAACTTTTCCATGATCTCATCCTTGACTTTATTCTCCTTAAAAATCCTATGGAAAACATTTTAAACTTGGGGTGAGAAAAAAAATCTCAGTAAAGGATACATAAATAACGAAAACTATTATCCTTTTGAAAACATGTAAACCATGAATAATTTATCATAAAGTATAAGTTTTCACCTCTATGAAGTAGTAAATATTATTCCCTAAATATAATCTCATTAAATACCATTTTTAACCAAAAGATTACCATAAAACCCAAAGAAATAACACATAACATATAAAGGGTTACTTAGTAAATATTCATACTTAAATGAAATAACCATACGATCAACTTCCACACATATCATTCTAACAAATGGAATAACCAAATGAACAACTTTTATACCCAATGCATTGAATGTTATAACATAACCACCCATAATTGGTTTATCATAGAACCAACCATATTTGGTTTATCGCATAAATACCCATCTTTTCTTTATCACGTAACCACCCATCAAATATCCAAGTATCATTATATAACCATAACACAAATAGGATTTCAATTATGAACATTTCACATATAAAATTTCAATTTTAATAAAAAGAAATAATTTCAAGATTATGAAATAGTAAATCAAATTTGAAAACCAATTTCTATACCAAAAAACCCAAAGATGGAATAAGGTATTTCTTTTTCATTTTTTTTAATAAAATAGTAATGCTTATAGAGGAATCCAAATATAAAATAATGGTTACATTGGTGAAGACTTTGTTGTCACTGCATATGTTAAAAACATTCCATTTTTTCAATTAGTAAAATGATTCATACAAAAAGGATTACCTTTGAATTAAAAGTCAAAGGGTTTTATTATACATAGTATAAAATATAGTAGTGTATATTATCAAAATATTCCTCAATGAAGGGAGATTTAGACAAAGTCCTTTACCTTGAGTCTGATTTGTCTCAATCATTCATTAATTAACAGAATAATAAACTTAGTTTAATTTTTAATATATTCAGAACTTTATTCAAGTTTATAATTCATTTTATATCACTTATTACCATGTTATAACAATTAGTTAATTGTTTGAGTTCATATCCGTCCTTTTGTCTATATTCGGTACATGATTCAAAAATGAAATTGTTTTGATGAAATTTGTGCATTTGGGAATAAGTACATTATATAAAGAATTATATTAGTTTTTTAAATATAATATATATACAATATATATATGTATTTATAATAGTCTATAACATTTTTATATAATAAATTAATTGCACCACTCACGGAGACGGTAGGCCATACATACGCAAGAACACTGTATTCATTTCTTTCTCATATTAAAAGAAGGAAAACTAGATGATACATAGATATATTATAATTAATTTATAATATATATATTATATATGTTACATAAGTTCATTAATTATATACTTTATATGTTCCATGTATGGGATGAATGGGTCACCTCACTTTGAGGGGGCGGTAGTCCACACTTCCTCAAATGAAATTATCATATTTACACATTATGTAAATCATAAAGGTATGTTGTAAATAAAAATTATAGAAGAATAGAGAAAATATAAATATAATATATATCATATATAAATAAATTTCCATCATAATGTTCATCATGAGAGGTGGTAGGAGAAAATTTAACAATCATTGTTTCGTGAGGGAGTAGTTTTCTGTACACAGAAACAATATGTTCTATATCCATTAAATGGAGGTGTGTGAATGTTTAGGTTAAAACATTAGAATAAAAACATCATTTTATATTTAGGATACTGTTTTTTATAAAATAATTTAATAAAGAGATGTTAAGGGTTGTATAAGGAAAATAAATGAAAGGATCTCGAGGGAAGATGTTACATCTAAATCGGGTAACTCCTTTTGATTCAAGCCAAAAATAATTTTTGAGCTTCCTTCTGCACAAGGTATGGTTTATAAGAGGAATTTAGAGATTTTGAAAGATTATTTGAGCATAAATTGGGCTATACAAGGGGATTTAGAGGTGTGAGTAAGTTGGTAGAGGTGGTGTCCTCTTATAAGAGGGAGGAGGGGCACTTTTGGAATGTCTTGAAATATTATTTTATTATAAATTGATATTAGAATTTTAAAAGCTCCAATGTGATATATTTATAGGTTAATATTATTATTTTTGGAAATAATCTCAACCAATATGTTTTAGTCAAGTTCAGGTCACAAATTTAACCTTATCGTTTGGCATAAACCCTTAGTTAAATAAATTAAGTCTTACTGTGTCTTCATGTATCTTTACACTATATGGTTAATGTGTTTACTATAAAATTACAAGAGAACCTAAAGTGGATCATTAATAGAATTTTTAACATTATCTAAGTCAGTTGGACGAATCTTATATTTTTATGAATATTATATCATTTAATAAATTATTATTTGTTTTAAAAACACATTTATGTCAATTTTGACACTATTTTGTAATTGATTTTTTAAAGTCATAAAAAATTTATTAACACACAAAAACTACATTAACTCAAATATTTCATGTCATAATAATACGAAAAATTCATATATGGAATAAAAAAATAAATTAAATTTATTTTAATATTTATAATATAATTTATTTGAATCATTCATTAATAATGTAATCACTCCATCGTCATTGTGTCGTATATAAATTTATTTATTTAATTTATAAAAAATATAATTAAAATAAAATGATGTTGTAAATATTTTTATATTTATAATGAATATTTTTAGTCAAATATATCAATTATATAACTCCAAATTAAAATTCTTTTAGTAATAAGATACATGTTGATGTTATATTTCTATTTAATTAAAATAAATTATTATAAAATGTCATTATCATACCCAAGTGGTTCTCAAATGTCAAAATTTCATCTTAAGGATTGTTTTACTCTCCCATGAATAATTCAATAATATTAGGTCTTGTGTTAGGGTAGTTTTATATTATTATTATATTATTTTTATCCTTATTTACTTAATTTACCTTTTTAACCATGCTAAATAAAAATAACTACTGAAGTTACTATTCATAATGTAAAAAAAATAAAAGGTACCTATTAACACAATTTATAACTTCTGATTCCTAATTAATAATCCATTTTTACAAGTTAAAAACATAGAAATTTTAGTAATTAATTTAAACTTAATTCCCATTGTCAAAACCAGAAAGCAGGTTTTGAAGAAGTAAAAATTATCAAAAGATTGACATGTGTTTATATCAAATTTAAATATGAAATTAATTAAAATGACAAATATTGGATTAAATTATAAAAAAAATATTCCAAATATACTTTAAAACAAAATAAAAATATAATCTAACTATATAAATAAATGAGATGAAAAGGTAGTTTTGAATTAAAATCCCATATTTTTTACTATTCATTAATAAATCAATTTGATCATAAAATACCAAGATTAAAACAAAGTATATTTGGATATCCTACTTCTAAATAAGAAATATATTTTGTCAAATAGAATATATAAAAGTGACCAAAACTAGATTTATAAAGGCTTCACCATCAAAAGGTGGTAAACGACCATTTTAGAAATATTAGAGTATATATGCTTAAAATTTGATTCATTATCATTTTAAGACTATAAAATTTGTTTGATAAATTCAAAAACATTTAAAAAATATGTTTAATCATATTGTATTTAGTTATATTCATTCATTTTAATACAACGACTAGGATTTGACTATGATTAAAAAAATATTATTGTATTATTTTGCAGTATAACTCTATATTGTATGCAATGTAAGATTTTGGAGAAACGCATTGTTGTGTGTAGAGTACACTATCAAAAAAAGAATCCAATTTACGTAAATTTAATATCTCATTCATAAACATTAAAAGACATTAAAATGTATTATTTTATAAATACATGGGATTCTAAAATCATCATTTATTTATATCCTTCATGTTGGTCTATAAAGAGTTTTTGAATTTCTAAAGAATATCCTCAAGGAGTTTCAAATTAAGTGTGTAGTAAGGACCAATTTCAGGTACCTGGTAATCATTTATCCAAGCTCAACACACCATTTTTAGAGTTATTACCCCTAGGTACATCTATTCTATAACCAACGCAACATATAGTATACATATAAGGATGTTTTTCTTTGAAAACCACACTAATTTCTTTACCATAACATAGTAAGTTCTTCTATACATAGGATTATTTTAAGGGTTCTAAATAAAATTTTTACATCCAAGTTTCCAATGTTTGACTAAACCTTTCTCTGATAAAAATTATAAATACCCACACTTCTCATACATAGTTATCACCTCTTATTAGTTGAATATTCATTACAAAACATAGCAATCCATTCTATTATTGTTTAGGTTTAGTTCCTTTGAAAACTTGTACACATAAAAAATTGAATTATAACTGAGCTACATCATCTCCCACTAAGTTCTTAATAACTATCCCCCTTCCTTGACATATCATAAATAATACATTTCTTCACAACATGGGGAAAGGAAACATAAAAAAGGGTCAGCTTAGATGGTTAATAAGGATATAGAAGGGACATATCAACATAATATAAGAACAAGGTATTGAAAAATAATAATAAAATTTGAGAACCATACTAATAAAATCATATATCATAAATGTGATACATGGAATAAGTCATGGAATTCCCTAAGACATGGATCCTAGAGTAAACAAAGAACAAGATCCATGAGATTGTAACATTAGAATATGACATAGATGTATAGAATTCATATAATCATATAAACATTTATGTAAAGTCTATCCACCAAGACATTAATAACATGTTAGTATTTGGATAACCACCCATGTACCTAATTTTGGATTGGTATAACCTTATGTGTACCCTCTTTTATAGAAATGGGATAACCACCCAAGTACCCTATTTGTATATCTTTGGATAACATCCCAGTACCCTATGAGATCATATAACATTATTCATTACCTAATCTATTGTAGAGAGATATTGGTCTCACACTTCACATAATCAATAAATTTTTATTCCAGAAGATCATAAAAAAATCATCGTATCATAACCCATATATTGGAAATGGGTTTCATAATAATTTCATTATATCATAACCCATATAAAGGAAATTGTTTTCATAATAATTTTATCATATTATAATACATGGAAAAAATTGGGTTTCATAAACATCTTGTCATTATAAACATAAACCATACAAAGAAATAATATGGATTTTATAATTGGATTATATCAATATTAAATCTTAATTAACATAAAAGGATGTGATTTTTATTGGAAATTATTTTCAAATATCACTTTGAACTTTTTTTAGGAAAATAACCTTTTTACTTTTAAAATCACCATTTAAAAACTAGAATTTCACATACCTTTTTGGAAATACTTTTATTTTAAAATATGATAGGAAAATTATAAAATAATATTTTAAAAATTGAGTGGTCTGGAGGAGAAACACACCATTCATTTCATACATATTAAATCAACTATTACTTCCATATTTTTTTTGTAAAAAGTAAGAAATTACCTTATTCATAAAATTCTATGAAATTTATTTGTAAACCATTTTTTAAAAATTATAATATAGGAATAAATTAATATAATAAATCATTTGAGTTTAGTAAAAAAATTATTTAAAACATGTATTTTCATGAAATAACCATATGATAATAAAATTAATGAGTTTATTGAGGTATATATTATAATATTTCATTATTGGAAACTTAATCATAAATTATCCCGATAAACAATGAGATTGTAACGTAAATTTTTTTTCCACTTTGGTATCTTTTAAATAATAGTCCCCATGAATTAAATAAAATTATATGGATATTTTATATTCCATAATTTTAGGATAATAATCCTAAAATTAATTAATGGGTATTATATACCCCACACAAAATAAAGAAGTGGTTTATTTGGCATGTGTCCCATATAAATAAAAGTGATATGAAAATACCTTACATGTATTGGTAACATTTGAATTATATGCCCCATGATATAATTACATTAAAAATCATTAAATGTCATGAGAATAAATAAATAAATATAATATAATATAAAATTTTCTATATATACACATAACAAATATAGGGTCATAACACAACACACATCATGAAGAAGACTATTTGAGATAGAAATCCCTTACCTTATGTCTTGACTTCTTTCATACATGTTCCAACATCCTATATAATAAAAATAAGTTTATTATAAATATATTATTGAACTAAAATTAAATATATAATACCATATATTATTCACTTTAATCCTTTTAATACCCCTTTATTAGCATTTTTTATTTAAATCGTGTTTTGTGTAATAGCTATTTTTGTTTTCCATATATGTTTTTGTCTGATATTTTTAGTTCTTTTAATTTGATCATGGTTACATAATCTAAAAAAACTTTACATGATATTAATATCATATATTATATATATAGAGAGAGTAATTCATAAAATTAAGATATAGAAAATGAATTACACCATTTGTGGAGATGGTCAGTCATACATACGCTTGAATGTTTTTTCCATTTTATCGATTGATAGAATGAAAGGAAGATAAATAACATATCAAATTTATAGATTAATTATAATTTCATATATATATATATTTATATCATATTTTCATTATATGTATCCTTATTCCCTTCCATGTAAATTGTAATTGATGAACGAATCATATTTCTTTTCGAGGCATTAGTCAACCGTACACATGAGCAATGCTATCATATTCCCATGGAATGAAAAGTAAGAAGGTTTCTGTGATATTATAATTCCAAAAGTATAATTATGTCATAAATATCATATAAATATGTTAAATATATAATTATATCTACCCATGGGAGGTTTTGATGGAAAATTAATTACATCAGTTCACGAGATGGTAGTTCATAGTACACACGATTGATGGGATTATTTCCTATTTAATGGAACCATATATGGAAATAAGTTATTCCATAAACATAATAACATCCTAGTATATGTTATATACTGTTTTTATTATATTGTAATTATTAATACATGAGTATAGGTGGTAAAAGAATAATTAAAAAACAAAGAGTTTAGTAAATTTAACAACCTTCACTTAAAACAATCTATATTGGATAAGGACAATGGGGTTGGTCTTTTGGGATAAACTTCAGCTCTAGAACATGAATAATGATGTTGTAGAGGTATTGTTTTAAGTTTTATTCAATAAAAATAACATTATATGTGTGAATAATTGAGGGGAGGAATTTCTCTTTTATAATTGTAACACCCCGGGTAAATAAAGAATATTTCATCTTTATATTTATCCATATTTGTGAATCAAATATTAATATTACTTTAAATGGGATTCTATGATCGATGGCGTACCCAACACGCAACAACGAGTTTCTTGGGAATCTTACGTTGCACATAAGTAATAAAATAATATTATTTTAAATGTTAGTTAACGAGTAGTCGTTGTACTGGTGGGAATGGATAGAAATAACTAAAATATGATTATATATGTTTTTAAATGTTTTTACATTTACCCAATAAAAGATAAAGGCTTAAAATACGGAAAGAATTCAATTTTAGGCGTATATGCCCTAGTTTTCACTAAAGGTTCACTTATCGCCTTTTAATGGAGAACTGTCATTAAATATAGTTTTGATCACTCTTATACATTCTTTTGGACCAAATAAAACTCTTATTAAGAATAGGGACATCAAATTTTACTTTGTGTAATTTTTTGGTATTTTTTCGATAAAGTTCATTTTTTAATGAATAGTGTAAAATGTTGTATTTTAATTCAAAACCTATTTTTAATATAATTTATTTATATAATTAGATTATCTTTTGAACTGGTTTTAATGTGAAATTATAATATATTTTTACCATTAAATCCAATAGTGGTCGTTGGAATTAATTTCACTTTGAAATCGGACTTAAACTAGTATCAATCTTTTGATACTTATTGTTTCATAAAAACACGCTATTTGCTCTGACAGCGGGAATTAATTATTAAATTAATTAATGTGACTTATATGTTTTGAATTTTTTCAAATAGACTTCATTTTTGAATTCTTAATATCAAATATAGCTTAGGGTGAATTTTTGGTAATTTTCTGAAAAACTTCAATTTTGATGAATAGTGAAACCACTAAGTGGTACTTATAAAGACTGATTTTCCGTTTAAATGAAATTTTGCCATCATTGTGTTTTGAATTTCAAAAATTTGACATACATGGTTGTCATTAAGAAGTAAAATTTGGTTCAATGGGATAAAAATAATTTTTTGGTGAATAGTAACTTATTAAGTTATTGATCGCGATTAGTGGTAATTAGGGTAGTTTAAGGTATAAATAATGCTTTAATAATATGAAATGACCTAGAAACATGTCCCAACCTTATTGGTTTTGTCATGGCCGACCAAGAAAAGCCATGGGTCAACTTGGGGACCCCATGGAGACACTTTGGTTGGGAAATGACATAAATAACTTTTTATTTAATGTAAAAGTAAAAATGACACAAACATAATATGTTTTACGAAAACAATTTTTACATGGGGTTATAAAGATCAGATTTTTGATTATAAATAGTCATTGGAAATATAAAAAGATTTAATCCACCATAGTAGTTTTTTTATAATTTTTAGACATTAAATAAATTAAATTATTTTTGACATAATAATGATGCAGCGATGACATCATTATTTGACGATTTAAATAAAATGTAAAGATAATGTAAAATATATGAACTACACATGTCCAAAACCAATTGGATGAGTGGTTTTCGAACCCTTATCACCTTATCGACGAATTATATCAATGTGGGACCTTTTAAAACCGAAACACATTTTCAAATAAAGTAATATTTCCTTACTTTCCAAAAGTGCCCCTCCTCTCCTCTTATAAAAAGCCCACACCTCTACCTCATTTCACACACTCCTCAAGCCTTTGGCTCGGCCAACCCCTGACCGTTTACTCTCTCCACATCCCTCTACTCATCCTAGAGGATTCCCTTTGGGAAGAATCCTTTCAAAGGAAGCCTTTAGGCTCAAATCAAAAGGAGTTACACTTTTAAAGGCAATTCATTCTCTCTTGTTCATTTTTTGCTTCTCCAACCCTCTAAACTCTTTTTATTTACTTATTTTGTAACAACACCAGTATCTTCAATATACTAGGATGTTGTTATAAGATTTATTCAAGCTACACTCTCACACAACTACATCAAATGGTTAAAGAACATACGGTTTCCGTGGATGGCGAAATTCTGCCTCCCGAAACGATGATTGTTCAATAATCATTTAACACCTTCAAAGGTGGCCATTATGATGTCACTATTTTTATATATTATATATAATATGTTTATTTTTTTCTTTAATATTATGTATTTTTAATTTTTGGCATACCTTCATGGTTTCCATTATGGGTAAACACGATATCTTCATTTAAGGAAGTGCGGACTACCGCCCCCTCAAAGTGATGTGATTCGTTAATGCCATATGTGGGACGTGTAAAGGATGGAATTAAAGTTATTATATATGATGTTATACTGGAATTATAATATATCTCTATATCATTATTATTTATTAAATTATGAGATAGAAATGAAAGTAGCGTTCATGCGTACGTACGGCTTACCGTCTCCATGAACGGTGCATTTCATTTCTTATCCCCAAATGTAATGTACTATTAAAAGTATATGTATATAATGGATATATGTTATTAATGATATATCTAAATGATGAATATAATTATGTAATTAAAATATACATACCTCTCATTTAGTTTTAATTCCATTAATATGACAAAGAAATGAAAGTAGCGTTCATGCGTACGTACGGCTTACCGTCTCCATGAACAGTGCATTTCATTTCTTACCCCTAAATGATTATGTAATATTATAAATACATGTATATTATGGATATATATGATACATATTATATCCAAATCGGGAATTTCATTCTGGATATAAAGAACCTTTGACCACACGAACAACATGTAAATTGTAAGAAGTCCACTTTCGCCTTAAAACCCAAATATTGAGAAAACAAACATTATTAACTTAAATGGTTACATAATTTTTATAACATGGAAATAAGTGATATAAAAGGAATAATGAACTTTAAAAAGGTTCTTAATCAAGTATAAATTAACTCAAGTTTATTATTCAGGACGTTAAAAAACGATCGAGTCAAGTCGGACCTGAGGTAAGGGACTTCGTCTCAATCTCCTTTCATTGAGGCATATTTCGTTTTATACACAACTTTCTTTTATACGGTGTATAAACCCCATTTGACTTTTACTTTTATACAAAAGGAATCTTTTTATACGAAGCATTTTACAAAATGACAAAAAGTAATGTTTCTTTTAACGTACGTGGCGACAAAAACCTTTTAGGCCACCGCGAGTATTATTTGGTCTTTGGCTTCCTCAACGAGCCGTTATGTTTTTAAAATGAAATAAATACCATATACTCTTTTATGTATTTTGGTATTGAAAATTATTTTGATAAAGGATTCTATTATGATATATTGTTATTGAAATGTGGAAATGTTATCATTCATTTATATTGGTTTTATGTTTTATGATTTTATATTGGTACTTTGACATTTTAACGGGTGGTTACGTTATAAACCATATGACGGGTGGTGCCGTGAATACCAGGATGGGTGGTTATGTTATAACCTCCAATGCATTGGGTATGGAAGTCTGTCGTATGGCTATTCCATTAAGTATGTATGTAAATTGGCCGTATGGCTATTCCATTAAGTGATATGTGTGGAAGTCGACCGTATGGTTATTCCACTTAAGTATGTTTATGTCCCAAGTTACCTTTATATGTGTTTTGTGTTCTTTATATGGGTTTTATGGTAATACTTTGGTTACAAAAAGGTACGTAATGATATTTTATTCAGTGAAGAGTTTTTACTACTTCATAAAGGTGAAAAGTATTACCTTGATAAAGTATACATGGTTTACTATTTGTTTTGATAAACTAACAGTTTTTATAATTTGTGTATCCCTTACTGATTTTTTATGCTCATCCCAAGTTTTTGAGATGTTTTTCACAGGACTTAGCATGGAATAGGGTCAAGGATGGGATCAAGGGAAAGTCATGCTACCTAAAACATGAAACTAGACATGTTTCTTTTTAAGAATTTTTATTTTATGGAAATTTAGTAGAAGAGACTACTTTGTAATCTTTTGAGATGTAATAGTTATGTCCTAATTCTCTAAAACTCTAAACCTGAAAATATCCTCAATGTGAATTATTCATTTAATTCAATTTTAAGTAAGGTTTAAGGCTGGGGCCTTATAGTTGGTATCAAAGGTCGGTTTAGATAACTTTAGAGGTTAGGGTATTCTTTAAGCATAAGTGACATTACCATAATGGTTAAGATTTCATACAGAGTACTAGTTTTAGATAAAGTGAATGAGTAAGAATATCTTAGTGTTTATCTTCCTCATTAGTACATGATGGTTTTGTTGTTATACTCACACTGACCCATTTTGATTTTAGTAAATGGCTGGATCTAGCAGGCACCAAGGTAACGGTGGATGTGAAGGAAACTGTGACAGTTTTCTGAGTGAGCAACTGAATGATATGGGAGCTGCAATGAGAACTCTTTTGATTATCCTCAACCAACAATCTGGATTCATGATTGACCACCTAAACCTTGGAGATTTCTCTAAGGCATCATATATGCAAGAAACAAATCCCTACGGAAGTACAGGTAATAATCGTAAAGGTAAGTGTGTTCAAAAACCTATGTGTCAAAGATGTGGAAAGAAACACCTAGGAAAATGTTTCAAAGGGACAGAAATATGCTATAGATGTGGAAATGAAGGTCATAAAGAAAGAACCTTCCATGGAAAAAGGAAGCATCCAGTTGACTCGAGGAAAGGGAAAGAAGTTCTTTCTGAGGGATCAATTGAATGTTTTAAATGTGGTGTGCATGGTCATTATGCAAACACATGTCCTATGAAGACGTTTCGTGAATGGGGTCACCAAGAGCGTACAAATGTTTGTTTACCACTACCTAATGCCATTCCAATTGAGGATGAAGAAACTGACAATGACCAATCAAAGGTATGTATAATTTCATGACTATTGTTTTCCTATTTTGGAATCTTAGGATATGATTCATGATTTTGTTTGTCGGAAAGAGGTATTTCGGAATAAGTTGGAAAGTAATGGTTAATGGATCATGAAGAATGTTGAATAAGTAAGATCTCAACATATAAGGGCTTCAAGAGTTATGGTGAAATTCTTAAGAGTATTAAGTCTCTTTTGATGATGGGGTTACATTAGAAGACTTTTTATATTATGTGTAACCCTGATGTTTAATATATGAAATTTTATTCAAGGAATAGTTATCTCTTCTTTTGTGGACATAGTTATAAAGAACCATTTGGGTTTATATGATCCTAACTTTTGAGGTAATTATGGGTTAATATATGTTATGATTGAAGTGAAAGGCATGAGATAAAATTGAGGATAAATTATGTTATGGTTATTTTTGATGACTTTATCCCTTTTTGGGGAATGATTTAAGAATTATATAATTTTGAAAAAAGGACAACACGCAGACCGTGTGACAACCCGTCGTGTCAGACAAAGCTGCGGGAATCAAACCCACAACCAAAGTGCGACTGGTATTTATCGCCTACCACTGGACTACGTGAAGTCCCTGGTTATTTTGACTGATTCTTTCTGGTTATATGATTTTATGAATTAATAGTAAGATGATTTTGGGTTATTTATGAAAATTATTAACCTATCATGGAGGATATGTGATTAGGTTAATTACTTTTCAATACGGGACTTTAGGAGCAACTGATGTTGTTTGGAGATAAATGTTACGATTTAACTTGGAAGACTATGTGACTAAATCCTTAAAATGTTTGGGTTTCAATCTTAGATTGGTTTACTTTGAGGAATTTTTATGGACAAATTTGTTTATCGGATGGTCCTCGTTGAACTTTGGATTTTTTTGGACAAATTTTGGAGATTAAGAATAGATTTTCTTTTTATAAAGGGTTGTCCTTTTCTGGATTATCTGACCTTGTAGTAACCTTTTTGGTTTTGGTTATGGTTAAGGTCTAAAGATATGGGAAGTATATAGTTCTCTTTTTTGGATTAGGTGATTCTCTAGAAGTTGATTATAGTACTCTTAATTTGAACAAGTCTTCCTAAATACTCGCCTTTTGGAGAAAATATGAGTTTGTGTATGGAATCTAATAAAAGTTGAGAGTCAACATGATAAGTGATTATGTTTCCTTATGAATAAATTCCTCAATAAAAAGTAACTTAAAACAAAAATGTTGTCTATTAACTTTTCCTACTGGAGAATCGAATACCGTTTAACCCATCACATGTTTGTGATTCTCTCATGGTTAACTTTCTCCTAAACATGTTTTCTATCACTCTCCATCAGAACATGACCCTATGTTTTCTCCTCCATGTCCATGTTTTCATACTAGGAATCCAAGTATGGGTTAACTCGGGTGACCTTTGTACTTATCTTTCTTTATTTTAAAGTGATTGTTTTACCGATCCTTGTTCAGATGTGGGACTTTCAAGGATGTTTCCAAGCCCAATTTTAAAATTGCGAGGACGTAATTCCCAAAAGGGGGGAAGGATGTAACACCCCAGGTAAATAAAGAATATGTCATCTTTATATTTATCCATATTTGTGAATCAAATATTAATATTACTTTATAGGGGATGCTATGCTAGATGGCGTACCCAACACGCAACAACGAGTTTCTTGGGAATCTTATGTTGCACACAAGTAATAAAATAATATTATTTTAAATGTTAGTTAACGAGTAGTCATTGTACTGGTGAGAATGGATATAAATAACTAAAATATGATTATATATGTTTTTAAATGTTTTTACATTTACCCAATAAAAGATAAAGGCTTAAAATACGGAAAGAATTCAATTTTAGGCGTATATGCCCTAGTTTTCACTAAAGGTTCACTTATCGCCTTTTAATGGAGAACTATCATTAAATATAGTTTTTATCACTCTTATACATTCTTTTGGACCAAATAAAACTCTTATTAAGAATAGGGACATCAAATTTTACTTTGTGTAATTTTTTGGTATTTTTCGATAAAGTTCATTTTTTAATGAATAGTGTAAAATGTTGTATTTTAATTCAAAACCTATTTTTAATATAATTTATTTATATAATTAGATTATCTTTTGAATTGGTTTTAATGTGAAATTAGTATATATTTTTACCATTAAATCCAATAGTGGTCGTTGGAATTAATTTCACTTTGAAATCGGACTTAAACTATTTTCAATCTTTTGATATTTATTGTTTCATAAAAACATGCTATTTGCTCTGACAGTGGGAATTAATTATTAAATTAATTAATGTGACTTATATGTTTTGAATTTTGTAAAATAGACTTCATTTTTTAATTCTTAATATCAAATATAGCTTAGGGTTAATTTTTGGTAATTTTCTGAAAAACTTCAATTTTTGATGAATAGTGAAACCACTAAGTGGTACTTATAAAGACTGATTTTCCGTTTAAATGAAATTTTGCCATCATTGTGTTTTGAATTTCAAAAATTTGACATAAATGGTTGTCATTAAGAAGTAAAATTTGGTTCAATGGGATAAAAATAATTGTTTGGTGAATAGTAACTTATTAAGTTATTAATCGCGATTAGTGGTAATTAGGGTAGTTTAAGGTATAAATAATGATTTAATAATATGAAATGACCTATAAACATGTCCAAAACTTATTGGTTGTGTCATGGCCGACCAAGAAAATCCATGGGTCAACTTGGGGACCCCATGGAGACACTTTTCTTGGGAAATGACATAAATAACTTTTTATTTAATGTAAAAGTAAAAAAGACACAAACATAATATGTTTTACGAAAACAATTTTTACATGGGGTTATAAAGATCAGATTTTTGATTATAAATAGTCATTGGAAATATAAAAATATTTCCTACACCATAGTAGTTTTTTTATAATTTTTAGACATTAAATAAATTAAATTATTTTTGACATAATAATGATGCAGCGATGACATCATTATTTGACGATTTAAATAAAATGGAAAGATAATGTAAAATCTATGAACTACACATTTCCAAAACCAATTGGATGAGTGGATATCAAAACCTTATCACCTTATCCACTAATTATATCAATGTGGGACCTTTTAAAACCGAAACACATTTTCAAATAAAGTAATATTTCCTTACTTTCCAAAAGTGCCCCTCCTCTCCTCTTATAAAAAGCCCACACCTCTACCTCATTTCACACACTCCTCAAGCCTTTGGCTCGGCCAACCCCTGCCCATTTACTCTCTCCACATCCCTCTCCTCATCCTAGACGATTCCCTTTGGGAAGAATCCTTTCAAAGGAAGCCTTTAGGCTCAAATCAAAAGGAGTTACACTTTTAAAGGTAATTCATTCTCTCTTGTTCATTTTTTGCTTCTCCAACCCTATAAACTCTTTTTATTTACTTCTTTTGTAACAACACCAGTATCTTCAATATAATATGATGTTGTTATAAGATTTATTCGAGATACACTCTCACACAACTACATAAAATGGTTAAAGAACATACGGTTTCCGTGGATGGTGAAATTCTGCCTCCCGAAACGATGATTGTTCAATAATCATTTAACACCTTCAAAGGTGGCCATTATGATGTCACTATTTTTATATATGATATATAATATGTTTATTTTTTTTCTTTAATCTTATGTATTTTTAATTTTTGGCATACCTTCATGGTTTCCATTATGGGTAATCACGATATCTTCATTTAAGGAAGTGCGGACTACCGCCCCCTCAAAGTGATGTGATTCGTTAATGCCATATGTGGGACGTGTAAAGGATGGAATTAAAGTTATTATATATGATGTTATACTGCAATTATAATATACCTCTATATCATTATTATTAATTAAAGTATGAGATAGAAATGAAAGTAGCGTTCATGCGTACGTACGGCTTACCGTCTCCATGAACGGTGCATTTCATTTCTTATCCCCAAATGTAATGTACTATTAAAAGTATATGTATATAATGGATATATGTTATTAATGATATATCTAAATGATGAATATAATTCTGGAATTAAAATATACATACCTCTCATTTAGTTTTAATTCCATTAATATGACAAAGAAATGAAAGTAGCGTTCATGCGTACGTACGGCTTACTATCTCCATGAACGGTGCATTTCATTTCTTACCCCTAAATGATTATGTAATATTATAAATACATGTATATTCTGGATATATATGATACATATTATATCCAAATCGGGAATTTCATTCTGGATATAAAGAACCTTTGACCACACGAACAACATGTAAATTGTAAGAAGTCCACTTTCGCCTTAAGAACCAAATATTGAGAAAACAAACATTATTAACTTAAATGGTTACATAATGTTTATAACATGGCAATAAGTGATATAAAAGGAATAATGAACTTTAAAAAGGTTCTTAATCAAGTATAAATTAACTCAAGTTTATTATTCAAGACGTTAAAGAACGATCGAGTCAAGTCGGACCTGAGGTAAGGGACTTCGTCTCAATCTCCTTTCATTGAGGCATATTTCGTTTTATACACAACTTTCTTTTATACGGTGTATAAACCCCCTTTGAATTTTACTTTTATACAAAAGGAATCGTTTTATACGAAGAGTTTTACAAAACGACAAAAAGGAATGTTTCTTTTAACGTACGCGGCGACAAAAACCTTTTCCGCCACCGCGAGTATTATTTGGTCTTTGGCTTCCTCAACAAGCCGTTATGTTTTTAAAATGAAATAAATACCATATACTCTTTTATGTATTTTGGTATTGAAAATTATTTTGATAAAGGATTCTATTATGATATATTGTTATTGAAATGTGGAAATGTTATCATTCATTTATATTGGTTTTATGTTTTATGATTTTATATTGGTACTTGGACATTTTAACGGGTGGTTACGTTATAAACCATATGACGGGTGGTGCCGTGAATACCAGGACGTGTGGTTACATTATAACCTCCAATGCATTGGGTATGGAAGTCGGCCGTATGACTATTCCATTAAGTATGTATGGAAATTGGCCGTATGGCTATTCCATTAAGTGATATGTGTGGAAGTCGACCATATGGTTATTCCACTTAAGTATGTTTATGTCCCAAGTTACCTTTATATATGTTTTGTGTTCTTTATATGGGTTTTATGGTAATACTTTGGTTACAAAAAGGTAAGTAATGATATTTTATTCAGTGAAGAGTTTTTACTACTTCATAAAGGTGAAAAGTATTACCTTGATAAAGTATACATGGTTTACTATTTGTTTTGATAAACTAACAGTTTTTATTCTTTGTGTATCCCTTACTGAGTTTTTATGCTCATACCAAGTTTTTGAGATGTTTTTCACAGGACTTATCATGGAATAGGGTCAAGGATGGGATCAAGGGAAAGTCATGCTACCTAAAACATGAAACTAGACATGTTTCTTTTTAAGAATTTTTATTTTATGGAAATTTAGTAGAAGAGACTACTTTGTAATCTTTTGAGATGTAATAGTTATGTCCTAATTCTCTAAAACTCTAAACCTGGAAAGATCCTCAATGTGAATTATTCATTTAATTCAATTTTAAGTAAGGTTTAAGGTTGGGGCCTTATAATAATTGTCGAGGAATGACATTTTTGTAAATACAAAAAAATATTCAATAATGGGAAGTCACCCTCACCCAATGAACCTCCAAAATTGATAATTAAACGATTTTATGGAATATATGTTCTATCCAAGAATTCAAAAGAAAAATAACACATGGTTTAAATATTTTATTCCCTATTATATAAGATTTATTAATTTTATCATTTTAGTTTTCACTACGGTAACTAGCTTGTTATTTATTTACCTATATGATTTATCCATTAAAAATAAAAATAAAATTAGTACTATTATAAAATTTATACCCCTAATTTGGAATTTTAGATTAAATTTATTAAATACAATTTTGATTTGTATAGAAAAATTAATTTTAAGACAAGCAAATGTAACTCACAAAACCTCGTTTTAACCTTAACCATAGTAATTAATTTTTATATTTTTACTATTAATTATGAATAAAAAGTAAATTGATGTTACTAACTTATAATAATCACTCTATTTCCAAATATAGAATCCATTTTACCAATTTCAATTTACAAAAGTGTTAGATTTCAATTAAAAATTTAACCCACATACCTGATGAAAAAGCTGTTTTCTAACGAGAGAAGTTTCATAAGTATAAAAAAAATTTATATAAAAAATTTATATAAAATTGATTCTAATAATATAAATTGGATTAATAAATATGTAATTGAAAAAAAAATTACGCTTAAAACCATATTGAAATAAAATTAATTTTGTAAATGATTTAAAGGAAAAGGAAAATTTTAAATAAAATCAACACTTTTTTACATTTCATCAAAAAAATAATCTTTTCAAAAAAATTTATAGACAATTTACCATAAGATAATTTGTAAATGTTGATTCAAAAAATAAATTTAATTTTTTAAAATTCATTTTATTAAAGTTAAAAAAATTAATTTTATTATTTGTTCGCTAAAATCAATTAAAACATTTTTTGGGAAAAAAGTATGTTCAGAGAATATAATGACTACTAAAAATTAAATAATTATTTATAAATATATTTTATTTATCTAAAAAATTATATTTAATTTGAAAATTTTGATTCTTCTTCTTCAAACAACCAAATATATTGTCTATGTTATAATAGAAATGTTTAAATAATAATATTAATCATATATCAAGGTTCATTAGAGCTAGGTGTTGTATGTAACACAAGATATCAAACAAATTAAATTTATTCAATGAAAATATTTCAAAAAATATCAGGGTGTTAAATTTTATTCTTACCAAGAAGTAAAACCACGTAGATCACAATCATTCATAGGTTACTATGTAGAGCATAATATAAATTATCGTATCACTCATCATTATTTCCCAACTATATACCATGTTTCCCCATGTAAAATCCACCAAAAATAAATTCAATACATGTAAAAAAACATTATAATTGCATAATAAAATTAAAGTTTATATAATCTAAGGCTTAGAAAACAGTAAACATAGTTCATAACCCATTATCTTTCAAATGACCCTTTGAAACCCAATTTGAAATAAAAAATATATTTAAATAAATTTATCAAACACCTCATTTTCATAAAATTTGTTTTGAAATGAAATCGGTCTAGAACCCTCACTTTTTCACACAAAAAATCAAGTAAACATATAGAATTAACATAAATTTTTACTAAATAATTAATTTGAAGCATAATAGAATGAAATATTCTATAAGAATAAAGTAATTAAGGAATAAAAAATGAACGATTCATTTTGTTATAACACATACATTAAATCTAATAAAAACTCATGAACTACTTAGATTCTGAAATAATTGGGTAGGGATACTAAAAATTCAAAAAACCATAAGATTACACTTTAGAATATCATCACTAGCCATAATATCATCCACCATGGAAAAATAGGGAAGGAGAACGTGATGAAAGTGGGTTAACCAGAGAATATTAGAGGAGACGATTATAAATCAAAAAGATAACATGAGTTTACCTTGAATAAATAAGTGGACTTTCCAAAAATCACCAAAGAGTAAGGATATGGAGAGTTCCATGATGATGAGGAGTAAGGTCATATAAATGGGAAATATAGGAGAACTTGGCATAAAATTGATAGGGGTATAAATGTTATTTCATCATTTTAAAAATATATGTAAACCACACGGTTTGAGATACCATATTACAAACATGTGGGTTTTATTGGATGAATTCATGAAATAAAAGAGTTATTCACAAATTTTTGATGCATGGTTTCCCTTAAATGTGGGAATACTCTGTACTGTACCCTCATATATTAAAAAAAGTTACATAATTTTCTTAGGAAGTTGAAAAATTTATAGAATCATGTGCCAAAAAAATGAAAAAACACACTGAAAGGCCCTACCCCGACCACATAGTGTTGGTTCATGGTTAGCACTTATGATTAACAAAGAACTACGTCATTGATTTTTGATATTTTCAACCTCCAACACCCAAAAATATCTACAATTAAATTAATGAAATTAAATAACTAAAATATATACATACCAATAACCATAGGGTGCCACATTCCTTATAGGAATAAATCTCAATTTTATTTTTGATGAAACAAAAATCACTTACAGTCTCATTAAGTTGAATATCTCATGCTACCAATTCATTATTCAATCCATAAATTAATCTTTTAAACATTTATACGTTATTGGATACTAATGGTGTTACAAACCCCTCTTTCTAAATCAACATGTTATAAAATTTTCTTATTTAGGAAAGTTCTATTGTCATCCATCTTGAAAATATCATAACCATGGTACACTACAGTGGAAAGAAAAATTATAATGGATTATAGAATCTATTCTGGTAAAAATGTTTTATTATAGTCAATGAAATGTAACCAAATCACGACATACATCTATCTTAAATCATTTTACATAATTAAAATTTAAAAATAAAAAAACACACCTAACTAGAACCGGATGATTTAATATATTTTGATATTGTCCATATAACTATAATATTAGAAAATAATACTTAAATATCTTCCAAAAAATTATCCAAAAATTATATAAAACTCATAATATTTCACTATATAAATTCCAGGGGAAATGGAGAACATGATAAATAAGTGATCTCAATCACTAAATATGGAACAAATATTATCATTTAGTTTAATAAAGCTTTCATTATATCATAAACATGTAAGAAAGAATGAAAATGGGATAAATAAATGATTAATGGGATAATATCATGTAATCATATAGAGTGATCAAGAAAATGATAACATGGTCATAATTTAAAGTATTGGAATATATATCCATAAAGGGATCATCATGAGAGCCTAACATTTACAATGGAATTAGAAGATAAAATCATAGGATAGTAATCATGAGACAGAGACACATAATATAAAATTAAGAAACAAATATAAATATAAAAAATCATAACATTTCTCAAGGTTAACCACTATGAAATCTATATAATAGTGACCTACTCTAATCTCCTACCCCATAATATAAGAGATTTGGGCTATCCACTTAGGTCCCATAATATAGTGGGCTTGCACAAACAACCCATTTCCCATAGTAATATCATTAGATATAAATCATTATCCAATTCATTGGAGATATATATAATTCCAGGTCCACCCATCTCATAATGATAAACCACTAATATGTCTTATATATAAAATTAGTTCTACCTATCCTTATTAACTAATGGAGATTTAATGGGACACATAACAATTATATAGGGTAATACATAAGAATAAATATTAAATTTGAGTTAATGATATGAAAAATTAAGTCAACCAAGTGAAACATTTCATAATATAATTTATATGATAACACATGAATCATGATTCCATATTTTATATAGTATTTAGAGATAGGGAGGAAAATAGAAGGGAAGTTATGAAAATAGATTTCTTAAAGTTTTGGTAATGTTGTAAAAAAATGTTATACATCACTCTCAAAATAATTTTAAAGATGTGAAAATAAGTATTTTAATAACTTTTTTGAAAAGTAAGTATGAATAATATAACATTGGAAATAAAGAAAGTTAAAGATGAATAAAAAAGGTGTAAAATATATAAAATGGTATAAAAGTTAAAATAAATAATTCAAAATATTTTTTATTATTTAAAGAAACCCACAATGATAAAATAGATGAAAATTGTATATTTAAATATAATTTAAGGTAAATAAAAGGGTTATAGAATTAAATAAATATATTTCTCTCAAAATATTCAAAAACAAATTTTTTTTTATAAAGAATATGGATATAGAATAGAAATTACTAATATAGAGGATTTAAATTATTCTTAGAAATATCACATTTTTATCTAGTAATAAATAATTCAAAGAAGAAGATTTTTATAAAAAAATAAAACATACCCAGAAAGCAAGAGTAAATAAAATATTAGTTAGATAAGGGATGGAATATATTAAAAGTTATAATTATCTAATTAAATAAGAAATATAATGATTCAATGAAATGAATATTGATTCAATAACCCCCTATATTGATTTGGTAATGTATGAATCAAAAAAACACGAAATAAAGATCATTAATTGGACTTGAAAATCCCATGAATAAAAACAGATTTATGCTAAAACATTTCAATATGGTAGGAATTAAACAATGTTAAATAAAATTGGATCATTATATGAATCATGTCTCAAGGAATGTAATTTGAAATAAGGAACACTTATGACATTGGTAACACATGAATAAAAATCCAATGAAAGGGAAAAAATGGAAATTTAAGTGTAAATCCCATAAATAAGAATTAAATTATGATTAAAAAGGATAATGGGATAGTAATTACACCATGTAAAATAAAATTGGTTCATAATATAAAACATGTATCAAGAAACAAAAATTGAGACAAAAAACCCTTACCTAAGATTCATACATGTCCATATATTCTCTAACTTCTTTTATAATCAATTTTGGATCAATATTCATCTCTTTAGAAACCTAATTTATATTTATTTTACTTAATCCCATTAATTTTTATTTTCTTATTTCTTTTTGATTAATAATTCATTGTTAAAATAAACCATTATGTGTTAATTGTTCCAGTTGTTCCATGCTTACCTAAGAATGCCGATTTCAATCATTGATCATTTATCATGTATCTATATTCTCTACAATGAAAATGGATATTATAGAATAACATCCACATCCCAATTAGAGAGGACTCGACAAGTGCATCCATGAGACCCGAGATCAAATATGGGTGAAGAAATCTTCATGGGTTACTTTAGAAGGTACTGTAGGAGGTTCTATTCGACACTATAGTAGCTGGAACTATTAATTTATTTTGGTTTTTGGGCGACCGGTTTGGTCCTCGGGTCCTTAAATGCCTTCGGTCCACCCAAGTCCATTGGGCCAGTAAGGCTCTCCGTCCTCTTCAAGTCCTTTGGTCCTCCTCAAGGCCTTTGGGCCACCTCAAGGCCTTTGAGCCACATGTAATTTTGCCTGAATATATCAGGAAAACTCTACAAGGATTAGGACCTAGATGAGGATTCAGAGAAAGTAATATTCACTAGAGTATAACTAACAAATTTAGAAGAATGATATGGTATGGAAATTTCCATCAGGACTAGACTATGTATGCATGGGAAGCCCAACCTAATATCCATGTGAAGGTGGAGAGATGGCATCATGATGTAGATGCTGGGGAGGAGTAGTTGCCAATAGTTATAGTTTGGATGATTTCCCCTAAGACCTTCGGTTCATGTAATGCCATGAAGCCTATGGGGCAATGTAAGGGTTCCCCTTCAACCCTCAAAAGGAGAATTATAAAAAATGAATAAAAATAGATGGACATTGGTCCATTCATAGTATAATAGAGAATAAATATATGTTTTTATTGATTTATGATGTCAAATTATTATTTCAAACTCTATTTCAATGATTATTCATGATGAAATATTATAAATTATATTTTTTCTACATATTTAAACAATAAAAAGAATTTATTTTATTAATAAATAAAAACAAACATATTACCATTAAATAGTTAAAAAACACATAAAATTATTTTTTATTATAAAATATAACTATTATTTAACTTTTCTTAATCATTTTTGATGGATATGTTATGGAATCATTCGTATAGGTGGATAAACCAACTCAAATAATTTTAAATTTGAATGAATGAATAAGTTAGAATTTGTTTTCATATAATTATATAATAAATTTTTAAAATTAATAAGTATTTAAATTAAATGTAATTAAAGTGTTAAATAGGATTAAATAATATGTGGATAAAGAAGATAATGATCAGTGATTAATGAAAATACATCACTTACATTGAAGAGTTGAATTTTATCTTATACACCCACTAGGAAATGAAGAATTTGGGAATCCTTATTGTTACCCTATGTAACATCCCTCTCTATCTCATTGGCTTGAGAGGGCAGAGGAAAGCTACTTGGCCTCAAGATTCATTCCCATGTTTCCAAAGGCTAGCAATAAATTCTGAGGGCTTCAAGAGTAAATTGGGGAACAATTTTCCCTTGAGACAAAACCAACCAAACAAACAGTCCACTATCAACAAACTATATGATGCATGTCAGCAAAACAACCAAATCATACGTTACCAAAAAGAAACCACACTATTTCACAATACAACCCAAAAACCAATACAACCAAACACAATATCAGAGCACTATGTAGAATACTAAACAAGGGACCCAAAATAAACCAAGACACACTCCACAACTCCACACTAAGATCAATGCTCTAAGAACCACCACATCTCCCAAGAATCACCATGAACCACTAGCAATGAGATACATTACCATTACCTATGTCTTAGAATACGACATCTAGAAAAGCACCAAAGTGGAAAAGCAGGGGGTGAGTACTAATAGTTAGTAGGTTTTCCCAAATACTTCCCTACACACACCACTATGATTAAACCATTAGAAAATTTATATAATACAGTTTATATAAAATAATCACAAGTGAAACCATTACCATAAGCCAAACATACCCTTACTAAGCCACCTCACCCAAACCAAGAAGCCCAAGGGAAATCTAAACAATCATGCCATAATTCATATCACCATATAACATTAGCACAAAAAATTTCATCTTGAAATGCAATTCACAACAAGACAGCCAAAATGGTGGAGTTTTTATTGAACCCGTTCACCCACTCCCACTAATGGTACTCTCCACCCACTTATCCTTTGATGGTTTCCCTTCCATCCAATATCCATCCCCTTATTATAGTGGTACTTCCCTCTCACTTCCACACAACATTCCAACAAGACATAACCAATCATACAACCCACCAAGGCTACACAACTTGCAAGTAACCATTTCCATCACATGCCAATCCACTTCAATAAATCACCCATTTATTGAAACCACTATTTAATCATTTTCAAAGAAAAACAACATTTCAATAAAAAAATATTTTTTAAAAAACCTTTTCCATCAACCATTTTCACAAATCAATCCCATAAACCCATTTTTAAAATCTCCATTTTAAAATCCACAATAAGAGAATTTCACCCCATAGCCCCATTTTTTAAAAAAAATCCCCAGAATCATCACCCAAGGGATTTCCAACAACTTTCACACATTAGAAACACAATTAATTCTGAAAAAAAGAGAATTAATTTTAACAAAGTTTTAATTTCTAGCAAAATGAAGTTGAGAGAGAGGCCACCTACCTTTAGGGTTCTGGAGAATTCGACCCATTGGATACAACACCCAAAGTCCCGGAAAATCCTCCACTACAACCACTCTAGATCCCCTTCCCTATCATAAAAAGTCTTAAAATCAACAACCAAGGCAACAAAAACCCTAGATATACATGAAATGGATGTATATCTAAAAACCCAAGAAAGGGGGAAGAGTATATTTAAAGTAAACCAAATAGAAACCAAGAGAAGAGACTTACTCGGGAGAGACCACCTTCAAAAAACCTTGAAACACCTTAGATTTGCTTCTAAAATGTGTGGGAGAGTCCCTCCATCCCTTTAAAACTGAAAATTATGAGTGAGGATCAAGTGGGAGAAGATTTGGAGAGAAATTGGTCAATCCTGAGAGATCCTGAATTCAAAAACCCTTCATTTAAGTGGTTGCACGGTTAGTCCGCACAGTTTAGAGAACCGTGCGCAAATCATGTGCATGCCACTATCTCGATAGGAGGGGTCTGCATTGTTGCATCACATGGTTTAAAAAACTGTGCATAGGCCATGTGAAGTAGATTGTCTCCCCCTACACTATTTCATATAGAACCCATATGGTTTCCCCTAACTGTGGTCAAACTGTGCTCCCTTTGCAAAGACTCCAAAATTATTCAAAACAATTCAAAACTCTCCCAACCTCTTCCCAAGTCATCTCATGCACTTTAAACAAATAAAAAGGCATAAAAAAGGCTACATAACTCAAACTGGGGGTGCTACATTCTCCTAACCATTGTAATTTATATCCTTAAAAATTAGAGAACCATCTAGTTGTCCAAAGAGCTCAGGCCATTGCTCGACCATCTCTTTCTTCTGTTCCCAAGTCTCCACTTGAATCTGACTGTGCTGCCACAAAACACTAACTAAACCAAGGATTTTACCATGCAAGACTTTCTACTATCTATCCAAAATCCTCACTGTCACCTGCACTAAATAAGCATCCAATTCTATCATAACATGATCCCAATGAATCACATGGTCACAATACTGCTGATACCTTTTCAACTGTGACACATGAAACACATTTTTCACCTCACTAAATCGTGGTGGAAAATAAAAACAATAAGACACCTCTCCAATCCAATAAAGTATCACAAAAGGACCAATATACCTCAGAGATAACTTACCCTACTTCCCAAATCGACGATGTCCAAACCTAGGAGAGATTCTAAAAAAACATTATCACCCACCTCAACAACAACGGTCGTCGATGATGGTATGCATATGATTTATGATGACTTTTAGATGTCTCCATTATCCTCCTGATCAACATTATATTTTCTGTAGTCTCTTGGACTAGTCTAGGTCCGATTATCAAAGTCTCTCCCATTTCCACCCAACATAGTGGTGAACAACACAGATGCCCATACAATGCCTCAAATGGAGCCATACGCATCGAATCCTGATAACTATTATGATAGGTGAACTCCAGAAATGGTAAGTGATCCTCTCATGATACAACAAAATCCATCACAAAAGACCTTAACATATCCAAGAAGGTTTGTAGCATCCTCTCGGATTGGCCATCCGTCTGCGGATGATACGTCGTGCTCATAGTCAACTGTGTTGCAAGGGCTTGCTGTTAGGATTTCAAAAAATGAGATGTGAACCTCGGATATCTATATAATACAATCGAAACTTGAACACCATGCCTCATTAGAACCTCCTGGATATAGATTTTTGAAAGATCCTCCACTGTATCATATTCACGAATCAGGATGAAATGGTAAAAGTTCATGAGCCGATCCACAGTCACCCATATGGTATCATTCTTCCAGACCATTCTTGGGAGACCCGTCACAAAATCCATTTATATTTGATCCCATTTCTATACTTTGATAGGTAAAGACTGCAACATGCCTGCTAGCTACTGATGCTCTGCCAGGACTTGCTAACAAGTCAAGTATCTTGAGAAAAACTTGGCTACATCCCTTTTCATACCAGCCGACCAAAACCGTGCTTTCAACACCTTATACATTTTATGAATTCTAGGATATAAAACCCACTTGGAATGATGATAATCCATGAGAAGTTCCTCCCAACAAGCCACTGGTACAGCCATCGGATTCTGAAAACACAAGATTGAATTCCCTTTCAGTTCCTTGTTCTCAATGGTCTCCCCACCATTGAGGATTGAACTCATTGACATGCACTCAAAATCCGATGCATATTCCTCTTTAACTAAACCAACCAAGTCATGAACTAAAAAATTAGAAATAAGACTGCTCTATCACACCTATCCTCACATTCCAACCACATGTTGGCTATGAACGACATCAACTTCCACTGATTTAATGCGTGTTTCACCACTTGAGCATATGATTTTCTACTTAATGCATCTCCCACAAAGTTTCCCTTACCCAGTGTGTACATTAATTCGAAATCGATCATATGGAGATATTCCATCTAGGTCCTTTGCTCATGTTCAAATCTATTTGTGAGAAGATATGATATAAGCTCTTATGGTCGGTAAACAATGTAAATTTATCACATAAGATATAATGAAGTAACATTTTTAGAGTATGAACCACTTCCACCAACTCCAAGTCATGTGTTGGGTAATTCTTCTCTTGAAACCTCAAATGGCGTGAGCCATATGAAACCACATGATCTACCTTCATGAGAATATACCCCAACCATAATCCCAATGAATCACAATACACCTTGTACCCTTTCCCTAGTTTTGGAAAAAGCAAGATTGGTGATGATGTAAGGGGAACCTTTATCTCTTTAAAACATTTCTGAAAATGTTGATCCCATTGAAGTTGAACATTTTTTCCTTGTTAAATCTATCATCAGCAAAGCCAATCATAAAAAATGACGAACAAAACATTGATAATACCCAGCTATACCAAGGAAGCTCCGTATCTCAAAAAAATTCATTAATGGTTTCCATGAGATAACATCCTCTATCTTTTCCAAATCAACTAAAAAACCCTCTTAGAAAAATCATAGACAAGAAAACGAGCCTCCTGTATCCAAAAGTCACACTTTGATAATTTGGAATACAACTGATGATCCCTTATGATCTCCAACATGATTTCCAAGTGCTGCACCTACTATACTCTTGTCCTCGAATACACCAGTATATCATCAATAAATACGACGATAAAATATTCAATATATCACTAAAATATTTGATTCATCTATTCTAGGAACACATCTGTAGAATTCATTAGAAAAAATGGCATAACCACATACTCATAATGCCCATATCTACTTCTAAAAGCTGTTTTTGGAATATCCTCCTTCCTCACCCGCAATTGGTGATACCCTGACCTCAAGTCAATCTTGCAGAACCACTGAGATCCCTTCAACTGGCCAAAAAAAACATCAATTCATGGAAGTAGATATCGGTTCTTTTTCATAACCTGATTAAGTCTATGATAATCAACACAGAGCCACAAGGTTCCATCCACCTTTTTAACAAACAGAACCAGTGCTTCCCATAGAGATGTGATAGGATGGATGAAACCTTTGTTTTCTAACTCTTCCAACTGCACTTTTAATGTTTGTAATTCTGCAGGTGTCATTTAGTAAGATGAAAGTGAGATAGGACCGGTCCCTGGAAGGAGATCAATCGTAAACTCGACTTCTCTCATGGGTGGAAACCCTGAGAATTTTTTGGGAAAGACATCCATAAACTGATCCCAAACTACTGGAAGAACATCTGCTCAACACCTTCAACCAATGCCTACAAAAATATCTCTAAATGATTTGAGATAGTTCCAATAGTTGGTGCCAACAGATCTATTGCACCCAACTTTGCACTCTTCTCTCTTCTAAAGAGATGTCTAACTCCATCATATATTACCAAACTAACTATTTTTGTATAGCAATTGATGTGGGCCTTAAACATTTCCGACCAATCAGTTCCTAGTATTATATCATAATCATCCATTTAAAACATTGATAAATCCCATATAAATTTGATTTCATCCACAACTAAGCAACAATCTCTAGAGAAGAAAGCTCGACACCATATTTGACCCATATGAGTTAGAAGTTTCAGAACAGAAGGCATCATTTCCACTATTAATCCCAAAAAATAAATTATGCAAGAAGCAAGAAATGAATCAAAAGAACCCATATCAAAAAAATATTACATCAATGTGGTATTTAAAATAATCTTACCTCACACCACGGATGGTCTCGACTAATCATCCACCAAAACCTGCTCAGCTTCAAACAACTGCCTTTTTTCCACTCTCTGCTCTTTATTACCCTTCTGAGGCATCATGGTATTCCGAGAATAACTATGAACCACTTTAATTCGATGCCAAGTGGTATGATGTTACCCCCATCCCATTGAGTCAAAAGACCCTTATGACCCCTGAGGAGTGTCACGGACACCCGACCTTGGAGCATTCTGACAATAATGCTACAGATGCCCCATATTCTTACAGTTATGACATGTTCAATATTTTTCTGTACAATCCCTCTTGAGGTGGGTCATATAATCACATTGAAAACATCCCAGCTTACTTTGAGGCTTCGGAGGAAGATTCACAAACCCTTCTAATGGATTATGAGTTGTACTCCCACCATAGAAATAAATGTCCCTCTCCCTCTTGAACCCAGTGTTCGAGTTCCCACTATTCCATGTGGGTACCAATATGCCTCCTCCACCTATATCCCCCACAAGATCCTGCTCATCCAATGTAGCTCGATTCACCATTTCTATGTAATCATATATACACAAAACTGTTCTCTTGGAGCTCATATCCAAGTTTGAACCTGCTTAAAAAATTGGTGCCTTCAATAATGTATACCCACCACCTCAGGTGAAAACCACACTATGTTCATAAACTAAGCCGTAAATTCCATCCCCACCATGTTACCTTACTTCAAACTGAATAAATCCATTATATGATGGATTCTAAACTTATGAGGGTAGAATTTTTTGTTAAAAAATTCCTCAAAACCCTACCATGTCACACTTTAAGTCGTCCCAGCTTGGACTGCCATCTCCCACCACTGAAGGGAACAATCTTCCAACATATAGGTGGCTAATTTCACTTTTATCTCTTTCAGTGTTCCCATGAAGTCAAATATCATATTCATTTTGTTCTGCCTTGCTTCAGCCCTCTCTGGCTCTGAATCACCCCTAAAGATATGTGGATTATGCCTTTGAAACTGAACTGTATGATCAGCATGCCTTGGTTCATCCACTTTATGCACACTTCCCACTACATGGAAAGTTTTCACTATATTCATCAATAGCTACTGGTTCACATGGTGCTCACATGAAACCACATTTTCAGTATCTTCCTTCGGTTGGTCTCTACGACGCCTAACCGATGCAATTTATATCAAGACAAAAACTACCATAAGTATCACTCTCTTAGCAAGAAATGGTATACAATTTTAAAATTAAATTACATAACAACTACCAAAATGAGGCTTTCCACAGTTTATATTTCCCATATTGCACCATTTTGAAAAAACAACCATGTTTTGAAAATCAACCCTTTTTAAAATACAACCAGTTTCCATGTTTCAAACCCTTCCATTTTGAAACCATTTCAGATTTTCAAAATCAACACATTTATATCACACCATATATCATTATAAAAAATGAACTATGCATCCTAGTGGGAAGTAATTTCTATCAAGCATTCCATTCTCATCTCATTGTCTATACCCACGACAATGAGATTTCCAATTCCTATAAGTGTCTCCAAAACAGTTATGTACCCAACTACCTAGTAACCTGAAATTCAACATAAAAGGGTTAGCTATGTCCTTGTATGATATATATTACATGTTTCTACAAGCATATGCCTTGATGCCATCCAGACTCCAGGAATAGACCAAGAACGAGTGCCAACACCAATACCAATGATCAACACCAAGGATCGAACAACTGTGCTCACTAGAATGCCAAGGATCAAAAAAACTGATACCACTTGTAACTTACCACCCCATCTCATTAGCTTGAGATGGAGAAGGAATGATACTTGGACTTAAGATATGTTTCTAAGGCACTAATGTCTGGAAATAAATGGTGTGGAATTCAAGAATAAATTGGGGAATGATTTTCCCTTGAGACAAAAACTACCAACCAAACGATCCACTATCAACAAACTACATAATTCATATCAACAAAACCACCAAATCATACATTACCAAAAGGAAACCATACTATTCCACAATACAACCCAAAAACCAATAAAACTAAACATAATATCAAAGCACTATGTGAAAGACTAAACAACAAACCCAAACTAAACCAATACACACTCCACAACTACACACCGAGCACCATGCTCCAAGCACCACCACATCTCCCAAGCATCACCATGAACCACTAGCAATGATATGATTAACCATTACCTGTGTCCCAAAATATGAAATCTGCAAAATCACCAAAGTGGTAAAGTAGGGGGTGAGTACTAACACTCAGTAGGTTTTCCCCAAATGACTTCCCAACACACGCCACTAGGATAAAACCATTAGCAAATTTATATAAAGCAGTTTATATAAAATAATAACAAGTGAAACAATTACCATAATCCAAACATACCCCTACCAATCCACCTCACCCAAACCAAGAAAACCAAAGCAATACCAAACAATAATTCCATAATCCATCTCACCATTTAACCTTATCACAACAATTTCAATCTTTCAAAGAAATTCACAACAAGACAACTAAAACGGTGGAGCTTCCGTCCAACCCGTTCACCCATTCCCACTGGTGGTACTCCCCACCCACTTATCCTTTGATGGTGGCCCTTACATCCACTATCCATCCCCTTATTATAGTGGTTCTTCCTGCCCGCTTCCACAAAACATTCCAACAAGCCATAACCAATCATATAACCCTCCAAGGCCACACAACATGAATATAATCATTTCCATCAAATGCCAATCAACTTCAATAAATAACTAATTTATTGAAACCACCATTTAATCATTTTTCATGCCAAAAAACATTTCAGTAAAACAACATATTTGTTAAAAACCCTTTTTCGTCAACCAGTTTCAGAAATCAATCCCAGAAACCCATTTTAAAATCTCCATTTTAAAATCCACAATAAGAACATTTCACCCCATAACCCACTTTTTCAAAAAATCCCCAAAAACATTACCCAAGGAATTTCCAACCAATTCCACACATCAAAAATAAATTTAATTATGAACAAAAAAATAATTGTAACCATGATTCATGTTTTATCCAATTGGAGTCGAGAGAGAATCCAACTACCTTTAGGGTTCTGGCGAATTTGACCCACAAGCAACCACACCCAAAATCTGGGGAAACGCTCCACTACAACTGCTCTCGATCCCATTACCTATCATCCAAAAGCCTTAAAATAAACACCCAAGGAAACAAAAACCCAATATCTACATGAAAAAGATGAATATCTAGAAAACCAAGAAAGGGATAAGAGTAGATCTAGAGGAAATGAAAGAAAAACCAAGAGAGGAGACTTACCCAGGAGAAAACACCTTCAAAACTCCTTGAAAACTCTTCAATTTGATTCCAAAACGTGTGGAAGAGCCCTTAAAACCCTTGAGAACCGAAAATCCTAAGTGTTTCTCAAGTGGGAGAAGATTTGGAGAGAAATAGTTCAAGCCCTAAGGAGCCTGAATTTAAAAACCCTACATTTAAGTGGTTGCACGGTTATTCCTCACAGTTTGGAAAACCGTGTGCTAACCGTTTTCATTCCACTGTCTTGAGAGGAGGGTTCTCATGGTTTCCTCCCATGGTTTGGAAAACTGTGCACATGTTGTGCGAAGCCTACTGTCTCCCCCTGCATGGTTTCTTGGAGAACCTGTACGGTTTCTCCTAACCGTGCTCAAACCATGCTCCCTTAGAAAAGCCTCCAAACTTATTCAAAACCATTCCAGACTCTCCCAACCTCTTCCCAACTCATCCCATTCACATTAAACACATAAAAGGCATGAAAATAGGCTACATACCTCAAACCATTGGTGCTACACCATAAGCTATCCAAGATAGTGGAAGATTATTATGGAGTTAATTTTGGAAAGTATTAAATAGAAAACTAAATGAAATGTAAGGTTTGTGTTAGGTATAAGAGTGTTCCTTTTTTGGGGGAGTTTCTTTAGTATTTTTGTAACCAATTATTTAGTGATTAATGAATGAAATTTATAATGAATAGTGGCTCAACAATAGAGAATCGATGAGGATAAGTCATGAATTAACTCATAAACACACATGTAGTTATTGTTTTGGTTTCCTTTTGACATTACTTCTCATTTTAAGGCATTTAAACAATTTTAACCTTTACTATGGTAACTCACTATTACCTCAATAACATATTTTTTTCCAAAAAATAATGTTGACCTTATGACCTATTTTTACATGCTTATCGAAAATATGAGATCCATTTAATTAAATTAGTTTTCTAATTTTTTATAATTAATTTAAAAATAAAATTTATAATACATAATAAATAATTTGTAGAAAAATAAAATTTTATGCATAAAAATGAATTTATTATTATTATTTACCTTGTGATAATAATTACTTTAGTATTAATTAAATTATATATATATAGTATAAATTTCATTAAATGCATTTTTAAAAGTGTTTAATTTAATTTTTTGAGATAAGAATTCATAACACATCGAAAAGCAATTCTCTAAAAAATATATCTTTTTTATCTTTGTATGATATTATTCCAATTTATTGAAAATTTATTATATTTATAATAAATATTCATTGAATGCTAACAATAAAGTTTAATTAAAACCATTCATTGAATTTTATAAACATATTTAATTAAAATTATTAATTAAAAGTAAAAAAAACAAAAAACATTATTTGAGATAAAATATATTTTAACTAATGAATTAGTATTTTTTTTATTTTAGTTATATAACCAATATAATATTTATATAAAATTTTAAACATCTGGATTATTATTATAAATTATTTAATACATCTATTGGATAATTGTTTACTCAATGACTATATATCCAATGACATATAATAATGAATACATGACCTATTTCCATATATATAATGGGAATATTATATTCATATATATAACCTTACATAACTCACTAAAATCATTAATCTCATCCCATCATTTATTTTTCTCATTTATCATATTTTAATGTGTCGAATTTTTTTACAGTTCTAATTAGTGGCATGCTCCTCATAGGTGATGTTGATAATTAATATTTAAATCTTATTATATCTTTCCTTACTCATTATTTTATTTAATTTTCTTTATTCTGGTTCATTTTTCTTTCTTGTAATGTATAACTATTTATTCAATTTTAATTTTCTATCTTAAGGTAATAAGGAATTTTTAATTTCATTTGAGTACTTTATGTATTACAAACCATTTAACACATGAGTTTTATTTATTTAAAGAAAATCTTATAATAGAAATTTGCGGCATTACATAATCCCTTCCTTAAAAAAATTCACATTGGAAATTTCATTACTCATATTAAAATTTATTAGTATACTTTAATATCATTACATATTATGTTTCCCATGTACCTTCCTTAAACTTATGACTTCTAAATAGATCTTTTTTCAGTTGTGTAGTCTTGTTTCATAGTAATTTATCTCTATGATCTATGATCTCTACCAGCTAAATCCCATAAGTTAGATTTTGTTCCCATTGTTCAACCTCTGAGTCCAATACATGTGATGGATTTGGTATGATATTCCTTAAAACTTATTCAAAGAACATTTCATTCACTTGTAAGAGGTTTACTGAATTATCTTTGAAATATTCTATATAGACCACATGATTAATAATCATAAAGAGGATGAAATGTCTAAGGCCCATATTTACCATAATTCTTAATCTTCAAAACCTCTTTTATAGAGATATTTGGAATATTTTTTTAACAAACCTCAAACTCTAGATCACATTGACAATTATCTATATATCTCTTATATTTAATTTTCACTACATTAATATGCCATTAAAGGGTTTGAACCTTCACTATATTTTCTTGGGCAAGATTGAGATCCAATAACTTTCTCTATTCAAATGTATCTTAACATATTTGAGTTCTACTCCTCTATCCATATAGAGACTCATATGGTTCCATTTGATTATACTAAAAGAATATGTTAATCCCATCCTCATTTGGAATTTATCAAGAAATATCTTATTATATCTTCTAAATTTGGAATGGTCCTTTCACATAGACTATTATTTTGAGAATGATAATTCAATCGAAAGATTATACCTTTATAAAATGTTTGTTTAAAACTTCTCCCAAAATTTTATTTGAACGTTAGATCTTGATTAGATACAATTTAAAAGTGGTACACTATATATCCTTACCATATCCATTGTTTATATCCTATAAATATGATCGAGTAAGAAATCATCTTGAATAGAAATGATTTGTGTTATATTTGAAAGTTGATTCACCACAATGAAAAGGGATTTGTTTCCTTTTGTGGTATTAGGAATCCCTTGAATAAAATCTATGGTGATTTTCTACCATTTCTATATGCGTGTGGGAAATGGTTGCATTATCCCCTTAGACTTATGATGTTTACCCTCAACTTGGTGGAATGAAAATAATTGATATGTATACCCTACAATCTCTCTCTTCATATTACCCCACTCTACATTTTCCTTGACTTCAATATTCATACTTACTATTCTCGAGTGATTATAAAATGATGATCTATACACATTATAAAAAATCTCCCTCTTTAGTTCTACCATGGATAGGACACATATCCCAGTTCCAAATATTATAACACAATTTTTTTCAAGATTTAGCATTGAATGATTTTATAATATATATATATATATTATTATATGATTCAATGATAATTACATAAATGGATGGTTGATAAATCATTTATGAAAGGTAGGATTTTATCCCTTCCCTTATGATTTCCTTTTCCATAAATTTAATATCCAATATTTTTTTTCTATTTTAATACTTATCATGGATAAGGTAGTATATAAGTTTCTACTCAGAGAATTAAATACATTGTTTTCCTTCCCAAGATGTTAATGTATTGATTAATCATAAACCTTGATAAATTCAGACCATCTCATTTAGTACATGTCCAAATCCTTCTATATAAATATATACTTTAAGATGATGTTATCAATATATATCACACTTATCTCTATATAGACACTGGATCCAAATAATTAATTAAAAATTTTACATTTATATACCTAGATCATATGATAGTTAGTTTTTATCTTGGATTTAAAATTGGAGTGAGGAATAATCTATCACCGTTTCATTTTCATAAGGAAATAACCCAATACCTTCTTTATTAAAAAATTGTATATAACAATACCTTATCTATTACATGGTTGTATGAGTACCAGAGTTGCGACCAATATCTTATTAATATTATTGAATACATTTTGAAATTCTTCTATCAATAAAAACATTACTTCATTCTATATGAATATGGTAAAATTATTTGACAATAATGAGAAATTTATCTCAAAGAATCTATAGTACCTAGCTAATTAAATAAAACTATGGATCTATGTTACAGATGTTGGTATATTACATTCTTTATTAACCTTTTTAATTTAATTATCCATATATATAACTTCACTTGTGATTATATGATCTAAGAAGTATTATTTTTAAGTCCAAAATTAAGACATACTAAAATTTCCATACAGTTTCTCCTTTCATAAGGTTATTAGAACAATCATAAAATAATATTTAGTTTATTTCATACACTTGTAATATAAAAAACCAATAAACATTTATCTATGTAATACATAAATACTATATTAATTAAATATATAATGATAGTGGGTCTATTTTTTGTCTAAAAGGCATCTCTGTGAATTCATACTATCTATATAATGGAAAAAAATTTCATGGGTATATCATCCCTCTTACCCTTAGTTGATAATATATAGACTAGAGATAAAACTTTGATAAGTACTGGTCCACTCTATGTTGACTAAAAAAATCATTAATATATGGTAGATGATATTTTCTTTTGATAATGATCTAGTTAATCTCATGATAATCAGTATAGATACTTATTAAACAATTATTTTTCTGAACAAATAGGACTAAAACATACAATGGAGAATAACTGAGAGTAAGAAACAATTTTCTAAATCCTCTTGAAGTTAATTATTAAATTATTATAATTCATTTAGGTTTATTATATAAGGGATTTTTGATATTTTAATTGATCTATGTATGAGTTCAATTCAAAAAATAAACCTCATGCCTCTGGGGAATCCATAAACTCATCAGAAAGTACATAAAAAATTCATAAAAAATTAGCATGTATTGTATGTCATGCTTTTCATGAATTATATGATTAATTTATCATTTATTTCTAATTATTATGACCTATATTAAGGAATTAGTCACTATATAAAGCTCACAGTCATCCTTGAATTGATATTTGATCATGGGATAATTTGTGATATGAAAGGAGATCCCCCCATATTGAAAATTAATATTAGCTCTAATAGAGAGATGCAATCCATGAAAATTATTGAATCAAATTTTACCAATGAAATAATAACTACTTTTTTATGAATTATCTTCACATAAACCTAAAATATATAAGATTTACATGATTTTTATTAAATTATCGCACCACTGTGTTTTTTCCTAGATAACTCAATATATAATGTTTCAGGTTGTGAATAACTAATCTCATAAAACATGCTTGATATAAAATAATAACAAGAACCTAAATCAAATAATATATTCATATATATTAAGTTTAAAACAAGTGTACCTTTCACAACTTTATTGCCCTGATCCTCTTTTTTTTCAGTGATTTCATAGGATCTTCCTTTCACCCTTTGTTTTGGAGTCGATTAATGTTTATTTTCCTCATATCCCATGGATTGGTGAATTTATTTTCTTAATTACTAAACTAATTTTATCTAAATAATTGGAGTATTCATAGTTAATTAGGTTTAATATTATTCTCCACTTATGGGTTAGTTATCCTCTTTATGTCTCTTGATTATTCATGTGCTTGATGCCATCCCCTTTCACACTTGAAACATTTTTTCATTCCTTATTTAAAATTTCCTATCTACTTCTATCAAAAAAATTATCTTATAGGATGTTGAAAATTTTTATCTCCCTGGAATTTATCTTTATAACTTAATTAAAACTCTATTTTTATTTTCTAGTCTCCATATCCATGAGAATAAATACAATATCCAATTTGTATTTCCATATTAAGAGTACATCATTCGATTTTCTTATAAATCCAATGAATATTATAACTAACAATTTTTGGATACTTATTTTTATGAAACTATTTAAATGATTGATTTTTTACTTTGGGATTAATGAGAAAACTAGAGGTGTACCTTGAAATCCCCATTTATAATACCATTGTGTTGTCCATCACACTTGTTTATCACTAAGTACCTCTTGGTTCAAGTTATTTACTAAAACAAAAATGGTTAATCCGAGTAATAGAAAAACATTTAATAAAATAATAGTAAAAAAATATGAATATCAAAAATAAAACCTAATATTTCCATATTTGGGGAACCTTAATTTCAACATATTATATGCTTGGTTCAACCTAAGTTTCTTTATTTATAGTTCTCTTAAAATTATTAACCTAATCCCAAAAAATAGCTAATCCTTGATATGATAATAATCAAGTGAAATACAAACATGAAATACATGTATCCTAATCATTTTATTTATTAAATTATATATCCCACAAAAACTAGATACCCATAACACAAATGTTAGTGTCTTTAGAGATTATTTATATAACCATATCATTACAAGATGACACTTTAATATCGTTAATAAAATCATGCACATAAGATTTCCTCTAAGATGTTAACATTTATATGAGTTCTTGTGACAATGGGGAGACCTAAAAAAGGAGTGACTATAAATTCTCAGAATTTGAAAATGAATATCAATGAGTCAGGGAGAATATAACATTATATCATGAACATGTCATAAAAATAAACACGAGATCCGTACTTGATTCCTGGGATGAGAATATGGAATCAAAGAAAGTGGTAAAAAAGATTGATAACATGGTAATATATTATATTATAGGAATGTAGAACCATTCATGGATTAGTAATAGATTATAACATTTAGTATGACAAAACAACATGAAATCACAAGACAATAATCATGATTCATAGACATATATCTTAGGAATGTTCCATAAAAAATAAGTCTATAAAATAATAACATATGTCAAGGTCAAAAACCATAAAATATATATCATATAGTTCTAGGATAACTATATATTCCATTACATTATGGAATTAGGATAACCACTCATGTATCATAACATAATAGACTTGGATAAATCAACCATACCCCAAATTAATCTCACGAGATATTAAAAATTAATCAATTCATTGAAGGTATTTATAAATTTTGATCCCAACCATCATATAAAGAAAACTACACATTTTAATTCCACATAAAATCAATCACACACAATTTCTTGATTAATTCACTGAATTTAAATAAGTTTTTAGGGTATCACATAAGAATAAGTATGAAATTTGATTGGACGATACCCAAAATTCCATAATATAGAATAAAAATTTCATAAAATGATTTATAGGAAGATACATTAATCATAATTTTATAGGTTTTATTACCTTAAGATATAGATAATAAAATAGAGAAGAAATAATAAGAATTGTTTTCTTAAAGTTTTTGTTTTTTCATAAAAACCTAGTTATGCATCATATTCAATGTTATTTACTAAAAGATGTTAAGAATAATTTTAAACAATTATATTTAAAAATTCAAAAAAATGGAACCTTGAAATTAAATAATGTCAAATAGTAAAAAAACATGGTGTAAAATATAAAATATTTTATAGAAGTTGAAATAAATATAATAAGATCATTTTTACCAGTTTATGCAACCCACATCGATAAAAGTGATATAAAATTTCTATTGGAATAGAATTAATGTAAAATATGATATTTATATAATATAATGTATATATTTTCCCAGAAAATAGACATTTTTTATGTTAATAAATAATATATTCATAGAATATAAATAACTAATATGATGTATTATAATTATTTTTAACAACGTCACATTTTTATTACAAAATAATCTAATAAATAATATGATTTGGATATAAAAATGTAATTTTCATAGAAATTAATAGAAGATAAAATATAATATAGTGAAGGGATAGAATATATCAAATATAAAGAACATAGTTAAAAAATATAGAGGATGACTCAATGAAATGATAATTGAGTCAAGAAAATACTTAAGAATTTAGTAATGTATGAATCAAAAGATTCCCCCAAGGTCTAGCTCAAGTTGTAGAAGTATTATGGGGTCTTGAAGAGGTCTAGTGATTGAGTCTCTCTGAGTACATCCCTATTGAATTAGTGTATGATTTTGTTTGTATTTACCCACTCATCAGAACAATTGTAATTATGAATAAAAAGAACAAGAAATAGTGATCATGAAATGGACTTATAAATCCCATGAATCAAAAGCTATTTATGATACAATCTGTTAATGGGAAAATAATTACACAATGTAAAAGAATATTATTGGATAATATGAAATATGTCTCATTGAATTTTAAGTGGGATAAAGTAAACTTATTATATTGTTAATGTATGAATGAAAATATAATAAAAGAGAGATCATAAAAGAAGAGTGTAAATCTCATGAATTAGAAGTAAATTGTTATAAAAGGTTCAAATAAGGTATTAAGTAAACCATGAAAAATATAATTGGTGTATAATATGAATCATATTTAAAGGAATATTAATCAAGACAAGGAACCCTTACCTAAAATTATCTCTTTACTGAGCATTTTCTATCTTTATGTATAATCAATTTAAGTTAATTATTCATATATGTAAAAGTATTGTTTAGATTTTTTTTACATAATACCATTTAATAATATTTTATCATTAATATTTTAATCATTAATAGATAAAATAAACCATCTAATGTAAATTGAGACAACCCCAGACCCATACACCCAGATCTATGCTAAAAACAAATTCTTTACATAATCGATTTGATAAGAACCGAACCAACCCAATTTTAACTATCCATAATAAAAATATCAATATACAACATTGATTTACTTAATTTACCAAGACCTTTTAGTTTTATAGTTTTAGTGAATTGAGAAAACCCATTTATGTAGAAAAACCCATGTATTTCTCATCAAATGGGAATTTTTACCACTACACCTATATTTTCTAATTTTATAAGAAGACTTCGACATATTCCAAAAATTTCTATAGACATGATACCATTATATAAATATCTAACCTAATACAATACTTAATAACATAGGGAAATGAAAACAAGAGAAAGGGTGAGTTCAGATGCTTAGTAAGTCTAAACAAGGGAGATATCAATAGATTAGCATTTGAAAATATAAGATATGGATAAGGATATGTGAAAATAATCAAGTTGAATTAGAATATCATATTAAAATTCATATCCAAAAAACATGGATAACAAAAATGAGTCATGGAATAAATATTTAACATAACAAGAGTTATATGAGTAAATAATCATAACCTATGTGAAATAAATCTTATTCATATGAACCATTAATAATATTATAAATAATAGGTAAATGGTGTTGGTGTCTTGGGACCTCATAAATTCAACATTTAATTACATAAATAGGATAATTAAAATATTATATTAAGAGTAAATTACATCTAGTTAACTCTATTATCTCTTATGAGTCACTTATATTCAGTAAAATTCATTGTATCTTAAGAGTAACTTACATTTAGTTGGGTCCATGACATTACCCAAAAAATTAGAGATCTATATTAGGGTCACGTATAATTATGAGTTATATTAGTTTCACCAATAACCATCAATAATTTCTATGAAACATAACTTGAATAAAGTATATGGATCTTTTATTTCATCATAAAAATCATAGAAACAAGCATCATTCACTTAATAACTTTATTAAACCAAGGAAAATTATTCTAGAAAATTATGTTTAAAACATTATCATAAGACATTAAAAAATATATTTGGATGGTATGAAAATATAATATCCCCAATGAAGAATTGGAAATATCTAGGATGTCAAAACTGATGAAAAATACTTTTATAATTTCATTTATACATTTCTTTGAAAATAAGTAAAATATTATTTTACTTTTGAATTTTTAAAAAATAATAATTCCAAGAGTATTTAACATTATATTTTCATTAAAAACAACCATGGAACCATATAATGGAATCTTAAAATTTTTTTTGATGATGAAAAACTTCATTTATACCATATATATAAAAAGAGAATATTTTTTTACACTTTTATAAAAATTCAAAACCGAGTTGTATGGAAAAACGTTGAAAAGAATAATTCTAATAATTTATAAATCATGTAAAAGGTAGTTGAAAAAATATTTCTGAAACATTTATTTATATATAAAATCATTCATAATATGTTTTTAAGTACATATATGTAGAAGTGAAATAATATTTACATGAAAGGAAGAAATAGGGGTGGATTTTTGTAAAAATATTTTCTCATTCATTTGAACTACCAAATAGAGAAAAATGTTAATAATACTATAACACCCTTAAAATAAATATATGATGATAAAATATGTTTTGTTTAATATATAAATACTATATAATTATCCCAAAGTATTTTCATGTTTATAATCTTGATTAAAATGATATTTCAACATAAACCCTTATCACTTTGGTAAATTTTGAAATATAAGACCCTAAGAAAGAAATAAATTCAACTAAAACATTAAATAAAATGAATAAAAATTTATTCATGATATAAAATATTAAAGTGGAATTACACACACTATATAATCACAAATAAGGTTATAAGTTTACACATGTATCAATGAAACAATATTGAGTAAAAGAGCCCTCACAATTTTGGTTATTTAGGAATAAAAAACTCATAAAACAGAGAACTTCAAATTAATTTTTAAATGACCATAATATTCATTACATTCATAGTTAGATACATTCATAGGAAGTATATACACCACGAAAATGAAAAAATAGTTGAATGTGGAATATTTACCATAGAAGTAAATATAACATGTGAAACCCTTTCAAAGATCATAATATAGAATTGGGAATTAATAAATTAAGTAATTATATGTAAAAAATATAAATAAACACAAAAAAATGGTATTACAAAAATAATTATAGTTATTTATGTACAAAATATTTACATACATAGTGAGTATAGAAGTGATGTAACCAAATAAAGTAACTTGGTTTAAGAAACCCATTTCCTCAAGTCCCATATTGCTTTGAATGAATTCAAATATACTATATAATAAATATTGATTTATTATAAATATATTATAGAACAATATTTATAATTATATTACTACATATGATTCACGTATAATTTCCAATTAATCTTTAAATAAAAAATTCCTCTATAAAATTATCATACTAAGTGCTTACTATTCCATGTATATTACTTGTTTTGGTTTAACAGTTCCTATCCATGTAACATAGTGTTGGTTACCTAATATAAAAAATATTAATCAGGTAAAAATTATTATATTTATACACCATATACAATTTTATTACTATTAATATAATGTGGTGATGAAAAATTAATTACATCACTTCATGGAGTTGGTTGTCCACACATACGAGCGAGTAATGTTTTTTAATGGTTAGAACAAAATAAGTGTAAATATTAATTAACCTTTTTAGAATAATAATTATTATATAAATATTATATATATTAATTAAATCTATCCTTATGACCAACCATGAAAAGAAGAAATAAACATAAAATCACATCTCTTCATGTAAGTGGTGGTCAACATAAACATACATAAGTGATGATAACATTTTCCAATAGATATGTAAGAGATATAAAATGGTTATAATATAACATTAAAATATCTCATGGTATGTTTTATTTTTAAATTATGAAAATTCTTTCCTTATTTCTCTCCCTTAGAGGTTTGTGTTAATAGTTTCTAGTCTTAGTGTTAATTGTTTTAGGTTCTAAATTTTTTTTGACTGTAGGGTCGAGAATTTGGATTTTGGGAGAAATAGGATAGGTGGATGGTCTGCACACGGATATTAGTAACCATGCAGTAATAGTTCGATGTGGATCTATAAACTCTGTTGATGTTTTGTATAGTTTTAGTAAGGTTTGTCTAACAGAGAAATAGTATATAAAAACGTGTGAGTGGTTGGGTCTGGGTCTGTGTCTTCTTTATTGTTTAAATAACCATGTGAAGTTTTCTAGATAATAGTATATTTTTTCAACAGATAGAAGGAACCAAATGATTGGTTCCTAGTTTTTCTAACCATACAACATAATTGAATGACTCATATGTGTTTCATAATGTTATGATATTACTACGATATCCTTTAATATGTTAACCTCTGATATCTTCCCAATATCTCATTAACTCAACCTAGCCATTCTTTAATGATCCATGAGGTTATCTTCCTTGGTTCTGTAGGATTTCTCTTCCCATCCACTTGGGTGTTGGAGGTTATATTGATCCATTGGTGTTATTTGAGTCAACATCTATCTGTTTGATGCCCAATCCTACTTAACTCTATGAAATTTATCATATATCAATTCCATTATCTCTAGGTCTATAAATTCCCTCTGTCATATAATGGATGATTCATGCAAGATTTATATATTACTGTTGGATCTTGAGAATTGGTGGGATCTCTTTGATTGATCCTAGAACTTCCTTAGCTTGAGTAGATTTTGTTTATATTCTTATTATAGAGACCCATGCATGATAAGGTATGTGTTTCATTTATAGGTGGCCCATGATACCTTTTCTTAGTATGTATTATGAGTTACTTTCTATGTCGCTCCTTATATGTGGTAATTTCATAGCCCATATACGAATTGATATTCCATGTTTGTTCTTTGAAATATTTTTCCATACTAAATTATTATTTCATAAACTATGTAATAATTATTTTAATATATTTATACTTTGTATGTTAGGATTTACAAGTTAATTTTTATATAGCCAACGGGCCCTTGGCTCGGTGTTCAAGTTTAAATATGGACCTGAAAGACTTAGTCAACTCTATATAGGGGGATTTTGGATGACATGAATCATTGTATTTGACTCTAAATATTGGATGGATTGCTCCATATACTGGAATGTGATTATCCCATGGGTGGAGAACACCATACTCCACTGGAAGAGGGAATGTAGTCACGTATGATGTGTCGATGTGTAATGAACTTGTGTATGTGTAGAGTTATATTGTTTTGGGCACACCAAGAGTGCGAACCATTAATGTATAGTCATGATTAATTAGTGAAAATCACCATTAAAAGATGGAATGAAATTGTTCCTTAATTGCGGAAAATATATTTTCCTTAAAGTCATTTTATATCACATAACATGAATTATATCATGTGATGATCACTTATGACATTTTATTGGAATGGAACTAAAGGAGGTATAGTTAGGGTTTTTGGAAGCCTAGTTAATGAACAAACACACTTTATATGATGGCTTATTTGATTTTATGGGCATTTACCTATCTATATTGACATAAATATCTAAATACATGTGAAATTGTGTTAATGACACATGAGTGGTATCCTTCCGGGTTTATACTCACACACTACATGGGAATATTAGTGAGATTTAAAAGTTCATGATCAAGGATTTGGAGAAAGGAAAGGGCCCAATGATATTTTTATGAGGATTTTAGAGTTACAAGATGTAATTTTACGAGGAAGAACTCTAAAGAGCTTTCTCATCATCTTTATTTTTTTTCTAGTTGTATTGATTATTCTTATTGAATTGAAACAGTGGGGGTCTATTTCATTTACTATTGTATGATATGGAATGAAATTTATTATATAATATTGATTATAATATTTTCCACTGTGATGTTTTGTTGTATTATGCATATGTTGTCATATTTTGGTGTATTTCTACGATTCATAAGGGTATAGTCTCCCAATATCACTTTTAGACCCTCACTACTAGTTGACAGCCTGTTGCATATGGGGAGTCATGCACAAGGTCATGTAGAACTTCATATTAGACTCGATGATTTGATTAGGGTTGTTAAAAAATGGAGTTAGAGTTGAGTTTTATTCCCTCTTAATCTTGGTTATTTTGGTACATGGTAGAAAGGAGATAGGTTGTGTGGAACATATGAACGGGAGTTTTTGTGAGCTTGGACAGCTAATGATTAACAGGCCTTCGAGTTACCATGATTGAATTTATGTTACAATTTAAAGGATATGGGTGCATTAATGCATCATGAATAGAAACATAAGTCATGTATATATTTATTGTTTATTTTATAATAGTTCTTTAATTAAATTCCTTTATTTTTTCTATCTGTTGAGTGATATATTATTATTCTCTACTTTTGTGATATATCCTTTTTGGAATTAGTTAATAAAACCTATGAATGTAGTTATGATATATATATATATATATATAATTGTTTATTATTATGGATAACATATACGTATAGAGGACTAGGACTGAGCCTTGGGTAAAACATGGAGGGTTATACCTTGTGTGTGGGTATCTTCTAGGATATTTCTTCCTATAAAAATCCCATATGTGTTCCTTGTAACTATTTTAGTTGTTATCATAGGAATGATTCTATAGGTGTTCTAAACATTAACATAGAATTTAAAAAAAATGCATCATTATACACGATTAAGGGAACCTCCTGTTGAAGAAATCTATAATGCTCTTATTAGGGAGGATATGCCAGTTCTACCAAAGTGTATATAGGAGGATGCACCTGATGATTCTTTTACACTCACTCCATTGGTTGAAGTAGTAATCTAGACCTATCCTGATGTCCTCCGGACCATTCCTACACAGGGAGGAGGAGCATAGAAGATTATGGTTGAAAATGATAGATATTTCAAACTCCACCATCTTATAGACATCTAGGGAACTGGTGTCCCTTAGGAAACTGAGTACTAGGTTGAAATTATCGAAGTAATATTTCATCTAGTAGAGACTATTATGGATAGGATAGTGATGTTGGCCGCCTTTATGCTATAAGTACCCACTAGATAGTGTTGGGACATTAATGGATAGACATGAAAGTGTGATGGTTTTACTTAGGATTCCTTCAAGGAGACGTTGTTTAAGGAGTAGTTTCCCAACACAATGAATCTAGACTAAGGATAATATTTTATAGATCTTCAATAAGGAATAATTTTTTTTACTCTCCTCATTTTGCGGAATTTACAAACTTTTATCCACTTTTGGTTGGGATTGAGACATAAAAGTCTAATATTTTTAAGATCTTCTTTAATCTTGAGATTATATGTGAGGTTATGTTCTTTTAACTGAATATCTATACAAAGAAGCTTCATAAGGCCCTAAAATTTGAGAAGGGGATAGATGAGAAAAAGCTTGTAGGTTTTTTTCCAGCTTACAATTACTTAAAAACCAAACATCCCATTGCTAAAATGAGTGACTATTTTGGTCATAAGAGGAGGAATGTGAATCAAGGTGATAGACATGAACAGAAATGTAGGGATTCATATACTACCACTATGGTAGGTGGTTCTACCAGGTGATACAACAATGGACAGAAGGTATATTTTATTACATCATGTGTGTAGTAACTAATGGAATTTTAGTTCTGTGGAAAGATGGGTTATCTACATACATTTTTTTCTATGGTAACACAATTAGATTTGAGGAGGTCAGGTCAGGGTGTAGGTAGGGATCCTCACAGTAGAACCAGGAACCACAATTCCTAGGAACTTTGGAGAGTTAGGCAATATAGAGTTGAATTCCTGATCCATAATAAGGAAGGATATATGTGATGGATGACATTGTATCCATCAGTGGAGGAGGAAATTCTATAGTTAGAGGTATGATTTTGGTTAACTATAAATATATTATGACATTGTTTGAGAGATGATATTCCTATTATTTTATATCTACTCAAGTTATCCCTATGTTAAATTTACTTGTTATGTTATATTCTGTGTTTATCTCTCTTAACATGACCTAGGGAAAGAAACTAGACCATATCTAGTGATGCATTGACAATTTCACATTTTTTACTAACTAAAAACACATATGGGATTTCATTATCTTATATATTAACAGTTTTGATGTAATATCTAGAATTGAATAGTGGAAAATTTATCGAGATAATATTGTCTTTTACTAGATATGTGTATCTTTCACCAAAACTAAAAGAGAGAGGTTCATATTTACCAATGAATGAGATGTAATAGTAGGTATAATGGGACTTGAATTGAGTGAGATTATAAATATTATGAAATAAGTTGTAGGATTGAGTCTCATATAAGGTTTTGCAATAACTCCCTTGATTATCCCTCTAGTGGTGGATTACTATCAGGATGTCTTCCAAGATGACTTCTCAAGTATTAATTATAATAAAAAAACTTATTTAGAGATTGAGAATATACTTGGGGGAAACCGATTTCAATTTCTCATTATCACATGGGACCCGTTATGTTGAATGAGTTAAAGGTGTAGTTAAATGATTTGGAGGTGAAGAGATATATTTCATCAATCATATCTCTCTAGGGGTTCTCCAATGTTGTTTTATAAGAAATCGCAATTGAATCTTATAACGGTGAATAACATGTACCCATTACATATGATAATTGATCCATTGATCTGTTATGGTGATATTGATGGTTTTATAAGATTGATATTCTTTCAAGATAACATAATCTATTGGTTAAATAGGAGGATATACCAAATAAAACATTTAGGAGTTTATATAGACTTCATGAGTATCTTTCCATGCCTTTTAAGTTGAAAAATTATCTAGTGGTTCTCATGAAACTCATGAATAGGATTTTCCATCTATACCTTAAATCCTTAATTGTTTTATTCAGGGAAAATATCATAATATTTTCATGGACCTCATATATACATTCTAGTAACCATGAGACTGTATTGAGTACAATTCGAGCACACCAGCTTTATGCCAAATTTTGAAAGTGTCACTTTTGGATTTATGATGTATAGTTCCTCATGAATTTAATATATGAGGTAGCAATTTTTTGGGACTAGGATAAGGTAGAGGTTTTGATGTTTTGATAAAACACATGTAATATGTTTGTGATCAGGATTATCTATGGGATTGTAGGGTACTATCACCATTTCATCCGGGATCTCTCCCATTTAGAAGAACTGATGATAGAGCTGACTAAAAAGGGGGAGAATTTTGAGTGGCTTAACCAATGTTAAGAGTATTTCCTAGATATGTAGAAGATATTTATGATTACTCTAGTTTTTTTTCATCTTGTTCTTGGTATTGGACACACAATATACTGTTATGCCTCTGGTGTTGATTTGGGAGCTATGTTGACACAAAGGGACTAAGAAGTAAATTATGGGACACCTCAGTTTCCACCCCATGATAAGAACTACCTAATGCATGTATTGGAGTTGGTAGTTGTGGCCCATTCTATGACATTTAGGAAATATCATCTCTATGAAGAGAGGTTTGTTGACTATAATGACCATAATATGTTCTTGTGAATCTTCTCTCATAGGTATCTAAATATGAGGTAGAGGTGTAAGGTGTAGTATCTAAAATCATTTGAAATCATGTTAGACTATGATCTAGGTAGTGGTAATTTTATTATATATTATCTTGGTAGGAAACATTAGACACACATGGGATTAAAGAGAGGCCTTCAAAGGAGGAATGAAATATGATTAGTTTTATGTTTGAGTGGATAGTGGATACATCTAAGGATTAGGGACTAATGATATATGAACCACTGGTTATCGTTTCTTCTTCAATAGACCAGGTAAAGGCCAACCAGAATAAATATCCTAAGTAAATAGTGATGAAGAAGTGTTTTGTGGGGGTAATTTAGTCACAATGTGGTCCTTAGATGATTATGATGTGATATATTCTTCTAAATAAGTTTTAGTGTTAGATTCCTTGAGATGTGAGCTGATGAGAGAATATCATGTATCGAAATGGGAAGTGATTCTAGGGTGGAAGAAGTTGTACCATGAAATATTAAATTAGGTTATGTGGAATGGTATAAATAAATACATCACTAGTTTTGTTTTGTGATTCCTTACAAACTTGAGGATAAAGGATGCTTATCAAAATTTGGGTGGATTTCTATGACCACTTATGATGCCTATGTGGTATTGAGATGACATGATAATGATCTTTTTGAATTTGATACCTAGGATACTATGGAGTTGTGATCCTATTTTGGTGATAGTTTATCGAGAAGAATAAGTGAATCAATTCTTATTGATTTGAGTGACCATTTCAGTGGATGAACATGGAAATATGTAAGTATATGAAACTGTATCCCTACATGAAGTTCTAATGAGAATCATGTCATACAGATACTTTCATTCATGTCATGGTTTTGGTATGGATCACAGAAGGAATTGGGTACCCAGTTGAATCAAAGTATATCATATAATCCATAGACTGATGTACATTCAAAGAGAATGATGTAGAAATTATAGGATATGCACGACCATGTGTTCCAATCTTCAATGAATCTTGGGATGACCACCTTTACATGGTTCAATTTTCGTTCAAAAAAATCTAGGATTCAATTCATATTGTACCTTTTGAGGATCTTTATATCCATCAATGTTTTTACTAGTATGTTGGTTTTATGATGGTTTGGTAGTGATTGTGGGGATGAGAATGGTTTAAGAGACCTATGAATGATTTAAAATGACCTGGAAGATATTATTCACCATCCACAAAAGAAAAATACTTCATGCTTATAGGGACAGGTGATATTTGGAGTTCAATGTAGATGATTATGTTTTATTGCAGGGGACTCATTTATTGTGTCATTAATTGTTACAAAATTAATGGTAGATAGCACTAATATTTCATGGACCATTTGATATTATCGATTGTATTGGTACATTGGACTACCTTATAAATTTTCCTCCATTTTACCATTGATAACATGGTTTCTTCCATGTGTCCCGATTCTAAAGGTACATTCATGACCCTATGAATGTGATCGACTATGAGGATGTTGAGTTGGATCCTGAATTATTGCTTATGGAGCTCACAGTGTGGATTATAAGACATAGTGAGAATGTTTTGTGTGGAAATACATTGCTACATGTCAGAGTCCTATGGTAACATGGTCAGTTTCCAGTGGAATCATGGGAGTTTGAATCTAATTTTTGGGTATAGTGGCATGAGATGTTCTATCAATATTGATATAGACACTTATCAGGGATGATAATTCTCTAGAGTTGGAGAATTGTAATGTCTTAAACTTTCATGGTATGTTTTTTTAAATTTATGATGTATCTTACCTTTTTTATCCCTTGGAGGTTTTTCTTATGGGTTAAGGTTATTATTGTTATTTGTTTTCAATTTTATAAAATCATTTAGAAGTTGATGGTCAAGAATTTAGAGTTTTGGAGAAAAAGATCATATGCGTGATCTATGAAAATTTAATTGTAACTATGACATAATCATATGATATGGCTCTATCAACTCTAATAATGATTTTAATAGTTTGATAATGGTTTATTTAACCATGCGATGGTCCAAAAAAATCATGTGATTTGTTGGGGTTGGGTGCATGGATTGCACATAGTGTGACTAACCATGTAGATTTTCCGAGGTAAATATGTGGTTTTTTCAAGTGATAGTACGAACCACATGGTTGGTGGATGAATTTTATAACTGTACAACATTACAATGTGACTCATATGAGTATCTTAAAAATAATAAATTACCCAAATACCCTTAATTTTTTAACCTATAATCTCCTCCTAAAATATCATTATCTCAAACTAATGATTCCTTGATGCTCTAGGAGGTTCTCTCCAATGGTGGTCTATATTTCCTCTTCCTAAAATCTTATGTGTTGAAGGCTAGATCGTTATGTTGTTTCCAATTGAGCTAAGATCTATCTTTTCTAAGAAAATTTCTATTTCTTCCTCTATAATTGACCATAGATACAACACATATTGTCTAGATATATGATATCTCACTTATAATTTAGGATTCTTGAATGATTGATAGATCGTTGTTGGATCATGAGAATTGGTGGCCTCTCCTTGATTAATCCTTGAACATCCTTGGGTAACAAATATATTTTGGTTAGTTGATATAGATATCATCTTTTAAACTAATATTGTACTTTAATTCCAATTATATAGAATCTTTTATGATGGATTAGGTATTTTTCTTGAGATCGTTCAATGTGTTCTTGATCTGGGTATCATCCCTTGATGGATCATGGAAATTGGTATTAATGTGCTAAATTTATAAATTATTTTCCATCGTGGGCCCCCATATATGTTTATTTTACAAGTTTAAATTGTGTGTATATTCCTAGTGGAAAGAAACATTCATCATAAGATAGTTATGGAATGCATGGGTGGCCCATTTTACCTTTTCTTGGTACATCTTTCATTATCCTTGTCCATCGCACCATATAAGTAGTTATTTCATAGCATGTGGAATGATTGATATGACATGCTTATTAATTTTTATGTTATAACATAATTTCATGTTATTTCATATATTGTGGAATACTTATTATGATATATCAAAACATTATATAGTATGACTTACATGTGAATTTTTATATTGCCAGTGGGAAATTTTCTCAATGTTTGGGCTGACAGATGGACCCGACAGACATAGCCGAATCCTTATGGGGGGGGTGGATGACATAACTCATTATTTGTGACTAGGGATACAAGAAGAGTAGTTTTAGATCTTGGAATGTGATTATCCAATGATGGGATAATTATAAATTCTATTAGAAGAGGGTTCTAAGGCTGGTATGATATGTTGATGGGGAACATCCTTGCATATGTGTAGAGTTTAATTGTTTTGAGCATGTTGAGTGTGTGAACCATCAATGGATTGTCACGGGTCATGGGGGAGACTTGAACTAAAATGAGTATGTTGATTTTTTTTCTTAAATTTTAAACAAATATTGTCCTTAAAGGAGGATGGATTGATATATCAGGAATTATATCATGTGATTAACACTTATGACATTCTTCCGGCATGGTGTCAAAGTAGGTATGTACAGGGTTTGTGGTTGCCTGGTTATCCTATGATCACACAATATATGAATGGTTTTATTCTTTTATATAAATTCACCTTTCTATAATGTAATAAAAATCTATATACATGTGAACTTTTGTTAAGGATGCATTGGTAGTGTTTTAATGGGGTTGTACTCACACTTTTCATGGGCATCTCAGTACACATACAGACTTCATAATCAAGGATCTAGAGAAAGGAAAGGTCTTAGTGGTAGGTTTATGAGGATAATGCAGTTAAGAGTTGTAGATGGTACTAGGTAATACTCTAGAAAGCTTCCAAAACATCTTAAATTTGTTTATTTCTAGTTTTATTCCATATACTTGTTGACTAGCCACATTGGGGGTCCATTTAATTTACTATTGTATGACCTGACATGAAATCTATTATAGAATATTCATTTTGAGATTTTAAACTTTTATGTTTAGTATTAGTATGAATATTTTATCATATTATAGTGTATTTATATAACTAGCCTGGGTATAGTCTCCCCATACAACCTTTATACCCTCAACGCTAGATGACAACCTCTTGCGTGTGGGGAGTCATGTATGAGGTCATGTTGCACTTTGGTTTAGAACCATTTATTCTAGTTGTGGTGTTATATATATACCATTTTCATAAAAACATTTTACTATATTAACTATACTTATTAAATAATGTTAATATGATTATAAAACATTTAGAAGTGGTTTAGGGATAAAGAAACTCAAAATAGATCGAAAAATATAATACCATATTCTTCAGGTATCTTCCTTTGGATTAAAATTTAAACCTTTAAAGGGTGGTATTTGGGAAATAAAAAAACTTCTAAGAAATAGGTAAGAAATATAAAAGGTTATTTTGGTAAGTATTTTCCACCATAAGTACATCAAATTGTGTGAGGAATAGAGGAGAAGATGAAGGACCCTAGAACACACAGAGAGGGGAGGGGTGAATTAGGGTGCCAACTTTTTCTTTAAAAGTGCTGAATATCATTCCCACATTGGTAGGAACCTATTCAACTTGTACGATGAGAATGATTAGTAAACAACCAATCATATGAAAAGAGTCAACTTAGAAATTTTATTTGGTTCACCACAAAGGGCTAGTACAAGGATCTTACGCCGACAATGTGTTAGTCGTACCTAAATCAACTAATCTTCACTAGTTGTGGAGTAAATTCTTTTGGCACTATCCCTCCATGATAGGAACACTACTTTTACCATATTTTAGGGATAGCTCAATGTGTCCCTCATTACACTTCCATTGACTCCCCCTAGCTAAATGCATTGGGAGGAATCCACTCACAGTTTATGGACATTTAGGTCCCTTCATTTGAATGAATGTACACATCCTCAACTTTAGATACATTCTATATTGAATCCCAATATTCAACTATATATGTAATCCACTTTTCTATGCAGTGACTATAAGGCCCTGGCCTTAAACCTTACTTAAAATTGAATTAAATGAATAATTCACATTGAGGATCTTTTCAGGTTAAATTTTTAGAGAATTAGGACATAACTGTTACATCTCAAAAGATTACAAAGTAGACTAAGTTTCCATAAAATAAAAACGCTTAAAAAGAAACATGTCTAGTTCCATGTTTTAGATAGCATGACTTTACCTTGCTCCCATCCCTGACACTATTCCACATTAAGTCCTGTGAAAAACATTTCAAAAAACTTGGTGTGAGCATAAAAAAGCCCAGTAAGGGATACACAAAGAATGAAAACTGTTAGTTTTTCAAACATCAAGTAAACCATGTATACTTTATCAAAGTAATACATTCACCTTCATGAAGTAGTAAAAACTCTTCACTGAATAAAATATCATTACTTACCCTTTTGTAACAAAAGGATTACCATAAAACCCATATAAAGAACACATAAAATATAAAGTTATCTTGGGACATAAATATACTTAAGTGGAATAACCATACGGTCGACTTCCACACATATCACTTAATAGAATAGCCATACGGCCAACTTCCATACATACTTAATGGAATAGCCATACGACTGACTTCTATACATACTTAATAGAATAGCCATATGGCCGACTTCCATACCCAATGCATTGGAGGTTATAACGTAACCACCTTTCCTGTATTCACGGCACCACACGTCATATGGTTCATCACGTGACCACCCGTCAAATGTCCATGTACTATTATAAAATCATAAGACATAAAACAAACATAATGGAAAGAAAACATTTCCACACTTTGATCACAATATATCACTTCAATATATTGACATAACAAATCCATTATAAAAACCATTTTCAATACCAAAATACATAAAAGTGTATATGGTATTTATTTCATTTAAAAAAACATTACGGCTTGTTGAGGAAGCCAAAGACCAAATAATACTCCCGGCGGCGGAAAAGTTCGTTGACACCGCGTACGTTAAAAGAAAAATTCCTTTTTTTCAGTTAGTAAAATGCTTCGTAGAAAAAGATTCCTTTTGTATAAAAGTAAAAGTCAAAGGGGTTTATACACCGTATAAAAGATAGTTGTGTATAAAACGAAATATGCCTCAATGAAAGGATATTGAGACGAAGTCCCTTAAAAAGATCAATTTTTTTAAAAATAAAATAGATCAATTATGTGTATTCACTATAAGTACACATAAAAAAGTAAAAATACAAGATAGGACATAATAATATCTTGAAATAATTTGAAAGTTGGAGATTAACCCAAAGAATGGAAATTGGGTTAAGAAGTTCCCTTACCTCGTGTCCGACTTGACTCGGTTGTTCTTTAACAACCTGAATAATAAACTTGAGTTAATTTCTACTTTCTTAAGAACATTTTTCAAGCTTATTATTCCTTTTAAATGACTTATTTCCATGTTATAAACATTATGTAATCATTACGTTAATAATGTTTGTTTTGTCGATATTTGGTTCTTAAGTCGAAAGTGGACTTCTTACAATTACATGTTGTTCGTGTGGTCAAAGGTTATTTATATCCAGAATGACATTCCATATTTGGATATCATATATATCATATATATCTAGCATATACATTTATTTATAATATCACATAATCATTTAGAGGTAAGAAATGAAATGCACCGTTCATGGAGACGGTAAGCCGTACGTACGCATGAACGCTACTTTCATTTCTATGTCATATTAATGGAATTAAAACTAAATGAGTGGTATGTATATTTTAATTCCAGATTTATACTAATAATTTATATGTAACATACATGATATATATCCATTATATATAAGTACTTATAATAGTACATTACATTTGAGGATAAGAAATGAAATGCACCGTTCATGGAGACGGTAAGCTGTACGTACGCATGAACGCTACTTTCATTTCTATCTCATACTTTAATGGAAAGAAAAAAAATAATGATATATATTTAGATTATAATTTCATTATAACATAATATATAATAACTTTAAATCCATCCTTTATATGTCCCACATATGGCATTAACGAATCAAATCACTTTGAGGGGGCGGTAGTCCGCACTTCCTAAAATGAAATTATCGTGTTTACCCACAATGGAAACCATAATGGTATACCACAAATGAAAAATACAGAAGAATAAGGAAAAAATAAACATAATATATATCATATATAAATAGAGTGACATCTTAATGGCCACCATTAAAGATGTTTAAAAGAAGATTGAACAATCATCGTTTTGTGAGTCAGAAATTTTCCAACCACAGAAACAGTATGTTCTTTAACCATTAGATGTAGATGTTTGTAAGTGTAGCATGAGAGATTATTATAACAACATCCTAGTATATTTAATATACTAGAGTTGTAACCAAATAAATTAATAAAAAGGGTTTATGGGGTTGGAAAAGAAAAATAAAACAAAAGAACACAAGTGAACACATTACCTTAAAATTGGGTAACTCTCTTAGATTTGAGCTCAAAGGCTTCCTTGAGAAGACTTCTGCCCAAAGTGAGGCTTCAAGGAGTAAGAGAGGGATTTGGAGAGACAAAATGGGTAGGGTTGGTCGAGTCAAAGGCTTTGGAAGTGTGGGTAAGGTGGTAGAGGTGGGGGCCTTTTATAAGAGGAGAGGAGGGGCACTCTTGGAAAGTAAGGAAATATTACTTTATTATAGAATGAGTTTCAAATTTTAATGGTCCCACATTGATTTTTTTCTAGGATAATGTGATAAGGGTTCGAAATCCACCCATCCAATAGGTTTTCGACATGTGTAGGTCTTAGAGTTTACATTATCTTTCCATTTTATTTAAATTGTTAAATAATGAGGTAATCAGTACATCATCATGGTGTCATAAATAATTTAATTTATTTAATGTCTAAAAATTATTAAAAAAATATCAGGATGTAGGAAATATTTTTATCTTTCCCATGAATATTTATATCAAAACATCTGACTTGTATAACCCCATATAAAAATTATTTTAGTAAAACAACTCATTTTTGTGACATTTTTATTTTAACATTAAATAAAAATATATTAGTGTCATTTTCCAACTAAAGTGGCTCCATGGGGTCCCTAAGTTGACCCATGTACTGTCGTGGTCGGCCATGACACATCCAATAAGGGTAGGACATGTTTCAAGTTCATTTCATACTATCAAAACATTATTTTTACCTTAAACTACACTAATTACCTCTAATCGCGATTAAAAACATAAAAGTTACTATTCACAAAAAAAATTATTTTAATCCCATTGAACCGAATTTTACTTCTTAATGAAAACCATGTATGTCAGATTTTTGAAATTCAAAACACAGAAGTGGTAAAAGTTCCTTTAAACGAAAAATTAGTTTTTATAAGTACCACTTAGTGGTTTCACAATTCATCAAAAATTGAAGTTTTTCAGAAAAATACCAAAAATTCACCCTAAGCTATATTTGATATTCCGAATTAAAAAATGAAGTATATTTTAAAAAATTCAAAACATATAAGCTGAATTAATTAATTTAATAATTAATTCCCGCTGTCATAGCAAATAGCGAGTTTTCATGAAACAATAAGTATCAAAAGATTGACATTAGTTTAAGTCTGATTTCAAAGTGAAATTAATTCCAACGACCACTATTGGATTTAATGGTAAAAATATTTTCTAATTTCACTTTGAAACCAATTAAAATAACAATCTGATCATATAAATAAATTATATTAAAAAGAGGTTTTGAATTAAAATACAACATTTTTCACTGTTCATTAAAAAAAATGAACTTTATCGGAAAATACCCAAAATTTACACATAGTAAATTTTGATGTCCCAATTCTAAAAAAAGAGTTTTATTTGGTCCCATATAATGTATAAAAGTGACTAAAACAATATTTAATGACGGTTCGCCATCAAAAGGCGATAAGTGAACCTTTAGTGAAAATTAGGGTATAAAAGCCTAAAATTGAATTCTTTTCATATTTTAAGCCTTTATTTTTTATTGGATAAATGTGAAAACCTTTAAAAACATATATAATAATATTTTAGTTATTTCTATCCATTCCCTCCAATACAAAGGCTATGTGTTAACTACCATTTAAAATAATATAATTTTATTACTAGTGTGCAACGTAATATTTCAATGAAACTCTTTGTTCCGTATCGGGTACGCTATCGAACATAGCAACCCCATTAAAGTAAAATCAATATTTAATTCGTAAATATTAATAAATATGAAAATTATTTATTCTTTATTTACATGGGATGTTACATCCTTTCCCCCTTTTGGGAATTGCGTCCTCGCAATTTTATTCACTTATCAAAATAAGTGGGGGTATTTATCCCTCATAGCATTTTCAGATTCCCATGTTGCCTCTTCAACCATATGGTTTTTCCAAAAAAACCTTTACCTAGTGGATTACCTTATTTCACAACACATTCTCTCTTCAGTCAAGAATCTGGACTGGTTGTTCTTCATAAAAGAGATTCTATTCCAACTGAACTACCTCTGGGCTCAAAACATGAGATGGATCTGGCATATACTTCCTCAACATTGAAACATGAAAAACATTATGTACCTAAGATAAACATGGAGGTAAATCCACTCAGTAAGCAATTGATCTAACATTCTCCAAAATTTCATATGGTCCAATGAACCTTGGACTCAACTTTCCTTTCTTACCAAATCGCATCACACTTTTCCACGGTGAAACTTTGAGAAAAACATGATCACCTACATCGAAAGATAGATCCTTCCTCCGATTATCCGCATAACTCTTCTGCCAGCTCTGAGCTGTTTTCATGGGTTTCTGAATCAACTGAACTTTTTCTGCCAACTCTTCTTTCAATTCTGGTCCCATCAACTTCATTTCACCCACTTAATCCCAAAAAGTTGGAGTTCGACAACGCTTCCCATATAATGCCTCAAATGGTGCCATCTGTATACTGGAATGAAAATTGTTATTATAAGAAACTCAATCAAAGAAAGATCTTGGTCCCAACATCCCTGATAATCCATCAAACAAGCTCGTAGCATATCCTCCAAGGTCTGAATTGTTCATTCTGACTGTCCATTGGATTGCGGATGAAAAGCTGTACTAAAATTTAATTCAGTACCCAACAACTTCTGAAGGCTTTTCCAAAAGTTAGAAGTGAACCTGGGATCACGGTTAGATACAATGGAGAGAGTAAATCCATGTATCCTGAATATCTCTTTAAGATACAAACAGGAAAGTTGATCTAGGGAAAAATTATCTTGTATGGCAAGGAAATGAGTAGATTTAGTCAAGCGATCAACAATAACCCAAATTGCATTATTACCTCGAGATTTCCTCGGTAATCCCACAACAAAGTCCATGGATATGTTTTCCCATTTCCACTCTGGCACTGGTAAAGGCTGAAGCATCCCTTTCGGTAACTTCCGCTCTGCTTTAACCTGTTGACAAGTCAAACACTTCCTAGTAAAATCAGAAATATCCCTTTTCATTCCATCCCACCAGTAATACTCCCGCGGATCTCTGTACATCTTAGTACTTCTAGGATGAACTGAAAACGGGGAACTATGAGCCTCACATAATAACTCATTCTCCAACTGTGAATCACAAGGCACACATAATATTTTTCCAAACCTCAAAACACAATCATTATCAATGTTGAATTCAGGCAACTTACCCTTCTGAACCAGCTCTACCTTTTTCTGCGACTCACTGTCTTCCCTATGTGCTTGCTTAATTCTGTCTGATAGGGATGATCTCACTGATACCTGAAACAAAACAGAAGAACTTCTTGCACCAACAACTTCTATGCCAAAGCTCATCAAATTCGTAACCAAAGGATCACGTTCCAAACGCAACATTGTTAACGAAGCATTACTTTTTTGACTCAAAGCATCATCCACTTTATTTTCTTTTCCCAGATGGTAATGAATTGTACAATCATAATCCTTGATTAATTCCAGCCATCTCCTCTATCTCATGTTCAATTCTTTCTGAGTGAATATATACTTAAAACTTTTGTGATTAGTATATATTTCACACTTCACTCCATACAAATGATGCCTCCAAATTTTTATATCAAAAACAACAGCAGCTAATTCCAAATCATGTGTAGGGTAATTTACCTCATGAGTTTTCAACTGATGTGAAGCATATACAATTACCTGATCATCCTGCATAAGGACACAACGAAGTCCTTTCAATGAAGCATCACTGTAGATAACAAACTCACTATTCCTGGAAGGAAGTCCCAAAACTAGAGCATTCACCAATCATCTTTTCAACTCCTGAAAACAATCATCACATTCTTTTTTCCAGATAAACTTAACACCCTTCCGAGTTAGCTTAGTCATTGGACTAGATAACCGTGAAAAAATTTCAACAAACCTTCGGTAGTAACCTTCCAAACCAAGAAAACTACGGATCTCGATTACATTTGTGGTTCTTGGCCATTCTTCAACAACCTTTTTTTAGAAGGATCAATAGTTATGCCATTTTTTGAAAAAATGACCAAGGAAAGAATTTTGTTTCAACCAAAACTCACACTTGCTGAATTTCCCATACAATTTCTTTTCTTTTAAGGTTTGAAAAATAACCCTTAAATGTATTTCATGCTCCTCATTACTTTTAGAAAACACCAAAATGTCAACAATAAAAACAACCAACATTTTTTCACCTGAGTCAACTAAGCCATCACTACAACAAACTATTTAGCTCTGATTCTGACCATCTCAGGATACTGATTTGAAAGGTCATTTACCTCTGTATGCCTTCCTAGAAAATCTGTTTTGTTTCCTCTATGGAAAACCATTCTTATCACAGAAATATCTTAGGCGAAGCAACATGGTAATCTGTAAATGCTATATCATTTCAATCATACCATAAATTAATTTCTAATTTAAAAATTTTCTAACTCTTAAAGTTGTCTAAACCAACCTTTGATACCAACTATAAGGACACGGCCTTAAACCTTACTTAATATTGAATTAAATGAATATTTCACATTGAGGATCTTTTCAGGTTTAGTGTTTTAGAGAATTAGGACATAACTGTTACATTTCAAAAGATTACAAAGTAGACTAAGTTTCCATAAAATAAAAACTCTTAAAAAGAAACATGTCTAGTCCCATGTTTTAGATAGCATGACTTTCCCTTGCTCCCATCCCTGACCCTATTACACATTAAATCCTTTGAAAAAAATTTCAAAAAACTTGGGGTGAGCATAAAAAAGCTCAGTAAGGGATACACAAAGAATGAAAACTGTTAGTTTTTCAAACATCAAGTAAACCATGTATACTTTATCAAAGTAATACCTTCACCTTCATGAAGTAGTAAAAACTCTTCACTGAATAAAATATCATTACTTACCCTTTTGTAACCAAAGGATTACCATAAAACCCATATAAAGAACACATAACATATAAAGGTAACTTGGGACATAAACATACTTAAGTGGAATTACCATACGGTCGACTTCCACACATATCACTTAATGGAATAGCCATACGGACAACTTCCATACATACTTAATGGAATTGCCATACAGCCGACATCCATACATACTTAATGGAATATCCATAAGCCCGACTTCCATACCCAATGCATTGGAGGTTATAACGTAACCACCCGTCCTGGTATTCACGGCACCACCCGTCATTTGGTTCATCACGTAACCACCCGTCAAATGTCCAAGTACCATTATAAAATCATATGACATAAAACAAATATAATGGAAAGAAAATATTTCCACACTTTGATCACAATATATCACTTAAATATATTGACATAACCAATCCATTATAAAAACCATTTTCATTACCAAAATACATAAAAGAGTATATGTTATTTATTTCATTTAAACAAACATTACGGCTTGTTGATGAAGCCAAAGACCAAATAATACTCACGGCGGCGGAAAATGTTGTTGTCACCACGTACATTAAAAGAAAAATTCCTTTTTTTCATTTAGTAAAATGCTTCATATAAAAAGATTCTTTTTTTATAAAAGTTAAAGTCAAAGGGGTTTATACACCGTATAAAAGATAGTTGTGTATAAAACTAAATATGCCTCAATGAAAGAGGATTGGGACGAAGTCCCTTAAAAAGATCAATTTTTTTTAAATAAAATAGATATATTATGTGTATTCACTATAAGTACAAATAAAGAAAGTAAAAATACAATATATGACATAATAATATCTTGACATAATTTGAAAGTAGGAGATTAACCCAAAGAATGGAAATTGGGATAAGAAGTTCCCTTACCTCGGGTCCTACTTGACTCGATCGTTCTTTAACGTCCTGAATAATAAACATGAGTTAATTTATACTTTCTTTAGAACCTTTTTCAAGCTTATTATTCCTTTTATATCACTTATTTTCATGTTATAAACATTATTTAATCATTAAGTTAATAATGTTTGTTTTGTCGATATTTGGTTCTTAAGTCGAAAGTGGACTTCTTACAATTACATGTTGTTCGTGTGGTCAAAGGTTCTTTATATCCAGAATGACATTCCATATTTGGATATCATATATATCATATATATCTATCATATACATGTATTTATAATATCACATAATCATTTAGAGGTAATAAATGAAATGCACCATTCATGGAGATGGTAAGCCGTACGTACGCATGAACGCTACTTTCATTTCTATGTCATATTAATGGAATTAAAACTAAATAAGAGGTATGTATATTTTAATTCAAGAATTATATTAATAATTTATATGTAACATACATCATATATATCCATTATATATATGTACTTATAATAGTACATTACATTTGGGGATAAGAAATGAAATGCACCGTTCATGGAGACGGTAAGCTGTACGTACGCATGAACGCTACTTTCATTCCTATCTCATACTTTAACGGAAAGAAATAAAATAATGATATAGATGTATATTATAATTTCATTATAACATAATATATAATAACTTTAAATCCATCCTTTATACGTCTCACATATGGCATTAACGAATCAAATCACTTTGAGGGGGTGGTAGTCCGCACTTCCTAAAATGAAATTATCGTGTTTACCCACAATGGAAACCATAATGTTATACCACAAATGAAAAATACAGAAGCATAATGAAAACATAAACATAATATATGTCATATATAAATAGAGTGACATCTTAATGGCCACCATTAATGGTGTTTAAAAGAAGATTGAACAATCATCATTTTGTGAGGCAGAAATTCGCCAACCACAGAAACAGTATGTTCTTTAACCATTAGATGTAGATGTTTGTAAATGTATCTCAAGATATTATTATAACAACATCCTATTATATTGAAGATACTATATTTTTTACCAAATAAATGAATAAAAAGAGTTTAGGGGGATGGAAAATCAAAATAAAACAAAATAACACAAGTGAACACATTACCTTAAAATTGGGTAACACTCTTAGATTTGAGCTCAAAGGCTTACTTGGGAAGACTTCTGCCCAATGTGAGGCTTCAAGGAGTTCGATAGGGATGTGGAGAGACAAAATGGGCTGGGGTTGGCCGAGCCAAAGGCTTTGTAAGTGTGGGTAAGGTGGTAGAGGTGGGGGCCTTTTATAAGAGGAGAGGAGGGGCACTCTTGGAAAGTAAGGAAATGTTACCTTATTATAGAATGCGTTTTGGATTTTAATGGTCCCACATTGATGTGTTTCGAGGGTAAGGTGATAAGGGTTCTCAATCCACCCATCCAATAGGTTTTTGACATGTGTAGGTCTTAGATTTTACATTATCTTTCCATTTTGTTTAAATCGTTAAATAATGAGGTAATCACTGCATCATCATGGTGTCATAAATAATTTAATTTATTTAATGTCTAAAAATTATTAAAAAACTATCATGATGTAGGAAATCGTTTTATCTTTCCAATGAATATTTATATCCAAACATCTGACTTGTATAAACCCATGTAACAATTGTTTTAGTAAAACAACTCATGTTTGTGACATTTTTTTTAACATTAAATAAAAAGATATTAATGTCATTTTCCAACTAAAGTGGCTCCATGGGGTCCCCAAGTTGACCCATGGATTTTCTTGGTCATCCATGACACATCCAATAAGGTTAGGACATGTTTCATGTTCATTTAATATTATTAAAACATTATTTTTACCTTCAACTACACTAATTACCTCTAATCGCGATTAAAAACTTACAAGTTACTATTCGCCAAAAAATTATTTTAATCCCATTGAACCACATTTTACTTATTAATGACAACCATGTATGTCGGATTTTTGAAATTCAAAACACAGAAGTGGTAAAATTTCATTTAAACGAAAAAATCAGTTTTTATAAGTACCACTTAGTGGTTTCACTATTCATCAAAAATTGAAGTTTTTCAGAAAAATACCAAAAATTCACACTAAGCTATATTTGATATTAAAAATTCAAAAATGAAGTCTATTTTAAAAAATTCAAACCATATAAGTTTCATTAATTAATTTAATAATTAATTCCCGCTGTCAGAGCAAATAGCGTGTTTTCATGAAACAATAAGTATCAAAAGATTGACACTATTTTAAGTACGATTTCAAAGTGAAATTAATTACAATGACCAATATTGGATTTAATGGTAAAAATATGTTCTAATTTCACATTAAAACCAATTCAAATGATAATCTAATCATATAAATAAATAATATTAAAAAGAGTTTTTGAATTAAAATACAACATTTTCACTGTTCATTAAAAAAATGAACTTTATCGGAAAAATACCAAAAATTTACACATAGTAAATTTTTATGTCCCAATTCTAAAAATATAGTTTAATTTGATCCCATAGAATGTGTAAAAGTTACCAAAACTATATTTAATGATGTTTCTCCATCAAAAGGTGATAAGTGAACCTTTAGTGAAAATTAGGGTATACAAGCCTAAAATTTAATTCTTTTCGTATTTTAAGCCTTTATATTTTATTGGATAAATGTAAAAACATTTAAAAACATATATAATAATATTTTATTTATTTCTATCCAGTCCCTCCAATACAACTGCTATGTGTTAACTACCATTTAAAATAATATTATTTTATTACTAGTGTGCAACGTAAGATTTCAATGAAACTCTTTGTTGCGTATCGGGTACGCTATCGAACATAGAAACCCCTTTAAAGTAAAATTAATATTTAATTCGTAAATATTAATAAATATGAAAATTATTTATTCTTTATTTACCTGTGATGTTATAGTGACAGTTCCGGAACCGTTCCTATGAGAACTATCCTGCTTCCTCTGTGAACTACGTTGCTTTGCATAGAATGTGTTATTTGCATACCACCTCTACATACCACCTTGAAGAACCATGTATGCTTTCCCCCTCAGTATATCATCTCTCGCAAACCGTCTTCCATGAACCATCTTCCATGAACTATCTTTCGTGAAACTTCTTCCACAAACTATCCTTGATTCGCAAAACATTTTATTTAGAGGTCTATAATACACCGAAAACCCCTTCTGAATATTGTCTCTGCAAACAACTTATCCTTTCATAGAATCCACCTGAACAACCTCTTATCCTTCATAGGGTTGTATTTCTACAAACCACTACAGAATTCATAGAATTCCTCTTATATTTCTAGTCGATTAATATCTTCTTAATTAAAGGATTAGTGATATTTATATAGGAAAATATATCTGAAAATCCCACAAAACCAAATCTCCCAAATATTTGATGCGATACAACCACCGTGTACCATAGTGCTCCCATGAACCATTTTTCATTCACAGCATGCATAATGCCTTTCCTTCATGATAGCTCAAATAACTACCTCTTTTCTTTGAACAACAAGACATCTCATGAACCATTTGACTTTTGAAAATAGTGACTGTCACGTGAACCGTTTATTTTACGTTGTCTGTATACCGTGCATTGCAGTCCGCATAGCACTGCTATGAGGAAGTCTTCCATTTTATTATTTTCTTTAAAATTCCTCGTACTACATATGCGGTCCACAAACTATCCTTTGTGGACGATGAACTATGTACTCCTGTGTGAAAATCCTTACTTTTGCAAAAATACACCTTATTTAAAGGCCCAAAAATTTGGCAAACTCTAGGAAATGATGCCACCTTTATTACTGTTGTTAACTTGAACTGTAAGATCCATCCCCATATGAACTCCCTAATCTTCTATGTGAGAATTTTCAACAAACACAAACCATACTCAATTTCTATAAAATAACTACCTTGAATCCAATAATGTCTCCCTTTGGGTTAGTTAGAAATCTGTAGATAAATTCATTGAAGCACCAGCCATACTCAAATCCTGTTATGTGAGAAACAAATCATCCAACACTCTAAGTCTATGTGATCAATGATCGGTGTAGAATATAAGAGGAGTATGAATTGGGTTATCATGTCTTGAAATGTTCTTGTATTAAAAATTAGTTTATCATAACATTTTAATTTCTCCATAAGTTCTCCATTAAAAATTCTCCCAATTTGTACTATGTAATTTCTCTAAATTGCTTCTCATTTATCCTACAACCTCATTATTTCATTTTATTGAATTTCTCAATTTATTCTAAATTATGATGGATCCTCATTATATTTAATTCATTGCATTGAATTTATTCACGCTCTCATATTGTCAATATACCCAAAGAACCGATATTTGTACATTGTAGAGCTTAAAAAGCACCTTTAGATCGTATCTCCACCATAAACCTATATCACTTCCAAAAAATGATTAAAATAGTTGATACAACTAAGGAGAGGAGAACCCTAAAGAACTCCTCATGCACTGGGAGGTGGTTGAACACTGAGGTTCAACCGATGCTTCTCGAACCCAAGTGCTGACAGTGGCATGGTCAGTATGTCATCCACTTGATCATCAGTTCTAACATGATCGATTTTAATCATACCTTTTTAACCCTTTCCTTGGTAAAGTGATATCTGATTTCAATGTGTTTTGTACGAGAATACTGAATAGGATTTTTCATAAAATCAATTTCACTCTTTTTATCATAGGGAATCACCATCAGTTGTTTCACCTCATCACCAATATCAGTTAGTTGTTGTTCATCTAGAGTAGTTGAGGGATAGTCTTTGTAGTGGATATATACTCAGCTTTAACTGTACTGAGAGAAGTGATTTCCTATTTCTTAATCTATCATACCACAAATTTATGGCCAATAAATAATGCTCCACCACCTTTGGACTTTCTATCAACAACATCTCTATCCTAGTATGTATCAGAATAGGCTAATAGTTCATTATCTCTTCCTAAAATAAAGTATAAGACATAATTATGAGGGCCTTTAATATACTTAATGATTCATTTCTTTGGTGCCATATGTTCTTCATTTTAGATTAATTTGAAAGTGGACCTCTAAGCATGTTGCAAAGACAATATCTGATCATGTCATAATCAAGTACAATAAGCTCCCAATGGTTCTCTTGTACACTGTATGATCCATATATGACCCATCTTCACAGTTTCCTAGTTTTTTACCAATCGTAATTGGAGTTGACATTGGTTTGTAATCATGCATACTGAAATTATTTAGAAACTCTATTGCACAATTCTCCTGAGAAATAAAGTTTATTCATTCCTTTGAATCACTTGAAGCCCTAAGAACTATGTTAGTTCACCAATCAGGGACATTTCAAATTCTAATTAATGAAATTGGCATACTCATCCACTAATCCCTATCTACATCCACTAAATTTAATATCATCTACATATAAAAGTACGATGAACTGGCCTTTTTGAGAAATCTTCATGTAGATATTATGATCCATTACTCATCTTTTAATCTCGAGCTTCTTTAAATAAGATTCCAGTTTAGAGTACCACACCCGTGGTTCCTATTTCAGATCGCATAGTGCGCTATTTAATGTGAAAATATTAATTTCATCATTACAAAGAAGAAAACCCATTGGTTTTTCAATGTAGACTTCTTCTTCAATGACACCATTCAAAAAGATATTTTGACATCCATTTGATACACATTGTATCCACTTTTAATTTATATGGAAATGAATAGCCTGATCAGCTCTACTCTCCCCATCGGAGAAAAGTTTTCTTAATCATCAACACCTTTAATATGTCAACATACTTTACACACCAATAACACCTTATTTCTGATCAAATTACCTTGTTCATATAATTTATTCTTAAAGATCCACTTCATACCAATCACATTTTGAATTTTGAGTCTCGTAAAAAGATCACATGTCTGGTTCCTATCAGTCTGATATAACTCTTAATTCATAGATTTGACCCATGATTCATCCTTTTTATCTTCTTAAAATGAAGTTGGTTCCACAAATAATAGGAATTGAGATTGTTTATTATTCCTCATTCTCCTTGTCTATGTGGATTGCATCCAATACCCAATGATGTTAGATTGATCAATCTATGCTCTTTGATTTCTCCTATGATATTTTGAAGAATTTTCTTCATCCAGGGTTTCAGATTCTAATTCTTATTCTGAATCAACATCATGTTATGACCCCTAAATGTTTTGAATTCCTTTCACTACAACTGTATTTAGATCTATTCAATTTAAACATTGATTCTCATATTCTATCATATCATCATAATAATTCTTTGAGACATTTGTGTTATTATCTTCAATGATCATCACATCACTACTTTACATAATTTTTCCAAGATTATTATTAAAACATTTGTCAGATTCTCTCTTCATTGAATATTTGAGAAATATTCTTTCTTTTTCAGCATCGCCATACTACCCTTAATTTCTGTATTTGTTTCAAATGAAACATTTATTTCTGAAAATATGAAAATGATTCAAAGGGGGTTTTATTCCATTCCACAACTCATATGGCGTCTTATTTTTTCCCATATAAAGCCCAATTTGATTTTGAGTATACAATATAGCATGAACATCCTCTTTCCAGTAATGTTGAGGGACACGACTCCCAATCATCATAGTTATGGATATGTTGTTCACCTGTCAATTTCTGCACTCAACAAATCCATTTTGATGTGGGGTTCTCACATAAACAACCTCATTTTTTACTATATGTTTCTCCAATAAATTTTTAAAATCAATGGTTGTGTATTCTTGTATTCAATTAGACCACATAACTTTTATTGTTCGTTCAGTGTTATTGTTGGATATTAATCGATACTTTTTCATGCAGTCAAGCACTTCTCATTTCCTATGTATAACCATCACACAAACCATTATACTGTAATTTTCAATGCACATATTGAATTACCTTTCTCCACATGTTCTATCAACATTTACTGGACAACATATATATGTATGGATGAGATCAAGATGATTTGATTCCCTTTACTTCTTTGGCTAATATCAACAATAGAAAAACTTCCCTCAAATGCATGAATCACAAGTCTTTTCCAATTCAAACTTCAGATTTGGCATATATAGGACTATGTTATTCTTATATATCTTTCCCATGTCTTATTGGTTATTTTGACCCAATCTATGGTGCTACAAGATGTTTTCTTCTTCAACTATCATGTAGAAAATGTTCTATTTACTATCAACCTAATATAAGTTTCCATCTATTCTACATCCTTTCATGATAGAATTCACACTCTTGTATTTTATAGTGAACCTTTTTTGATTGAATGTCACTATAAGTCCAAATTCATATGGTTGACTTACACTCAGGACATTGTGATGAAAACCATCCACATAAAGAATTTTGGTCTTCTTATGTTCACAGCTTCCCAATTCTATACTCCCTCTTCCTCTAATCTTCAGAGCACCATCATGGCCGAAACATACTATTCCTTAAACCATTATCTTAACATTCTTCAATATGTCTTAATTTACCATCATATGGGATGAGAAATCACTATCCAGAATCCAGGTGCTACTATTCTTTGTAGCTTTAAGATCAAAATCATCAATATTTTGATTTCTCGAACTTCTTCTTTTTTCCTTCCATGAAATATTGGATTGAGTAATGGATAGAGATTAACTTTCAAATAAATTTTCCATGTGCATAGGTTCATCATATTCATACTCTTCTTCTAGAGGATAAAACCTATTTGTAAGAGAAGCACCGTCTAATTAATGAGTATTGTCTTTTCTCTAAGCACTATATAAATTTTTTATCCCTCTACCTACAATAAAAAGATTTATGGGAAAATATTGGACAATGAAAAAAATATCCATTGAAATTATTTCTTCTATAAGAAGTAAGATTTAAATTTTTTCTCTTTTGTTGACTTCCTAGCTATTCTTCATTCAAATAACTCTTTACCTCTTCATAGTATGACATGATATAGCCTAGATATCCACAAAATTATCATTTCATAAGAGGAAATGTATTCTCACTTCAGTTTCTCCCCATGTCACCTTCTTTAGGGAAAGAGTTTTACTGATAATAATTTTTGGAAACTTGTGGATAGTTTTCAGTTCTCCTTTCAATTTGATTTAGGGCTTTCTTTGTTTAGACTTTAGGCGACTTTGCGATATGTCCAACTTTTATATTCCATTTATTTTGGTTCATCTTGTTTCCAGCCATCAATTTTTAAACATCACAACCAATTCCACATTTCCCCAGGCATATGGATATTTGATCATCCAAATCCTTATCTACTCCTTCATAACCATTCTTGTCTCTCTCTCTCTATTAACTTAGCATCTGAGAATCTTCAAATCTATATTTTCTTCTTTGTTTCCATTGAATTTGATTCACATTCAAGTTTGCTACTAAGTGTAACTAGTTAATCTTCAGGAACATCAATAGTCTTGGAATTATCCTCTAGTCTGCATATAATTTCAATGATGACCTTTTCCTGTTCTTCAATTTTGAACTTCAGTTCCACTACATCTTCTTTACATTAAAAGGTTGTTGACTTTTCTTTCCCTAATATTTCCAGTCGTTAAATTACATCTTCATGCTGATAAACATATTCAGATGATTCTTCTAAAACACTCTCTACTTAATTCATCTGTTACATTGATTATCAATCTTTATAATAGAATCTTTGATTAAAAACTTGAGATCATTATCATCAATAAACTAATTATCACTACCTTTATCTTTTTATGATTCTTAATTTTCAATTGTTGACATCATAGACATGTGGATTCCAAATTTAAACTCTGGTTCTTCTTCCTCAAAGATTTCCTTATCATCAGCATCTTCTTTATAGACAAAATAATTCCTATGTACTTCATTTATAGATTTTAAGTCTCAATTTTTATAAAACCTTTTCTGGGGCTTCTATGAATTTATCTCTTCACTTTATTCATCATCGAGCTTCTTTGACCACCGAGAAAAAATGTACCCAACTCTACCAAAAAGAAAATAGTTCAATATAATATTTCCTTCAAAGATCCCTTTTTATATATTGAATTTCTTCGAAATAAGAGAAATAAGTTCATCTTCATCATTATATTCATGAACTATATCTCCAGATACCTCATGTTTTTCAATAGACTTTAAGGACATTTCATTGATTACTCGAGTCATTGTATCTTCACCCTTGAATCTCATTTCATATTCCATCATAATTCTCATCAAATCATCTAGAGAATGTTTAGATAGATCCCTATTCTCAAGGGTTGACAACTTTTCATTATAGCAAGGTTAAAGGGTTCTCAATATTTTCTTTACAATGTAAATGACTTTGATTTCTTCACCAATTCCACATATATCTCCCAAAAAATTGTAATTTGATTAAAAAATGTATCTGCATTTTCATCAGATTTCATTTTCAATTCATCAAACCTATTGTGAAGGACTTGAAGTTTATCCCCTTCATATTGCTGTCTCCTTCATAAATATTCACCAGTTTTTTTCAAAAATGACTTTTCTAAAGTCAAACTCATCAACTTTAGATATATCTGATTAGGGAGAGTTGTATTGAGGGAATTCTGTGCTTTAGTATCTGTATAAATAATTTTTTACCGGTATAAGTCATAGATATCCTTGTTGGATTAGGGACATATATTCCTTGTGTAGTGGAAAATAGTAATTCCATTGTAAGAGATCTTAGATGAAATATCATCTGGTTCTTACATATCTAAAGGTGAGTTCAATAAATGTGGTGGTATCCTCTTACATTAACTGAATTCTCCATGATAGCAAAGAGGGAAAAATTTAACACCAAAAATATTTACCCTTTGACACCACTTGAAGGGCCCCAGAAGACCTTGATAGGGGAGGAGTGAATTAGGGTGTTAAAGTTTTCTTTAAAAGTGATAGATATTGTTCCCATGTTGGTAGGAACCTATTAAAACTATATGATGATAATGAGAAGTAAGCAACCAATCACATACAAAGATTAAACAAGGAAATTTTACATGGTTCACCACTACGGGATAGTGTATAGAGAATACACCGACAATGTTTAAGTCATACCAAAATATACAAATCTTCATTATTTGTGGAGTAAATTTTTTTTTCCATAGTCACTATTTTATAGGCATACTTTCTTTACAATATTTTATGGATTTATCATTACATCCCTTGGAACTATTCTATAGACTCTCCTAGCTCACTGCCTTGGGAGGAATCCACTCACAGTTTATGGACTTGTGGGTTCTTTCATTTAAATTAATGTATGTATCCTATATTGTAGAAATATGCTCTATTGAAGTCCTATTTTTCACATGTATATGTAATCCACTTTTCTATGCACTAATATTTCTTGAACCATTCTTCTGTGAACTGGTCTTCTTCCTCTATGAACTGCATTTCTCTATGTAGTATGTGTGCTTCGTGTACCATCTTTTTGTGCCACCTTTGAGAACCAAATATACTTTCCACCTCCATGAACCCTCTCTAGAAAACCATCTCCCAAGAGATATCTTCTATTAACCTTCTTCCACAAACTATCCCTACTTTATGAACTATTTTCCTTTTCAAGCTACAATGCCTCGCAAAGCCCCTTCTTCAGACTGTCTCTACAAACCACTTCTCCTTTCATGGAATCCTCCTCATGAGCCTATTCTCCTTCATGGGGTTTTCTTCTAATGAACCACTCTATACATTACCGAATTCCACCAATATTTCTATTCAATGAATATATTCTTAATCAAAGGATTAGTGAACCTTATATAGGAAAATATATCTGAAATACTAGCAAAACCAAATCTCCCAAATCCTTAATACCGTACAACCACTATGTATCATGGTCCTTTCGCAGACCATTTTCCATCCATGGTCCATATAATGTCTTTCCTTCATGGAAGATCAAATAACCACCCACATTCCATAAATTAAAAGGAATCATGTGAACTATTTTCCTTTCATAAACTGTGATCATCCCGTGAATTGTTTCCTCTACGCGGTCTGTGTACCGTGCTTCACGGTCTACATAGCACTGCTATGCGAAAATTTTACCTTTATAAATTTTCCTTGTCATTCTACAAACCTACTATGATGTCTGTGAAATACCCGTCATGGTCCTTGAAATGTGTGCTCCTACGCGAAATTCTTTCCTTTTCCAAAAAAAACTATCAATTTTGAGGCCCAAAAATTTTCCAAACACTAGGAAGTGATGCCACCCTCAATATTGTTGTCTGATTGAACTGTAAGATCCCTTTCCTTGAAAAATACCTGATCTTCTATGTGAGGATTTTAAAAGAACACAAAATATACTCAATTTATAAGAAATAATAGTATTGGATCCAACAAATTGGGTTCTATTTTATAAGTGAGGTGGGTTGAATACTTATAAATATTTGCAACATTAAAATATAATATTTGTATTACTCATTTAAAATTGATCCAAACTACCTTATCTAAAAATATAAGAAGCATAAATTAGAAATATAATCAACCAATTTAATTTAGATAGGTTTAGGTTTCATTTTGAAACATATCATTTGGTTTAATTATCTCTTAAACTTGTTTAAACTTAACCATTTTTTTTAAAAAATAAATCAGTAAGGGTACCAAAAAAATTATAAAAATTAAAAGTGAAACATACATAAAAAATTAATGATATACTAGAAAATTTTCTACTGAGTTGAGTCCTGATAGGATTTTTTATGATTTTTATGGATTTAAAAATAATTTTTAAACATGAAATACCATTTAGAGTTATTTTCATTACAACTAAAATATTTGTGATCTTAATGGCCTCAAGATGGTAATAGAATTATAATATAATTTTTTTTACTGTTAGTTATATATTAAAATTATAAATGAAATTATTTTTACACCATAATTCATCCAAAACAAATTATTTTCATTCTTTTTAAATTCATTTACTTCATTTTTCTACTGCTTTCAAAAGCATTACGACAACATTGTGTAAGCATTCTCAATAATTATACCATAAATGAAATTTATAAATAAATTAATATAATAAAAACAATTTATTAATATTCAAAATAAATATTTATAGAAATTCATAAATTCTTTTTATCTATATGATGACATATTAGAGATATTAAAAGAAAAAGAGTGAAATTTCTCTATTATACTTTATATAAAATAATATAAAAGTTGTAATCCATTATTATATTTATCGCAGTGATAAAATTTTATCATGGTTACTCTTCATTATGTCAAAAAATTAAATGAAAATTATTAAAAAAAATTAAAATTATGATTTAAAATATGAAATCCATTTTTTAAAATTAAATTTCTAGTTCTTTTTAAAATTAATATGTGTATAAATTCTCAAAATGAAACGAGAACATATTTTTAGAAAAATGCATGTTTTAAGAATAAAAATGATTTTAAAATAAAATCATGTATAAATTTTTTTTATATGGAATTAGTTGGATTATGTTTAATAAAATGAGACTTATTTTACCTTGAAACCAATTTAAAACTAAAAGTAACCTTATGCAAACTTTTTTTAAAATAGATCTTTTAAAAATAGTTTTTATTTGAATAAAAACATTATCTAGATTTCTAAAATATAAAACATATATTTATAAGTTCAACAGTATATTTTAAAATTAATTATATCACTTATTAAATATATATTTAGTCTGAAAAAAATTCATAATCTTTAAATTCTTTATCATATCATGATAATGTCATAAAAGTGACATTATTTGTATAATCAACATTTTTCACTATTAACCGAAAAAATCAACTATATAGAAAAAATACAGAAAATTCCCCATAAGACATTTTTTATATGATGATTCAAAAATAATGTTCATCTAATCAAATTAAAATTCAAAAAATTATACATTTATCTTTTAAATGAAAATTAAAAAATATAAGTAAAACCTTCTTTTAAAGAAAAATGACCCTTTTAAAATTTAAAAATTCTTAACCTTACATGATTTAATTAATATAATTGAAAAATAATTAAATATATCCCAGTAACTAATATATTAATTTGAATATGGAAAACTTTTAAACATATATTTCTTAATTTGGTTTCTCTTATTCATACCTTCAAAACCAATTACTAGGTTATAATAGTAATATTTAATAATAATATTTTCATATTATATCGTAGTTCATTTAAGATAAAAGTATTGTGTTATACACACTATCAAACAAAATATTTATTTAAAATATAATACATTATAAAATCTCTGAGTGTTACATTAATTGTTCCATTTGTTTAAATATTTCCCTCGTATGATAGGTTCAATCCTTTCTCCTTGATCTTGTATTCTATAGATGAAGTGACATAAATTTTAGTAATAATGAAATTGAATATTTTAAATAATATTTACAAAGAATGTCATGAATATGGTTTTTTTTGTGTCATGACCCTTCAAAATTTATATAAAATATTTAATAAATATTTTTTACTATGTGCATGTGAATTGGTACTAACCCCAAAATGGAGTCCCAAATCGAAACTAGGACAGCATTATTTTTTCTATAATAGTGGGTTTCTCTAGGGGATGTGTTATATTATTACTAGGGATTTAAGCCTCAGAAATTTTATTTTGGGGGTTTTAAGTGGAATTTCCTAGTTGCTGGATTTTGACCTAGTATTTTTCTATTTATACTATTTTATAATTTTTCATTAGGGGGTACTTCTTCAACAAAGGTGTTCTTGGGAAAATTATTCCCCATTATTTTATTTTCTTCATATTATTAATGGTGAAAATTTTAATTAATGGGTATTGATATATGATTGATGAAGCTTCGACATTTGCAAGTTTGGGGTATTATTTTATTATTGGTTACTTCTTAGTTCTTCATGATTCAATGATTATTCCTTCCATAATATAATTATCTAAAATTTAATGTTGAATTAACGCGGAAAAAAAATCATGGTGGATTTATTCTTTAATAATAAATTTGGAATTGATCATAGTGATGTATCTTGAAATGAAAACAATAATTTTAAAAATTAAATAAAATATTTAATTATGTTTATTATTGGATTCTTATTTTTTGTAACATTCCTCGATGAACTAGTGATTATAATTATTTTTTCAATCATGGTTATATTTGAAATATAGTGTATTCAAGGTATTTATTTTTTTGAGTGATTTTTTATATGTTATGTATATTTAAACAAAGCCTGATGAATTGTTTTCTAATTATTCACTTATTAATTGACCAATCTATCATATTTCATTATTCCAAGTTCTTAAATGAACATAGATATAAAACTATAATTTATTTTAGGTATTCCCACTAACCACCTTATTTTGATCAATCGTATAATTTAATTAGGTTTCTTTTCTATTGTAGTTTATCTACATTATCCCTTAATCATGGTTTGAATTCACACAGGTGATGAGGATTGATAGTGTTTATGAGGTGATCTGGAGGAGCATTAATATATGACTAACAGTGGGCCAATGATGATTTGGATGTTGAGTGCGTGTCTTGGTATTGCTTAAATACACTAGACAATGGTATCAAATGAAATTCTTGATAGGTGATCGAAGAAGTTCTACGTGGGGTGTGATTGGGATGTCGTGGTCCCAAGGTTTGACTGATGGTGGTGGCGTGACTAGTGGAAGTGGCTTCAGTGGATGAGGAACATTGAATCTAGAAGCAGAAACACTTTTCTCATATATAATTCCCAAACAAAATGCATTTTTTCAATTGTTTGGATCTAATAACAATTATTATAGGTATACTAAGTGATCTAAATCCCTTATCCATGATCTCCCATGCATGAAACATGATAACTGAACAATATAAAATGAACATAAAGTTGTATATATATATATATATTTATGTGTGTGTGTGTTTATCACACACCATAGAGATTATGTAACATCTTCACCATAATTATATGGTTTGATAAATATCAACAAGTTCAGCCAAAGGACACCCCATCTTTGTAGTTTAACCACGAGTTGAGATGAATCGCACAATATGAGTGTGGGATACTCCATTCTCCATGATGTGTTAATATTTCATGATGCGAAATAGATAAGAGAATCAGATATTCTATTATCATAGAGGTTTTTCCAAGAATCATCACACACACAACTATTATCACATGGATATTATTTATAAATTCATAAAAAATATCCTTGATCTGTTGTATTCACTTAAGCATTTATAATAAATGAGTAAATTCTACTTCAGACAACTCAAACATCTCCTACAAGAATGATATCTTTTTATCATTTAGTTTCTAAGGAATTCACAATTGTAAAATTCTGATAGCATGTAAAATATACCCATACATATAAATCATAATTTTCATGAAAAATAATAGAAATTATATATAACTTATTCATATAAGGATTTAGGTAATTTCTATTTAGATATCCCAATTACACTAAATCCTAACTAGTTTTATTCCATTTTAAATTATACTTTATCATATACAATAACTTTTGAAACCATATTCAAAACCCATTTTGAATATTTTCCCAAAAAACATTATAATGTTTTCATTAAATTAACCTAATATCACATAATATGATATAACCTGTGAATACCAATCCAAAAAACTTTCGGATTAACATTAAAATAATTTTTGAGAATCTCTCTATGTTATACTCAATATCCATTTAGTCAACCACAATATGTAGCCCCAACATCCTTATTATAAATTCTGAAATTTATAAATCTCCATATTCATAAATGTAATAAAAGAGATACCTATAGAAAAGTGTCAATTCTACTCACAATATAAAGGGATATTGATTGAAATCTATTAAACACACACACACATATATATCTTTACACATATCCACAAGTCTGAATCATATAAAAATATGAGTTCTTATATTTTCTTTTTTTCCAAGACATCAAGTGACCATGGGACACGTATTATGTCAATCCAATATAGGCTACTCATCTTTTATTTATTATTAGATTATACACTGGACTAATTTTTAATAAATCACATTTTATTCATCTTTATGGATGGAAACATAACATGTCACACGTCCAAATAGATAAGAACATTATATTTACTTTCTACGTATATGATAACATTACATAGCCTATCTCAACTGAGTTTATGGTTTTCATACTCATCTTACAAAAGGAAAAACACCAACTTTTTTATCATCCAATTGATGAAATTATCCAAAAACATACCCAACCAGCACCTGATTAGCTAATTCAACATGTAGACTTATGTAAGAAGGTTATTAAAGTATGAAGGTTCCCATTTTAGTCACATCACCAATATTTGGTACTATGAATCAATTATGATCCATGAACTACTAGTATACCAAATACTAATGCATGAATCTATATGCGGTATAGTTAGTTGGATATCCTCTGTAAAAAACACATTTTTTTTCTTTATAATAATATTATGTATGTCTATAAAAGAATAATACTTTTGATAACATTAATATTCCATCACAACCTATAATAATATATTAAAAATATCAACAATGGACAACACAAAGTCATATATTGAGTTGTCAATTTTCATTACACATCATGAAATGTACATTAGTATATAAATATATGAATCTAACAGGAATGATTAATAAATTGGAGATTGTATTTTATATATTATAATACATTTCACATTCTTAAAAAACTTTTAATTATATTTTATAAACCAAATATAATCTCCTATCTATCATATCAAATATGTTAAAAATCCAAATCAATATTATGTACGCCACAATTTCAAGGGTTTTGTTAACTCATTTCATCATATGTAATTCCTATCACATCTCTATGTGTCCAACTGATAAAAAATCACACTAACTCTTTAGTGGGTAACTTCTATGAAGTAAGATAGTTTGGATAATGGTGAGATTTTGGAATCATATTCCTAACATTTAACTCATTGAATATATTTAAACTTTTTAATTTTATAACAATAAATGTTTTGACGTTAACATTAGTCTTCTACATAAAACTCTTCTAAGTGAATTATAATCATCCTTGGAACTCTTTATATTAAATTTTTTCCTTGATTTGTTTTCAAATAATTTAACTATTTACATTTTTTATTTACCATTATATCCTAATCCCCTTTAAAAAAAGGAACATTTAATTTATTATAGTGATTAATGTAAGTAATTACATTTCTCTTTACTACCGTAGTATAAAATATATAGGATATATATCAAAATTCACTTTATAATTTGAGTAGTAAAATCCTATAGTGATAACCAATTATTCAAGATAACTAATTGAAACTCCTTACTTTTTTCTTTATCATCACATATGTTAAACCTATTAATATATTAATTGAAGAACAATTTAACTGTAGAATGGAACAATCCTTTTGGAAATAGTGATATTTACTTTCTAAATTGTAACCAAATGTAAAACTTTAAATTTTTCTATACCATTACATATCCTAAAACTCTTTTATGATATTAAGTTAAAATCAAATTTTTCATCGACAAGTATAATCCTTTATTTTTTAACATTGAACTTCTTCAAGTCCAATCATATCCATACTAACCTCTTATTTATTAAATTATTTTGATAATATCTTGCTATGATACACAACCTGATTTTTGATTTAGTGATAAAATTTATTTTCTTTTAGTAAGAATATTTAATAAATAATCTATTTTTCAGTATATTATATGAAATTCTATGTCTTTGACGTATTTTTTTGAAAATAATATTATTAATTAAAATATTCCAATGATGGGTGATGACGTCACATTAATTCAAATTTTAACAAATTAATTTATCAATAATTTTACTCTTTTATTCCTTCCAACTGTGTTATTGAATCTGATGAATCCTAATCCATGAGTACATAACTAGTCATCTTAATTTTGTTAACAAAAACACTTTTTTATTGAATCACTTATCTTATCAGATAAGGGAACTGAGAAGAATTTACATATATATTAATTAGATTTGTCCAGGCTTGATAAATCACATTATATTTAAATTTTAATTAATAGATATTATTTGTAACAATAATGTAAAAAACAAGATCAATATAATAATACTATATTTCTAAATACTATATATTTAAAACATTTGTAAAATAAACTCTCAGTATCAAATGCACATAAAAATTAATTAATTCATTTCTATAACACCTAAACCTTTCATGGGAATTCCATATACTTTCCTAAAACTCATTCAGGTATCATGATAATCCATCATAAGGAATTATTTCTTGTTCCCCCTAACAAACCAATATTTCAAACACTTAGAATAAAATCTTGTAGAATCATTGTTTAATTTATTCAACTGCCTTTTCTTCTTCAAGTTTGAAATTTTACCCACTTTCACTATTTATACAACATTAGTACCTATATGTCATATACTCAATTCACTTATTCTCGACACTTTGAGAATACTAGGATTTTTTTTCAATTTAATCATATTTTCATAACATTTATATAAATATAAATAAGATGAATTTACTAATAAAAATAATCAAATTTTAGTCTTCCATAAAGCATGTTATAGGTTTTGTTGGGCAAAAATCCCTCAAGGTATCATTGAAGCATTTTTGAGGTGATTGTGTTTGTTGACAAAGTGGACATCTAAGTATTGATTGTTGACAAAGCAAAATAATGACATACAAATTTGTTGACAAAGAGGATTTCATGGTGGAATGTCGAGTTCAAGAGATGAGGTCAATGATCCATGTTTGATTCAAGAACGTCGATAAAAGGAATGGATGATCTGGAGGCGGTACAAAAGAACAGATACAAGGTGGCGCTGTTTTCCAGTGTTTGCCAAATTTTTGGGCCTGAAGATTGGCAAATGATGAAAAGTGTTTTTGGAAAAGGGACTTGCGCGTCGTGGACTTGGAGTATAGGAAACTTGCGTGCCATATGTTTTTCAAGATCAGAATATCAAAATATGGCTAAGGAAATAGGTTCGCGCAAGTTTGAGAGTTGGTCGCGCAAGTGTCTAAATGGATAGAAGACTTGCACGCTGAGATTGGGTCGCACAGGTGACTTGCGCGCCGTCGCGCAGGGTGGTCAGATTGCCTATAAATACTGGACCACCCCTCCTCATTTTCTATAGGAGTTCAAACGAGAGCTCCTGTCGCGCAGGTGTGGTGGTCGCGCAAGTGGTGTGTGTGGTCGCGCAGGTGGGACCTGCGCGCCAGTGGTTGAAGTTGTGTGCTGGTGTTAGAAGTTGCGCACCGGTTTGCAGTTGCGCGCCAATAGTGGTTTGGGCGTAAAAGGAAGAGAGACGCGCAAGTTTGGAGTTGAGGAAGCTTGTGTCGTGCAAGTGTCAGAGGAGGACTTGCGCGCCCGTTGTGACTTGTGCGCCGATACTTGCGCATCGAGGTTGACTTGCGCGCCAAGTAAGGTTTGTTCCAGTAGTGTTTTTCAGGCTGCGTGGAAGCTGGAAGTTTTCCCGATACCTTCGGTGAAAAGATATATTCATCTACGGGTGAAAGTTGAACTTCAACAGAGCATCTACACACAGAGGAAGATGCATTCATTCATGCAAATGAAGAGACCTACAGGTCTATAAACTGTGAGTGGATTCCTTCCAAGAGCAGTGAGCTTTGGAAGAGGAAGAAGGTGATCCTCTCCACCAGCAGTGAGCCAGAGAGAGAGAAACAGGGAGTGACCCTTGGGAAAGCAGTGAGCTGACCCTAAACATTGTAAAGGCAGTGAGTCTGGGCATAGAAGTGATCTAGCCCGAATATTGTAATCCACAGCTAGTGAAGTCTAGTGGAATTTGGTATGAACCGGCAACTTGTCGGCGTATGCTCCTTGGACGTAGCCCTTAGCGGTGAACCAAGTAAAAATCTATGTGTCTGCCTTCTTACTTCCCTGCATTGCATTCAAAGCATCATCATCAGGTAAAGGAGACAAGTGATCACAGTAACCACACAAATGCAAACAAAGTGACCCTTGTAACAAAGAGGTCAAGATCTAGTGGGGCAGAAAGAACTTTGAAAAAGAATATCCATACCCTGATTCACCCCCCCCCCCCCTCTCAGGGTATATAGGCCCATGTTGGTCCTAACAGGTTTCAACAAATCATAAACTATGTGTATTAAAAACCTATATTATTATATATAAACAATAATTTTTTATACACTCTTCTAATGAGATAAATGAGATAAAAAGACACATATTATGACAATTTTATCCAAATTTTAAGCATCCATGTTATCAATGAAAAAAAAACTTTTCCCTATTAATTTGAAGAAACCTTCAGGATCAAACCTTCAATTCATTACCATATTCTTACCTTTCTATATATTTACATATTTTGAAAAAAATATAGTTGATATCATATATCTGTTATAATAATCTTTAAATAAAACATTAGTATCATCAAATCAATAATATATTCAATCATATTGAATTTCATTTAGAACGCACAATCATATTGGGTATTTAAAACTAGAATTATTTAAATCACTGATATAGACAATTATATTGAGTATAGAAGTGGAGACTAAAATTCTATTGGTCACTTTTTATTCAATTCATTTGAAACCATAAATAAATTCTTTTTCTTCCATAAGTATCTATATTAAATAGTTGAATTATTTCAACACATGGTTATTCCAAAAAAAGTTTTCCGGATACATATATTTTTTCTTGTACATCAATAACTTTAAAAGTTTCTAGTCAGGCTTAAGAAATTTTCATAATATTTTTAGGATAATATTACATTAATATTATACTTATAATTATTAATCCCAAATTTTAGTATAATGATAATGAAACTATTAATTTATAATATAATATTTTTATCATTTTATTATAAAGTTTTATTCCCATTTGATAAGATATTTTATTAAATTTCCCCCACTAAAATGATGGCCTTTTTTAAAATCAATAATATCCATTAGCTAGCCAAGATAAATATTTAACTAAGTATTGAGTCTATTATGGTGTTATTCTTACCAATTAGCTATTTTGGTATAGTTTCAAGCCATTCATATCTTATGTGACTTTGTGTAGTTGAGTGGATAACCCATTTTCCAATCCATCATATAGACAGAGTAAACTATATTCCTCTAGTATCCTTTCTAAGGCTTTCCTAATTGACTATAATCCAAATAAAAATTCACGATTAGGCTAACAAAAGATAATTCAGGGGAACCTGACTATGGAAGAACCTGCCTAAGGATGATCCAATATCACCCATTACTTTTTGACCTTACATAAGAAAATTCAAAACTACACATCTATGGTAGAACCTACCCGGTTGGATGATTAAGGTCTTTAAAAGTGTTTCTTTGGAAATAATATTACACTTAGTATATTAATAAAATTTAATCTCACTATCTTATCTCAAATTTTTTCTTTTTTTATGAATTATTATAGTAATTTTGTTTTTTAATTATATTCCCTCTAACAAATCAATATGTTCAATCCATATTAATATGAAACTCAAAATAGTACCCAAAAATTTTTTTTACTCACCCATAATTTGATGTCAAACATATTTATAAATACCCAAATGAATTATATTCATAAAGTTCATAAAAAATTCATTTTAATCTATATATTTATAATAGATTGAAAATATCTATAGAAGTAAGCTTAGATTAATAGATACCCAAATCAATTTACCTTTCTATACAAGTCGTAATACTCTAGGCTGATAGGTAGTATAACCATATAGTTTTGTACCCAAGGATAATTTTATCAATAGAGAATCTAATTCATCATAACCCCAAAACATAGTATGCATAAACTATTCCTGACTACCAAATTAAAGCTCATAAATCTAATTACAAACTGAGTTCAATGTAGAGGAAAAACTAAATTCATTATAGAGTCATTACGATATTGAATATGCAAGGATCAATCTCTGAGAAATAGTTTAAAATTTAAAATAAATCATACACCATTCATCATATAAATATTTTTTTAACAATGAATAATGAATGATTAATATTTAAATAAAATAAAAATTCAAATGTTTTTTATTATGAGATAAACATTAATGAATAATTCATAAATAAAATCTAATTACCAAAAATTTATAATATAACTAAAAAAGTATGAATATTCCATAATTATGAATATAACCACTTTATATTTATATAAATATGAACATTTCATATTCATCATTATATGAAATTTCAATATAAACATATAATATTTTTTCAATTATAAATATTTTATAATCCAATTTGTTTTATATAAAAAATTTACATAATATAAATGTCATATGATTAGAATTATTTAAACCATGATCAAATAAATCATCAAAACCCCTTCTATTTGGATTAATTGATATACAAAATATAGATATTTAATTTGAAAATTATAATAAATTAATATTGAACAAATCATAAATTAAAATATGAACATATTATATTTTAGACTTATTTTGTTATTTATAAATATTTTATAAATTTCTATTAATATTTCTAAATAAACATATTTATTTCAAGATCATAATAATTTAAATATAATTTGATTAAAATTTATTTCACATATTAACCATTAATATTTAAATAATAATTAATAATAAATGTTTCATAAATATTTATAAACATATTATAAAACCTTTATATTTAATTAATTTTTAAACACTTTATAAATTAATAAATATCCCCAAAATACCTTTTATCATTATTTATAAATAATTTATAAATAATTAAATTCAAATCATAATTGAAAACTAAAAATGATAAATTTTTTCCATTTACCCTTATGCTGGAGGGGTGGACAGTGTGATGGTAAATGCCATTACCTTTATATAGACCACCAATATTAAGGAAATACTAGTGTTCTTTCTAGCATAATGGTAACATAAAGAATACTTTTTGCACAACCTCCTTAATTTAAAATAAAACAAAATTATTTTGATGTGTCTTGGTAGATCCCTGAAGTTAGGATAGCTCATGTAGAGGTAATCTTCTTTAAACTCAAATCAAGGTTGTTCCCTCTCTCATATCAGGGTACCTCCCTCTCTCGACTCAGGGTAAATCTTTTTTATTAATGCAGTGTAAGGGTTGACCCCAACAATGTCAAGGTCATCCAAATACAATGTTTTGTAAAGGTAAAAAAGTTTAAATTTACATGGACTACCCCTCCCATGTATTGGTAACATATAAGATAATGTCCTTTACATAGAGCCACTATACATAAAGGTAAACCCTAATTCGTATAAAACTAAAAAATTACAACGCTATATTTTTTCTTATTCATTTTCTTTAAGTGTTCACAAATATAAACACATGGGTTTATATTATTACATTTTTATTAATTATTATTATCAAATAAAAATTATTAAAGTCATATAAATCTATTTAAATCAATTATCTGTGATCCATAATACATGAAATATGAAAACTTCATAAAATAAAATGAAAAAACTATTACATGTCTTTTTGTGTGTGTGTGTGTGTGTACCATACACTATAGATAACATGAAACATCCTCATCATCATCACAATGTTTGAGAAATATCACTAAGTGCATCCAAAGGACATCCCCTCTTCATAGTGTATCCACAATCCAGTATGAATGAATCATCATGTGTGAAGGACTCTCTATCATCCATGATGCACTAGAATATCATGATGCGAAGGATGTTGGAGAAAGAGAGATTACAATTTTGGAGAGGTTATACTAGGCATAATAACACACATAAACACCAATTTCATCACACGGTTTTGGTTTATAAATCTACAAGGACACTCCTTGAGCCACTAAATTGAAACATTAATTTATAAAGCAAGGGTAACAGCTAATTTAACCAACTCTTTCATATCATGCATGAATTAATAACTCATGATCTATTAATTCTTATGTAATGACTGATTAATTATAAATTATTTGAAGAATCACTAGAATGATAATTGTTCATCATTCAATTTCCATAGAATTCTCTACTATGCAATGTAGGTAACATGAACAATATACTCATTCATATTAACCACAATTTTCATGAAAAAGGATAAAAATTTAAAATATCATATACTTATAAGGATTTTTTAATAAATCTTTCATCATGTAGCCAGATAGGTTAATTGTTGTGTACCACAACCCACATGCTGATAGGGTTGTTTATCATGGTATATTTCATGGGTCGTGTGAATTTGGGTCACAATGCTTGTATCATAGGACCATGTGCTATAAATTATAAACATGTATACACTATTTCAAGGAGTTAGGACCACATTTCATGTGCTCCCTTCACACACATAATTTATAACATCTATATAGATTCAGTGTGTGTAGTGACCCATACCCCAGTAGCCCAAAATCAGTGCTTTCTACCATTAAATTGGCATAATATACATGGAAAAACATCCCAAAGGACCGATTAGTTTTGTAGTATTGGTAAACTATATACATACACGAGTCTTAAATTAAATTTGTAATAAAAAATTATAACATAATTTTGTTTGAGAATATCATTATTCCATTGAGCACATCCCTGAATATCAGTTAGAGTAAACATCATGGAATCCTAAAAAAACAAAATAAGGGTTATGTAAAATGCTCTATAAGGGTTAAGTATAGAGGAAGATATCATGAATCAATAATTAATTATTAATATGGAAAGTTAAATAACTAAAAACACATTTCATTCATATAATGGGATATAGAATAATAAATATAGAAAGATAAATGATTCATCGCATAAGAATACTGGTGCATCAAGTGGATTTTATTAACAAGTCCCTAACCTATTTATTTCATTTAAAAAACAATCCTTATATATCTAATAATCAATTTAATTCATAAATAAAGTTCCTTATCAAATATCTGTATTGATTTAAAAAAATATTTATCAATATTTCCTAGATAACGAAATAACATTAAAAATAAAAACCATAGGTAAAAATGATATACCATTTATGTAATAATCATATCCATGATAAATGATATGGATATTTAGGGTAAATTTAATTTTCAATGATCACATGAAATTGAATAACTCTAGGGGAAGTTAATTACCACAAAAATGATTCATGGAAGTGAATGCTTATACTATCCTTAGTAAAAATAATCATAATTAATCTAAGAAAAAATAAGGATGTTATAAATATAATTTATACCCATTAGATTACTTATAAGGTATGTATTCATTGATTAATTAAAAATATATTTAAAACATTTTTAAAGAAAATATCTTTTTCATTTGGATAATTACCTTTTAATACATACAACATTATGAAGATCATTTATATTGAAAATCATATTTAAAAACTTTTCATTATAAATATCTTTAAAAAATAATAATATAATCTTCAAATACATGATGATGGGTATTTATTTTTCATGTCATACAAGGTAAAAAGAATATTCTTTTTTTATTGAAAAAATGTTATAAAAGTGCCTTATTTGGAAAATGAAAATAATATGAATTTCAAGACATTCAGTAAGAAGTAAAAATGCGTAAAAATTCCATAAATTAACTATTTTGTACAGGTCAAAAAAATTATGGAAAACCATTTTAGAAAATATGGGTTTTAGAAGAAAACTGGTTTTCCAACCAATAAGAGAAATATAGTTGGGTTTTCTTAAAAATATTACAAAATATTTATATACCCAAGAGTGAAGAAATGTTACTATTACTTGAAAATAATAATAAAAAACCATAGGATAATAAAATAAACTTTTTTATTAAAAATTTTATCAAATAATCTCCATTAATGTAAATTCAAGTGTAAATAATTCAGTATAAAAAGAGATTGTGATGTAATACCATTAAAAATATCATAATATTGAAGTGAAAATAAATCTAAGAATAGATTATGAGTATCAAATGTAAATCCACTAAAAGAAGTGTAAATAAAAAATATATAGTCAAAAATAATTACACACAAAATCTTATAATATTAAAGACAATAAGGAAGTAATATAACTCAACAAAATTGAGTTATAAAATCCATTACCACTTGGTAACTATTAATTCAAAAGTCGTTAGATAAAATAATTCAAATTAAAACATAAAAAATAATAATAATTAATTATTCATGATATTACATTTCAATGATTATTATATACAGCCTATTAAATAAACTATATTCATAACATTACAATATGCCTCAGTGGAGAAAAATTGAGATGAAATCCCTTACCTCGTTCTTTTTTTGCCGTACATGATTTAAAATCTTGTATAATGGTTTTAAAAATGTTATTAACTTATAATATAACCATATTAATATGTATTATATCATAAATGATCATATTATTACCTGTTTGTTAATTATATATTATTATGTTTGTTGTTTCGTGTGTTAATTGCCTTGTTTTTCAAGTATGTTTTGACTTGTTATTTTTTATTACTATTACTTATATAATGATTTAATCATATATATAATGTAAACCATGATATAAATATCATATATATTTATTTTATATTATTTTATATTAATCCATAATATTTTGTGATGGGAAATGGAATACACCATTCATGGAGATGGAAGACCATACATACACATGGACATTGTTTCCATTTTCTTATCATATTGAAAGAAATAAAATTAACATATATATATATATATATATTATCATTAAAATATAATTTTTATTTCATATATATCACATATTTATGTTAAACCCTTTCTTTATGAGTTCCATGTAATGCATGAATGAATCATGTTTCTTCACGAGGCGGTAGTCCGCCATAGACATGAACAATGTTATCATATTCCCACAAAATGGAAAGCATGCAGGTTTCTGTTATATAATAATTATATAAGCATAAAGACATCATAAATATAATATATACCATATATAAATATTATTACTACTGTTATTACCAACCATGAATGGTGGTAATGGATAAATGAATGACATCGATTCAGGTGGCGATGATCTGTTGTAGATACACACAATGATTTTGTAACCCATTTGATGCAAGTGTGTGATGTTTTAGGTCATAATATAAACATAAAAATATAATAGTATATATAATATTATTATTTTATTATATAATCATGGTATAAATATAATTGAAATATATGGAGAAGAAAATAATATAAAAACACTTTTAGAATAACATTACCTCTTCTTAAGATATCCTCCTTAGGTTTGCACTAATTCAAGTTTTATTTTTTCCCAAGATAAAGATTATATGATTAGTTAACTAAATTTTGGGACTTATTTTATCTAGTATTTTATGATTAAAATTGGTTTTATGTTGTAAATAAAGGAGTATAGGGGGTGTCCCTTTATAATTGAGGTGAGATGCACTTTTGTAAATTTTTATAATAATGAATTCTACCTACATTTTTTTCTTGTAAAGTAGATCCAATAATAAAAAGAATATATTTAATATAATGTATAAGGTCTAAATATTTCCAGAAATTGTGTTTTGGACTAGTTTATAGGTCATTTTCTCCCTTATGTTTAATGTTTAGTCCCTTAGTAAACTCATTTTTCTCATAATCATTATTATTAATTTTATATTTTTTTGGTAATAAATTTGGTAAAAAATTAATTTTTACATATTAGTAATTATTAATTATTATTATCCCAAATATTTAATCTATTTTTTCAAATTCAACTCATAAAAGTTGTAAAAATTAATTTAAAATTAATCCTGTAGACATGACGAGAATGTAGGGTTTTAAATTGAAAATGTTCAAAATTTTACTATGTTTTTATATCTAAATTCAGTATAAAATTGATTAAAATAAAATAAATTTTATTAATATATGTGTAATTGATCTATTTTTTACTTTAAAAATAATTTAAAATATAAGTTAACTTTATAAATTATATAGACGAAAAGTCATTTTTCAAATAAAATTTAGTATTTTTCACTATTCATCAAAAAAAATAAAACTTCTCCAAAAAATACCAAATATTCTTCCTAAGATTAGTTTTAGAATAAAATTTCATAAGATGAACTTTATTTTTTAAAATAAAATTTATAAAGGTTCCAAAATGTAATTCTGAAATAGTTGTGTCCTTAAAAGGTGACAAAACTACCTTTAGAAAAATACATATATATTTTCATAAAATTTGATTTGTTATTATCTTATACCGATAAAATATATTAGATGAATGTAAATAAATATTAATTAATATATAATATATAAATTTCATTATTATCATCCATTAATAGTAGTTAATTTAATTTATTCTGATAAAATTATTTTGAGTTCATAAAAATAGTTCTATAAAAACATTTCCTTTATATTCATTTGATTATTCTTTTAATTTATAATTAATTAATAAAAAATGAATTAATTTTCTATTTTCATAAACATATAATTTCAATATTTAGTTAGTCATATTCATAATCGAATATTTAATGGCTAGGATAAACTTTTCATCTTAAATAATAATTTTAATAGTATTCTGAAAAACATGGTCTTGCATGTAATGCAAGACATAGAAAAAAGTCATTTTTATGTGCAATGAAATCTAACTCAATATAGCATTCATTAAATTATATATCATAAATTTAATTTATTTAAATTATTAAATGTGTTTTTAATGTCTTAGGGTGTTATATTCCCCTCTACACTAAGAGTTTCATGTCATACAAGCAATCAAATATGATATTTATATTTTAAAATTTTTTGGTATTACATTATCTTTACCTTAAATTAATTGCATCCTCACATTTTAAACATGATCTTTGTAATTAAGTGTCTTATATTTTGGAAGTTATGTTTTTGGAAGACCCAAATAAAAAAATTGTAAATTAAATATCCCCTTAATAATAGATAAAGGGAATCACAGTGGACATATGTAATAACATGTAGATAGGTTTCAATATAGAATAACATTAGTGGAAAGTGAGAATTTGGAAATGGGTTAAAAGAATAATTAATTATAGATATTTAATGATATCATTGATCACACAAGTTGGTTTATAAATAGAAATTTTAGGGCCTAAAATCCATAAATTTTGTATGATCTAAAGAACCATTTGATTCACCAGACATGAATGTAATAGAATAACATTTTGGTTTCAATATCCTTTTCTAAAATATGTGGAGTTAGTTATATGTAAATATACTTACATGTTATTTTTCTATAAGAAAATAATTAATTGGTTTGGATACGTTTTCTTTCTCTATGAAATGGATACCCAAAAAAGAATATTTTATTCTAAAAGCATAAAAATTTACTTTTAATGGATCATAAGATCCATAAAAAAAGTCTTTACATTTTTATATAACTTATTTTAAAAAATTAATATGGTTAGAAAAAGTTATCCAATATAATAAATTAATCACTAAAACTAATAATCAACACAATTAGTTTATCATTAGTATTTTTGTTTTCAAATGGTTTACCAAAAAATGGCATATTAAATATGACATCACATAGACTAGTGGTATGTGTTAAACCCTTATCATCATTTGGCCATGGGTTCAAGACCAATGAAATTTAAGGAATTGATGTGTTTTTATCCAACACACATGTTTTTATATTTCTATAACCTTATTAATATAATTCCAAAACTAAAAATAATATACATACTTGAAATTTAATCATTAAGTAACCATTTTTCTACGGTTTTCAATAAAAATTCTTTCCCCCCAATGACTAATAAATAATATTTTAAAATAATGATCATATTAACCTTAAATTCTATCAATACATTTAAACTTATATCTATATAATGTAAATAAATTATTAATAAAATATATTTCCCACTAAAACATATATTATACTAATGGGTTGTATTTATATATATTTAATCAAAAATATCGTTAATACTATTATAATATCATCCTATAAAACCTAAAAAGATTTTTTAAGACTTTTAAATCATGATCAATATTTAACTCATTTACGCATGATGGTATCCATAAATTTGAAGTCAAATATTATTCAAAAATTTAATAGAATACTCATATATTTCTTGGGGGCTTTATACAAAATTACATTAATAAAAATAATTACACAATTTAATTATATAATCCCAAATCATAAGAACTTCATCCTATTTACTACAACATAGGTTTTTACTCAGTATAAGGTTTAACCTAGATCGTTAATTGTCATTATTTATTCAAATCCCTTATAATTGTTTGCAAAATAAATGTAAATTATCATAATCATATCACCTGGGGGTGTCAAACCAAGTTCATAGTAAGGCCCTTTATCATGTACCAAGTTACACTCATGTCAACCCTAATGCAACCTTTTTAAAGTTATTAACCCTAGGTATATCTATTTCAAAACCATGTACACTTATAGTATCTTGATATTGATGTATTTCTAAGAATACCCACATAATCTCATCCTTAAAAACATTAAGATGTTCTTCTATAATTATCCTCAATGTATATAATATGGTTATGTTCCCTAATCTATATTTTTTTTAATATTGTTCTCAAGGTTTATACTAAACTTCATTTGATACCAACTATAGAAAACCATCCCCTGGTAGCCTAGAGTTAGTGCATGCTACAATTACATTGGCATAAGATACAAGAAAACACATCCTGAATGACCGATCTGTTTAGTAGTATTTGTAAACTAGATACATACTTGGATCCTACATTAATTTTTGAATACATAAATGAAAATATATTTTTGGATAATGAATTTATGCCATCTTGAATATCCCTGAATAGTAGTCATAGTAAACATTATGTAATCTTGGGAAAAGGAAAAAATAAGGGTGAGATCAAATAATCAATAAGGGTTAAATACCGAGAAAGATATCATTAATCAATAATTAATAATCTATATAGACAGTTAAATAACTAAAAATTCATGCCATTAAAATAATTGGATAAGGCATAATCAATTTGGCAAGGTACATAACTGAAAATAAAATTCAGTTAATAAATAAATTGAGAATTAAATGAATCTATAGATTTTTTTATATTGTAAATCTCATGGATAAAAATTACTGAATACAAATGAAGGAAATTCTTAATTATTGGAAACCATGTTTCTGAAGAACATATAACATTTACCGTCAATATATTTCACATGATAGCTTAAAACAAACTTGGTAAAAACCCATTAGCTGAGACTATCAAATTGATTCATCCCATCAGACTATTGATGAATCACATGAATTGCATTAACCGGTCCTCAACCCATTTATTTCATGTTAAAATCATTACTCATATATCAAATAATCTGTTTAATCCATAAACAATGTTCCTTATAAAATATATTTATTAAGTAAAAACACAGATTTATCAATATTTCCCAGATAATAAAGTAACAATAACATAAAATACTATATGTAAAAATGTTATAAAGTTTAGGAAATAATCATACCTATGATATATGATATGGATATTTGTGGGAAATTTAATTTTAAATGATCATAGGAAAGTGAAAAACTATATGGGAAGTTAATGATTACAAAAATGGTTCAAAGAAGTGAATTCCAATTCTATCCTTTTTAAAAATCATCATAATACATTCATGGAAATATTAAGGGTGGTATAAATATGATATATACCTATTAGAGTAATAGTAGGTTTTGTTTTTTTTTTGAAATAAAATATTTTTAAAAACATTATTACGGAAAATATACTTTTCATTTTGAAAATTACTTTATAAAGCAAAAAAATTTTGAAAATACATTTCTTTGTAAATAATGTATTAAATTAATTCTTAAAAAAGAACTTTGTAAACATAGAAAATAATCTTCAAAGAAATTATGATGGGTTATTTCATACATTCCATACAAGGTAAAAATAACATTCATTTTGCAATGAATAAAGGATAGAAAAGTGCCTCGTTCGGAAGACGACAAGATAATTCATTTCATTAAATTTGGTAAATATTAAAAATGGGTCAAAATTTATTTAATAAATCATATTGTAAACGTTAAAAACATATTTGAAAAACATTCTAGGAAATAAGTTTTTTAGAATAAAATAAGTTTTCTAAGTAAAGACAAAAATATAGTAAGGTTTTCCTGAAAACATTTTCTAAAACATTTATGTAGGAAATACCAAAAAATGGTAATATTAATTGAAAATAACCATAAATAATTAAAGGAAAATAATATTAATTTTTTATATTAAACAATGATCAAATAATTTCTTTTAATGGAAATTCAAGTGTATATAATCCTCAATAAAATGACATTATAAAGTAAACCCTTTGCAATAATCATAAAATTGAACTGAGTTTCAACTAATGAATTGATTATGTATATCAAATTTAAATTCACATTAAATGTTTAAATACAATAATATATAGGCAAAATAATTACACACATACTCTTAGAATATTAATGAGAATAAGGATGTAATATAACCCAACGAAAATGAATTCGGTTATAAAATCCATTACCACTTCATAACTATTAATTAAAATACCCTCATATTAAATAAAAATTTAAACTTGAAATACCATGAATGATGAATTATTTGTTGTATTACATGTCAATTAGTAGTATATACACCATATAAAAAACAATTGGTGCATAACATTACAATATTCCTCATTGAAATGAAATTCAGACAAAATATCTTACCTCACACTTTTATTTTGGTTATACATTAATTAAACTCATTTATAGTTGTTTTAAACATATTATTAATTTATAAAAGAACAATATAAATGTGTATGATATCATATATGATCATCTTATCTTCTTTTTGTTAATAATATTTTATTATTTTCATTGTTTCGAGTATAAATTTCCTTATTTTTCAAGTATGTTTTGACTTGTTATTTTTTATTCCTCATACTTAGATCATCATTGAATAATATCTAGAATGTAAACCATGATATAAATATCATATATATTCCGTATATATGTATTTATAGTATTCTATAATATTTAGTGATAGAAAATGGAATACATTGTTCATGCAGAAGGTAGGTCGTACATATACGTAAACGCCTTTACCATTTTCTTATCAAATTGAAAGTATATATTTTAAATAATATATATATATTATGATTATAGTATCATTTTTATGGAATATATGTCAAGTATATTACATTTAAATCATGAAGTAATCACATCGCTTAATGAGGCGGTAGTCCTCCGTACACACAAACGATGTTACCCTATTTGCAAAAATTGGAAAGCCTGATGGTATGTGTTATATAATAATTAAACAAGAATAAATAAATTATAAATATAATTTATATCATATATAAATTTTTTCCCTCATTATTACTAACCTTGAAAGCTGTAAATGGAATGAAGAAAAACGTCAGTTTGCGAGGATATAGTCTGTCGTACATACGAATAATGATTTCATAAACCATTTGATAAAAATGCGTGAAGTTGTATATTTCATCTTTAACATAAAAATTAATTATATTTAACATAATTAGGTTATTATATAATAATTTTACAATTATAATTGATGGATTCTGAGAAAAAATAAAATTAAAACACTTTTAGAAGAATATTACTTATTCTTCGTGTATCCTCCTTATATTTGCACTAATTCGATACTAAGTTCTATTTATAGAAAACATAAGGTTTCTAGGATGAGGAGAGGTAATTTTGGTAGTTATTAAGGAAGTTATTTTCCAAACCAATGTGTTTTTAATTTGGTAAGAGAGGGGATGGAGTGGCCTTTTATAAGTGAGGCAAGTGACACTTTCGTATAATTTTGAAATAGTGAATTATACCCATGTTTTTTTTCACGTAATGTAGATAAAATAATGAACATATTTAGATAATAGAATATATAAGGTATAAATATGTCCATAAAATTTTTTTAGACAATTTTGTAGGTCATTTATCTCTATATGATTAAATATTAGTCCCATAGTAAACTCGTTTTTTTAATCAGTGTGATTAAATTTTACTTTTTTCAAAGACAAATTTGGATACAAATTATGGTAATATTATTAATCATTATAAATTATCATTATCAAAAATATTGAATTCATTTTTTATAAATTATATTCACATATTTTTAACAAATTAATTTAAAATTAATCCCACATACGGGACAATATTGTGGGTTTTTAATGTGAAAATATTCCAAAGTTTACAATGTTTTTTATCTAACATCAATATAAAAATGATTAAATATACCTAAATTTGAATAATATATGTATAATGGAACTAATTTTACTTTAAAACTCATTTAAAATATAATTTTCCATTATAAATTATTTTGATGAAAATTCAATTTTCAATTAAAATTTAGTATTTTCACTATTAATAAAATAGTAAAACTTCTCAAAAGAATACCAAAAACTTCCCTTATAAATATTTTTTCATTAATCTTCAAAAAATGAATTTTATTTTTTTAAATAAAATTTATTAAAGCTTTAATATTTAGTATTAAAATAATTTCCCCATTAAAATACGAAAAACCTATATTTAGAAAAATACATCTTTTTAGGTGTAAAACTGGATTTGGTCTTATCTTATGCCTATCAAATCTGTTGGATGAATGTAAAAAAACATTACTGAAGATATAATAAAAAAATTATTATGATCATAAATAAAAAAGTAATTAGATTAATTTATTTTGTTAAAATTCCTTTGTGTTCATAAAAATAGGTTTTATATTAACATTTCTTTTATATTCATTTGGTTTTTATTTACAATAAAAATTAATCGATAACAAATGAATTCATTTTATATTTTTGTAAACCATGTATTTTCTTTTCTTATTTTATCCTATTCATAACAATTAATTTAATGGAAAGGAGATAATTTTCAATTTAAATAATAATATTAACAATATTTTGTATAACTCGGTCTTAGGTGTAACGCATGCCATTAAAGAGAAGATATTGTTACTTGCAACGGAAGGTAACTCAATATTTCATGAATTTCAAGATATATCATAGATTTTATTTTTTTAAATTAATAATTATTCAATAAATTCTATTGTTTTTATATTTCATTCTACACTTAGAGTTGTGTTTCATACACACTATCAAATATGATATTCATATTTTTAAATTTTGGGGTGTTATAGTGTGTACTTGTTGCCCATTTCAAGTAACTTCATAGAACCTATAAACTGTGAAACTCTCTAGAAACTATTTTTATATCAAATTTTCATGGATTGGGTGGAAATAATACATGAACATAATTTTATAGTAAATTACAAATAGTGTTCCTCATTGGGACATGTTTTATAATTGGAATATTTTAGTAACCACCAAATATTTCCACTTGGGTGTTAGTTTTAGACATATTATTATTATATTATGAGTGTTTTTATAGGGTGATAAAAATCTCCTCACTATTTTCAAATTATTTTAGAGGTTTCTGAGTAGTTATAATATTTTTTTTAATCATAGATATGTTGATGTGAGTAGGAACATGGTTAGAGCATAGAAAAATTCAGTAACCCTTATATAAGAACACAATATTTAGGATATGCATCCTTTATATATTTAGTGGAGTTGGTAAACCTACCATATATATGAGTTGTGGGTCTTTTATATCAGTATTTAATAACCCTCTCAATCAATGCACATTACACATGTTTAAGAGTTGGTCCTCTATATGGGTTAGTAACCCTATTGATTGACTTACTCTATTTATTTATGTTCAATCCCCACTAATAATTCTAATAAGGAATCATGTGGAAGTTATAGTTGTGAATTAGTTTACATGATCATGGAATATTTAGTGCTTTGGGTATTTCAGGTTCTGTTCCATGTAAGATATCCCTAGTACATAGATTTGAAGATCATTTACCTACTTAACCATTGTTTCCTATTACTATAAAGAATATTTGGTTTTATTCTATTGAGCTAACTCTCTATAATTTTTTACTCTTATGTTTTTAGGGAACCATATATGGTATATTTATACTCAAACCTAAATGGGCCCCATACCCACACATGTTATGTCTGTTTATATGACATACAACTATATGGTGGTCTTAGAGGGCCTGGACCATGTTGATCTGTTGGAGCTCATGCTTACTGGAGTTTTGTGGTGTTTGTTTCTGGTTGTGTTCATATCCATGTTGGAATTATTTTGAGTCTATATACTAATTTTTTAGGTTGGTATCTATCATAGGACATTTGGTTTTACTTATTTTCCGTGTTTATTGACAAGGGGGTATGATATACTATTGGGATATTAATTATTATCACATTAATGTGGTAGTAATATTGATTCATATATATAAATTAGGGGTTTTAATTGACATTTAACTTTTTATAGATATGTGTATATTTTTATAGTTTTACCGAATAATACCTCACATATGTGTGATATTCCTTCTTGGTGCTTGTTTACATCCCCAAGTCTATTGGTTGCAGGATTGGGGTGGTACACATGAATTACTATAGACCCAAGGTGGTTCCTAGTTTTCTGTGATATTTCAAAAATGTATAATGTATATTTGATTATTAAATTAGTGTTATTGTGAATAATTGTTTTGGATAATGAGGGAAATGATGTCAATATGGCTAGAGTTTGGTTAGTGGAACTAGGAACCCATTGATTAGTACAAGCAGCCAACATAACCTTTCACCATGACTCTGATTGCATGTTATTAAACTCAAAAATATAAATAATTGATTATAGCATATAAGAGGATAGTAAATTCATCACATAGAGAATATATTATTTTTTTCATTTATTCTCTTCTTAATATATCTCTTCTAGTTATTCTTGAATAACTAGGGATTCATCTTGTCAAACATAAGTTGGAAATCTATAGATAGAAATATCGGATTTAAATTAAGGGTCGTCTTGTGCGCATGGAACTAATTTACCTCCAGTTAATAACTTATTTAGTGACAAGGATTCAGTTTAGGGAGATGATAGGTGTAATTTCCCTCATCGGTGCATAGTGGGTTGAACCCCAATAAGTTGAGCAGAGGGAAGACTGACCCTGAATATATATAATTGTCTCTGTATAGTTTGAAAAGATTAATAATTGGTTGATTTTACTTCATGAGTTCCATAGATAAATTCATCATAGGTTTTGGGGAAATCAAGATCTTGAAGAAGTAGATAATTATCTAGATTCTATTTCTTATATTGTTTTAACTAATTTGGAAACTTGATAACTAGATAATGTTTCTTATGGTGAGTAAATATTATGATATTGTAAAATATTGGTGGTCATTAATCACATAGAATCATGAAGAAGTTTCATCATACTGGTCATAGTTTGAGTGATTATATATATATGAGTACTATTAATTTATGTTGAGTATTGTCTAAGTCCAAGAGATGCAACACCTCTGGAATGGTATTATACTGATTTCTTAGTATGCTTTTAGGTTTATTTACTTCCTCAGGTATTCACAAGACATGATTCATAATGTTCTTATAAAAGCTCAAAAGTCTGATTATATAATTTGATGAGAGATTAGTAATGGTTTTATACCCTTATGTATTCCCACATATTCTAGAGTTTTGGAGTGTCCCTCAATGATCAAGAGTTTTATTGAAATGTTACACCATGTTCTAGAAAGAATTCATCAGCAATAGTTATCCAATTGTAGAATACATGGTCAAATCATCATAGGAATCCATATTCATGACCCCAAACATAGAGATAGGTAGCTATGGGATCCCATATTAGTTCAACTAATATAAGAGATAAATCATTTTTTTCTTATTATAGTAGACAAAATATGGATTGAGTTTTCCATACATAGTAGAATTAGTAGATATCCAGGGTGGTCAACTGGTGGACCTCCTTGATAGTGGAAACAAAAAGACTGGGGAACACCTTGTTATGGATAGAGTGATTCTTATAAGTGTATATGGTAGAGGATATGGTGGTGAAAGAGGAGGTATATGTGGATTAATCTTTTATTCACTACCACCAATACCTCTTCCTAATAGATGAAATCAAGATTAGGGTATCGAATGATGCACCAGACAATAAATATAAGTGATGAAGGTATTTGAGTAGGTTGAACCATAAATGGTTTTAGGTATGATCTACATATTTTCTAAATTGGGACTCTTACTCATAGATACCAGTTGACTGATTCATTTATCACTGAATCCATTTTCTTTGAACCATAGATCCCAGTAGAGATCCTTGATTGAATTCTTCATCTAGAGACTCTCATTGGTGGAAATAATCATCTCTCTCTCTCTCTCTCATATTTTCCATAAGTGTTAGCTTTCTATTAGTAGAGACATTTTTTCTTCACACCTCATCATGTTAGAGATGATACCTTATGATGTTAAACTCATCATTGAATAGTTATCTACAGTATGTTATTTATTGATTTGTTATCGGTGTAGTGTATATGTCATCAGATTGATTATTCATGGTTCAAATTCTCTGGTCAATGATACCCTCAAATAGGACAATTAGGGATGGAACTCAAGATATTGGTTCCAATAAACCATCAATTGGAGATCTGGACACTATGTTTCCATGATGTTTTGAAAGATAAATTTTATATAGTGGAAGATAATTATGTTTATATTTTCTCAATGAAAGATCTAGGGTTACCCCCTCAGTGAGAGGTTGATTTCAATATAAAATTATAATCAAACTCTATAATAATATCATCATATTTTTATCATCTGGCTCTAACTAAGCTGATATAGTTAAAGGTTTAGTTGTATAATCTTATAAATAAAGGCTTTATCACACCCATTCTATCCTTATGGGAAACTTTTGTTCTCTTTAACAAGAATTTGGATGAGATTTTGATATATTTTATGGAATAAAAACACTTAAAAATGTGAAAATAAATAAATAAAATACACTCTTACAAGAGTTAATGAATCTTTTAAATGGTTATAAAAGATTGATACTTGGTCTGGTTATAACTAATTTTGGGTTAATGTGGAGGATATCATGAAGAAGGTGTTCAAGTGTCACTAAGTCATTATGAGTTTTTGGTGATCTTTTTAATTGTGATGAACACCCATACAGTATTTATAGAAACATGAATTGAATCTACTAGCCTTACTTTCACAGATTCACTATGGTATTTATTGATGAAAACCTCATTTTATTTTTGATAAAGGTGGAAGGCACTGATAATTTGAGTATTTTTCTATAATTTATTTATGATACTTTTCTATATGGAAATTTATAAAGTGTATTTTCTGGATTCAAGATATTCATTTCCTTGGTAATATAATCTCATAGGGCTGGGTAATTATTGATCTCATTCATGTTGAGGCTATTATGTCTTGAGAGCCAGCCAAGATAGTATTTGAGGTGTGTATTTTCCTTAAAGAGGTGGGATACTACCAGAGTTTTATAGAATATCACTCTAAGATTATACCTTATGTGACTCCCATTACTAGAAAGGTGAAACCATTTGTTTGGTCAGAGAAATACCATGGATATTTTGAGTGGTTGTATAATACCTTCGTTTTTCAGTTACCTTGGGAAAGACTACATTATGAGGTTCATTTCTAGGACACTAGTTTTGGTATTATTTGTTTGTTTTCTATAAAATATTCTTGATTTATTTTAGGTCTGGATGGATGAGTTTATAGGAGCATAATTATACAACACATGACATAGAGGTTGATGCTACGATGTTTACCTTAAAGACGTGGATACGCAATCATCTTGATAATTGGTTTATGGGCTTCAGGGATCGTAAGAGAACCATTTATATCATTTCATCAAGAGACCTTATTTTTATGAATATATTATTCCTAGAGTCCCTACAAGACTATGAAATTGTGATAATATCTACTTTAGGGAAGGAAAATATTACATTTGATTTAATTAGAAATAAATTTAATGTTCGCCTTAAGAATTATGTGTTTGAGAAGTTATATAAGTTGCAGTTGGATTATGTGGATGATGGTGAATTTTCATAGTTTCAATCAATGGTATTGTCTCCAATACAGGATAAAAGATACAAAATTTAGATATATTTAATATGAAATTATATGGAAAAATATTTTCCTTGGAGATGCACTAGATGAATTTTCCAAAAGTTGGGAGCATCTCATCCTCTTTTAAGGTTATACACTAGTTACTTCATTGATGGATAATGAGGTGTTAGTTGAGTCTTTTAAATACCCAACATCAATACATCCTAGCATAATGAAGATTTACTATGATATAATGTTTTAGTTATGATGCCTAAGGATAAAGTGTTGTGTTGTTGATTTCATTTATCAATGCCTCATCTATTAGTAGGAGAAAGATGTGCACCAAATTTATAAAGGTTTGAGCCAACCCATTATGGTTGTATAGTATAAGTGAGATGGTGTCTCAATAAATTTCATGACAATAATTCCATGATTAGTAACAGGTCAAGAAATTGCTTTAGTGATTATTGAATGACTAACCATGTCTGCACATTTAATTCCTATTCTTATGAAGAGTTAAGTGGAGAGATTGATATATCAATACAGATGATATTTTTCAATTAAATGGGTTACTATAAATGATTTTATCTTACCAAAATTATCAATTAACATCTTGGTTGTGGAGGACATTAGAGGAGGATTTTGGGACTGAACTACATTATAGTATGGTTTTCTACCCCTATAAATATGGTCATACTAAGAGGCCCATCTAGGTTCTCAATGATATGCTTTAGGATTTCATGCTAGATTCTATAATATTTTTTCTTGATCACTGTCCATTAGTGGAGTTCACTTTTAACAATAGACACCAATATACTATTATCATAACACCATCTGAGTACTAGTATGGGAGACCTTATAGGTCATTCATTTACTACATATTAATTGATGCGTTATCTCCCTAATTTCCTAAGATGGTTTGGTTTACAATAAAAATGGTTCACATGCTCTGTAATCATATTAGGATATCTTAGAGATATTATAAATCTTACATGGATAGGTGATGTAAAACTCTATAGTTCTATGATGAAGACCAATTTTTACTAAATTTATCTCTTAGGCCAGGTTTGAGGAAGTTTGAATGGGGTATAATTCTATCTCTGAGGATCATCGAGCCTTTCCATATTCTAATATTGGTATGTGAGGTTACTTATCCCATGATGTTACCCCCAACAAATAGACTAGGAGCCTAAAGATCTCTATGTTACGAAATTGAAGTGGTATGTGCATGATCCTTCACACATTATCATCTAGGATAAGGTTGTCAAGGATGAAACATTTCTTTTAGAGTACCCAATGCATATCAATGATTGGAAGGAAAATATTATTTATCTCAGAGTGGTTCCCTTAGTTCATCCATTTTGTTAGCATGGGAATATCAAAGAGAGCACATGGGAACATGGAAATTAGATGTGATCTCGGTACCCTCACCTCTTTCCATGAGTCTTGATTTTCAGAATGATTATATTTGATGGTTTGGAGGATGATGTGTCTTGAATTTTTGTTGTAATTCATTTAATTATTTTTAATAATTTTTACAAATGTGATTATGAATTTTGTTTGTTTATTTTTGTGAACCATGACTTAAAAAAACATATAATATGTTTAATACACTATTTTTAATAGTATATAATTTGAAAATTAATAAGTCATTAAAGGATATCCAAATTAAAATTTTAATGTGCCACTTTTTTCTGGAATGGAATTTTTTTGGAGATGTGTTATTTTATTATGAGGGATTTATGTCTTGGATATTGTATTTTTAGGTTTCAAAGTGGAATCACATGGTTTTTTTCTTTTCTCCTAGAATTTCCCTATAGATACTTGTAAATACCCATAAAATTCAAGGAAATTTTTTTTAATTTTCTTTGGGATTTTACAAGAACACAATTTCTGACGGCAGTTGATTCTGAGGCCCGGTGTGCCTAGAATTTCTATTTGAAGTTTAGCTCGGGTACGTTCAGTGAACGAACGAGTGGGAATTCCTATCTTTTGAACCGGTGCTCGAAATTGAATTATGAGGGCACCGATGGAACCGCAGCACCAGTAATTTCTTAGGAACACCTGTTTCGGGGTTACGTTTTCACGAGAGAAGATGATAAAAATTGTGGAAGTTTAATTTATAATTTAACTACAATTTTTTTTCATTAAGTGGTTTATGGCTTTGGGTGGAAGTTGGGTAACTACCCTACTTCCCAAGGGAGGTTATGAGGGTGGTGGGGCACACACAAACCCCACCCCTTCATATTCTTCAACCCCCCTCAACTCACCATTAATTTTTGATAACTTAAGTATTAATAACTTATGTTATTAATGAAGTGAGTTAAATGTGTATGTGGGTTTGAATTTCAAACTCATGTCTAGTAAATAAATTAAGTGAGGGCTTTATTTATTTTGGGTTAGTTTCTTGTGGTAGAGTCTTGGGGAGAAAAAGGCTAAGGATTGAGGAACTTCTTCATCTTCAATGAAGAACGCGAAGAACACATCGGTCTCCGATGAAGAACGCCGAGTTCTCGGAAACCGATTATGCGATGCCGTGTACCGCGACGCCGACGACATCTCCTATCACGGCGCCTCTTCCCTTGACGAATCCTCATTTGACGAACCTCCGTTCAATCTCACACGAGGTAGGGGTTTATTTATTTTATTTTTTCGTGAATACTATCTTGTCGTTCTTCATGAAAATACGACCATTGGCTATCAATTAACGAGAGGGGGTCGGACTGCACAAACACGGCCGACCCTCCTCCATTATCCTTGTATTGTTTCTAATTTGTTGGAACGGGAAGGGCGCGGTGCCGTTGCACCGTGCGGGGTCGTGCGGAAAGTAATGCGCGGCACCGTCGCGCCGCGCCGTGAAGGTGAACCAAGTTGTGGCCTCGTCGCGCCGCGTCGGAGAAAATCGAAGACACCGCGGCCGGAGAGGGACCATGGCAGAGGGGCGCGGTTCCGTCGTGCCATGCCGGAAGAACCAAAATCACGGCTGGTTCTGGGCTGCGGTGGAGTAGGGTGACCAGTGGCCGGTTCCGGGCCGCCGGTGTCGGAGCAGGGAGGGGACCGGCCGTCGCCGGTCCCGTGGTGGCAGAAACAGGCCGGTCGGGGTGGGCTGGCCGGACAGGAGAACAGCCGGGGGTTCAAACCCCCGGCCGGCCAGCTAGCGGCCCCCATTAAGGGGGCCTCGGTTATAAAACGTGGGGGGCAGTGCCCCCCCCCCCCCCGGAAAACCGAACGGCTCGGTCGTTCGGCCGAGCCTGCTGGCGCCGGGCGCCAGTGCGCCGGACCGCCAGGCCGGTAGCCGGGACACCGCGTCGGGCCGCCAGGCTGGGCCTCCAGGCCGGGCCGCGCCCAGCCAGGCCGACCCGGACCCAGTTCGGGCCGACCCAGGGGGTCTAGGGCTGGGTCGGTCTGGGCCCGAAACCCCCGTTTTCGGAACCTTTTTGGTCTTTTGCCCATATCTCGGGCTACGGACCTCCGATCGACGCGCCGTCAGCGGCGATGCGATCCTTGGATCGAGATGGTCATTTCAGTTTATCTCTCTTAAGGTTTCAAAATACTTTGGGTTCGGCCGGATTGGTTTGTACACGAAACCAACCGGGCCCTCGGAGCGGAAACGCTCATATCTTAAGCTCTGGACGTCCGATTGACGTGTCGTCGACTTTGTTGGATTCCTCTTAGTGAGAGGGATCTTTTGGCTTACTCCGCTCGAGGTTTGGACATAGGTGGAGTACGGTCAGGTTGGTTTTTCCTTAAAAATCAACCGGGCCCCTGAGACGAAAAAGCCAATAACTCCCAGACCGGGCGTCCGATTGACGCGCCGTCTGTGACATTGAGTTCCTGTTGACGATATGGAACTTTTGGATACATCAACTCTGGCATATGTGTCAGTTAATGTATTAGCCTCTCGGCTCATGGAGCGGACCCTCCCAAATGAGCTTGCTGTGTACGGGAACCCTAGAGCTGGCTGCGTTTGCGACTGTGACGACGACAACGACTATACAGAGATCCTCAGTGTATTCGACGGCGACGACTACAGCACTCAGCGATCCTACATGGATCAGTGCTACCGATCCTGTGTGGGTCTTTGCGGGGGTTAGTTACGTATCGATCCTGTGTGGGTCAGACCCTTCCTGGGCCATTGCGGGGGTTAGTTACCTATCAATCCTGTGTGGGTCACACCCTTCCTGGGTAATTGCATGGGTTAGTACCTATCGATCCATTGTGGGTCTGATGATTTAGATGAATCAGTGGATATATTAGATCATCTCCATCGTCATACGAAGAATTATACCTGTGTGAGCTAAATCCTGTTTACTTTCCTATGTGGATTGTGTTGTGCTACCCTGTGTGGATTTACGTTTTGCTTTCCTGTGTGGACTGGGTTGTACTTGGGTTCGGATGTTAGAGCCAATAGAGAATTTATGACTTAGGTATATGTATGGTCATATACCTAAGCAGTGTCGGATGTTACTTCGTGATTGTATCTTTCCATTGTGGATTATCCTTTCTGGATTCTGGGAGACCTTCGGGGGTATCGGGGTCCCTATTGAGTAGCTTATACTCACCCCTGCACGTGCTATGCCCGCACTACATTGTGTTGGTTGCAGACGACGGACAACATTGATCGTGGTTGAGGCTTGTGGAGTAGGACGGTACCTGGAGGTGGACCACTGGGCGGGACGTACTCGGAGCGGACGGCTGGACCCGAGGAGTAGAGGAGGCTATCTGTACTCACCCTTCAGGTGGGATTTCCCGTGGACAGCTTGGCATTGCGGCTATACTTTTCAGTTGTTGTTTTCCCTTCCAGTTGTACTTTACTTTCAGTTTGGGTTTGTATACTGGACCACTTACTTTTCCGCACTTACTGTTGTACTCAGTTTTTACTTAGTGTTTACTTCTACTAATTCTTTGCTCTGTGGTGTTTGTTTACTTTACAAAGTAAATGCCTTCCCTTTTTACTGGGAATTATGCCTTGTTGTTTGTCGCCATCCCCTGGACTATTGAAGGCGGGCTTGGAGTAGTCAGGAAATGGGCCCCGAGGACGGTTCGTGACAAATTGGTATCAGAGGAGTTCGGTTCTACCACAGAACTTGGGACTCTGATCTTTTTCTATGTGAAGCAATAGTTTTAAGCGTATTGGGTGTGGTTATCAGTCCAGGGATTCCAGTGTTGGTGTGGCGGCCGACGTATCCGTACACCAGGACCCTGACTTCTGATTTCCAACTTGATGCACGAAAACCTTGATTGCATGTGTGTTTTCAAGTTTTCTATGTGATTACTTTGTGTCAGCTCACCTGGTATACTATTTTGACCGTGGCGCACCTATTTCTTTTCAGGATGGCCCCACGATGGCAGCCAGCTAGGGTTCCGAGAGTTGTACGTGATGACAGCCCACCGAGTGACGAGGCCTCAGTGCAGGGCCCTTTGTCAGTAGAGGCACTGGCGGTAGCTCTACCCCGTCGAGCCACCGATGCTTCCAGCCCCAGCCGTTGACGATGCACGTCGCCTTAGTGCACTGCATGAGTTCCAGCGCCAGCGACCACCCAGGTTCCGCGGGGATATGGACCCCTAGGCAGCCGGGGACTGGCTGGAGGCAGTGGTGAGAGTTTTCAGGTTAGTGAGGACACCAGCAGACCCCGTGGTGATCCTCGCAGCGAGCCTACTACACGCAGCAGCAGGAAGATGGTGGAGCTTGATGCTCCAGGTTCACGATGAGGCATCTCTCCTCTGGACGGACTTTGAGAGCCTCTTCTGTTCGGAGTTCGTCCTAGCCACCCTCTGTGCGGTGCGCATCCAAGAGCTTCATCAGCTGCGGCAGGGCAGCTTGACAGTCGCCAAGTACTCAGCGAGATTTACCGATCTATCGTGCTACTCAATAGACATGGTACGAGACCCATTCTTCCGGGCCCGAACCTTTGAGCAGGGATTGAGGCACGAGATTAGGGCATCGCTGATCTCCCTCAGCATTCCGACTCAGGCAGTAGTACTGGAGCGAGCCCTTTTGATCGAGAGTTTTCTTGCTGAGCCTTCTTCAGCAGCGAGACCTACCGCGAGGCAGCACGTAGCAGAGTCTTCTGCAGCAGGCAGTCGACGGATGACTCATGGGTCCAGGAAGACCATACCCTCAGGCAGACGACCTCAAGACACTGGCTCAGTTGTGCGGGGCACAGAGTGTGGGGCCAGTCTTTCGAGAGGCAGGCAGTGCTACTCATGCGGCGGGCAGGGCCACATGGCTCGTGATTGCCTGACCCGCCGTGCCGAGGAGCAGCAGACGATTGAGGGACCATCGAGGTAGAGGTAGAGGGTCGACCGTGGCAGTCCTTAGGTAGCAGGAGGACGAGGCAGAGGAGCAGGCCGAGTAGCAGGTGGTGGGTGACGCTTTGAGGCTCTACCACCACCACCACCAGGAGGTCCACCCCGACCACAGGGAGATGGCGGGCAGAGACAGGCACAGCTCCAGGCTGCAGAGGCCTACGACCACTGTGCGCCCGAGATGATTCGAGGTACTATCTGTGTCTATTCCACCCTTGATACAGTACTTATAGAAATAGGATCGAGTCATTCTTTCATAGCCGCTGCCCTTGTTCGGAGCTTGGATATTCCGACAGAGCCATTGGCTTGATCCTTACGGCTAGAGACTCCTACGGGAGCAGACTCGACGATTACGCACTAGTGCCGGCAGTATGAGCTTACTCTAGGAGGCGAGAGCTTCGGCTGGGATCTTCTTGTAGTAGCATCGAGGCCTTACGACGTCATCTTGGGCATGGATTGGTTGTCTACAGTCCATGCACAGATTGAATGTATTAGGTGCAAGGTACGATGTGTACGCACTGACGGGAGCAGGTTCACCTTCACCGGTGAGAAGGGAGCCTTTGCAACATAGGATGGACTCTCGCAAAGGAGAGGACAACCCATCACTCATCAGTTGTCTAGCCTTGTTCTAGGAGCAGTTGACGTGCGGATTCCAGGTTTTCCTGCACTGGTGGATCAGTATGCGGACGTCTTTCCCGACGATGTTCTAGGGCTACCTCCTCGTAGAGAGGTAGACTTTTATATCGACCTGTACCCCGGGGGAGCCCCGATATCGACTCCAGCATATCAGATGGACCCCGCTGAGCTTCAAGAGCTACGGGTACAGTTGGAGGACTTGGAGGGCAAGGGATTCATCCGACCTAGTGTTTCACCCTGGGCTTCCCCGATTTTGTTCGCCAAGAAGGCGGACGGGAGTTTGCGACTTTGTGTCGACTATCGTCGCATGAACCAGGTGACAGTGAGGAACAAGTATCCACTACTGAGGATTGATGACCTCTTTGATAAGCTCAAGGGATCACGGTGGTTCTCGAAGATAGACCTCAGGTCAGGCTATCATCAGCTCAGAGTTCGGGACGAGGACGTGCAGAATATGGCCTTCAGATGTCGGTATGGCCACTATGAGTTCTTGGTTATGCCATTCGGCATAACCAATGCTCCATCAGTGTTCATGGACCTCATGAACAGGATCTTTCAGCCATACCTCAATCAATTTGTTGTGGTCTTCATCAATGACATTTTGATATACTCGACGACTGAGTAGGAGTACGCCTACCACTTACAGGTTGTACTAGACACACTCCGAGAGCACCAGCTTTATGGAAAACTCTCGAAGTGTCAGTTCTGGATATGTGAGGTTCACTTCTTGGGACACGTCATCTCTGAGGCGGTATTTTCAGTGGATCCTGTGAAGATCGAGGTAGTGATAGCTTGGGAGCCACCCAGGAGCGTGACGGAGGTGCAGAGTTTCTTGGGACTGGCTGGATACTACAGGAGATTTGTGCCTGACTTCTCCAGAGTTGTGGCACCACTCTCATCTTTGACAAAGAAGGGGAAACCCTTTGTCTGGTCAGACAGATGTCAGCAGAGCTTCCAGGAGCTAAGATAGAGATTGACAAGCGCACCTATCTTGAGGTTTCCAGAGGAGGGAGTAGGGTACGTAGTCTACTGCGATGCATCAGGAACCGGACTCGGATGTGTCCTAATGTAGGAGAGGGCCATGATCTCTTATGGATCACATCATTTGAGGTTGCATGAGAGGAAATACGCTACCCATGACCTGGAGTTAGCAGCAGTGGTCTTCGCTCTGAAGACATGGCGACACTACCTGATGGGCGAGCGTTTTACAGTCTTTTCTGACCATCAGAGTCTCAGATACATCTTCTCTCAGAAGGACATGAATCTGAGACAGCGGTGATGGCTCGAGTTCCTTCAAGACTATGACTTTGAGATAGTCTATACTCCTGGGAAGGGGAACGTGGTATCTGATGCTCTCAGTAGGAGGACGGGAATTCAGCTACTTGAGGAGGTGTCAGAGCAGCTAGCCTCTTTGTAGATATCCTTCATGGATAGAGATGGAGCAGCCTTTCTTCATTCTCCCACAGTCAACCCTCCACTACTGCAGCGGGTCAGAGACGCACAGCGTGGGGATGCTGACTGTGAGACGCGGCGTGCACAGATATCCTTCGGACAGGCACCTGATGGTTTCTCCTTTGGAGCAGAGCACACCATCCTTTTCAAGGGACATAACTTAGTACCATTTGCTTTACGGGAGGAAGTGATGAGATAGTTTCACATCTCTCCTTTGGCGGTACATCCTAGAGTGGTGAAGATGTACCAGGATCTCAAACGACATCACTGGTAGCCGGGCATGAAAAAGGCTGTGGCGGAGTTCGTTTCTCGATGCCTCACCTTCCAGCAGGTGAAGGCAGAGCACCAGGTACCAACAGGCTTGGTACAACCTTTGGAGGTCTTGGGGTGGAAGTGGGACGACATATCTATGGACTTTGTGACTAGACTTCCACGCACTTCCATAGGTCACTACTCCATTTGGGTGATTGTCGACCGACTCAACAAGTCGGAACACTTCTTACCTATTAGAGAGCAGGGCTCAGTGGAGAGCTTGGGACGTCTCTACGTTCAGGAGATTGTGCGGCTTCATGGTGTGACATCATCTATCATCTCCGATTGAGATGCTCGATTTACTTCCCGGCTTTGGAAGGGGTTGCAGGAGGCATTCGGGACACAGCTACGTCTGAGCACAACCTTTCACCCTCAGCCGGATGGTCAGACGGAGAGGACCATTCAGACTCTCGAGGACATGCTCCACGCATGTGTCCTCGACTTTGGTCACAGCTGGGAGGACCACCTACCCTTGGTGGACTTTGCATACAACAACAGCTACCACTCCACCATCGGGATGGCACCATACGAGGTGTTGTATAACCGACCTTGCAGATCTCCTTTGTGCTGGACAGACCCTGGGGAGTCAGCACTTGTGGAACCGAAGATGGTCCAGGCCACGACAGAGAAGGTCCAGGTCATCCTGGAGCGGATGGGGACAGTTTAGAGCTGGCAGAAGTCATACACTGATAGGAGGCGAAGGCCACTAGAGTTCGAGGATGGCGACCACGTCTTCTTGCGTGTCTCACCTCGACGTGGATTATGGAGATTTGGCCAAGGCGGAAATTTGTCTCCACACTTCATCAGACCGTTCTAGGTCCTTAGTAGGATTGGTGAGGTAGCTTATCGCCTGGCTCTACCACCTCAGTTGCAATGAGTGCACGATGTCTTCCACGTATCTCAGCTGAGGAGATACGTGCACGACCCGACGCATATCATTGACCATGGGGAGCTAGACGTTGATGATGGGGCAACATTTACGGAGGTCCCAGTGGAGATCGAGGATCGAAAGGAGCGGGTCCTGCGTGGACGGTTTATTCCTCTAGTGCGCATCAGATGGTAGTACGGGAATCTCCAGGAGAGCACTTGGGAGTGGGAGGCTCAGATGCGTACTCAATACCCACATTTGTTTCCCTAGTCTTCGATGTATCTTTACGGGGACGTAAAGCCCTGAGGTGGTATTAATATAAAGACCCGTAAAATTCAAGGAATTTTTTTTAAATTTTATTTGGGATTTTACAAGAACGCAGTTTCTGACGGCAGTTGATTCTGAGGCCCGGTGTGCCCGGAATTTCTATCCAAAGTTTAGCTCGGGTACGTTCAGTGAAGGAACGAGCGGGAATTCCTATATTTTAAACCAGTGCTCGGAATTGAATTCTGAGGGTACTGATGGAACCGCAGCACTGGTAATTGCTTAGGAACACCTGTTCTAGTGTTGCATTTTCACGATAGAAGATGATAAAAATTGTGGAAGTTTAATTTATAATTTAACTACAATTCTTATTTTCTTTAAGTGGTTTAAGGATTTGGGTGGAAGTTAGGTAACTACCCAACTTCCCAAGGGAGGTTATGAGGGTGGTAGGCCCACACGAACCCCACCCCTTCATATTCTTCAACCCCCCTCAACTCACCATTAACTTTTTATAACTTAAGTATTAATAACTTATGTTATTAATGAAGTGAGTTAAATGTGTGTGTGGGTTTGAATTTCAAACTCATGTCTAGTTAATAAAATAAGTGAGGGCTTAATTTATTTTGGGTTAGTTTCTTGTGGTAGAGTCTTGGGGAGAAAAAGGCTCAGGATTGAGGAACTTCTTCATCTTTGACGAAGAACGCGACGAACACATCGGTCTCCGACGAAGAATGTCGAGTTCTCGGAAACCGATTACGCGACGTCGTGTACCGCGATGCCGACGACGTCTTCTTTCACGACGCCTCTTCCCGCGACAAATCCACATTCGACGAACCTCCGTTCATGCTCGCACGAGGTAGGGGTTAATTTATTTTATTTGTTTGTGAATACTATCTTGTCGTTCTTCATGAAAATACGACCATTTTCTATCGATTAACGAGAGGGGGTCAGACCGCACAAACACAACCGACCCTCCTCCATTATCCTTGTATTGTTTCTAATGTGTTGGAATGGGAATTGCGCGGTGCCGTCGCACCGCGTGGGAATGTGCAGCAAGTAATGCGTGGCGCCGTCGCGCCGCGCCGTGAAGTTGAACCAAGTCTTGGTGCCGTCGCGCCGCATCGGAGAAAACCGAAGACATCGCAACCGGAGCGGGGATGCGGTGGAGGGGTGCGGCGCCGTCGCGTCATGCCGGACGAACCAAAACCACAGCCGGTTCCGGGCCGCAGTGAAGCAGGGTGACCAGCGACTGGTTCCGGGCTGCCGGTATCGGAGTTGGGAGGGGACCGGCCATCGCCGGTCCCGTAGTGGCAGAAACCGGCTGGCCGCCCGGCCGGACAGGAGAACAGCCGGGGGTTCAAACCCCCGGTCGGCCAGCTAGCATCCCCCATTAAGGGGGGCGTAGTTAAAAAACGTGGGAAGCAGCACCCCCCCCCCCCCCCCGCAAAACCGAATGGCTCGGCCATTTGGCCGAGCCAGCTGGCGCCGCACGCCAGTGCACCGGACCGCCAGGCAGCAGCTGGGTCGCTGCTCTGGGCTACCGGGTCGGGCCGCGCCCCTCCGGGCCAACCCAGGGGGTCTCGGGCTGGGTGGGTCCGGGCCCGAAACCCCCGTTTTCGGACCTTTTTGGTATTTTTCCCATATCTCGGGCTACGGACCTCCGATCGACGCGCCATCAGCGGCGATGCGATCCTTGGATCGAGATGCTCATTTCGGTATGTCGTGCTCAAGGTTTCGGAATACTTTGAATTCAGCCGGGTTGGTTCGTACACGAAACCAACCGGGCCCTCGGAGCGGAAAAGCTCATATCTTAAGCTCTGGACGTCCGATTGACGTGTCGTCGACTTTGTTGGATTCCTATTAGTGAGACGGATCTTTTGGCTAACTCCGCCTGAGGATTGGATGCATGTGGAGTATGGTCGGGTTGGTTTTGCCTTAAAAACCAACCGGGCCCTTGGGAAGAAAAAGCCAATAACTCTCAGACCGGGCGTCCGATTGACGCGCCGTCTTCGACGTTGAGTTCCTGTTGACGATATGGAACTTTTGGATACATCAACTCTGGAATATGTGTCATTTGATGTATCAGCCTCTCAGCTCGTGGTGCATACCCTCCCGAACGAGCTTGCTGTGTGCAGGAACCCTAGATCTGGTTGCGTTTGCGACTGTGACGACGACAACGACTGTACAGAGATCCTCAGTGGATTAGACGGCGACGACTACAACACTCAGCGATCCTACGTAGATCAGTGCTACTGATCCTGTGTGGGTCTTTTTGGGGGTTAGTTGCCTATCGATCATGTGTGGGTCAGACCCTTCCTGGGTCTTTGCGGGGGTTAGTTACCTATCGATCCTATGTGGGTCAGACTCTTCCTAGGTCATTGCGGGGGTTAGTACCTATCGATCCTTTGTGGGTCCGACGATTTAGATGAATCAGTGGATATATCAGATCATCTCCATCATCATATGAAGAAGTATACCTGTGTGAGCTGAATCCTGTTTACTTTTCTATGTGGATTGTGTTGTGCTATCCTGTGTGGATTTACGTTTTGCTTTCTTGTGTGGACTGGGTTGTACTTGGGTTCGGATGTTGGAGCCAAACATGAATTGATGACTTAGGTATATGTATGGGCATATACCTAAGTAGTGTCGGATGTTACTTCGTGATTGTATCCTTCCTTTGTGGATTCTGGGAGACCTTCAGGGGTCTCGTGGTCCCTACTGAGTATATTATACTCACCCCTGCACGGGCTACGCCCGCACTACGTTGTGTTGGTTGCAGACGATGGACGGTGTTGATCGTGGTTGAGGATTGCGGAGCAGGACGGTACCTGGAGGTGGACCACTGGGCGGGACGTACTCGGAGCGGATGGCTGGACCCGAGGAGCAGAGGAGGCTTTTTGTAATCACCCTTTAGGTGGGATTTCCAGTGGACAGCTCGGCGTTGCGGATATACTTTTCAGTTGGTGTTTTCCCTTCTAGTTGTACTTTACATTCAGTTTGGGTTTGTATACTGGCTCACTTACTTTTCCGCACTTACTATTGTACTCAGTTTTTACTTAGTGTTTACTTCTACTTCTTTCTTTCTTTGTGGTGTTTGTTTACTTTTCAAAGGCAATGCCTTCCCTTTTTACCGGGAATTACGCCTTGGTGCTAGTCGCCAGCCCTGGCCTTTAGAAGGCGGGCTTGGGGTAGTCACGGCATGGGCCTCGTGGACGGGTCGTGACAATACTTTTTATAATATTTAAATTAGGGGAAAATTTTTCAATAAAGATTTTCTTGACAGGATTATTCATCATTCTGTAATGTTCTTCGCATTCTTCATGGTGGTAATGAAATAAAATGGGGATTGAGACTTCATCGATGAAGGTTTGGTGTTTATTTCATTGAGGTATGACAGTCTTATTTATTATGGCCCTCTTTCACATGATCCTTTGATTATTCCTATATAAATTAATTCTATAAAACTTAATCTAGTGTAAACATAGGAAATTAATCATGTGTAATTAATCTTGAATAATCAATTGATAGTTGAATATGTTGATTTTTCTTTGAATAAAAAAATGAATATTATCAGTTAAATAAAATATCAGATTATGTTTAATAGTGGATTATTATTCTTTATGACAATTATTCATTACTTAACGTGTATAATTTTTTGTTGAATTATATCTATACATGAAATATAATAAATCAAGAAGAGTTATTTTATTCTAATGGTTTATTATAATTGATTTTTATTTTTAAAATTTGGGTGAAGACTATCAAGGATTATTCCTCCATTAATTGAAAAATAAATCCAATTCCTTTTTTATATGTTCTTAAATGAATATAGACATAATAGTATATTAAGTTTTCTAGATTTAAATCAACTACCCTTCTTCAATCAATTTCCTCATTTAATTTTGTCTCTTTTCCAGTATGGTTTGACAATAGAGGCCCTTACATAAAATTTTTCATTGTGTGATGGATGAGGACTAATGGAAGTTGAGAGGAAACATGGAGGAGTATTTAGGAAAAAATTGTATTATATTGGTGATGATTCATTCATCTAGAATGTATAAAGGAGTGACTTTGATGGTTGAGATAATGTAAATGAATGACATAAGTGGGGTATGAGCATAGAAATTCTAGTGTTGTGGGATGGGGGTGTTGGGGTCGACAGGTCTGACAGAAGATCGGGGTAGGACTGATAAAAATAGTGATAATGGATGATTAATCATGAATGATATAGAATATGTGTGTCTTGGATATGAAATTCATGATTAAATATTGTACAGTCCTCTAGGAAAAACGTTGTGTACCACATACCCCCTAGAGCTAGGGTTACATTCCTTTATAAACATCACTCATTAGGTGAATTTGATCACATGAAATGTATTGTAGGATTGGGTTCCACAACATGTTACGACACACATACCATGTCAAGGAGCTGGATGCACACATTGTGTTCTCATTTCACACACACCTTGTATAACATCTAGAGAGAATTGATGTGTAAAGGATGTACATTAAAAGTGTGTGTTTAGATCCTAAAAACCATATGCCTAATGGGATATTCCATCTATATCAACTTCACTATTATTAGGTAGAATAAGTAAAATTCCAGCCTGTCATATTGACTTAAAAGTCTTCTACCCAATAGGGACACATTGTGTAATGGCTATATTTCAGTATCCTTTAAATCATCCAACCCAAATGTTAGTTTTTGATGTATGGGTGTTATATTCTAAGTGTTTTTTCATATAGATCATGATGGTAAATATAAATTCTATATCTTGAGAATATTTTGTATTAATCCACATAGTTATAGTTTTCTTTTTCCCTATAGAGATGATGAAATTTTTGGGTGGATGATTAGAGTAGGCATAGAGTCAATGACCATCCTAGAAGCATACCATCTCGAGGTTATTATTACCTTATATATTTAGTGTACTAGGTTAATCTAATATAGTCGTGGGGTGTGTTTCCTTCATATTGCATGTTGGAAATAGTCATGTCTAATCCACATTGCACACAATGTGGTGGTATCCCTCCAAAGGGTTCACTAAACCTATCAAACAGTTTACTCCCTCAAGTGATGTGTGGGTCCCTCGTTATTATTTATAGTAATAAATGATGTGGAATTAAAATATGTGAGGATATTGGGATATTTGGGTTTTATTATGATTATGGGACTTCAAATTCCTTTCAGTGTAAGACATCAATAGAGTTGAGTCATGACAATCATTGACTTAATTAACCTTAGTTAACTATTACCTTGAAGAATGTATGGGTTTATTCTGCTGATTTATTTTGATATAATTTTTTCCTATTATGTTTTTAGGGTATCCTATTTTCTTTATTTATACCCATCCTGAAATGGTCTTCATTCCTATATATGTTGTTTCAGTGAAGATTACACTATATTTGGTGGTGGTCTCAGGGGACACGAAGCTACTGAAGTTAGTGGAGCTCATGTATTATGAATATTTTTTGGGTTTGTTGTTGGTGTTAGTTGTGTCATTATTGATGTAGCATGGATTTTATATACTATAGTTATATAAGTTTTGTCATTATCATGTGATGTTATGTTTTTTATATTTTCCTTGTCTATTGACTTGATTTGTATTATATTATTAGGATACATATTATCGTAACATGGATATTATAATATTGTTTTTCACATATATACATTAATGGTTTTCATTGTTATATTCTTTTTTTGGGAATTGTGTCATTTTTTTATTGGGGTGCACATTAAGTCCTCTCATATGTTGGATATTCCTTATTAGTACTTATCACCAACCCCTATCTTATTGAAGGTTGGTTTTGGGTGGAACACTCTGCTTACTATTAGATGAGGTGGGGGTAACTGTGGGTCAAGACATGTAACCACATTTATAATGATCATTAAGATCATATATATTTATATATATATATTAATAGAGTCACCGAGTTCTATGATTATTTTGTGGATGTTTTGGTGATAATTCATGATGAGTGATTATAAATTTCCTTTTTTGTGGATATTGAGTGAATAATAATAATTGGATTTATTAATAAATACTCACATATATATATATATAATACCATTTCATAATTCTAAAACATTATAAATTAATCAATATTATCATATATTAACAATATTTATCTTTTATTAGTCACTCATGAGGGAAATGTAATAACATCATTCATATAGGTCATAAAAACAACACATACAAGAATGTGTTATAGTGAATGAATGAGTAACAATATGATTGAATATAATTATAATCACCATCATAGAATAATAACGATCTTACTTACATGTTATTAAAGTGTTAAATTAGATTAAATAAGTGTTGGATGAATAAGATAAATAAAAATGATTAATGGGTAGATAACACTTATGATGAAGAGTGACATTTTCTCTAAATGGGCCTCTTTGAAATGAATAATTTTTAATCCTTATTGTGATTTTAATCTAACCATTATTGGATTCGATTATTAGGGTGAGAATTTTGGTGGTGATTTAATAGGACACCAAAGGGAAGTTATGGTTCGAGGTGTATAAAGGAGGAGTCTTTTTATTGGTCATTTTGAGTTGGAATTTCAAAAATACACATCCTTATATGAAGAAATATTGTAATTTATCAAGGAAAATGGATCAGTAATGTAAAAAATATGAGTATAGTTTATGAATTCCATTATACACACATATAGATATAATGTTTGGGGATATTTTATGAATTTATTTCTCATTTCAACCCTTTTACCTAATTTTACCCTTTACCATGGTAGCTCAATTTTTCCTTGGTAACTTATTTTTACTAAAAAATGAATTTGGAATTATTAAATAATGTTTACATGAAAATAAAAATATATTAAATCCATTTTTTACATGACATGACCAACCAAGGCCCCACCCATGTCAACGGTAAGTCGAGTGTGCCATCCTTATCCCCCCTCATATAGGGAAGGGGTTTGTGATTATCCCTGAGTAGGAATATTACACAACAAGGGAGGACTTTTTCTATATCAACATGTAATTTTTTCTCAAATTCATAAAATAAGTATCAAAACTAGTATAAAAAATATATAAATCACTAAATAATATATAACAAATGCATGAGACATCAATTACAACTACACCTCTATATAGGAAAATAAAAAAGTAAATGTACATATGAAAAGTCTTTGAAGATAATGAAAAAAGACTTTTTACGGTTCCTTCAGGATATGAGTAATCTTATATTGATTTATATCCATAATAGTCACTACAACCATCACAAACTACCATGTTATACCATAAATCTCCAAGATTCTCTAGGAGTCACCTCCAAACATGCCACTCTATATCCATGTCAATCGATAACATATTTGAACTATAGATCATATGGATAAAAACAACATGTTTGGGAATAATTTACATGAAGTTATGGTTAAAAATATACTCAGTAGGTTTCCCCAAAACTATAAATTAAAGAAAACAAACAATCATCACAAAAATTGGTATAGGAATGTAACCCAAAAGAAGACAAGGAATGAAAATCCAAATATATATTACCAATAAAATTATTATGAACATAGTAATTTCCAAATCATCATTGATTTAATTCATGATGTTCTAATTTTCATGAGAAACTATGGTTTCTTTGAGTACCAAAAATTCCACAAAGTTTGAAATAGATGAACTAGTTATAAGTTGTACCACAAAGGAAACTCAAGGTTCACTAAGAGTCATAACCATCATAAAATCCAATCTTCTCCGCATTATCTCTAATACACCACCACAATCCATAAATTTAAACTCTCTCTGTAACACCCCAAGATTTCAGGGTTTGTTTCTTTAATTCAATAGCCTGTGTTGCATGAAATACCGAGTTTGAGCACAAGAGATCTATTAAACTATACTTTTAAATAGTGGTTATGAATAGTATTAACCAAATTTTGAATTTTATATAATTTTAATATTCATCTCATGTGATTCTTAGACATGATATAAGAACAAATTTATTTTTGAATAAAAGAATTATTTTTTAATAAAAGTGCAGTTTTAACACCATTTGATGGAGAACCCTTTTTAAATATAATATATGACACTTTTAAATATTTAATTGGAAAAACTAAACTTCTTATTTAGAAAGGGACATAAACATTTGCATTGGAATGTTTTTGGTGTTTCTCTAATAACTTTCATATTTTAATGAAGAGTGAAAATAATGCATTTTAATTCAAAACATCTTTTTCATGTAATTTATTAATATTTTTAGATTATAATTTTAATTTATTTTAAATTATAATTTTATTATTTTTTTCCATTTAATATAATTTAGGTTGTTTTAATTATTTTTACAATAAAATTAGATATAAACATATGTAAATATTTTAATGTTATTTACATTTAAAAAACTTGTTTTCTCGTTTTGTAAACAAGGATTAATTTTAAATTAATTACTCCAACTTATGTATTTTAAATTTTGAAAAATGGATTCCATATTTTGAATCAGTGGGTCTAAATTATGTTAATATGTTACTTTTATTTTTTTTGCATATTAGGAATATAAACTTTAGTAATTTTTTATTGCTGCAGTTACGGGTAAATCGTGTAATGGAAGGTAAAAAAGAATATTATAAAATTACCATAACACCATAAAAAATCTTATTGTATGACTAAATTCTACCCTTATCACCTATGTTTTGAAATGTAAGCATTTAATGGACCATTTTCCCTAAATATGAAATGAATTTTATTAAAATTAATAATTGTGATAAAATGTCACACCCTCATTTGTTATAAGTATAATAATTTTAATAAAGATATATAATGGAGATAACATCGACTATAAACCATATTTATAAATCTATAATAATTAAATACTTCATAGAAATTTATTTTTAATTTTTATTGATTAAATAATTTCCATTAATGAAGACACAATAGTGAAGTATAAATTATTTTATTAATAAAAATATCAAATAAATGATATAAAAAATATGAAAATAAACATAATATGACTTAATTAATGACATTAAATAACTTAATAGATAAAACATACATTTTAGTGACATATTGGAAACATTGGTCCTAATTTATCATCTTGGTTTGATATTTTTAAAAATGAAAATAATAAATATTATCAAAATTGACGAAAATGATACTTTAAAATAAATAATATTTTATTAAATGTTAGAAAATTCATAAAAATATCAGTTTATAAAAAATATTTTTTATAGTGTAAAATATTTCATTAATTATCCAATTAGTTTCCTTTTGTAATTTTATAGTAACTATGTTAACCCTATAGTGCGAAAAGACTAGTTGTCACTGTAAAGGTTAAATTATTTAACTAAGGGTTAAACTGAAAAGATAAGGTTAATTTTATGACCTAAACATGAATAAAACTCATTGGTGGATGGGATTTAGACCCATCAGCATCTTATCTTATAAAAAAATCACTTTTAATTAATTTTTAATTAAAAAATAATTTATATTAATTTAATATTTTAAGGTTTTCTCAAAGTACCCCTTCCCTCTATTATAAACTGGCACGTCTCATTCCCTTTAATTCACACATATAAATCCCTTTCTCTCATCACACCCATGACCACTACCACTGCCAACTTACCTTAATAAATCCATGTGGCCATACTTTGTGTATAAATCCATCCTATAGAGACCTTTTCTTCAAATCTAAAGGACATTCCTGAAAAAAGAGATAATTGTTTTATCACCTCGTTCAAAGTTCTTTTCTTCTTCTACTTTATATTTATATTTTGTTTCAATAAAAAAGTAATAAATTAAGTATTATACATACAATTATATGTTATTAAAGTCATGGGACAACCATATTACCTATTTTATCCATCATATGAATAACAATATCACAATGCGTGCATGCATACGACTTACCTTCTCCACGCCGTGGTGTAATTTGTTATTCATCACTACTTTTTTTGGATGAGTATAATGATGAGTATAATGGATAGGAATAATGAATATAACATGATAAATATACCCAGAGAGTCCAGGATCTGGTCAAAATCGATCCCAAGAAAATTTTATTAAGAAAAATAACAGGAGAGTCAGGAAACAAAGGGAGTATTACAAAACTTAGAGTACAAGACACCACGCATATCTACCTCCACCAGTGAAGAACAATATTCAGGGTTCTATAAACAACCAAACCATATCCATCACCATGAATTATTTCTTGGACAAAGCATCTGCCACCAGATTGACCTCTCTAAAAGCAAGCGAGACAATCATGTTTAAGCGACTAACCTAATTGAGACATTCAACCCACTTTGAATGTACCCGCTAAGGCACATTCCGTGTTCTTTTTTGTAAGGCTTGGACCGCAAGTTGGGAATCTGATTCAATCCATATCATTATACAATTATAAAAAATATCATACCCGATTGCATGAACAATATTCTATAACTCAGCTGAAAAAGAAACAACAACGCTAGTGAATTGATAAAAACATCATTTCACAAAGCCATGGTACGTGCGAAAAACACCCCCGCACCCCGATGGGCCTGGTGCACCAGAAGATTGACCTTGAGCCATGGACTGATCAGGGGAATCCAGCGGATGTACCTGATCATCTGTGGCTTCCGAGGATGCCTAGAAACACCAAGTAACCGCATAATATGCAAGTCCGATGCACTGTTATACATCACACCAGATTGGAACTTCGAGGATGTGTATACCTCCTGATGAATTGACATCATCCCAAACCGAGTGGGCACCTTCCTTCCATCAAAGGCTGCAACATTTCGAGCATCCCAAATGGCTGCAATCACAGCCACAATAGCCACCATTAGGAAGTTTTGTTCGTGCGTATGTACGAGCTATCGTATCCACGATGTGGGAATATTCATTCTCCTTCTTAACCATTGAAGAATGATTATATAATTTATATGATGAGTAAAAATAACAATTATGAACCTTATATCATTTTTAGATGAATAAAATAAATTCTATTCATAACAAACATGACTTACACAATAAAACATGCATAGGAAAATGATTCTATTAACACCCAAAACAATGGTAATAGTGAAATATTATTAACAAAATGATATGTTAGGATCATATATGATATCATAATTATGGATAAGATCCTGGTATATTTTAATAACATTATTTAACAATTATACAGTAGGTTAACACAACCTCGATTAAAGAAAAGTAAAAGGTAAATGTTAATTTCACAATCTCATTATTATTCGAGTTTTTTTATACATAAGTATCTATTGTGAAATAATTATCATCCATGTCCAAGTTTCTTAAAACGTAATTAAATATATTATCAAAAATTGTTTAAATTCATTTTTACCCATGGTTTACTTTTTATAAAATGTTTTTAAAGGAATCATTCCATTGTTTTCCAAATAAGGTACTCTGTAAACTTTTTGACAAATTAAGGAAATAATGTTGTTTATCTTATAAAGCACAATAATATATTTTCATCCATTATAACACCTTAATATTTTGAATCATTCCTTAAAATATTACATGGTTATTTTCAAAAAAAATTCTTTTATAATTGTGTGTCTTCTAAATCATTTCAAAGTAAAAGAGGGATATTTCTCTGAAAGAATTTTAATGAATTTATTAGATTAAATTCATCTATGTCAACATACGTTGTTATATTTTTTTCTAAATTGAGGTTGATTTATTATGATACAATATTCCATATTATATTAAATAGTTTATGATATATTTGACCATGTATTTTCTATTTTAATATCATTCTTGGCTTATGGTAAAATTATTAACATTTTGTATGCTAGTTTAAATTCAAATGTTTATGTTATGTTTCACCCTTTTCATATGAGGAATGCATTGGACTTAGTAAGGGATGGGTGGGGCCCACTATTTCCCCTTGATGCATCGGTAGGTTAAATGAAACAAAATAGATATGGTTTTGGGTGATGCCTTACCCATTTATTATATTCTTGGTATTAAGCCTTCAAAGTATTGTATTCATAACATCAAGCCTTGACAATATTATATTCTTGGAATGAAGTCTCTTTGGTATGTTTAAAATGTATAGAATTATGAATTTCCTCATTATGAGTTTAGTTATTGATATTACATGTGATTATTAGACCCTTAGAATATCCATGTGAAAGTTTAAATGAAATTATTTGTTTAATTTCTTGTCATATCATGCATAATATTATGTTTAAAAGCTTCTATTTCAATTTAATATCGTGCCTTAATTGTTTATACTTATTTATGATAGCTTCTACTGTATTTTGTTTCCTTACCGAGCATTTGAGCTCACCCCTTTCTTATGTCTCATTTTTTCCCATGATGGGTAGAAGAATATTTTGATTTTCCTCTAGGTATAGTCTATTGGATAAGAGAGTTTTAAAATGGGATAATATTTTTTTCATATCAAGATTTAATGTAAAACTTACGTTGGTATCTTGTATTTCCAAGGATACTAAACTAATCAGTCCTTTGGGATTTAATATTCTTGTGATCATGCCAATGTAATAAAATAATGCACCGATTCTACAAAACTATGGTCGGGGTGTTATGGTTAGTAGGAGAGGAAGTTTAGTACAAACCATGGAAACTGGATTTATAAAAATCATTGATTAGGAACCATTACCCATAAGATAGAATTTGTGAATAAATATATAAGAACATCCAAAAATATTTTTAATGTAGAAATTATTTTGGTATTCCGAGAAAAAACATCCTTGTCTAGATACTACAAGAGGACTTGGTTTTGGCACAGATATACCTAAGAGTAATAACTTCGACAAGGTGTTATGGGCTTGACTTGGGGTAACCTAGTACACGACAACATGCTTTACTATGAAACTGGTTTGACACTCCTTCGGGACATTCTTATGATAATTCAAATTTTATTTAAAAACCATTATAAATAATTTATGAGTAAATATTTCCCCAAAGAAACTATTTTCATGATTTTGGATTAGATATACACAAAAATTTTAATTTATTTTACCTGTTTCAAATTTTGTATTATGATTTATAACCTAATCTAGTGTATTCCATTGTTTAAAAATGGTTGCTAGTGGAAGGAATGGAAACCGAATTAATGCACGTAATCCATGTAGGGATTTCCCTCATATTAAAGTTAATGATAGCGGTGATGGTAATAAAACTAGTGTTGAAGAACTTATATCTAAACTAGAAAATATGACTATGGTTATGAATAATAACCATTATCGTATGGAGAAGCCTGATCCACAATGCAGAGGATCAATGTTTGAATACTTCATGAGGTAAAAATCCCCAACATTATATGGGACTAAAAATCCTTTTGTAGCTGAGCATTGGATATACTCCTTGGAGAAAATATTTATTACTTTGGGGAATAAAGAAAGGAAAACGTTTTCATGGATTTTTATCATCTCTCAGGAGATGCGGATGAGTGGTGGCCATTAATTCAAAACACAAAGAAGGATATAGAATTAGAAAATATGGAATGGATGGAGTTGAATGAAATTTTCATAGAAAAATACTTTCCTCATGAACAACAAGCTAATATGGGGAGACAATTTCTAAGTCTGAGACAAAAGAAGGATGAGAATTTTAAAAAGTATAAAGCTAACATCACAAGGCTAGAAAGGCATGCTATATACTACATACATAACCCAATGAGTATGTTTGATCATTTATTTTATTTGTTAAATTAATTTCCCCTAAAATCATTGGTCTCCCAAACATTCTCATCATACAAAGATATAGTCTCATGTGCTATCAACATAGATAAATAATTTTCCAAGTCATATGACTTTAAGAGAAGGAAAGAGAAGAAGAGTAAGGTGGAGAAAGAGAACGATAATGGGAATAAGGGAAATAAGTATTTTTACACATGTGAAAATTGTGGAAGGAAACACCCTGGTGCTTACATAAAAGGAAAAGAAGTCTATTTCAGGTATGGAAAAAAAGGACACCATTCTCATGATTGCAATGAAAAGAAACAAGTTAACAATGTGCAATGTTTCCATGGTAAAGATATGGGTAACTATGACAATTAATTCCCCAATCATCAAGGAAATATAACTCTAAAAAGAAAAGGGATCAAGGTCAAGCTTATAATATTACTACAGTCACAGTGGAGTAATTAATTTATTTATGTTGTTGGATTCAAGAATTATGTTATTATATTATAGTTATAAGAATAATATGATATGTAAGGATAATACTTAAGTACTTCATCTTTATGGATTTGGAAGCAATAAAATTTTTATTAAGTTTTTATGATGATCAAATATTATATATGTGAAAAAAATATCCACATTATGTTATTTAGTGAATTTGATTTTAAGATTAATTTTGGAACGTTAGAGACTCTATTGGACTGTTAATTTGGAAAAAATTATTTTAGATGATTATCAAGGTTGAAATGAATTGGATATTATTGATTAAGGTTAAAACATTTCTTAATGATATTATTTTGAAATGTTATAAATGATATAGTTTTAGAAAAAGTACAACATGTAGGTTAGGTGACAACCTATCTCATTTGAAATGGCCATGAGATGTGAACCCATAACTGAAAGGTGAATATGGTGAATCACCTACCAATGTCCTAAATGATGTCCTAGTTAGTATATCATAGTATTATTTTTTTTAAACAAAATGAAAAATGAATTATAATTTCATTTTTGAGACCTATTATGATTAAGATAAATCAAATATTATTGAATTTTATTATATTTTAAAGAGAAAGAAGTTTTTATGGTATAAATTTATTAAAGAATTAATCTCTACTCAACAAGTATATATTTTTCTTTAAGTTATTTTTCTATAAAAAAATTAATTCTTTAACTATAGGGAAATTATCTTGAAACCAAAAAATGTTATCCTAGTACTCTCTCTGATGAATCAAATAGTCCCTTAGATCATCACTAATTTCTCGCTTTGTGATTGTTAACTTTTTCCTCATCATGATCCCTATCAATCTCTATCATAACGTGATAGTTATATTTTTTATTATGTCCATTTTTCATACATGGAACCCTAGTATGTGTTATCTTCAGGGAATATCATACTTTCCTATCTTTATTTTAAGGTGGAGTATTATTAATCATTTTCCGATGTGGGATTTCAATAAAGTTATATTTAAAAATAAAAACCCTAATTTTTTACCCGGTGTTCAAATTGTGAGGATGAAATTTATTGAAGGAGGCGAAAATTTAACACCCCGTGAGTTCACGACACGCTTCTTTAATTCAATAGCTTATGTTGCACGCAATACTATGTTTAAGTGCACCATAATATATTAAACTAGCAGTTTAAATAGTTTTTATGAATGGTATTAACCAAAATTTTAATTTTATATAATTTTAGTATTTGTCTCATGTGCTTCTTATACATGATCTAAGAACATATTCAATTTTTCAAATAAAAGAACTATTTGTCAAAAAAATGCTGTTTAACCCCCTTTTAATGGAGAACCCTTTTTAAATCCAATATTTGAAAATTGTAAATATTTAATTTTAAAAAATAAAATTCTTATGTATAATATGGACAAATAAATTTAATTTGGACAAATTTTTGGGATTTTTCTGAAAACATCCATATTTTAATTAATAGGGAAAATACAACATTTTAATTGAAAAATAATTTTTCATCTAATTTATGTATATTGTTAGATTATCCTTTTAATTGGATTTAAATTATAATTAGATTAAGTTTTTATCATTTAATATAATTCTGGTCATTGTAATTATCTTTAAATTATAATTATATATAAACACATGACAATCTTTTGATGGTTTTTACCTTTGAAAAACATGTTTTCTCATTTTGTTAATGAAAATTAATTTTAAATTAATTCCTAAAACTTATGTGTATTAAAATTTGAAAAATTGATTCTATATTTGGAATCATTGTGTCTGAAATATTTTAATAGGTTACTTTTATTTTTTTGGATATTATGAATAATAACATTTGTAAATTTTTATTACCATGGTTAAAAGTAAATCAGTTAATTAAAGGTAAAAATAATATTATAAAATTATCCTAACACTTGTAAAAATGATCTTGGATTACTAAATTAGATCCTTATCACCTATTTACATAAATGAAAAATTTTAATGGACCCTTTTCCATGAATATGACGTGAATATCATTAAAATTACTGAATGTGACAAAATTTCATACCCTCATTTCTTATAAGTATAATAATTTTAATATAGAGATATCCAAGTGATAACTTTGATTATAAATAGTCTATAGAAATATAAAATAACTAAATACCTCATATAAATTTATTTCTTATTTTTAGAGATTAAATAATTATCATTAATGATGACAAAATAGTAAAGTAGAAATTATTTTATTAATATAAATATCAAATAAAATATATTAAAAATATTAAGATAAATATAATATTACTTAAGACATGACATATAAAAATTTTATAGATAAAACAAACATGTTAGTGACATATTTTAAGCATTCTTTCTAAGTTATCACACTATTTTAAAATTTTTTAAAATGAAAATAATAAATAGTATCAAAATTTACATAAATGATACTTTAAAATAAATAATATTTTATTAAATGTTATACAATTAATAAAAATATAAGGTTGATCCAAATGAATTTTATAGTGTTTAATATGTCATGAATGATCCAATTAGGGTCCTTTTTTATTTTATAGAAACTATATTAACCTTATATTGTAAAAAAGACAAGTTGTATAGTAAACATTAAATTATTTAGCAAACGGTTAAATCCAAAAGATAAGGTTAATTTTATTACCTAAACATGTATAAAATTCATTAATTTATGATATTTAGACCCATCCCCATATTATCCCTTAATAAACTCACTTTCGATCCACTTTATATTAAAAATTAATTTATATTAATTTAATATTGTAAGAGTTTCCAAAAGTACCCCTCTCCTCTTTTATGAAAGGGAACTTATCTTTATCTTTAATTCACACCTCTAAAGACCTTTATCTAGGCCAAAACCTCATTTCCTCTCCCAAATTCCCTCAATAAATCATATAGTCCATACTTTTGGCATAAATCCATCCTAATGAGACTATTTTTGAAAATCCAAAAAAGATACCTGAAAAAGAGGTATTTATTTTATCACCTCTTTCAAAGTTCTCTTCTTCTTATACATTATATTTATATATTTTTTCTATAAATAAGTAATAAATCCATTATAATCCATATAATTGGATGTTATTATAATCATGGGATAACCATATTTTTCAGTTTATCTATCATACGAATAACAATCTCACCATGTGTGGGTACATACGGCTTACAGTCTCAACGTCGTGGTGTCATTTGCTTTCAACACTAATTTTTTTGGATGGGTATAATGATGATAATAATAGATATAAATAATAAATATAACATGATAAATATTCTTTATAATTAACATACCATCCAATTCCATAACATTTAACCATCAAGGAAATGATATCGTCGCTCATGTACACGTACGACCTACCATCCCCACGACGCAGTGAGATTCATTATCCAAGTTAAACATGCAAGAATGATAATAAAAATTTATATGATGAATTAAAATAATAACTATAAACCTTATATAATTATTTATATGAAAAAAATAAATTATATTCATAAAAAACATTACGTACACAAGAAAATATACAGAGGAAAACGATGTAGTTAACACCCAAAAAAATGGTAATACAGAAATATTATTAACAAAATGATATAAGATGATCATATATAATATCATAAATTTGGATACATTCCTGGTATAATTTAATAATATACTTTAACCGTTATATAGGATATTAACACACCCTATACTAAAGGAAAGTACAAGGTAAGGGTTAATGTCACAATCTCATTATTATTCGAGGTTGTTTATACATAAGTATCTACTGGGACATCTTTATAATCTATATCCATGTTTCTTAAAATGTTATTAAAAATAATATCAAAAAAAATTTGAATTCGTTTTGTCCCATATATTACTTTTTATAATATGTTTTCAAAGGAATCTTTCCATCATTTTCCAAATGAGTTACTTTGTAACATTTTCAACAAATTAAGGAAAGAATATATGTTAACTTATACTGCACAAGTGGCTAGTTTCCACCATTATGACACCATAACATTTGGAATCATTCCTTACAATCTTACAATTTTATTTTCAAAAGAAATATTTTATATTATAATTTCATGGTTTCTAAAATATTTCTAAGTAAAAAAGATATATACCTCTCAAATAGTATTAATGAATTTATTGGATTATTTTAATATATGTCCACATCCTTTGTTGGATTTTATGATTAATTGGATTTATTTATTATGATACTTTATTACATACTATAGTGAAATGTTTATGATATATTTTCCTATGGATGTTATATTTTGAAACAATTCATGGTTTAGGGTTAATGTATTAACATTTTGTATACTAGTTCTAATATGAATTTTTATGTTATATTTAAACCTTTTCATATGTGGAATATATTGGAATTAGTATGTTATTAGAAAATCCCACTATATCCCTTCAACACAACAGTAGGTTTTATGAAACAAAATAGACATGATTTTTGCCGATACCTTACCCATTTATTAGATTCATGGCATGAATCCGTTAATGTATTAGATTCTTGGCATGAATCTGTGACAATATTAGATTCTTAACATGAAGCCTCGATGGCATTTTTCAAATGTCCAGAATTATGCATTTCCTCATTATGAGTTTAGTTATTGATATTACATGTTATTATTTGACTTGTAAAATATCCATTTTAATGTTTAAATGGAATTATTTTATTTATTTATTTTCATATTATGCTGAATATATTGTTTAAAAGGATTGTGTTTCTTTTTGGTACCTTTCCCAAAAAGTTTATGATTATTTATGATAGCTTCCTCTATATTTTTTATCCTTATAGATTATTTTAAATCACCCATATCTTATGATTTATTTTTCCCCATGATGTAAAGAAGTATATTATTATTGACCTGCAGGGATAGTCTATAAGATATGAGAGTTTTAAAATGGGATAATATGTTTTTCTTTCATTTCAATATGTAATGTAAAACTTATTATTGTATCAAGTATTTACAAGGATACTAAACTGATCTTTCCTTCATGATTTTATTTTCTTTTGATGATACCAATGTAATAAGATAATTCACCAACTCTTGGAAACTAGGGTTAGGTTACTAAACTCTCTTTACTCAAGCATGTGCATCAGTCAAGGGAGTGTCATACCTTACAATTTTTCATTCCCAAATAACTATTTTAGAAAATTATACGGGCTTTTACCTTGTTTTTGAAAACAATTCAATGAAGGGAGTACCTACATATATAACCCTAACTACCCATATATGATGAAAACCACATAACATCTTTGAAAGTGTAGTGGGGTACCTTCACCTCACTGAATGATCAACATCAGTCAAAGGTGTACCAAACCTAATAGAGGATCCTACACATCCACTAAGCTCTTAGATGGGGGAATACTAACTCCATGGATAATGGATTTCATATCGTTAGTTTGTGGGGTTAATGACAAACCTATATTATATGTAAGTAAAAGATATCATGCCTCGAGTAAAGGGGTGGGGGTATTCCATATTTATCTAAGTAAAGTGGTGGAACCATTCCATAACACTATAGTAATTCCCAAGGGTTTCCAACCCTAAGAACTCTCTAATTATCATCTAAGAACCCATTCATCATACCTAGAGATCAAAATTCAAAATCAACCTATCTAATTTAAAAAATGACTCATACGGTCAAACAAACCACACCATTGAAATATATCTGGGAAATAACATAGGATATTCTATTTATTTTCCCAAAACCAACACAAAGTGATATTTTTTTAAAATGTACCCCACAGAGGAGAAATTTGTCCTTGTAAAGGCCCCTAAAAATTCTATGTTGTTCATTGGGAGGGGGATAGTGCTCTCATGCACACTATTTTGTATAATTATGGCCCAAAAAATTCCAATTATAAGTTTTCCACCCCAATCCCACATCCAACAGTCTATGTAATAGTTACTTGTACACTTGACTTACCACTAGCCTCGAATGGTCCTTGGTGGGATGGGTTGTGTAAATCTTTTCAATGAATTTCATTTCTAGGTGATATTATTATTATCATAAGAAATAAAAATTATCACTATTAAATAATAGATTTAATAAAATTTATTATTTATATATATATATAATAATTAAAAAATCAAATAATTATTAATTATAAAGGGTAAAAAATAATTATATATTTACTTAATATTTATCAAATTTTATCAATATATTTGTATTAAAATCATTAATTGAATTTTTTATATAATTTTAATTGGAATTATTCATCAAAAGTAATAATAATAAAAAACGATATCTTATAATTAAAATATATTTTCACTAATGACTAAGTATATTTTTATTTTTAATTAATTTCCAAATATAATATTTATATCGAATTTGAATCTTCCACATTCCTTTTATAAAAATTCCAATATACCTATTAGATATATTTATAATGAATTTCTATATATCAAACAACCATATAAAAATGACTATATAGCCAATGACCATATATATAATAGTTATATTACATTAGTATATATAACCTTACATAATTTAGTAAAATCATTCACCTCATTCATAAATTTATTTTCTCAAGATATTCATCATATTTAAAATGTGTTTCATTCTTTTTATAGTTATCATCGGTGGCAGGATCCCCATGGGTGATCATGATGATATCATAAGAGATGTAACTAAATGAAGCACGAGATTGAACAAACGATGTTGATATAGATGAAAATACGTTAAATGAGATCATTGAATTTTCATTTTGAGGAAAATACCCTTTTTCACTTTGAAAATGTCTTATTTTTAGAACCCTGTGAAAGTTTTAAATAAAATATTGTCTTTGAAAAAAATATATAAGACATTTAAAGGAAGTTATAATCATTAAAGTGTAATTATGGCAGGAAAATTTCCTTAGTCCAAATAAGTTAAAAAATATTCCTTCCATATTTTTGTTAGAAAAGTCTCAAAGAACATGGTTTAGAAAATGAAAATATATAACTTTCAAACTATTTTCTAAAAATTTAAAAAGGAGTAAATATAACTTTAAATAATCATATTATAATAGTAAAAAATAATTTTTGGAAACACTTTTTGAAAACATGTTCGTTGAAGAAAAGGTGGTTTTAATGGAAACAATAAAAAATAATTTTAAAAATAAAAACCCTTATAAATATAATATCATTAAAAGGATCATTAATAAAATGACCCAAATATGTTTATTCACTAAAACCCCCTATAAAAAATGTTTAAATTCGATATAAGTTAATCAAGAGTAATTTCATACATAATCCTTGCATGAAAAAAATCAATGAAGTTGATGTTTAACCCAATGAATGAAAGTTGAGTTTAGAAATCTCGGACCACTTGTAGTCATAGAATTGTATGCACAATAAGAGTAATAATTTTAAAATGAAACATTGAATACCATTAAGATAATTATATTCATGATATGACATATGTTTTCAACGTTTTTTATAGACAATGTGCACATCACCGTGGAGACATGTGCTTGTGGCCTTATGTTCCCACTTTCCAAAGGTGGGAAACATTCATCACTTCTTTATAAATGTCTTATCCTTGAACAAAATAGAATGATGGATGTTTGTACCTCCATCCATGGTTTCCTCCTTATGATTTTCTCCTAGTCCAGGTCACCCTCATAGATTTTAGTCGTGTTTGAGAATATCATTCCCAGTGACATCTCTTTATGGACACCATTTAATTATACTCCTTTTCTCTAGACATTCCAAGGGGTCTAGCTGGGGAAAAACCTTTGGTCTGAATAGATGGTAACACCAGGCACGTCGGGGCATCTCTGGATGCCAGAACATTATAGAACTTGTATTGTCTTCTCAAGGGAGTAGAAAACCTTAGGCATCCCACATCGATTGCAGGGTATCTTATGCCATAGGCATATAAATGAGGTTTTCCTCATCATCCCATGTTTAAAATAGGGTATTCCATGATTTTAACATCTAGAAGAGACAGTTACACCAAAGGCATGTCTTCTGAGGTTTTCCTTAGGCATCTCATGTTTAATACGAGGTAAACCACAAGTTTAACATCTTGGGGAGTAGGTATGATGTTAACTATAATTTCCCATAGATATGAATCCATGAAGTGCATCCCTATGAGGTAACATCTGGATTTTTTACCAAATGGGTGGATCATAATTCCCAATGAGAGCAGACCCAAGGTGGTGTGTCTCAAAAAGAGAAGGTGTCACACCATGAAGGATAATTTAGACACCATAGAGGGAGGATCATTAAGGTTCACCCCAAAGAGGGGGAAACCAAATGGATGGATTATAAAGATGCACCCCAAAGAGGAGGACACAGGATGGATGGATCAAGGAACACAATGATAGTGGAATTGGGGTGGTGTGTCTCATAAAGAGAAGGTTTCACACCATGAAGGATAATATAGAAACCATTTAGGGTGGATTTGGTTGTTTCAACCTAATTAAGGGGACATCAAGTTTTATTATTTTCTAGGATTGAACCTGGGGAGGCTTCCTACATAACCTATATATAATACAGGGATCAAAACCCGCATAGTTCAAGATGGAGGGGGCATAGAATCAGGGCGTACACATTGAAAATGGCCCAAAAACTTTCAGTGTCTTATACATGGTTACTGACACATCACAATTGGGGAAATCTTGGTTATATGAATATGTATTATGTGATGATTATGCACGGTTAACTGCCCGGGTGCTGTTAGGAGCAGCAGTTATGTGGATGACATGATCCCTCCAAGATGTAGAGGCTCGCATTAAATCAAGATCAATATGAAAAAATTGATGAGGGAATAGAAAATTTTTGTATAGTGATGGGATTGAAAGTCATATAGTATTCTTACACAAACTATATAGAAGATAGGTATTCAAGTCCACGTAGTTTGAAGATGGCATCAGGGATTACATATGGCTAACTACCCTTTGAGATACTAGGGACTATACTTTGTTAGTGGCCTAAATAAATGGAAGTGGATGAAGTAAAATCACTGGGATAAGGGTGAGGTGACATATGAAGTGATTATAGATGGATCAAAACAACTATAGGAGGTGTATCTAGGGGATGTGTCTCTTAAATAGAAAATGTCACATCATGGGGTTGTGTCCCTAGTAGGGAGAACCAATGTTTACCTAGTGGATAGATCACAATGACTATGGAGGTAGATCCTAGGTGGTGTGTCCCATCAAGTGAAGATGTCTCACCACAAAGGCTGACCTGAACACCATTATAGGTGGATTATTGAGGGTTCACCCCTAATAGGGGGGCACCAAGGTTTACTGATAGTCAGGATTGACCCTTATGAAGGAATCCTAAATACCCTAACAAGGATGTAGGGATCAAATCCCACATAGATCGAGAGACCTATGCAGTTTAATGTCATACAGTGAGGACGAAATTGAACTAATGTAAAATATATAGAATGTATGGATTTTCAGGCTTGAACCTAAAGGATATTTCTTACGTACCCCAATTAAATGGGGATCAATTTCCACATAGTTATTGAATAGGGGAATGGGGATTACACCTAAAGAGGTGGCCCAAGTATATAGTGTGGGTCTTATGCATTGAAGAATCCCAGGTTCTACTATATTGAGGAAATGGTGAATGGGGATTGTGTGTGGAAGCAGCCCATGTACCACTAGGGAGCGACAATGGTGGTGAGAATTATGTGTGTAATATTCCCTAGTTCTCCCAAGGAATGACAATGGTGGATGGGGATTGTGCGTGGAAGCTGTTCGGGTGCTACTAAAGAGTGGAAATGGTGAGTGGGCCTTACGAATGTAAGTTTCTTAGGTGCAGATCTAGAGCGACAACGGTGGTTGGGGATTATGCGTGGAAACTGCTGGAGGGCCACTATGGAGCGTCAATGGTGAGTGGTGATTATATGTGGAAGCTTCCTAGGTGCTACTATGGAATGGAAATGGTGAGTGGTATTACACGTGGAAGCTTCCTGGGTTCCGCTATGGAGTGGAAACAATGGATGGGGTTATGCATGGATGTTTCCTAGGTGATTTTATGGAGTAGAAATGGTGAGTGGGGCTTACACATGGATGTTGAACATGTGCTGCTATGGAGTAGAAAAGGTGAATTGGGCTTACATGTGGAAGGTGATTGGGTGCCGCTATGGAGTAGCAATAGTGGTTGGGGCTTACGTGTGGAAGCTGCCCGGGTGATGGTATGGAGCAACAATGTTGAGTGGGGCTTATGCATGGAAGAAACCCGGGTGTTGCTATGGATTGTGAAAGGTGAATGGGGATTACATATGGACACTTCCTAGGAGACACTATGGAGTTCAATGGTGAATAGATCTTATGCAAGGAAGCTACTCATAATTTCTTTCTCATGTATAGCCATGATGTCATCCCATGTTCATTACATAAGGTAAGAGTTCAGTTCAACGTCATGTGAATGGATGAGGTGAATGGGGCTTACACATAGAAGCTTCCTAGTTAGGCTTCCTCATTCCAGGTCATGAGGGCATACCAAATGAGTAGTGGGTTAAGGCATATGATTGGGGCTTACACATGGAAGCAACCTAGGGTTGTTGTCTGGTGTTCGTCTCATTATCATGGAACGAGTCATCTTATGCTTGGAACATATGGCATCTTATGTGTGTCATAGGAGGCATCATATTATTGAATGATAGGGTTAGCTACAGTTTAAAGTCATGTAGTGAGGACTGTTGGCATCTTTTGTTTGGTGCATAAGGCATATCTTGTTTGGAGAATGAGGAATCCAATGTTTTTTAAATAGGGTATACTACAGTTTATAGTCATATAGTGAGGAATGGTTGGAATAATATTCATAGAAATTTCTTCTATTGGGACTTACATAAGAGAGGAAAAATCTGGTTCAACCCGGAATAAGATCCAGGTGATGTTTTTTGAAAATTTTCTTGAGGAATTTTTTTGACTCAAGTTACTCAATAAATCCAATATGAGGATCTCTACTCATGACATGGGAAAGGGACTAAGATGAGTAGGGTTGATTGAAGGTGTTTCATGAATATAGTGGAGTATCTCGAATCATGGTTTTCCTAGCATGGAAGTAGGGACTACATAGAGGGGTAATAAAAAATGGGGTCAATCTAGACTAAGAAGATTGCAGTGAGACTGTTGAGTTTTAATAGGCCCTACTAATGGTAGCTATGGGATCGCCCCGACATTGATTCCATGCGAGGGTGTGGGGGGAATCCCCTGCAATATGGACTAGTGGGAATGAAGGTAAAAGCTTCGTGAAAGATAGGGCTTCACAAAAGAATGGGGTCTCTGTAGCTCAGAGTCTCACGAAGGATGGGGATTTTTGGAACTCAGGGTCTCACGAAGGATCTGGCTCCGCAGATCCGAGTGTCTCGTAAAGGATTAGGCTTTATGAAAGTGAGAGGATCATGGAGCATAAGACCTTTTCCTTAGAATAGAGTTAATTAAAAGAGTTCTCTTTGAAGGATTAATTCTTTGTAGAGCCTCGAGAAACCATAAGGGGATCCATAGCTTTGCGAAGGGTGGATGACTTTTCAATGGGAGTCCCTAACAAAGGTAGAGGTAATCTATTTTCATTCTAGTTTATGGTGCTCGGAAGCAATGAAAAATGGAATATCAGTATCTAAAAGTGTGGTGTAATTGTGCCTTTGGGGTGGGGGATCTGTCTATTAATAGGTTACACAGCTTGTGATGCTGGTAAAGGATGCTATGAAGGAAAATTAAACCACGAAGAAAATATGTTTGTGCGGAAGTGGAGGGAAAGGATTCCAGGAAGAAAATACGTTCACGCAGCTGCGGAGGGTTCTCCACACACCATGATGCTCAAAAGTGTGCTACATAGGAAAAGGACTTCGTGAATCAAACATGTTTGTGTGGATACAAATGGAGCTCCATGAAAAAAAATTATATCCTTTCTTCGAAAGGCCATAACTTCTCATCCTTAACTCTGTTTGGGCTCTACGACTAGTCAAATTGAAGCTTGTGGAATGGGATATGCTCCTGGAACATGTATGGAAGAATTAAATGCATCCATTTGATGAGTTTTCTAGTGCCAAAAATATATTAATGTGAATTATATACACAAAATAAAATAAATAAGCGGTGAATAAGGAAAATATCTCACAAAAGTAAAAGTGAGATGAGAAACCCTTACCTAAAATTTTCATTTAGTTTTCAATAATTTAACCTCATATATAAAGGTTTAATGAATGTTATTAATTAATTACATAACTATAATCATATTAATAATACCTTATGTGATACTTATATAACTATTTACCACACATTTATAATGAAATAGGTTATAATATACCTATTATTGTCTAATTTAACTAGAATAATATTTTAATGACTATTGTTGATGGAAGTAATGGAAAACGAAAAAATTATTTTCTATAGTGACTTTTAACCGCCATAATTTGACAATGTTTTAATTTCACTAAACTAGAGGATGTGATAAAAGGGATGGGTATAAGATATCTAATTAGAAATATAAATATAAATTATATACATTATACAATATTTATTATTCTTTTATGGATGAATTATGTGAGGAGAAAGTAATAGAAGAAAATAAATTAAGAGTGGTGGTTTGATAAAGTTTCTACTTGAATACCACATTCTTGAAGGAGACATTGAGGAACATGGAATTGGTATTTTGGTGAGACTAGAAGCACATGTACATGGGGATACTAGGGAAGATATAGTTTGATAGATATTTTAATATCATCAAGGCTTATGATGAGAAAGTGGTTTGTGAGGGGTGGTGTTTATACTTGAGGAGAAGTGGTTTTAAGTGATTAAATAATGAATATTTTATATTTCAATCCTACCACATTTGGAAGGAATTAATACAAAAATATTATATTGAAAATTAGTGTTTAAAGGTTTTTTATGTTTTAAAAATGCATCAACCACCAATTTTATTTTGTAGTTTTTAGGTAATTTATTCATTACTGTTTTAACTTTAACCCAATATATTATTCTACCTATATTGCTGTAAATAATTTTGTTACCATGGTAACTTTTTTTATGCCTAAAATTGAAAATGTCCTTATAACCTAATTTGGACCTCCTGTTCACAAATATGGAATGTTTTCACTTTATTACATTTATAAAAGTGATAAAAATCTATTCTAAATATGTTATGTGTATAACCCATAAAAATATTTTTTATGTTTAAAATCATGCTGTTCAAAATTGATAAAATTGTATTTCTAAATGTAAATAACTTGTATTATTTCATTCATTAATTAAATTTTTATCAATAATAAGAGTTAATAAAATTTAAATAATGATCATATAATAATTATTTTTTAAGTGTTATGGTATTTCAGAAAAACAGTATTTTCACTTTTTAACACGAAAAAACATTTTTTTTAGAAAATTCACAAAAAATACCCTAATATGAAATTGACATGATGATTCCAAAATTAAACATTATTTTATAAAATAAATTTTTATAAAAGTTTCAGAAAATTATTTTATTTATTTTATCATAGAAAGTAATAGAAATTGATTTTTGATGAAAAATTTTATTTTAAGAATATAATGACCTTACTGAAAATTATGTGTTCATTTCCTAAGAATAATTAAATTTTTATTGAATATGAACTTAATACTTCTTTCATAATATTTTTAATCATATTAAAACCTTATAATTTAATATCTATTCTATAATAGTCATGTTAAAATAATAATGTTTTAGATTTTTTTTAAGATTAGTGTTCTATGCGGCATAAGCTATCAAACACAATGTTATTTTCAACTCTCAGGTTTATAAATTCTCCCATCATTCAGTAAATTGTGACCTTGAGATATAAAATTTCACTTTGAAATAAGGTTGATATTTTAAAACTTCTTTATGGTGAACACACATGATAAGAAGGGTTAATAAAACATTATCATAAAAAGAGGGAAAGGAAAATTTGAGGATAATAAAAAACTAGGTTTCTAATTTGGGGATAATCAGTGGGAATTTAAAACATGGACATGTAAATAAATATAACTATCAAGTTTTGAGGGGGAGTGATAGATAACATGGTAATTAGAAATATAACCCTCAGAAAATCATAAATCTATGACGGGTTAAAAGACAATTGATTTATCCACAAGAAAAGTAATCAAATAGAATTTTTGTTCCAAAATACTTTTCATAGAGTTAAAGAATTATTTTAATATCTAGATAAATCACCCATGAAATAAAATTACTTAATTTATAAGAACAATGACATTTATTTTTGGTTCTTTGATCTATTTACACATCATCTCATATGCTATGAAATGGATGTTCAAGGTGATTTTTTCATGACAAAAGCCCTTTTTATGAGTAATTATATCCCCAAGCCATTCCTTCAACCTTTAAATGTATATAAAAGCCAAAAAAATTAGAATAATTTATCAATAAACAATAATATCCAAATAAAAAATTATTCTATTTCATGTCTAGTTAATCTTAAGACCCATCCAAAACATGTCTTTCCAAATTCAATGACAATAAAATTAAAAGGAAGGTCACTAAATTTCAAAGTCAACTTAACATTAGATTCACAAAAAATATAACTTTACTCTTTATTTTATATACCAAATATATGAATAAGTTCATCACCATAAAATATTAATAAAAATATTCATACATAAAAAAATGAAATAAAAAATTGATGAATATATTGGGTTAAATTCAATCATTTAGTAAACCATGAAACGATAACATAAACCATAAATTCAACAATAAATTTCATGGTCACCAATAATACCCCATAAACACATATTTTTCATTGTTATCTAATCATTGGGAATATATTTAGGTTTACATTCCCTAAATCCAATGTTTTCCCAAAAGACTGACATACAATAAAATCACTTCTCTTGGTTACTTGTACTATTCATCACATGCTTCCAAATACTTAAAGAAGATGTACTAAAGTGAAATATTTATATATATATTTATTTTAAAAACCAGAATTTCATTGATAATATTACAAAGTAATTCTTGAATCAAAATAGACAAACACTTTAATCATTCTATTTTATTATTAAAACACTACCAATGTTTAATACCTCTTTCCTTTCATATGTCATTTATAGTATCATCTTCCTTAGTATTATAACCATTACTCATACAACCTTTCTGATTATCTTCATGAGATTTCACACTTGGAAATTTATTGTTATAATTCCAATAATTACCACATTAAAAACATTCAACCATTGATATTACCATATAAAGTCCATTACACACAACCACTTCATTGACCAACCTTTTCATTTTCCATTTAAAATAATTATTTTGTATCCTTATTTTACTCAATAAAAATATCTTCTTGTTCCTCTAAAGCATTCACTTGGGTGTTTCTTCTCACATTTTCTAAATATATGAAACTGGATCTTATTTCTTATATAGTCTCCTCCACCCGATCTCTCTAAAAAATATATCCTTCTATTCTTTGGTGAGTCTGAGAGTTGGTTAAGGTTTAAGTTATAAATCATATCTTGTGATAACTGATTAGGAAAAATCACCATATCCTTTACTATAGTCATCATCACATTTTTATTTTCATCAATACATTGTCTATCACATTTAGTGTTAACCAAGTTCATTCTGGTTTCTACCATTGACTAATTCTAATAATTTATGCGTAAGAATTGAAACACAATAATTAAGGTGAGCTATCACATAACCATGAAATAGTATTAAAATCATGTCTAAATTAGGACACCTTATTCTAAACCTTTGAGTCCTTAGGTTTTACCTAGGTTATCCATGGTCCTTACCAAATTAGTAGGATGTTATCCTATACTTAGTCTTATCCTAAAAGGAAAACATATGGTTCTAATACCTAATATATATTTTCCTTTTTCTAGTTCCCAAGGTTGCAACTAAACTTTATCTAATACTAATTGTAAATTCCATAACCTTAGTAGCCCAGAGTTTGTGGTAATATTATTACATTAATATAAGATATGAGGAATCACATCCCAAAAATCCAAATATTTTATTAGTTTTTGAAAACTAGATACATGTTTGAATATTACATTAAATTTGAAAACAGAAAATACGACATACAATTACCTTGAGAACACTATTAATCCCCTATATTATCCTAGCATATCAATCATAATAAAAATCTTATAAACCTTGGGAAAAATAAAACAGAAGAAAGGGGTGAGCTAAAATTCTCAATAAGTGTGTGTATATAGCTGAAGATATCATAAATAAGTAATAAAAATTATGGGAACAAAAATAATTGAAACACATGCCATTTAATCAATAACTTGACCATAATATGGCTATAATAGAAGATGATAAAATAATTCCATATTAATAATCACATGACTTAGAAAAATTAACAATGAATATTACACTAATCAAATAATCACATTTAAATCAAAAAATAATATCATTATTATGGAATTCATAATGTTTTATATACAAAACGTACCATTGAGGCCTCGACCAGGACAACTAAAATTAAATGGGTAAGGCCTTATCCAGCATTAAGCATGTTTTGTCTCATGAGACCAACCGATACACTATGTGTAACATCACATGTATTTTTAGAATAATACCATTTCATATATATAAATATTTATGAATAATACATTAATTTTACATTATGGGGGATACTATGACCGATAGTGTACTCAACACACAATAACAGGTTTCTCCTAAATCTTACATTGCACACAACACTGAGTTATACCAAAAATTAATACAATAATAATAACATTATTTTAAATAGTAGTTAACACCAAGTTGTTGTATTGGTAGTAATGGAAATAACTAACTAAAATATAATTACACATGTTTTTTAAATTTTTTAACATTTATTCAATAAAATTTAGAGTTTTAAAATGAGAATGAATCTAATTTTTAAGCATAAAATACTCTAATATTTTTAAAATTTTGATTTAACACCTTTTGATGGAGAACAATTTTTAAATATAGTTTTTTTTCACTTTTATATGTTATATTTCACAAAAAAACTTCTTATTTGTAATTGGGATATCAAATTTTACTTTGGTTGAAAGTTTCGTATTTTTCTAATAAAATAAAAAAATTTATAAATAGTGAAAAATACAAGATTTTTAATTCAAAAATAATTTTTTAATCTATTTTGTTGCATCAATAGATTATAATTTTATTGGTTTTAAAGTATTTTTTTATCATTTAACCGATTTTTTATAATTATAAGTAATTTAACATTTTTGTTGGACATAAACACATGTAAATAGTTTGATAGTTTTTACTTCTTAAAAACCCTCTTTTTGGTTTTGACAATGGGAAATAATTTTAAATTAATTAATTAAAATTTTGTGTTTTTAATTTTTAAAAATAGATTCCATATTTAACATTATAAGTTCCAAATTATGTAAATTTTTACCTCTTATTTTGTGACATTATGAATAGAAAGTTCTGTTATTATTTTAATTTACAATGGTTAAACGGTAAATTTGGTAAATAAGGGTAACAATAATATTAAAATAACATAAAAATACACTAACATGTGTCCTAATATTATTGTATGAGTCACCGGTGAACAAAAAAATCCTTATTGTTAACGTTTGGAATTTGGGAGCCACTTGGATGTGATAATGACATGTTATAATAATCAATTTAAAGAAAAGAGAAATATAACACAAACATGTATCTTCCTACTAAAACTATTTTAATATAGGGTAACATAACTGATAAATTTGACTATACATATTCATTATATAGATAAAAATATTTTATAAATCATTTTATTTTATTTAACTTTTTTAGAAATTAAATATAAAAAATTTATTTATGTCACAATGACGATGCAGTGATTACCTTACTAATGAAATATTCAAATAAATTATATTATAAATATTAAAATATATGTAATTTGAATTTTCATTGTTATCTAAGAATTTTGTGGATTATTATGACATTTTATTGTTGAGTTAATTTATATTTTTCTAATTAATCAATTTTTATGACTTTAATAAAAAATGATTACTAAATAGTGTTAAAATTGACATAAATGAGTTTTTAAAACAAATATTATTTTATTAAATGATATAATAGTTATAAAAAACTAATATTCAGAAAATTGAGTTATATAATGTTAAAAAAACATTAATTATCCACTTGAGTTTCTCTTGCCTTTTTATAGTAACTATATTAACCATATAGTGTAAAAATACAAGTAGACATGGTAAGAGTTAATTTACCTAACTAAGGGTTAAAGGCAAAAGATAAGGTCAATATTTTTACCTAAACTTTTCTAAAACATATTATTTGATATTATTTATACCCATAATCATATTATCATAGAAATATATCACTTTTTATATTTTATAATCTGAAAATAAATTTATAATAAAATAATATTTCAGGACTTTCCTAAAGTGCCCATCCTCCCTCTTATAAAAGGCCACCACTTATACCCACTTACTCACACCACTAAAGCTCCTTGTATCTTCAAAATTCATCTCAAATAAACTCCCAAAATCCTTACCATCCTTCTAGAAGCCTTACCTTGGGTAGAAGTCAATTCAATAAATCCTTTTGGCTCAAATCAAAAGGAGTTACCCGATTTAGAGGCAACGTCTTCTCTAAAGCTTTATTTATTTATTTTTTTCCTTATCCAACCCCCTAACCTATTTTTATTCCATTATTTTATAACAAAAAAATTATCACCAATATAATAGGATGTTGTTATTCTACGGTTTCTATATAAACATACACACATCTCTATCTAATGGATATAGAACATACTGTTTTTTTTTGTACGGTGAACAATTTCCTCACGAAACGACGATTGTTCAATTTTCTCCTACCACCTCTCGTGGTGAATATTATGATGGAAATATATTTATATATTATATATATTATATTTATATATTATATATATTATATTTATATTGTCTCTATGATTCTGTCATTTTTAATATATCATACCTTTATTCTTTCCATAATGTGAAAATACGGTAAATTCATTTGAAGAAGTGTGGACTACCGCCCCCTCAAAGGGATATGACTCGTGCATGAAATAAATGGAATGTATAAAGGATGAAGTTAATAAAATTATATAACATATATGACAAAGATATTATACTGGATATATATGGTATTTATATCATGCATAATATTATAGAGATGGAATTTTGACCACATGGACAATTTACATCAAAACAAGTTCAACAAGTTAATTTTCGACTCAAGTACCGAATATCAACAAAACTTCTGATATGAACTTAAATAATTATGTAATTTTTATAACATGGTAATAAGTGATATAAAATTAATAATAAACTTGAAAAATGTTTTAAAAGAAGTAGAGATTAACCTAAGTTTATTATTCAAGAACATAACAATTATATGTGACGAATCAGACTGAACGTAAGGGACTTCATGTCAATCTCCTTTAATTGAGGAATATCTCAATTTATATAAGACATTATTTATATGGTGTATAATAAACCCCTTTGAATTTTAATTTAATTCAAAAGTAATTTTTTTACAAATCATTTTACTAAATGATAAAAGTAATGTTTTTATCATATGTGGAGACGACAACCTCTCCACCACTGAAACCATTATTTGATATTCCGCTCCTCTTTAGGAATTAATGTTACTGATAAAACTAAAAGAAATCCCTTATTCCATTTATGGGTGTTTTCGTATTGAAAATGGTTTTTAAAGTTTATTTACTATTTCAATATCATGAAATGATTTCTTGTGATTACAAATGAAATTTTTTGATTGAAATGTTGATAAATGCAATAATTTATGTTTTAGGATTATATAATGGCACATGGACATTTTAAAGTGGTTATGTCATAAGACAAAGACAAGTGGTTAGGTGATAGACCAAAGCCTACTGATTCTATGATAAACCAATGGTGGGTGGTTACATTATAGCATCTAATGAATTGGGTATGGATGTCAGTTGTATGAATATTCTATTTATCAGAATGATATGTTTGGAAGTTGGCCATATAGGTATTCCATTTATGTATGATTATGTCCCAAGTTGACTATTATATTTTATGTATGCTTTATATGGGTTTATGGAAAAAATTTGGTTAAAAAAGGGTAAGAAATGAGCTTATATTTGGTGAAGAGTATTTACTACTTCATAAGGGATAAAAGTATTACTCTATGATAATATACTCATGGCTTACATGTTTTCGCAAAGATAATAGTTTTCAATCATTGTGTATCCCATACTAAGATTTTTATACTTATCCTAGGTTTTTAAATGTTTTTCAAAATAGATAATGGCATATATTGTCATGAATGAGATCATGGAAAAGTTTTGACATTTAAGTGTGAAACAAAAACTATGTTTTGTTTAAAAGTTTTTCTTTTATATAAAAAATGGATAGTGAGTTGAAGTTTCTACTTTATAATAAACAATTTTATATGTATAATTTATGACATGAATCACTAATGTTCTAAACCTGAATATATCCTAAATATTATTGAAATTCATTTTATTGACTCATCTCAAGATTAAGCATTTTTTAATGTCGATTCATTATAGTTGGTATCATAGGTTAGTTTAGAAAAATTTTGAAGTAAGAATTTTTTTAATAGAATATCCATAAAATATGTTTTCATTATTTTCAAATTTAAATGATATAGAATTTGAAGATTACTATGTTGTTTAATCAAATATATTTTTTGATCAGAATGGGTTTCCATAGAGGAAATAGGGAAACTGTGTTGGGAAGGCATACAAAATAAAATAAAATTCCAAATTAGCATCCTGATATTGATAGAATCAGAACTTAATGGTTTTTTTGCAGTGACAGCTTAGTTGAATTAGGTGATAAAGGGTGGTGGTGTCCATGCAAGAGATCAACCAGACCAACCATGGAGGAATATTTCTATAGTGGAGAATTTCATGAGGAAACGTCTTCCATCATTTAGAGGATCATTTGACCGAGTGCAAGATGAAGGGTGAATTAAATAACTAGAAAGTATTTTTAATGTAATGGGTTGTTCAGACCATCAAAAGGTTAGTCTTGTTGTTTATCATTTTGAAGGTGAAGCAGATCAGCGATGTTCAATGGTTAAAAATATCAGAGGAAGTGAAGAGATCTATACCATAGAATGGGATGAATTAATGAATATCTTCCTTGAGAAATATTTTTTGAAGGCCATTTGACATAGGATAGAAAATAAATTATTGTAATTGAGTAAAAAATGGATGAAGATTATGGGGCTAAATATGAATAAAATTTCACCCGTTTTTCAAGGTACATCCCAAATTTTATCCAAGATATTGATAGTAAGATAAATCTGTTTTATTAGGAATTAAATCCGAAATATTAAAGGGCCCGAGCTTATTGTGAGTTTTAAAGCTAAGAGAAAATTTTTCGAATGTGCTGAGAAGGTAGAAAATGAGTTTTATAATGATCATGTGTTCCATGAGAGAAAAAAAAGAAGTTATCCAGTTGACAGGAAATGGGAAATAATTCATCAAATACGCTTGGAGGTAAGAAAACTAAATTCCCAACTTCTGAGAAGTGAGGTAAAAAAATCTTGGAAAATGCCTCTCAATGTCAATGAAGTAATTTTGATGTGGTGATACTTTTCATATTTCGTATAACTATAAGATATGATATCATTCATGTAATGAAAGACCAGCGAAAAGATGTTTTAGTTTCAATGTGATAGGACATTATGCCAATGTGTGTCCAAAGTTGGGTACCTAGGGTGGAAGCCAGCGTGATTGAAAGAAGATGGGAATGGAAAAATCATTTTCTACTTGTATAGCTGATATGGGGCCATAAAATGATGTGGTGATAGGTATGTTATAGGTTTTTCGAAATTATGCCAACACTCTGTTTGAATTTGGATATTCACATTCCTTTAATTCTGAGTAATTTGAATGTAAATTAGAAATATCACCTCATAAAAGTGATATAGAAATTTTTGTAAAAAATCTAGGTTGAAGTATTTAAGAAACCAAGATTTATTGGAATCTTCATGTTTTCATTAATGGGGTAGTTCTTCCTCAAAATCATGTTTAAATTCCTATAATAGAATTTGATATAATTTTGGGTGTGGATTGGATTTCAGTTTATCATTCTAACATAGATTTTAAACCCATGAAATATTTATTCAATTATTTCATACCTTTGATAACATACCAAGAAGCTAAAATACTGATAAAATATGGAATAAAAAGTCATATGGCTCATGTTGCAGAAAAAAAAGAAACAATTTTGATTAGTGACATTCTTGTAGTGAAATAATTGGAAGATGTTTTCCTAAATGAATTTCCTAGTATTGTTCCTAATTGGGAGGTTGAATTTAATTTTGATTTAGTTCCTTATGGTAAGCCTATTTCTAAACCCCCTTATCAAATAGATCAATTAGAACTGGTTGAGTTGAACAAATAGTTTCAATAATTACTTAATATAGGATTCATTCGACCTAAAACTTCACCATGTGGTGCTCCAATTTTATTTATGAAAAATAAATATGGTTATATGATACTATATATTGATTACAAATCCTTTAATAACATAACTATTAGAAACAAGTATACTTTAACTCATATGGATTATTTTTTTGATAAGCTCCAGAGAGATCAGTATTTTTGAAAGATTGATTTGAGGTCTGGGTACCATCAGCTGAATGTGAAGGATGATGACATTCCAAAGATAGTATTCCAAACAAAATATTAGAATTATGAGTTTGTAGTTATGCCCTTTGGGTTATCTAATGCACCTATTGTATTTATGAATCTCTTGAAAGGGGTCTTTCATTAGTTTCAGGATCAATTTGGCGTTGTGTTTATAGATTAAATTTTTGTACATTCCAAAAGATTGGAAGAACTTCAATGTCACTTAAGGATTGTTTTGGAATCCTTAAAAGAAAAGAAACTATATGGAAAGTTTAGTAAGAGTGAATTTTGGTTACCAAAATTTTTTTTCTTTAGTTATATTGTTTTGAAATATAGAATAACTATTGTTCCTTCTAAAACAAAAGCAATTAAAGAGTGGCCAGGACATACCAATATTACATAGATTCATAGTTTTCTTGTTTTAGAGGGTTATTGTCGCAGGTTTGTTGAAAAAATTTATCTATTATCATTCCCACTAACTAAGTTAACACTTAAGGGAGTTAAGTTTATCTAGAAAAAATAATGTGATGATTTATTTTTCAGGAACTGAAAAAAAGATTGGTAAATAATCCTGTCTTGGTCATTCCTTCCAAGAATGGTGAGCTTATTATCTATAGTGATCCTTCATTTAAAGGACTTGGTTATTTTTAATATATAATGATCAGTAAATTTCTTATGTGTTATTTTAGTTGATCATGAGTTAAATTACCCTATTTATGATTTGAAATTATCTGCTCTTGTTTTTGAATTAAATATTTGAAGGCATCATTTGTATGTCGTAAAGTGTGTAATATAAAATGATCACAAAATTTTTCAGTATATATTCAGTCAAAAAGAATTGAAAATGAGATAGAGGAGATGGATGGAATTTATCAAGTATTATGATTGCGCAATTCATTACCATCCAGAAAAAGAAAATAAAGTGGTTGTCATTTTCTGTCAAAAAAGTAATTCTACATTAACCATGTTATGTTTGGAACAAGATCCATTGGTCAATGATTTCATTAATTTTCTCTTGGAAGTTGTTGGTGTAAGAAATTACTCTATATTTGTTTCAAGTATCTGTGAAATCACCTCTATCAGACAGAATTAATCAAGCATATAAAGAAGACAATGAGATGCAGAAAAATGTAGAATTGGTTCAGAAGGGTAATTTTCTTAAATTTAACATTGATAAATGTTATGTTTTGAGATTTTTGAAGAGGTTATATGCGCATTATGATTCACAGTTGAAGAAAGAGTTGTTATGTGAAGCTCATAGTTTTGCGTTTCCAGTTCATCCTAGAAGTACTAGGATGTACAAAGATGATTGGGAGTATTACTAGTGTGATGGAATGAAAAGAGATATTACTAACTTTACCATGAAATGTTTGACTTTTCAATAGGTGAAATTATAATGACAGCTACCGAAGGTGATGATTGAGCCTTCTCTAGTGCTGGAGTGGAAATTGGGAAATGTATCCATGAACATCATTGTGATATTACCAAAGACATCACAACGTAATAATGAAATCTGGATTATTGTAGATCGATTGACTAAATCTACTCATTTTATTCCTATTTGAGACACTCTGTCTCTAGATCAACTTTATTTATTTTATATTAATGAGATAGTCATGTTATATGGTGTTCCCATCTCTATAGTATCTTATCGTGATCCCAGGATCACTTCTAACTTTTGGAAAGGCCTTGAGAATTCATTGGGTTCTGAAAAAAAAATTTAGTATTGTTTTTTATCCTCAATCTGATAGGAAGTCAGAATAAAAAATTAAAACATTGGATTATATGCTACGTGCTTGTTCAATGGATTACCAAGAAGGTTGGGATCAACATCTTTCTTTGGTTGAGTTTTCTTATAATAAAAGTTTTCATTGTTGTATAAAAATGGAACCATTTGAGTTAATATATGGGAAGAGATGTCAAACTCTAGCTATTTGGGAGGAAGTAGGTGAAAGGAAGTTGATGGGACCATAATTGGTACAAGAGATGGTAGATAAAGTTTAGTTTATTCAGAAGCACATTAGGACGACACATAGAAGGCGGAAAAGTTATGCAGTTAATTGGAGGAAGGATCTTTCATTGGAGTTAGGTGATCATGTATTTCTAAATGTTTCACTATAGAAAAATGTGATGCATTTTGGTAAGAAAGGTAAGCAGCATCCGAGGTTCATTAGACCACATGAAATTCTGGTGAAAGTTGAATCAGTTGTGTACCGAGTGGATTTACCTCCAATTTTATCTCAAGTACATAATGTTTTTATTGTTCCAATGTTAATAAATTATATTCCAGATTCATCTCATATTTTGAGTCCAGAGGTAGTTTAGTTGGAAGAGAATCTTTCTAATGAGAAATAGCTAGTACAGATTCTTGACCAGATAGAAAAATTGTTGCAGAATAAGGTGATTCATCAGGTAAAGGTTTTATGGAAAACCATTTGGCTGAAGGGGAAACTGGGAATCTGAAAATGAAATGAGGGAGAAATACCCTCACTTATTTGATATGTAAATAAAATCATGGGAACACAATTTCCCAAAGGGAGGGGGGAGGATGTAACATCAAAGGTATTTATAGAATAATACCTTTTCATATATATTAATATTTATTAATAAGATATTAATTTTATGTTAAAGGGGATGTTTTTTCTGAGATCATACTCTACAAGCAATAATGGGTTTCTCTGAAATCATATATTATACACAACACTGATTTATACCAAAAAATAATACAATAATAATATTATTATTTTAAATGGTAGTAAAAACCTAGCCATTGTAATGGAGGGAATGAACATAACTAACTAAAATATGATTACACATGTTTGTTAAATGTTTTTACAATTATCTAATAAATTTGAGAGACATAAAATTACAATGAATCCAATTTTTAAGCATAAAATACTCTAATATTTTTAGAAGGTCATTTTACCTCTTTTTGATGATGAACCATTTTTAAATATTGTTATTTTTCACTTTTATGTGTTTTTTTTGAAAAAAATAATCCTTTTTATTTGGAATAGGGATCTCAAAATTTTCTTTGGTTAAAATTTTTGTATTTTTCTTATAAAAATCATATTTAAATAAATAGTTAAAAATATTGTATTTTTAATTCAAAAATTCATTTCCATCTAATTTATTTTTTTGATAGATTATCATTCGAATTGGTTTTAAAGTATTTTTAGATTATTTTTCTATCATTTAATCCAATTTTGGTCATTGGAAGTAATTTTACATTTAAATTTGACATAAACACATGTCAATCTTTCGATAGTTTTTACTTCTTAAAAACCTGCTTTCTAGTTTTAACAATAAGAATTAATTTTAAATAAATTAATTTAAAATTTGTTTTTTGAATTTTATAAAAATGGATTCCATATTTGGGATCCTAGGGTCCAAATTATTTAAATAGGAACTTTTTATTTTTGGTCATTATGAATAGTAACTTCAGTAATTATTTTTATTTACCACAGTTAAAGGCTAAATTAGGTAAATAAGAGTAAAAATAATATTATAATCATATAAATATACCCAAACACATGTTCTAATCTTATCAGATGAGTCATGGATGACCAAAAAAATACATAGCCCAAAATTTTGTCATTTGGATGCCAATTGGGTTTGGTAATGACATGTTATAATAATTAATTTAATGTAAAGAGAAATAAAACATAAACAAGTATCTTTTTCCTAAAACAATTTCAATATAGGGCTATATAACTGATATATTTGACTATAAATAGTAATTATAAAGTTAAAAATATTATACATCATGGTATTTTATTTCAAAAATTTATACATTAGATAAATAAATTTATGTATGACATAATGACGATGTAGTGATTACCTTATTAATGAATCATTCAAATAAATGACATTATAAATATCAAAATAGATGTAATTTAAAAATTTTGATGCCATACATGAATTTTTTGTATGATTATGACATGTTATATTTTATTTAATGTAGTTATTTAATGAATAATTTTTTTATTACTTTAACATTAATCAATTACTAAATAGTGTCAAAATCGACAAAAATGAGTTTTTTAAAACAAATACTATTTTATTAAATGATATAACAGTCATAAAAATATAATATTCGTCCAACAAACTTATATAATGTTATTAATGTCATTAATTATCCACTTTATTTTCTCCTGGAATTTTATTGTTACTATATTAACCATATAGTGTGAAAATATAAGAAAACATGGTAAGAGTTAATTTATTTAACTAAGGGTTAAAGTCAAAAGATAATGTTATATTCGTGACCTAAAATTGTATAAAACATATTGGTTGAGAGGATTTATTACCGTACTCATATTAGAATTGAAAATTTTCTCTTTGTAGATTTTATAATTCTAAAATAAATTTATAATAAAATAATATTTCAAGACTTTCCTAAAGTGCCCCTCCTCCCTCTTATGAAAGGACACCCACTCTACCCACCTACTCACACCTATAGATCCCCTTTAATAGTCCAAATTATGCTCAAATAAGCTCCAAAAAACCATCCCTTCCTCCTAGAATCCTTACCTTTGGATAAAGAAATTTCAAGAAAGCCTTTTGGCTCAAATCAAAATGAGTTACCCAATTTATAGGTAATGTCTTCTCTCAAGATCCTTTCATTTATTTTTTCCTTTTCTAACCCCCAATCCTATTTTTGTTATATTATTTTATAAAAAAACCAATATCCCCAATGTACTAGAATTTTTTTATTATAATGGTTCAATATACACTTACATATAAACCTTCATCTAATGGATATATAACATATTGTTTCTATGTATGGCGAACTACTACCTTATGAAACAATGATTGTTCAATTTTCTCATACTACCTCTCATGGTGGCCTTTATTATGGAAGTGTATTTATATATGATATATATTATATTTATATTGTTTCTATTATTCTATAATTTTTATTATAACACACCTTTATTCTTTCCATAATGTGTAAATACGATAATTTCATTTGAGGAAGTGTGGACTACGGCCCCCTCAAAGTGATGTCACTAGTTCATTCCATACATGGAATGTATAAAGAATAGAATTAATGAAATTATGTAAAATATATAACATATATATTATACTATATATTTGTGTTATATAAATCAAGAATAATATTATGTAGATGGAATTTTGACCACATAAGGAATATACATCAAAATAAGTTCAACAAATTCATTTTCGACTCAACTACCGACATCAGAAAAATATCCAATATGAACATAAATAACTAGGCAATTTTTATAAAATGATAATATTTTATATAAGAGGAATAATAAAATTGAAAAAGGATTGGAATAATGTATTAATTAACCTATGTTTATTATTCGAGAACATAACGATTGTACCAGATGAGTCAGACTCAAGGTAAGGGACTTCGTCTCAATCTCCTTTCATTGAGGCATATTTTAATTTATACACGACATTATTTATACGTTGTATAACAAACCCATTTGACTTTTAATTTCATTCAAAATGGATATTTTTCTACAAATATTTTTATTAAATGAAAAATGTAATGTTTTTGACGTATACGGTGACAATGACCTCTCCGCCGTCAAAATTTTTATTTGATATTTGGCTTCCTCTTTAAGTGTTAACGTTTTTGTTAAAAGAAAAATAACTCCCATATTCCATTTTTGAGGTTCTTTTATTGAATATGATTTTCAAATTGGATTTACTATTTCAATATCTTAAAATTATTTCTTATGATTTTAAATGAAATATTATGAGTGAAATGTTGATTAATGAAATAATTTTTGTTTTCCGATTATATAATAGTTCTTGGACATTTGACGGATGGTTATGTGATAAATCAAAGATGGGTGGTTATATGATAAACCAAAGATGAGTGGTTCCGTAATAAACATAGGATGGGTGGTAAAGTTATAACTTCCAATGCATTGGTTATGAAAGTCGGCCATATGGTTATTATATTTGTAAGAATGATATGTGTGGAATTCGACCATATGGTTATTCAATTTAAGTATGATTATGTACCAAGTTACCTTTTATATGTTATGAGTGCTTTCTATAATTTTATAGTAGTCTTTTGGTTACAAAAGGGAAAGTAATGAGATTATATTGGGTAAAGAATATTTACTACTTCATAAAGGTGAACAATAAAACTTTATGATAATATATTCATGGTTTACATGTTTTCAAAGCCATAAAATTTTACTTCTTTGTGTATCCCTTACTAAGATTTTTATGCTCATCCCATGTTTTGAAATGCTTTTTCACAGGATTTAAAGTAGAATAGATTCAAGGATGGGATCCTAGAAAAGTTATGTTGTTTATGTGTGAAAAGAAACCATGTTTTGTTTAAAAATTTTTGTTTTATGAAAAGAATGGATAGATATTAGAAGTGTCTACTTGGTAATAGTCAAATTGATATGTATAAGTTATGGTCTATTTCTATAAATATCTAAAATTGAAAAGATCCTCAATGTGATTGAAAGTATAATTATTGACTTATGTCAAGATTAAGTAATGTTTAAGGTCAGGTCCTTATACTGTGGGGATATATCAGAACCCACCAATCACATACTTAGTCTAATTAATTCCTCACATGAATAAACAATACAACGTAATCAACATGCCTTAAAAAATGAATAACTATTCTTCTTATAATAACTTTTCATATTGAATATTATTAATTCCAAAGTAAAATTGATCATAAACCGTTTAATGAATTATGAAATATGGTGTCATAACATATCAACCTCAATGAAGAAAAAGATTCAAAAAATGATGTATACATAGATGAGAATAATTTAAATGGGATCATTGAAAAATTCTTGAGTAAAATACCCCTTTTCACCTTGGCAATCACTTATTCTTAAGATGTTACACAATTATATAAGAAAACATATTATATAAAAATAAAAAAAACTTTAAAAGGAAGTTTTTAATAATTAATGTGTCATGACTGTGGTAAAATCATCTCATGTTATAAAAGTTAAATAAACATTTCTTCCATATTTTTGTTGGAGAAGTCGTAAAGAAACTTGTTTAGAAAACAAAGAAAATATACCTTTCAAAAAGTTTCTAAAAAATTCAAACATGATTAAAAATGAATTAAAATAATCATAGAAGAATATTAAAAAATCATGTTTGAATATATTTTTAGAAAACCTAGCTATAAAAGAAAAATGGAGTTTTAAGTGAAAATTTAAAACATGTTTTTTAAAGAGAGTACCATATAAATATCATATCATTGAAGAGAAAATTAATCAAATGAATAGAATATGAGTATTCACTATAAATTCCCATAAAACATGTAAATATAAAATAAGGTAATCATGATTTATTTCACACATAATATTATCCTGAAATAATCAATTAAGTAGAAGTTTAACATAACAAATACAAATCATGTTAATAAATCCATTACCACTTATAATCAGTCAAATCATATTCCACATGTAAGTAATAATTATGAAATTAAAGATTTAATACCATGAAGAAAATGATATTCATGATATTATATTTCAAAGGTCATTATATACACCACACAAAAGAAATAAGTTGTAAATAAGTAATATATCTCACAAAAGTAAAAGTGACCTTAGAAACCCTTAACTCATGCTTTCCATTAGTTTTACATACTTTAAACTAGTGTTTAAAGGTTTTAAAAATTTTATAAAATCATTATATAACTATAATCATACTTATAATACCATATGTGGTACTTTTTTATCTTATTATCCACATTCCATAAAAATATTTCATTATTTTTTTTATTTCGGGTGTATTTGTTTAATGGTTTCATGATCAGTTCATTTTTGTATGATTAGGTATTCTCTTATAAAATTGAAATAAAACTACTTAATTGAAATTTTATGGTATTTATCCAATTAAATAATTTTTAATATTTCCATATATCAATTTTTTTTGGACATGAAGATTATTCATTTGATAAAAAGTTAATGATAAATGTTTAGTTTATTTTGGTGGGTTTTCCGATAATAGAGAACTAGTTTCATTTTATTTAAGATTATGTATATATATATATATTAATTAAATAATATTAAATAGTTTATAATATACCTATTAAAATATTATTTAACCAGAATAAAACTTTCATGAAAAGCATTGAGGGTGGTAATAGAAATTGAAAAATCTTTATCCACGTAGATGGTCAACCACTATAATTTGGACAAAGGATTCATTTATTTGAATAAGAGGAGGTAATAAAAGGGATGGATATAATATATCCCATTATAAATATAAAATTATAGTTTATAAGTGATAATAATTTGTTTATTCATTTATTTTTGATTGAGGTGATGAGAAAATTGAAGAATAAACAAAATTAATAGAGGTGGTTTTAGAATGTTACCTCTTAAATATCACATCCTTGAAGGACCCCTTTGCGGAACATAGAATTGTTCTTTTTGTTGTACCAAAAATACATTAACATAGGTAGAGTTGGGAGGGTGTTTCTTGGTAGATATTTTAAGATCTTAAATTCTTGTGATAAGAAAGGAGGTGGTGATGGGTGGTATTTATACTTGAGGAGGGGTTGTTTTAAGTGATTAAATAATGGTCATTTTATATTTAAAGTGAACCACATTTGGTTGGAATTTATACCATTGAATTATATATATAATTCATGTTTTATGGTCTGATTAAGGTATAGAAACACATAAAACGCCCATTTAATTGGGTATTTTTTACTTATTTTAAGCCACTACCTTTTAACTTTAACCTGTTACATTATTTTACCTATACAAGAGTAAATATTTTTTTCCCACGGTAACTTTTTTATGCCTAAAAAGAAAAATGAACTTATAAACTAATTTGGAACTATTGACTCTAAATATGGATTAATTTTACTTGATTCAATTTATAAAATTGATGAAAATCAATTATAAATATATTATGTGTAGAAAACATCAAAACTATTTTTGAGGTTAAAATCACGGATTTCAAAATTGTTAAGCACATGTTTCTAAAAGGGGCCACTTATTTATTATGTCATTTATTAAATATATTTTGATTAGGAATAAGGGTTAATAAATTTTAAATTATGATCATAGAATATTTATTTCATAGGTGTTATGGAATTTAAAAAAAATAGTATGTTCACATTTTAAGAAAAAAAATTATTTTTTAGAAAATTCCTAAAAATTACCATAAAATGATATTGATGTGGTTATTAAAAAAATAAATTTTAGTTTTTTTAAAATAAATTATCGATGTTTCAAAAATTAATTTTATTTATTATTTTATATAAAGTAATAAAAATCAATTTTTGAATAAAACATTTTTTTGAAGAATAAACTGACATTACTAATAGTTATGTGTTTATTTATTATGCATAATTAAATTTTTATTTAATATGACCTTCAGATTTATTACATCATATAGTTAAACGTATTCATACCTACCAATTTAATGTATATTTTATATTAGTCATGTTAAAATAATAATATTTATGTGGTTGTTTAAGCTTGGTGTTCAGTGAAATGTAAGCTATCGAAGATAGTGTTATATTAAAATATTTGGGTGTTATATTCTTGGTTATCCAATGATTCCCTATAGTAAACACATTAACTATTCTCAATGATAAATATATTTTCTTCCTCAGTAATAATAAAACCATATATCTCTGGTTCTTTAACCTCTTTTATGGACCTGTACAATACTTTTTTCTTTAGAATGATTTCTTTTATGGGATCTTATAAAACTTTTTATTATGGTATCTCTTCTATATCTTGTGCCATTACTTCATTAAATTCAATATTTCTTCAACTATAACTTTTAGATATATTATCCTATTCAATGAATATATCTCATATCACAACTATTACTTTTTTATTTGATGGATTGTATAGTTAATATTATTTTGTCTCGTAATTATATACTTTAAAGATGCACTTTTTACCCTTGATGTGAATTTTTTTATATTATTAGCCTTTACAACTAGTTTTCATCCCTATACATCAATTAGTGATAAGGTTGGATTATTCCCATATAGTAACTTATATTAGATGACACTTTATTTTATAATTGATACTTTATTGAGTATGTATATTTTAATCTATAATTCATACCCAAAAAATAATAGAGTAAGATCTTTATGAATCATCATTGATCTCACCATATCCAATAGGGTGTTATTCCCCCTTAAATTAACAAAATACAATTGTAATGTATTTGGAATTGTGGGATGGTATATAATCCCTTACTCTTTAATAATACCAATGTATTCATGTCTTAGATATTCTTCTCATTGATCCGATCATAGTTAATTTATATTTTACCATGACTATTCTCTTTTTTTAATTTTTTATTCCTCAATTTACATGTCTCGTTTGGGTTATGATAATATTTTTAATCCTATGTTTTCCCAATACTTTAATGGTAGTAATAATTATTAGTTGAATTTTTTTAGATAAATTTATCTTAACAGTATAGACATTTTACATTTGGATATTTTGATTAAGTTATATATCTTTCAAAAACATGATCTTGTTAATTTGAAAGTTTCATATTCTATTATATATGATATTAATTCTAAATTAATGAATATTCATTATTTTTCATTAATTGGAAATGTTTTAGATTATATTTATAAATGATATTATTCTCATGAAATTTTGAAACATATTTAGAGTACAATATTTGATGTAATTATTTGGAGAAATAGAATGAAATAATATTAGGGGAATATGATGTGCATGATAAAAATAAGAAACTTATATTATTTATTTATGGGAAGCCAGGTTATAAGAAAATGAACATTAAAAAAAATTAGAAAGAAAAAGGTGAAGATCCCGAAGGAAAAGAAAGATAATGTTACCACTTGGTCTTTCATATAAGGAGATTCCATAGAAGCATCAACTAAAGGAGATAAGCGCACTTCGAATAAATGTTTTATTGTTAAAAAGATAATGTATCATCTTCATTTTCCCCCTTATACTCTTTAAGTGATTTATCTAAATAATCCAAGAGGGTTGGAAATATATTCCTAATGGATAATCATGATGAGGATAATTAATCTAGTTCCGATTATGATTCAAATGATTAATAGTAGTATAATAGGAATACCTTTTATGATGTTGATGAAAAGGTTAACAAATATCAAAATGAGGTTCTAAGAAATATGGATCTATAAAATAAACTAAAAAATAAAAATAATAATTTTATTACATTGAAAAATAAGGTTCATTATTAAGCATTTAATAATTGATAGAAAAATGTGAATCTTAAGGAAGAGAATGATAAAATGGAGAATATTGTTTTTGAAACTAATGAAAATGTGTTTCATTATTTGAAAGATATATAGAAATAGAATGGATAGCTAATTGATATAATATAATTCTTGAAGGAATATTTTTCTAAGTCCTATATTGGAGGATAATGTCTTAAGGATCTTAAATGATTGAAAAAGATAACTAAAACATGGATGAAAATAAAATATATTGGATGCATTGGATAATAAATTAAGTTTTACATGATCTATTTTATGATATTTATAAATAAAAGTATTTCAACTATTAATTTTTTTAAGTGTATCTAATTTGGTCATTATACATCAGACATGTCATTAAAATTTTCTCAATCACTTTTCTATAAGATGAAATTTATTTATAAATTTACTTTTAATGATAAATTGGATAACATTTATACAATATGGTTTTTTAAAGGATCATATAGAAATATAATAATACCAAAGTTTGTCTAGATTCTTAAGTATGTTTTTCATGGATGAAATATATCTATGAATATTATAGTTTTATATTATAATGTGATGAGAGGTGCTTTAATTTTTTTTCTTTTTGGTTATATACAAGTTTATTCATCTTATCATTTTTACAATACTTGATCTATCTATTCATTAATATTTTCAAATATTTTCAAATAATTATATTGTTCACTGAATGTTATTAACTTGTTTCATGGTTCTTTGTAGTGGATGTTTTTTTTGTAGGAGGAGTTTGCATGATCAGTTTACACTACAATGTCATTTCAAGAAAGAAAGCCTGAATTCAGGGGTAGAATATGTTATGATCTTCATATAAGTTTATTAATTATTTGTTAGTATTCCTTTTTATTATTAAAGAGTTTAGGGGTATTTTTTGAGTTGATCATGTCTTTTAATGTTAATTCGTTTTATATTATTATGGGCATGTATTTTATTCATAAGTGTTTCTATTTACTTATTAATACTATTAGTGTAATTTATTTACTATTTTTTATTATTTAACATAGGTGGAGATATTAATTTTCATATTTCATGCCCTTTTGTTTCAATTTTCAGTTTTATTATACAATATCCATTCATTATTTTCATATATTTTTAATATTTATAGAAAAGGGGAGAGACTGTTTGGGTTATGTAATTATTTAAAAATGGGAGAATAATTAGTGGCTCAAAGACACTTTTTTTAATATGTTTAGATAATTACATAATATTATATTTTTTTATTGGGTTTAATATGGTTCTTTTTTTATGTCAATTATTTAGTTATTTTATATATTAATTAATATATAATTTATTTTTATTATGTTTTTAATATTTGTATGTTCTATGATTTATAATGTTATTCATTTATATTGTTTATCATATTATTTTTTATAAAAGGAATTACATATATATTCTAGATAATATTTTTTTTTGGAAGAAGATTTTATTATGTTACATATGACATTATGTACGAGTTTAATGCTACATAAAAATGGTTCTAGTTATACATGAGATTATCATGAATCTAGTTAAGGTTTGATAAGATATTTATAAGTATAGATCAAAAGTGGAATATCATTTTTTAATGTTGGATTAATATGAGTATTTTTATCACTATTTATGAATAGGGTGTTGAGGAATGAATATGTGTATGAATTTCTTAAGTGTTGTGTAAGGAGATTTTTATCACGACATATAAAAGTTGTATAAGAATATAATGTCAAGATTTTATGTTTTATATTTATAAACCATAGAGTATGAGTGTTGTATAAGTAATATATTGATTCATAAATAAGAATAATTCATTAAGTTTAATTGCTATGTAGTATTAAATGATGCATCACATTACCAATTGTAGATTATAAAAAATATAGTTTCACGTAGCGTTTCAATAATCCCACAACTCAACTATGATATCATAGAGAATCTATGTAAGAATATATATATTAGAATAATATTTTTTAAGTTTGAAGTTTATTTTTGTAGATTACAAATTCATCATTTCATAAAGGCTTCTGAAATACTATATTTCATAGAAATTTTATTCTATGATTCTCATTTAATGTATTATGATATTCATTATTTCTATTATCATTTTTAAATAATAATATAATATTTTTTATGTATTTTTTAGTGTTTTTAAATATATTTATTACAATTTCAAAGGATCATTATTCACAGAAGAGGCATGTGAAGAGTTTTGTGCAAAGACATAACCCATGTAGAATATAAGATAATCTCGAGAAAAGAAATATAAGGCAACCATGAGGGTTGAATGACACATTATTTTTCACTAATTATGATTAATAGTGTGTTATCTCATGATTTATTATTATCATGTTATAATCAATGATACTCTCTATATTTTTATTCATATGACCCATGTAAAAATTATTTAAAACACCTTAAAAATTGGAAAATAATTTTTTTTAATCAGTCGATGCATGATATTTAAATGAAGGTACTATTGTTATTTTTATATTTTAATTATTCCAACCATCATGATTTATAGGTTGTTGATATAATTAATGAAACATCCAAGTGAAATAATCATTGATAAATTAAAAAACAAATATGTAAGATCATGTCTTATTCCATGATTGTCTCTCTTTAAGTTTTTCATTCGACCATTGGTTGAAAGGTCGTGTTCAAAGATGAAGATCCTTTATTGGATAAAATGTCCTAAATTTTAGAGATGTATTTTTCTTTTCATTAATATATTTTGGGTTTTAAATAGTCTTATGAGTGTGTTTTGGGGTTTTTGGGAGGTTTTGGGGGTGGTCCAGTCTTTTCTAAATTCTCTATTTTTGAAGTTGACTGGAAGACATTTTCAAGCAGTGTAAATGAATTACATGACATGTAATTGCTACTAGACAGATTTCATGAAAGAGATACAGGTCATGAATAAGTTCATGGCATGAACTGGTTACACACCATTAATCAACATTTCATGATTTTTAATGTTTGGGCATGGTTAAACTCACTTGAAGTGATGAAATGTTATGAGTATATATTAAATAATAAATACAATATGTGAAATGGGGTTACACTACATGTGATTATAATGATCAACAACTTTAAGTGTGCAGCGCGCTTATAATTCTCATTCATTTAGTGCATCCCTCTCCTCTCTCATAACCTAGGATATTTCTAGGTCATTTCGGAGAGAATTATTCTAGTCAAGATGTCTCGTTCAAGCAATAGATCTCCAATGAGTTGTTTTCCGTAGGTTTTTTCTTCTATTCTTTCATTCCTCGTTGTGGAAGTGGAATATTTAGACCGTGATATGTTTTTGGGAATTAATCTATATTTTATTTGTTCTATGTTACTTATTTAAATATTTTAAACCATTTTTATTGTTGGTGTTACTAGTTGGAAGCATCATTTTGATTCTAGGTTAAAGGTAGGTGGTCCAAAACCTGTGGTCTGTTAGATTTTCAAGTATTTTCATTATTGTGATTTCAAAAATATAACATTCATATTAATTAATTAATTAATTTGATTATTTTTTGATACATATGAATCTAATTTATAAGGACCTAGATTATGGATACCCATTGGGTGTGAGAACCCTGGAATTTATATATAAATTGGTTAAAGTTTTTATGTGTGCATTTTCGATGCTTTTTTCGGGGCACACCGCCTCATGTGTTGTTTCTTTCTAATGATGCAATGCATATTTCATTCCCTCTTTCCAAAGGCAGATGATGTTCATTACTATCCCAGTGATGTCTACTCATTGATCGAATTGGGATGACGGGATGTCAGTCCCTCCTTCCATGGATTCCTCCTTAGAATTCAACGAATAGTTTGGGTATCCCTCATTGATTAAGATGTGGTTTATGAAACTCATTTCTCGTTCCATCTCCTTGTAGATGTCGGTTAACTACGGGGATTCTATTATGGACATTCCAAGGGGACTTGAAAATATAGAAACCTTTGATTAGGGTAGTAGTCACATTGGGCATCACTGGCATGTCTGGATATTGCAACATTGGTCAGTTATATCTTCCTCATAGGAGGGAATCTCATGGAGACATCTTGGGAATCAAACCCAATTCATCCCATTTCAATCACATGGTATCTAATTCCAAAGGAATATCCTCTAGGGTTTTCCTCAGGAATGCAATGTTAACCCGATATATCAGTGTGATAGGTCGCATGTTTAATGTCTTGCAGAGATGGAGAGATGTCGACTAGAGTTCCCAATAGAGGTGGATCAAAGAGATATATCTCTAGGAGAGAATACTTGGTAGGTTTTCCATATTGATGAGTATTAACTCTCAATGATATTGTACTTATGGTGGTGTATCCCATAAAGGGAAGATGTCACATCGTGAAGGGTGATCTGGACACCATTGAGTGAGGATCAAAGAGGTTCACCCCTAGGAGGGGACACCAAGGTTTACCATTGGTTGGGATTGAACCTCATAGAGGCTTCCTATGTTCCTTATTTTAAAGAAAGGGATAAAAACCTATGTAGTTCTATGGATGTTTTGATTCTTATACATGGGTGTTACCTGGGTGCTTCTAGGTGCAGTGATGATGGATAGGGGATAACATATATGAACAACCCATATGGATGGAATGATCTCACTGGGATGTGGTGGCCTGGGTAAGATTAGGATGGATATGGATAATGTTTTGGGTGAAGTTTATGGAATTTATGGAGGTGTTGTAGGGTGTTGGGATTGAACCTAAATCAGGTTTTCTATGTATCCCAATTAGTTTGGAATCAATGTTCTCATAGTTATAATAGGGTGAATTGGGGGCTTACAACTAATGAGGAGACCCAAGCATGTGGTTGGGGATTACATGTAAGAGCTGCCCAGATGGAGACATGACATGGTTTTTGGGGGATTACACCTAAGGAGGATGCCTGTGAGGTGGTTTTCATGGCTTCTAATAATATATAATCCCACACAAGTCATGATCGGTGTGAGAAACAAGAGAAACTAGTAGACCAGACACTCATTTCATGAATGATGCATTGACGAGAGATGGAATGGGGCTTCCACATGTGATCTTCCTATAGAGGAAATCATTCCATATGAGGAAGATATCATTCCATGTGAGTAGGATCTCATTCTAGTTGATTCATACATAGGGGAATCCTTGGATTTCCATAGAGGGTGAGATCGTAGTTTAACATCACATTATGAGGACATTGGTTTTAGGCAGTTTAACATCCTACAACTAAAATAAGGTGGATACACTCCTCAACCCATGGACATACATAACCATTTATAATCAAACCTTAGTGATGGGAAGGTGTCAAAAATTTCATAAGGTGAGGTTGTGGAGGACTGGTCACTCATGCGGTCCACGTTAAAATAATTATGGTGATATGATGAAAAGAAAATGGAATGGAATTGCAACAAGAAACAATTCACGAGAAACCAATAAATCACCACACACAAGCCTTAATGGATTCATAGAGGAGGGAATCACCATGTAGTGAGCCTTGTTGATAGGTTCCTCATGATGCTGAGGTGATTCATGGAGAACAGGGGGTTTGTAGAGGAAAGGGATTCGTGAGACATGGTAACCCTACCTTGGAATGATGTCAGGATATATAAGAGGAGTGATTCATGAAGGATAAATACTCTATGAATTTTTAATTACCTCGGAGGTTATTCTTCCTCTACAAGGGACATTAGCCTTCGTGGAAGTCATTCCCATCATTGGTAGGGATTATTAAGAACAAGGGAAAAGTGTTTTCATGATTCTCCAGTACCTTGGATGATTTATTTCCCATTATTGATCTTGGTTCTTGGGTCATTCCTAAATTATGAGATCTAAATTCAAAAGGTAAAGGTATTCATCCATTTTAAGTTGAATGAGCTTAGTATTTATAGTCAATGGGTGTCACGTTTCTCAGAGGCACGTCGTGAAGAAAATGGGGGCTCTACAAAAGGTTGCAGATTTTTTAAACTCACAGTGTTGTCCATCAAATTCCTTAGAGTGGTCACAATGTGTGTCATATATTTTGAGGTTCAATCTCAACATCACGTGTTCATGATGGGGAATGGATATTCATGAATGTGCTTTGTGAGGTATACCATTTAGATGATTTTTTGGGCCATTTGATCTTGGATTATATCCTAATGTTTTTTGGTCCTTATTAACTTATCCCAAGGCATATATTTCAACGACAAAAAATACCCCCTCAAAATGGCATCCAAATGGAAAAGAATGGTTGAATTTTGAGGGTCTATCATCGAAAACATGGTCGATCGCGAAGCTGGCTTGGGATGCAGGACTAGTGATGCATGCGGGCAAAGAGGCCACCACGAATTTTGGTCAGTCACATGCTTATAAATAGTATATAAGGTCCCCATATCCATATTAGATATTTGTGTATAGCTCTATTGATCTCTCTTTTTGTGAAGTTATTTCACCTTGTGAACGTATATTTATTTACCAGGTTTCTAGGATCCTTTCTCTGTTAATGTTGTTTAGTTAACTGGTCATTGTGATCTGTTGTTTCTTAGTGAAACACACCAAGTACATTTAGGTTCTATGCTATGGTGCTCCAAGAAATATAATCTTGAAAGATATCCACAAACAGACCAAGAAATCCACCAAAGTCTCAGATTTTATTTCTATTCAAGAAGCTTCTCAAGAGGTCCTTGAAGATTCTACCTGAAGACAAAAAATAGAAAAAACATCATGATCAGGAAGTATGTTCAGATCTACTATGACCATGAATCCCTTTTTTCACTATTATCATAATCTCAGAGGATCTATCCTCTATGAAATAGAATATGATTGAATGGATTTGGTATGAGGGGTGATTTCTTCATCACATTTGAAAATAGGGATGAGCCGAATTAATAGTTTAAGAGAGTGCCTGGATAAAATCAATAGAACAGGACTATTGATAGCCACATATTGTAGTATCACACAACCATCATAGATAACTGTATCTACAACCATACCAATTACATAAAAGAGAGAAGTTTTAAATTTGATGTGTTTACACGACAATTCCAATCAACCATTAAGGAAGAGTTTGGAAACCCATATAATGGATAGACTGATGATTGGGATTTCTTATAGGGAGGAAACTTCACAAAGGAATAGTCCTATGAATACTGGATATACACGTCTTTCACTGATTTAGAGGCATACCTAAATCATGTATGCCTATATAAAGCATCGCATGCTTGCCAGTTCCTTGTCTTCCAACCATAGGATACCATGCCCAAAATAATGATTTGATAGTCACTGAGCACCAACACTTTCCATATTTATCACTGGGTGGTTGGAATCAGGTGTTGGGAACTACTATAAAAAATCATGGGATGAGGGATGTTCACTTCAAGAAGTGGTTTGGTTACTTCCTAAACTTCCCAGTGGCGTAGCCAGCTGAGGGGGGAGAGGAGGCGAGGAAACCACACACAAGGCCCCATACTTGTTTGAGAGTGATCAAGTGAGGAATCAATGGATCTTACTGGAAGATCTTAGAGGAGATATAATGGAAGCTGTGGGGCCACAACACCAACAACGAGCCTCAACTGATAGATAGGTTAGATGAGTTCATTTTTAAACTCATATAAACGTTGATGATTCTAGTGAGGGATGCACACATGTTGGTGTATCCGAGTTCATTAATCATGTCGATGATGCTGGAAATAGGGCAGCACATCAGCCTTGGGATCCCAACGATGATGGGATTAACAATGGTGATAAGAAAAGTTGGGGGGAAGATAAATTAAATTTAAATTAATTCCATCTATTTAAGGCGGTAATAACTAATGGAATAATGAGAAATCAAGAGAAGTGTTTATATCTCTTGGCCTTTCGAGGTGGAGTGCCAGTGGCACATGTGAACTACGAGCTAATTTTGGAGCTGTACAACCCACATCAATTCACGAGGTAGTTCAGGTGTTTGTAGAGGTTGACTCTGAGAGTATACCAACGAGTATGTCATGAAGACCAACCATGTGTGATGAGGCATCTTTGGATCATGTTTATGCATGAAGGAAATATGTGGAATGAGATTCCACCATCCAGTATCACATGTGGGCTAATTTATGTGTATGCGTAGTGTGAGGAGACTGCCTATCAACAAGAAATGATGATACAATAGACCATCTAGGAAAAAAAGAGTGAATCAAGGCCAATGATGAATGGAAGTGAGAGAGATCCATAGCAATGAGGATGGGGTACATTGTGGTGGTGGAGCAGTAGCAACATAGCTAATAGTTCTAGGGCCCTACACATGCTAGAAGTGAAAGAGAAACAGCAGCACCCGGCACAATGCTCCCAGTTGGGAGGACTTGAGAGGAAGGGGAACCATCAAGCGGGTTATGTAAGATTCCTACCCAAACTTCTGGAAATAAACTACACTATGTAGACATTCCTAAGAATGTCATATACCCTGAATCATGGGAGATCTAGGATATCAAAAGACAATTCCTCAACCTCAGAAGGAGGTGGGACCACCTCAACAAGCATGGTATGGAACTTGAGGGGATACGTTATACCAAATATGGAGTCCTCATGTACTAGGAAGAGGGGGAATGGTATATGGTGGAGTTGGAAGACTTAATGAATTCTTAAGGTACATCACAACTGATGATGGAGCGAGTGAAGGTACTGCTAAATCTGACCTCTCCCCCACTATTTTCTGTTGATGAGCTAGCAGTGTACTATCCAATTCTTTAATATTTAGATGAATATTAGGGTAAAGTCACTAATGTGTGGAGGCCTCTAGAGGCTGGTGAAATCATAAGCTCCTTGGTGGAATTCTTCGAACATCTCAATGTAATCCTGAACTCACTACAACTCATGTTGTACGTCCCCTTATGCTTTATCTCGACTTCCAAACTAAAATTTGTTTCATGCAAGTGGATATTGTGCAAGGGACCCTTACAGATGGGCCAGCATGAACAATAATAGGTGAAGAGGACTAATCCCCATGATATGTGTCTCGGGCGAAAGTGGCTACAGGGTCAATCGAAGTTGATGAGGCTAAGGAGGCCACCCCGGAATCCCCAGAGCCCTCAGTTGTACATGGAAGCCACATCCCAGGCTCCCAAAAACAACAACTCAAGAGAATGATATGCCACCACTCGATTTCAGATTGCTTATTGACTTACAACACCACATTTTTTGTTGGTTGATCAGGTTGACTGTCATGCTTCCTATTTGAACAGTGAAGGGAGTGGAAAACAATCGAATATGGAAAACAGTTGGAAGATATAACATTCATTTTATGAAAGTGTAGTCGATTCATGTAGAGCTGACTGTTCGAGCTAACCAAGACCGGGCCTATGGTGAATAATCAGTTTTTTCTATGGGTGGTGCCACAGGTGGGGCGATACCCAGTGCTAAGAGGGAAAACCATAATGAGGAGCTTTCATGTGATGAGGACCAACCTCATGACACATAGCCCAACCCATTTGGCATAATTCTAGAGGATGATTCTACTGCTGAAATCATAGAAACATTTATAGAGTACGATCTGGTAGATCCCGAGGAGATGGATGAGTCTTATTCTGATGCGGTGAAGGAAAATCAGTTCATATGACACCAAGTGTGTAAGTGTATCAAAAATTTCTTTAACCTAACTCCAAAACCACATTGGGATATCCAAATTGGGTCACTTCTCCACTTCCTATGCAGTTTGTGCACCGAAGGGGTGGATGATTGTGGTATTTACATGAGAATCCATGACTACTTTTCGAGAAGATGTATGATAGGATCTATAAATATAATGTCACATTCAATCAAGAGAAGTTCGACAGTATCCAGAATCTCTGGGAGGACAACCAGGATATTTGACACCTTGAAGAACACACAAAAGATAATTACACCTTCATTTACCCTTAATCGGAGCTCATCAAAAAGCTGAGGACCCAACTGGAGTTGGCCAAGGAGCAGATAAGATTGACATCACTTAAACTAGTTGATCTCTATGTTGAGTGGGATCATACACATATAGAAGTTGAAAAATATTTGAATGGAAGTAGATGTGGAGAAAAGGGATATTAGGAAACCACAATAGATTTTTGAGGCCACATGCTAAAGTTCTATGTTGTTGGCACACTAGACCCTAGGTGAAAAATCATAGGGGAAATTTTTATAGGACTTATGTGGATGTTCCTTGCTCTTTCCACACTGTTGGCTCATTGTTGATACTTTTGTGTGTACATGGACACATTACTTTTCTTGCTTAAATTATCATACCTCAATCATGTTTGTGATACAATTGGTGACCAGTCTCTAAGCTCATGTGGGTCATTCCCAGTGTGAGAAACAAGGGACGATTAGATAATTTCTCACTTTGTATGAGAGTTCTAGATAACCATTGAACACCCTAGGTCTTTTATTTTTGACCAACCACTATGAGAATTAGGGTTGAGATAAGTGGTGACTGGAGAATAGGGCTCTCAGAACAGCCATATTATTCTTTCCAACATGCTCTTGTGCATGTAATGGATAATGCCAAGGGTGTTAGAATTGATCTGAACAAAGGGTAATGAAAAGTGTGAATCGCGATGCCCAAAATTTGAAATTAGGGGATGATGGAATGTCGGTATAGGATAACTACTAACCACGTTAGAAACATAATATAAGTACTACTATCATGAAATTGGGAAAAACAAATGATGTTTTACCATTGCGCATGTTCGAATCATGAAACCTAACTCGAAATGTTGTCAAATGTCTTCCAGAATGTTGGCCTAGGATAGTAGGTGAACTAAATCGGCATAGTCAGGCCATTAGAGGGTCCCATTAGACATAAAATAGTTTGAGGGTCAAAATTATGGGCATGAAAAGCAAGGGAATGGAGTGATGGTTTGTTTGAATGGATTCCAACACTTTCAAAATTATGCCACCATGGCTTAGAGAACATTGGTGTCATAACATTGGTCTAAACAAAGATCAAACCCATCATTCAGGGATGAGCTCTCAGGTGAGTGAGTAGGATTTATTGTTGTTTTACATCATGAAATAGAGGATAGTGAACATAGAGTTTAATGAAATACGATGATGAAGATACATGGGATAGTTTAACTTTGTGTGATCAGGACATGTCCCATAGTTTAACACAATGTGAATGGGACATTTCACAAAGTTTAAATTCATAATGCCTAGACCCTGCAAAATTGTTTAAATTAATGTTTTGAATACCATGGAAAATTCTATTCCCAATACCATTATATGGAACAATGTAAATAAACCTGACGTGAATGTGGCCATGGAGGCCTGCATACCACAAAAGAGTCAGGGAATAGAAAATAAGAAGGCATATGTGATACAAGAATTGGATAATACCATGGTGAGGAACATAGTTTAAGGTCATAATGTTTGGATCATGAAAAGGGTGACTGGTAAGTAATGGATGACTTCTAACCATATATGAAACACATAGACCAATCATATAAATCAGGAGGAGAGAAACAATGAGAGGTCATCCATTGACCGATTTCGAAACATAGGACCCATTTTTTGTTATTGAAAATCTATTAGAGAATTGGTCTAAGATGGTAGGTGATCCAAAGGTGTCTTGTGACCATCACTATCATGGTGTCCTTCTGAATGTGGAAGATGAAAGAAAATCAAATCAAGAATGTCTTCAAATATGGAATGGAGCATACTGGGAGGTGGAGTCAAACCCGGTCTGTGCAACCAATTTAAAATCATAATTTTTGGACCCAAACAATTTATATCCCAAATGGATGTGAATGTCGTGATAGATTAACAAACCTGACATTAATAAGTCCAAGAAGTCTGAACACCACACCACACAGTCAAAGGAATCCATACACAGTTGAAAGTCATTATTTCATTATAGTAGGATTCTAGTTTATGGTCATAGAGTTCATATCATAAATACCATTTTAGTTCACACCTTTACAGACTCATAATAATACATGATCCACGTTTGATTTAGAAAATAAGGAATGTTATCATGGATATTCTGACATATAGAAGTGCATAAGGAATGAAAAGGAAGTAAGATGATATTTTCATGATTTGGGTAAGAATAGTGACTGGTGATTGAGTATAGACTGATGAACATGTTTCAAAATGTAGGAATACTTACCTAACCAACCAAGAACAGGGATCGAAAATGAAAAATTGATTTTTGACCTTGTTTGAAAACCTAGGATCTGTAATTTGTTACCAGAGATACATTAGGGAGTTGTCCCAGGATGAGTGCTGGGAAAAAATAGAACAAGACCATCAATGTTAGGGGGCCCATCTAGATGCATCATAGGATGGAGACCCAGACTGAGAAAGTATTTGAGTGTAGAGTGGGAAGACAACAAACCCATGATTTTTGGATTGTTAAGGTTATATTTCGTAGACCATATCAAACATTTAAATATGTTTTGTATGTACTATAAGAGAAAAATTCATTTTAAGGTTATACGTGTGACTTGAAAGAGATAAAACTATATGTTAATGAGGACAAGGAGGCCTACATACCACATAAATACATTGAGATGAACTACATATAACTTAAGTTCATTGTGCATGGATTAGGATCAAGGCCAAGGGGAAAAATATTTGAAAGAGATTACAGCTGGGCCCAAAGATGAAATGTTCGAACATCGCTACATATCCCATAAGATTTCGATCAAGACAAACGTAGTTATTGAACAAAGTGTGATAAAAGGCCATCACTAGTAGGGGAAAGTCTTCTCTAGTGAGGAAACTAAAGAATCCCATGATTATTGTGAGGCATCATGAAATTAATCATGTTATAATTATAGTTAAACATCATGCATTGAGGATGTTAGCTCTTAGTTTAATGTTATAGAGTTTAGACCAATGAGGAGGATATCTCAAATTGATGTGTGTTGTGCAGTGTCCCAATAGACCTGATGTGAATGAGGCCCAAGGAGGCCTGGAAACATACAACACATCCCATACGAGGCACGTGAATATTTTAAAGTCATGATACCAAAACTCTAACTTCAGGTTTAAGGTTTTAGATCCTGGACCATGAAGGGGAATTCCCGAAATGGACATGTGCAGTGCGGTACAGTAACAAAACTAACATAAATAAGGCCAAAGAGACCCAAAACCACACCAAAATGTCTATATAACATGACATATATAGTTTGAATTCATGTAAAGAAGAATATTTTAATTTTTAGGGGCTTAGATATCTATGGATTTTTGGTTGGACCAAAAGATAAAATGTCAGGTAATAACTATGTATCTCATCAGGATGGGAATCAAGCCACACAAAGTTCATAAAATCCCATGAAGTTTAATGTCATGTGTTATGGAAAAACATGAACCAACATGAATGAAATTAAATGACATGTATGGGCCCATGATTGAAGGTCCAAGCATCACTACAAATCTTATAAGGATGAGAATAAATACATGTGTAGTTCTTGACTAGAATCCCTGTACGTAGGTATGATCCATATGAATATGGGGGGCATGGTGATTGGAATGGATAGGCCATGATATAAAATCCAGGAATCAATAATTATCCTATATGAATATTAATAAATATGTAATTATTTCTTGAGGTCTTCACAATTTAACATCTTGAGGAAAGGTAACTGGTTACTACACAGTTAATTGTTTTCTGGATAGGACATTGGGGGAGAAGAGTGTTCCAAAAGAAGGTGTACAGTGTGACTAAATTAACTTGACATGAATGAGGACATGAGAGGCCCCTTTACACACCACAAACTTCCAAAGGAAACTCATACCAAGGGGCCAAAGAGGATGAGTTTTCGGCTGAGACCAAATAAAAAATGTTTTGGCGCTCCTACAAATCCAAAAATGATGGGAATCAATCCACACATAGTTCAAGGAGATGGAATGGTAGGTGACCAATGCCAGGGGAAATTTCTTCTCAAGATAGGACATCATGGAGTTGTGTAGTTTATCATAATACATCTATGAAATAAGGTAAACCATCTCAAACCAAAGAGATAAGTGTGCACATAAAAAATAACCCGATGTGAATAAGGACCAGAGAGTCCCCACACCACACTGCATGATCCAAAGGATACTCACACATAGTTTAGAGGCATGGTGAAGTGACTTGGAGGTGGGGCTTCAAAGTATAAATATGTGGGGTGGTGCCTGGAAAACCTCGATGTGAATGAGGAATAAGTAGGAACCAAATCACAAAAAATATTCTAGAAAAGAAAGTATACATAGTTTAATGTGCTAAATCTTGGACTATAAAATAGGGGATATCCAAGAAAGGGGATATGTGTATCACATTAGGAACAGCATAGCATAAAGGAGGGTTTAAGGAGACCCATGCCAGATGACAAATCATCATGGAGAAACCCACACAAAGTTTAAAGTAGTTATGAATGTAATTGGGCTCCCATTTTAACATCTTTTTTTGGGACATGGGTGTGTTCATTTTAAGGTCGTGAAAAGCAGACCATAAAATCTATGCAGATTAAAATCGTGTAATTAAGATGATGAATGCACAATTTAACATTATATGGTTAGGATGAGTTGGAGGAAGTGTTCTAATAAGGATGTTTATGGTGTGGCTACTATAACCCAACATGAATGAGGACCTTATAGGCCCCATGCCACATCATATATTCCCAAGGGGAACCATCACCAAGTATAAAGTCATGATATTTGAAATAAAGCACCCATTTTAACATTTTGTGCCTCATACATTGGTTGATATGTAGTTTATCATTTTACGGTTAGGATGTTGATTGTTACAGGGTTTTCCATCATGTGAATAGAAAGATGGTTGTCACATAATTTAAGTTCATGTAACTAAGATTGGTTTTTATTCAGTCTAATGTTGTGGAACTAGGAATTCAACCCACATTCATGTGAAGTACTACTTGAGGAACTTGGAATTGGATGGAGTAGGGATGCACTCTCCATCCATGGCAACAAAGGAGTACACACTGTTCAGATAGAATATATGAACAATGTACAACCCTTCTGAATTGGGTTCCATCTTTTATGGATTACTTCTAGGTATCATTGGTGTTCAGAGAGACAATACCATATCCCTAGGAGGAAATAGTGGAGGCAAACCTTATTTTTGAACGATATGTTTATCTTATTATGGTGCTTCGGTAAATTATACAAGGCTCAGAGTCTGATTTCATTAAGGTATTCTAGTTTAGCTAGACATATTATGGCTATACTATCTTATGAAAACTGATCATAGATAGCTTTTCATAGTGATGGAAACTAGATCTCAAGGGTTAAGGATACCTCTTTTCTATACACCAGGAAACATTGATTCACCAAGGAGGAATTATGGGTTATCGTTTGATAATCCTAGAGGTTGTTGGGGAGCTTTCCCGACCAACTTTTATTATTTTGGAACACCATCTTTATGAAAATATTGGAGAGGGGTTTTCTTTTAATACATTAATTTGTCTATTTTCATACGCATGGTAGCTGGAAGTATGGATGTATAAGATGTTTTACATGGAATAAAACCTCTTCACCTCGACTGCTTAGAAGTTTGTACCATTGTCCGTGAGAATATAATGATGGATTCCAAACTAGTAGATGATTTTGGAGCACATGAATTTAATGACCAATTGGGCTTTGACTTCCTTAAGAGGTATTATTTCCACCCACTTGGAGAAGAAATATGTTGTGGTTAGAATGAACCTATACTGGCGAGGTATCACTGGTAGATATGGTCTTACGATGTTGAGTCCCCAAACCATAAAATTCCAAGAGTACTTGGTAATATGGAGAGGCTACAACGGTTGACGTACAAAGTTGGAATTGATCTGATGCCCGTTTCACATCTTGGAGAAGTTGATATAGCCGTGGGCCATAGTGGGATATAATTAGCCCAGCCTTCAAATCTAGTGGGATAGATTCAAGCCTACCTGATTATAACTGCAATACCGAGAATTAACTTCCTGTATAACATGGGGAATATATTCTACTTGGACGTATTGAAGAATAATTCCTTCAAACCCACATATGTATAGGGTCTTCTCAAGGTTGGGTCTACTCTAGAAGGTGAACTAAGCTTCATGTCAAAATATTCACTCACGTTCATCTCTATCTAGTGGGAGTGTGTTGTGATAGAGATACACAATGAAGACAGTTTTACAATCATAGTTTTCTTCAGGTGTGGAGGGAACCTGAGGTATTGATGTAAAATAACAAATAGTCGGGTGGTTTAACTGTGGGATATCACTATCATTTTAAATTATAGGATTGAAAACCCTTTGGTATGCCACTTGAATGAATTGTTCATCCTGGTCAGACTATACAAGACTGTTAGCTAGATTATCCAGAGCATTAGCTTGACCATTCTGTGACTAGGGAACGTGGGTTATCTTTGGGTTAGAGGGGAACTAGGCCATCTTTTGATGATAATTCTTGATAAAGGGCATGATCTCTAGCTTCGAGATGATTTAATAACCATTGGTCTAATTTATGAAGAACTCGGAATCCCATTCGATGTGCAGGTAGGGAAAATAAATCATGAGGTTTTTTTCAAGACAAGTAATGAGAGCCTGATATTCCACCTCATTTTTCATGTATAATTATAATATCATGAATTAATACTAAAGGAAAACCTTTGTCGGGGTGATGAAGTTGATTCCCATAGACACTCTATTGAGCTTGGTATCGTTGATCCTTTTACTGGTTGGACACTAGGTGGTACAATTGAAATGAATTTGGCAATGCGAAAAAACTTTTTACACTAATATGATATCCTCATATGAGAAATAAACATCTAGAGGTTCTTCCTTAGGGGATGGATGAGGGTCTAGAATGTTTTTTAGTGATTGACACATGATGGACATTTATGGAATGAATCTAATGTAAAACTATTGACGAATCGACTTCCATCATGCTAGAAGACCGGTAAAAATTGGGAAATTGAGGATAAACTTTAGCAGGTCCACAAAGTACACCTACTATATCTCTAAATACTATAGGTAGTACCACAACTATTTCAATATGAAAATTAGTGCGAGGTATGGCTTCTTGACTTGAGAGTATCTCGAGTCTATGTAATTGAGAACATGAATTAGATAGTATAAACTATTCCCTTTCCCCTAGTTTTGCTCTGAGTGAGAAGGGAACTGATGGATTATTCTAGGGTTCCCACATACAAGACCAGAGGCCTCCTTGAGACAGGTCGTATTTAAACTAGAGGATATAGTAGATATTCCATGATTTCCTTAAATAATGCCTGACACTCCTCATCCCACTAGTAGAAGACACCATTCTTCATGATCTTGGAAAGGTATTACACAATCCAGACAAATTAACAATGAATCGATGTATATAGGGTAACTATACTTGAAGACCACAGAGCTCCCAGAGGTTTCTTGGAGGAGGCATCTGGCTGATGGATTTGATCTTCTCCAGATCAATTTCAATGCCTCTGTATCGGATAACAAAAAAAAGAAAATTTCCAGAGGTAACCCCAAAAGTACATTTCAAAGGGTTCATCCTCTACTACTGGGAATAGAGGAAGATGAAAACTTTCTCAAGATCTATGAGATGGTCCTACTGCTGGTGGTATTTGAAAACTAAATCATCTATGTATCATTCCACTAGAGTCCTGAGGATTGAATTAATGATGTGGAGCATGGTATGATGATAAGTTTCCACTGCATTATTCAGAACAAAAGTAATCACTTGATAAAATAATGTACCTTACAATGCTCTAAAGGTGGTGAAATCTTCTCCTTCAAGGGACATCTAGATCTGGTTTTACCAGGAGTACCCCTACATGAAAGAGAGAGCTTGGAACCCAACTGTGGAATCAATCAACAACACCATCACTAGAAGGGGAAATCATCATTTGGATAGAGGCGGTTGATATCTCAGAAGTTGATATAGACTATGATATTCCCATTATTCTTCCTAGATAGTATGATTTTGGATAGACGATTGGAGTAATAAACTTCCTTGACAAAGTTTTATTTGATTATATCGTCAAATTCAGCCCTGACCATGACACTCTAGGATCAGTGCATAATTCTGGGAGGATAGTTGAACTCATAATCACTAATGTGGAGACTAATATGGTGGAAAAACCTGAGGTTCCAACCTGGGCATCTCATCATAGGTGCTACTTCAAGAAATCCACATATTATTGGTGTTTCTCTTCAGGCATGGATATAGTAATCAACTATAAGGCCCAAACCTTAATCATTACTTAATCTAGAGTTAAGTCAATAATATTACATTCATTCTCATCGAGGATATTTTTAGTTTTAGTGTTTTAGATAATTAGGCCTTTATTATTCCATATCATCCCATAATCATACCAGAGGATACTATCAAAACAATATCCATTTTTTCCACCAAATGAAACCTTTTTAAAAATAAAAATGATTTCTTTTCTAGATAAAAATCTTCTTGAATTATTATTTTCTCTTAATCATCCTTATACTCTTTAAAAACATTCTAAAAAACATGGGATGATCAGAGAAATCACTGTAAGGGAAACACAAATAAGGAAAACTGTTAGCCTTGCTAAAACATCAAAACCATGAATACATTATCATAAAGTAATAATTTTCACCTTTATGAAGTAGTAAATATTATTCACTTAATATAATCTCATTTTATACCCTATTCAACAAAAATATTACCATAAAACCCATATAAATCACCCATAAAATATAAACAGTATATTAAAACATAATTATACTTAAATATAATAACCATATGGTCGAATTCCGCACATATTATAATTACTAATAAAATTGGAATATGATCAACTTCCATACCCAATGAATTAGTGGTTATAACATAACCAACTATCCTTGTTTTATCATGGAACCAACCATGTTTTTTTTATCACATAACCACCCATTAGATGTCTAAGTACCATTATATAATCATAGCACATAAAAATTGTAATTATCAACATTTCAATCCTAAAATTTCATTTCAAATCACAAGAAATCATTTCAAGATATTGATGTAGTCAATAAATTTTCAAATCCATTTTCAATTACAAAATACCCAAAAAGAAAATAAGGGATTTCTTTTTTTCCTCTTAGAAACATTAAAGCTTATAGAGGAAGCTGAATATCAAATAACGGATATGGAAAAAGAGAAGTTGTTATCATCGCCTTTTCTAAAAACATTCCTTTTGTAATTTAGTGAAAAACTTAATATAAAAAATATTCCCTTTTGAAAACCATTTAATGAAATTAAAATTCAAAGTGTTGATTATACACCGTATAAAAAAGTTGTTTTATATTATTAAAATATTCCTCAAAGAAAGTAAATTGAGAGGAAGTCCCTTACCTTGAGTTTCACTCATCACTTACATTCATTATATTCCTAAATAATAAAATTATGTAAACTTATACTTGATTGAAAACCATTTTCAATTTTATTATTCCTTTTATATGAATTATTACTATGTTACAAAAAATAAATAATTATCTATGTTCATATGGGACGTTTTGTCGATATTCGGCACTTGAGTCAAAAATGAACTTTTTTTATATAAATTGTCTATGTGGTCAAAATTAAATCATCTGAAACTATATTTATAATTTAAATATAATATGTATATATTAAATATTTATATATAGAAATCCATAATATTTGGAGATAAGAAATGAAATGCACTATTCCTCGAGACGATAGGTCATACGTATGCTTGAACGCTACTTTCTTTTCTTTATTTTATTAAAATAATAAGAATAAGATTATAATTACAGTACTATATTAATTTTATATATGTCTCATAGGATTAATAAAACCATTATTTATACATTCCATGTATAGTGGGATTGAGTCATATCACTTTGATGGGGTGGTAGTCCCCAATTCCTCAAACTAAATTATCATATAACAACAATATGGAAAGCATGAAGGTATGTTTAATATCAAAAAATTTATATTAAATAGGTTATAATATACATATTAAAATATTATTTGACCATAATAATGGTTTTAATACCATCCAAGTAGGTGGTAAAGTAAAAATAACAAAAACATTATTCACATAGTTGATTAACCAGCATAACTTGGACAACAATATCATTTATTTGAATAAGAGGAGGTGAAAAATGAAATGGATATGAGATATTACATTAGAAACCTAAAAATACAGTATATAAATGACTCTAATGTAATCATGAATTGATGTATGAATTAGGTTAGGATAAAGTAGAAAAAGAAATAAATTAAGAGTGGTACTTTGAGAAAATTACCTCTTGATATCCCTTCCTTGAAAGACCATTTAGGACCTTGGATTTGGAATTTTGGTGAGACCATAAGCACTTGGAAGTTGAGAGAGTGAGGAAGAGAGGTTTGGGTAGAGATATTTGGATTTGGAAGGCTTTTTTGGTTGAAATATATTGGTGGATAGCTGGTATTTTTACTTTAGGATAGGAGGGTTCAAGTGATTAATTTATTGATTATTTTATATTAAAATCCAACCATATTGAGGTGGAATTAATTTCCATGACATTCGGTTGTAATTAAGTTTATATAGTCTGTTTAGGGTAGATAAAAACCTAACCCAACCATTAAATGTTTTAGTATTTAGGTTTGTTAAGATTTTAACTTTTAACATTAACCCTTATCAAAATTTCACTTTTACTACTGTATATAATTTTTGTACCATGGTAAATTTTCTATACCTAAAAATGAAATTGACCTTAAAAACTAATTTTAATATTTATATACCAAATATGGAATCTATTTCATCAAATTCAATTCATATAATTGGGAAATTTTTATTTAAAATTAATTTTTCAAACAAAACTAAAAATGTGTTTCTAAAGTTGTACGTTGAAAAGATTGAAATGTTTTTATATCTATTTTCAACTTGAAATTAAATCTAATGAACTGAATTGGGTTAAATGAAAAAAAATAGTTTAATTAAAATATAAAAACAATTAATTTATAATATAACTATATAAATAAATTATACAAAAAACCAGTTTTGAATTAAAATGTTGTTTTTTCACTATTCATTAAAATATGAAAGTTATCAGAAATATACCAAAAAAATTTCCAAACTAAATTTGATGTCCCTATTCTAAAAAATAATTTTATTATGTAAAATATAACTTATAAAATTTTGAAAAAAATATATTCAATAAGGTTTCACCATCAAAATGTGGTAAAACCACCTTTTAAAAATATTAGAATATTTAATGCTTAAAATTGGATTTATTCTCATTCTAAGCCTCTAAAATTTATGGGATAAAATTAAAAACATTTAGAAAACATGTGTAACAATGTTATATTGAGTTCTTTTCATTCCCACTGATACAACTACTAGGATTTAACTACCATTTAAAATAATACAATTATAATTGTATTATTTTTCAGTATAACTTAGTGTTGTGTGCAACATAAGATTCCAAAGAAACCCGTTGTGGTATGTCGAGTACGGTATCACAAAAAGATCCCCATTTAACATGAAATTAATATATTATTGATAAATATTAATAGATATTAAAATTTATTTTTCTATAAATACCAAGGATGTTATATCATTCCCCCCTTTTGGAAATTAAGTCCCTGTTATTTTATTTACTAATGAAATGAGTGGGGGTATTTATCCCTCAAAGCCTTTTCAGATTCCCATGTTTCCTCTTCAAGAATATGGGTTTTCCACAAAACCTTTACCTGATGAATCAATTTATTATGCAACACTTTATCTCTGCAGTCAAGAATCTATACAGGCTATTCCTCATAAGAAATATTCTCTTCCAACTAAACTACTTCTGGACTCAAAACAAGAGATGGATCCAGAATATAATTTCATAACATCCAAACCTGAAAAACAATGTTTACTTGGGATAAACTCAGAGGTAAAGACAATATGTATCCAACTGATCAAACTTTATCTAGGATTTCATAGGGTCTAACCAACATCAGACTCATCTTCACTTTCTTACCAAAACGCATTAGGCTTTTCCATGGTAAAACATTTAGAAAGACATGATCATCTTCCTAAAAAGAAATATCCTTCTTACAGTTATCTGCATAACTTCTCTTCCTGCTCTGAGATGTCCTCATATGATTTTTAATCAACTAAACTTTTTCTTGCATCTCTTATAACAATTATGGTCTGGTCAATTTCCTTTCACCCACTTCATCCCAAAAAGATGGAGTTTGACACTGCTTTCTATATAATGCTTCAAATGGCACCATCTGTATACTAGAAGGAAAACTGTTATTATAAGAAAACTCAACCAAAGAGATATGTTGGTCCCAACTTCCCTGGTAATCCATTTAACAAGAACGTAGCATATCCTCTATAGTCTAAATTGTTCATTTCGAATACCCATATGATTGAGGATGAAAAGATGTACTGAAATATCATTCAGTACCCAATAACTTCAAAAGGCCCTTCCAAAAGTTAGAATTGAACTTGAGAACATGATTAGATACAATGGAGAGGGTAACACTATGTAACTATACTATCTTTTTAATATACAGTCAAGAAATTTGATCTAGAGGCAAATTATCATGAATAGGGAGAAAATGAGCATATTTAGTCAATCCATCAATAATAACCCATATATCATTGTTACCTCAAGATTTATTTGGTAATCCCAAGACAAAGTCCATGGATATATTTTTCCATTTTCACTCTGGTACTGGAAAAAGATGAAGCATTCCCATTTGAAACTATTATTTTTCTTTCACATATTGAAAAGTCTAACATTTCTTGGTAAAGTCAGCAATATCTCTTTTCATTCCATCCCACCAGTAATACTCTCTAAGGCCTCTGTACATCTTATAGCTTCTCATATGAACTAAAAACATAGATAAATGAGCTTCACACAACAACACTTTCTTCAAATATGAATAACAAAACACACATAATCTCTTACCAAATCTCAAAAACACAATCTTTATCAATGTTAAATTCAGGTAACTTACCCATCTAAAACAATTCTACCTTTTTCTTCAACACACTATCTTCTCTATGTGTTTGATTAATTATGTATGATAGAGATGATTTCACTAAAACTTGAAACAAAACAGATTAACTTCCTATAACAACATCTTCCCATACAAAATTCATCAAATCATTAACCAAAGGTTATCATTCCAAACGTAGCATGGTTAATGTAGCACTACATTTTCGACTAAAAGAATCAGCCACTTTATTTTCTTTTCCTTAATGGTAATGAATCATGAAATCATAATCATTGATTAATTCCATCCATCTACTCTGTCTCATGCTCAATTCATTATGAGTGAATATATACTTAAAAAATTTGTGATCAGTATATATTTCACACTTTACATCATAAAAATGATGCTTCCAAATTTTTAATGCAAAGACAACAACAACTTATTTCAAATCATATATAGGGTAATTTAACTCATGAGGTTCCAACTAACGTGAAGTATAATAACTTACCTGATCATTATTAATTAGGTCACAACCAAGTCCTTTCAATGAAGCATCATTGTAGATAACAAATTCACTATTCCTGAAAGGCAGGGCCAAAACATACACATTTACCAATATTCTTTTTAGTTCCTAAAAAATACTCATATTCTTTTTCCCAAATGAACTTAACTCCCTTATATGTTAACTTAGTTAGTCTGCTAGATAACCGAGAAAATGTTTCAACAAACCCTCGGTAATAAACTACTAATCTAAGAAAACTACGAATCTCTGTGATATTGTTAAGTCTTGGCCACTCTTCTACAAATTTTGTTTCAGAAGGGTCAATAGTTATTCCATATTTAGAAACAATATGACCATGTAATGATTTTTTTTCCACCAAAATTCACTCGTACTAAAATTTATATATAGTTTCTTTTCTTTTATGGTTTAAAAAAATACTAAAGTAACTTTCATGTTCTTCTTGACCTTTATAATATACCAAAATATCATCTATAAACACAAATAAAAAAATGATACAAAAACCAATGAAGGAATACATTAATGAGATTCATAAATATAGACGGTTATTTAGATACCCCAATGGTCATAACTACAAACTCATAATGCACATATCTTGTTTAGAACACTATCTTTGGAATGTTATCCTCCTTCACCTTCAGCTGATGGTACTCGGACCTCAAATAAATCTTAGAAAAATACTAAGCTCCCTAGATCTGATCAAACAAATCATATATATGAGTAAAAGTATATTTTTTCTTAATAGAGATATTATTATAGTATCTACAATCTATACAAAGTATCATATTACCATCTTTCTTTTTCACAAATAAATCAAGAGCACCCCATGGTTAAGTGATAGGTCAAATAAAACCTTTATCAAGCAATTATTGCAACGATTTTTTCAATTACACCAGTTCTAAATTATCAATTAAATAAGGGGGTTTAGAAATAGGCTTATCATCAGGCACTAAATTAATACTAAATTCAACCTCCCGACCAAGAACAATTCCAAGAAATTCATCTAGAAAAAAATCTATAAATTCTTTCACTACTGGAATGTCACTAAACAAAATTATTTATTTCTTTTCAACAACATGATCCTGATAACTTTCACATCCATGTTTAATCAATATTTCATCTTCTTAGTATGTTATTAATGGTATGAAATAATTCAATAAAACGTTCTTATATTTACAATATATTTTAGGACAATAAACTGAAATCCAATCCAGAACCAAAACGATATCCAATTCCACTATGGGAAGTTCAACAAGATTTGCAGGAAAGGAAATCCCACTAATGATAATAAGATGATTTCAATAAATCTTGATTTCTTCAATACTTTTACCTAGAGTTTTTTACCAAAAGTTCTCTATTACATTCATGATGTGTTATTTCCAATTTAATTGATAATTCTCCGAAATGAATGAATGTGATGACCTAGAGTCAAATAAAGTATTGGAATGTTTTGAAAAAAATTATAACATACTTGTAACCACTTCATTTGATGGTCTCACATTCAAACATAGTAGTATCTAATGATTTTGAAATGCCCTTCTACATTCGATCTTGTTGGTTTCCACCCATGGTAATCAACTCTAATCACACATTGGAATAATGTCCTAACTCATTGTAACTAATACATGTTAATGCTTGTTTTTCATTTCCTGCATGATTATCTTCCTTACAGTTATGAGCAATATTACAAGTCTTACGAAATTTGAAGCACTTCCCAAACGTTGATAGACATTTTTTAGGATTATTTTTACCACACTTCTCAAAAGATAGAAATTTAATTTTCTTACCTCCAGAATTCATTGATGAATTCTTTTTCAATTATTGAAAACTAGATTTCTTTTTTTCTCTTTCATGGAACACATGATCATAAAAAACTCTATTTCTACATCTCAGCATAAAGGACATATTTCTCATAGATTTTTAACTCACAAGAAGATAATTCCCTTCAATATTTTATCTTCAATCCTGAGTAAAATTGATTTACCTTACCAACAAAATCCTGGATAGAATTTGGGGCGTATGTTGACAAACAGACGAAATTTTCTTCATATGAAGCAAAAAACTATTCATCCTTCTGTCTCAATTACAATAATTTCTGTCCATCCTAATCAGAACATCCTTAAGAAAATATTAGTCAAGGAAAATATTCTCAAATCCATCCCATTCCATGGCATCAATCTCTTCACTTCCTTTGATATTTTTAATCATTGACCACCAATGATCGGCTCCACCTTCCAGCTAATAAATTGTAAGACTAGAATTTTGATTTTCTAAACACCCAATTACATCAAAAATCTTTTCCAGTACTTTAATCCAGGCTTCAACTTGTACAGGGTCATATAATTCTCTGAATGATGGGGTTTTTGCCTCATGAAATGATCCACTACTGACATATTATTCTATAGTTCATATGTTTGATCTCATGTATAGACACTACCACCATTTATCACCTAAGAACACTGATCCATCACTAGAAAAAACTGTTCATTTCTGATTTCGACCATCTGAGGATGCTGATTTTGAAGGTTGTTTTCCTCTATGTGCCATCATATCATAGCTACTTTGTTTCCTTAGTGGAAAACCATTATGAATAGAAATATCTTAGACAAAGAAACATGGTAATCTTCAAATTCTATATCATTTCAATTTGAACATAAAGTAAAAATATTTTATGGAAATTCTATTAACAATACTCTAACTCCTGAAGTTTTCTAAACCAACATCTGATACCAACTATAATTCCACATCCTTAAACATTAATTAATCTTAAGTTAATTCAATAATTTAAATTTCATTCACATCATGGATCCTTTCGTGTTTAGAGTCATAGATAATTAGGTCTTTATTATTACATATCATCTCATTAAAAATACAATAGGATGCTATCAAAATTGTATCCATTTTTTACTAAAGGAACCCCTTTTAAAAATAAAACATGGTTTATTTTCTTGATAAAAATAATCTTGACTTTTCCCTTTCTCTTACTCATCCTTATACCTAGTGACAATATTTTAAAAAACATGGTATGAGAAAAAAAGTTTAATAAGGGATATACAAATAATGAAAACTATTATCCATGAAAAAAAATGATAACCATGAATTTATTATCATAAAGTAATAATTTTAACCTTTATGAAGTAGTAAATATTCATCACTTAATATAAGCTCATTTATTACCCTTTTTAAAAAAACTATTACCATAAAACCCATAGAACAATCACATAAAAAATAAAAGGTAACTTGGGACATAATCATGCTTAAATGGAATAACTATATAGTCATCTTCTGCACAAATCCTTCTTAAAAATAGAATAACCATATAGACAACTTCCATACCCAATGTATTAGAGGGTATAATGTAACAACCCATCCATGTTTTATTGTGAAACCACCTATCTTTGTTGTATCACATAACCACCCATTAGATGTTCAAGTACCATTATATAATCATAACGCATAAAATATTTTAATTGTCAACATTTAAATTATAAAATTTCACTTGAAATCAGAAGAAATAATTTCAAGATTTTGAAGTAGTCAACAAAATTTCAAATCCATTTTCAATACCAAAATACCCAAAAAGTAAATAAGGTATTTCTTTTTTCCTCTTAAAAACATTAAGGCTTATAGAGTAATTCAAATATCAAATAATGGTTATGGCAGTAGAGAAGTCGTTGTTTCCAAATACATTAAAAACATTCATTCAGTCATTTAGTGAAACTCTTTGTATAAAAAATATTCCCTTTTGTAAATTGTTTAATGAAATTAAAATTCAAATGTTTTATTATACACCGAATAAAAGATGACAGTGTATATTTTCAAAATATGCCACAATCAAAGTAGATTGAGACGAATTCTCTTACCTTGAGTCCGACTAGTCACGCATAATAATTATATTCCTGAATAATAAAATTAGATTAATTTATACTTTCCTGATTATATTTTTCAGGTTTAATATTCCTTCTATATGTCTTGTTACCATGTTATAAAAATTACATAATTATCGAAGTTCATATCTGACCTTTTGTCGACATTCAGTAATTGAGTCAAAAATGAACTTATATTGATGTAAATTGTCCATGGGGTAAAAATTACATCATATCCAACTGTATTAATTATTTAAATATCATATATACCTATTATATATGTATTTAAAATAATTCATAATATTTGGAGATAAGAAATGAAATGCACCGTTCATAGAGACGGTAGACCGTATGTACGTATGGACACTACTTTCATTTCGTTGTCATATTAAAAAAATAATAATTAAATTATAAATAAAATATTATATTAATTTCATATATCTCTCATAGGTTTAATAAAACCATACTTAATACATTTAATTTAGAGTGAGAATGATTCATATCGCTTTGTGGGGGCGGTAGTCCACTCTTTTCTCAAATGAAATTATCATATAACAACAATATGGAAAGCATGAAGGTATGTTTAATATAACATTTAAACAATATAAAATAGGTTATAATATACGCATTAAAATATTATTTTACCAAAATAATGGTTTTAGGACCATCCATGAAGGCAGTAAAGGAAAAATACAAAAACATGATTCACGGAGGCAATTAACCTGCATAATGTGGACAATAGTTTAGTTTATTTGAATAAGAGGTGGGGAGAAATTAAATGGATATTACATATTCCATTATAAACATAACACTCCAGTATATACCTTATTCTGGAGTAGTCACACATTTATATATGAAGGAGGTGAGGAGAAATTAGTGAAAAATTAAATTAAGAGAGGTAATTTGAGAAAATTACCACTTGAATATACCCTCCTTGAAAGACCCTTGAGGACCATGGAATTAGTATTTTAGTGAGACAAATAGAACTTCAATGTGGGTAGACTGTGTTGTATAGGTTTGGGCAGAGCTTTGTGAAGATACAATGATTTTTGGGTCGAAATAGGGTAGTGGAGGGGTGGTATTTATAATTGAGGAGAGGTGGTTTCAAGAGGTGAATATATTGATTATTTTATATTAAAAGTCAACCATATAAAGGTGGAATTAACTTCCAAAAAAATGGTTTGTCATTAAGTTTTTATAGTCTATTTAGGGTAGATCAAAATCTAAACCAACCATTAAATGTTATAGTTTTTAGGTATGTTAAGATTTTATCTTTTAACTTTAACCCTTTTCAAAATTTCACTTTTACTACGGTAAATTATTTTATTACCATGGTAACTTTTTATACCTAAAAAATAAATTGACATTAAAACCTAATTTTGACCTTCTAATTATCAATATGTAATCCATTTGATCAAATTAAATTAACATAATGGGGAAAATTTTATTTAAAATTAATTCTACAACCAAAACTAAAAACGGGTTTTTAAAGTGAAACGTTCAAACATTGGAAATGTTTTTATATCTATTTTAAACGTAAAATTGATTACAATGAACTAAATTCGATTAAATGGTAAAAAAATATTTTAATTAAACTCTAAAAACAATTAAAAGGATAATCTATCAATATAAAAAATTAGACGATAAAGCAATTTTGAATTAAAATGTTGTATTTTCAGTATTCATTAAAATATGAAAGTTATCAGAAAAATACCAAAAATTTATCAAAAATAAATTTTGATATCCTTATTCTAAATAAGATGTTAATTTTTTCAACTTTAACTTATAAAATTGTAAAAAATAAATTTAAAAAAGGTTCTCCGTGAAAAGGAGATAAAACTACCTTTTAAAAATATTAGAGTATTTAATGCTTTAAATTGGATTTATTTTCATTTTAAGAATCTAAAAATTATTATAAAATTTAAAAAACATTTAAAATACATGTTTAATTATAATTTAGTTAGTTATGATCATTACTTATAATATAATGGTTAGGCTTTGACTACCATTTAAAAGAATAATAATATTATTGTATTATTTTTCAGTATAACTCAGTGTTGTGTGCACCGTAAGATTTCAGAGAAACCCATTGTTTCCTTTAAAGTAAGATATTGTAAAAAGTGTCCCCTTTAATGTAAAATTAATATCTTATTCATAAATATTAATAGATATAAAAAATGTATTATTCTATAAATACCTAGGATGTTATATTAACATTAACCTTGGATATGTCTCGGTACTAAGATTTACTTGAACTAACTCATCTATGGTGGTGGCAATGAATTTCTAAAATTCAGGAGGATATTATGCAAGATATTCGTCATCTTGTGAGGAATAAGTATTTTTTGGATGAAGTGATTCTTCTGGGCTGATTGATTCTAGAAGAACACTGGTTCCATCTTGGGTAGCGGTGGAATCTTCTTTAGGAGAATCTTGCAATGTTGAAACCATAGCAATAGATGTTTTCATACTGAATCCATCAGGCCATCAACCTTTGGGTCCATGTTTGATTTCAAAGAAATGGTGATAGGTCGAATTGTGATGGTTCAAACTATCTCAATTGTACAAGCGAGTTTGGAAAACAATTATTTACATGGGGTGAACATATCGATATCTGACAGGAGTATGATGTTCTGGTATCACCCAATTCTAACCTGTGTAATAATATATGGTAATCTTTTAGTGTTACTTGAAACTATGAAGATGACACCCTTTCCTCTCAGAAATGAAAAATCAGTTCCCCATGTATGGTGTCTTAGGCACCAACAAGTTAATTAGGAGGATGAATCCATCATCTAGATCTATCCAAAGACTGGTTGCGATGGAGGTGTACTCAACTTCCTTAGTACGTGCATGCTTATCCTTGATTTGGTAATAGAACATGTATATATTGTGAGATTCACAAGAGGAAAAGGTAGAATTACCTTGTTGGAGGATGTACACTTGGTAGTTGAGGGAGTACTTGAAAAACTATTTATACGAGGAAGGGACTATTGTGTGAAGATGAAGCCAAGGCCTACCCATCAATGTGTTTTATGTAGTGTCATGTTAGAAACCCATGAATTCTGTGTCTACAACCAAACTGACGAACTAGGTCTTCAAATGGATCCTACCACACCGTCTTTGTTTGGTCTTTTCATAACCTTGAATATTCATGTTAGAGGGGCTCAACTCTACTTCAGACATTCCATGCCTATGGAGCATCTGAATCATGATGAGATTGATCCTAGAACCTGTGTCAACTAGATCATGGTGAACCTTTATTCCATTGAACTGGACAATGATGTACAATGGGTGAATGTTCCCCAGCACAAGAGAAATCTATTCTTCTTTGAATAAAGAGATGACGTATTTGAATTATGACTACTCGACCTCTTTAGTATAGAATGTATTAACTAAAGAAACCTCTGTTTCAAACTGGTGGTGGATTTTTAATTATTCTTTGAGGGCTTTTCCCATATATTCTGAATAAAAGAGAGGCTCAAAGATTAAAAGCTTGGCCTGAATTCCAGAAAGGTGCTTTAGCGCATCATTCTTCTCTACTAAATGCACATTTTTTTCCTACAGGATGTTCATTTATGGTGGGAAGTTTGATGGGAACTATTGGACGAACCACTATATTATAGCTGGTGTTAGAAACATCCTACTACTTATCAGAAAAACATCCCAGAACTACCATTAACTGATTCTCGGCTAACTTAGGTCGGGCCACAACTGGACGTAGCTGATCATGATGTAGTTGAAAATATAATGTCTTGTTATTGAGAAATATAAATGGTTACAGTGATTATAGTATAGTATAATGGAAAGATCATTACTACTAATCATTGAGAAACACCTACTATCTATTCTTAGTAGAATACACAACCGAACATGAAGCACTGGACAGAGAATTCTGATAGCTTATCATTCCTCAACTTCTTCTTTGACAGTGCCATATGGGGACATTAGGAGTGCTCTATTGATACTCTTCATCATCATAAATCATGTAGGGGTCCACCAATTAGACGGTATTCATATATTCACACTCCCAATCATTTTTACAGGAGTCCTCCGATGATGGATGGACTAGGGGTGCAATTCCCATCTCTCTAGGAATGAAGTCACTGAGTGTACATGAGGAATTTTGCATCAAAAAAGGAATTATATTTCCATTATGTCATTGGTGCCAAATCTTCTGAGATGTAGAAGGATGAGAATAGGATACATAAGAGGTATCTGGAGAAGGAACAATGAATTATGTAGGTTCATGCCAGCCTAAATGGGCATGGATAATACCGTGGGGGAAAGTGAAATCCCTACAAGCCAATCATTCATCATATTTCTAATTCCCACATCTAGATACCTTCTTCCAATCACTGGAACATTCAATTTTGGTATTAGGCTTGGTTGATATTAGTGAAACCTCTACCAAAACTTCACCTAGCCGGACCACACCATTTTCCACCTGATCGTGGATCCAATTCATGAACACATATCACTACTTGAGGTATGTCCAATGATTCTATAGTAAGGAAAATGATTAGTATGATCTATGACCTCAGCCTCATGGGGAATTCTTCATTATTGAAGCTTCATCATTCCTTATTCCAAATAACTATGAAATTAATATATAACCTTGAGCTCTGGAAAGAAGTTGTTCCATTTTTTCTCTTGGATCTTGGGCCTGAGGAGGGTTTACAGGTAGATGGGGTACTAGTACTAAATTCTATTGTCTGGGTGGTGGTGTATGATGATTCTACCCTTGACGAGGCGGGGATTGTTGATGATTCTATCATCGATAAGGCGGTTCATGGAAAGGTTTTATATAAAATAACTATAGTCGATATGGATCCCCCACCAACACGGAGGTTATAGTTTCTGCCATAGTGGATCTTCTTATAAGATATAGAAGAGGAAAAGGACATGTCTGTTTGCATTTCTACAAGGATTCCTCTAGGTGTCTAACCTTGTTAGATAAATCCAAAAATCCTTCATGAAAATTCTAAGTGATTTGGGTGGGGACCAAATCAGTCTTGATGTTCCCCATACACATTTTCAATAGATGATCTTGAGCTAGTGGAATTTAGAGCAAGTGTGTTAGGCTTTTTCCACCTGGTGATGAAGTCTATGATGCAATCATCTGGAAATTTTTTTCATTTAAAGATGTCAACAATACTTGTGTTGCATATTGTGGAATTGAACTGGTAGAGAAACTGCATGTATAGATATTCTCATTTGGTGATGGACCAAATGGGTAATTGGATGTACCATACAAACACATACCCCTCCAATATCTGAACAAAACATTAGAGTTTGACTACTTCCTACTGCTAAGGGGTTTCCAACCTCGGTCCACACCTAGAGATAAAGTGGTCCAAATACTGCAGCGGGTCACCTATCTCATTTAATGGGAGAAGGTTGGATTCATGAATTCCAAGGGTGATTTCATATCATCTGACCTTACCTGATAAGGCTTTCCATCAGGTGGTATTTCCACTTATCTCCTTATAAAGGCTTCAATCTAACTAGTGTGAGTAGCCATCAAGTTTTTTTATAGGTATTCCTATCTTGGTGATAATTCATGATCACCAGTGCATTGATCAACTCATTAAAATGGTTAAATGGAACAGGGGCTCATGGATTGACCTATAGTGATACCTACAGGTCAACTTGATCCAGATCTCGAGGAGGATCCTCGCGCTATTCGAGAAGATTTGGTGACACATACTGTGGTCACTTTTCATATGATCCCACTTATTATCTGTTTGTATGTACGGTATCAACATGATATATGAGAAGAAACTTGTCTATGATGACTTGCTTCTACCCTTGTTGTCCCTATAGAAGAGTAAAATAGTCCTACTATGGATCTCCATAATATGGATGTCGCGAATAAAGGATCTCATTGATGATCTAGTGTTGATCTGAAATACACTATCTCAGAGAAATGATTATAGTATCATCCTTTATCTTCTTCGTAACATCAGGAGGATATGATCTATAGAGCTATCCCTTACCCTTATTGAGACTTCGGCCAACGTGAAATGATGCAGAAGGATCCACTTGGATGAGGGCCTACCTTTGTAGGTGAGTGAGGACACCTGTTAGAGCATCCACATACTATGTTATCCCATTTTTGCAGTTCTCTCTGTTGGATCTGGTGCTGATTTCCCCATACTTGGTAAGGTTTAGGTCATCCATGTTCACTTTGATGAAACCTGGAGTGTCCTCGATGTCACTAGGTGAATCGGGATACTTATTGATAGGATTAAAGTTGAGAGTGTACTATTGTCCCCAATGATTCTCCAGAGCACTGTGAACCTCTAAACTTATCTGGGTTGAAGGGTCTGGGGGTAACTGAGTGATGTAGGATGTTACACTCTTGTATGTGCTTTCAACTAAACCATGCTTTATAGTTGGTTGATGTCATCAAAGTGAACTATAATATTTAGGTAAACCAACTGATGGTCATGGATGTGATAGTGAGTCCCCAAGATGGTGTGACAAAATCACAAGGTCTCATCCTATATGAGGATCTTTGGAATTTCAAATTCGGGAACCATGTTCAGCTAGAAAATCAGTGACAGCTAATTGGAAGCTGGAGTGTCCCACAAGCTTCTCTATTTGGAAGTGGGACCCATATCATGGATTCCCCAAGTTCTAATTGGAATTAGCTAAGAAAATAGTAACCAAATAGATGTGGCATTATGGATGTGGATTGGACAATAGAGAGACTACTGCATGAATAGAATAATCACTACAAGTTCGGTCATCTCAAGGAGGCAGTGATGAACACATCATCATATCTTTGTAGGATGGGATTCCAACCACTTCCTTCTGTATGAAGGGATTCACAATCATCTTTGGGTCCACCTGGTGCTCATGATCTACCATTTCTTAGAAATATTCTTCATGATCTCGTGTAGAGGTAAAGAATGAAGCTTGTGGTGACAGAGATGGCTCTACTGCAAAAAACTGGAAGTGAGTAAATTTTTCCTCCTCTTACATATAACTATGAAGTGATTCAAGGATCTTATAAACCTCAATTTATTGGATAAAGAATCTCTCCTTCTGGGATCCTTCCCCATACATTGATGTAGAAGACTAGCAGCAAGGTTCCATCATCAATCTAACTAGATTTTAGAATCTAAGAAGAGAATGGGACTTACCACTACCTATTTATTCTTGGAGTATTTCCTTTGGTGGTGATAGTTCTACCTTCTTCCCAGAGACTGTTCTTTATGGAATATAAGTTTGTTGGCACAAGTATGACCTTCATGGTTTTGGTTGATTTCGTGGGTAAGACCTCCACTTGGATTTTTCAGGATATTAGTGGGAATTTCATATCAGTTTTCACTGGAGAGGGGATGTCCTCTACTCTGGCTGTTGATGTAGAATAGATGACTTATGTTGTGGTCTTCAAGAACATGGGGAGGACCTCCAACATGTATTTTATGAGTATGGGTAGGCCCTCTCTACAGGTTGTTGGATGCGTGGGGGGGGACCTCCATGAGAATGGGTAAAACCTCCACTCTAGATGGATGTCACACGGGGGGGAATCTGTGTTGGGCCATGATGAGGGTATGAGGAGGACCTTCATATTTTCTGTTGATGAAGTGGGGAGGACGTATTCTTTGGTGGAAGCTGGAGTGAGTAGGACCTCCTCTTCGATGGAAGCTATAGTGGGGAGTACCTCCTCTTTGGTGGAAGATAGAGTGGGGAGGAACTCCGCTTTGGTAGAATCTAAAGTAGGGAGGACCTCTACAATATCTAGGAATAATTCGGGGAGGGCCTTTTCATCATTGGTCGAAGAAACTGGGAGAACCTCCTTATCCAAAACCATAAGAATAGGGAGGACCTTTGTACTGGGCATCGATGAAGAGGGGACTGGGTCCACTCTAATTGGGTACTTCATGTGGAGGACCTACATGTGGGATGTGAGAGTAGGGAGGACCTCCACTCTGATTGGGTACTTCATGGGGATGACCATTGTACATAGTCTCATCATCACATAATGGTCTGTAATGGCTGCAGGTGATTCTAGTGGCTGAAAGATTCTACCAAACCAGGTTTTTGGGTGGATGAGTTCTTGATCCCAACTAGGAATTGATGAGTCCTTGTTCTATAGTAGTGGGGACTTGAAGAATATTCTAGTGGTGGAAGGTTCCACTAGAGATATAAAAGAAAATTCCCTCTATGGACATCCTCTTGAGATTATGATTGATATTGGCATCGGAGGGGTCAGACTAGGGATGATAGAGAATGGTAATGATCCACCTCTTCCTTTTCCTGGAAGACCAGTAATTAGTTGTGTTGTAATGACCTGGTGGGATCACTCCTTGGCGACTATCTCGTGATGGTCATTGTTGGGGTGACTCGGGAATCCCCTACATCTTTTTCATTGGGGAGCGAGTCCAATGATTACTCTGAGGAGAGGTTCTCAAAGCAGCTCATCATCAGAGTGGAGGGAATAGGCTCCCTGAGGTTGAAAAGCAACCATGATACAGGCTAATCAATGGGTGGTTTGGTATATTTTTAATTATAACACCCTAGGATTATAAACTAAGAACATTTAATTTGATAGAGTATGCATCATGAAACACTGATCCTAAAAACCCATTAAATATATTTATTTTAATTTAATATCTATGATAGCTTTTGGAACATGCAACCCCAATTCTAAATGAACTACAATGTAGTTTACTATTATAACCTAGCTGTTAAATTGGAGGGTATGAATAGTACTAACTCAATTATGAAAATTATATTTTTGAAACATGTATAAAATAATTTAAATAGATATCTACTAATTATAAATATTATAATAATCATTTAAAAAAAAGAAAATGTTTTCTAAAAAAAATTATTTTTCAAAGAAAAATGTTTTGTCTCCTTTTTCACACTTATATAATAATTAAAATTTATCACATTTAGAAAATTTATTTTGAAAAAATAATCTTCATTTTTTAAATCATAATTTCAAAATTATCTTGGACTGAATGTTTGAGAATTTTCGGAAAAGTAAATTTTTGTGATGAATAATGAAAAACACTATTTTTTATTATATATTTTCATTTCTTTTAAAGATTTTAAAAACATTCATATTGTTTTAATGGGGTTTTAAAAAAAATTAGTATATTTATATATATATATAATTCAAATTTATTTTTATATTAATTAATTTAACATTGAATTTTTATATTAAAATTTTTTAAACATTTGAAAATTTTCTATTTGAAAACTCGTTTTCTCATCACATTTTTAGGTTTAATATTAAATTAAATTATGCCACTTATGTGACCTGAATTTGGAAAAAATGATTCCCTATTTGAAATCATAATAATTTATATTATTCAATAATGTAAAATTATTTTTTAAAATAATTAATAGTAAAAATAGTAGAATCATTTACCGTTGTTAAGGTAAAAATGGGTTTACAGGGGGGTTAAACTATAATGATATGTGTTTAAAAATGACACAAAACATTCCTAAACCCAATTTTATGGAAATATTTAGACCATAGATATCATTTTTCTATAAATTTATATTTAGTATACTTGTCTCATGTGTAAAATATGGGTACTATTTTTGTTTTAGAAATTGTATCTATGCCACTAACCTCACTTATAAAATCCCACCCCCTCTCCTATCCTCATAAAATTTAAAATAACCCTATGGTTTTGGAAAAAAATTCCAAAATAACTTTTTTACTTTACTTAAAACATCCTAGATCCATTTTTTGATCATAAATCCATTCTATTAAGTCTTTTGGTTCAAAGAAAGAGAAGTTGTCTGAAGAAGAGGTAACATTCTTCAATGAGCATTTTTATTTTGTTTCTTCTTAAACCAACATAAAATATTTTTAAAACATTATAATATAATAACCTCATTAAAATAAATAAACTAATATTTCATTATGTTAATTTTATGACCTATATCAATCTCCCGTTCCTTCAAATAGAAAATGAAAATGTCGATCGTGTGTACGACTTACTACCGCCTTGAGAAATATGGTTATTCATTTTCTATCACTGCCATTAAAAGATGGATATAATAATGTATTTATAATATGAATACTATATTTAAGATATTATTTTATTTATTTAATTTTAATATCATATATAAGTTCTTAAGTTTCATCCCATTTAAATTATGATAACGTCGCTCATGTGTCCGGTACACTGTCTCCACATGAAGAAATGTGGTTAGTTTTTTACTTTCTATTTATATGGATTTTAATAAGTATAAATTTAATGAATATATGTGATATATATGACATGATATTTATTATTTTTTATTAATATAACATCCATTTACTTATCCTTTTACTCATTAATAGAATGATATTTTCACTTGTGCATATGTATGGCATGCCATCCACACGGAGCAATGCGATTCATTTTCCATTTACATCCTTCACGAATGATTATAAAAATGAATGTAATGATTCAATATTATGTTGAAAACATTAATATATTTCTGGAAGTTATGGGTCTATATAATAAACCCTTGAACCATAACATTTAAGATAAATCATGAATGAGAAAATAAGGAAATTAACACCTGAAACAATGAAAATAATGAAATATTATTAGTAAAATGGTGGTAAAATGTTATAATAGGATCATATATTATGTTATAAATATGATTATATTATAAATTAATAATATTAATAAAACCATTATATAGATTTTTAAATCATTTTTAAGCAAAAGGAAGCATGAGGTAAGGGGATTTTTCTCAATTTCTATTCAATGAGGCATATTTTAATGTTATGCACCTAATTACTTTTATATTGATTATATATTAGTACTTTGAAATGTAATATCATGATTACTAAATAATTCATGATATTTTAAGTATAAATTTTCATTAATTCATCCAAACTGATTTTAATTAAAATTTTCCAAGTGGTAAAGAATTTCATACCTCAATTTCTTTTTATTGGGTTTTATTACTTATTAATTGTCTTATATATTCTAAGATTATGTGCGTAATAAATTTTGATTATATTATTCAAAATTTAGATTTTTTTATTATGATTTAAATTTTATTCACATAATCGATTCATTTATTAATTCTCACTTAAACATTATGATATTTTGAGGGATAATTTCACAATATAATTTTAATTTGGTTTGCTTATTATTTAATTTTCATTAAAATAAATTATTTGATCATTAGATAATAATCCCATTTAATTTTATTATCATCTCATTATTAATGATGTTTTAAATTAATATTACCATTTTTTCACTCTGGTAATTAAAATTATTGTGATTTTTCTTTTATAAAATCCAACTTCATTTACCACTTTATTCGAAATTATTTTTTCTTCCAAATCCATGTTTTTAGAAAGTATTTTATAAAGTGTTATAATATACATAAAATTATTTGATAAATAAAATTTTACCCATGTTTGAATTTTTAAAAAATGTTTTAAAAGAATATTCATGTCGTTTTCTATATAAGGCACTTTTGGATTTTATTGAAAATGTTGAAGAAATATTATTTTTAACTTGTATGGCATATATAAAATTTCCCACCATCATGACCACTAAATATTTTATAGCCTACATTGTTTGTTTAAGAGGTTTTTTTTATGAAAATTATTTTCAAAATTCTTGGTAGACTTGTAGTTTTAAAAGGTGATTTTCCCAAAATGAAACATATATTTTCATAAAAAATTTAAATATATTTTTATGGTATTTATAATCATCAAGGATAATATCCCTTTTTTTAATATACTCTACTAGGGATACTTTGTATTGATACCATACTTATTCATCCTCTAGATACTTTTTGATTATTTTGACCAAGGATAGTATTTATACTCACTTCCTTGATTCATTTTTGTAGTCATTTATTTTCCATTAAATTATTCACTTTCATATGATCATTGGACATTAAATTTCTAGAAAAATATCCACAATATTTATTATGGACAATATTTTTGATTTAATCATATCTCATTTCAACATATGGTGTTTTACATTTAATGTTATTTGATTTACTGGAGAAATATTAATAATATTTATTTTTTATTCAACGTAGATATTTAATGGTAAGGTATTTTGTTCATGAATTAAATTGATTATCCAATATACATGAAAATATTTGGACAAAAAAATATAGTAGGGGCTTGTTTATAGATATCCCCTAGTTGAATCAATAATCTTATGAGGAAAATCAGTTGGACAACTTAATTTAAATGGGTTTTTGGTGTATACCTACCCATTAGTTTTAAAATATCTTGAGAAAGTTCTTGACAGTAGATATATAATGATGCATGAATAATGACATCCAATAATTAAGAATTAACTTTAATGAGAATTCAATTATTATTTTCCAATATATTTTTTCAAATATATTATCTTTGGATGAATTTCCTTGTTACTATATTGATCAAATGGAATTTTTCAGTAATATACTTTTCCATATTTATTATGCTTGTCAAATTATTTTATTGGAATGTCTATTAAATTATATATATTTCCATTTTGATTATGAATATTGATTCATGATAGCTTATTATTTCATTAAACCTTAATGATCATTTGATCTCACCCTTATTTTTTTCCTTTCCCAAGAATCCATGAAGTGTACTATGAATGATATGAATGTATATTCTATTGGGAATAATGTTATTATTGAAGAAAATTATGTTGTAATTTTTTTTTTCAAATATAAAATGAGAATCATGTATGTATATAGTTTACCAAGACTACTAAACTATTTGGTCCTTTGGGATGTGATTCCTTGTATATTATGCCAATTTAATGAAGTAGGAACTAGCTCTGGTCTATTGGGCTCGTGGTTGATACATTAATTAGTTCGTCGATTGATGGTTGACTAGTATGATATTTTCCTCTTATATGATGAGTATCAAATCTACAACCTTGATTGATATAGACCGAGGAAGTGTATGACCATACCCAGATAAGTGACATGTGATATTATTATAAATTTACAAGTGGGGTATGAGATATGATCAACAATATAGGTGATTGACATGTTATGTGTTCATACATATGGTCAGTCTACACGTAGATAATTGAGAATATATTAGTAGAACATATAGGATTTACATAATTGGTGTATCATGGTCACTTTATGTATATAAAAAATTTATTATGTGATCATGTATAATTGAATATGATATTCCTCGTGTCCATGGGTATAGAGACACATGGGGTTGATAAATATTGTTTCAGATCCATTTAAATGTGGGTATATTTGACACATAGATTGAGGAAACACTATTCTTATAATTATGGAATAAAAAATTTATAGTTATATTTAATTATATAAATTATCACGTGTTTAAACTTTTTGGTTTTCTATATGACGTATAAGTTTTGTTATAACATGTTTGTATAAAACATTGAGATATATTTAAAAAAAATTATGGAGGGTAATTTAAATATGTTTTGAATGGATTTTCACATGTTGTTAAATATGATTTAACACATGTTGAAAATGAATGATATCATTAAAAAAAGTAATTTTATATGATATCAATAAGGAATTTTGGATAGAGTTTCAAAATCTATTACATATGAAGTGCCATAAGTTAAAGGAATACTAAATTCTTGATCCTTTAGTGTAGTTAACATATTGTTAGAAATGTATACTAATTCATGCACTACGATGTGGTTGTATCAACCATGTCATGGTTTGTTTTAGGAAAATCCTTTTAATGGTTTATTTTATGGAAAAACATATATTATGAGATAATCTAGGATTTTATTATTCTCAAATCTAAACTATAAAGACCAGTTTCCACCATCATGTGGTGATGATTTAATAATTTTTAATTTCTAAAATAATTGTTTAAATGATAAAAAAAATTATCACAATGATGAGATGAGAGTTACAAGTACTTTAATTTATAATAATTTATGACATATTAAAGTTAATTAGTCAATAATTTGAGTTCCCCATGAAAAGAGAGGGGCTGACCCTTGAAATAGTAGTGATATATGACCAACTCTTTCAAGTATATATTTTTGGAAGAGGAAGTGGCCACCCTAGAAATTTCCCTTATAAGAGTACCATAAAATATTCTTCATAATAAAAATGAGTTATTTATAAACCTTGGTTGTTTCCCATACTAGGTAAGCATAGTAAATATTCTATGCCTAATTTTTGTTTAAGTATGTCTGGTTGAGTTATAATGAACCATGTCAATCAACGTGGGTCATAGAGTGACTTAATTAATCTATGGTCAACAGCCAAATGAGGTGTCAGACCTAACAAAATTATAGAATTTTAAATTATTTAGACTATGTCACACCTATATTCACCCCCCTTAGGGTGTATCATCATAACAATAGACCTAATAACTACTATCAATTATATTTTAATCACCCTCCATGAGTAAAAAGAAACCATTATAAATTATATATGGTTTTATCATGGTTTCTTGTCTATATTGTGTAATGAAATCAATAAACAATTAATCTTATATTTTTATATTAAATCATCCACAAATTTTCATTCTCAGATATAGTAATAAAAAAATATATTTTATACACATAAATTGGCCCCAACTGATATGTCCCCAAAAACATACATTATTTTATACTATTATACATATCATCTCAGTATTAAAACAAATTATGAAATATAAATGTTTTATTATATTTGAATATTAGTAATATATCTAACTTATTTCACAACATAGTGTACATTTCATCGATAAAAATTCTCCACACATGAATCCATTATGATCATATTACTATGTAGGAGATCCTAGGGATATAAGAAAACATAAGAAATGAGTCATCTAAATCGCTCAGTAAGGGGAAAATGTTATCAATGATGTATAGAGAATAATATTTGAATAAAATCATGAAATCATAATAAGTGAACATGGATCATGATAAATTAATCATACATCATGTCATAGAATCTATAATGGATGATCATGAAGAAATAACATATACCATGGCCTAAAATGTTGAATCATAAAACTGTAATGATGAATCAAGGTGTTATAAAATAAAATTTGTAATGATATAGAAATTTTTAATGGCATAATAGTGTTACATGGAATATGAATATGGAACATAAATAATCATAAGATATCATAATTCAAGGACATTCACTTCGACCATCATAACATAGTGGATAGAGCTAACAATATTAGGTTCATAAAAAAAATATCTAACTTCATCTATTTCATGTAATAACATGAAAATCAAACATCATCTGGTCCAAGGAATAATTGATAATTCCAATTACATCTGGTCCTTAGCATATTGATCTCATATGATAAAAAACTTTTTCTCATTCTTTGTGGGGTTATATAATTCTTGTACCACCCATCATATAATGAAATATATATAATCAATAATCATAAATCCATAAAATTCATAGTATAATTTGGTCCTTAAAATAAAATGGGTTATATAAAATCTTTCATAAGTTATAAGATTTATCCAAAATTGGAAATTGTATGATATCATGAATATTAACACATGACATAAAAATAGATATTTTTCTTTACAAAATATTCTTATATCGAATAAATGGATATGCAATATTATAAATACTTTCCCCAGTTAGTCAGATTATATGATCATCTAGACATACACTCTTTAAATAGGTGAAATAAAAGGTATTTATAAAATGGATATATAGTAATCAATATATTTATACAAGGGTCATATAAAAGGATAATTAAAATAATAATTTAGTTTATCACCTTAGAATAAAGATACCAAGACTTGGTTCAATTTTGGATCTATTGGACAATGAATATGATGTGAGGTATTTATTTATAATTTAATAGATGCAATGTTACCACCCGCATACCTAGAATTACCTTATTTAATTGAAATTATTTAACAACCTTCCAAAAAAAAGGAAAAAATATTAAGATGGAAATGATTTTTCTTATTGTTGCAATGTTTGGGAAGGCACTGATATAAAATTTATCTTAAAGGATAATTAATGATACTAAATGAAAAAATATTTTACATATCGATACTTCCATAAGGATTTCATTTCAAAAATACTATATATACATATTTTTTTTGATAATTGAGCATAGATGAAGGGATAATTTTGGGATTATGATGGTTAATGAAAATGGTATAATGAGATCAAATAGGAAATATAAAATTAATAATATTCTCTATGGGGAAATAAAAAATTGAAATATTAGAAAGGAAGCATCATAAATGATTCTTCAAATGTGGTAATAATAAGAAAATATAAATAATAAAGGAAGATTATGGAATAGGATATCCTTAATTTGGAATCATAACGACATATGAAAAGTGTATAATGAAAATAAATGGGTATTTTATGATAAATAATATCTAAAATATTTTTTAATATAATATAAATATAACTATTTAAGTAAATTAAGTTGAATTTTAAAATATTTTTTTAAAAAATTATAATTATAAAATAAAGAGAGAGGATTAAGAACCATTACTTAAACGTAATAATGGAATATGAAAAGATTCATGATATGGAATGCATATTATATCATACATAATTGAATAAATGGATTATAATAACTGGGATATATAATCATAAAAATATATAAAATGAAAGACTAAAAGATATTATAAAAATAGAATATAAACTGGGAAATCAAAAGAGAGAATTAAGAACTCTTACTTTAGTATAATAACATATTATACAAAGGTAATGATGAGAATAAATCACTAAAATCTTATCATTAATATCTCTAAGGTGTCATAATCTCATGTAAATTTAATTACTGTGGTATATGATAATGGTTTTTAAAAGAAATCTTGATAAAAGAGTTTCAAATAATAATCGGAAATATAGAATTGTGAACCCTTTCCTTTCATAATCCATATCATTAAAACCAACAATTATTTCCCTATAAAATATTCTTATTCAGAGAGAGAACTCACTGAGAGATATCTTTATCGATAAAAATAAGAGAATACTGTAATTATTTTAATGTTAATGGGTTAAATGAATGGATTTTTTTGGGTGAAATTAATGTATATATATTTGGAAACATGAGGTTGATGGGGAGAAATATTAAAATCACATGAGAGTTTATTAGGTTAGGTGTGTAAATTTTTATTTGAATGGTATGATTGAATTCTATGCCTAAAAAGGTTATATAGAATGTTTAAATATTAATTTATTCATTCAGTATTTGTGGCATTCCATTTTACTCATTTTTAAATTATTTTTATTTATTAAATTAATTTCAATTTTTATATTTATTTATCAAAAATAAAATATATTTTAGGATTCATTTTGAAAAGAATTTACAGATAATAAATTAGATATTCTGGAATGAGTGATTTTAGAAGTCTAACTTTCAAATTTCATATGGAGATAGTTGTAAGACCCCTTCTTTTATCCAAGATTTTTTTTTTTACTTTTGAGTTGAGCCCTCTTAAATTATACGAATGAGCCATATTATTAGTATAAAATGGTGTTTGGGGGTACTTGGGGGCTCATAGGAGGTTAACTGACAAGGAAAAGTAATGGAATATAACAAATGGAATGTTTTTGTGCCACTAGATATCTTGTTGATAGATAAGTATTCAGGTAAGGTTATAGGAATCCCACAAACCATTTGGTGAGATCCACTAGCCATCCTATGGATCCATGATAGAATAATGTTTATATAAGAATCCCACTGGCTAGATGGTGGGGTTCCTAGGGCTGTATGTGTTCTTCTTAGAACCATCATCTAGCCAGTGGAACTATTCTTGGTAGGGAAGGTCAAGGATAGTAGTGTTTTCTCTCTAACCAAATCCCACATTTAATTGTATAATCCCCTTAACTTGACTATAATTTGGGATTACAAAATTGGTAGGGTTCTCCTATGATTCCTCTACTTCTTCAACACCAAGTGTTGGTTTCTTAATTTGTGGTTCAATATGGATATCTATATTCGTATAAGGCATTCCAGGATTTATGAATTATTTTCTCTATATCTCCTTGGATATTATTCTTTGAGTCTTAATGTGGGGGATCTATTTTTATCTGTATGATTCATTGTGTTGGAAATTGATCTATATGTTCAATATTTGCATCCTTCTTTTCTATTTTGAGGTAGGTGGTATGAAACATCTCCCCAAGATCTGACTTTGATTTCTTGAATTTGAAAAATGTGTGATTGCACTAGAATTCCATGCACATGTCATATTATAATCATAATCCACTAGGATTTATTGAATACTAATCCTTATACCCACCATATATCCCATTGGGTCTGTCAGTGACTGATGCCATGGAATTTCAACTACCTGAGACGTGTGCCTATCCTTGACCCTATGTTGGAACATCGAATGTATGACCCTAAAGCCTTGAAATTGGATTGGGAATTTTTTTTAAAGTGTGTATTAACTCTTGAACTGATAATTCATATGTATCAATTGGATTGAAATTTAATAATTGATATGGAATTGTAAAATGTCAAAATGGAATGATGTCATAATGACATATTAGTATCGAACTAATCATTGGAATTTGAGTATAATTGGAATGTAATATATTAACTTGGAATATGTTTTAACCTTACATAATAGAATAAATTACAAGACAAAGGGTAATTTATATGATTTAACCATTATATACTATATTTACCCTATTAAAAATGTTTTAGTATAATTGTATGCATTGTATATTTCTTGATTTTGATACTTGGAATGTGTAATTGGCCTTAACATTGGAATTTCCCTTGGATCTAATGTGACTAAATATAGAATGGGTATTCACTATAGTTTTTTTGATACAGGGAAAATGTAATTAACCCTTGAAATGTGAATATCCCTTCTATTAGTTGTGAAAAAATGTGCCATTTTTCCTTGTCATGGTAATCCACCTGGAGTAAGTGGTGAGTATGGATAGAGACGTCTGGAATCGTGTTGAAGAAGGTATGCATGACACCAAGTGTCAACCAAGGTCTCAAGAGTTGTTAAGTTTATTTAGATTCATTAATTTGAAAATTAATTAATGGAAATCTATATCATACTCCTACATTAAAGATTAACTATATTGATTTTTTAGACACTTTTGGGGGTAGAATACTTAGTTTTTATTAGACTCTATTTCGGCTGGATTTTGGTACCCAGGCATACTTTATGAATATAAGTTAGGATATGGGAACATGATCCTATGTCTGATTAATTGATTTACTAGCTAGGAATAGATATTTTAGATGGGAAAGATCATGGGGTTTTAGATAATTTATATGAGTATTTATTTTTGGAGACTTTCTTTCTGTTGGGTTTTTGTATTACATTTAGTACAACAATCAATGTTACATTTCATGGGTTGATTATCTAGGATTATTTTGGTCATTTCAAGTTTATCTTCTAGAGTTGATGTATATTGATTTTTTTCTCATGTATTTATTGTGATTGTTATTTGGTATAATAGGGTACAGTATCCACACTATATTTATTAATCTCTCTCTATAAGTTATCATCCTATGGCATGTTGAGAAAAATGATTGAGGTCTTGTGGAAACCACTCTCGATCATGTAAGGGAGAACTCAGATGGGGATGTTACAAAGTGGTATCAATGTGGGTATGTTATTTTTCTTTACTATTTGGGAAAGGCATGAAGGATAATATGACATGTTGGTTCTTGGTAATGTGCTTATTCATGAGATTAGCTAACTCATGTGTAGATAAAAAACAAATTTTAAAAGTATGGGATTATTGTTCTTGGTGTTTAATTATTACAGTTTTTATGTTTTCTGAACCATGATTGATGCACTTGCTGTGTGATTTAATTGATTTATGATATTTTACTCATGGGAAGGTGCAAAATAATTTCTTTATAAATGAATCATGGTAGGAATGTAGGTAAATATTTTGACATGAATCACCCAAGATAAGGATATGTTTAATACATATATATCTTCCAATATTAATTATTCCTAAATTGATTGAAATTTTTGATAAAAAATAATAATAATAATCTGTTTAAAAAATGATTTGTTAACATGTTAAGAAAAAAATGATGTGAACATGTATCTATGGTTTTTGTTTGTATCCTTGTCCTTCTAAATTTGATCATGAGATGAATCCTATGATACAAGGAGCGTGTTGACCCTTATTGATAAATTACCCCACGTCATCCTTTAGTTGAACATAAAGAGAGTGGTAATGAGAACACACTGACCTTAGTGAAACAAGGACTTGATATATCTTTAAGGAATCTTATGGAAGATCAAATATGAGATTTTTTTCTATGTGTCATGTGATACAAATATAAGGAGAATAATTGTATCGTCCATTCCAGTTCTGAATTGATGAGGGAGTTCCATTTGAATCACCCACCCATGTTCACTAGGGAGATAGGCCCTTAACAGTAGAGTTTTAGATATATCACATCCACTAAATATTTAGTCACCTGGAGGCACCCTTGGAGAGGAGGGTGAATCATTTTGCTTATATACTATGAGTACCATATAAGCGTTGGCGTGACATCATAGAAAAGGATCGAAAATATGAGTAGATAACCAGGAAAAGTTTTGATGATAATTTCCTAAATCAATTCTACCCCATGAAACTGAGTGATGAGTGGTTTTGGGTTTTCATGAACCTCACATAAGGGGGTATTATTGTGATGAAAAATTATGGTCATTTCATGGACCTTTAATGTTTTTCTTCATCTTTGGCTTCGGATGAGATATCTATAGTGGAAGAGTTCAAGGATAGGCTTTGGTATGTAATAAAGTCATTGGTAAATTTATTCCACTTTCAAAACTTATCTTATGTAATAAATATAGATATCATCATTGAAGGGAATAGAAAGGAAGCATTGATTGGTGGGAAGGCAGTTCCAACAGGATGATAGGAGAGTTCCAATCCAGGTAGTAAGAAATGACACTATGAGATTGTACTCTAGGTAAGTATTCGGAATATAATCCAAGGAAGTAGAAATCCATATCTGGACAATAGCCATGGGGATTTTTATCTATTTGGAAGGTCTATCCAGAAGTCCTAGTAGTGTCCCTTCTCTAGAGTGGAGTTTAAATATTATTGTAGGATTGGCCACCTAGAAAATTTATTTAGGAGAAATCAAAAGTATACTAATGGTTGAGGATCATGGTATAAATTTTTGTCTATAAAGGGCTCATCTAACCCCCAATAGAAAAGTAACTGGAGTTCTATAGGTCTCTTGGGTTGGGGTAGAGGGCATGATTCTATATCCCAAGAGTGATAGTATTAGTAGGAAGGAGTATCTCAAGGGAGTTAGGATGTTTCTCAAGGCATAGGGGTGAGTCAATTTCATACTATGTAGAATAATCCTACCATTCAAGATACATGAAATTTCACTATCATAAGTATGATTCCTATGGAATCTACCCTTTCCTATGTTTGTTTGATATATGAGAATCACATTCATTTATATATTCCCAATTTTCCAATTGATTCAATTTTATTGTGGAAATAGTGGATTGGGTTATGAACATCAAAAAAAATTTAGGGGTGCAATCAACGGATATCAGACACTATGAGGAGTATACTATTTTGATTGGATGTTATCAGCTTCTTAGGGATATTTTTATATTGGAAATGGTTGTATTTTATTTGATTATTGGTATGTATTGGCTAGTTCCATAACATGAACATATCTACTATTATCAAAGGAATGTTACCTTTATATATCTAGAAGGGGGATCTATATATGTAATTGTTAATAAGACCTTCAGGATAGTTATACAAGACCAATTCGACACAATTTATATTGGCTCATAGCCCTGGTAATAAGAATTATTCTTGATGATGGTGGATTTTAGAATAATTACTTTCCTCTAGTGTTGGAGCAATTTTAGGTTGTATTTCCAGAATAATTATTCATTTTACCACATTATAAAGTGATTTAGTACACTACCGATTTGGTGTCTAGAGCTAAAACCTTTTCTATTCCACTCTACCGGATAACACCAATACAGCTTCAGGAGTTGAATGTTTAGTTGGAGGAAATAGGGGCTATGGGATTTATATGGACTAGTACTTCATTATCGGGTTCCCCCATTTTATTCTTCAATAAGGAATATGATATCATGTAACTATGTGTGGATTACCAGAGGTTGAACATGATGACCAAAAAGAACTGGTATCTCCTTACATGCATCGGTGATCTCTTGGATTAGCTTATTGGTTCCCATATATTCTCCATGATTTACTTGAGGTTAAGGTCAAACCTTTTAGGTTAATACCATCTGATATACCTCAGAACACATTTAAGAGCATTTATGACTTGTATGTGTTCTTGGTAATGTTATTTGATAATATTAATTAATTGAATATATTTACTATCTTGATTAATTATATATTCCATCTATATCTAGAATATTTTTTCTATTTTTCATTGTTTAAATACTAGTTTACTTCCATTATAGAGATAACCATTCCCAATATCTTGAAATTTTATTGATCACACAAAGAGAGAATCATCTATGCACCAAACTATCTAAGTGTAATTTTTTAAATCAATTTATCTACATAACTAGACTAAAAAGTGTTAGTAGACTCAAAGATGGAGATAGTTGTGGATTCTTGACAGCGACAGAATAACAGCTTCAAGATTCAGGGATTTGAAGTTATGGAAGCCTATTATCGATGATTCGTCAATGAATTATCTTTTCTATAAAAACTGATGTCCAGTCTGACCAATAAAAGTGTGAGGTTTCTTTGGTCAAATTATTATGAGTAGGAATTATAGTAATTTAATAGTAGGCCACCCTCAACGTCAATCCTAAAAATACCTTACCAAGGTAAGGAGTATACTAAATATTGTGACACATCAAGATTTTATATCAGAGTAGTTATGATGAAATAAGATTAAGTGGTTGCATATATAACAAGGAATTTGATGTCATGTGGGTGGAATTATCCAAACCATGAACTAGAGTTAGTTTTAGTTGTATATTCTATGAGATACTGGAAGCATTATCTGTTGAGTGAGAGATTTGTGTCCCTCATGGATTAAAAGTGATTTAAGTATGTCCTTTCATAGTGGGACCTAAATGTTTGGTAGATGATATGGGTTGTGTATATATAGAATTTTATCTTCATGTTGGTAGATAATTATAGAAATGGAAATTTAATTTTTAATAGCTTTATTATTAATACATAGTGTCTGGAATTTTGAGAATAAAGTGAGGAGTAGCACCTAAAGACTTTTTTATAGAAATGAATCTGGATATGTAGGAGTATCATGAGTGAAAAACTCTAACATTAACCTATTATGTTTCCTCACATCTAAATCTGATCTAGAGAAGGTAGTTTTTGATTTGTATCGTTTAGTTCCAAGATAAAATATATGTACTGTGGGGATCCACAATCAAGCTAGTTCCTTGACTATGGTGAGGTTATTCATGTCTACAGTCACATATGTGTTAATGCTCGAAGAGCCGATGAGGGTATTCAATTCTTTAAAATGGGTTATAAATCATGTGATGATAAATATATATGATGAAATATATAGAAAATATTAGTTTCCATAGATGAAAAAAGAGATAGTGGTATTTGTGGTGTGATGTTACATCTATCAGGAGGTGAAGGCCAAGAATCATTGACATGATGTGTTTTCTCATCCCTTTCCAATTATGAAATTGAAGTGGGGTTATATCAACCTAGAATTTATAATAGGATTACCTAGGAAACTATAGAATAATGATGTAGTGTGGGTTATCATGGATCGATTAAGGAAGGTGACCCATTTTATTCCTATCAGGAAACATTCACCATTGATGACTTGGGTAACCTCTATGTATTGTAGATATTTTGATTACTTTTTGTTCTATAGAGTATCAATTTAGATCAAGATCCCCATTTTATATCTCATTTCTATAAGGGTGTTAAAAAAGGGTTCATATGTTCTTATAAGAATAAACTATAATCCTTAGAATGATGGAAATTCGAAGTAGAAGACTCGAATTCTAGAGGACATGTTACAATTCTGTTCTAGACGTTGGTGTTTCTTATTAGAAGCCTATCGATCTCGGGGATTTTTTATATAACAATAGTCTCTAAGAAACAATCCAAATGTATCCTATGGAAAATTTAGATATAATTCCATGTCATTTTATTTTTTTTACTTAGTGGCGAGTGAGTTATCACTTATTAGATATAGTCTCATGCAGGATACGTCAGAGTATGTTCAGTTTTTTGGGAAGTGATTAACAACCATGCAAATTAGGAAGAAATATTTTGCTGACCACTATAATAAACCTTTGAATTTTAGGCTAGTAACCATGTGTTTTTATGGGTGTCCCCAAGTCTATGGTAACATTATATACATAAATAGATGAATCTAGAAACTAGGTTTTTCATGCTATTTTAGATAGTGGAGAAAATTGTTCCATTAGAGAACCAATTAGATATTCTACATGACTACAGATCCATGTATGATGTGTTTCATGTGTCACAACTTCAAATATATTACCCCAGCCTCTATCACAAGATAGATGTTGATGATATTGATCTTTATTTTGATTCTTCTTTTTAGAAGCATCTAATAAGTATCGTGGACCACAATGAGAAAATTATACAAGGAAAAATCAGTCCCTTAGTGTGAGTGTAGGGGAAGAACATGCATGTGTAATAGGAGACCTCGAAGGGGGAGTTAGTTATATAGAAATAATTGATTGAGTTGTTCCTTGATAGCTCTTAGTGATGTTTGGGAGTACAACTCTTGTCCAATCTATTATATGATGGGGAGGTTGTGATACCTCGTATTTTCTCCAAGAACATTATTTTTCAGTTTTCATTTTATTCGTATAATATTTTATAAAAATTCGTGTTTCTAGTGTAAAATGGTGTTTCAAGGGTTCTCAAGGGTTGGAGGAGGAAATATAGAAAGGGATAGCAATGGAATGAAATTAAGGGAATGTTACAATGCCATCATTTAGATAGTGGATATGTAAATATCCAAGTAAGGATACACTGTCACACCCCAACCCGATGCTTTATTTTATTTTAATTATTTTGGGTCTCACTTTTGAGCTGCAGGTTCATCCAATTCTATTTTAAAAGAAATTTGGGTTCATATTCCGGTGCACGGTCGTACACGTGACTATGTGTAGTTCCCAAACTTAATAATAGAAATTTTTATTATTAAATTTATTATTACATGGGCGCATGACTGTGCCCACAACCATGAAAGCATATGTGGGCAGTGTCCAGACCCAATAATTAATGAAAATATTATTATTATTAAGTGTTTTTATTATTTTATTTTTATGACTAGTATTAGATTTTTTATTATTTTTTTGGCTTATAATTTTTTTTGGTTTATTTAATTATTTTATTTTTATTTTTTATTTTTATTTCTATTGTATTTTATTTTTTTCTTTTTTACTCACCCTCTTCATCCCCCCCCCCTTTTATCTGTCGTGCTAGAAAAGACCCTTCCTAACCCTACCTGCATCTCCAAACCCCCTACCTCCCATTCTCTCCTTCTCCGGTGAACCATCTGCCACCCATCATCCCTCTCTGGCGAGTCACTCCGCACAACCTCATGCCACTTCCCATAACCTTGTACTCCCTAGCTTCGCACCACTCCCTCACACTCTACTTCTTGATAGCTCCCTCTTCCAATAAGACCCATGATGGATCACCTTTCTCCTTTTTTACACCTCACGCTGCACAAAATCTCCGAGCTGTCCCTACTGCCCCCCTCAAGCTAAAACCCCCCAGCATAGCCCCCCGGCCGCAACTGTCTTTAGATTTTCCTCCTTCAGGAAAAGCTCCAGCAGGCGCAACAGTTTGCAGCACCCTCTACCTCTCCCGACTAGCTTCTCAAACCCCTTTTCATTGGTATGTAGTTCCTTGGTAGTACGTTCTTTCATTTTGGTGGTGTTTCAGTTAGGATTTTGATTTTACATTGGTTCGTTTTTTATGCCTTTTATTTGATTCCATGTTTTTTGTTTCTCTTTAGGTCCATTGAGGTGTGATCGTCGTGCAGTGATAGTTTTGAACTAAGATCACAATTTTCTCTACATAACAGTACGTAGTGCCATGCATGAGTATTAATTGATAAGTTCATTTGCTAATTTAATTAATTTATCATGTTTAATAATCATTTTTTTGGAAAAAAAAATTAATTTTTACTTGAGTTTTAGTAGGTTTTTAATGTTTTTATTACTGTGTTTGTTTGATCTGAGTATTTTGTTGTTGTTAAAACCCATGTCGAACTATTTATTTGTGTTTTATAAATTGTGCAGTTACTTTGTTAGGATTTGAAAAGGGTACAATTGGCATTTTTTTGTAGCTTATGTATGCATTCTATCTTAAATGGGTATTTGAGTAAATTCTTTGTGTTTTAGTCATGTGAAATTTTTTTAAATGGTTTGGAATGTTTTTTTGGAAGTTTTTTACTATAGTAATGGTCTTTTTAATTGTGCAGGTGGTTTCTTTAATTGCGTGCATGATGCAGATTGTGTTCCTGAGGTGGTGTTGTGAGTGTGTGGTCATGTAAAGGGGGTTGGATCGGTCTAGTGTGTAAAGAGGCGTTTTTCTCTATAAAATTTATTTATGAATATTTTAATCTTTTTATTAAATAATTTTTAAGGGTTCAAAATTGTTTTTGTTGAATTGTGTAAAGGTTTAAGTGTTTAAATTCATGCGATGTATGTTGAAACTGTCTAATAAATTATTTTAAGGGTTTTTTGACTATGAAAGTTCTTTCTTTGACCGTGCAGTAGTTTTAATTGGTTGTGTAAGTTTTTCAGATTTAGTTTTGAAATATTTTTAGTATGAAAAATATTTTTAAATTTTTTATTAAATTATGTCAATGGTGTGAAACATGTTTGAAGAATGTTTTTGTGCACGTCTTATATCAAAATTGTATTTATGTGTGTAAGTTGTGGTTTTTTTAATTATAAGTGTCTTTTTAAACTGTGTAGATGGTTTAACTGAGTGTGTAACCTATGTCAGTTAAGTTTTAAAAATATTTTTGGTGTGTTCATGCTTTTAAAAGAGGGTTTGAGTGAAAATTTTGATTTTTCATGTGTACGTACCCTTTTTTGATTTTATTCATAAGTGTGATGTGTGACATGAACTTGGAATTAAAAAGAGAAATTAATAGTGTAAATGGTATCTTGGTATGCATGATGTTTTAGCTTCGCTTGTTTATGTGATGTCCACCCTTTATGAACTTGAATATATTTTGAACACAAATCGGGAAGTTTGGGTAGCTAGGAAGATTGACTAGACTAGTGGGATAGTGATCCAAGGGTGGCTTCATCCCTTTTTCACATACCAGGATTGATGATAGTAACACTAACTAAACATATGAATGACTGAGGGTCATGGTTTCCAAGCCACAGTTTTTGAGGGTCGTGGTTTCTAAGCCATGTTTTCTAAGGGTCGTGGTTTCTAAGCCACGTTTCACTGAGACACAAAGTTCTATGGTTCCACTTTTTGCTAGTACCTATAGGGCCTCTCCCATTTTTTGGTGCTCTTGATTACTTTGGTCACACCCACGACTCATGATGTGACATTTGAGATACTACAAAAGAAAATTTAATTTAGTTAAAAATTCACCCCTTCAATGTTTTTTTACTGAAAACCATTTCATTTTTATTAAATTTTATAATATTTTATTTCTTTTCTTTTATTAATATTGCATGTGAATATGTCTTTTAATAATTATGTGTGGAACCTTTTTCTCAATGGAATTTTACTAGGCGCTTGGCTCACACCCTACATACACCTTGGGGGTATGTAGATCCGGTTTTGTTTGTATTCTAGGTTGAGGCATCGTACATATCATTGGCGGTTTCAGTTGTTAGTGGAATTATCATGTTTGTTTGGTGAACGTGGATTGAGGTTGTTGTACCTTGTGTTTTTTGGATGTTTGAGTTTGAGTTTATGTTTTCATTTTTTATCATTTCTTTTGGGTTGTTTGTTCAAGTGAAAAACCTTTAAATATGAAATTTGTTAAGGGCATGTTTGGTTGTATAAGTTCAGTTTCATTCAATTAAAGTAATTGGTATTTTTATGTTATTGCTTTGGATAAATTGTTCCCATGTATTGTTTTGATACTTGGGAACTTCTTCCAGCCTGTGGGGATTGGGAGTTCCCTTCAAGTCTTACTTCAGACCGGGTCGGGCGTCGGTTTGATGATGACCCGACTTGGTTCGTGACATGCATCAAGCCCACCATCCAACTGGTGGAACCCTAGAAGAAAGGGGGTTGTAAATAAATCTCACTAAATATTTTTTTTGGTTCCAATGGGTGTAGGTGTTCTTCCTAGCACCCCCAGCTAGGCATAGGCATCCAGTGACTAGCAAGAAACTCCATTCTGGGTCAAGATGGTCAAGGGTAGTGACATATTATCTCCACATAAAACCCATGTAAAATTATTTATCCCCCTTTCATCAATACTAAGTTAGGATTAGTAATTTTGAATGGTTCTCTATGGATTCCTTCACTTCTCCAATTCCATCTCTTGGTCCCTTGATCTGTGGTTTGACCATGATTTCTGTAATCTTTAAGTAATTCTAGAATTGATGAATTTATCTATTTCTCCCTTAGGATCTTCTTCTTTATCCCAAATTTGGTGAATCATTTACTATCCTTATGAATTAATGGTGTTTTTACAATGATTAGAATGTTCTATCATTATAACCATCTTCATTACTTTGAGGTATGTGGTTTGAAACATATCTATATGGTTTTTTTCTATTTCAAGTATCTTTAATACGTGTGATAATGCCGGTATTCTGTGAACATAACCACTCCTAATCAAAATCCACTAGAATTTATTGATTCTTTATTATTAGAAATCCTACACATCCTTTTTTTTGTGGGTGATTGAAACCCTAAATTTAGGACCACTTGGATTTTTTCTTATCCTTGAAAATTGGTTGGAATCTGGAATGTCTGAACCTAGATCCTTGTAATTGGAGTGGTAAATTGGTTTAAGGAGTGTATTAACTCATGAATTTTTAATTCACATGGATCACTTAGCTTGAAATTGAATAATTACCATGGTATTAGAAAATTCCATAATGTAATGATAAAATATGAAATATTGTCATGAAACTTGTAATTGGAATTTGAGTGTAATTGACTTTTATGCTTATAACATGGAATGTGTTTTGAAATTTCCATAATGTAATAAATGGAATGTTAATTGGTAATTTTAATGAGTTAACTAGGATGGAATATAGTTAACATGTTAGGCATGTTTTTTGGAATAATGGTATGTACTAGATCTTGTTTACCTTTGATACTTGGAATGTGTAATTAGTTATGGAATGTGGATTTTCCTTGGCTTTGATGTAATTGGTTATGTAAGTGTACCTATTATAGGAATTGTCAATGGGCCTATTGATACGTGGAATAGGTATTTCACCCTTGGCATGAAAATACATCTTTTGTCAGTTCTGAACTGAATGTGTGATTGGTCCTTAGAATGGGAATCTTATTGGACTCGATGTTGAGTATAGATAGATACATATCACATTATGTGGAAGCTGGTATGGATGACCAATTTTTAAACCTTGAGTTTTAGGGTCATAGGTTTTATTTTGATTTTATTCTATTAAACATTAATAATTGCCTATGTATATAATACTTTTTCATTGTTATTATAAGGACTGAATTTTTTTATACACTGTTGGTGTTGGCCTGATGAGGTTCACTCACAACCTGTTTAAGCCACCATTTAGTAGCTATCCATACTTCATGGTTACAGGTTTTTATAATGGAATGGGGAACCAATTTTTATTTGTTTTTTTTTATGTTGGGTCTGCAGATTAGAGATGGGACCATGCAGGGTGTTCAAGAATAATTCTATGAGCCTATAGTTTTGGTGTCCTTCTTATTTAGGTTTCTTGTATGACATTTTGTATCACATTAAATATAACATTACATGGATTGATTATATATAATTATTTATCCATTTCCTATTTATATAATTTAATTTATGTATATTTTTTTTATCGTGTTTCTTCTACGATTATTATAGGGAACCATAGGTTATTGTCTCCCATCTATATTTATTGGACCCTCACTACTATTTAGTATACTATAAAATATGAGGAGAGACTCTTAATTTTTCATGGTGACCTATCTCGGTCTTCTGAGGGAGAACAGGGATAGGAATGTTACAATAATGGGAATATAATGATAAGGTCCAGAAGATAGAAATCACATAGACCGAATGATGGTTGTTAGAAGTTGGAAATTAGAAGATATCCTTGATGAGTCAAATGGTTGAATTGTGGATATAAAATTGAATTGAATAAGAGTATACCATAAAATATGTGATAGTATTCAAGATTAAACATAAGTGTAAACTTGAAAGGTTTCTAAAATAATATATTATTTACTAGAAAGAGAAGTTGAAGTATTGGATGTCTTTTACTGAGTAGAGGGGTGTCTGTGAAGATTAATTATGTGTGGAATTAATCCCATAGAGATCTAAACTTAGGGATTTCCAATCGTACAAGATGGAATCGAATATAACTATTTAGGTTGAATACTTATCATAATACTTTTTTCAAATTGTAATCATCAAAAAATTATTTAATACAAGATATTATAGTGTTTCCCATGGGGAGTAGAACTAATTAAAAATCACATAATTTTTTTTGTTTTTATTTTTCTTTTATTTTTTTAATCATTGACTTTGAGAAGTTTTTTTAATGTTTTTTTAGAGGTTAGAATTATAGTGTGATGAATAAGGCGCGTAGTATCTTTTATGTTGCACTACATAGTTAGCATGGGTCCATTCTGATACATTATTTCAATCTTTTAAGTAATGTATGTGTAACTTTTAGTTGTTGAAGTTTGATAAAACATAATAAGTTATATCCAAGCTTCAGTTGTAAAGATTTGGAGGACCAAATCCTTGATAAGGTGCTTTAGTGTAACAACCTAAGTTTTTATCCTTAAATAAATATCGTGTTCTATGGTTTTCTTTATGAACAACCCCGAAAACCAATTCAATATAGATCATCATAAGGTAGCCATAGAATAAAAAGTATAAATAGTGGTAAAAGAGTTATAAAATATATATTAACTAATATATATAAATATATAAGAACAAAACAAAATAATCTTCACCTTAAACATAAAACATAATTAGTACAACAAAACAACTAACAAAATCTATTTTTATTCATAAAATTTATTTTATAAAATGGATATTTTTTAAAGGTTTTTATATTTATGATTAGAACTAATTTAATAAGAATAATTAATTTAAAAATTGATTCCCTATAAAAATGGTATTCAGGATATTTTATGATTTTATTTTAATGTTAAATTTATGACTTTTAAATTGATTTTTTTAAAAATTAACATCATTTTTATATTTATCATGGTTATATTATATTAAAATGATTTATTAAATATTTATAAAATATTTTATTTTTAGCTGAATTCTGAAAAATACCATTTCTAAAAATTATATGCCTTTTATAACAACACATGGATATAATCATAACCTAAAACATTGGAAATATTTTTCTTCACCAAATGTATGTGTTTTAAGTAAGACTATATATTTTAAAATATAATTTTTAAATACATACCTATATTTTTTATTTTTAAACATATGAAATATTTTTTCAATTTTTTTAAATAACATATACATCAGTATTATAAAATTATTTTTTTATCAATTAAATAAAATGAAATTGGTATTAAATTTAAAATAACTAGGAAAAAATATCTAATAATAGCCATTTTTTAGGCATAAATATTTATTTACCTTGGGTAAATATTTATAACCATGGTAAAACTATTTTTTTCTAAGAATAACACATTTATAAAAATTGTGTATTATTTAAATTAGACGAATAACTTTTAAAATAAAAAAATAATATTATATTTAAATATTAATTGAAAATTATTAACAATCATGTAATAGATAATCAATGTAAAATAATATTAATAAAACTTAATGATTAAAACAACAATTCTCTAAAAAACATGTTTCAACACATTATATGGTTTGATTTTAAGCTTAATTTTCTTCTATTTAGATATTTCATTAAGATAAATTCTACCAAAATTAAAAATAATCACATTGAAATTTTTTAATAATGGTAAATTTATATTTTTACTAATAAAATAATTTAAGTGATAAATATTTAATTAAGATTAATAAGTGTTTAAATGATAAATCTAAGGTATATTCAATTTTAATAAATTAATATAAACTTTATATCTTATTGAATTTTTTTATGTTTTAAAGTCTTACCTACTGGTATTAAAAACCTTCCCTCATCAAACTCACCTAACTTTCATAAATTTCCATTCTTACCCCTTACTTACCATTCTTTTCTGTGGACAATTCACTCTTCCTCACTTATAAAAGGATGATCACATCCACCCTTTCAATACTCCACTCCAATTTATAAATTTCCTTGAAACCATAAAAAATTTAATATCCTTAAAATCCTTCAAACTATATAATGACCCTAGTATCCAAAAATTAGCATAGGTCCCTCAAATATAAGGCCTTCATCAAGAGGAAATTCAAATTCTCAGGGTAGGTATCACATATTTCTTCACATTTATTTATTACTATTTCATTTCTGAAAACCCATATCCATAGTATAATAATAACATAAGTATATTTAGTGCATTTATTTTTTATTGAAATAATTATTTATTCTCTTTTTTCTACTAAGAAAAACAAGAACTGTCATTAGTTAGTGTGTGTAGATTACCACCTCTATGATGTGATGCTTTTGGATTTTCATAACTACCTCTCATTTATGATATTAATGATGGTATTGTTGAATAATTATATTTATATAATTTTTTTATTTTCCTTAAATGATCACTTACCATCCACTTTTAGCCCTATCATTTTTATGTAATAAAAGTACAAATCATGTGTTGTGTTTACTACCGCCTCTATGAAGAATAGTATTTTTTTTATTCTAGTATTTAATCATTTATTAAAAAATATTTAAATATAGTTTAACATATTAAAAATACAGAAATATTATCATTATTCTTCTATTATAATTATTTTATTTCAAAATAAACCCCTCCTTAACCATACTCACCAACCGAGTAAACGGGTCTTCAAGTTTAGGTCAGTTTGGCCACCTAATTAAACAATGCTATAAAATTATATCCTGGATGAATATGAAAACTTAATTACTATTATAATATGATAAAAATATTTAAATAATTATTTTTCCTTTTTTCTATAATGTATACAATATTATTTAACTTTTAATTAATAAAACCCCCTTTGTAGGTTGAAAATCACCAAAATAATGTTTGTTATCAATTTCAGATTCTAGGATAAATAAAAATGTACACATTAAAGGAATGTTAAACTTAATAAATCAGTATATGTGATTAATTATATTAAAATATATTATAAATGAATTATTAACAGTAAAATAAGAATAAAAACAGACACAGCTACAATGAAACTTCTCCATACAGTCAAAACTGTAAACACCCGAGGTTGTAAAATAGAAATAAAAACTGAATATTAAAAATATTGATAATTATTATAATTTAATATTACAATAAAATTTAGGTATTAATATTATTATAATATAGTAAATTAATATATCTTATTTTTATATGAGGATATAGCACATTCAAATATGTTGAGAAACAATGTACAATTTTTTCATAACTCACTTTTCTTTCTTTGAGTTACAATAGTTATTATTGATCCCCATCACAAAAAGCAAAATTATTATATCCTATTGTTTTATAAAATTTTATTTCAACATTAATTTCTATGTATTTATGTTGGGAAAAAATCCCTCAAGGTATCATTGAAGCATTTTTGAGGTGATTCTTTTTGTTGAAAAAGTTGACAACTGTGTTGTGATTGTTGACAAAGCAAACCATGACATATGAATTTGTTGACAAAGTGGATTTCTTGATGGAATGTAAACTTCGTGATTTTTGGTCAATGATCCATGTTTGATTCAAGAACGTCGAAAAAGGAATGGATGATCTAGAGGCGGTACAAAAAGAATAGATACAAGGTGGCATCGTGTACAGGAAGTCTTGGAAACTTGTGCGCCATATGTTTTTCAAGATCATATCATCAAAATATGGAAAATGGATAAGGGTCACGTAGGTATTGGTGTTGTCGCGCAGGTGACTTGCGCGTCGTGAAGAGACTTGCGCCTAGATGGCTTGGAAGCTCGAGAACTTGCGTGCCTATTGTTTTTCAAGATCAGAACTTCAAAATATGGCAAAGGAAAGAGGATTGTGCAAGTTTGGAAGTGGGTCGCGCAAGTGACTTGCAGGGGAAGAGACCTGCGCGCTGAGAATTGCGCGCTGAGGATAGACTTGTGCGCCATCACGCAGGATTTTAAAAATGCCTATAAATACTGGACCACCCCTCCTCATTTTCAACGGAGTTCAACACTTTGAAAAATCAGAGCTCCCATCGCGCAGGTGTGGTGGTCGTGCAGGCGGTGGTGTGTCACGCAAGTGGGACTTTCACGCCAGATTTGAAGAAGGGTGATTTTTGTTTGTTACTTTCCAATATTGGTTTGGACATAAAGGGAAGTTTGTCGCGCAAGTTTGGATTTAAATAATCTTTTGTCGTGCAAGTGTCTGAGGTGGACTTGTGTGCCAGTTGTGACGTGTGCGCTGAGACTTGTGCACCAGGTTAGACCTACGCACCAAGTAAGGGTTGATTCACGATGGTTATTCCAGGTTGCGTGAAAGCTAGAAGATTTCCCAATACCTTCGGTGCAAAGTGATATTCATCTACGGGTAAAATCTGGACTTCAACAGAGCATCTACATACAGAGAAAGATGCATTCCTTTATGAAAATGAAGAGACCTACAGGTCTATAAATTGTGAGTGGATCCTTTCTGGAGCAGTGAGCGAAGGAAGAGGAAGAAGGTGATCCTCTCCACCGGCAGTGAGCCAGAGAGAGAGAAATAGGGAGTGACCCTTGGGAAAGTAGTGAGCTGAACCTAAACATTGTAAAGGTAGTGATCCTGGGAAAAGTGATTGTGCCTGAACCTTTGTATCCACATCTAGTAAAGAATTGTGGAATTTGGTACGGCCGCCAACTTGTCGGCGTATGCTCCTTGGATGTAGCCCAGTGAGTGTGAACCAAGTAAAAATCTATGTGTCTGCCTGCTTACTTCCCTACATTGCATTTAATGAATCATCATCAGATAAAGAAGAAAATAAGTGATCATAATAAACACACAAGTGAAAACAAAGTGACCCTTTTAATAAAGAGGTCAAGATCTAGTGGGGCAGGAAGAATTTTGAAAAAGAATATCCATACCCTGATTCACCCCCCCTCTCAGGGTATATAGGCCCCTATTGGTCCTAACAATTTACAATTCATTCACTGGAATTTCTTTCCATAGTATCATTACATGAAATATAGCGATTTTTTGAAGGGTTTTTTGTCTAAAATTGGAATCATTTGAGACATGTTTATATTATACACCATGTTTCATTTTTTATGGTGTAAATACTACAAGATATTTATTTTCTATCATGATATCATTATATTTCATGATTTAAAATGTTTTATTCCATTTTTATTACATCCTGGGGTTTTGACTCAAAATATACAAAGGATTTAAGAGATTCATCTCAAAATTATTCTCTAAGACACATGTCATTTTATACGCCTAATTTATTAGAAAAAGTACGTATACTAAAAATTGGATAATTAATATCATATAATATTTTTATTCATGGTATTTTAAATTAAAATTAAATATATTTTCCTTTTAAGTATTTTTTATTAAGATATTTCTTAATCTCTAAGTGTTTCCACCTAAAATATTTCTCTTTGAGAGTTATTTTTTATGATTCATGTAATTCCATTTTTTTGGTGTATATGCAACTGATTTTAGATATTATATCATGAATTCTATTTCATTCATGTTATTTTATGTTGAATTTTAATCTCTCTCTTTCATAAGGAATTTATTTATATATTAATAGAGTTGTACGTGTTTTTTGTGACTCAATTCTCTTCCTTGGGTCATAATGACTAATTTTTATATATCATAATTATCGACTGATATATTATAACCTATTATTATTTACGAATTTTTTTAACCCTTATTTTAAGGGTAAATCATGTTTCAAAACTATGTATTGTTCCTTTATGATTTTCATGTTTTGTTAAAATTCATTTTTGCTATGAATAGTTTTTAACAGTTTTAAAGCATTTCTTATCCATGTAAATATTTTAATTCCCACCAATATTATCCTTTTGGAAACTGTTTTTTCATTTTTGGTGATCATTTTATTCCCGTTAATTATTTTTAATGTAAAGGCTTCGTTATCGTTTTAGTGATGATTCTTTTCAATAAGTATATTTCAATATGATCCAATGCTTTTTTATCCTTTCAAAATAAGTTGTTTTATCATCCACACAAAATTTTATTTAGATAAAAGTTATATATTTTTCGAGGTTACATTATTAAATACTATTTTTTAAAATAAACGTCCTCAAATTATTTTCACTTCCCCATTTTTTGAACTTTATGATTTTTCAAGTCTTCATTATTAATGTTTTTTAGAGTAAACTTTTCAATGTAGTTTCAAATCTGTTTTCCTATAATATTTTCTATAATAAAGTGATTTTTTATCATCTTTTATATGTTATTTTGATATAATTCCTTTAATGAATGATATTTTGATATTCTGTGATTTTTTATGTTAACATTATGTGATAAATTTAAGAAACCCATTATATTTTCATGGGTTATTTAGGAGATGATGATGATTTATTTTAAGTGGCACAAAAATATATGTATTATGATGGGTTGGGTCCTATATCACCCTCTAATTAATTGGTTTAAGATTATATACCATGAGATATTAAGGTGTAGAAATAAGGTGTTTTTTATTCACAGAGATGTGTTCGTGTTGGGTTTTATCACATTTTCAAGCGTGGACATAATGAGATTTTTCACATAAGCATGGGAATAATTTTTTTTTCTCACATATGGTTTCATATTATTATATTTTTTTACACTTTAATGTTGATCATAAATTAATACCATATTTTCAAGTCTTTCATCATGTATTGGTAATTTTTTTGATGCATTTTATTTCCATGAAATATAATTTTTTCAAGATTATGACTTATTATCAACATATTCCACACTTTTATATTATGCTCAATTGTGATATAACTATTGAGGAATGTTTTTGTATAGTATATATGTTTTATTTTTCCATAATGATCTTTTTTAGATATTATGTTTCTCTATCATGTTTTATGATTATCATCTATGGTATTTTGATCATTTATTATTATTATATATGCAACCCTTAATTTTTCCTTCATGTCATGATATGTTTTACCTTTAAAAGAATATGAGATAATCCCTTTTTTATGTTTCCATTCCATAGGTTATTATTATTATTATATCATGTGATATATTTTGGAAAGCGTTTTGAGAATATGGTTATATTATATTTTTGACAAGTGTAGTAAAATAAGATTTTTTATATAGCTAATTTTCAAGTCACTAAACCTTCAGGGCCTTTCCTTGTACAACTATTACAAGATGTATTTTTTAAATAATGATATTAATGTATTGTTTATATATGTTTATCTAAGGTCACATAACTTTTTATCAATTGTGGGTTTAGTTTTTTGGAGATTAGTTTAGTAATTTTTGAGATTAGATTAGTTATTTTGGGGATTAGTTTATAGAACCTTAGTGAAAACCCTATATATAAATTTATGTATAAGATGATATATTGAAATATTTTTAAATTCTTGGGTAAGTGGTATTTCCAAGAAATAAATCCCTATATGGATACTACAAGTGGATTCATCTATAGAGCAGATCCAACTAGGTGCAATCACCCTGAAAGCAGTAGGTTGATAATTGACATGATCATCACACTAATGCAATATGAGTGGTCCTAAGATCGCTCACTTGGTTTGAGACTCATGGAGGACATGTTTTGGATTACAAAATACTCATTAAAAACAACTATAAAGGATTTATTTCCTTATTGGTTTGTGGGATTAAGTTTAGAAACATAAGATGACCCAAATTAAAGTAACCTAGGTCCAATAATATTTATACAAGTCTAATTAAAAGAACTATTGTCCAATGTGATAATGTAAAAGGAAAATAAATTTTAAGGATGAATTAATTTTCTGACTATGTTAATTTCCCTTTATTGTTAACATTGTGTCACTAATGTAAACTTTTTTTTGGTTTTAGTGGTGGATAAAACCAAAAGTAGTTGATTCAACCTTGGGTGTGAAGGAAATTTTGATTATTACCTCAAAAATCAACCCATTTCAATGAAATATATCCTAAAATATTTGGTGATTATGTTAAGCCAACAATAATGAAACATGATTCACAATTTAACCACATTTTAAATCTAGTGTACATCAAATAAGAGAATGATTGGGGAGAATAAAAATTTAGGTAATTAAGATGATGAAGGAAAGGATATTTAACATCCAAAAAATAAGAAACTAGGGTAGATTCATCCATCAAATTTCCTAAAGGGGGATGAAATATTCTCTACTTGTAATAAATGAGGCCATCAAGTATCAAACTATTGAGTAAAAATGAAGTGTTTAGCTTACAAGAGTAATGCAGATAAAACATATCTAAGCGTACCACTAATAGTTCAATATCTTCTGTGCAATGAACATAGGAATTATCTTGCCCAATTCCTTAATCCATGGATTGATGAGTGTGGTGGGAATCTGTAACCTCCTAGATTGAGGTATCAAGGAAGAACCTATTCAATGACTATAAATGAAGAGGATAAATGTAATTAGTTTTTAATTACCCTCCACCCTGAATTATGGGATGTATTTTCATTATACCAACCATATTTTATATAGGATTATTTCTAAGAACATCATGTCTATAAGGACCCATCCTTAAACATTACATAATCTAATTATTTCAACTAGAATTAACTTCTTTAAATTCTCATATATAATTTTGGTTTAGATTTTTAAAAATTTAGGACATAACTTATACATATAAACCACAAGAATACAAAGTGGTAACCACTAAATCAATATCCATTTCTTCAAACCATAAATTTTTGAAAATAAAAAAAAAACATGATTTCCTTGAAAAATCTTTATAAAATTTAACATGACTTATTTATTTATCTTACACATCCTTATAACCTATTAAATATATTTACAAACTTGGTATCAGCAAGAAAATATTATTAAGAGACATAAAAATATAGAAAGAAACCATTATTCCATGAAAACATATAAACATATGAAATCATTTCCACAAAGACGTAATTCTCACCCATATATACTTACTTTGTGAAACTTGAGATTTCATTAAAACATTAGAGAACATATATAAAACAATAAATTTATCTTGTAGAATTACTTACTTAAATTGTAGTCATTCTTTATACCTTATGATTTGTAACCCTTACGGCTACCTTACAATGTAACCCTCATGGCTACCTTAGGGTGTGACTATCACAGTAACACTTAGAGTAACCATAAGGCTGACCTATAACATACACATACACAATGAATTTAAGAGAGATATAGGTCCCAACCATCATCATAAAAAATTACCAAGAACCATAAAATAATCATAAAACGTGAATAATTTCATAAAAAAAGGTTTTGAATTTTGTAAAATAAAAATTTAATAGAGGGTTTTTCTTAATGAAATTCCGTTACAAAAATAATATTATCGAAGTGAGAATTAATATAATGGGAGGATTATGTTTTTACACTATAAACCCATATAATAAATTATAATTATAAAAAAATTAAATACATAAATAATCTCAATAGCACATAATTATTAAAGTAGAAGGTTCACCCAAAGAATGGAAATTAGGTTTAGAGTTCCATTACCTTGGGTTCTCCTAACTAAAAACTTGTTTAAAACTCATCTATAATGGTTAAAAGGGTGTTATTATTATTTTACATAATAATAATCATGTTTATGACACCTTATATGATAATTTTGTAACATTATTCTACCTATTTGTTAAAAATATTTAATTATTTCCATTGTTTCAGGTGCGTGTTTTACATGATTTCCATGGTCGGTTTGTAAAGGATTTTCTAACCAAATAGAATAAAAACTCCAGAAGTGGAATGAAATGGTTTTAATATGTTTTCAAAATATTAAATTATGACATAAAAAAATTATATGGTGTGAGGATTAATCATTAGATAAATAATTAGTGATATTCATTTATATCATTTTGGTAGTTCTTTGATAATCACAAACTTATTTCATCATATACCTTTAATATTATGCATATAAGTTAATTAAATAAAATAATAGAGGTTATATAAAAAAATTTAAAATCTTTTTCGACCATTAATATGGCTTTATGACTATATTTTAAGGAATAAAAGGAAATTGAAGAAACATTGTCCATGATGTCGGTAAATTGACACATCACAGACGGTGTTTTTATTTTTAAAATATGATGAAGAGGACAGGAATAATTATGATGATTTTTCTCATAAACATGATAAAACACCATAATATATATAATACTCGATCTTTCATTCCTCTTGGATAAGTTGAGGTGAAGAGAGTACAAGAAAAGAAAATAATTGAAATGAAAACAATAGAAAATGAAAGAGGATTTTTACCTCTTGATCTCTTCTCCTAAATATCCCCCTTAAGGCCTTTAGTATTGGTCATTTATTGAGTCCACTAGGTCTTTGATGTGGGGAAGAGACTTGGTAATGGGATTTGGGATAATTTAGACAATTATAAAATCTTGATAAGTGTGAGAGGAAGTGGGGGTGAGCATGGTATTTATAGTGGAGGAGAGGAGGGGTGTTCCTTTATTTTAATCACTCGTTTAATATTTTTTTCAAGACTATGAACATTCAAGATTAATGTAACCCAAAATTGTAATAAGTGCATTTGAGTTCAAACGAATGTCCATTTACACAATCCATAACTCAAGAACGATGCCGAAATTCATTTCTTTAGCATATTTCGTAAATTATCAAATTTCATTATTGACTAAAAATTATGGTATTTCAGAAAAATCACAAAAAAACAACCGAACCATTTTTTAATGTTTAGAATTCATAAATAAACTCTATTTTATCAAAATAATTTTCTAAATATGATAAAATTAATTTTTAAATAAAATTATAATTTATTCCAAAAATAACAATGTTTAAAGTAAAACCGATTTTATAACACCTTGAAAAATTAATCAAGGTCTCATAAATTATTAGAAATACATTAATTTGGGAGGATAACATTCATTTGGTCATATTACTATTCATAAGGGTAACATTACTATTCGTAATGGAAGGTTACTATTCACCAAAAATTAGGTTTGAACTATTAGACTCCCAAAAACAAACTGATCACAATAATTTATGTCTATTTTTTAAATTCAAAATGATAAAAGTGGAAAAATTATATTTAACAAATATTTTACAATTATATATTTAAAATAAAGTTTTATTATGTAGAGAATCATTGTTCCATTCATTTCAATTTATTTTTAAAACCTTTGGGTGTTACATTCTCCCTTCCTTCTAGAAACTGTGTCCTTAAAATTTTATTTAGTTATTAAACAAGTGAGGGTTCCTTTACCTCATAGAATTTTTAGATTCACATATTTCTTATCCAACCATGTGGTTTCTCCACAAAACCATTACATTGTGGATTACCTTATTCCAAAATACTTGATCACTTTGATCATGAATCTGGATAGGTTTTTCTTCATAATAAAGGTTCTCTTCTAGATGAACTACTTCTAGGCTCAAAACATTAGATGATTCTGGCATATACATTCTCAATATCAAAAAATGAAAAACATTGTGTACCTAAGATAAACTCAGAGGCAAAGCTACTCGGTAGGTAACCGGTCCAAGTTCTATAGAATTTCATAAGTTCTAATGAATTGTGGAATCATCTTTCCTTTCTTACCAAAATGTCTAACACTTTTCCATGGTGAGATTCTAAGAAAAACATGATCACCTACCTCAAAAGAAAAGTATTTCCCTCTTTAACCTGTATAACTTCTCTCCTTCTTTGATCTATCCTCCTATTTTGATGGATCATATTTACTTTCTCAGCCACTTCCTAAAATAATTCTAGACCCATCAACTTCTTTTCCCCGACTTCATTCCAAAAAGCTTGAGTTCGACACTTTTCTCATATAATTCCTCAAAAGTTAACATCTGTATACTAAAAGGAAAATTTTTATTATGAGAAAATTAAACTAATAAATATATTGATCCCAAATTCCTTGGTAATCTATTGAACAACATCGAAGCATGTCCTCCAAATTATGAATTGTTCATTCTGACTACCCATTTGATTGATGATGAAAAGTTGTACTAAAATTTAATTACATTCCCAACAACTTCTGAAGGCTTTTCCAAATGTTAAAAGTGAACCTGGAATCATGGTAAGATACAATGGAAAGTGGAACTCCATCTAACTTAATAATTTATATGCAGTATAGTCAAGAAATATGATTCAAAGACATATTATCTCCAATAAGAAGTAAATGAGTATATTTACTTAGTCGATAAACAATAACATATATTACATTATTACCTTGAGATGTCTTTGTTAGTCCCACTACAAATTCAATGGATATATTTTCCCATTTTCACTCTGAAACTGGTAAAGGCTGAAGCAACCCATTCGGTATCTATCACTCCACTTTAACCATTTGACATATAAAACATTTCATGGAAAAATATGCAATATATCTTTTCATTCAATCCCATCAGTAATACTCTCTAAGGACTCTATACATATTTTTGATTTCAGGATGACCTGAAAAAATAGAATTATGAGCTTCGTACAATAATTATTTCTTCAGCTAAGAATCACAAGGCACACATAAACTCTTTCCAAATATTATAACACAATCTTAATTGATGTTAAATTCTAGATACATACCCATTTTAACCAATTATACATTTTTTTGTAACTCATTGTCTTCCTTATACGATTTCTTAATTTTGTCTCACAAAGATGGCTACATTGAAACCTGAAGAAAAATATAGGAATTTCTTTCACGAACAACATCTAATCCAAAATTCATTAAATCATTAATCAAAGGGTATTGTTTTATCCATAACATAGTTAATGATACATGATGTTTTTCACTCAAGGCATTTGACACTTTTTTTCTTTTACAGGATGGTAATTGATCGTGTAATCATAATCTTTTATCAATTAAAGTCATCTTCTCTACCTCATGTTAAATTCTTTTTGATTGAATATATACATTAGCCTTTTTTGGTCTGTAAATATTTCACATTTGGCCCCATATAAAGTATTCCTCAAAAATTTTAAAGTGAAAACCATAGATGCTAATTCCAAATCATGTATGGGATAATTTAACTCATAAGGTTTTAGTTGTCTTGAAGCATAAGAAATTGCCCGATCATTCTGCATTAAAACAGAACAAAGTCCTTTTAATGAATCATCACTATAGATTAAGAACTCACCATTTATGGAAGGTAGGGTCTAAACTATATAATTCACCAATATTCTTTTCAATCCCTAAAAATAGTCATTACATTATTTTTTCAAGATGATTTTTACTCCTTTTCAAGTTAACTTAGTCATTGGACTACATAACCATGCGATGTTTTCAATAAACCTCATGTAATATCCTACTAAATCAAGAAAACTATGAATTTAAATTATATTTGTGGGTCTTATCCATTCTTTCAGAACGTTCATTTAGTTTGGATCAAAAGTTAAGCCATATTTAGAAACAATGTCACCAAGGAAAGAAATTTTTTGCTACCAAAATTCACACTTGCCGAATTTCCCAGAGAGTTTATTTTATTTTAAGTTTTTCAAAATGACCCTAAGATATATTTAATGCTCCTTTTTACAACTATAATATACCATAATTCCCTCAATAAAAACAACCAAAAACATATACAAGAAATCATGAAATATTCTATTAATAATATCCACAAATATAGAAAGTGAATTATTTAACCCAAATGGCATAACAAAACGTTCATAATGACCATATCTAGTTCAAAAATATGTTTTTGGAATTTCATCATCCTTCACCTTCAGCTGATGTTACCCAGATATGAAGTAAATTTTGGAAAAATAATAAGCTCCCTAGAGTTGATCAAACAACTCATCGATATAAGGAATAAGATACTTATTCCTATCATTAATGTTATTCAAAGATATATAATCAATGAAAACTATCATGGAACCATATCTCTTTTTAAAGAACAAAATAGTAGCTCCCTATGGTGAAGTGCTAGGATGAATAAAGCCTTTACTAAGAAAATCCTAAAATTGGCATTTTCATTAAAGAAGTTCCATTTGAGAAATTCTATAAGGGGGTTTTGAAGTTTTCATAGCATCAGGAACTAAGTCAATAGTTAATTCAACTTCACGATCAAGTATAACATCGAGTAACTCATCAGGAAAACATCAAGGTATTAATTTACCATTGGTGAACCATTAATCTAAAAAAATCCCTTATTTTAAAAAAATATGATCAAGATAAATTTCATTTCTATCATTCAACACTTTCTCAAATTCCTGATATGTTTTTAATTTTATGGGTTTATTCTTGTATACAAACTGAAACTCTTTGAAAAAAACAACTTCTTTAGATCTGTAATAATTCCTATCATGATAACCATTAAGCCAATCCATACCGAAAATTCACTCAAACTCTACTAAGTGAAAAACAAAAAGGTTTTAAGGTAATTTATTTCCATAGATAACAACATAAGGATTCTTAAAATTCCTTTTTCTATAACATTTCCACCTAGTTTTTTAATAATAAGTTTTGGTCTCATTTATTGAGGTGATATTTCCAATTTACCAAAAAAAATCTCAAAAATAAAGGAATGTGTAGACCCTGTATCAAACAAGACATTAGGAAAATATGTCTAAATAAAAAAGTACATGATACCACTACATTGGATGTCTTGACATCTATTGATGTAGTCGCAAATGATCTCATTACACCTCTATGCTTATAGTCTGTATGCCTTCCATCACTCAGATATTTCTTTGGGAAGTCATTTTCATAATCTCCCATCTCACCACATTTGAAACACTTTACAACTTTCTTATCAAAATTGATTTAAAGATCATTTTCATTACAATATTGGGGTATATGTACAAACATACCGCATCGAAAAAACATACCAATTTTAGTAATACATTCCCTAGGGTTAATTTTACCACGCTTTTCACAAAGTGGAAACTGGCCTTTCTTACCATCATATTTCTTTGATTGATTCATACCCAAAACTTTCCATCTAGACCTCTTATTCTGTTTGTTTTGAAAATACAAACGATCATCAGAAAACTCCATTTCTACCCTATCACCACATTAGACAAGTTTCTCATAACTTTTTTAATTCATTGGAGTCTAATGCCCTTCGGTTTCTTGGCTTCAATCCTAAGTAAAATCAATTGATTTTTCAATCAAGATATAGAATAAGATTTGGAGCATACATTTACAGTCTCGTGAAGTTTGCTTCTTTAACAACAACTGAATCTTCCCCATTTTTCTAAATTCAAGGGATTTATTCTCCATCCTATATCAAACCATCTTAGGAAAATATTTTTCAAGGAAAAGACTTTTAAATTCATCCCACTCTAAGGCTTCAATATTCTCTCTATCCATGATATTCTTGACTATTGACCACCAATTATCAGCATCACATTGAAAATGATAAATGGAAAGACTAAAGTTTTGATTATCTGAACATCCCATAACATTGTATATCTTTTTAGGGGATTTAATCCATCCTTCAGCCGCTACTGGGTCAGAAGATACACTAAAAGCAGAAGGGTGTTGCCTCATAAAATTTTCTGTTATCATCATATTACTTTGTGGTAGATCTAATTGTTCTCTTTCATGGATTCCACTACCATTTATTTTCTACATTAGTTGAGAAACTAATATCAAAAATTTCTCATTTCCAAATCCCACCATTTCTGATTTCCGATTCAGAAAGATATCCGCCTCTCAGCTCCTCTTAACTTCATCTTCCCTTTTTCTTCTATGGAAAACTATTCTAAACAAACATGTAATAGATGAAAAAACATGGTAATATTTAAAATCTATAACATTTCGAAATAAACATAAGGTAATAATCATTTATGGTATTTTTTAACATCATATTAACTCATAATGTTATCTAAATTGTGCTCTGATAATAACTATAAAGACCTAGACTTAAACATTAAATAATCTGGTTATTTCAACTAGATTTAACTTCATTACACTCCCAAAGATATTTTTTATTTATATTTTTCTAAAGTTAGGAAATAACTCATAAATATCATCCCACAATCATACAATGTGGGTACCACTAAAACGGTATCCATTTCTTCTAAACCATAAATTTTTTAAAACAAAACAACAACATGATTTATTTGACCAATCATCATAAAATTTAACATAATTTACTTATTTCTATTACAAATCCTTATAACCTGTAAAAAATTTCAAAAACATGGAATATTCATAAAAAATCTCATTAAGGGACATAAAAATAAGGAATAAAACCATTATTCTATGAAAATGTATAAACATATGAAATCATTATCAAAAATAGATACTTCTCACCCATATATACTTACATTGTGAAACATGAGATTTATATAAAGAATTAGAGAACATATATAAAATCATATTATTATACAGGGGAATTAATTAATTATATTATAACCCTTATGACTACCTTATGATTTTTAACCCTCATTTCTACCTTACAATGTAACCCTCGTGACTACCTAATGGTTTAACTATAGCAGTTACACTTGGAATAAACATAAAAAAGACCTAAAACATACATATAATCAACTTTTTAGAGGGATATATATATAGGTCTCAAACTTTATCATAAACAACTACCAAGAACCTGAACGTAACCATAAAACATGAATAATTTCATAAAAACATTTCTTTTGAATTTCCCAAAATAGAATTTTAAGAGGACTTTTTTAAAGGAAAGTCCCTTACAAAAATCATATAATTGAAGTAATAATTAATATAATGAAATTATTATGTTAATACACTAAAAATACACATATTAAATCATAATATAAATGAAATTAATGGAAAAAGTAATCATAGTACCACATAATTAATGAAGTACAAGGTTAATCCAAAGAATGGAAATTAGGTTAAGAATTCCCTTATCTCTGGTTCATATTACTTAAAACTTGTTCAAACCTAATTTATAATGGTTAAAAGAGTGTTATTATTATTTTAAAAAAGAATAATAATGTTTTTAACAACTTATATGATCATTTTATAACATCATTCGACACATTTATTAAAAATATTTTGCTATTTCCATTGTTTTGGGTGCGTGCTTTACATGATTTTCATGGTCGGTTCAAAAAGGATTTTATTTTAAAATAGAAGAGAAACTCAATAAGTAGAATTAAATAGTGTTAAATTATGACAGAAATAATTTTTGTTATATGGTATGAGGATGAATCATTAGATAAATCATTAGTGATATTTATTTAGATCATTTGGGAAGTTCTTTGATAATCACAAACTTATTTCATCATATACCTTTAATATTTTGAATATAAGTTAATTACAGAACATAATAGAGATCATATCATAAACTTTAAAATATTTTTCATCCATTAAAATGGGTTTTCAACCATATTTTAAGGATTTAAAGTAAATTTAAGGCACATCGTCCATGATGTCGGTAAATCAACACATCATAGACGATGTTTTTATTTTTAGAATAAGATGAAGAGGAGAGGATGAAGGAGGATGAATTTTTACATAAACATGATAAAATTAAATAATATATATAGTACTAGAGATTTAATGCCTCTTATATAAGAGGAAGTGAATATATTATAATAAAATAAAAGAATTGAAAAGAAAACATAAGAAAATGAAAGAGGATTTCTACCTCTTGATCTATTCTCCTTGAGAACCTCTTTATGGTCTTTGGTATTGGTCTTTTTGTGGGACCAGTAAGTCTTGGAAGTGGGGAATAAAATTTGAAAGGATATTTGGTATAATTTACACAATTATCAATGCTTGAGATGTGTGGGAGGAAGAGGGTGGTGAGGGTGGTATTTAAAGTGGAGGAGTATAGGGTTTTCCCTTTATTTTAATCATTAGTTTAATATTTTTTCTCAAGATTGTCAATATTATTGATTCATGTGACCAAAAATAGTAATAAGTACATGTGAGTTCAAACCAATGGTCATTTACATCTTCCAGGACTCAATGTCACCACCCTCATTGATTTTTATTTTAAGGAAAAACTTTAACGGTGTGATCATTAGGTTTGTAGAGATAAACAATGTGAAACAATTATATTCTACTTAAAAATGTGAAAAATAAATTATATTTTTTTAAAATAGAATGACTATCTTAACATTAAATCCAAATTTATTTCTATAATAAGGAAAAACACATTATAAATCAACAGTGATCATATATTAGTGCAATTCCCTCTATGAATTGTCTAAAAACGCTATTGAATCCGTCACAAGGGACTTAATACCTAGTTATGAGATAAATTTACTTGAAATTATTAAGGAAAATAAGTGCCCTAAAGTCTTCTTTATGATATTGAGGATCATGTCATGAGGCATTTCAATATTTTCACCCCCTTTAGCTATTCCTGTAAGTAAATGATAATTATATTATGATGAGGAAAATAGTTTGAGAGGATAGAATGTAATGACCAGAGTTTTTCTCCATAAATAAATACCTTTCTCTATGGAATTATCCAAAAGCAATATCAAAAACCAAATAAATATGGACTATTTTATGGTAGACCAGCCAATATCAGGTACAAAACGTGGTAAAAATTTATGAAATATATATAAATGAATATATATATATATATAACAAAAAAACAAAAAAAATATCTTTAAACATCAAAATTATTTAGTATTAATATGAATAAAACAAAATTTATTTTTATGGATGAAATTTATTTTATAAAATGTTTATTTTATTAATTTATATATATTTTTGATTATCATTAATTTTAGATTAATAATTAATATACAAAAAAATGGTTCCCTATAAAAAAATTCCTGATTTTTATATTTTAAAGATAAATTTATCTATTTTAAGATATGAATTTGAAAAAATTAACATCATTTTTGAATTTATCATGGCCTTATTTTCTTAAGAATATTTTTAAAATTTTTCTAAATTAATTGATTTTTGGTAAATAGAAACAAATATAATTTTTTAAAATAATGTGGATTTTGTAAAATCACTTGTATAGAAGCATAACCTAAAATTTAGAAAATGTTTTTCATGACTAAATTTTTGTATTTTGAATTAAATTATATATTTTAAGATATCATGTTTGAATTACAAACCTATATTTTATATTTTAAAACATAGGTAATATTTTCCAAAAAATTATTTTAAATAAATTATACACTATTATTTTAAAATTGGTTTTTATAAATTGAATAAAATGAAATGGATTTTAAATTTAAAGTGGTTCAAAATTATCTAATAAGGGACACTTTATTTTTAGGCATAAATTTTAATTTTCCTTTGGTAAATATTAGTTTCCATAGAAAATTGATTAGTTTTCTAAAATAATAGTTTTATAAATATTTTTCTTTTTTTAAATTAAATGAAATAATTTCAAATTAAAACTGTAATGTGGTTTTTTTATATAAATATTCCTACCCAAAAAGGTAAATACTCTTTAATTATTAATCACAATCAATTTATAATAGAAAAAATATGGTATTTTATAATAGTTCCTTTGAAAAGGGGGCATAAGATCATTAGGTATATGGTAAACAAAAACATTAACTTCATTATCAACACCTTTTTTTTCTAGACCATCTATAAGATAATTATCTTCTCTAAAACATGATTGATGAAAAATCACATTTTTGAGAGCATCTCCAGACAACTAATCTATTTGTTAGTAAGATTTCGTGCAAGATATAGTTGAACATTTCTAACATCTGGTAAAAGAACATTATTGTAACTTTCAAACAAAAAAATATCAATTTTTTTGTTTTTCCAGGATCACTATATTTATACATACAAGAATATCAACTTCTAAGGATGATTGAGTACCATAAGAAGCATAAAGACATGCAATAATTTTATCTTTATGATATTTGAAGACCGACCCAAAACCTGATGCTTTTGAATTACCGTTAGTGACCTATCCTAATTAAATTTAATCCAATCCATGAATGGGGTTATCCCAAAATTTTCAATTGTACCATACATTTGAGGAACAAAATATTGGATATTTAGGCATCTCATCATAATGTAATTGGGAACCTAATTATTGCATCTTCAATGATGAATATAATTGAAATCCTTTAATCTCATGAAGATTTGAAGTTGAGTGGCTTGGATGTTTAAATATATGTGTGCATGAATAGTATAATTCCTAATCCTCTAGATAATATACATGAGATTATTATAGGCTACCTAGAACAAATTGAATAATTTCCTTGATTGGATATTTCATATAAAATCAAGTAAACATAGATAGATATATTCCACCTAGGGTATCCACACATAGAATATGCTAAAAATTAAGATCAAAATAGAAGTGTAAGTTGAAAAACTCATGGAGAGATGGTTGATATCCTCCCTATGCTAATAGAATAATTAACATCTTGAACATAGATTGATACCCACTTCTTATAAGAAATCATTCATACAATGTTTGGAATGTAGAGTATTCCATAGGTGTAGGAAGAAAAATAGAGCAATCCATTTTTATGAATTTTACAAATCCATCCATGTTTGGTTCATTTAAAAGAATTAGAAGAGGAATGATTTGAGGTGATAATTCTATTAGCTATTGGTTCCCATATAAGAAGGTCATCCTGATTAATAAAGATGTAATTGTTCATAATATTCTAAACCTCATGAGGTAGATCATCAGAGTTGTCACGATTTTATTTAATTTTGGAATATAAGTTAATAATTGTATCATTAGAGTTGAACAGCTTTGATAGAGGGGTACCTGTCCAATTTTCAAACCAAAATTTAAGGGAGGGATTTTTATTAAACAACCAATGAGCTTGAGAAATAAGGTTGGTGAAAGAATCACTAAGAGCAATTCATATATAGGATTCAATATAGTTGAGGTTTCTATCCTTAAGCTTATTAAAGAATCTAGTCCTAATAAATCCAAGGGATTCTGATTTTTCATTAATAAGCCTCCACATATATTGTTATTGAATATACTCAATAAATATATTTAGATTCTTTCTACGAAGGCCCCCAATATTAATAATCTTGCGACATTTTATCTAGGGGACTATAATGATTCTTCATTCAAGGATAATCCCACACCAGATTAAGTTTTTAATAATAAGTTGATCTTATTCAATAAATAATCCATGCATTTATAGGCAATATATAAGTAAAACATTTTGAAGACTATAATGCCTTTGACAAGACAGTCTCTCCCAACCTTTTAATGAGATATACCTTTACAAGTAACTAATTTACTTCTGACTTGACCCATGATATTAGTAAAGTGGGAAGTCTGAGGCTTACCCAAAAACATGGGGACACCTTGTTATTTAAAAGGGATCATATGTTTTTTGATATCCAACTAATGAATCAGGTCATTTTTTCTCTCTGTATTAATATTATTTCCCAATATCCCAAAAGATTTATTCAACCTAATTTCCTATCAGGATACCATTGGATAATGTTGAAATACTTTTTTATAATCTTTATATTTTTATTTTGACCTTGAATGACAATAATAATATCGATAACATACAGTAAATAAGGAGAAATAATACCTCTATTGGTTGTGATGGACATAATATTCCCATTATTTACCATTTTTGAAAGAAGCCTTCTAAGATAATATTCTACAATTAGAAAAATAATAGTTGAGAGTATGTCACCCTATCTCACGCCTCTATAGAAAGACAAATAACCCACCAAGTCCCATTCATGAAAATATAAATATGAGATGAGGCAAGAAGATTCCTAATTCAATTAATTAATGTATCATTAAAACCAAATTTTTCAATAACCATTCAAATAAAACCACATAAATGGTGTGAAAATCCTTTTTTATGTTGATATTTTGGGTAATATAACCACATCTGGTGGATTTCCATAAATTATTTACACTTTCAAAGGAATCCATAAGATAATGTAGTATAGTCCAACCATGAATGAAACCAACTTGATTAGAATAGATTATTTTCTTTTATATTTTTTCAATTCTGTTGGAAAGTATTTTTCTAAAAAATTTTAAGAAATTGTTAACCAACACAACAAGCCTAAATTTATAGATTTCATTACAATTATAAAATGTATGGATCAGAGAAATTAATTGATAATTTAAGCCTTATTAGAGTGTTCCTCCTTTAAATAAATTATGAACAAGACTACAAACATCAAATTGTATGTGATACCAAATTTTTTGGAAAAAAAGTGGTTGGTTTATCCATAAGGTCCTCGGGAACTCCCAGAATTTAAATTAAAAATAGTTTCCTATATTTCACATTACAGAGGAAAGGAAGTAAGAATATCATTATCAATATCAATACTAAGATAAAGAGTTACATTTTCCCTTAAATTTGTATATTCTCTAGGTCCATTGAAGAGGAACATATAATATGAAAGAATATGAGTATAAATGCATTTCCTATTAAACAATAATTGATCACCATCCTGAAGGGGTGATAATGGTATAAAGTGATTTATAGATTGCTAAAGGGGCTTGAAGAATATGTTATTTCTAACACCATCATTGAGACATTTAGATTTGAATAATTTATTTTGTGAGGTCTATTTAATTGCTAATAGTTTTAGAAACTCACAAGACATTTCAACTTCTTTCGTAAAATAATTAAAAAAGTCCCCATGTGTGGTTCATTCTTAAATTTCATAAAGAGAATCTTAAAGAGAGGAAATATTTTTATATATTATTCTAAATAAGTTCCTTATACATTCCTTTAGTTTCATTTTAAGCATTTTAGGTTTAAGAGAATAAGATAATGTATCATCTTTAAATCCAATAGAGTTCTATGTTTCCATAATGATCTTCATACAATTATAATGTTGCACCCAGGCATTATTGAACCTAGAAGGGAAAAAAGGTTTTTCAAAATTTGAGTTCATATTTATTGTAATTGGATGATGATAAGAGTTTATTTTTTTCAAAGATTGAGAAAGAGATATCATCCATAGTTCTCAAAGAATCATCATTATCAAAATCTCTTTCAAGCTTTTTACCCACGAATTTATGCATAAATTATCTGTACCAAGTATTTTTATCTCCAACAAAATTAATCTCAAATTAATTTCAATCATCTACACAATACTAAAAATATCTAGATGATATTGAGAATTTAGAAGGGCCTGTTTTTTCATGACATTTTAGAATGCTATTTATTTTCCCAAGAAGATTCCATGGTCCATATAGACTACCTGAAAAGAAATAAATCTCCTTCAATAAATCTCTCTAGTATTGATATGAATGATAAGGAAAGATAATAGATTATAAATTTTTCTGTCATAAAATTTCAAGCCTTAATACTAATGGATGTGGAATATACAATATTATAATTCATAATAACCTAGATTTTATTGTATCTATATGATTTTGATTTGTATCAAAAAGTCTTTATCCTAGTCCTTAAAATGAAATTTCCTTTAGAGAGAGATTTTTTTTGTTCATCTAAGCCTATAATTTCTATCCCATGATAGTGAATAAAATACTAATAGTTTTAACAGTTTATTGGTTGTCCATACCCAAAATGTTTTAAAAAAATATATTCAAAATAAAATTGGTTTGGGGGAAAATTCCCCATATTCAAATATACCAATTTTCAAGAATCTAAGAGACCTTATGGTAAGTATATCATACTTTAAGATGATTCACTAGGATTAATTAACCTTTATTCATTCCACTATAAGAGATCTGATGATAATAATATTTGATTCCTTATTTTCTGGTGTAGGGTGAGCTTGACCTTGAGTAAGATAAAGATATAATGTGAAAGTCATAGAGTAATAATCTAATAAATCAAAGATTTTTATATCTTGATCATCACCAATATTCAACTATCTTGAAACTTGGGAGTTGCAATGATCACTAGGACTCAATACTGCCTTTCTCATGGAAAAGTCCCTCTTCCTCACTTATAAAAGGGGGATCACTTACACCCTTTAAATATTTCAATCCTATATAAACATTTCCTTGAAACCTAGCCAAATTCCATCTCCTTTAAGTCCTTTACATACCCTAACTCCCTCGAGCACAACAAATAATCATTATTCCTTCAAATCTAAGGTCGTTTTAATGATGAATTCTATGTTCCCAATGCATGAATCCCATATTTCTTAACATTTATTTTTTATTATTCCCTTTCTAAACCAATCATAAACATAATATTATAATAACCTCAAGATAATTAGTATGTTGATATGTTATTAGAATAATGGTACAACCAATATTTATTCTCTACCATATACTAATAAAAATAATAATCTTAGTTAGTGTGTGTGCAAATATTACCACCTACACAAAAAGAAGCTTTCATTTTTTCATCACCACCTCTCATGCAAGGTATTAATTATTGTATTGATGAATAAATATGATTTTTATAAAAAAAATTGTTTCTAAAATTTTCACATACTATCCACCTTCATCCCTATCATTATTTGATTAAAATAAAAATTATTATTACATTATAATATTAACAATAATTTCATTATGCCTATATTATAATGATATCCTATCAAAATAAACCCACCATAACCATAATAACCAATCGAGATAAAGCATGTTCAAGTTTGGGTCGGTTTCACTACCTACTTTAATAGTGATATATGAAGACATAATTACTAGTATAATATGATATAAATATTTAAATAATTATTTCTTATTAGTTATGGAAAGGATAGAAAAATATTTAACTCATTAATTAAGAAAAAACCCTTTGTAGGTTGAAAATAACTGAAAAGTATGTTCATTGTTGATTTAATATTCTTGGAAAAAGACTAAAGTACTCATGAAATTAAATTTAAAATTTATAAATCATTATAATTTATCCATTATAGTAACATGAACTTTGAAATAATAATAAACATCGACATTGCTCCAATAAAACTACTATAAATAGTAAAAACTATAAACACCCAATGTGAGAATAAAGGGAAAAAACCAACTAATATACATGTAGATAATTATAGTAATTGAAAATTATAAATATTGTTTGGTATTTAAATGGTAATATAAAATTATATTAAGATAGTTATGTTTTTTGTATAGGAAGATAGAGTGAATTTCACTAAGAAGGGATACAAGGTAAGGGTTTTTCATAACTCATTTTACTTTATTTGAGTTGTAATGGTTATTATTGAAATTGGTTATTATAAGTTGAATTATTTTATCATATGATTTTCTAAATTCTTATTTCCACTTTAATTTATCTATGTTTAAAATTAATTCCCATGAATTTCCTTCCAAATATCATTACATTAAATATTGTGATATTCTTAAGGGTTTATTTGTCTCAAATTTGAATCCCTTGATACATGTTTATGTTGTACAACATGTTTCATTTTCTATGGGGTAAATAATAAACCATTTTAATTTGGTGTCATAATCTCATTGTATTTTTCGATTTCCAGTGTTTTATTCTAGGTTCATTCTGTCTTCGGTTTTTGATTCCAAAGATACAAATGTTGTAATGGTTTCATCTCAAATCATCCTTCTTTTACACACATGTTGGTTTATGCACCTAAAGTATTTCAAATGGTGGGTTTAATATCAATTATATATTTAATATAATTTATTTATTTTATTTATTTTATTTTAACTTAACCTTACAACTATATCTCTTTCAAGTAGTTTTTATTAATATGTTCCTTAAACTCTAAGGGTTTTTGTCTATATTTTCTCTCATTGAGACATGTTTTATATTATGCATCAAATTACATTTATGGTGTATATTATAAAAGTTTTATAAATTATATCATGAATTAGTTTTTATTCATGGTAATTAAATTTTTATTTGAACCTCTCTCTTTCATTGAGATTTGTTATAAATACACCTTGATTTGTAAGTGGTTTTCCTGACCCAATTCTCTTCCTTGAGCCATAATAACTCTTTTTTTTCTATTATCTTTCAAGATTGATCTATTATAACCAATGATTGTTTTATAATGTATATCCAAATTCTTTTCTAGGGAAAACATGATTCACATAAAATTATTCTTCCTTAATGACTTTTATACTTTGTTAAAATGCATTTTTATTATGAATAATTCCCATTATTTTTAATGGATTTTTTTTCCATGTTCATATTTTACTTCCCAAAAATATTTTACATTTGGAAAATAAATTTTCTTTATCTCAAGTTATCATTTTATTCCCCTTAATTACATTTAAATTAATGGTTTTTTTATACTTCTCATGATGCGGGTCATTGACATGGTTATTTAAAAATGTTCAAAAGGGGTTTATATACTTTCAAAATAATTGGTTTTATCATCCATTATAAATTTTATTTTGATAACCATTATGTATTTTTGAAATAAAGATTGGAAAAACTACTGAAAATACTCCCTAAAAGTGTTATATATTTAATATTCAACTATAATTTTATTACTTATGATGATTTTCTAATCTAGGAACCCCCTAATAGTGTATTATTAACTAATAAACTATATTTTTTCAATGTCAATGCTGGAAAACTTAACACTTGGACTATAAATATAAATAATGGTTGGATCTCACCTAAAATATTCTCACTTATATAGAGGATAATGCACTCAAAATATTGACTGAAGTGTATCTATGGTTTGTTGGCATCTCCCTTGATATTAATTATGTGTTTTGAAATAAACTTAGGGAAGGAATCAATCATTTATTATTTATATGTGAAACTACTTATACATTATGGTATTTTTTTTATATTTTTAAGTGTATTTTCCAAAAAATCATCTATATAGAATCATCTAAAATCATGTATTTTTGTTCCTCTCTTGAAAGCTTTCCAATATTATTCAAATAGTATTTTCTTAATTGATTCATGTTATTTAGTAAAGACAAAATAAATTTTTCCATTATCATACCCATTTAAATAATCAGTTATCTCTTCTTAAAATTATGCTCATGATGAAGAATGTGAACTCCCATAAAAATGGTCCATGCAATAATTTAATTCATAATTTTATTATGCTTAATCATCTTATCATTTCATGAAACTACCAACTAACATATAGCACCATTTATTTAATGTGGATTCCACCATCCATGGATGGATCAATTGCAATATAAATGGGGTGTCAAGAGGGAATCTTTGAACATCAGTCTTTAAAGGTGTTTTCAGAAATTATAATTATGTTTTTACGGGATTTATTATAGACACTGTGTAATTTTCCATTCCTTGATATATAAATTATTAGAATGATCAATGTGGGGGAAATAAAATTCCAACAATTTTGGAACCACTTTTTGGTTTAATATGACTCTACCATATTTTGTAAAGCGATAAAAAATTGTAATATTCCTCTCTCATGGAAGTTAACCTCTAGATTGATCAATTTCATAGAATATATTTCTTATTTGAATTATATTTTGATACTTGCATACCATGAAACAAATTATTTGGTTTATGGGATGAAAAAAATGGTTTATTTCTAACAACATGATTCGGTCTAATGAGGTACCAGATGAGTTTATTTATTTAACCCAAAGTGATTTTTGAAAAAATAATTATTTCATAATTATTTTACAATTTTTTTCTTAATAAAATATTCTTAAATATCTAATAAAGATCTCATTCCATATATAAAAAAGTATTTTTGCAACCAATTTTTAAAAACATCATGGCTTTTCAAGAATTCATTATTGAATATTCTTTTAATAGTAAAAGTTTTCAAAGTATATTCACTTTTATTTTTCATCCATGGTTTATCTTTAATGAAGAAATTTTTTGATCATCCTTTATATTTTATTATGTTATAATTCTTATTGAAAAAAATATTTTTCGATATCCTATTATTTCAAATGTTTATGTTATTTGATAAGTCCAAGATACCCATTATTTTTCCATTAATATTTAATGATGATTGATTTTATGTGACCCATATATGCATATATATTGATTGGTGGGATCATATATCACACTAAAATTCACTGGTTTAACACTTTATCTCATTACTTAGTCAACAACAGACATAATTAGTCTGTTGACATTGGAGAGGGCATGATGGGTTTTCTAAAATTTTCAAGAATGGACATAATGAGTCTGTTCATATAAGAAAGGGAATAATGAGTTTTCTCACACAAGTTTTCCTATTGTTATGGTTTTTCAACACTTTCATGTTAATTATCAATTTATTATATATTTCCAGGTTTTTAATCATGTTATTCTATGTTTTTAAGATGCATTTCGCTTCCACAAAATTTCATGTTTTCGATATATTACTTGCTTTTTTAGTATTCTCCAATTTCATTTCATAAGAAAATATTAAATTACTATTGAGATTTTTTTGATCCATTCCATATATTTTATTATTCCTTAGTGATCCTTTCAATAACTTATCTTACTATTTCATGTTTTATGATTATCACCTAAACAATTTTGATCATTTATTATGATATTTTTTGTATCTCTCAAGTTTTCTTTATTGTTATGATATATTTTCCCATACTAAGATTTTTACCTCAATACATTCGTATGTTCCCAATACCCAGGGTGTGAATATGATAATATAATTTGAGATATATTTTAAAGGGTCTAATGGATAATTATTTTGATGGAATGTACACAAGTGTAGTAAAATAATGTATTTATATAGCTAATTTTTAAGACAATAAACCTTTCTTTAATTAGTTTTTGTGAAAGTTATGAGATTTATTTATTATTTATTTCTCTTTATCTTAGTCTGGTTCATTTAGATCTTAGTTTGGGAGTATCAATCTTCCTATAGATTTATAGGATAATACAAGTAATTAGTTCTTGATCCCTAATATGTGTTTTTTAATTTAGTGGGTGTTCATTAATTGCTAAAATTAATGTAATTGGTAGAGGTTAAGTTAGAAGTGGAGATGTTAAATGGGAATGATTTATATTTCTAGAATATATAGATAAATTAATATCTAATGAAAAAGGATCTTAATATGATTATTAATGGTTATCAAATTGGATGAAATGGAGAAGGAATAATGGGAAAGGTAGGATAAGAAAGACCTTAAAATGTTCTAGATCACACTATCCTAAAATGTGGCTTTTAATATCTATGTGTTGAATAAAAATTTAGAACTTATGTTTCCTTTCACTTACACGTTTGAGAAGTCACTAGTGATAAGGAAATTTTTCAACTTGTAGAGATTGTTTGAAATGAGAATTTTGGAAGTGAAGTCATTGGATGATCACATCAATTAAATCAATGGATTTCAAATTTATATTGAATCGATGAAGGCGACTTCAGGGATCCATAGTGTGTGCTGGTATTACTCTCATAACTCCCATAATCCTGGGATGCATTGGTTACCACTATGAGTAACTCAAGTGGAGATACAAACTTAATGTTCTAATATGTTAGGGATCTGATTCCGAACAAGGAAGTTATTTATAATTAGATATAGGAATATTCAAAAAATACTTATATTAAAAATATTAGTGGATATTATACATCGCACATGAGTCCCAAAAAGGTTAATAGAAAAATAAGTTGGAGCTGGAGTAGCTAAGTTAAAGTTTCCCCTATATTTTAGCATTGTAAGAATAAATTCCATATGATGAAATATTAAAAGTAATGATCAGTCAAATCAAAATGATATGCTTTTAATTGAACTAAACCGCTAACTCCCCATATAAGATATAAACAATCTATGTGTTCCACCAAATTTCCACCCTTTATAAGCCAGTGGCTGTTGAATAACACTGAGTAGGAATAACTCACAATATAGGAGACCTTATCCTATATCAACCTCCAATAAATACATATCTATAATGTGTAAAAATAAACAACTATATATATATGAACACTGAACTATATACAACACATATGTGAGAAAGCTTCTAACATCCACATAGATAACTAGTACATAAAACATAATTATAAAGGGGTAGGTTATAGGTCCAATAGACAAAAAGTGAAAAAAAAATGTAAACAAATGAGATGAAGGGGTCCCTATAGTAATATGGATCCAAATATAAACATCACCTACCACTATCTCTTCTCAGTATCACCAAGATCCACCAACACTACACCCCATAAAGAATCCATGCATGATCTCTAAATGAGATACACAAAATCCATGTCGAAAAAACGATCTCTAACCAATGTGTCATTTTCATAAACAGATCATGTGTTGGAATGGGGAATATATAGGGGTTAGTGTAAAAATATTCAGTAGGACACATTGAAAACACAAAGAAAAAGTAAATAAAACACATAACTTAAACCCCTTGGTATGAGAAAGTAACTAGGAGGAAGGGAATAAAGGATATATATATATTCTCAGAAATTATAATTCTCTTGGACACATAGAAATCCCAATCATCAAAAAATTAACCCATGAAGGTTACAAACCATGAGAAACTAATGATTCTTGAAGAATCTGAATACCTTAAGTATAAAATCAATATCCAACCATACAACACATATCAATGGGTGCCCATAGGTGATTATAGAATCAAAATTCTTGAAATATATGAACTTATAATATTTTGTATACATTGACATCAAAATCCACTTAAGGGAACTTTATCCTCATTAAAATTCATGAATTAGTTAAGGGAGGTATGACAACCCATTATTTGAAGACACCAATACTATTTAATCACTCTAGAAAGTGAAGATAACCCTTTAACTTGACCATTAATAGATATTAATCAATGGACTACAAATACCTTCCATCATGACCACCCATGTATTCTATAAGGAAGGTAACATAATATAAAGAAGAGATTCATGCTTTAGACCATCCAAACACAAGAGAAAATAGAACGTAACCACAGGAATATGAATATTATAATTAGTATCCCTTAAAAACACTTTAGATGTATGGTGGAGGGTCCATCCTTGAGTATCTATGGGTATGATGACTCTAGTGGAGGCTCCTGACCAGAACTAAGTTATTATACAAGGGGAATACCAACATAGAATATAGAGGATCCCTGCCCCTGAGTATGTAACGGGAATAAAGACCCTACATAATTATTAGGTAAAGGACCATTTCCCCCAAGATAGAAAACAATAAATGAGAGGAATACCAACCATATATTATAGATGGTGCGGTGAAACCAACATCATGACACAAATACATCACTAGAGAGGGTTTCCATCACTATGAACACTTTGATCATCACATCTGAACCCAGTTAACATGCCAATATATATAAATCTAAATTATAACTATCTCACCTAAAAATGGTGTCGTATATCCAAATGAACAAACCATTTTTGATATATATCAAAAAAATACTCGATATAGGCTATTAATTTGTTCAAATAGACACTCAACGCACATGCTCCAAAAACTCTCCATAGAGGAGTTGATGGGAATATTTGCGACCTCTTAGTGTTATACATTTATTGTTGGAAGGAAATAGCGCACCCACTATTGTAACGTGAACCTAAGTCCATATAGGGAAAGACTATCTGTTCAGATGACACCTTCAAACTCATGATGTAGCTGGGCTAAGACCTTCCTCACACACAAGATCAAACAACCCGGGGAAACCCTATTGGGTACCCCCCCCCCTCTTCTTCTAGAGTCATAGTGTATTTCATGGGATGTCTCTACCACCACTGCATCTCATCAATTGTTATTTTACTGTACTTATTTCCACCGCCATTGATGGATCACTTTGAAATGATCCCTATCAATGTGATTCCCCACTAACTTTTCTCACAAATCACCATAACTCCCTTGAGTCACCTCCCTACTAACCTTCTTCATCCACCCATGTGCTTCCTATGATCGAAATTTCATCATATGACCCTTGAATATTTTTCACATTCTAAGATGATTCTAGTTGCCTAGATCAATTCCCATCAGGTGCGTGGCTTGACCACCTACATTGAACTATAATAAAAACTAAAAATTTTGAATCAAGGAAATTTAGTGGAAAATTTATACCCTAAAATCAAAGCCCTGTGGGATAGGGTAAAAAAATAAAAACAAATTAGAATTGAAAATATAACAAAAAAATTACATAATAGTAGAATCAATATGAAATATGGAATCTAATCATGAATTATGGTCATTTATTAGCGAAGAACCATCCCGAGATGATCATATTATATGATCTATTAGACTTTGTTCATGATCAATGACTCCCAAATCCATTGAAGCTCATTCCCCATATCCTCTCCTCTATCGAATTATTATGTGTGGATAACCCTAATTAGAGGGAATAATAAATTTTTTATAGAGGTTCAATTATGATTTCCCAAATAATAAATTATTTATATAATTAATGAAAAAATCCACATTAAAATTTTACCCCCCATGAATCCAGATACGCACACCAATTATAGTGCTCCTAAGGTTGACCCACTATTTATAACTCAATAAAATTATTAGATTCACCCTATGATGGATAATTATAATACCTTATAATGCAGACTCGATGATAAAATGATATTGTTTTACTTAAAATACCATTATTGAGGGTCCATCACACCTATAATTATTTTCTGTCTTTTTATTTCATATGAAATACATCTTAAAATATTCATAAGACCTAACAATAAAGTCTAGTATCCCAGTATCACCATTCAAGAATTATGTGTAATATTTTTTTAAGTAATAAATATTAAAAATTCCATAAAAGTCAACATTCTCTAAAATTCACCAAGACTCATCCTCTGGGTAAACACTGCATTACAAGATCAATGGAACCATTAATTATTTCTTAAGGTTTTCCAATAGGTTAAATTTACCATTTTAAACCATAGAGGTTTGAAGAATTTTAGACTCCCAATTGATCATAAGTATCAATTGGTCTAAATCCAAGTCACTGCATCCTCCCCACCTTAAAATCCTTTTCAATATTGAAAATGAATTTACAAGAGTTCCTTTTCATTATTTGATCTTTTCCTTCCTTAACAAGCTGTAATGTTTTTAAAATTAAATTAAATACCATATACACTTTTACATATTTTGGAATTGAAAATGGTTTTGATAATGGATTTGTTATGTTAATATATTTAAATGATATATTGTTATTGAAATGTGGAAATGTTATCTTTCATTTATGTTTGTTTTATGTGTTATTAATATGTTATGGTTCTTGGGAACTGTTTACGTATACGGTTGGTTCCATGATGAACCTAAGGTTGTTGATCCTGAGATAGCTCTCCAATGCATTGGGTAACGTGATGGAGGTAAACATGAATTTTTATCCTAATAGATTTAGGGAATATAATGTGATGGGTATTCCAAATTTAACTCCCTACATAGCTTTGAAAGCTACAACGTAAGTATGTTATGGATGCTACAAGTTACCTTTAAGATTTTTTGATTACTATGTGTTATTAATAAATCTTATGATTTCATGAGGTATGTTAATAGGCTTATGTTTTGATGGACTAATGTTTTATTTCTTTATTTTATAACCCTTATTGAGATTTTTATGCTCATACCATGTTTTGAAATGTTTTTCACATGATTTAAAGATGAATAGTGTCAAGGATGGGATCAAGGAAAGGTCATGCTTTCTAAAACATGGTACTTGACATGACACTTTTTTTAAATAGATTTTTTGGAAACTCAGTAGAAGTGTCTAATTTGTAATTTCTGAGATGTAATGTTATAGTTATGTCCTAATTATCTAAAACTATAAACCTAAAAAGATCCTCAATGTGAATTATTCATTTAATTTAAGATTGTGTATTGTTTTATGGTTGGGTCCTTATAATTGGTATCAAAGGTCGGTTTATACAAATTTAGGAGTTAAAATATTGTTAAATTAATGTCCATAAATTAATTTATGGTAAGATTTAAATGATATAGCTTTTACATATTACTGTGTTGCTTACCCTAAGATATTTCTGTGTTCAGAATGGTTTTTTGTTGAGGAAACAACGCAGATATGATGGGACGACATCAAGGGGAAGACAACCTTCTAAATCAGCAACCTGAGATGGTCAGAATCAGAACTGAATAGTTTGTTACAGGGATGGAATAGCTCAATCAGGCTATAAATGGTGGTGGTATCAATGAATGAGATCATCTAGATCAACCACAGAGGAACATGTCAGTATTTAAGCATTTCATGAGGCAACATCCCCTATCATTTAGAGGATCATCTAACCCTGTGCTAGTAAAAGGGTGGATTAAATCACTAGAAAATATTTTGGATGTCATGGGGTGTTATGAACATCAAATGGTTAGTGTTGTTGTTTACTATTTTTAAGGTGAAGCTAATAAGTGGTGGTCGATGGTGAAAAATATCAGGGATAGTAAGGAGATAGATTCTATTGATTAGGATAAATACAAAGGTATGTTTCTTGAGAAATATTTTCATAAGGTGATCCGTATTAGGATGGAAAAACAATTCTTGGAATTAAGGCAGAAAGATGACTTAGTGGTTTCTTATGAAGAAAAATTCACTCGACTGGTAAGGTATGCTCCAAATTTCATATGAGATCTTTATGGTAAAATAAATCATTTTTACTTAGGATTAAAGCCAAAGTATAAAAGGTATTTAGCTTCTCATGAGTTTAATAGTTATGAAAAACTTATTCGATGTGAGGAGAATGTGGAAATGGAGTTTACCGATGATCATGTGTTCTTTGACAAACAGAAGAATAAGAGGTTGATGTGGCAGATGAAAGGGAATAACTCTCCAAAAATTTCTGATGGTAATAAACATAAGTTTCATGTTTGTGAAAATTGTGGTAAAAATCATATTGGATAATGTATTTTGAGTTCTGGTAAGTGCTACCGATGTTGTAAAATGGGAAATAAGGCTCGTAATTGCACTGAAAAAGATCAGGTTAATGGTAAGTCAAAATCTGTTTTATAGTTAGTAAACTATTTTAAGTGAAATGAAATGGGTCATTATGAAAATGAGTGTCCAACTAAGAACTCAAATGAGGGAAATCAATTGGACTACAAGTAGAAAGGGGTGGTGAAATCCTTTTCAACTACTTTAGAAAATGTTGGGCCATCAAATGAAGTAGTATCAGGTACAATGTTTGTTTGTTTAGATTATGTCAATGTGTTGTTTGATTCAGGGTATACAAATTTGTTCATTTTTTATAAGTTTTCTAGTAAATTGGGAATTCCACCTCAAGATATGAATCTTGAACTTATCGTAAAAACACTGGGGGGAAATGTTGAGAAAAAAAATTATAAGAACCTTATTACCCTTGTGTGCAGAATGAATCTACCTGTAAAACTTATTGTTTTACCTCTAGTAGAGTTTGATGTTATTTTGGATATGTATTGGCTTTCCGTTTATCATGCTAATATTGACTACAGATCTAAAGAGGTTTCCTTTCAGAAATATTTTCAGCTTGTGTACAATAATGAACTCTTACTTTTGATAACATATCAGGAAGCTGAGAAACTAGTAAAAGATATAAATGAATGTTACCTTGCACATATTGTTGAAAAAAATGAATTGTTCAGATTAATGATGTTCTAGTGGTAAATGAGTACCTTGAATCTTTTATTGAAGAGATGCATGGTATTATACCTGGATGAGAAGTTGAATTTAATGTTGACTTAGTTCCAGATGGTAAGACAATTTCAAAACCCATTATCGAATGGCTCAAATTGAACATTTATAGTTAAAGAATCAATTGTAGGAGTTATTAGATAAAGGTTTCATTCAACCTAGCACATCACCATATGGTGCTCCTATCTTGTTTGTTAAAAAGAAATATGGTTCAATGAGAATTTTCAATGATTATAGAGCATTTAATAACATCAATGTTAATAACAAGTATCATTTGCCTCATATCGATGATTTTTTGTATCAGCTCTAGAGAGAATAGTATTTTTGAACATTGATTTGCTTTCGGGGTACCATCAGTTGAAATTAAAGGAATCAGACATTCTGAAGACCATGTTTCATACTAGATATGGCAATTATAGCTTTTTAGTTATGCCTTTTGGGTTAACCAATGCACCTGTTGTATTCATGGATCTTATGAATAGATTTTTTCATGCGTTCATGGATAAGTTTGTGGCTGTGTTCATGGATGATATTTTGGTTAATTATAAAAGGCAATAGAAACATGAAATTCATTTAAGGTTTGTCTTGCAAACATTAAATTAAAATAAATTGTTTGTTAAATTCAGTAAGTGTGAGTTTTGGTTATAAAAAATGCCATTCCTTGGTCACATTGTTTCAAAAAATAGCCTAACTGTTGATCCTACTAAAAGAAAAGTTGTTGAAAATGGCCAAGACCCAAAAATATTACTGAGATCCATAGTTATCTTGGTTTGGAACGTTATTATTGGAGGTATGTTGAAAATTTTTCACGGTTATCTAGCCCACTGACTAAGTTAACTCAAAATGATATTAAGTTCATTTGGACAAAATAATGTGGTGACAGTTTTTGGAAATTGAAAAGAAGATTGGTGAATGATCTTGTTTTGGCTTTACCTTCTAGAAATGGTTAGTCTTTTTATCGATAGTGATGCCTTGTTGAAAGGACATAGATATGTCCTTATGCGGAATGATCAGGTAATTACTTATGCTTCACGTCAGTTGAAACCTCATGATTTAAATTACCCTATACATGATTTGGAATTATCTATTGTTGTTTTTTCTTTAAAACTTTGGAGACATCATTTTTATAGAGTAAAGTATGAAATATATACTAACCAAAATAGTTTTAAGTATATATTCACTCTGAAAAAATTGAACATGAGATGGAGGATATTGCTAAAATTAATTAAGGATTATTATTTCACGATCAATTACCATCCAAGAAAAGAAAATAAAGTGGATGATTCTTTGATTCGAAAAAATAATGCTTCATTAACCATGCTACATTTACAATGAGATCCTTCGTTTTTTGATTTGATGAAATTTGGAAAAGAAGTTCATGGTGCAAGGAATTCCTCCATTTTGTTTTATGTGTAACTGAAATCATCTCTCTCAAATAGAATTAAGCAAGCGCAGAAAGAAGACATTGAGTTGTAGAAAAAGGTATAGTTGATTCAGAAGGGTAATTTGCCTCATTTTAATATTGATAATGATTTTATTATGAGATTTGGATAGATATTATGTGTGTCTTATGATTCACATTTGAACAATGAGTTGTTATGTGAAGCTTATAGTTATCAATTTTCAGTTCATCCTGGAAGTACTACGATGTATAGAGATCTTTGGATGTATTACTGGTGGGATGGAATGAAAAGAGATATTGCTGATTTTACTAAGAAGTGTTTGACTTTTCAACAGGATAAAGTAGAGCGGCAGTTACCAAAAGGGATGGTTCATCCATTAACGGTGCCAGAGTGGAAATGAGAAAATATATCCATGGACTTTATTGTGGGATTACCAAATACATCTCGAGGTAATAATGAAATATGGGTTATTGTTGATCGATTGACTAAATCCGCTCATTTTTTTCCTATTTGATATACTCTTTCTCTAGATTAACTTTCTTGGTTGTATGTTAAAGAGATAGTATGGTTACATGGAGTTCCCCTCTCAATTTTATCTGATCGTGATCCTAGATTTACTTCTAACTTTTGGAAAGGCATTCAAAATTTGTTGGGTAATAAATTAAATTTTAGTACAACTTTTCATCCTCAATAAGATAGGTAGTCAGAATGAAAAATTCAGACCTTGGAGGATATGCTACGTGCTTGTTCACTGGATTTCCAAGGAAGTTGGGACTAACATCTTTCTTTAGTTGAATTTTCTTATAATAACAGTTTTCATTGTAGTATACAGGTGGCTCCATTTGAGGAATTATATGGGAAGCAGTTTCGAACTCTAGATTTTTGGGATGAAGTAGCTGAAAGTAAGTTGATGGGACTAGAATAGGTAGATGAGATGGCAGAAAAAGTTCGGTTGATTCAGCAGCACATGAGAACATCTCAGATCAAGCAGAAAATTTATGCAGGTAACCAGAGTAAGGATCTTTCTTTTGAGGTAGGTGATCATTTCTTTCTCAAAGTTTCTCCATGGAAAAGTTTTATGCCTTTTGTTAAGAAGGGAAAGTTGAGTCTGAGGTTCATTGGACCTTATGAAATCCTGAATAATGTTGGATCAGTTTCTTACAGAGTGGATTTACCTCCGATTTTATCCCAGGTACACAATGTTTTTCATTTTTTAATGTTGAGAAAGTATATTTTCGATCCATCTCACATTTTGAGCCCAAAGGTAGTTCAGTTTGAAGAGAATCTCTCTTATGAGGAACAACCAGTCCAGATTTTTGACTGAAGAGAGCGAGTGTTTTGGAATAAGGTAATTCATCAAGTAAAGGGTTTGTAGAAAAAACATATGTTTTAATAGTCCACATCGTAATATTAAAATGCTATGAGGGATAAATATCCCTATTTATTTGATAAGTGAATACAATTACGAGGACACAATTTTCAAAAGGGTGGAAAGATGTAATATCCCATGTAAATAAAGAATAAACCATTTTCATATTTGTGAATTTAATAATCCATTTTCATATTTGTGAATTTAATATTAATTTTTTTAAATGTTTTTACATTAATCTAATTAATATTAGAGGCTTATAATAATAAAGAATCCAAATTTTAAGCATAAGTACTCTAATATATTTTAAAAGGGTCAATTTACCGCCTTTTGATGGAGAACCCTCCTTAAATCTAGTTTTGATCACTTTTATATGTTATATTTTATAAAATAAAATTCTTATTTAGAATAAGTACATCAAAATTTACTTTGGGTAAATTTTTTGGTATTTTTCTGATAAAATTCATTTTTAATGAATAGTGAAAAATACTGTATTTTAATTCAAAAATTCCATTTAATATAATTTATTTTTATTGTTAAATTATCTTTTTAATTGATTTTTTAAGTGTAATAGTATTATATTTTTACCATTTAATCCAATTTTGGTCATTGGAAGTAATTTTAATTTGAAATTGGACATAAACAAGTGTTAATCTTTTGATAGTTATTATTTCATAAAAACGCGTTTTTTGTTTTGAAAACATGAATTAATTTTAAATTAATTAATACAACTTATATGTTTTGAATTTGTTATAATAGAAATCATTTTTTAATTTGGAATATAAAATATATCTTAGGCTGAATTTTTGGTATTTTTCTGAAAACCTTCAATTTTTGATGAATAATGAAAACACCGAGTAGTAGTTAAAAACATGACTTTTTCATTTAAATTAAATTTTACCACTTATATGAGTTAAATTTATAAAATAATACATAAATTGATGTTATTATTAAGCAAAATGTGGTTCAATAAGACGAAAATAATTTTTTATAATAGTAACTTTGGAATTTTATTTACCACGGTTAAAGGTAAATATGGTAATTCAAGGTAAAAAGAATATTATAATAATACAAAATTACCATAAAACGTGTCTTAACCTTATTATATGAGTCATGTCTGACCATTTAAATCTTTGGGACGATTTGTTGACCCCATGGAGCCACTTAAGAGTGATAATGACACTTTATATTAATTAATTTAAAGTAAAGATAGAAATGACTTAAACAAATATTTTTTAGTAAATCAATTCTTACATGGGGTTATATAATTTATATCTTAAACTATAAATATTATTTTGAAGGATAATTAGATTTACTATATCATGGTATATTTTTTATAATTTTTAGACATCAAATAAATAAAATTATTTGTGACACAATAATGATGCAGTGTTTACCTCATTAATGAATGATTTAAATAATTAATAATATAAAGATTAAAACAATATCCAAAACTTTTCCAATTCTTATAGAATTATTTTATTTCTAACAATATTCATATTACCTTATAATTTATTAAGTTTATTATCTTTATAAATTGAAAATAATTATATAATAAAATAATATTTTCAAACTTTCCTAAAGAGCCCCTCCTCCCCCTTTTAAAAAGCCCTCACCTATAACCCATTACTCACACCTCTCAATACTCTTGGCTCATCAAAACTTTCCCCAAATAATATTTCAAGATCCCTCTATTCCTCTTTGAAGCCTTAACTTAGGCAGAAGGCACTTCAAGAAATCCTTTTGGTTCAAACCAATGGGAGTTACCCGATTTAAAGGTTACATCTTCTCTTAAGTTCTTTTCTTTTATTTTATTTCTCCAAACCCCTAAACTCTTTTTATTCCTTTATTTTATAACAAAATAAGTATCCAAAATATACTAGGTTTTTATTATTATAAGTATTTGATATAAACTTACACACACCTCCATCTAATGGGTAAATAACATAATGTTTCTGTGGATGAAAAACTAACGCCTCACAAAATGATGATTGTTCAATTATCTCATACCACCTATCATGGTGGAAATTATAATGGTATTTTATTTATATTTGATATATATTATATTTATATTGTCTTTATGATTCTATATTTTCCATTTATATCATACATTTATGGTTTCCATAATGCGTAAATGCGATAATTTTATTTGAGGGAGTGTGGACTACCGCCCCCTCAAAGTGATGTGACTCATTCAATCCATATGTAGAATGTATAAATGATGGATTTATTGAAATTATATATGATATTATACTGTAATTATAATATATATATTTATCATTAATTTTTTATTCCATTAAATGCGAAATAGAAATGAAAGTAGCGTTTGTTCGTACATATGGCTTACCATCTCCGTGAACGGTGCATTTCATTTCTTATCTCAAAATGTTATTTACTATTAGAAATACATAAATATACTGGATATATATGATATCTAAAACATGAATATCATTCTGGAGATAATGGACTTTTTACCACATGAACAACTTTTAATTATAATATGTTCATTTCTGACTCAAGTACCAAATATCATCAAAACGACCATTATTAACATAAATGATTACATAATGTTTATAACATGGAAATAAGTGATATAAAAGGAATATTAAACTTATAAAAATGTTACTAATCAAGTATAAATGAACTTTAGTGTATTATTTAGGAGATTAAATAACGAACATGTCAATTCGGACACGAGGTAAGGGAACTTCTTAACCCAATTTTCATTATTTGGGTTAAACTTCTACGTCTTTATTATGCCATGAAATGATTATGTGAGATATATATTTTGATATCATATTATTTATTAATTATTTCTTTATTTGTACTTATATTGAATAGAAATTGTCTATCTAATTTATTTACAAAATAATCTTTGTACGGGACTTTGTCTTAATTTCCTTTCATTGAGGCATATATTGTTTTATACACGACTTTATTTTATACTATGTATAAACACCTTTAACTTTTCATTTCATTCAAAAGGATTCTTTTTCTACGAGTATTTTTACTAAAAGAAAAAAATGTTTCTTTTTAATGTATGCGGTGAAAACGACCTTTTTCGCCGCTGTGAGTATTATTTGATCTTTGGGTTCCTTAACAAGTCGTAATGTTTTTGAAAGGAAATTAAATACCATATACTCGTTTATGTATTTTGGTATTGAAAATGGTTTTGATACTAGATTGGTTATTTCAATATTTTAAAATGATATATTGTGATTGAAATATGGAAATTTTATATTTTCTTTATGTTTGTTTTAGGTGTTATGAATATGTTATGGTTCTTGGGTATTGTTTACGTATACGGGTGGTTTCGTGAGAAACCTAGAGTGGGTGAGCCCGAGATAGCTCTCCAATGCATTGGGTAATGTGACAGAGGTAAACAAGAAGGTTTCTCGTAAGAGATTTAGGGAATATACTATGATGGGTATTCCAAATGTAACTCCCTGCATAGCTATGAAATCTACAACGTAAGTATGCTATGGATGCCACAAGTTACCTTTATGATTTTTTGATTACAATGATTTATTCATAAATCTTATGATTTCATGAGGTATGTAAAAAAGATTATGTTTTTATGGACTAATGTTTTATTTCTTTATTTTATAACCTTTACTGTGTTTTTTATGCTCATCCTAAGTTATGAATTGTTTTTCACATGATTTAAATATAAATAGGGTCAAGGATGGGTTCAAGGAAAAGTCGTGCTGTCTAAAACATTGCACTAGACATGATTCTTTTTTTATGTGTTTTTATGGAAACTGAGTAGAAGTGTCTACTTTATAATTGTTGAGATGTAATGTAATAGTTATGTCCTAATTCCCTAAAACTCTAAACCGGGAAAGATTCCTAATGTGAATTATTCATTTAATTCAAGATTATGTCATGTGTTATGGCTGAGTACTAACATTTTTTAGAGTGTATCGATGAATCATCCACCTATGATTTCACTCACACCATTGGATCTTCTATACAAACACTTATTTTTAGGAAACTAATCAAACAACATGAAGGTATCTGGTAAAAAAATTTCCTCCCACTATGTGGTCTCTCTACAACACCAAACTGGATATTGTCTGGAAATACACTATCTTCCTTCCAAAGAAATGGTCCATATTCCAATAACATATCAACCCACCAATTCTAACTCAAGTGGACTCTGGAATAAATGGTATTTCATAGATACACAACCAAAACTAATTAAATTTTCCTCCTATAATCTCAACCTAAACCACTAAGCTCACACAATTCCATCACAAAACATATCTTGGGAATACCTCATGAGTTCTTTGAGCTTCGAAAAATGAATTTTCTGGGCACAACATAAGTGTTTGATGGGTAATTCACAACTTATCTATTTCTCATGATTAATTATTAATCGAAGAATTACATTATGGTAAATTCCATGATAAATGGAATTGAATCAAATAATATAGTAAATGGATAGAAACTAAAAATGAAGCATATGATCCTCACATATTATTTATAATTAATTTAAGAAAATAAAAACCTAACCTGATAGAAATTTTTTCTTTGTTGTAGGATCTGGAAATGGATTCACATCATACCATCACTATGTTGTATAAATCTCGAATATATTCTCTCTATCAGTGATCCACACATTTTTTAAAAACCTCTAAATTTTACCAAATGAATCTCTAAGTTATAGTATAAAAGATCATATCACTTGCATTGTTCACCATTGATCTACTTAATAATATCTTCCGAATTATTCCCCTTGATCTTTATAGACTCGATAGTGTAAGGTGGAATAAGATATCAATTAATTCTTCTAAGTGTTCTCAGAAAAGGGAGCTCTCTAGCTATTCGAGATGATTTTTTAGAACGTCTTGTGCACAACAAAATAAATGAATTAGATCTATTGAAATATAATATAATTGGGTTTATATACCGCAAGGGAAAGAAAAAAATAATTTCACATGATACCTTTATTATTTATTTAATCTATGTGGAACAAAATTCCTATAATAATAATAATATTATTATTTCATTACATGGATAAAATCAGAAATTAAATTAAATATTATTTATTCAAATAATAAGAAAAATATATTATTCATCATTTGACCATTAAACAAGGTCATCCATTCCTCCACAATATATATCAGGCCTTGAATAATGGATATTAATTTAATAAATAAATATCACTACATTGTTCTCCATAACATAAATAAATATTATATTTGTTAAAGAGAAATTAAATATTTATTAAATATTCGGCTAACAAAATATTATTCTCGAATAACGAGTGATGAAATATATGTGATCAGGAAAACATGAATGATTATTAAACCACATGTGTGAATAATATTCATTAAACATGTTAAATAATACAAAATATTATAATATATAATTTATATTCTGGAATCACATAGTGTGGGACCCTCTAGGCCTCTTTCTTAGTGTCATTAGGTGAAGCATTCTAAAGGAAAAATTTAGCATCTAGAAACACATCAAGGCACCCATAGAGAAATAATTTAATGCCTCAATGAAATATACCTCATACATATCTAACTATGTAACATAATTTATTTATCATGATCTCTCTAATCAAGTAGGTTTCATGCTGGTGGCATCAACCTATCTACTTGATGATTATTTCTTTTCATTTTTAGAAATCGAATTTGACAAGAGAACACATTGGATATGGATTTATTTAGGCTATATCATTTGCATAAAAGGGTATGAGATAAAAAAATTAGAATAACATAATGGAAAACTCCTTTTTTTATTATTCATTAATAAAATATTACATATGATGCACCCAACATATCCAACCACACCGTAAAGTAATGTCTTCACTATTTTCATAAATACATCAAACTAACCGACTTATAATACTCATTAATAATATTCTTAAATTCTAAGGATCAATACACATGTCTATAGATAGGAACATCCAATGAAATATAGAAATGTAGATTTCATAATGGCTGGTCTCATTATCATAATATCATACACTAGATATTACCAATATTGTACACCATGATAATGTTCCTCCAAGTCCTATGTGTATCCACCTTGGATATCCTGAATCATTTTTTTTGGTCAAATGAATTAATATAGACGTACAACATTTATTTAATAATACTTTCCTGGAACTTCTAGTTTCCCATCATAGTGGGGAACTTCTATGTCCTTTTAGTGTGACAACTTCTCTTCTAACATTAGCACATACTATGTCATATAGAATAAAAATCATGATGTTACAAGGAGTTTATTAATATTAAAAATAATTAATACATATTACCATAAAGTGATTAGAATTTGGATCTAGTCACTAACTTCAACACACTCCCACATACACTAAATCCAGATTATAACAACTTTCCGTTTGCTGGATATCACAAGTTACTCATGCTTTTGCTAATATAGGCCTTTAGTCATGGGTTACACCATGTTTTCTTCTTTAGAAACTCTGATTACTGCAACTTTACTCCTTTGATAAAAATACCTCAATAGGTGATACTTCATATGTATGTGCTCAATCTTTTGGTGTATCCTTGGATATTTTTTAATAGCCATTGCTACAATATTATCCCAATACAATGTGATTGGGTATTTATTTCTAGGTACCACATCAGGCTCCAAGAAAAAAATTTGAAACCATATGGATTTGTTGGATGTATAAGAAGCATATATATACTCAGATACCAATTTAGAATTGGTGATTACTTGATACTTTAAAGTCTCACTCTAACAACTCATCGATTGATACAAGAAAATATCCTAGTGATAACTTTATATTTTTCTATTCTATTGTAAACCTAGAATTAGTATAATTACTAATGACTAACTCCTCATATCCTCCATACAATAAGAACTTATGCTTAGTTCTTCTTCAACACTTGAGGATTTCCCTAACATTATATCAATGATATTATCTTGTAGCTTCTTGATATCTTCATGCGATTCTCAAGGCATCGGAAAATTAGATTCTAGTACATAACATGACATACATGATTGATCCTATTTTCAAATCGTATTGGGATATTACTCATTCACTATTTAACCTATTTTGTCTGTGGAAACATTTTTTGAGAAATTTTTATACCATGTGACACTAAAACCAATCCACTCTTGGATTATTCCATACTAAACCTTTTTAGTAGTAGGTAAATATATGTACTTTGACTTATTCTAAGAAGCCTCTTGGATCTATCACCAATGATCTTGATCCCTAGAATATAGGCTGAATCACCTAATTTTTTTATAGATAAACACTTGTTTAACTTGTCCTTAACATACTATAGGATTGGTAGGTCATTTACAATAAGTAATATTTCATCAACATATACTACTAGAATAATGATGGTACTACCACTAAACATCTTACAAACACATGGATCACATTTAATCTTAATGAAACCAAATCATTGTTTAGCTTTATCAAATCGGATGTTCCATGACCTATATGATTTCTTCATTCCAAAAATTGATCTTCTCAGCTTTAAATTTTTTCCATCACCTAGAGTCACAAACCCTTCTGGTTGTGTCATGTAGACATCTTCTTCAAGGTTCCAATTATAGAAATTTTTGTTAACATCTATGTTCTAAATTTCATATTAGTAGTATGATACTATAGAAAATAGAGTTATGAGGTGTTAAAAATGGAAATTGGTGAAAATGTTTAATTGTAGTCAATTCCCTTTTTTGTTTAAACCCTTCATCCAATATCCTTTCTTTTATCTTGAATACACATTTGGACCCTACATGATTAACATCAAATGGTGCATAAACTAAAACCCACACATTGTTCTAATACATGGAATCCATTTCATAATTCTTGGATTTTCCCCATCTTTTAGTTTTTGATCCATCTACTGCCTCTATGTAGGATAGAGGTTCATCATTATCAACCAATAACGATTCACCATCATCAGTGACTAGAAAACCATATCTCGGTGGATATTCTACCTATCTAGTTCTCATATAAATTACTTGTGTTTCAGGAACTACTTCCTCCATGGGGACCTATGGAAACTATTCATATACTAATTCTGATGTATTTGGAGCATCAACTTCATCGAAGTCAATCTTTCTCACACTGTCATTTTTGAGGATGTGATCCCCCTCAAGAAAGATGACATGTCTAGTGATAACCAATTTCTTATATGAGGGGTTGTGGATGTGGTATCTTTTGTTTCCTTGGGATACACTATAAATATAAACCTTATTCCTTAGGGTGATAGTTTTTTTTCCTTATTAGTCCATAACAAACTCCTCACAACCCCATACACATGTATGTGATTGAACATGTTTTTCCACTCCTTAAACTGAATCGTATCCTTTTTTCATATTTATTTGGTAGTTAGTTTACACTATATGTCCTAGTTTTTAATTCATATCCCTAAAAGGATAATGTAAGATCTATACCACTCAAAGTTGACCATACCATTTCTAACAAGGTATGGTTCCTCCATTCACTAACACCATTCCACAATAGTGTACAAGGAGGAGTGATTTCAGATAGAATCCCAAAACACTAGAAAAATTCTACAAACTCTTGGTTATGATATTCACTACCTCAATATTCTAGAGTATTCTTCATCTTCTTTCCATGTTGATTCTCTACTTAATTCTTGAATTCTTTAAATTTCTCACAATACTTGGACTTATACATCATAAATTAGACATAGCCATATATACTCAAGTCATTAGTAAAAGTAATGAAGTAAGAATGCCCACCTCCATCTTCTACTAGAAATGTTCAACACACAACAATGTGTACCAATACTATAAGATCTATATCCCATTAAATTTATCCACCAAATGTTTTTTTAATTTTCCATGTATAAAATAATTATATATCTTCAGACGTTTTACGTCAAAAGAGTCTAAATAACTCTCTTGATAGAGATTTATCAAACACTTATCATTTACATGAACAAGATAGTGATTCCATAGTTGGGTGTTATATGAGTCATGTTAATATGATTCATTATATATTTTCAATACTTTTCATTTCAATTTAATAATAAATAATTTTATTTAAATGTTCCATAACATAACATACGTTTTCATAATAAAATAAAATAAAATTATTTATAAATTTGAAAATAGAACCATATGCGTCAAGGAATGAGGAAAAAATATGTTCTTCTTAATATTTGGTACATAATTAATATCCCTTAAAACTGAAATCATTCCTATTGGAAATGAAAGGTGGTAGTCACCAAAGGAAAGAGAATCCATCCTCACAGAATTACCATCTCACAAGTCCACCACTCCTATAGAAATATTATGGAATCTACTTGGTTCAAGAATTTTCATATATATGTGAGAACCACAAGCTATATATAATACCCAATGTGTAGATATTGATATATTACACTTGATAATGAATACAAATTTAGCTTCCCCATTCTTCTGGGTGTAGTTGTTCTTCCAATGGCCTTGGTTATCACATGAAAAACATAATACCTCCTTTTCCATGCCCAACCTCTAGATGTTCCTCTTATTATAAGGATAGTGCTCACTCTATTTATACTTGGTATGAGTCTTAGGCCCTTTTTTACTTGTTCTTCCTTTTATTATTCACTATAAGAACTATGGGTTTTCCAGGACCCATGTCCTTATCCACTTGGAGAATCAAATTATTAATTTATGAAAGAATCTTATCATTATTTATCATTTTATAATTAACAATAATTCAAGATAAAGTCTTGGCTAATGATGATAGTATGCTATTTGTGAGAAACTCATTTGGGAATTTAATATCTAATATGTTAAATTGATAAAGTTTTCCAATAATATTCACTAAATTGGTCCCCTTGGTGCCAAATCTCCAAGCTTATTTATATATATATATCATTTGATATCTCATATCTTTTTTGGGTTTCCATATCTTAATAGAGATCTTGAAAGTGTGACATCATGATATATGAATCCATGTACTCATGTAACTTCAAAAACTCATTGGTAATGGATAGAAACATGAAATACTATATATATATATCATTGATCAAATATTTATTGTAGATATAAAACACTTTATCACTAACCTAATTACCAGGAAAATCGAGAATAGGTTCTTCGAGCACATAAAATTTCCATTCATGGAGTAGGATAACGTATAAGTGTCTTTTCCATTATTTTAATTTTTTGCTGGTGAGAAAGATATCCTTATCAAGTATAGATTACTGTGATATGTTCAAAGAAATTTTTATTATTTTTTCTACAAATAATATGAGTAGAGTTTTATTAATTTATTAAATAAAATCTAGATAAATAAATAAATATTATACTTATAAATCTGCCACTATTTTATCAAAACATAATATCTATCACCATTGGTTTAAAACTATTATGTTTATTTCCCATTATTGTGTAAAGGATCCATATTCCGCTTATCATCACCCCAAAATTGGCTGGTTAAGCAATTCATAGGGTTTTAGGGAGGAATTTATAATGAAAATTACATTAACTCATAGTTCCTTGATATGTTGAGTTCACTCCCCAATCCTGAAATCCTTAAATTTGACTTCTTCAACCATTGATTTCCAATCACACCAAGCCCTTGTTTGGTATGCATACCTTGATATGAGGTAAGTTAATTCAACCCAAAACATCAAGTTATAATTCCCGAATATTTTAAATCACCCCAACTTTGGATGGTCAAGAACATTTAACTGTGGTTCGATTTTAACTAAAGTAGTGGATGCAAATAAAAACTTAATATATATAATTGAAGTATTTTATCTTTTAATTATAAATTTAAAATTATTATATTTATTTCATTATTGTTAATATTAATTGGATTTACTTAATTTATTAACCAAGTCTTAAATAATATTTATAGACAAGACAATTTATTTTAGTTCTATCTTGCATTTTTGTTAATTCATTAATTCATGTGATCACAAAAAAACATCCATAAAAAAATAACCATGAATCTTAGAGGAAATAAAATAATAAAGTTATATGATCATGATATTTTACCAATGTTTAGTTTATCTAGCTGATGATGATCAAAACATTAACCTGCGGTAAAAAACCTTGAACCATTTATGGTTCTTGTTACATCTTTCAGAATATCTACATATGTATCTCAATTGGATTGGTTTCACCTTAGATCCAAACATAAACCACCTCTAGCATCGTGGGAGCTCAATCCATTACATATGTTTTTAATCACATGTAGGTTAGGGGAACCAAAGGATTGGTTAAGGGGTTTACATAAAAGAAAACATGGGAAAACATGGACTTACACAATGAGAAGAGAGATGACACACAATCCAATAATTTAATTTTATAATAAATTAAATGAAAAATAATCACGCAAAATTTTTATTCTAGGATCAAGATCATCAGCATACATTTTAAAAATTACACATTTAATAAAGTTTTCATTCAATTATAATCGTTATTATTTAACATAAATCGTGCTTGATTCAATTAATTATTTCTTGTAATTAATCAATTGTTTTATCTTAATTATCATCCAATTTTCATTGAGAATCTCATCCATGAAAATTTTAAACAAATTTATAATATTTATTTAAAATTAACTATGTATAAAAATTTACCTTGGAGGCAGCATGGAGAGTACCCATCTAAAATAACCAATGTGTATTATAATCATATACTCTTTACTCCTGCGACATAGGGCATAAAAGGCTTATCACATAATATCATGATTTTCACTAACACCTTAATTATCACAAGGTTTACATGTTTTTTGTATTTTTATGTAATATATTGTGCTTCAATGCATGTAGAGTAATAACTGTATTATGACTTCTGCTGATATGTAGATACAAACATTTCACAAAAAATAATTAGATATAAATATATATATATAATTTTTCCCATAGATAGTAATATTAACTTAATTACCACACACGCGTACACATTTATAAGTTTTGAATAGCATAATAAATTAATTTTAATTTGGTGTAATTTGGTAAAAGTACACAATATGTACATTTATATACACAGTGTGTATTGTTCACATCATATATCTATGGAACATTCTTAGAGACTTGGCATGTAATCATGCTATAGAAACTTTTTGTGTACACTGTGTGTACAGGGGATACATGATGTGCAGTATTCTAGTTACATTTACACCATTCATGTAGGTGATGTAAGAAGATACACGGCTCATCTGTGACTAAAATACTACACACTATGTACGGAAGTTACATGACATGTTCTCTAGCTTACCATGCACCTGTCTATCCTAGTCAAAACATGGTGTATAATTAAATTCACTAGGTTTAATAAATTAAAACAACATGAATTAATTATGAATTAATTTTTGTAAATTAAACATTGATACATGAAATGTACCTATGTTTTACACAACATATACTCTTGTGTAATCTAGAAAGATTATTTGGAACCTCCATATGAGATCTTCAAATTTATTTCATTCATAAAATTAATTAATTTTATTAAATTTTATATGAAATAAAGATAAATAAATTAGATCCCTCAATTTGGGTAAAATAATGATTAAACGACAATTGAAAGCCTATAATAAATTGGAAAATCAATCAATGATATTTAAATAATTATATATATTTATGACACCACTCTGATACCACTTAAAGGTTCTAGGAATATCAAAATCATGTGATGGGTCATGGATGAATCATCTATTTTTCATGATCGATAAATAATCCAAGATTTACATAATAATAAATATAGTGATCAATGGAATTGGATCAAATAATATAGACAATAGATAAACACTGGAACCAAAGAGAAAGATCATCACATATTATTTATAATTAATTTAATAAAATAATGGATTAACTTGAAATAAAATATTTCATTATTTGTTGATCTTACAATGGATAAACTTTATACAATTATTTCATTATAATAATCAATAATATATTCCCTCTTGTGATGATTCACATATGTTAAAAAAATCGTTGTATGTCATTGTAGGAATATTTGGGCACTAGCATGGAAGATCATATCGCTTGTGTCATTCACCTTTGATCTCCCCAAGAATCACTTCTAATGGATTTACCCTAGTCTTTCAAGACTTGTGAGTGGATGGTGGAGGAAGATCGGTCTTCATTATTTGGAGCGTTCTTGTAGAATGGATATCTTTAGGGATTTTAGAGGATAATATAATTTCTTTATGTAAAAAAATAAATGAATTGGATCTCTTGAATAATAATATAATCGGTTTTATATACTATTAGGGTTCGAAATAAATTATTGCACAAGTTCTATTTATTATTTATTTATTCTCTACAAAACCCCATGCCTATAATAATAATAATATTTTTTCTTTACATGGAAAAATAAGGAATTAAATTTAATATTTTTTATTCAAAAAATATTGAATATATATTATTTCTCACTAAACCATTAAACATATTCCATCATTCCTCCACAATTTATATAAGGCCTTGAATAGTTATTATTTATTTATTAATTAAATAGAACTAAATTATGTTCTAATAAATAAATAATTAATATATTAACTAAATAACAAATAAACATTTTATAAATATTCGTTTCACATAAAATTCTCTCAAATATTTGGTGATGGAATATATGAGATCAAGAAAACATGAATAATTATTAAACCATGTGTGAGAATAATATCCCTTCAACTTGTTGAATAATAAATAATAATATATTTTTTAATTGATATTCTGAATACAGTAAGTGTGTGACCCTCTTAGCCTCTTTCTCGGTGGCGTTAGGTAAAGTAGCCTAAAGTCCAAGGTTGGTGTCTAAAAACACACCGATCCACCCATAAAGAAAGTGGTTAATGTACCAACGACATTATATCATATATACACATACTATGTAATATAATCCTATTATCATGATACCTCTAATCAAGCAGGTTGTATACTGGTGCCATCAATCTTTGTGCAAGATATCGCTTTCCTTTAATTTTCAGAAATCAAGCTTTCGTATAGAACACCATTTCCATGGATTTATTTAGCTTATATTATTTCAATAAAAGGGTCTAATATATCAAATTCTTTTAAAGAAAATAAGGGAAAATAATTTCTTGAATTATTCATTAATGAAATATTACTCATGACACACCCAACATATGTCATTATAGATTTTGTTAATACATTGATCTACATGACTTATAATACTCATTAATAATAATATTAATGTTTATATATCAATATACAAGTTCATTAATAGTAACATTTAATGACACATACAAAGGTGTTTTTCTTACTGGCAGGTCTCATCCTCATAATATCCTATAATAGATATTACCAAGGGCATACACCATTGAAGGTGACTCAAATTCATATTAGTATACACCCATGATAGACTAAATAATTTTTGTCCCTAAAATGATTTCATCCATCTATATAACATATATTTAAAAATACTATTATGGAACTTCTGGTTTATCATCATAGCAGGGAACTGCTATGAGCTTTCAGTGTGACAACTACTCTTAGAACATTATCACATACTATTTCACAAAAAAGAACAATCATGATGTGATAAGGAGTTTATTAATATTCAAAAAAAATGAATACATGTTATCATAAAGTACCCAAAAGTTTTTTTAGGGAAAAACCTCTAACAACAAATACTCGGACATGACCATGTTTCCCTAAGGTGGGTCTTAATGACCTCAATGAAAATATATCCTAAAAAGGTTCAAACCCCAGCCATAGTAGACTAGACCCATAATGAGTTCAAGAAACACATATTCCACTAATATATCATTGTTTTTTATTGGAATCTCAGTAAAAGAGTGAACATTTTGACAATAAAAGTCTAAACCAGTTTGAAACATAAGTCTCAAACTCCATCTAATCCCATATCACATAAGGATCTGACTCACCTCAAAATCACATGGTTCCACTATCATCTTAACAAATATATCATACCCAACCCTTAGGTAGTCTCATCTTACTTAGTGGGAATGAATATCTTCTATATAAGAAAATCAAACACTAAGAAAAAATGATAGATAACTACTTTAGTCCATGTGGTACGTATTTCTATCAACTGAGTCTCAGAAGTAATGCCTCATCACTAGTTAATTGGTAGTGAGAGGTCGAACCACACACATGGTCTACCTGATATAATAATTAAACTCAACATTCCCTTAAAATCATTGATTAAAATTCTTAAACTAGTCCTCACCTAACAGATAAATCCAAACTCATACCTAGGATAAACCATCTATAATAACACTCTGACATTCCATGACCCACCGAAGCCCCACTCATTCCATTAGTAAGCTATGTGTGCCACCCTAAAACAACCTTATATAGGCCAGGGGTTAGTTAATATCACAGAGTAATAATAAATCAAAATTTGTAGCCCTTAGCCTTTATCAACCTATAAAAGATACATATCTCCAGGGCATAAAAAACCAGTAGTATATATATAAATATTGAACTATATAAAACACATTCATATTATATTAACTAAGATCACCATAGATAACTAGTACATAAACCTCAATGAAAAAGTTTCTAGATACATTCCCAATAACTAATATGGGAAGCCTATGTAATTAGATGAGATGAAGAGGTCCCCATAAAAATATATCTTAAAACATTAACATTTCCTGCTACTATCACCTCCTAGTATCACTAATCTCCACTAACATAACATCCCCCATGTTTTCCAGGCATCATCTAAAAACAAGTTATACTAACTCCACATCAATAAGACCATCAATGAATTGTGTGATGTTTTTAGTGACACATCATGTATGGCCCCATTACCCATGAAAGCGTGAATATTAACATTCTTAGTATGACTCCACAAACCCATAAAGAAAAACCAAAGAAAAATATCAGCCAAAAGACCATGGTATAAGAGAGAAACATTGATTAAGGCATAAAGGATCATCATAATATCATCCACTAAAAGTCTAAAAGTTATAGAGAAGTATCATTAATAATATCTAAAACCCATGATGTTTTTCACTTCATGGGTAACAAAGAAATATTAAAGAACCTAAAATATCAAAATTATAAATTTAATAGCTAGTTATAAATAACATCTAGAAGTAAATACAATGGTTATTGAGGATTCACAAATACCATAGAATCTGAACTAACCATATTTTCTATACACTTCCTTCTAAATACACTAAGGAGAACTGGTGGTCATGATTTTAGTTGCTTTACCCTATTAAATTAAATTTTTTCCCTAAGAGTGTACCATAGTGGAACAACCTAGGGTTGATCACAAGGAGGTCTCCAACACACACTATCTTCATATTGTCAGTATTATTATTTAACTAATATAAAACCAACTTATATAATATATATAGGGGGATATAAAATTATGAATAAAATATAAATATTATATATAATAATGCCACGAAAACATAAAAAAATGATATAATAAAGAAAGGAGAAAATTTTTCTTAGAGAGTTTATGGTGTTTTAAATCATTGTTTAAAATAATTCTCAATATTTAAATCAATGTAGTGATCATAACTTGTCACATTGCACCTTCTGATTTAAAAGGTCATTAACCTATCCCGATACCTTAGCATATGGGGTAATTATATTACATAATAAAACTAGGATACCATTTTTTCAATAAAAAATCAATGACATGCTCCACCATATGCACGATAAAAAAATAATGAAGGGAAGGAAAATGATAGACAATAAGAAGAAATCGGACGATGGAGAAAATGAGGCAACCTATCACATAATAAATTTAACCATTGCCTAAATTCATATAATTGAATAATGTAATTAAAAATTAAATAATAAGAAAACTAAATAGATCCACCATTCCCTCCCTCGAACAAGATCCGGTTTTAGTTCTCCATTTGTAATGGAGTTGAGAAGGGAACAATGGTGGGAGAACACATAAAAGAAATAAAATGTAAGAAGTGATATATGAAGAATAAGAATAAACTGATATATATTAAAATTATAATAAACAATTACAAAAAACAAAATTCATCCATATACCCAAAAAATGGATATTTGAAAATGGGAGAAGGGACATATATTTATAGGGACAAGGGGTGAAGAATTCACACTCAAAACATTTAATCCAAACGTTTTCACATCGATATGCCATTAAATGACATAATTTGTAATGGTTGTATTAATAAATGTTGTTCTAAATTGTCTCCACCGTCCATCCTCAAAATTTCAGATTCATTGGCCACATCTATATGGAGTAATGTGTTTTTGAGTTTGATTACATTTTTTCTGGATGAAGGTTCCAACAAGCTTCCTTCATTTGGATTCATTTAATAGCCACTATAAGGGATTCCAAACTCTATAAAATTTAATATGTGAAATAGAAATTGATTCCTCTTTAAAACCCAAGTGTAATAACATCATTTTCAGGTTTTTAGGCTGAATTGTTCTTCCATTACAGAGGTGTGGTCCACGATGTCCTCCTGGAAAAATCATCAACTTCATTGATTTTTTAGGCCTCTAGATGCTCGAATCATCCCCTGGTCTAGATGAAAAAGTTAAAGGAAATAAAATAAAGATTAAAAAATAGAATAATAAAATTTGGAAATATATTTTATGATAAATGACCAAAATACCCTTTTGATAGAAATTTCTTAAAAATCCATAATTAATCCATTTTTTCATTGAAGCTCAAAATAACACAAAAAAATAAACATGTGACAATATCCCATCAAATTACATTATGGTGGGTTTAAAAAAATGTAATTACATCATAAAATATGTGAAAATATGAGCTTTATCAATCCCTCATACTGAACCATTGGACTCCCGAGCAATGATCATATATTCAAATAAAAATTCACAAAATAATCAACATTGAGGAAACATCAATGATATTTTCAAAAATGAAATTACATCATGTCTCATATATGGAAAAAAATTTCCCATAATTTTTATTCCACACATTTTAAAAAAAATTAACCTCATAAATCTATCCATGGCCCAGTCACAACCTACCTCACATTAACTTTTATGTCATTCTTCACATAGATATTAATTCTTGAGTTATGCTCATACTTGAAGATTGAATCTATCACCATAGGTTTGTGATAATTATCATTTATACATAGCATGAAAAAATAAAAATAATTCAATAATTAAGTATTTAATTAAAGGTTCAAATGACAATGTGGCTTCAGGTTGGTGGGAAAATGATTAAAATAATTTAAGGCTAGAAATAGTAGGTTTGACTCTTAAGTATAATGAATGAATAATTCAAGTGAAAACATAGGATGAACGTCACTCAAATACCAATGGGAATTTGAAACACAAAACCATCATTTTTTACATGGTACATGAGCCAATCAGTTATTACAAAGTATGATATCATCCAAGTTCTCCACAATTTTTTATTGTTTTTAATTTTTTTTTATAAAACTCCAGAATGGAACAGCTTTATTTTCTTTTTATATATATAAATATATTAGTGTGTGTGTGTGTGTGTCTATATATATATATATATATATTTTAAATCTCCAGAAATAAACATATTTTATTTTCTATTTTTTATAATTTTAGGAGAACTGAATGAAATAAAAGAAGTATAATGAAATGATGAATCATGCCCAATTATTTTATTATCCATTTCCCAAAATTTTTAATCACACCTCTCATCACCCAAAAATGAAACACATATCAAATAACACACACAAAAGGCCCTTCACCCACACTAACACTTTAAGTATCCATGAAAAAATACTAAATGTGTGGGTTTGTAAGGAAAAATTGGCTTCTAATGTGGTTTAAACCTATAAAGAAATTCATGGCATCTAAGGGATAAAAAAGGATATATGTAAAGCTAGGTATCAAGATAAAATGTAGCTAGACAAAGTAGTTCCTCATTCATATTAAAAACATTCCATAAAATCCAAAGATTCAAAAGAAAAAAATCACAAATTCTGGTTCTCACATGAAATCCAAGTTTCCCTTAATAAAGTGTGGTTGACTGAAAAGCTATTTTTATTAATATCAAGACAAACCAAATTACACTTCACAGAGGACGAAAATAGTGTAGGCCAAGAGATTCCTTCCGAACCACATTAACACACTCCAAAGGAAGAGAGTTAAGGCCGTCATAAACCACCAGAGTCTCCTCAGGTCGGCCCCAACGAGCCAACACATCAGACGCAAAATTGGATTCCCTCATACTATGGTGTACCATCCTTCCCTGATTGGTATCCATTTTACACCTGCGATATACATACGTTAAATCCCTGGAGATTTCATGATATCCCTGCAGAGATCTGACCAGAACCTCCGAGTCTGATTCCACCTCCATCACCGGGAACCCCTTCCTCCTGCATACCATCAAACCTGATAAAAGGGCTCTAAACTCTGCACCTATAGAATTAATAGGTCCATAATAAGCACTGAAAGAAACAAGAACTGAACCCCAACAGTCTCAAAGCAATCCACCACCCCTCATAATTCCTCCCACACATGAGCCATCCACATTCAGCTTCCACCCATGCTCTGGAGGCTGCCATTTAACCCATCGTCCTCTATCCAACCTTTGACAGGCATGTCTACTAAGCAGACCCTCCAGCATAAGTGAGTGAACACCATTGTTGAAAAGGGAGTAAAGTTCCACTATAATGGCTTTCATCTGGGTCTGAAGATATAACAAGGACCTCCCACCACCCAACCTCACCTGGTTGTGAGCCTCCCAAATTGTCCAGCAAATGGCTACAAGAGTGATGATGCATTTTGTCCACTCCCCCGACCTGCCATCAAGCCTAGAGAACCAAAACGAAATGTAGTCTCGAACCGAGTGCCACTCTCCGCATGGAAACATGAACTGATCAATCTGAGACCAGAGGAAAGAAGCCCAGTGACCCTGAAAAAATAGATGGACTGTAGACTCCGATTTTGGATTCTCACAACAGTAACACCATGAGGTCATGTTGATCCCTCTCCCCTGAATATTCTCCTCCATTGGCAGGGATCGGTTTCTGACCCTCCACACCAAAAAATGCATCCTCGCTTGTAATACATTACACCAAGTAACTTCCTCCACTCCCACCACCGCATCATTACCATGAAGTATTCTTCTGTACCCATTCATATTGAAATGCCCCGATCTCACCTCTGTGAAACAACATTTATCTGGATCATCATTCATAACCACACTTCCTAGATGATTCATTTTCAAATCATTAAGATTTTCATGCATGAACTCATAATTTCCACATGCCTCCTTAAACAAGATGTCAGGATGTGAGAAGCCTTCAAACCAAAGCCTCTCCTCTGTCCACGTGTCTTTCCAAAAACTAATCTCCCCCCGACCAATCACCCATCTGGTGTGATCTAGCAGTACGTCCAGATGAGATAACATGCATCTGGCTAGGCTTGTCGCCCCACGCATGTAGAACTCCCCATGCCAACCAAATCGGGCTCTGAAAAATCTGGCCCACATAGTCTTACCCACAATCACCTCCCACGCTAATTTGGCCTGCATTCCTAGTATGGCTTCATGTAGATCCCGTAAACCAACCCCACCCTCCTACACTGGACCATCCGTCCTCTTCCACGAGGCCCAATGAAACCTACCATCTCCCTTCGCATCCCACAAGAAGGATGTAAGAATGCGCTCAATTCTATCCACAGTTCCCTTTGGAGGGCTGATGATGGCAAACACATGCATGGGTATAGACAACAATACAGTATTAATAAGAATAATCTGGCCCCCAAATGAAAGAACCTTGTTCTTCCAGTTGAAGATCCTTCCCAAGATGCAGTCCACAACCCCATTAAAATGACTCTTCAGTATCCTTCCGCTGGACAAAGGTATCCCTAAATAAAGAATAGGGAGCTATTTCTGCCCACATCCGAGAGTCTCCTGGATAATCCTATATCTCCTTCCCGAACATTTGTTGGATATGAAAACATGTCTCTTCTCATGATTGACCGACTGCCCACTCTGCTTCCCATACAAGCCCATAATAACCATAAAGGCTTTTAGAGTCCTGTATCTGCCATTCAAAAATAAAAGTATGTCATCAGCGAACATCATATGAGATACATCCCCCGAGTTTCTTCTACCACGGAAAGGCTTCAAAGCACCATCTGCCATGTCCTTCTTCAAACTTCTGGACAAGGAATCTTGAGCCATGACAAAGATAGCAGGTGAGAGCGGATCCCCCTGCCGCACCCCCCTCACTGACTTGAAGAATCCAAAACACTTCCCCAGTAACAAAACCGATATCCACGGAGAGGCAAAGCATATGAAAAAAAGATCACAGAAACATTCCTGAAACCCAAATCTCCTCATGACCCGAAGTATAAAGATCCACTCCAAGTTATCATACACCTTCTTCATGTCCACTTGAAAAATGATATTGGACCCAGCCATCCGCTTGTTCATATCATGGACCATCTCGCTCACGATACCAACTGCCCCCTGTATACTCCTCCCTTGAATGAAACCATGCTGTTCCTTAGAGACAATCCTGGGTAAAACATTGGTTAGCCTCCTGCTAATAACCATCGCCAAAATTTTGTAGGAAACGTTGCATAAGCATATCGGCCTAAAATGGTTGATAAGAAAAGGGTCTTTGATCTTTGGTACAAGTACCACCCTTGAAGCCGAGATCCCTTTAATCAAGGGGGCCCCACGAAAGAAGTCCTAAACAGCCTCCACTACACAGGGCCTGACCACTTCCCATGCAGCATAGTAGAACAAAGCCGGAAACCCATCTTGCCCAGGTGCACTTTCGCGCGGCATGCTCCCCAGTGCCTCTCTAATCTCCCTCTCCTGAGGTATAGATGAGAGGTGCTCATTCTCAGAACAATTAATCAACAGAGGTAAACATCTCAGAAAACTAGAATCCCTTAAAGATTCCCTATCAAAACCATTTGTGTTCTCCCCCAGCCACAAACCCTCAAAGTGTTCCAGAGCAAGCTTGCCTACCACCTCCACATCCGACGTGTAAGATCCATCCTCCCTTTTCAAATTGATTTTCATACTCCTCCTTTCCTTGATGCATGCTTGGAAGAATGCACTGTTGCGGTCCCCCTATTTAAGACATCTCACTCGGTAATGCTGCATGAAGATCCTCTCCACCTCCAGCAACTTCTCTACCAACATCACCCTTTTATCACATAACTTAATAAAGAAATTCTCATCCCACAAAACTTGAAGAGATTCCTCCAATCTGCCAACCTCCTCCTGCAGAGATGTCACCCCAATATTCAGGTCTGGGTGCACCATCAACCACTATCTGATCTCCCGTTTGCATCTTTTAAGACGATTCACCAGCCCTCCCCAAGAACTCTCCTTTTCCTCCTCCGCCCAGGACTTCCTCACCACCTGCATGAACCCAGTGTTCTTATTCCATTCTCTAGAATAGTAAAAACTCTTTCCAACCCCAGTTTCACATTTAATATCTAGTAAAATAGGAGCATGGTCCGAGAGGATACGAGGAAGATGATTAACCGATGACTTAGAGAAAAGTTCCATCCCATGCACGTTGGTAAGCCACCTATCCAGCCGACTCGAAATCTGATTCTGTCCTCTTCAGTTATTACACCATGTGTATTTCACCCCTTTGAATCCTAATTCTAACAAACCTGCTTGTAACAGGCACTCCTTGAAGTCCACCATACCTTCAACATTGCACCCCATTCCTCCACGCTTCTCTGATGAATCCACAATAGAATTAAAATTACCCCCCACGAACCATGCCATAGACATAACTTGAACCGACTTCAGATGAGACCAGAGCTCCCTCCTCTCCACAACCTTATTGCTCGCATAAACAAATGAGAACATAAGAAGAGCATCATCCACTTCCACTTTCATATCAATACACTGAGACATCATAACTACATTCACCATCGATATACCATTCCTCCATCCAACCCATATCTGCGAATTCACTAAACCACCATGAAAATAGTTTGGGAAGCCCATTTTCCTTGCTAACCCAAGAAGCTTTCATGCATCTTGCTTTGGCTCAAGAATCACCACCATAGATACTTTGGCCTTCCTGCATTCCAAGGATAAAAAGGCCCGCTTGGCATGAGCTCCCATACCACGCGCATTCCAAATTATAATGGAAAGCATCCTACAGAGCCTTACGGGCTCTTTGGCCCAATGGAAGAGAAAGTTGGTAAGGTACAGGTACACCCTTCCCCTTGGATTTAGAGAGAGTGATAGGCCCCGAAAAACCATCCCTACCACTGCCCTGTTTTGCTGATAAAATCCCAACATCACACATAACGTCTAACTCCTCCAACCGAGGCTTCCTCCCTGGCGGGCCACGCGGGAGAGATTCCATTCCCAGTTCGCCCTGGAATAAAGCCAAAAGTGATAATAATATTCACTGAAACATAAGTTTCCAAAAAAATTAAACAAATAAAAATCAAACAAGAACAAATCAGGATGAAACACCCCCACACATAAATTTTACTACCCTTTATTTTATCTCAACAAAATATAAATACAATAGAAAAAATAAAGAGAAGGAAAGATACAACCTGAGTTTATTTTACGATGGAAGCATTGATCTATGATCCTAGATGCAACCACATTAATCCTAAATTAAATAAATAACACAACATGAGAAATATAAATAAAAAGAAATTGAAATGGGAAATAAAAGGGATAAGGCTTGATTTGACCCCCAAGTGGGTGCTAGGTTTTTACTACTTCTAGTCAAGTAGTTGCAGTTGGTTAACCCCAATCCGATGGTGGATGAGGTTTCTTGAATAGAAACCCCCAAAAATTATTTTTCTCAATATCTATCAGTAGATTCCAGGACGGAGTACCCCCACTGAAAATAAAAATATTCCCAACCACTAGATAAGATGAAAATGAAAATTTTACATTCATAGGGGGATGTAAAAGAATATAGGGTTTCTCCCTGTTTTGTTCTGTTAGAGGAATGGTGTCCACTGGTGGAAATGGTAGTTGAATATTAAGTGTATTCTCTTATGTTTTAGGATCATTAATTAATTCTTCAAGGATTTCATCTTTAGTTTCATCATCCTCATTTTCACCAATGTACAACTCGACAGGATCCTCCATTCTCTCCTCAAAACAAGGAACTTCTTCTTCTTCTTCATCCAGGGCATGCGTTAGTGGTGATGAATATACAAAATGAAAATAAATGAGATCAGTTTTCAATTTAGAAATATGAACATTTTAATAAAGATAAGGTTTAGAAATTAAATCTCCCTAAAAACATTCAACTTCAAACTCATTTTCTTCAAGCAGGGTAGCTGGCATTTGTACTTCCGGGACCTCGTCAAGTAATGGTAGAGTATAGGACGATGTGATTAAATATATTAGAAGATCCTTCTCACCCACCTCAGATTATATAATATAAAAAATGATTGGTTAAATTTATTCCACCACTAGTTCTAGTTCCGATTATGGCTTAGTTTACCATCAGACACATGATTCTTGAAAGAGGGAAGAAAGTTTGTCCAGTTGGATTTGCAGATCCTCACTTTTTTTCTTCAAAAATTTCCCCTTACTACACAAATAATCGCTAGTAAAATAATATTATAAATAAATAAAATAATTCATATTGACCTATAAATGAATGATATGCATTGAATTTTTTTTTAATATTTTTTAAAAACAAATTGATTTTTTAGTGAAGAATAGAGTGTCAAATCACTTGGCCTCCCCAAAAACGGTGCCAAATTGATGGTAGGGAGTTTAGTCACATTACCCTATTCAATTACATTATTATTTTCTTAAGAGTGTACCCTAGTGGCACAACCTAGGGTTAATCACAATGAGGTCAAAAACACACACTATCTTCTTTTTGTTAGTATTATTATTTAACTAATACAAAACTAACTGATATAATATATATGGGGGGATTTGAAATTATGCATAAAATATAAATATTATATATAATAATTCAATAAAAACATAAAATGATGTTATAATAATGAAAGGAGGAAATTTTTCATGGGTTTTTATGGTGGTTGAAATCATTGTTTAAAATAATTATCAATATTCAATTCAATGTAGCGATCATGACCTGTCACATTACACATTCTCATTTCAAATTTCATTACCCCATCCCTAGACCTCAGCATACGGGGTAATTCTCTTCCTTAACACAACTAGGATACCTCTTTTTTTTACTGTCACAATCAATGACATTCTCTACCGTATGCACGACAAACAAAAATAATGAAGGGAAAAAATGATAAACAAGAAGAAGAACTCGGAAGATAGAGAAAATGAGGCAACCGTTCACATAACCAGTTTAAACATATCAAATATTCATAGAATTTAATAAAGATATTAGAAATTAAATAATAAGAAAACTAAATTAATCCAACATTCCATATCTCAAACTAGATTCATTTTTAGTTCTCCATTTGTAATGGAGTTGAGAAGGGAACAATGGTGGGAGAACACATAAAATAAATAAAATGGAAGAAGTGATATATGAAGAATAAGAATAAACTAATTTATATTAAAAATATAAATAACAATTACAATAACCAAACTCCTCTTTAGCCCTTGAAAAATGGCTATCCTAAAATGGGAGAAGGGACACATATTTATAGGGAGACGGTGTGAAGAATTCATAATCAAAACATTTAATCCAAATGCTTCCATACAGATGTGCCAATAATGAAATTTCTTTTAATATTTGTATTAATAAAAGTTGTTCTATATTTATCCACTATCCATAATAAAAATTTAAGCCTCATTTGATGTTCCTTGAGAGAGTTATAGATTTTTTATGTCGTTGACTTTTTTCTAGATGAAGGTTCTTGGAAACTTCTTTCATTTGGATCTGTTAAATGGCCACCATAATAGATTTAAAAATCCATAAAATTTACTTTGTGAAGGATCCTTTGAGTCATAATTCATACCCCAGTTGAATCACTTCATTTTGATGTGTGTATTCTGAATTGTGCTTCTGTTATAGAGGTGGGTTCCATGCTTGCCTCTCAAAAACGACTTCAACTTAAATGTTTTTTTAGGCCTCTAGTTCCTAGAATTATCCACTCGTCCAGAAGAAAAAGTTGAAGGAAATAAAATATAGATTCCAAAAAAATATAATCACAAAATTTGGAAATATATTTTATGATAAATGACCATAATACCCATGTGATAAAAATCTGTTAAAAATCCAAAATTAATCCATTTTTCATTTAAGCTCAAAATAACACAAAAACATAAATATGTGAAAATAACCATTCAAATAACATTATGGTGGGTCTAAAAAAATTAATTACAGAATAAAACATGTGAAAATATGATCTTTTTCAAGAACCCGCTCCTCACTAAGACACTCACACCAGTTAAGGGATTTACCACAACTCATTGTTCACAAGCATCGCTATTGTGCTTCCATTCTAGAAATTCATGTGGAATACAAAACTTGAAAAAGAATGTATATCAATCAAGGGAGTACTAAAAACTACCATAATGACCACTTAGACATATTTTAAGGTCGAGAACCTGGGAAAATGTAAATAATACCACTCTACACAACCGAACCAGAGGAGAAAACATCACTCAAATTGAAGAATCCCACAACCCAAATAAGTATCCCATGTAACATCTCTAGAACAGTGCTAGAGGATCCAACCTAGATTAGTTAGGAGAGAATATAAGGGAGGATCTTGGACTTGACGAAGCTCTTGATGGGGGAATACTGATTCTATAGATAAAGGATCATTCACCCTGGGTATGTGCTTCAGGTCAGGGGTGGTGGGAATAACAACACCATATGATCCACAATAAGAGGATCTTATACTATGGGAAAAAATAGTAAATGAGGAGAATACCAACCCTATCTAATATATGGTTAGGTAAATCCCGACCACACTATTAAGGAAGGTATATAACCTTAAGAACTCTCTTATCATCATTCCCAAACCCATTTGATGACACTATAAAGATAAATCAAAAATCTACCAATATTTTCAAAAAAATATTAGATGGAAAAATGGACGACATATTTGCAATATATGTGGAACAATACTCAATATAGTTTATTTATTTGTCTAAAATTAACAAATAGTGAAAAATATCTAAAAAGAAACTCATAGAGGAGTCAGGTGGCCACATGGAGGCCTCTATGCTTTTCATATGGAGTGATGGGAGTAAGGTGATGTGTCTGAAACCCCCCCCCCCCTCCAACCAACCCCACATCTTGAGGGTTGGGTATACCATGATACAAGTTGAAACTCTTCTAAACTCGACGCACTCATGGGAAAACACTAGGGATGAACACACCACCTAAACTGTGAGGGGGTCGGGCCTAGTCTTTCCCCACCCACTACATGGAAGGGGGGAACCATTCAGTCCTAGAAGATTGAATAACTAGGGGAAACTCTAATAATCCCCTTATGATGGTGCCACAACACTTCACAAATGTGGTTGATGATTCCTCCAATTATTGTTGTCTATGATGAAACTAACTCATTTTCCACCGAAAACATGTCCAGCCTCATAAATTCCCCTATTCTATCTAGGATCACCACCAGAACCTCGATCCACAACCCTATTGACCTTCACTAACCACCAAATAATTTACCCTACTATGACTACCATTATCCCTATTACCTATCATATTTGTGTCCCGGTCCAAGAATGGTGTACCTGATCCAAGTGAATATGTTTCTTGACACATCCACTTTTATCAAACTATAACAAACACTACAAATTAAATTGATCCAAGTAAAACCAAAGGATATTGTTTACCCTAAAATCAAATTTAGTGGGGTGTTAAAATCCCAGAAAAAAACTAGGATGAAAATTTAATAATGAAATTTGTTAAAAAGGGAATCTAAAAAGAAATAATGAATCCTACCATATGTTTGGATTAGTTGTTAGTGAAAAAATATGTCTAGTCGAGTGTCATTGAAAATCTCTTCCATGACTATCACAATTAAATACTTCCAAATCCCATGAATCCCCTTCCACCTCTCCTCTCCTCTCTCTAATTATCCTTTATAGATAAACCTACTTAGAGTTCCTAGGGATGTTTTATATGGGGGGAATTTCGGTTCCCTAATTATTAATTAATGAATGAAAAGACCACACATGACATCCACCCCTAGGAATCCCAATTAAAACTCCAATTATAATGTTCCCAGGGTAAAACCACCTTTCTAGTCTTAATATAATCCTCATATTTCCCATATTATTTATCATTTTTATATAAACTGTAATACCTAAGATTTCATAATCATGGGATAAAAATGATTTTTTACTTAAAATATAATTATTGAGGCCTTACCATTACCAAAATTCAATGCTGGATCAAAATTCCATATAAAATATATCTTAAAAGAATCCTAAAGGCCAATAACCCAAAACCATGGTCTCCATATCACCATCTGAGCTTTTGGAGTAATATTTATTTAATTAATAAATATTAAATATCCCATAAATGCAACATTCTCAGAAATTCAGCAAGACTAAGTATGGGGGTAAACATAGTATTCTGATATCAATAGATCCATCAAATTTTTTTGAGGTTGTGTAATAGGGCTATTTTTCTATTTTACTCGTGAGGTTTTCATGAGACTATATGACTCAAAATTTATCTTAGGTCTGGAATAAGATAAATCCATGCATGCTTCCTGATGTGGATCAAGGAATCCTATAATAAAAGATATGATAGGTCTTCTTATAAGTACTTCTATTTCAATTGAGATTTGGGTAATAGACTCTAGAGTTTCTTTTCACTAAATATATAATATATTAAGTATGATAAATTATTCTTCTTTAAGTTTTATCAATGTTATTATTAGGGGTTGTAAAGATATGATGATAATTTAAAATTTTGATGTTTCAATTTAGAAAAGAAATATAAGTTTTCTAGAGTCTAAGAAAGTGTTGAACATACTAAGGACAAGGAAAAAACTAAACTCAGTAGAAAATATATATAATGAAAGATTCTATATAACAATATTGGATAGATCATGAAAACATTTATGCAGTTCTATAGTGGTATCCAACAAAGTGATGGATTAAAATTTGTACTTTTGGATCTATTTTAAGATAGATATGATACTGATTGTAGTATCAAACTATTTTGTAGATACTCAATATACAAGAGGGGTGAATTGTATACTTAAACAAATCCTTAAGGAAATTTTGTATAAACAAAATTCACAACACCTCTATGTTCTACTAATTTTCTTGATTCTGGAAAAGTGATTCCTAAAATGAAACTTAACAAAAGTTTATAAAAACAAATATTCTACCTTAAAGTGTATAGAATACTATTTAATCAGAGTACAAGTATAAGGAAGTATAAGATAGTTATACTTTCCTCAACAACCAAAAATTACAGTGGAAAACAAATTTAAAACACTACAAGTAACAAGTAGTAAATCTTTTGACCCAAAGAGAAGGGTATCCAACAAACTTGGATAAAGTTCCCTTGATTTATACTTTCAAGAACGTTTGTCTTACCCAAACCTAGGTAATCCCTCAATCTGAATATTGGTATCTATATTTCTATCCTCACAAGCCCTCGATTTGTAAGGAAATCAGCACCTTTGACTTTACAACCCGAAGTCTCTGTTTTTAAGTAAATCACACCTCTGCAAAAATCAATTCTGCGCGAAGAAAAGATTGAACAAGCCATTAAAACTTTCTACATGAAACCTGAGATTTTATAAGAGCCTCTCTCTAGAAATAACTTCAACAGCATGTAAGGTCTTGAGTCATTGAACGTATCGATCTCATTCAAATGAGCTCCTATTTATAGGCACGGCTTCAACGGTTGTCTTCATCCTCCAACGGTCATATTTTTGCTTGAAATTAGGAGGGACATGTACATGTGTCACTCAGATAATAGTTAGTTTGTAACTGAATGTATGACATTGTTTTATAACCAAAGCATGAGTAAACTAAAATATGGTTACTTAAGAAAATTCATTTTTCGGAGTGTAAGAAAAAATGAAAGTTCAGAGTCTAACCAAAAACTATTCGGATTCTATAAAGTACTTGAATATTTGTATTCTATTTATGAGAAGAATTCAGAGTTAGAATTCTATAGAATTCTGAAGTCTGAATATCAAGGAAATTTAGAGTCTTGAATTCAGTAGAATTCAGAGTCTGAATTCATAAGAATTAAGAGTCTGGTCTTTCAAAAGTTTGGAGTCTGAAGTCATAAGAGTTCAGAGTCTGAACATAGGAAAGTTCAGAGTCTGAATTCATAAGAGTTTGGATTCTAAACTTACAAATTTTGGAGTCTAAATTCAGTGAACTCGAAGTCAGAACTCAGAAAAGTTCAGAGTCTAAATTCAGAGAACTCTGAGTCAGAACTTAGAATATTTTGGAACCTGAATTCGAATCCTGGAAATAGAATGATTTATATCTAAGTATATATATGATTCCGACGTTTTGGATACAAAACTGAATTTTATACTTAGGGAAAAAATGATCAATGAAAAACTTGGTAGGATAAATTTCTTTGGGGAAGGAAATTTTCTTTATGAAATCAAAGCATAGGGTAAAATGAAATTTTCCTTAAGATAAGGTGTTTGTGATTTTGAAAACAAGAATAAATGGTAAAGTCATAAGGAAACCTTGTTGACTCACAAATCTCCCCAAACATGATGGAATGTAAAATTCATAAGGAAACCTTATTGACTCAACAATCTCCCCCTTTTTCTAAAGTGTAAACATCCCTACAAAAATGAATATATGGAATTAGAAAATATTTTTCTATACTTTGAAATAAAACTTATCTCCCTTTTCACATGGACAATGATGAATACAACTAACTCCCCCTTAGGATTTGGAACACTAATGATCATATTCTAGATTTCCTGAATGATATTTTTCATTATCTTTAATATGAAATATTTTTAATGAAAAATCCTCCTTAGATGAACTCCCCCTTATGAATATTTCTTCTAGATTTAGTATTCTTTTTCCTTTCTCCCCATTTGTGATTTTCAAAAATAAATACAGGGAATGGAAAAAATAATATGGTACCTAAAATGTCAATATTAAACAAAAAAAAGACAAGTAACCACACATTTCATTAGGATAGGAAAATTTTTTATAAGTAAAATACAACAAAAGATCATATTTAAGCAAGATCATCCTTCCATTTCCATGGGCATCAACTTCTTCACTATTCTCTTCAGATTATTGATCTCCTTCTGATCTTCCTCTTCTCATTTGAGAATCTGATCCTGATCCTCAGTTTTCTTCTCTAAAGCTTTTATTCTATCATCCTAATCCTTGAGAGACTCTTCCAGAGCCTTTAGTATTTCTTTTTGATTGACATGTTTTTCTTCAATTTCAATCTGAGGATCTCTTTCTCTTTTCCAACTTTGAGCTACTGAATACAACTTTCCATTCAAATCCTTCACTTCTTGAATCCGAGAATTCTGTTCTAGAGTCATATTTCTTTCAAAACTAGTTGGGAGATCCTTAATCTTACCATCTTCAATGTCAAAAGCCTCTTTGACACCATCTTGGAACTCATCAAGTTCTCTCAAATCTTCAACTGTCTTCTTTTACCAGCCATGTCACACCCGTTTTTTTAGTCCTTCTATTTATTTTATTTTTCTTGGCATCGGGTGATTTTTCGTAACTGTGGGTGAGTCCCGATTTAAAATTTTAATTTTGGGTTGAGTTTATGGTTTGGGATAGTGCACGAACACCATATGTTTAATACGTGTTATCCGCTTGGGTACCATATGGTGCGCAAATACCACACAACCATCCAGTTTTAACATTATGTGTGTAGATATATGTATATGTATGTTTGTACATTTATATATGTGTATATATGTGTATCTACATTTGTATATGATTATGTTTTAAAGTTGTGTGTGTATATATATAATGTATGTGTATATATGTTTATAGGTGTATATATATACACATATGTTTATAAATAAACATGTTTTAACGTTATATGCTTATGTGTATACATGTTTATATATATGTTTTTATATGTTTATATATATATATATATATGTGTGTATCCATGTTTATATATGTTATATATATTTAAATATGTATATATGTTTATAATAACTATTATTTTTATTTTTATTTTTATTTTATTGGAATTAATATTATTATTATTGTTTGTTATTTGGATATAATTATTATTATTCTTAAAGTTTGTTAAATTACTACTACTATTATTATTATTATTATTATTATTATAAAAAAAGGGAACCCTAACTACCTGGCACCCCCTTTTCCCCCTTTTCCCGTGCGCCCCCCTTCCCCATTTCTTCCCCCCCTTCGCGTTGCGGCCCCGGCTCCGCCTCCCTGCGTCGTTCACCGTCGCCCCCATCCAACTCCATAACCCGCTGCCCGGAAACCGCCGTCGCCAGCCCCTGTCCTGGCACCGCCCCGCTGCCCTACACCCGCTGGTGCCCTCCGCTGCTCCCCTCCCAGTCTGGTGTGAGCTCCCCCTTCCCGGCGCGATTTCTGCGAGCCCAGCCCCTTTCCAGTGCGATTCTGACGAGCCCATCCCCCTCTCCAGTCCTATTTCGGCGAATGAGGCATTTCGCAGTGCCTCCGCATTGCTCCGGCGTGGCCATGAATCCCCTCGTCGGGTTTGCGAAGGGTTTCCCGGGTCATGTCGGACTGCGTCCTGTCCACCGCCGCCGAAGGCGAAGCGTTTCGGATCTTTTCGGACTGCTCACCGATTTTTTTGGGTAAGGATATATTTATACTTTTTTATTTTTTTTCTTACGCCAATTTATATGTGAATTGAGTTGTGGACCCTTGAGGTCTTTATCTGGTCCAGTGTCGTCTTTACTTGAATTATTAGTTTAGCAATGTCTCTCTATGTCGCTGTTGTTTCGGGTAAGAGTTTTTACCAGTTGGTTGGTTTTGCAAAGCTTGATTTAGTGTCTTATGTTGTTTTTGAGTACCTGGTTTTCTTTTGGTTGTGTGTTGGTCTTCGTCGCAATGACTTTGGGTGTCGAATGTTTTTTTAAAGTTTGGCAAAGTTGTTTTGTTTCTAGTCCGTGTGCTTTTGTGGGAGTGTCTGTACGTGAACAGGTGGTCATGTGAGTTTGAAAGTGTTGGCTCAGCCCAATTATTTGAGGTTGGTGTTTCCAATCATTTCCCCTTTTTGATTCAAACCTTGAGCACTAGAATTTTTTCAATTAATTCTTTTATATCGTTGCATTTCTATTGTGTTTATAAAAAAGCATCTGACATAGTAGTATTATTGTTTTAAATTTCTGAATGTGGCTTTTGATGTTGGTTTATATGAAATGCATAGGGTCTTGGTAAAGTTAAATTGAGTGCCTTGTGATGGGTTTTGTTTTAGTTGATAGTGATTGTGTTTTGGAAATGTAATATTTGGTTTGGTGTGTTTGTTTGAAAAAATGATGAACCAATAGTTTTTTTAGAGATGTTTTGGAAATGGTGGCTAGTTTGAAAGATGCAATTTATTTTTATAAACTGTTGTGAAAGAATTTGAGTTTGGTTTCAATGCTAAAGTGTTTTATGAAAGATGGTTTTTAACGAGATTCTTCTAAAAACTAAATGTTCCATTGGATGTGCCTCCAAATGAAGATGACACATTAATGCTATGTTTTCTTAAAACTAGGTTTCAGATAAAATAAGTTGTTGTTTCAAAGATAATTGAATGCAGCTGGCCCGGTTAGCTTTTGGTGTGAGTTATATGGTCATTTTGCTTAAAGGCCTGTTTGGATCTTCCAACTCAATTGTAACATTTGTGTTGACTCTTTGAAAAGAATGCATTTTCACTGACTTTTGGGAAAAATGTGTGTGCCTGATTGGCAACTTAACTCGTTTACGAAATGATTTGAAACTACACATGTTGTGAAGGCCTGGTTGTCCCCTTGTTAATTGTGAAAGAATTTCATATATACATATTCGTTGGGAATATCTAAAAGGGTACTTCCCTTCGAGGATTGTCGTGTTGTGTTGTCCGTGTAAAGGGTTGGCAAGTGCGGTGAGATGAGTCACGCGTGCGAGGGCCTCCCACTTACACATTATTATTAGCACCACCGTGGGTTCCTAGGCATATTTTAGAGAATCGAGTGACGGTTGATGGATAACCCCGATTAGACAGGTTAGTCCCCCTTCGTAGGTAGGCCTTGTGGGGCATGCCAATGGTTGGCTGTTAGGGCGGCCAGTTGGTTATTGACTGTGGAGTACCATGTCGGCAGGTAGTCTGAACCCGAGTATGTCCAAGGGTTTTCTAGGGATGTTTAGGATCACCCATGGTTATTTCTTATATCTGCTTATTTACTTTTACTTGCACTTGGTTTCCAACATTTACTTATTACATGTTCTTCTTTTTCACAAATGTGATAAACATGAATTTGAAATTTCAGTTTTCAAGAAATGCATTGTTTTGGGGAAAACGGGTTGTGGTGTGTGTTGGTTTTTGAGATGGTAAAACAGGATCATTTTCCCTTAAAATATGAAAACCCTATTTTATATCTTTGTATGTGAAAACTAGTGTTCTGGGATTGTTTCTAGAAAGTGGTTTTGGTTGGATTCTGTGGTTTTCTTTAGCATTCCTACTGAGCATTTTTAATTTTCACGCATATTTTTATCATTTTAGTCGCAGTTTTCCCTCGTTCAAGTTTTCTTGGTTGAGTTGCTCATTTTCGGAGAAATGGTGGCCTTAGTTGGGAGGTGACCGAAGGGTAACATGGAGGTACGTCTGCTGTTTGGTTTTATTTCTTTCCATTGCTAGAGTTTATTTCTTTTGTTCTGTTTATTCTTATTTACATTTCTTTATCTTTTATGGTCCAAATCGTTCCCAATGTTTTAACTTTGATGCCCGGCACTAGTTTCCAGTCCGTGGGGATCGGGAACGCCCCTCGGGCCATGTCTCGGGCCGGCTCGGGTAACCGGTTCAGGGTCGACCCGGGCTGGTTCACAAAAAAATGGTATCAGAGGAGGCCCTTATTATTTTGGATGTCTGGTAGAAGGATATTAGGATTGTCGGTGCTCATGAGGTAAGTTACGGGTTGGTGCCTGATCACCACCGCTCGCAACGATACCTGAGTTGCCAGGGTTAGTCTGGGATTTGAGCCTTTTGTCTTTGGTTATTTTGGATTGAGGGATGACAATGAGAGCGAGTCGGTTCACATTGCAGCCTCAAGTGTGGTGGAGACCCATGTGGAGTCCAAGTGCCCGGTCTAAGGTCCTCTTAGTGTTATGTCTTACTTGGGGCACGGCTCACCACCATGTCGTCGGGTTAATCACAGACACCGGTCCCTCATTCTGATGGTTTATATTTGGTTTTGTTTCATTTTAAACTCGGTCTCTTTGTGTGTGTGTGTGTTGAAAATGAAAGTGATTTAAAAATGAAAAAAAGGGTTTCTTCCAAATTGTTTATGAAATTAGTAAAGTGAGTTTTTAAAGAGAAAGTGTATTGGTTTGGAACAATATGTTATGTGTTTGGATTTGGTAAGTAAATAAGTGTTTGAACCTTGGAACATTTTATAGAGGGTCACACATGCATTGGTATGTACGGAGAGTGCGTAGGGGAACTTGTTTGCAGATCATGTGAGCGAGATTGAATGAATGCACATGTGACAGTTCATAAGGTGCCATAGGTGGGTTTTTAAATTTTAATGAAATAATGGTTTTGGAAAGTGATTTATGCTTGTGTTTGTATATGTTTGGCTTATGGGCCTACTGAACTTGTCTTATGTTGTTGCTTTGATTGAGTTTTTGCTTAATGCTGGTTTTGATGATGTTTCTCATGTTGTCATGAGTATTCCGCCCAGAAAGGTCGCTAAGGTTGCTAATGAGTCATGCCAAATTTTCAATTCTTTTTGCATGTTCCCTATCAATCAAAGAAATCAAAGTCCGTGAGGGGTAGTTGTGTGGTTGTAGAACTGGAGTGGGTCTTTAGGTTGTTGGGAACTCCCAGGGTTGTTAGGGTGCGTACCGTCTCAGGTTTATTTGAGGGTTTAGTTCTAGATGAGTAAAGGTGGGATGTCTCATTGTCTTTAGAGTCTCTGGAGTAGTTGGTTGGAGTCGTCTATTGTAAGGATTCCTCGTCTGGCAAGGATCTTCATCTGTACGGACTCCCAGTTTGTTGGATTGTTCTCTCGCCTGCCACTAGTCTGGCTGGTTCAGGCATTCTAAGTCGGCTTGTCACATCCCTCCAAAGTCTTCCTACCGTGTGACTGTTCATGCCACCAGGGAGAGTTCTAGAAGAAGTGTCGCTCATGAAGGAGTTAAAGAATAGAAGATAAAAATTCCTGACTGTGAGGCAGGATATGCTTCTGTCATCAGGGCCCCATCCACAGGTCTCGGGGTGAAGCTCGCACATGGTCAGGAGTTGTCGAGGGTGTGTGGAACCTCGCTTCAGATTATGTTTCCAGCTTTCTGAAGGGGAAAATCCAAAGTTTCCTTGTTCTTTTCTCATCACTGTTGTAAGTTCATCATAGTTGTGGTAATGTGATGAACTTTTTCTACCGCAGTCTAAGCAGTCTTATCTGTTCTCAGTGTGTTCTCAAATTGTTTGGATTTCCTTGAAGGATGTTGGGCCCACGAATAAATGGTTCGTTATAATTTTGAGTTGGGTCTGAATTGTGTGTGTTAGAGGGATGTTTGGTTTCGTGAAATTAAAGGGCATTGTTTTGGGGTCCTTTCTGAGTTTGGGCTAGGAATTCCCTAGTCTCTGATTACGGTGAGGATTTTATTCAGTCGGTGTATGAGGGGTTGAGTTAATTCATTATCCTCAGGTTGTTGGGTCATTTCGTAGCAAGCTTTTTATTTAAGTCTCTGAGTGTTGTTTGGTCTATGTGGATAAATTAAATGATTTCACTTTGGGAGTTCCCGTGTCCCCCCCCCCCCTCAGGGGTGGTGTGTTCAAGTTTCAAGGTCTCCGTGTTAGTAAATTTTTGTGCTGGGGAGAACCCTCCCGTGTTCTCCCCTCAACCTCGGACAATGTTTGTACTCAAGTTGGTCGGGTGTGACTTTTGTTGTAAATGGTCACCCCGAGCCTCTCAGTTTCTTCTGGTTTTGCCTGGGCACAGACTCGAGTTATGCTAACTGTTGGCTTAGTGACTTTCTGGGGGTAGAAAGTGTTTGTGGTGGGGAGAATTGTCACACCCGTTTTTTTATGTCCTTTTATTTATTTTATTTCTCTTGGCGTCGGGTGATTTTGCGTAAGTGCGGGGGATTCCCGGTTTAAAATTTTAATTTTGGGTTGAGTTTATGGTTTGGGATAGGGCGCGAACACTGTACGTTTAAGACACGTTGTCCGCTTGGGTACCGTACGGTGCGCAAATACCGCACGGTCATCCAGTTTTAACGTTATGTGTGTAGATATATGTACATGCATGTTTGTACATTTATATATGTGTATATATATGTGTATCTACATTTGTATATGTTTATGTTTTAACGTTGTGTGTATATATATATAATGTATGTGTATATATGTTTATAGGTGTATATATATATACACATATGTTTATAAATAAATATGTTTTAATGTTATATTCTTATGTGTATACATGTTTATATATATGTTCCTATATGTTTATATGTTTATATATGTAATATATATGTTTATATATATATATGTATATATGTATCCATGTTTATATATGTTATATATATTTATATATGTATATATTTTTTTTAACTATTATTATTTTTATTTTTATTTGATTGGAATTATTATTATTATTATTGTTTGTTATTTGGGTATAATTATTATTATTCTTAAATTTTGTTAAATTAGTATTATTATTATTGTTATTATTATTATAAAAAGGGGGAACCCTAAATACCCAGCACCCCCTTTCCCACTTTTCCCATGCTCCCCCCTTTCCCCGCTTGTCCCCCCCCCCTTCGCGCTGCGGCCCCGGCTCCGCCTCCCTGCGCCGTCTGCCGGCACCCCCGTCCGGCTCCCTAACCCGCTGCCCAGAAACTGCCGCCGTCGGCCCCTGTCCTAGCACCGCCCCGCTTCCCTACACCTGTTGGCGCCCTCCACCACTCCCATCCCAGTCTAGTGCGAGCTCCCCCTTCCCGTCGCGATTCCAGCGAGCTCAACCCCTTTCTGGCACGATTCTGGCGAGCCCAGCCCCTCTCTGGCGCGATTCCGGTGAACGCGGAATTTTGCAACGCCTCCGCGTTGCTCCGGCATGGCCATGAATCCCCCGTCGGGTTTCTGAAGGGTTTCTCGAGTCATGTCAGACTGCGTCCCGTCCACCGCCGGTGAAGGAGAATCGTTTTGGATCTTTTCGGACTGCTTGCCGATTTTTTTTGGGTAAGGATATATTTTTACTTTGTTATTTTTTTCTTACACCAATTTATATGTGAATTGAGTTGTGGACCCTTGAGGTCTTTATCTGGTCCAGATTCTTCATTACATGAATTATTAGTTTAGTAATGTCTCGCTATGCTGTTGTTGTTTCGGGTAAGAGTTTTTACCAGTTGATTGGTTTTTCACTGCCTGATTTAGTGTCTTCTGTTGTTTTTGAGTCCCTGGTTTTCTTTTGGTTGTGCGTTGGTCTTTGTCGCACTGAATTTGGGTGTCGACTGTTTTGTTAAGGTGTGGAGAAGTTGTTTTTTCTAGTGTGTGCGCTTTTATGGGAGTGCGTGTACGTGAACAGGTGGTCGTGTGAGTTTGAAAGCGTTGGCTTGGCCCAATTCTTTGAGGTAGGTGTTTCCAACCATTTCCCCTTCTTGATTAAAACCTTGAGCACTAGAATGTTTTCAATTAATTCTTTTATATCGTTGCATTTCTGTTGTGTTTATAAAAAAGCATCTGACATAGTAGTATTGTTGTTTTAAATTTCTAAAAGTGGATTTTGATGTTGGTTTATATGAAATGCATAGGTTCTTGGTAAAGTTAAATTGAGTGCCTTGTGATGTGTTTGGTTGTAGCTGATAGTGATTGTGTTTTGGAAATGTAATATTTGGTTTGGTGTGTTTTTTTGACAAAATGTTGAACCAATATTTTGTTTTAGAGAAGTTTTGGAAATGGTGGCTGGTTTGAAAGATGAAATTTGTTTTTATAAAGTGTTGCGAAAGAATTTGAGTTTGGTTTCAATGCTAAAGTGTTTTATAAAAGATGGTTTTTAAGGAAATTCTTCTAAAAACTAAATGTGTCTTTAGATGTTGGCACTTCCATGGGAGCACTAGGTGCTCACATGGATGTGCCTTCAAATGAAGATGACACATTAAAGATATGTTTTCTTAAAACTAGGTTTCAGATAAAATAATGTGTTGTTTCAAAGGGAATTGAAAGAAGGTGGCCCAGTTGGCTTTTGGTGTGAGTTAGATGGTCATTTTTCTTAAAGGCCTGTTTGGATCTTCCAACTAAATTGTAATATTTGTGTTGACTCTTTGAAAATAATGTGTTTTCACTGACTTTTGGGGAAAATGTGTGTGCCTGATTGGCAACTTAACTCGTTTACAAAATGTTTTGACACTGCGCATGCTGTGAAGGCCCGGATGGCACCTTGTTGAATGTGAAATAATTTCATATATACATATTTGTGGGGCATCTCTACAGGGGGACATACCTTCGAGTATTGTCGTATAGTGGTGTCCGTGTAAGGGGTTGTCAAGTGCGGTTAGATGAGTCACGCGTGTGAGGGTCTCCCACTTACACTGTATTATTAAAACCACCATGGGTTCCTGGGCATCTTTTAGAGAATTGAGTGACGGTTGCTGGCTAACCCCGATTAGACGGGTTAGTCCCCCCTTGGTAGGTAGGCCTTATAGGGCGTGCCACTGGTTGGATATTAGAGCGGCCAGTTAGTTATTGATTGTGGAGTACCATGCTGGTAGGTAGTTTGAACCCGAGTACGTCCAGGGGTTTTCTAGGGATGTTTAGGATCACCCATGGTTATTTCTTATATCTTCTTGTTTCCTTTTACTTGCACTTGGTTTCCAACATTTACTTATTACATGTTCTTCTTTTGCACAAATGTGATAAACATGAATTTAAATTTTCAATTTTCAAGAAATTCATTATTTTGGGGAAAATGAGTTGTGGCGTGTGTTGGTTTTTGAGGCGGTAAAACGAGATCCTTTTCCCTTAAAATATGAAAACCCTATTTTCTATCTTTGTATGTGCAAACTAGTGTACTGAGATTGTTTCTGGAAAGTGGTTTTGGTTGGATTCTGTGGTTTTCTTTGGCATTCCTACTGATCATTTTTAATGCTCACGCCTATTTTTATCATTTTAGTCGCAGGTTTCCCTCGTTCAAGTTTTCTTGGATGAGTTGCTCATTTTTTGAGCAATGTTGGCCTTGGTTGGGAGGTTACCAAAGGGTCTCATGGAGGTACATCTACTGTTTGGTTTTATTTCTTTCCGCTTCTAGAGTTTAGTTCTTTTGGTCTGTTTATTCTTATTTACTTTTTTTATCTTTTATGGGAAAAATCATTCCCAATGTTTTAACTTTGATGCCCGGCACTATTTTCCAGCCCGTGGGGATCGGGAACGCCCCTCGGGCCAAGTCTCGGGCTGGCTCGGGTGACTGGTTCAGGGTCGACCCAGACTGGTTCATGACTAGCCAACCATTTTCTTACATGAAATTTTGTGGGAGTCGTAATTAATGAAGAAATTCTTGAAATCAGCCTCAAGATTTACACACTTATCCATCACCATAGATACTGAATCCTATTTCTGATTTAGTGTATGTTAAATCATCTGACATCTGGAGTCTATGCTTGGAAAAAACGGAATGGTCCCCAAAGGATTCATCAACGATTAAACAACGAAATCATGTCCAAGGGATGATGATTCCGAATCTGAAACTTTTCTTGGTGAGGGATCTTTCTCTAGCTCAGCAAGTTTCCTCTTTGAAGATACACCAGCTTCCTTATTCTTTAAAACATCTTTGGTAGGTGTATCAACAACCACCTGTTTACCATTATTGGTTTTCAAAATGGTTTTCTCATCTAGAGATTTATGTTCACTGTCAGACAGCTGAACAATCTTATCTTCGACTGTCTCTTTTTTTGATCTCTTTCCTCAGCATCCTCTGGGTGTATGAAATCGCGATTAGAACTTTCTTCCTTAGAGAGATTATTCACTTCATCTTTAGCCTTTTCATCTAACCCAGGAGTAGCAAGCTTTGAATATTCGTCTTGAGAGGTTCGGATTGACAATTTCTTGAATGAGATTTCCTTCTCATGAAAGTATTATGATTGCTTAATAAAATATTTGGTATCACCATTGCTTTCATCTTCTTCTTCAACTCATTCGACAACTTATTTTTCTTCAACAATCTTTTCTTGGACTTTTTCCATAGTGATGAATTTCTTACCCGGGGTTTCAGGTAAAGCTTCTACCAGGATGGATTCTGGTACCAGAATATTTTTGGATGCTTTCCCAGTATCCCTCAGAAGCTATTGAACAATCTATGCATCATTCATTTTCTTCTTTTGCCTCATTTCTTTATCTTTATTTTCAAGCTCATCAGTTGTCTTCTCTTTTAAGGCTTTTGCTTCAGCAGGATCCAAACCAAATCTTAGCTCCCCTGCTTTCTTATTTTTCTTATCTTCCCTCCACTTTGAAAATACCTGATTTAGATAGGATTTTTTATTATTAGGATTTGGAGGTGTGGATTGGGATTCCTTAGCTTTTGGGGTTTTCCTTCCTCTTCTATTTCCTTTAATTTCCTCTTCTTTCCGGCCTTTTTAGATAGTTTAGCCACTTCTTATTTCTTCAGAACAGCTTCAGCCTCTTCCTCTGGAAAGTCATAAAATTTTCCAGAATATATAGAAAAACCAATGTTCATCCTCTTCAGAGTATCATCGCTGAATAGCATGACTTTTCAATTCCATGGCTTTGAACTGCAAGTAATTTTAAAGGATTCAAAGCACCGAAAAATTAACTTTGAAAGAATGGTTGGATACATTAATATCTTATCCTTCAATTTTCCATTCATAATATTCTCAATCGTCATGAGAATATGATTAACCATATTGATCTTCCTTAAATTCCCCAAGAAATTCAAAATATACATGTCACTCATCTTCAATGTGTCCTTTTCACCTTTTCTCAGATTGATCAATCCTTGAACCCATAATTTGAGAATCCGATAATTTGTGGAAAAGTGGTCAATCTTCGGAGTCTTTAAATCTGTAAGGACAAGGCATTCCATTGCTTTCACCTTAACAAATCTTCCTTTGACATATGGTAACTTATGGGAACATAATTCAGTTTCCCCTTCGTATGGAATACCAATCAAACTAGCTACCTTAGTATATGAAAGAGCATAGGTCTTTCCATAGCTTTTGAACGAGAACTTGTCGCTGCCTTCTTCCTTACAGAAACTGATTGATTCATAAAACTCAATTAGCAGATCCAGATACACCAAATATTGAGCACCTGGATTTGATATGAAAACACTCTCCCATCCATTCATCTTAATTTTTTTTGAGATAATCGAATCATACTTGTTGAAAAATTTTGGATGCACCAACCTTTCTCTATATACCTGCCACTTCAAGATTGGCTTGATAGTAGACATATCTTTCTTAGAGGATTCTTCTATAGACATTCGGAATTGATAAACCCTTAAAAATCCGGAATGAGATTATGTAGAGAGGCATAGCTTCAGCACGCAAGAGTTTGAGATTCAATGTGGGACAAACATCGGGGGTTCTTTTATATAGGCATTTGATGCGACAGTTCATCTTCCATACTCAATCCAATGGCTGAAAATTCTTCTGATCAGATCTAACAGTCGATAATATATCCACAAGGAAATCTTGGATCCAATATTTTGATATTTTTTTTATAAAAACATTCAGATTTGAGGAAAATAGAATCTGAAAATTTTAAAAACAAAATAAACTACAATCAAATAAAGGATCATTACGAAAACTCAGGAAAGGAAACATACCTTTCAGATTTCCAGGAAGTTTAATAGTATTGAGTAAAATTCTTCTTAAAGAACATTACATTCCAAAAAAAATTATTACGAAAAAAATTTGAAAACAAAAAACTTCATCACGAAAATTTTAAGTACGAAAATATTCATTACGAAAATTTTGAGTATCAAAATATTCATTACGAGAATTTGGAGTACGAAAAACTTCAGTACAAAAATTTTGAGTATGAAAATCTTCATTACCAAAATATTGAGTACAAGAATCTTCAATACGAAAATTTTAAGTATGAAAAATTTTATTACAAAAGATTTGACAAAATCTGACTTCGAAAAATTTCAATACGAAATATTTGAAAAATCTAACTATGAAAATTTTCATTATGAAAGATTAAAAATCTTGCTATGAAAATTTTCATTATGAAATATTTGAAAAATCTGACTACGAAAATTTCCATTACGAAAGATTTTAAAAATCTAACTATGCAAATTTTTATTATGAAAAATTTGAAAAACAAACAAGCAAATGTACTCCCCCTATGAAAAGGAGTTTATTACTGTAAGGAGAATGGTTTCAAAAAAATGTTAACAAGGAAGATTACCTTATGGTTATCATTCATAACTTCTGTTTAATGTATTCAAATCTTTCGGAGGGTAAATATTTTGTGAAAATATCAGTAAGTTGATCTTGTGTTCTAATAAATTGATGAATGATATCCCCTTTTTGTGTGTGATCCCTAAGAAAGTGATGCCTAATATCTATGTGTTTTTCATGAGAGTGATGTGTAGGGTTTTTACTTAAGGAAATGGTACTATTATTATCACAAAAAAAATTTGTTTTGGTAAAACTCATACCATAGTCTATGAGTGTGTGTTGAATCCACAATACTTAAGCACAACAATTTCCAGATGCTACATATTCAGCTTCAGCAGTGGAAAGTTCTACTGAGTGTTGCTTCTTGAATGACCAAGAAACTAATGAATCTCCTAAGAAATGACACGTTCTGGATGTAATTTTTCTATCCATTATACATCCACCAAAGTCAGCATCCAAAAAACTCTTTAAAATAAAATCATTTCCAGAGGTATAAAAGAGTCCTAACTCCATGGTTCCCTTTAAGTAGTGAAAAATCATTTTCACTGCATTTAAATGAGATTCTTTAGGATTGGATTTATATCTTGCACATAAGCATACTAAAAATATTATGTCTAGATGACTGGCTGTCAAGTAAACTAAACTTCCTATCATACCTCTAAAAGATGTTTGATCTACTAGTTTCTCAGCTTCATCAAGTTCGAGTGTGTTTGAGGTAATAATGGGAGTACTAATACTCTTAGTGTTGTCATATCCATACATTTTAAGAATATATTTAATATACTTATGTTGGGATATATAGATTCCTTCTGGTTTTTGAGAAATTTGAAAACCAAGGAAAAATGTTAACTCACCCATCATACCCATTTCAAACTCAAATTTCATTAGATCCGCAAAGAAATCAGTTAAAGATTGCTGAGTCGAAAAAAATATAATATAATCAACATAAATTTGAACAATCAAAACATTTTTGTTATCTTTCTTTATAAAAAGGGTAGGATCATCATTTCCCTTAACGTAATTATTTTGAAGAAAAAATTTTGTAAGGTTATCATAACAAGGTCGAGGGGCTTTCTTAAGTCCATACAAATCTTTGGTAAGTTTATAAACATGTTCATTATTTTTTTTATTTTCAAAACCATGAGGTTGTTCAACAAAAACTTCATCTTGAACAAAACCATTAAGGAAAGCGCATTTCACATCCATTTGAAAAAGTTTAAAATTGAATAATTCTATAAAGGAAAGTAGAATATGGATAGATTCATGTCTAGCTACTAGAGCATAGGTTTCTTTATAGTATATTCCTTCTTGTTGATTATAGACTTTAGTAACCAATCTAGCTTTATTTCATACTATGATTCCATTTTCATCACACTTATTTATGAAGACCCATTTTACTCCAATAACATAGGTTTCCTTAGGTCTTTCAACCAAGGGCCAGACTTTATTCCTTTCGAATTCATTTAGCTCATCTTGCATATATTTTATCCAATCATCATCACCTAAAGCTTCATCAGTGCTTTTTTGTTCTAATTGGGAAAGGAATGCTAGATGTTCTACTTCATTCCTTAAGGAACTTATAGTCCTTACGGGTCGATTTACATCACCAATGATACTATCACTGGGATGATTCTTAAGTAACAACTGATTTGGGTTTTGTAAAACCTATTCATCAACGTAGGATAGGAAATATTCTAGGGTAAAAGCTTCAAAAATTTCTTATTGGACATTTTCCTTATCAAGAGTATCTTATAACAAAGGTTGATAATCATTTTTTTAAAACACTTTAGAATATATAGGTTGGTGTTGTTTAAAAAAAAGGGATCGGTTTCATCAAATTTGACATGTACTATCTCTTCAACAGTACAAGTGTTTTTATTAAAAACTCTATAAGCCTTAGAATTTGTGGAGTAGCCTAAGAAAATTCCTTCATAAAATTTTGGTGTGAATTTGTGTAAGTTATCTTTAGTATTCAAAATGAATATCTTGCAACCAAAAACCTTTAAGTAGGAAAGTCTCAGTTTTCTACCATTCCATAACTCATAAGGATTTTTATTAAGAAAGGGTCTAATCAAAACATGATTTATAGTATAACAAGAAGTACTTATAGCTTCAGCCCAAAAAATTTTGGTTGTAGAATATTCACTCAATATGGTTCTTGTTATCCCTTGAATAATTCTATTTTTTCTTTCAATAGCACCATTTTTTTGAAGTTTTCTAGGTGATGAGAAGTTATTGAGTAATGCCTTTTGTACTACAAAAAGTCTCAAAATCAGAATTTTGAAATTCTCTTCTATGATCACTATGAATAGTTATCAAAGGAAGGTTTTTCTTATTTTTAACTTGGGCTCTCAAACTTTTGAAATAAGAAAAATCTTAACATTTCTTTTCTAGAAAATATACCCACGTAAATCTAGTATAATCATCAACTAATAAAAATACATAATATTTTCCATCAATGATTCTTGTTTGGGTTGGACTAAAAAGATCCATATGCACCGACTGTAATGCATCTTTCGTTAAGACTTCACTGACTAATTTAAAACTTGATTTATGTTTCTTGGCATATTTACAAGGATCACAAACTTTTGTAGAATCAAATATAATCTTCGGTAGATACTTAACTAGTCTTTTCTTAGAGAGTTTTCATAGGTTCCTAAGGTTACAGTGACCTAACCTCCTATTCCATAACCAAAAATGATCTCCTATTGCACTAAGTCAAGGTAGTTCTTGGATCCTAAGGTCTTCTATGTTTAGTGTTTAAACATTCTCTTGCCTGTTGGAAGAAAGAATAAACTCTTCCTTGGAATTGTGTACTAAGCACTTGTCATTCCAAAAATTCACAAGGTAACCTTCATCACATAATGGACTTATGCTAATGAGGTTGTGCTTAAAACCCTTAACAAATAAAACATTCAAAATCAAAGTTTTTCCAAGAAGAATGATGTTACCTATACCAATAATTTCTCCCTTAGCACAATATCCAAAAGTTACTTTTCCTCCTTTCGTATTGATAATCTTTTCAAAGAATTTTTTGTTATAGGACATATGTCAGGAACATCTATAATCCATTTACCAGGTATTTCTATTGGTACTTTCTTTATTTTCCTGAAAATAAGAATGTTAGACTTTCGGAATCCAAAATTTCGTGGATACGGAATTGTTAGACAATAAAATTTTGGGTTTCCACATTTTTTTAGAAAAATAAGATTTATGAAACCCAAGAGATTGAACATTATTCGAAGAAAAAAATTTCTTCCAATGCCCACCACTTTGACATTTAGAACAAAAAGGGTCTCTATATGGAATAAAATAGTTGTTTTTGAAAATAGGTTTTATTTGAGTATAACCTACTCCAGTAGTATTTCCTTGAGGTTTGATTTGAGAATACATCTTGTCAAAATTTTCTTTACTAGAAGTAAAGTTTGAAAGAATTCTCTTAAGAGAATATATTTCGGATTTTAGTCTAATGACTAAATTCATATCCTCGGGAATTATTTCCTTAGAGTTGTATTTTTCCTCAAAAACATTTATTTTTGAAATAGCATTCTTAAGATCTTTAGAAAGTTTTTTATTTTCAAAATTTACTTCCCTAAGGTATTTAGAAAGTTTTTCTAGAGGATAATCCTTATCTTTAAGATCTATAGAGAGGTCTGAGATCTCTTTTGTAAGAACTTCTTATCTAGTATTTTCCTTGTCTAGTTTCTTAGAAATTTTACAATTTCTTGCTTCTAACAAATTGGAAAATCCAGATACTTCTTCATATGAAGATATTTATTCATTATCTGAAGATGAAGTATCTTCATTAGAAGTAATATCTTCAGAATAGTAATTATTATCAAGAGATAAATTTGTTAAAGCCTCAACAGAGTGTACCTTGTCCATAGGACATGTATTTGGGATAGAAGTAGTAGAAATGAATCCAATATTTTTCTGTGCTGATGATTCATATTCAGAAGATTCACTTCCTGAAGAGTCTCCACAGTTATCACTCCAAGTATCATTTTCTTTAAGACTTTTCTTGTGCTTCGAATGATAGAACTTATTTTTGTTTCTCTCTGAATTCCTTTCCTTATTTTCCTTCTTTTTCAATAGAGGGAAATCAGGTCTGATATGACTTGTTCTTCTATATTCATAACAAGTAACTTCCCCATCTTTGTTATATTTCTATTCTCTCTTATTGAACTTATTTTGATAGTTCTTTTGAGTTACTATCTTGTTCATTCTCTGAGGAATATTAGCTAATTCATTATGAGAATTTTCTATATCACTAGATTCTGACTGAATAGTGACTTTCTTTGACTTTGATCTAGTTAATCTTTCTAGGGTCTTGGATTTTAAATGTTTTGAAGTAGTTGTAAAAGAAACTCCTCCATTCCCATTATTCTTTTTAACATTATCATCATCTCTCTTAATTCTAGTCTAATGCTGAAGAAGAGTTCCAAACAACTCATCTAAGGAAATCTGGGTGACTTTCATGTTCTCATCAATTGCTGTCCTCTTGGACTCCCACTCATTTGGCATGATGTCTATGATCTTATCTATAAGGGCCTCATCATCCAAAACTTTTTCTCCCATAGACTTTATGTTATTCACAATAGTCATGAAACTTTGATGAACTTTGATTATAGGTTCTCCATAATGAAAGTTAATTCCATGGTATTCAGCTCTCAATATAGCTCTCCTTGTCTCTATAACTTTAGAAGTACCAACATTTGTAACTTTATGTTTCTTCCATATACTGTTTGTGACTTCACATGAAGTTATTTGACTATAGATGTTCCTAGTCATGGAACATAGAAATGTATTTCTGCCTCCGAAATTTGCTTGATATTCTGATTTCTTCTGATTAGTAAGAGTTCTTAACTCCTTATCAGGAATCTTATAGTCTCCTGTCAGCATCAGGTAGTTATCAACTCCACTGTTAATAACGAAAGTCTTCATCCTATCTCTCCAGTACTCATAATGATTTCCATCAAAAATAGGAGGTTTGGTATGATTTATATTGTTGATAGAACCAACATTTAAATCTTCCATCTTAAGTAAAATCTTTCCACACAAACTTATTAGTAATAAAAGATTGTAAATATCCTAAGCAAGGAAAATATAACTAGAGTATATCTAAGAAAAATATGAATCCGAACATTATGAGTCTGAAAATTTGATTCTGAAAAAGTAAAGAAGAAGATTTCTCTTTTGAATCTAATTGTGATATTAATTCAGATTTAACCAACCCTTTGAAGCCAATTGTTGAATTATTTCAGGGTACAAGGTCACCACCTCTAATACCAATTGTTGGATAAATTGTAAGATAGATATGATACTGATTTTAGTATCATATTATGGTGTAGATACTCAATATACAAGAGGGGGTGAATTGTATACTTAAAAAAATCCTTAAGGAAATTTTGTATAAACAAAATTCACAACACCGCTATATTATACTAATTTTCTTGATTCTGGAAAACTGATTTCAGAAATAAAACTTAACAAAAGTTTATAACAACAAAGATTCTACCTTAAAGCGTATATAATCCTATTTAATCAGAGTACAAGTCTAAGGAAGTATAAGATAGTTATACTTTCCTCAACAACCAAAAATTACAGCAGAAAACAAAATTGAAACACTACAAGTAACAAGTAGTAAATATTTTGACCCAAACAGAAGGGTATCCAACAACCTTGGATAAAGGTCCCTTGATTTATAATTTCAAGAACGTTTTTCTTACCCAAACCAAGGTAATCCCTCAATCCGAAGATCTTTATCTGTCTTACTATCCTCACAAGCCCTCGATTTGTAAGGAAATCGGCACCTCTGACTTCACAACCCGAAGTCTCTGATTTTAAGGAAATTGCTCCTCTATAGAAAGCAATTCTACACAAAGTAAAGTTTGAACAAGCCGTTAAAACTTTTTGCATGAATCCAGAGAGTTTATAAGAGCCTCTTTCTCTAGAAATAATTTCAACAACATGCAAGCTCTAGATTCATTGAAGGTGTCTAGCTCTTTCAAATGATCTTCTATTTATAGGCACAACTTCAACTGTCAACTCCATCCTCCAACGGTCATGTTTTTCCTTGAAATTCAGAGGGACCTATACATGTGTCACTTAGACAATGGTTAGTTAGTAACTGAATGCACGCCATCATTTTATAACCAAAGAATGAGTAAACAAAAATATGGTTACTTAATCCAATTCATTTTTTGGAGTGTAATCAAAAATGAAAGTTCAGAGTCTAACCAAAAACTATTTGGAGTATATAATACATAAATATTTGGATTCTGCTTATTAAAAGAATTCAGAGTTAGAATTCTAAAGAATTCTGGAGTCTGAATTTCAAGGAAATCCAGAGTCTTGAATTCAGTAAAATTCATAGTCTGAATTCATAAGAGATTGGAGTCTGAACTTACAAAAGTTCAAAGTCTGAATTCATAAGAGTTCGGAGTCTGAATTCATAAGAGTTCGGAGACTAAACGTACAAATTTAGGAGTCTGAATTTAGGGAACTCGGAGTCAGAACTCAGAAAAATTCAGAGTCTGAATTCAGAGAACTCAGAGTCAGAACTCAAAAGAGTTCGGAACCTGAATTTGGATGCTAAAAACAGAATTCTTTATATCTAAATATATATATATATTATTTCTAGGTTTTGGATACGAAACCAAATTTTATACTTAGGGACAAAATGATCTATAAAAAACATGGTAGGATAAATTTCCTTAGAGAAGGAAATTTTCCTTATGAAATCAAAGCATAGGGTAATATGAAATGTTTCTTAATATAATGTGTTTGTGATTTTCAAAACAAGATGAAATGGTAAAGTCATAAGGAAACCTTATTGAGTTCAACAATCTCCCCAAACATGTAGGATTGGAAGAGTCATAAGGAAACCTTATTGACTCAACATGTACCTGATTGGAGTATCGAAAGGTGTAACACATGTCTGAGAAATAACTTTTGAAAATTTATGGCCTTACTATATGGTTCACTTGGGTGAGAATTGTATAAATACCATATTTGTTAAAGGAATGTTGAAGACCAAAACTATATAAAATGCCAAGATTACATCATGAAGAAGAAGTAGAAGTTTTCATTCCAAGTTAAGGGTAAGATTATAAATAACCACAAGCTAGAGATTGTTTATATAAATGTTTGGGGTCCAACATTGGTTTATTCTCATTGAGGCTCATTTTACAATGTTACCTTCATCGGTGATGTGACACATAAGATTTTGTTGTTCTTTCTCAAGTACAAGCCCAAGGTTTTCAAAACCATCATATAGTGGAGATCCATGCGGGAAAAGGATATCAAATGAAAACTAAAGTTCTTGAGGTCTAATAATATTGAGGAGTATGAAGGTTTGGAGTTTTTAATATTCTTCTAGAAGAAGGGTATATGGTTTGAGATGACTATACCAGTCACTCTAGAACATACACTATAAGGAAACAGTCTTTTAGCAGTGGTTTTTTCATATCGGTTTTCAAAACTACCACTAAATGTTTTTCGATCAAAAAATTAACAATGAATTTTAGCAGTGTTTTTAAAATCCTATGCTAAATGTTTTTAAAATATTTTTTATAATTGTTTTTAAAAAATCCAAAATAAAATTACAACTATTTTTACTGGCGTTTTTTCAAAACCGCCGAAAAATAGAAGAAAAGAAATTAAAAAAGTATTTATTAATTATTTTGTTATGTATTATTTATAATCAAATATAGTTTATTATTTATAATTTTAAGTAATTATATTGTGTTAATTAATAAATATTTATAATTATCAGTTAATAATAATGTGAAACTTAAAACAAATCTACGAAACCTGAAAACTAGACTTTGACATCAAATAACCATAACTTTTGATTTGGGGGGTCCATTTCAGCCCCATAACCAATCAAATCGAAGCTTATGAAATGAGCTAAAACCAAGTGAGATTTAAATTAGGTGATAATCAAAGTAAAAAATATATTGAAATTTTAAAAATATCGAAAATCGAACTCGAACTTCAAGTTGCTATAAATATTAATACGGACATCTGTTTGGGCTCTACCATATATCAAATTGAAGCCTTCAATTTTCTCTACACTTTTTTATGTCTAGTAAATTTTCTTGAAGCATTTTTTGTCTTTTTATTCTACCAGAAACACCGAGAAGGCCTTTGAAATAGAGGTTTTATTTGCTGACCCTGATTTCTTAAAATTTCAAATGGTTATAACATTTCATTCAGGTGTCAATCTGGCATGTACCACATATCATATCAACTCTCAATTCAGGATCTTCAATTTCAGTGGTTATGGCACTGAAAAATGAGTCAGTGATCAAATTTTATAGTTATTTTAGGGTTTTAGGGTTTTCAGAGGTTCTTAACATTTTATGATTTATTTATTTATTTTAATTTATTTATTTATTTTTTTATTTACTATTATTTATTTATTTTTTATTTTTTTATAGATTATTTATTATTTAATTAATTAATTATTAATTATTTATTTATTTATTTATTTATTTATTTATTATTTATTATTTATTATTTATTATTTATTATTCATTTATTTATCTATCTGTTTATTTATTAATTTATTTATTTAATATTTAATATTTATTTATTTATTTATTATTTTGTTATTATTTCCACATTAATTGTTAATTTATTTTCAATTTATTAATTATTTATTTATTATAAGTTTATTATTCATTTATTATTCATTTTTTATTCATTTTTTATTCATTTTTTATTCATTTAATATTCATTTATTATTTATTTATTATTCATTTATTATTCATTTATTATTTTTTTTATTTGTTATTTATTAATTATTTATTAATTATTTATAATTCATTTATTAATGATAAAATATTGAATATTAATTATTTATTATTAATTATTAAATGTTAATTAAGAATTATTAATTATTAATTATCAATTTTAATTATTAGTTATTATTAATTATTAATTATTTTTTATTTTTGTATTTATTAATCTACTTATTTATTTATTTATTTATTATTTTTTATTTATTATTTTTTATTTATTCTTCATTATTTATTATTTATTCTTTATTCTCTATTATTTATTATTGATTATTGATTATTGATTATTTATTATTTATTATTTGTTATTTGTTATTTATTATTTGTTATTTATTATTTGTTAATTTTTTTTTAATTTATTAAATATTTATTTATTATTAGTTTATTATTTATTTATTATTTATTTATTTATTATTTTTTCATTATAAATTATTTATTAATTATTATTTAAATATTATTTATTTATTAGTAATTTATAAATTATTTATATATTTTTAAACATTAATTATTAATGATAAATTATAATTTATTAGTTATTAATAATTATTTATTATTTATTATGTAATTATTTATTGATTATTTTATTATTATTTTATTTATTCATTCATTCATTTATTTATATATTTATTTATTTATTTATTTATTATTTATTATTTATTAATTTATTAATTTATTAATTTATTAATTTATTTATCATCTATTTATCAATTATTTATTATTATTTTATTATTCATATATTATTTATTTATTTATTTATTTGTTTATATTTTATTTTTATATTAGTAATTTGTTATTATTGAAGTATTAATTACTTATTTATTATATATTCATTATATATTCATTATATATTCACTATATATTTATTATTTATTTAATCATGATTTATTATTTAATATTTAATATTTATTATTTATTATCTATTATTTATTAATTTACTATTAATTTATTATTAATTTATCATATACTAATTTATAATTTATAAATTACTTATATAATATATGTTATATATTATATATTATATGTTATGTATTGTGCATTATATGTTATGTATTATGTATTATGTATTATTTATTATATATTATTTAGTATTTAGTATTTAGTATTTACTATTTACTATTTACTATTTATTATTTATTATTTATTATTTACAATTTACTACTTATTATTTACTATTTTTTACCATTTATTTCCTTATTATGTATTTCTTTATTTATTATTCATTTATATTCTATTTATTAATTTTTAATTTGTAATTAGAAATTATTAAATATTAATTATTCATTATTCATTATTCATTATTCATTTTTGATTATTGATTATTGATTATTTATTATTTATTATTTATTATTTATTATTTATTATTTATTATTTATTATTAATTAATCATTATTAATTAATCAATATTGATTAATAATTATTTACTGTGTATCTATTTGTTATGTATTATTTTTGTTCAATTAATATATATTTAATTATATTAAATTCTATTTATTGATCACATGAAGAGTCTTCTAGAGTGGTAAAGTCATTGGAGAATAACCAAGAGGTAATGGGTTCAAATCTCCCCCAACACAAAATTTTAATATATGACATGGGCATGTGCATGGACATGGGTTTGTGCATGGAGATGGGCATGAGCATGGTAATAATAATTAATAACTAATAAATAATAAATAAACTATGAAAAATAATTAATTAATTAGTTAATTGCGAAAATAATAAATTAATTAATTAATAATAAATAATAAATAAATTTTGAAAATCAATATAATTAATTAATTAATTACGAAAATAAAAAAATTAGTTAATTAATTACGAAAATAAAAACAAATAAAAAAAATAAAAAAAAAACAATTTAGTGATGGTTTAAACCGCCACTAAATCATTCAGTGTTAGTTTTAAAAAACTGCCTGTAATTTATTGTCCACACACAATTTAGAAGCAGTTTTCCAAAACCATCGTAGAATGATTTATCTGCGGTTTAAACCATTGTAGAATAATTTAGCAGTGGTTTAAACCACTGTTAAATGCAAATTTTTTGTAGTGATAACAGATTCATAGAGTGAATGAATCATATATTAGTTGAAAAATAAATTGATATTATATTTTTCACTTTTTTTCAAAGTATTTTTGTGTAGAAGTGGTGAATTCTGAACCCAACATGATAAATAAGATTCTATTATATCTAGTGGGGAAATAACTTCCAGAGGACTATTTTCTGGATGGAAGGTTCAACTTACCTAACTAAAATTCAACACATCACTTGCCTATATGCACATTGATACCACTTAAAGGAACCAATTGAAGGATAACTCTCGAGAATGTAACTTTATAGGGCATGTAGATGAAAATTTTAGATTCTGAATCTAGGATAATAAGTCTTAGGATATTTTTAAAATATAGAATGTGATATTTAATAAATAGATCATGTGGAAAGATCAAAACTGGGACAAAGATTCTAATGTGATCAAAGTATCATTAAAATATGAGGTTAAAATGAATATAATTCTAAAAAATACTGATATTCTAGATAATTATGAGTATATCTATTCTAAAAACACAATATAATTTAGAGACTATTCCAGAAGAGGTCATGTTCTGATGGTGTTGATAAGGATTTAATTTCCAAGGAGTTTTAGTACTACAGAATGTCAAGAAAGATATCTAAAAGTAGTATTTCTTAAATTATCATACTCATAGGGATAGTTATGGAGGTATCCTAGGATCTGATGGATAGTGAAAAGATAGGGAAGTTAATTTCACTATTTTATTCTCGTGGATAATGGAGAGGCAAAGAAAATTGAAGAAGCTAAAGGTTTAAGGACACGAATCATTGGGAGTTATCGATGAGGGATAAGGTGGATTCCTTATATCTGTTCAAAACTTGTGAGATAAGGAAAAGTTTGGTGGGAAAAGTGCTTTAGAATAAATGGTTTTATTAGCTAAAGAAACAAGAATATGAGAGAGGGAGGAACATGTCAAGGTTATTTGTGATGTCTTTTCGATAAATGGAAGGTGTGGATTTCTCTAACAACACTTCAGCAATTTTTAAACATAAAACTATTTAGATATTTCTCAGCATGGTTGCAATGTAAACTATTTCTCTAGATCATTTGGATGTGAATTCTACTTTTCTTCAATGGGATTTAAATGAATAAATTTGTATAGATCATTCATAAGGTTTCATGGATAAAAAAAACTAAAATATAATGTGTATGTTGAAGTGGATCCTTTACAGTTTGAAGAAAACACTAAGTTTAAAACAAAGGTTCAATGGATTTATGGTAAAATAAAATTCAATTCATATCAATGTTTATCATTTCCATTACAAGAATTTTTATGATTATCAGTGATTTATTATCATTTTTCTCTATGTTGAACACATTCTTATTAACTTTATAGTGAATAAAATATTGATTATTCAAATGATGAATTTTCTATAAGTTTCAAGATGAGGGATCATACTTTAGCTAAATAGGTCCTTGGGATATAGATCTTAAGAGACTTAATTTTGACTACCACCAGAATATGGTGGAACACTTTGGGTTAAGTGACGTGAAACTGATTACCAATACATTTTCTAGACATTTATGATTCAATAAGAGTAAGGAAACATTAATGAAACCATAGTCTAGGTACAGGTCATAGGTTTCATATGAATTGTAAATTAAATCCTTGATGTATTCCATAGTTTTTAATCAATTAGACATTATGCATGTTGTAGGAGAAGTTTGATAATTCATGAAAAATATTAGAAGAGGGAACTCGAAAGTAGTGAATTGAATACTCTAATATCTAATGGGTTCTAAAATCTTTCCACTTTTCTTTAGAAAAACGTAATTCTTTCATGTTTTTCTAATTCAGACTCAGTTGGGGTCCTAGATACTTGGAATATCACCTTGAGCTAAGTGTCCACTTTTCGAGTCACAACTATGATTTAGATATCGATGATTCGGCTAGTATTTTCACAATCAACAATGAAAGTGGATTACATTACATTAATAGAAGTCGGGAAGGACTTGATTTTGTTAAAGGTGTTATTGGATTATCTTGAAATAAGTTGGGAAAATTGGGTATTTTTTTATTTACAAAATGAAATCCACATAGTAAGAAATCCCACATTTCAATCCTAGATAATGTATATTTAGTTGAAGTATCACTTCATCCAGAATTAGTTAGAGGACAAATAAGTAGATCTATGGAATATATATCTAGTTTTAACTCCATTAGATATGCTGAAAAAGGTGGCAGTTCAAAATGGGTTAAGGTAGTATTGTGCCTTATTTGGATAAATATAACCATATGCAATATAGGGTAACCTTCCAGTTGTAATGAAATATTTAATAGAGGAAGTTATTTTGTAATTTTAGAGGAAGAATTAACGGTGAAGGATTAAAATGATTCTCAAGATATAGATTATTATGCTCATTTATGAAAACCATTTTCCATCCATGTAATTTGGTCTTTCAGAATGAGTGATTGGTTAATTCTAACTTCTTATGTCTATATAGAGATAGTAGAGTGGTGTCGACAAGGTTCAGAAGACAAGAAGAAATCACAGTAGGAGGCGATAATCTAAAGTAGGTGATCAAAAGACACCCTTGATGAGTCTAAAGGTGGTAGTGTAGAGATTCAAATTACTTGCATAAGAGTAACTTAATAAATATTTAAGAGTCTTTAGGATGAAACGTAAGATTAATATTATAGAATTTTCATAAGAATAAACAATTTTATGGAAGTATAAATTGTTATTGTGGAAGTATTTGACTGAGAAAAGAGATTTCTATTAATATGGAATATGTATGGGCTTCTCCTTGCTCAAATGGAAAGGTGGGGGCTACCAGTTTCACTAGATGGTCCCTAGAATAACGAGTATTGTATAACAATTTCTTGATAAACTTTTGTACATTATAATCATCATCTATTTCATTAATAAAATAGATTGCAATGTTTCCCCCATGGATTAAGACTAAGCCCTAACCATGTAATTTTGTATGTTATTATTTTTCATATATTTATTTCAATAATTGTTTTTCATAAGTTTTTATCTAGTATTTTTGATAGGTTTGTATTGCAGTGTAGTGAGTTAGGTGTAATGTGTCTTTTAAGTTCTAGTATGTAATTAATGTGGGTTTATTTTTGTACTCTTTCAACCATATAAGTTATAAAGGGATAACTTTTAGTTATTATAAATTTTATCATATCCAACAATATACATAATCTTATCTAATTGTAGTTTGTTAATTCAAAATTTTGAATAAATATTGTCATATTAAAATTATAAATATAGGAAATTCAACTCTTAAATAGATACGCATAATATTTATATTAAAAAAATATTTATAATAATAATATTCATTTTTCTTTAAGTGACTATATTTTTTTTCATCGTTCCTTAATTATTCTATGAATGATATAAATTTATTCATACATATTAAACATATTATTTAAAATATGATAAATATATTAATTTACACATATTTATTACTTATAAAAATATAGGTAATATAAAACTATTTTATAATGACTATATTATGATGGTAAAACATAATGATTTCTTTATTTATAAATATAATAACTAATCATATTAGTCAATTTTTATAATGGATACACATGTACACAAAAAAATTATACAGGCACACAATAATCATTTAATTATCACATAAAACATATACCTTGAAACTCCTTTTATTCTATCCTTGATATCATGATTCTCATAAAACTAATATATTTCAAGATTTACAAAATAAAATCACTTTATATGGGTTTGATTTTTATCTCAGGAGTTAAAATATTTCATTCATGTTTCATTGTAACTTCAATAATATTTGGGTAATATTTATATTTTTTCATGGTTACATATTAATTTTAGGACCCAAAGTTTCCTTTCATTCTAAAAAGACATTCAACTTCTTACACATTATATTAACTTATTTTCACACTTTTATTATTAATAATTTGTTTATTGAAAATATTATTTTTATTTTATATTCTATACATAATATTTTCATTTCAATAGGTGAAAGTAACATTAATCATTAAACACTTATATATATATATATATATATATATATATTGGAAACCAAAATAATCATTAATAATATATACATTTTAAATATTAATTTCAAAATGAAATAAAGGAAAAAATTAAATATGTATTACATATATACAGGATCTATATTTAGAACAAAATTCTAAGATGTTACATATAAAATCAAATTTTCATCATAAAAATTATAACATATATTTAATGTCTCTCTTATATATTTTATAAATATTATATACCTTGTTCAATAATTAATTTTCTTATTTTTACACTATGATTTTCGTTAATTTATTATATTAAAGAGATGCAATTAATGAATATCATGATTTATCATCTACCTCAATTTCTTTGGGAGTTATTTTTTGATTAAACCACACCCCTTTATAAAAAAATGACACTTGTGATGATAAAATCCATGACATATAAATAAAGAGATAAATGATAAATAATAATATGTTCCTTCCATATATGTAATATCTTGTAATTAAATTTTGGGATACCAATATAATTCACAAAATTGAGAATATTCATAAATAATAATAATAATAGTATTAAAAGATTATAGATGATGGATACCGGAAGAAGAACATTACTTTCATTTGAATTGATGATACTCAAGGTCTATATCGAATGATATCCCACTTCACATGGGTTGTTCAAAGTTTAGTTTTTAATTTATTGCATGGATTGAATGATATCCCACTTCACATGGGTTGATTAAATTTTATGAAATCGTTCAAAATTAAATTCAAGGTTATATGTTTGGACCTCAAACTACAATGCATCTCTTTACCGATAATGGTGACACCAAAAATTATAATAACTAAAGTATTTTTTACTATAATGAAGATAAAAAATATAGAATAATATCTACATAAGAAATAATAACATATTCATCACTATTTAAATACCTTTAATGAAATGTTTAATAAATATATAATAAATATTAGAATATTTTTAGAATTATTCATTAATATTAACTTTCAAATAAATTCCATTAAAAATGGATAAAATAAGAATTAAAGAAATTACTTTATGGAATGTTTTTATTTATCAAGATATAACACAAACCTTTTGCTTTGTGTTCCCAAAACCCTTAAATAAAATCACCTTATTATCTCTCATACTTCGATATCAATACTCTTCGTCTCTCATAAAAATAGTGGATTGATACTACAAAAACTTTTATAAAGCATTTGATTATTTACAAGTGATAATTATAACCCACATTTAATAATATGATGAGTGAGATCCATATTATTTATATCATTATTGGCACTTCTCAATAATTAAAACATTCTTTGGTGTAATTTACAATGAAAATTTTACTCGAAAACTAATTTAAGGATAAAGTCAATCATCATGGTATTAAATTAATCAACCTATGATAAATTTATTAAAATTAGGTGTAATCTTATCCAATATTCCTAAAAAATAGTTGAGATAAAACGATATAGAATAGAAGTTATAACGGGTATAAAACTAGTGATAATAGTTATTTTCAATCACTTTAGAACTCCCATGGTTCTCACTAGTACCTTAGTGAGGATTTTGGGTAGATTATGTAATCTTTACCCCAATAATTAATTTTACAGATTAATACCATATTTTTTGTGTATCTTTTTTGGAACCCTAGACCAGATTACTCTATAGTATCTAGATTGGAGTACTATATAAACTTAGGAACGCATCCCAATATGCCAATGGATATCAACTATTATAAAGGGACTAAATCATATGTTATGGATCCTATCACCATGATATAATAACCATTACTAACAAATAAATAACCAGTAATCATCCATAATAGAAAATAAATGTATGTTTAAATTAATAATATAACTATGCTATAACAAATGAAATGAATTCAAAAAATCCAACTTCCTGACTAATCGCTCACTAGGATGATCATATATATGCAATAAAAAATGAACACACAAATATGATCTAGTACCATCACCATGCCTCGCCATTTATCCCATTACTAAATCCTCATCGAGCTACTCCATCCTGATCCACTACACAACCCATGATTTGACCTATATAATTAACATTAGGTATTTATGTACACCAGATTTTCCATATATTGTGTGATAAATAACTCTTATTAGGGTCTCACCAAGTTACACAAATATGCTCTATCAAATAAGTGTGCTTTCATGAGTAATTTAAATTATAAAAGACATTACACATAAGAATGTGTGTTGGTTCATGTTGTGAAACCCATTCCATGATGAAATTTAGATAAAAATACTTGAAAAACTCTAGAAAATACATCCCCTCATGCCAAAAATCTGGAACCATACATAAATAATCTAGGTAAGTTTCTATTATATGTATAACTCATACCCAAAGATGTAAGGTGGGTTGACCTACCCAGTCTTGATCGCTTCCCTCTCTATCATTCTACGGTCCTTACCAATCCATGATCTCATATATAGTGGAGAATCTGATCCCTTCCTCTACCCTCTCACCAAGGTTTGGGTCCCATAATAATTCTTTGGACCAATACCTTCTCACTCAAGATGACCCACTAATAACTTCTCACTCAAGGAGATTCCCTACATTGAGATCTCGAACCACATCACACTTAAAGTCCTTAACCAGCCACTCTCACTCATATGAGGTCACATATAAATTCTAAAGGCATCTTATCTTAGTTATTGGTGGTCACACATTATGTCCAAAACAATCCCATATCACTTCGGGGAGGTTTCATAAAATTCCTTGAACCATCCTCTATCACTCAAGGGAGTTCTCACATGAAGTCCCACACCATCCACTATTAATCAAGTGAGGATACACATCAAATTTAGAACCATCCCATATAAATCATGGGAGTTCACACATCACATCACAAAAAACTAATTTTTAACTCAAAGTTGGTTTCTTTCAGTACTCACTTAAGGTGAGTCCATCTAACCAGCCTCGGTATCCATCAGACACAAAACTGTCCACAAACATGCAACAACAAACATGGAATCAAATACCATCCTAAAAGTTCATAAAATCATATTAATGGTGACATTCACTTGATTAATAGACCCATTTCTTGAATAATATATTATATTTCATCTCTACTCATAGTCGAATCTCCTCAATACCAAATTTTTCACACGGTAACAATATAAAAAACCTATTGAAACTCTTATCACACCCATAGGGGATTCTAGTTTTCTCCATAATCCAGCCTAGTCTCTTCTCATTTATTCCAAAACACACTCATTAACCCATTGTAAAATCACATTAAAAATACCTTAATAAAACCTAGTCTTAAGGGACTGGTCCCTTCCCATTCCAATTCTCTCTACATATCGTTGTCCCACTAACTAAGGATCCTCTGGATAAATTTTAACTAAGGCCCATGGAAACCCAAAGATTAGTAATCAAAGAAATTCCCTCTCCCCAAACCAGATATTTACTCCCACATATCCCCTTATATATCTCTCAATAAGATCATCTAGAAGAAACCCTATACATATTAATTAATTTATCCTCAGAGGACTTATCCTACTAATGTATCATTCCATGTATCAACTCAACAATCAAGTTGTTATTCCCCATCATTTAGGAGGTGTATTCCCATGTCACCCTTCTAATCTTGGCCTAATACTATCATACCTTCCCAGAAAACCATAATCATTATAGGATATCTACATATCTAATAAATCCGAAGGACCTATCTTGAGTTTCTTCTAAAATAAACCAATATATTTTCCCCCTAGAACTGTAGTTTCTAAGCGATTGAAAAATAACCAAAGTATATTGAATCCATTATTAAAACCCTAAGTGGTTAAATACACCCTATATATTTTCATAGGTATCCCTTGGTTTCTACCCCTTTCTCCAAATCACATATATTCTTGTAAGCATGATGAAACATGCACAAACAAGTATATGGTTTTGTATTATTGGGACTACCAAACTCTAAAATAGAATTACCACCATGTTAATCCTATCCAGGCCTTATCCAATATCGTAACAAGATATACCTTAATCTTGAGATCTAATCTCAAGAAAAAAACATCCCAATAATTTGTTATCTCAATTTAAAATTTATTATTTCTTTTAAACTGAACAAGTATAATGACCAAAACTTAATGGGCAATGGTTACTCACTGGAACCTCAAATGATGGAATGCCAACATCCAATGTCCAGATTTTGGTACCTCTATAGAAAAATCCCTATAATTCTATACTAAATAAGTTTCCAATTCCATGCTAAAATAGTGAAAATCCTAGAAAATACATTAGGTGATTTTCCTCCACTGAAATAATGATAAACGGATAACGTCTATCATTTTTTTACATCCTCAAGTCACCATATGAAAAATACCCAATTGTTATTATGATTTCCACTATGATTTGGTGAAATAATCATCAAATCCTATCCTAAATCACCAAAAATAGGTGGCTAATGAATGGGATTAAGACAAAAGAGAAATTGAGGTAATACACACATTAGATCTGCCAAAAAAACACCTCTAGAACACACTTCAACTAGGGATTTATAAGAGTAAGATAGGAGATAGAGTCAGCTAAAATATCCCTATGTGAACCCCACTTCCCTCTTAATCATGAAAGGGTCCATCATTTAAAGGATGGATATACCTATTTTTTAAAAAAAATATAATAAATGGGAATGTTAATATGTAACTCAATATATCATGACATGATCCCAATAAACCCTCAGGATGTGGCACCTCTGTCCATAGTGTGAAACAACTCCCCCAACAAAATCCCAATCCTACGACCTAAGACCTGATGGTGTGACCTCTTTGGTTACGACATAGACCACCTCTCCCAAGTATATCCAACATCTTGGGACAAATTATTCATGACATGGTCTCCTTCATTCATGGATTGTCCTTTTGTCGTCATGGAATGGAACTTCCCCTCACATCACAATGCCTAATCGTGACCTATATCACAGCATGACCCTAGGGGTTGTGGAACGACTAACCTTCCCCATGCAAAAAACAAAAAGGAAATATTTAAGGGTTTGCTCTTACATATGGTCTTGGTGTGATCCCATCTACCACAACTAGACCTTTCCCCTAGTATATAAGAGAATTTCTTTTTCCAAAAATCCCACAAAAGATATTCCATATCATGAAACCCACTGGCCACTGCATGACCTATAGCTTTATCATCCTTCACACCACAGTTCCCCCTTGGGCCATGACATGACCTCAATCAATCCCTTTTCATAGTTTTACCCTCACATATCATGGAATGACAAGACACTTATAGAAAAATCTCATCCACATGGCCACCCTAACCTTTCCTTGAAAAAAAATCAAACTAGTTTTATATTTAACAATACATAATGATGATATTAATTAAAAAATATCCACCATAAGTCTTATAATCCACAAGAAGCATTTGGTATTGTATCTCTAATTTGAATCCATCATTCATAATTTGATTTTTCTCCTCATTCCCAATTTTGAAAAAACCATGCACGACTCCACAACCCACATACCAAACCTGAATACATAAATATTTACCGATGGATCCCTTGTTTAATTACCAAAACACACCCATCATACCCTATATAATAATCCTAATTTTATTTCTTCCTCACCAAATGTAGTTATATCTAACAACATCATTATTTCCTCATATGGCTGACTATCCTAAAAATGATCAGCCTCACTCGCTAACACATCACCACATCCAATGATCATGATGAATTTATTTCTATAGGGATCATGAAATCATCTAAATTCACACACCAAATTTTGATTCCAACTCTGGGTGTAATTCCACTATTGGATCCTTGAACAACTGAATCTATCATTTTACTCCACCCTTATTATAACATCCTAGGAAAATAAAGAATATGACATTTTCATATTTTTTAATATTTTTTAATTAAATATTAGTTTTATTTTAAAGGGGATAATATATTCAACGGTGTACCAAACATGCAACAATGGGTTTCTCTAAAGTCTTGTGTTTCACACAATGCTGATTCATATTGAAAAAAATATATAATATTATTATTATTTTAAATGGTAGTTAACGTCTAGCCATTTTATGGGAGGGTATGAACATAAAAAACCATATAATGATTATAAATGTTTGATAAATGTTTTTACATTTATCTAATAAAATTGAGAGGCTTAAAATTTGAATGAATCTAATTTTAAGCAAAAATACTCTAATATTCTTTAAAAGGTCGATTTACCGCCTTTTGATGACGAACCCTCTTTAAATATAGTTTTGGTAACTTTTATATGTTCTATTTATCAAAATAAAATTCTTCTTTAGAATCGGGACATCAAAATTTACTTTGGGTAAATTTTTGGTATTTTTCTGATAAAATTCATTTTTTAATGAATAGTGAAAAATACTGTATTTTAATTCAAAACTTCCTTTTAATATAACTTATTTATGTGGTCATATTATCTTTTTAAATGGTTTTAAAGTTTAATTAGATTATATTTTTACCATTTAATCTAATTTTGGTCATTTTAAATAATTTTACTTTGAAATTAGACATAAACAACTGTCAATCTTTTGAAAGTTATTATTTCTTAAATACACTCTTTTTGTTTTGACAATGGGAATTTATTTTAAATTAATTAATTAAACTTCAACGTTTTTATTATATTAAAATAGAAATCAATTTTGAATTTGGAATATCAAATATAGATTAGGCTGAATTTTTTGTATTTTTCAAAAAACCTTCAATTTTTGATGAATAGTGAAAACACTGAGTAGTAGTTAAAAAATCGAATTTTTCGTTTAAATGAAATTTTACCGCTTCTATAAATTGAATTTCAAAAATCCAACATACATGATTTTCATCAGTAAGTAAAATGTGGTTCAATAAGATTGAAATAAATTTTGTTGAATAGTAATTTTTTGCTTTTATTTACCGCAGTTAAAGGTAAATAGGGTAATTCAAGGTAAAAATATTATTATAATAATATAAAATTACCTTATTAGTTTTCATAACATTATTGGATGAGTCATGGACAACCAATAAAATCCATGGGTGAGATTTTTGGCCTTTGAAATCCATTTGGGTAAGAAAATGACATTAATAACTTTTTATTTAAAGTAAAACTAAAAATATCATAAACAATTATTGTTTTGCTAAAAAAATTAATACAGGGTTAAATAATTCATATATTTGACTATAAATATTAATTATAAAGCTGAAAATATTTCTAACATCTTGGTATTTTATTTATAGTTTTTAGACATCAAATAAATAAAATTATTTATGACACAATAATGATGTAGTGTTTACCTCATTAATGAATGATTTAAATAAATAAGATTATAAATATTAAAAAAATATCCAAAACCTGTCCAATTATTATTGGATGATTTTATTTCAAACAATAGTCGTCTTATCTTATACTTTAATAAGTTTTGGACCTTTAGAAACTGAAAATCATTATATAATAAAAAAATATTTTCAAACTTTCCAAAATAGCCATTCCTCCCCCTTATAAAAAGATCTCACCTGTAACCCATTACTCACACCTCTCAAGCACCTCGGTTCATCCAAAAACTTCCAAAATAATCTCTCAAGATCCCTCTCTTCAACTTAGAATCCTTACATTAGGCAGATTTCACTTCAAGAAATCCTTTTGGTTCAAACCAAAGGGAGTTACCTGATTTAAATGTAACGTCTTCTCTTAAGGTATTTTCTTTTATTTTACTTCTCCAACCTCCTAAATTTTTTTATTACTTTATTTTATAACAAAATGAGTATCCTAAATATACTAAATTTTTCTTATGATAAGTATTCAAACTACACTTACACACACCTTTGTCTAATGGGTAAAGAACATACTGTTTCTGTGGACGGCGAACTAATGCCTCACGAAACGATGATTGTTTAATCTTCTCCTACCACCTCTTATGGTGGAAATTAAGATGGAACTATATTTAAATGTGATATATATTATATATATAGTCTCTATACTTCTGTATAATTCATTTATATCATACCTTTATGGTTTCCATAATGGTTAAATACGGTAATTTCATTTGAGGAAGTGTGGACTACCTCCCCCTCAAAGTGATATGACTAGTTCATGCCATACGTGGAAAGTATAAAGGATATAGTTAATGAAAGTATATATGATATTATACTGGAATTATAATATACCTATTTATCATTATGTTTTCATTATGTTAAATATGAAATAGAAATGAAAGTAGCGTTCATGCGTACGTAGGGCTTATCGTCTCCATGAATGGTGCATTTCATTTCTTATCTTCAAATGTTATGTAATATTATAAATACATAGATATAATGGATATATATGATATAAATGATATCTAAATCATGAATATAATTATGTAGATAATATAATTTTGACCACATGAACAACTTGTTATTATAAGAAGTTCATTTTTGACTCAAGTACCAAATATCGACAAAATGACCATTATTAACTTAAATGATTTCATATTGTTTATAACATGGTAATTAGTTATATAAAAGGAATAATAATCTTTGAAAATGTTATTAATCAAGTATAAAATAACTTTAATTTTTTATTCATAAGATTAAAGAACGAATGGGTCAAGTTGGACATGAGGTAAGGGGTTTCTTATCTCACTTTTAATTTTGTGAGATTTCAATTGATTGACACTTATAAATTTCATGTGGTGTAGTGTGTACTGAAATTTGATATATATTATCATAATTCTATTTATATTCATTGTATTATATGATTCATTTTGTGGTTATTAACTTTTGGTCTTACAACTCGATTGATTACAAAGTGGTAAGGGGTTTTCATCTCACTTTTTATTCCTGTGAGATTCATGCTATCTTTGCAACTATTTTCTTTTGGGTGGTATATGTACTGCCCGTGATTATATTATTTTTGTAATATAATTTAATTTATGGGTATTTACATATTCATTGTATGATCCTTCTTTCATGGGGTGTATGTTTCATAAGTTACCAAATCGTTAAGGGAATCTTTCACCCTCCTCATTTTAAAAGACTCCATTTATGTTATGTCTTTTAATTTCCACTTTCTTATATAGAGATATGTTATTATATATCCTTATTGTTTTAAATTTTGTGTCCAAGTGATGATATAACCTTTTCTCTCTCATCAACTCATTTTCTTAATTTTTATGTGACGTCGTTAAGCTATCAAATTTCGGTAAAAAATCCATTAACCCAATTTCCATTATTTGGGATAACCTTCTACTTAATGACTATATCATGCTATGAATATGTGTGAATGAACTATGATTGTTTTACAATTAATATTCACTTATATTGGGTATATTTATATTTTTCACAGATAATTATGTCATTAATTTATCCTTGATCTAAGGATGCGATCTTTGTAAGGGATTTTGTCTCAATTTGAATTCCATTGAGACTTATTTGTTGTTATACACCAATTCACTTGTATATGGTGTATATACTGCCCTTTGAAATATTATATCACGAATCACATTATTCTCATGATAAATTAATCATTTCATAATGTTATTCTGTAATTATTTTTATTCATGTATTTTCTCAAGTGGTAAGGGACTCTTTAACTAAAATTGTGTTTTAAATGTTTTAAAGATTTATTCTTCTAAATATTTCTTATTAATATCCATGTTTTCAAAATGGTTTTAAGGATTTATTTTATGGAAATTAATTTTTTAAAATTTTAATTCCTTTAAAAGTTTCAAACTGTTATGGGACACTTTGATTCAAAAATCTCTTTATTAATTTTTTAAATGGTTTTGAAAATAGTTTGATAAATCATTGATTATGTTAATATCTTGTAATGATATGTTGTGATTACAATGTGGAAATGTTATATTTCTTTTATGACTGTTTTATGTGTTATGAATATGTTATGGTTATTGGGCATTGTTTATGTATATGGGTGGTTCCGTGATAAACCTAGGGTGGATGAGCCTGAGATAGCTCTCCAATTCATTGGCTAACAAGACAGAGGAAAACGTGAATGTTTCTCCTAAGAGATTTAGGGAATATACTGTGATGGGTATTCCAAATGTAACTCCCTATGTAGCTGTGAAAGCTATAACATAAGTATGTTATGTATTACACAATTTACCTTTATGATTTATTATTTCTATATATTATTAATAAATCTTGTGATTTCATAAGGTATGTTATGATTAAAAATTATGGTTTCCTTAATTTGTATTTATTGATGGGATAATGTTTTCTTTTCTTATTTTATAACCCTTAATGTGATTTTTATGATCATCCCAAGTTTTGTAATGTTTTTCACAGGACTTAAATATGAATAAGGTGAAGGATGGGATCAAGGAAAATTCATGATGTCTAAAACATGGAACTAGACAAGTTTCATTTTTTAAGAGTTTTTATTTTATGAAAAAAATGGAAACTAAGAAAAATTGTCTACTTTGTAATTTTTGAGATGTAATAGTCATGTTCTAATTTTCTAAATCTCTAAACCTAAAAATATCATCAATGTGAATTATTCAATTAATTCAAGATTATGTAATGTTTAAGGCTTGGGGACTTATATTTGTGTAATGATGTATCTTTGATCTGAATCTCCCTTGAATTTCACCAAACACTATCCTAAGCTTGATGGAGACACATAAACTATGTCAGACACCACATATGATTCCAAAAATAGGTATTTCAAAAAAAACTCAATAAAATCATATCTACCTATATATATGAATTCCAGTTCTATCTAAACTATCCACCATCTATTTTCACCACATCCATGACCCTTCTCACATGAGGGTCACACACTGGTGACCAATTAGATACTCCCCATCATAAGAGTATCCTTATAATCACCCTTATAAACCAAAACACCCGATATCTATATCCCGTATTGAATCCATTACCAAATGAAATAACAAAACATGACTACCTGACTCATACCTGAGCACCAAAATGAAACACCCTTCACTACATGCTCTCGGTTTAGAAGTAACATAATCTATGATATTATATAAATTTCTCCCATGGTAAGGGATAAAACTTCTAATATAAAATGGTGATCTCCCCACTATAAGGCTTCCCTAACATCACTCCTTTAGATAAACACCCAATAGGTTGAACATCACACATTTTTTACTCCATCATACCCATGCACATCCTAAATAATCACGTAAAGGTACATTATCAAACTAATTATACCATGGTAATTTGATCCATTTAAAATTTATTATTTTATAAATTGAAAATACCTCTTATTATCATAAAAACCTTGGTCCACCATATCCATATTCATCTCATCTAGTCAATTGGACCTTATCTTGAACATTTCATTTCACCAATGCAGAAACAAAATAAAAATATGTGTAACCATCATCAAAATGCATTCATACTATGAGGATTACCCCCACAAAAATATATGAAAACCCTCACTATCCTCTTATTACAATGATAAAACTTTCAAGAACCCTCTCTCTGGATATTTACCACCATATAATTTGATCTCATTCGAAACTAATAGTCATACTCTCTTGTATCACCTAATCACACAACCATAATCATTATCTGATGAGACATGTTCCATTAAAACTAGGTATGTGAACCTTAATAGATTTCGATTAACTTATATATTTTAACTCTATATAGCTATAATCGCTATCATTTCTTCCTTTCCATTGATAAAAAGGCATCTTTCTCATATCAAGGTCTATCTCATGATCACCCACCACTTGGGAATCATACAAATACCACACCCAAAACCAAGAGCTTTGGGAACCCAAAAATAATTCCCTATAACCAAATATAGATACCAAAATCACTCCAATATTTATACATCACTAATGATAAAGATATTATATAGTCTTTTCCTCTTCCTTCATAATAAATATTCACATATTCAAGGAATCCCATTCCCATCAAAACAATATCCCAAGAATACCACACCTGAGTTTAACCATAACCAAATAATCTATGCATGTACCGACAATAAAAGGGTTAACATAAATTCCTTTCATATAGGTATTATGTAACCATCCTTAGAAAATATCCACTATAACATCCACATGACATTTTATTAAAAAAACTGATCAGGATTTAAAATCATGGTCCAATCAAGTAGATTGCTTCCAACAAGCTATATATAAAAATGCTATATAAGTTATAGTTGATGAATTAAACAATGGAACATCATATAATCAGTATAATCAACCACACATAAGAATATGAATGTCATATGAATCCAATTTACCAAAACTTATACATGTACCCATGCCTTTTACCACTATTGGTCAAGATTCAAAACCATAAATAATGATATCAATAAATGAATTATACTTGAATAAATATCTCAAATATAACGGTGAAAAAAAATAATAGAAATATCATAAATCTAGTAACCTATACATTTCACTGGGAGGGTGTTCATGAATCACTAGTTCTAACTCAAACATAAGAACTAACACATTCAAATATCCATGTCTACCATATCCTAAATATTATGATAGATAAAATATACTTCTATAACACTTTGTGATTCCCCAACTCGGATCCCTCTATAGTATCTAGGTCAGTGTGCTATGGGATGTCAGCAGCACCTCCCTGTGTATAGGTGGATATCGACTAGTGATGAGGGACTAAATCATATTTTGAGTAGACAATTCCCTCTATATCATAACCATCAACAAGAAATAAATAACCAATCATAATCTACAATATACTATCATATTATGAATAAATCAATAAAACAAACATAAAATAACAAATGAAATACATTCATACAATCATATATTCCAAATTTTCATCTAATGATATGATCACATATAAAAAATAAACCGATGGAATGAATACAAAAAGTTATTCTACTACCATCCCTAAGCCCCACCATCCATCCCTTATCGAAATCATCATCATGATTCACCATCTCGATCTATTTCACAATATGTTATCAGACCCATATAATGGAAATAATTTCTGCGCATGCACTCGAGTTCCCTTGAAGGGTATCATAAATACATCTTTGTAGCATGTCACTATATGCCCCTAATATACAATATTATATGTGTGTATGTGTGTATGAGAAAAATAAATGTAATAAAAACATAACACATAATCATATATATCTGTTTATCATGTGTTAGCCAGACCACTATGACACGAGACCATGCCTTCTCATCCAATGTCATAGAATAAGTTACCTAATCCCATAATTCTCAACCCATATCCAAAGATTTTGGGTAAGGTACCATACCATGTCCAACCTATACACAAAGATATAGGGTAGGGTACCTTACCGAGTCTCAACCCCTAACCACTCTCTTTGGGTGTTATCTTTAACAATATATGATATCATATCCCATATCATACCATATCACAAACTTAACCCTTTCACCTAGGGTGAGGCCCCACAACCCCATCCTAGACGATTACCCTCTAACTCATGGTGGTTTTCCAATGCTTTCTCCCCCAAAGTGAGTCCATACATCAAGATATCATACCATATCACACATAAATTCATAAAACATCCCCCCTTACTCATGGTTGGTCACCCAAAAATTCTTGAAACATCCCCTATCACTCTGAGGAGGTCAGGCATCAAGTCCAGATCTATCCCCTCTCAGTTAGGGGAGGTTGCAGAAAAACTTCCTGATCCATCATCTCTAACTTGTGGGAGGTCAAACATCATAACAATAACACTAACTTCTCTCTCAAGGTAGGGTCCTTACAATATCTTTACACTCAAGGCAAGGTCATGAAACCATTCTAGGAATCCCACATAAATACAATTGAGCACACACATACAATAGAAAATAGTGCATCAGAGCCCTTCCTACTTTCTCACCATATCATCACCAGGGTGATAGTAACTCAAGTAATTGCCTTGAATCTCAAATAATTTATCATCGATGATTTATCCCCATAGACTAATTTCCCCAATACCATACCATTCTCATCTCACCTATAATGTCGTCAAATAGTTTCCCTAAACCAACATGGTCTTCTCTTGTTAATACCAGCATGAAATAATCACCCCATAATGACCCCATAGCCCAAGGAGATACTAAACCCTATCCTTATAAGGATCGATCAAATTCCCACATCATAAATTGGTCTTGTAAACCAGGGATCATCTCAGTCAATTCATAATAGGTACCTTGGAAACCTAGTTCCTAGTTGTCCAAGAAATTCACTTAATCCATATTTTGGTCACATCCACATATCCCCTTATAGATCTCTCACAAACATCATTTAGAGGAAAAAATCCACATCATACATCATCTAACCTTAAAGGAATTATCTTACTCATGGAACACACCAAGTATCATATCTACATTAAATAGGGTCATTCCAATCATGCATCAAACATAAGACCATATCACCTATCAATACTAGGTATAAACCTCTCAATATTTCCCAACTAGACCTAGGAAATCATCCTAGGATATCAAGACTAATGATAAATCTTTGGATTCTCTTAACCTGAAGTAAAATATCCCCCCCTTGGAGATATAGTTTTTTAGTCATCCCATAACACCCAGAGTGTATTGGTGTACTTACTCCAACTATAGGATGCACAAATCACTCTATCTCTTTACCTTGGGTGATCTCAGCCACTACCCCTTTAACCAAAACACCTATTTTCTAGAATGCATGAGAAATAATGCATAAAAAGCATTTAGTTTTGTATTATAGGGACCACCCACCTTAAAATTTGAGTTACCCCTTTACAAGACCATTTATTCCTTTTCCAATCTCATAAGAAGATCCACCATGCTCTGTATCTCCTATATAAATCCATAAAATACTAATAATTAATTATAAATTGTGTAATTAATTATTAAATTTAAAATGAATAGTAATAATAGAAAAAACTCATCTGGTATGCTCTACTCACTGAAACCCTGAATAATAGCTTGCCAATATCCCTTTTCATTCTCCTCGTATCCCTACAAACAAAAGTCCCATTATCTTATACTCAATCTGTTTTCCATTCCATACAAAAATGGAAGAGAACCTGGAAAATCTTTTGGGTGATACACATTGAAAAAATGGGAATCAAAAAATGTAATCTCCCCACATCTAGTACTCCAATGACACCATCTTCAAAATACCCAATGTTTAAGAATATTTCCAACATGATCTAGTAAATTATCATTAAAAATGGCCCAAATTTTAAAAAAAATGGGAATAAAGGAGAAAATAATAAAATGAAAAAGAGTGAATAATTCAACATAATCCACTATATAAAAATCCTATAAATTTTCCCTCTATAAGGGGAATCAATGGGTGGAAGATAGGTATAATGAGTTGGCTGAAATGGCCCTTTGTGTACCCCTCTTCCCTTGAAATCAAAAAATTGTCCAATAGTGAAAAATATGAGTTTGTCCCTATTTTTAAAAACTATATAAGGGGAATATTATGATGTGGCCTTAAGAGTTACTACCTGACTCTATCATCTAATGAACCCTCATAGTTTTCTCCCTCTAGTCATAATGTGGTACAACATCCCCTATAAGATCCAAAACAAATTGCATAATCCCCCATATTTTGACATCCCTAGTCATGAAGTGTAACACCACTCCTAGGATGAAACAACATTTGAGGCCCCTAAATTTGTGGTGTTTCCTCCTTCCATCCTAGAATGGTGTACACCCTTTACAGAGTGGTTATTTCCCTAATATAAGATCACCTCACCATGACCCTCATCATAGTGTGGCCCTATGGGTCATGGCATTACCATCCTTCACTTCAAAAAATTCCCAGTAGAAATATATAATGGAATACTCTTATATATTATCACTATGTGATTCCAACCACTATGACATGACCTCAAATTCAATATGTAAGAGAATTTCCTTGTCCAAAATCCCACACAAGATACACCACATCATTACTCCCATTGTTCATATCATGGATTGTAACTTTCTCTACCATAATTCTATAGTTCCCCTTATGGCCAGGATGTTACCTCAAGCAATCCCTCCTCATGGAGTAACCCTCACACATTATAGAGTGATGGGAACCTATAATAAAACCTTCGTAATAAGGAAACCATATCCTTTTCAAATTAAAATTTTGAATTTCATTGTAATTTGATAACTAGAAACAACATGGGTCATTCCATCTTTTTCACATTAATATATTAAATTTCCTCTTAATATGTCCCTATGTTTTCCAATAAAATTTAATCCCCAAAAAATATCTTTTTTAAAGTTCTTCAGCAAAATCAATGGTCATGTTGAAAAAAATATAATTTATAATTTGAACTATGGACTATGGCACAACAATTAATGTATATATATATTCAAAATTCCTTGGTTTAATGAGTTTTCATTGGTCACTCTCTAATGTGTGATTCTTTAAAACAAACCATGTGTTTGGTTTGTGATTTTTAGAGAATTATATCTCTTAATATTAAAAATCATGTAGTGATAGGTCCCCTGATGACCTCTTTCAATGTCATCTTTAGTAAAGATGAAAATTTAATGTTTATTATGTACTTAAATTATGAAAATTATAGTTTTGTTAACTTATGTAAATTAATATGAAAATATAGATTCCTATTAATTTATGGACCAGTATCCTTGGTAATCTATGCATATAGTTTAAATGAAACTGCTACCTTGGATGGAAAATATTTCTTTTATCTGGAGGTAACATATCTTGAGGTTTTATTAATTATTTTTATTCTAGGTTGAAACTTGTGGACTCTATTTTTAGTGACTTGTACTGAGAATAAATTTTTAACCCAAACTATACATTCAAAAACCATTAGGTGCCACACCTCAATAACCATAGCTTGATATCTAGTGCTGAGGGGATAATAATAACTATTGGTGATGTTTTTCTATATAAAAATATAAATAAATTAACCATAATTTTAAATAAACAAATATATAGATAATAAATAAATAAATAATATTTAAATATAAAACTGAATAATAACATCATACATAACCAAATATATAAAAAATAAAAACTAACCTCAAGAGGTACCCTTAGATATTTCATGATAATGTATAGAATATAATTTTTTTGGCCCCATACAACCTAATTATAATAAGTATTGTAGGATATAAAATAAAGGAATGTGAAATATGGGAAAACCCAAGATAATAAATAAAATAACTAGGATGAGATATATCATATAATACCTATTATGGATGAACTAAATCATTGGAAAATACTCTACTAAAGTCCATATAAACATTTATTCTAATGGGAATCAATATGTGTATCCAGATGAACATGTAGTATGTGAGCGCTACACATGAGCCTTAGCCCGGTTGGCAAGGTCTCTATTGGTGCATCCAAGCGACCAGGGATCAAATCCAGGCGGAGACAGAATTTCTGAGGTACTGTAGCAGTACTGTAGCCGAAACTGTGCAATACTGTAGTGGGAACTATAGCAGGCACTGTTTGGCACTGTAGCAGCAGGGAATATGCCTCTGTTTGGGCCTTCAGGCCTCCGATTTGGTCCCCGAGTCCTTCATAGGCCTTCGGGAACCCAGGCCTTCGAGTCAGTTGGGCCTTCGGGCCATCTGAAGGCCTTCGGGCCACCTTTGTGCAGATGAAAAACCAGACAAAAACTACAAGAAACAAGCTTTACAAGGAGGATGAGCAAGGAGCTTTCACCACAGCAGAAGCTAAACAGATTGCAAGAATGAAAGGGTATGGCACCTTCCATCGGGATAAGCCTGTGCATGTACGGGAATGCCTAAACAAACAGCCATGCGAAGGTGGAGAGCTGATTTCACGATGAAGATGTTGGGGAGGAGCAGTTCCAAGTTGTTAGTCTGGGTTGTATGTAATGTTTGTGCCTACGGGCAATGAATTCCTCTATGACCTACGGGCATGTAATCATTCGGCTACGGTAATTATAGGGTTCCACCTCATCCCTTGAAAGGTGGATTATCATAAATCAATAAAAAAATGAAGGCCTTTGGGGAATTGGAGGAGTAGCATGTGAGTGATGGACATATAGTGGGGTGTGACTAATTGACCCCTAAACTAATAATATAATGAATAGATATGTAAATATTATCATTTCATTATAAATGTAAAATTTTCCCCCTATTCCCCCTACTGGATTCAAGTAAACCATTATACATTGTAAAAAAAATAATAAAAGACACTTCAACCAAATAAACATCCAATATAGCTAGAAAAATATACCACCATGAAAAATTATTTTACCCTTTTGAGTGAAAATCAAATTACTCATGTTTAGGGGAGAAACCTTATGTGGCCAACTCGATGGTAAAATATCAATAGAAGCATTTTCAATGATAATACTTTGAGGGAAATGGCATGATAATGTAATTGATCTTTATCCTTGAGGTTTATATCATGAGGGCGAAAATCAATGTAAACATACTAAATGATCCTACCATATGGGAGAAATTAATTCTCGTATTTTTTATCAATATCTTTGTGGTTAATTTCATGATAAAAAACATAAAGGGGTTCTTAATTTATGGTCGTATTTCTTGGGAAAAATAAATACTCATATTTCTAATTTTTATAAACATGGGTTGTGCAAGAATAGAAAATATAACATGACATGAAACATATCACATTATAATAATATCTATAGAATCATCACCCAATTCAATAATAAAATAACATATCCATAAATTTCACATGACCACATATCATATCAAAGAATACATGAAAATGTATATTTCATGATAAAACCAAACTCAAATATGGGTAGTGTACAAAAATAAAAACTATAATCATTAAAATAAGAATGGACTGTAAGAAAATATTATAATTACAATTCATAATTATTAGTATCATAAAAATCTCCCATAAAACATAAAATATTCAATTACCACAATTTATTAAAATGCATGAGGATAATCATCTCAAAAAAATCACCATGAGAGATAATTTATTAGTTTAATTATAATTAAAAATAAATAAATTCATTTATATAATATTAGAATTTTCAATGTTGAAGGATAACTTCTCGACACTAAAATTTAATGGCAGAATATTCATCAATTAACTCAACATTTAAGATATAATCAACAAAAAAATTAATATTAAAGTTCAATAATTTATTTTAATTGTAAAGATAATGAATAATAGTTTGAAAATCTCCTCTATTACTATTAAAATATCAATCTAAATAAATTATTTTAAATTTCAATTAATTTAGACTTAGATAAATAATTATAAATTTATTTAAAACTATTTCCCATCAATTTCACATTTTCAAGTGCATTAAATTTCCTGATGGGTTTCCTATATTTTTTTCCCCACCTATAATTAAAAGGAAATGTAATAAAAAGAGTAAAAAACCTAATATAGGTCTCTATTCAACCATCTTACATTAATACAATATTCTGAATGTCTAAGATATTATCTAGACAATCGGATTTTGTATATTATGAAAAAAATCAATTACATACCCAAAAAATTGTTATACAATGAAACTATGAGAAACCCATAGGAAGGAAAAATATTTTATAGGATTAACATTTCATTTTACACAAAATCATACTTTCAAAAATATATTTTCATTTTGATACAATAAAAAATAGATCTTTTATGGTGAGGAGAGGATAGACAAGATGGTGTTGAGCATGTGCTTGAAGGAGGATAATCTCTAAGGATATTTAATAACATTATCCCCTAAAAATTTAATATCACTTAAACATATGCTAAAAAATGATTTAGGAATCCCATAAAAGCTTTAGGGTATTATACTAATGGTTTTTTGCACCGTTGAAATTTTTATGCCCAACAATTTGAATTCTAGTAGCAGATTAAATGGAAGGAAACTTCATAATCCATTAAAAACTAGTGGGATTCATTGTAGTTCAAATGAACCACTTTGATTTTATTCTTTTAATTCACCCTAAACACCATTATTTATCTAAAATTTAAATTTACCCAAAAAAATTTATACAATCCTAATACCACAAATAATAAAAAATATATTCAAAAAATAATTAGTTTTGTAGCTTCCCCTCAAACATATTTTTCATCCTTGAAAATATTTTCATCACTCCATCCTAAATGAATTAAAAAATTCAAATTCATAAACTATCAAACAATCCTATTTTATTATCTCTCCTTTATTAAATATTTAATATTTTAATGCATCATCCAAAACTAACTACTCAAACTTGAACTCAGTTTTGTTCAACAAAATAAGATTTCCTTAGGTAAAAACCCAGATTATTAATTTGTTGAAAATAACATTGAAGGATTAAAAACCACTATTTAGGAATATTTTACACAGTATCCACTCAACACCATACATGTATATAATATAAAAAGTGGAATGATTTACCAAGAATGTAAATTTATAATAGACGTAACAAAATGAAAGATCAACCCATAAAATGATTACACTACTGACCATTTAATCCCAAAATAAATATCAACCAATATCCCATATAAAAATAAAGGAATACTATAGGATCACTCACACAATACCTAGAATCTAATATATACTGATTGTAATACCAATTATATTATCACAAAATCTCACTTGGAAACCAAAAACTCTTATCAAATATTATCTTCATGCACACTAGGTATGTAGAGAGTGAGTAAAAAACATAGTAGGATTTTTCCAATTGATCTAAAATTTGTTTCAATTGTCAAAAAATAATATATTATAGAATAAATGTATATTTATAATTATTTTAACCATCCCAATACATACTATAAAAATAGATACCTCAAAACCATTGACTAAAAATAACAATCCATAATAATTATAACAATAACCATAGTTATAAAAGAATTTTAGACACATTATGAAAACCAATAGTCTCCTACCATGTAGGGTATACTAGTTAGACAACTCAACCCCTAGTTATACCAACTTCTATTCCTAATAAACTCACCACACAAATTTGTCAAACCCATTTCTTATTTAGAAAACCAAAAAATAGAAAATGAAATTTTATATCATTATTAATTATAATCATTACCCTATAATACATATATAATGGAGCTAAATGAATTATAATATGAATTTAAGATAATTTTCCTATCCCATTTATATAAAAATGTATTATTTATCACATAAAGATAAATATAGTGATACCCCCAAACTCTTATCATATCCATTCATTCATTAACACCCATTATGACTATCATGAACATTGCATGAAATTATCCCATATAAATTACATAATACAATTACAAACACTTAGACTTTTAAATACTTTATTTATTGAAAATATAAGAAAATATACTTAAAATATAGTATAGGTGCCTCCACAAACGTCTTGAAGATAACTAACCAAAGACTCTCGAATCCACAAAAATAATAATATGTAACATAAATAATGATTTATTCATTCCATAACAAAATGTACAAGAATAATACCTATAATTGGACCACTAAATTGAGATAATAAGACGAATAATAGGAAATAAGTGATGAGGGAAATATTTACCTTTAATCAGTTACTCTATCATTTAATGTTAGATGTGGGAGGTTTATAGAGTTAGGAATATCTCTAAAAACAAAAACTAACTACCCATACATATCTACCCTTGAGTTGGGGAACATTTTTTAAAGAGAAATAGGTCTTGATAGTGAAATAAAGAAATTTCAAGAAAATTTTAAATTATTTCATGATTTTTTTCATAGTTTTTTAAACAAATATTTAAACATGCATGCCACACTATCCCAATTTATTAATGTTTCATAGTAATATTGTATGGTTATAAAAATCATTATCTAATACGTTCAGTACCCATAAACAACATTTTTAACCTATATTCACCTAAGAAATTTACCAAACACTCACATACCATAAAAATCCACTTTATCTTGTTAAAAATTCATTTAGTCAACCAAAAACACCACTCAAAAATCAATCCACCCAACCCTAATTCAAATATAATAATTGATCCTTAAAATTTAGTGTTGCAGATATTTAATATTTCATCTTCTACATTAGACTTCCATCATGGTTACTATACATTTAGGTATGAAAAATCGCCTCATGTCCTGAAATCATATTTAACATCATATATTTCTCTTAACCTTATTTTCCATATCCAAATAATTAATCAATAAAAAATGATGAATTCTCCCATATATTGTTTCTCCAATGCCTTAATAATACCATACTCATAAGTTTTAACATCCTTTTAATACAATATTCCACTCACTATATGTCTATGTTAGATTCATATAATATGATATACATTTTTAGATGACTAATTTAAACATTCATGCCAATTATTTAATTTTATTTACTAAATCCAAAGATATACATAATAAATTGAAAGATTTTTATTTATAAATAAGACCATTTATTATCTCTTTATTATCATGCTTTTTTTCAATATTTTTCTCAAAATACATTCCACACATAAATGGTTCTAAAAATCATTCTATAGGAAACTTCAAAGGGTTTCCTCATTTCGAAGTTCTGAACAAATTGATCATTTTATTGAGACTTTATTGATAAAAAACATAACACACTATATGATTAAACCCCATGTAAATAAATTAAATAATCATCACTCAATAGAAAACATATCCAAAATCATAATGGATTTAAAAATTAAAAAAAATCCAAAAACCAAAAAAAATATCCATAAAACACATGAATTTTAAACTTACATATTAATTATTCCATCATTGATTAATTCTCACCTAGATAAGTATTAAATTTTTAAATAAACTCCTTACCACTATGAGTGTAATCTATTGAATGAATAAATTTTTCTATATTACACTAAATTTAGATAATATTATCTATATTTATTTTTTATACTATTGATCACGCCTCATGTTTCACACTTAAAAGAATAAACACACAAAAATACTCCTAAAAATCCCTCGAACTATATTATTTGAAGCCTATATAGGGAAATAATCTATAACACACATTTTTACAAATTTATAATTCCTTTTTTCAAGGATTAAATATTATATCATTAATGATCTACCTTATATACCCATCCCCATTGTGATATGTCTCCTCAAATCATCTGTTTTAATGACCTGAGGTCCACTATATGTGTTATAATAGGTGGTAATTAAACTAAATTCTTTAACCCATTAAATATAAAAAAACACACATATCTAATCCAACAACAATTAAATAAATTCCAAATTAGATTAATAGTTTTCATACCCCATTACTGAAAAAGATCCCCATTACAGTTTGTGAGTCTAACAACTATTATGTATCCTTGCTTTGAAAATCACAATACAGTTTACTTTGTATTTTTTATAACATGAAAATTATATTTTTTTCCATCTGTAACTTATAGTTATGTCTTCTTTTGAATAGAGTGATTCATCTTATTTTCATATATTTGTGAAGTTTCACTGAATTTTTTTCATTAGAGGATTTTTTTATTCCGATATTTTTATAACTGATCCTAATGAACATAAACTTTTTCCACTAAATTTTGTTATAATGGAACTTATAAATTTTACTAAGACTTAAAGTAATGTTATATAATTAAATACCTTTAACTAAGATATTTTTCATCATATTAGTGATATTTAGAGCTTTGTTTTTATTTTATTTTTTAGTGCAATTTTCTAAGAGATTCTTTATTTAAGGATTATATGTAAAATATTTTATTTTTTGATTTTTTAATTATATTTTCCGAAAATTAATGCTAAAATGGTTTATGGGGATTATAAATATTATCTTACAATTGGGGATGTTCATTAAAGTCTAGTGTTAGACTTTTCAATATCGACCATGTTGTTCCAAGAAGAACTTGGGGATAGACCTACTTAATGATGAATACTTATTAAGGAATTCCTAACATATACTTGTAAGTTATAATCACGGATATATAGATGAACTTATAAGTTTTTACATGGATTCATTAGTTATTATTATCAAACCATCTACCACTTTTGGATAAAAGTAAATATTTTCTGGAACAAGGCCTATTTAGTAAATAATATATTTTATAGGAGTTTTCACATTTATATTTGAAACTAAGTGTTTTTTTCATCATGATTTTCCAGATTTAATTTTCAATTTAATTGTTATATTTAATTTACTATTGTTTTAAACTTTCAAATAGTTTTCTCTTATACTTCATTGAACTATTTTTGTATGATATTTCCTTAATTTGATCAAAAATTAAAACCTCTAATCAAATAAAACATTAGAGTGGGAAAAATTATAACTCATTATTTTACATTAAACCCCCCTCTTGAAGTGATAATTTATTTTCCTAGTAGGAAAAATTGGATTTTTATGAACACGCTATCATTCAAAATGAATACGAGCTGCGAAAAGTGATTTCAAAATTATAATCACAAAAAATTATATCATGAGAGTTTTTTATTTCCATATCCATAACTATTTCCTCCCACCATTTTTGAGTAGTTTATTACTTATAAATTTCAATAAATTAACTTTTTCATTATTTTATATAGGAAAAAATTGAATCTCTATGAATTATTGAACTCCATTTCCACACATCTTATAGTTTCAAATTACCTTTTTTATTAGGAAACTATACCTTAGTAAATATGATGTTTAATCTTCCATCATTTTCTATTTAATTCACATAAATTATAGTATATCATAACACAAATATTAAAGGCCTCACATTGGATAAAAATTATCCAATGTTTCCCTCATTAGTGTTCCCATCACTGAATCCTTCTAAAACACATTCAATTCCCATTTATAAATACTATCATTATAAATTTCAGAATTATAAAAATTACCAAAACAATTTATTAACTAATCCATATCAGGAAATAATAAGAAACCATTCAAGGATCACCCCTTGATCCAATAAAATTATTTTTTTAGTTCCTCTCTATCCAAAAAATACATCACCGTTAATTTCTTTTAAATTCACACCCATAATCACAAATATCCTCATTTAACAAATATAAAATTTTAAAATGTTTATCCCTAAACTCTCATTTCATATACCTCTTTAATTTGTTACCCCATATTCAAATTATACATTTCATATTTATATTTTACATTATATTATAGATACATTGTCACTATTCACATTACCAAGAATTTAATGAAACCAAATCACTTAAAAAAATTCATATTCTATATCAACTAACAAATTTTAACTTCCCCATAACATTTCATTTATAAAACTCATTTTATTTTAATAAATTCCTTCCATCAACAATAGATATTTGATTCATATATCAAAAATATCACAACATTTCCATAATTTTAACATGTTATAAAAATTTAAATAGATCATATAGGTATCAACTAACTAACTCACCATATATTATAATATTACTTCTATGTTAAATGTTAATAAGTTACTTTTAATTTCTTTTTAATGAGTCTCATTCAACGGTTATTTTTACATAATAGAAATATCATAGAAATAATCGAGTCAAACCTTATAACCATGTTAGTATAATTTTATTATGTATTGGATTCTCTGTTATTTGGAACTCCCACAATATAGTTTAACATCAAGGATTTTCCCCAAACACTAGGTATTTTAAATCTAAACTATTATCTCAGGTTTTCAAACTATTTTATTTATGTAAATTAATCTGTGTTTTATCTCTCTAATATGAATCAGATTATTTTACTATCAATAGATAGAGAAACAATATCTATATGGATCAATGGTATATGGGTGTGTTGGAAGGCCCCTCAATACAGTATTAATATAAACACTAACGGGTCATGCATGCATGGATTGATTTGAGGAGGATGTATTGTAGGGGATAGTAATGGATCTATAATTCTAGATTTATTGTCTTTTTAGCATGAGGTATCATCCCAATAAGTGGGAGAAAATTCTATGCTCACTGGAATCATGCTCTGTATGTCCAATTAGTTAAATTTGGTTTCATTTGAATCTAATATGTACCTTCTCATCAGTTACTAATTTGTAATTTATTTATAGTACTAGAGTATTTTACATATTATCAAGGTACGATGGAAGTTGATTCATCCAATTTTTAAGCTTCTTCACAATTGGAATGAGGGGAATAAAAAAATTGAATGCTTTCCTCTAAAGCCAATCAAATATTATAACAACCCCAAACCCACACACATAGATTCGGAGCTAAAAAATAATATTTTCATTTCTAGATATGATATTGATAAACATGAACCAATTTTAACATTTCAAAATAAATATAATCTAACTAAAAATATTGGATCACTAAAATACCTAAGGATATTTTAGGTTTATAGTTTTAGATAACTACAAAAAACTCTTACATAAACAAAACCTATAATATCAAGGGAATAATCTTTTCACTATACCCAAATTTTCATATTCCATATTATGTCTTAAACATATATCATAAAATTCTTCACACATAAAACATTTATAGACACAAAAAAATTTAACATCATTCTTCATAAGTTGTGAAAAAGGAAACATGTGAGGGCTGATCTCAAACCCTCAGTAAGGGTAAAGATAAGCATTAGCTATTGATTTCCATCGATGAGAATAAGATGAGTATAACGGTATGATTACATAATTAAAGTTCATTAGAATAAAATAAAATTACCAATACCCATCAAAACCAATATCATTAAACATGTGACATGGTGTAAATCTTTAACAAAGACAATAGATGTAACAATCAATAATCATGATCCATGTGATGTCAATATTGATCATATGAAAAATTAAAATATAATAACAATATAACATAAAGACCTTTATATAATATATATTATAATAATATTATATAATTATATTCATAACACATTTTATACATTAGTCATAAATATATGGAGCTGAATTAAATCCATAAGAGAAACTACAATGGTTAACTCCCTCTGTCTTTCCTTTGAAGACAAGGAACATTAACCAATGTATTGGAGATCTATAATGTTACTTACCCATAACATAAGCTATATTTGGATCACCAATTCATCAATTATAATTCTAAATTACCATATCATGAATAAAAAAATTTAAGTTTTCACCTTTTCATCATATAACTCTTTAAAACAACCATTATTCCTTTATAGATTGGTTAACCCATGGAAAAGAAATGGGTTTCATGAAAATATTTTTAGAAATTTATCATAATAAATACATAGAGATAATATGGATGGTATTATAAGATAATAATCCCATTTAATTAAATTAATCATTAATGAATGATGAAATATATGAAAATACCATTAGATGAATATTTAAAACATTTATTTGAAATCAAGGGTGAATACCATTTTAGAGTAATATATTATAAAAATTTACAAAATATTTGAAAATATAATTTTTTTGAAAACAACCATGGAACATTATAAAGGAATATTCAAATAAAACAATATTAATTAATGAAATAAAATTCATTCAATTCATATATGTTAAAAACAAACATTCTTTTTAAACTTATGTAAGGAGAGTCAAAAGTGACCCATGTGGAAAATGTAAATAAATTTCCATTTTAAAAAAATGTTATAAGAAGGTGAAATATCATTAAAATTTATTCATGGAATCATTTATGGTTATAAAATAATATTCTTAAAAAAAGATAAAGAACATAGTGGAATAATTTGGTTTAAATCCATTAAAAACATTAAAACAATATTTTTAAATTAACCCCCTTTTTCACGACATTAAAAAAATAATTTCATATCAAAAAAAGGAACATAAAGCATCATGATTATAAAAATAGGCATGATATTATATCTTAATAGTAATTGTATACACCATATAAATGAATAAAGGTGCATCAGTCAAAAAAGGTCTCAAAGAAGAAAAATTGAGATGAGAAACCCTAGTAATTTGGTCAATGCTTAAATCAAATAACCATTGAATGAAGGACATTATCATGATTTTATAAAAACCCATAATTTTAATTTTTATATATAAAAGAAAATTCATGGGGAAGTAAGTACACCATATGACATAAACTATGTCTTAAAGATTGGAAATTGAGACTATAAAAACACTTCCAAATTTTAAAAAATTTGAATCAATATCTAATAAAAGTTATAATATAAAATGAAAATTAATTTAAATGATAAAAATATTAATACATGATATAATATATCAATTTTAAACATATAAAAATTATAAAATTAAGTTGGTTCATAACATAAACATATGTCTGAAAGAACAATAATATGAGGAAAATAACCCTTACCAATATAATATCATTGAATTGAGAATTATTCAAATAGAGATAATATGTGTAACAACTATAAATGAACAAAAATTGGTTTATATATAACATATATCAAGAAAATTTTATTTCACAGATAATATTGGCATAATATAATAAATTAACAAGTGATATACCCTAGTGAATGGAAATTGAGTTAAAAACCCCTTACCCATTAGTAACTTTCATATTATATCGCCTTAGATGAAATAATTTTAATTTCAAATTAAAATACCATGAATTATGAATTATAAATGACATAAAATGTAAAATTGTATTTATATACACTATATAAAAGAAATTATGTGCATAAAATTAAAATATGTATCAATGAAGTTAAATTGAGATGAAATCCTTTACCTCAAATCTAAACTTGAAATGTATGTCATTTAACACCTATATAATAAAATTATATCAATTTTTTTATCAAGAAACTTTTATCTGTTTAATATGTCATGACCTTCCTTCACTGAGATAAGGGAAAAGATAGCAAAATTCTAGACCCTTCCTTCCTCAAGTTGAAGGAGAGATAATGACCCTTGAGTCATGCCTTCAATATTCCCCAGAGTGGCAACTAGCACCAAGGGTATAGAATCGCACATAATATAGAAGGCATTGCCCTTCTTGTTTAGTAGGATCGGGATATATGATGGTAAAAACCCAAAAAAACTCCAAAAATGAAGGTAAAAGTAAATCCAAAACCCATTCCCATATACATGTTCAAAGATAAACCCATACAAGTACAAGAAAAAATCAAAAGGGAAAGTAACAAAAGAAAGAAAACAGAAACAAAAAATGTCACGATGTCTGAGCTAGTATGGCCCCGCATGGTCCTAGAAGTCCTCCTAAAAACCTGAAAGTAGATTTATATACATGGAGTGAGTATACGGGTATACTCAATAGGGAAAACCAAAATCACTCATGCACAAGTGGGGAGACAATCTAATTCTCCATGAGAAAATAGAGATAACCAAAACACCTAGAAATGAAAACTATCCACCCATCTTCACCAAGGAAAACTCCCAGAATAACCCAATTCAGGTAAAGTAATAGTAATTGCACATCGACATGTGGGTACCCTACACCACTTTCCCACTACTATTTAAGACATCCTATGCATCAGACCTCCACCGCCATTTTCACTGCAGTCCCATTGCCACCCCAACAACAACCTTTTGGGTAACCAAAACAACGTATCCTACCTGCAGACACCTGGTCCACCACAACCATATGTAACCATGCCTGAAGACACCTTGGCCAGAACTATTACTGCCACACCCGAAGACACCTGGGCCTCATCCTGAAGACCCTGGGGAAACAAACCTGCCTACACACACCTGGGTCAAACACCAAAACATACCCTACATGAAGAGTCTTGGGATAAAAATGGACCTCAGGCCATCACAGCCTACCCAAATAGTCTTGGGATTCATGGGAGAGGGAGTATAAAAGAGCTAATATCCAGCCACATAATATGATGTTTGGAAAAGCACCCTCACCCATAAAATGAGGGTGTTCGTCACGAAGTCCTCAAATTGGGTGGGGTTCAAATAATAAAGAAAAAACTAAATTTATACATATAGGTAAACAATCACTCATCCTAGCCTAAGGATTCCAAAACCATACCATACACAAACACCCTCATTACTATTCATTCATACAAAAGCACAACAGCCACAACCAGAGCACAACTCATTCCTAGAAAACAATTCCACATTAAACCCATTATTGTTATCATATTCAATTGATTCCATTTAAAAAATATTCTTCACTACCAGAAAACTAATAGGCATATCCACAATCCAAGGATGGAAAAACATCCAAACATTAATTTAAGCATTCACACCTGGTTCTCTTGTAAATTCACAACAACAAAATGGATATGTGTGATCCCTAAAAGTACTGGAACCAACCCAATCGTCATTTTATTGCACCACATGGCCTCATTTCTACAACCAAAAACTCAAAAATAAAGGATCCCATCTCCATCCACATCTCCCCACATGACATCAAGCAGATTCGCCACACATATCACCAGAATATTACAAGTATGATTTTTCTAGATTTAACCACACCATTCATTAAGTCCCTTCTTTCCATTTGGTTTACTGGTGTGATCACACATGTATAATTTTTCATTCTTAATCCATTTAATCAACCAATTTTAGGTGATTAACCATTTTCCATGTTATATCTATTCAATCACAGGATTAACCAGAAAAAAAGGGGATCATTAGTGCATAAGGAAGGACCACCAATGACCACAATTTTCAGTAGAAAAAATCCCATACAATTAATAATAGAACAAAAAAGTTATAAAAAGGCAAAAACATCATCATTCCCACCCCTTAATTATTTAAAGGTTCATTTATTATCTTTGTTAAATTTGGTTTCATCTACGTCTTGAGGGTAGGTGGTAACATTGCCATTCAACTAGACATTAGGAAAGATTTTGACACAATGGACTGGGATTTCATCTTCAAAGTTCTACATGGTTTTGGCTTCAATGATGTCTTCATCTCTATAATTAAAACTCTCTTCCATTCTGCTCACATTTCCATCTTGATAAATGGATCTCCTAGAGGCTACTTCAATTTCTCTAAAGGATTCAGACAAGGTGATCCCCTATCTATAATTCTTTTTTCCGTTGAAAAATACTATTTAAGTCGTATTCTCACTTGCCTGGTTGACCAAAAGAAGCTCAAACCTATTTATGCTTACAGAAATGTGAATTCCCCCACTCACCTCCTTTATGAAGATGACATTATTCTGTTTTTAAAGGGTGATATAAGAAACATAAAAACTCTTAAAACTACTCTCACTCACTATAAAGAGGTCTCTGGTCAAGTCATTAGATGGAATAAATCCTTCATGTACTTTTGGAAAACAATCCAATTGGTAGGAAAATGGTATTATCAATGAGCTTAACATCAAAGATGGTACTATTACCTTCAAATACCTTGGGGTTCCTATTTTATGGGGAAGACCCAAAGCTTTGTACTTCTCAAACATTGTTGACCAAATTCTTAATCAGCTTTCCACTTGGAACGGAAAATATCTATCCATAGTGGGGAGTGTCTCCCTTGTCAAGTCTTTCATTATTTTCAAACTGGTCTACTCGATGATGGTCTATAATTGGACAGCTGGTCTCATAAAAAAATAAATGGTCACATTAAAAAAAAAATTGGTAGGAAGCAACTTGGATAGGAAACTTGTGACTATTACTTGGGCTAATTGTTGTAAACCATTAGGCATGGGTGGTCTTGGAATTAAAAACATTAACCCTTTAATGAGTCTCTTCAAGACAGATTAACTTGGAACTTGATTCATAATGACTCCCCCTCGATTTCATTCATCAAAAATAGGTTCATTGATAGATTGAAAATAGGTAACAAGAATTTCATGACATCTTCCATATAGACCTCTATTAGAAACATGTATGACAATTTTATGCACAACTCTAGATGGATGGTCTCTAGAAAGTCATCCATGAGATTCTGGTTGGATGACTGGAATGGTGCTCCTCTTATCTCTTTGACTCCCCCTGACCATATCCCAGATAAAATCAACTCCACTGTTAGTAATGTGCTTAATTCTCACATTGATACCCTTCCTCACAATATTATTCAAATTATTGATTCTAACCACTTTTCTACCATGTATGATCTCTTGATTTGGGAACCTACTCATAATGGGATTCTAAATTCCAAAATGTTATATAACAACTCTTTACATAACCTAGAAAATAACTTTAAATGGATTAAATGTTTTGACATACCCTGGATTAAACCCTCAAGACTCACTCTTATTTGGGGTCTCGCCTACAATAGGGTTCTCACTAACTCTTGTCTTCAAATTTTTTGGAATTCAGTATTGTTCAAAATTTCATTTTTTTAATAAAAATATAGAAGATACTAATCACTTATTTCTATATTTAGTGACTTCCATTGCCCTTTGGAACTATATTTTTGACACTTTTGAATGTAGATGAACGATTTAAAACTCTATCGATGCTCAGCTTAATCGTTTTGTTGCTATGGATAACTCACAAAAAATTAGAAACTTGTTCCTTGTAGGGGTTGTAGAGCTTCTTCATGTGATTTGGAATGATAGAAATACAATTCTTCATAATAATTTATCACACAACATTAATGCAGGTAAAATGAGAAATCTCATCACCATTCAGGAATCTGCGTTGATTCAGAAAGGAAATTGCAATAACTTTGTGGCAGACTTTATGATCTTGAGACCTCTTCATGTTGATTCCATTTTCACACAACCGAAATTCACTTTTGAGGTTTTCTAGAGAACTCCACTTCAAGGTTAGACTAAAATCAACGTGTATGGAGCCTCTAAAGGAAATCCAGGACCCCCTGGGTGTGGCGCCGTCTTCAGAAATCATATTGGTCACATCATTGGGTTCTTTTTTAGAGGTTGGGGTATTGAAACCTCTCTGGAAGTTGAGATGATGAGTGTGATTCATGCCATATCTTTCTCCTTACACCAAGTCTAGAACAACTTGTGGATTGAAAGTGATTCTACTACTGTAGTGCATGCCATTTGGAAGGGGGAGTTTCATCTAGATTTGCTGCTTACTACACGCTAGATGAATTGTCGTCACTCTCTCCATGACATCAACTACATTGCAAATCATACCTATTGATAATAAAATATGGTTTTGGATGCTCTTTATAATAAATGAGTTTCTCAGGACATAACCTGGATGGAGGAGCTCCCAGAAAACATGATTCATTTTCATATTTCATATTGTAATTTGATTTTTTTCTTTTCGACACATGTAACCTTTCTTTTTGAAAATAAAATTGCTTTGGTCTTTTGACCAAAAATCCACCTTTAAAAAATCTACATCTTGATGGAACATCATCATACCCACCCCGCATGATGCAAGATAAAGAGAGACGAAGGAAGAATCTCTACATGGATGATTAGCAATCGATGTTTTCTATCTGGTACCATGAACTGGGGATGCGCTACTTATAGGGGAGGTACTACAAGGACTCCAAGAGTGAGTATAAAAGGTTCCATCACTGGTGCACAACTTTCCTTGGGTAGAGGGACTCGAAATTCACCAAGGAAAGGAAAAGAGACTATCCCAAAAGAGAAAAGAAACTCTATGAGATAAAAGGTGAGATCCTGGAATTACGGGATATGAAATCTTGGATGGATTTAAAGGAAAAAGTGTGGATTATTCACACTGTTGGGAGGTTACACTTGAAGGAATTAATTTTTATTTAATATTTCTCCTTAGATAGTTGACGATAACGACTGTGAGTTAAAGGGTTTCCTTTAAACGGGGAAAAACAAAGTAACATGGGCGGAGCTGAAAAGTATAGGAAAAAGGGTGACATTGTGGAAAAAGACACATGTTTTGGTATGTCAAGGGTCGGCCGGGTCTTGGGGGATTTTATATATCATTTATAGGCTTTAAAAATGGCCTTTAACCACTTTCAAATGTTAAAAAGACTTAAAAGTGGCGTTACCAGAAAACTGGGGAAGGAAACCCCAGAACCCCTCTGTGGCAGATTGCTGAGACTGATCAGTGAAACTGATCGGTGGAGCTGATTGGGTGAAGAGGATCAGGTGAAACTGATTGGGTGAAGCTGATCGATGAGACACTGATCGGTGAGACTGATGGGTGAAACCAATCAATGAGACTGATCAGTGAGACACCGATTAGTGAGACCGATAGGTGAAACCGTTCGGTGAGACTGATGGGTGAAACCAGTCGGTGAGACTGATGGGTGAAAATGTTCGGTGAGACCATTCAGTGAGACACTGATTTGTGAGACCGATGGATGAAACCAATTGTTCAAACCGATGGGTGAAACCGATCAGTGAGACCGATGGGTGAAACCGGTTGGTGAGACCGATGGGTGAAACCAATCGGTGAGACCGATCAGTAGCACTGATAGGTGACACCACAGTGACAAGTTTCCACGAACACTAACATCCTCCTAACTCACCGATGGTGTCCAGGACACCCCAACACTAAGAATTTGTCAAAGTAATGGACCAGTAGGCTCCAGGCCATTACATCAGATACCAATCAAACTATTATCATCCTCAATAATACAATTGTAACCAGAACAACCACTTCGGAAGATACATCTCAGGGAAAAACCACCCCAAATATCCATAAGAACCCCAAGGATCGCATTATCTCAACACACGAATCAAGTATTTCTTTCCTCCATGTCATGATACTATCTACTTTGGGCGGCACTGACTCTCCCACATGGGTTTAATCGCATCCATGCTAATGTGTCTTGATTTGGAATCAGGTTCTACCCTTCCCACATATAGAGACTTTTCATAAACATTCAAAAGGTAAGGAAACAACTCATTTCATAACCCAACAAGGTTAGCATTACATCATAGCAGGTCAAGAAAACAGGAACATCAAGGAAGGCTGAGAACAACAACACAAAACAACTCTGGGTACTGGGCGTGCATTTGAGCTTCTCACTCCCAAGTACTCTCCTCGAGGCCACCGTTTCTCCACAACACATGAACCAAAGGGATGGTTCATCCTCGAAGCACTTTCTTCTTTTGATCCTCATTCCTCACTGGACTCTCCAAAAATGTAGCTTTGTCCCCTATACCATAATCTCCCCAGTCAATGAAATGGGAGTTATTGTGTAGATATCAACGAATCTGGGAGACATGGATAATTTCATGGATCCTTTCTAACTAAGGTGTCAATGCCAGCTGATATGCCACCTCGGTGACTCTTCCCAACACTTCGAAATGCTCAATAAACCTAGGGGAGAGCTTTCTCCCCTTTCCAAACCATTGTTTCCCATGTTGACGTGAAACCTTCAAGAACACATGGTCCTCAAACACGACCACCAAGGGCTTCCTCCTACGATTGGCACACGACTTATGCCGATCCTGGGATGCCTTCATCCTCTGACGCACAATCTGAACCTTCTCTATTGTGCTTTGCACATCCTCTGGTCTAAGAACACCTACCTCCACAACATCGGTCCAGTACACAGGTGAATGACACAACCTCCTATATAAGGATTCAAACGGTTTCATGCCAATAGTAGAGTGGTATCTATTATTGTAGGAAAACTCTACCAAGGGAAAATGTTTCTCTAATGATCCCCCGAAGTCGAAAACACATGCCCGTAGCATATCCTCCAATGTTTGGATGGTTCGCTCTATCCTCCCATCTATCTTGGGGTGGAAAGCAGTGCTAAGGCGTAGCTGAGTAGCAAAAGCATGCTGCAATCCCCTCCAGACTCACTAGGTAAACCATGCATCTATATCCGAGACTATGGACCTCATAACTCCATGAAACCGCACCACTTCATCCATTTATCTCTGTGCTAAAGCATCCACCACAATTGTCTCCTTGATTTCCTAGAAGTGAGCTGATTTTTTCAGTCGGTCCGCCACTTCTCAGATAGCATCATAGCCTCCTCGAACCTTGGGTTGTCCTATGAAGAAATCCATCAAGATGTCACCCCACTTCCACTTGGGTACATCTAAAGGCTGAAACAAACCTCCTGGGATACGGTGTTCAGCCTTCACCTACTGACACACCAGACACCTTTCCAAAAACTCTACCACTTATCGTTTCACCCTGGGCCACCAAAACTATTCCCTCGAGCCTCAGTACATCTTGAAAACTCTAGGGTGTACCGCTACGAGTGAGTTATGGAACTCATGAAGAAATCCCTCGTGCATCATCTCTGGTACAAACAACTACCCTCGAAAAAGAATCTGATTCTGACTATCCTCTGACCATCCTTCTTGAGCATTGCCTTGGTCCACCCGATCGCGCATCACTTCACTCTATGTCTCCCCACTAATACTCCTCCACTTTCCGCAACAAAGAGTACTGCACAATCATCTGAAATAGAAAACCTCTACCACCATCCACCCTTGCATCCAAGTGTAAGGAAGCCAACTCCTAAATTTCCTTCCAAGAATCTAGAGAATCATGAACATCTTCCCTCTGCAACTTCCAGATCAAGGCATTGGCCAAAATGTTCCCCTTTCCTTTAGTGTAATAGATCTCGAAGTTATAGTCCCGAAGAAACTCCACCCACCTTCGTCGTCACATGTTCAGGTCCTGATGGGTAAAGATATGCCTCAAACTCTTGTGATCTATGAACACCACAAAGTGCTCCCCGATGAGGTAATTTTGCCACAACATCGATGTAAACACTACTTCTACAAGCTCTCGGTCATAGGTGGAATAGTTTTTCTCATGAGGACGTCACTTCCTAGATCCATAAGAGATCACTCCCCATTTCAGCATCATCACTCACCCTAGGCCAAGTCGAGAAGCATCACAAAACGCCTCAAACAACACCCCTTCCAATGGAAACTTTATCATTCTAGCACTAACCAACCTTCCATTCAAATAGCTAAAATCTTCCCAACACCACTCACTCTACATGAAGGCTTTCTCCTTTCTAGTCAGAGCTGTCAAAGGAGCTGCAACTTGAGAGAAGTTGGGTACAAACCTTTGATAATAACCTCCTAGACCCATGAAACTATGAACCTACATCAAATTCTAGGGTTCTAACCAACAAACAACCGCTTCAACCTTTTATAGATCAACTGATACCACTTTTTTAGACACCATGTGTCCAAGAAGGTATACTTCTCATGTGAAGAACTTGTACTTGGATAACTTCCCATAGAGTTGGTGATGTAGAAGGATCTCCAAGACCATCATGAGGTGCTTAGTATGTTCATCCTCTAATCTAACGTAGATAAATATGTCATTGATGAACACAATGACGTATCGGTACTGAAACTCTCAGAAAATAGAGTTCATGAGCCCTATGAACACAACAGGTGTGTTTGTAACACTAAACGGCATGACAACGAACTCAAAGTGCCCATACCTACACCTGAAAGCAGTCTTTGGGGTATCACTATCTTTCACCCTTAACTGGTGATACACAGACCGTAGATCGATCTTAGAGAACCAACCTGCTCCCCTCAGCTGGTGAAAGAGACCGTCTATCCTTGAGAGAGGGTAATGGTTCTTGATCATTACCTGATTTAGTCTTCGATAGTCTATGTAGATCCTAATACCACCATATTACTTCTTTGTGAACAAGACTGAAGCACCCCATGGTGACACACTAGGACAGAGAAAACCCTTCTTCATCAGATAGTCCATCTGAATCTGCAACTCCCACAACCTAGAAAGATATATCTGATAAGGTGGCCTCAAAATCGAACAGGCACCAGGTTGTAAGTCTATCCAAAAATCAATGTCATGTCGAGGGGGTAGAGTCACAACCTCATCGAGAAAAATGTCCAGGAACTCTCTAAAAACTCCAAGAACATCCATCTTCTCAGCATCCATTGATTTTGCTGAAAGCTCATCCAACTTAGAAATAAAAGGCTCCACGTGTCGTCTCCCCACCTGAAAACTCTGTTCACCAACAAAAGATATACACTGGCTATACTAATCACAGAACAAGAATCTTATCTAGATGCAGTCAATAATAGTGTGCATAGAAAATAGTTATTCGATGCCTAGGGTGACATTTTATGACTGTATTTTCTGTAGAAGAAGATCCCCACTAGACTAATGTGGCCCCAACATCAGTCTGCATCCTCGACAAACATCAAATAGGATGGTATGACCCCCAACTAGCGTACTCAGCACCAGCGGCATGGAGAGTATATCTACATCTATCCCCAAGGCCTGGGCTAGACTGGGTGCAACAAAGGAGTGTGAAGATCTTGAATCAAACAAGGTGCATGCAAGAGTTCTAAATAAGTTGATCGTACCTTGAACGACTTTCGTCCCTACTGGAACTGCTGCCTCTCCAGTATGAAACTGCCCACGCCCAGCTCTTCTGCCCCTCGGCTGTCGGTCGCCTCCCCATCCATGCCCTGGTCAAGGTCCCTGATGAGAACCCTGAGGTCGGCCTCCTCCTACAATGTCTACTCTCGGAGGAGCGATAGCTCGTTGTCCTTAATGTTGCTGATGAAAGGGCCTGGCTAGAAACTGTTACTGCTGATATGGGCATTGAACCTCCCACCCCCATTGTATTTCACTCAGTATGGGCACTAATTCCAAAGTTTCCCACGACTACCACATATGAAGCACCTCGGTCCTAGGCCTGTAAGGAAATGGAGAGTACCAGAAGGTCCAAACTAGAACTGCTGGGGCTTGCTCCCCATTGGACGAAACCTAGAAGGGCCTGACGCTAGAGGACTGCTACTAATGACCTTCCCCTTTGACGAGTCCAACTTTTCCCCCTCTTGCGGCACACCTCCCAATGTGGGCATCCTCTCCCCCACTTCAGCCTTCTTCTGGACCTCCAAGTATGCCAGTAAGGTGAAGGGAGTAATAGCATACTAAAGAGAAGGTTGGAGTGCCTCCGCTAAACGTCTCTCTCAAGACTCCTCATCCGAGAAAAGGTCTGAAATAGAATGAAGGAGATCCTTGAACTTGATCCCCATCTCCCTCACTAACATACTCCCCTGATAAAGGGATATTTGCTCTTGACACTTCTAAGCCTTCATCATAGAAGAAAGTAATTCTTACCAAAACTCCTTATTGAGGTTAGCCTAAAAAATCTTGCTCTCCATCCTCTCCTGGAGGTAGAGTGTCCACCACTGATGCATTGCTCCTCTCATCTGACTGACTTCCAACGGAAACCAGTACTCATCTGGCTCCCAGATCAAGCAGAAATCTATCATCAACTCCTCGAGCCTGCTTTCAATCTCTTTGTCTAAGATGATTCCCTCGTACTTCTTGAGGGTCTGTCACTAAAAGGCATAAAGAATCTTCTTCCACTAGTCGTCCTCCTCCTCTCGATCAGCCCTTCACTAATCATCCAGATCATCCTTCTAGTACTCAATCATCCGCACTACTCATGGTTGTCTTCTAGGTTCCATAGATGCAAGGTAAACAATTAATTCCTAAGCACGAGTAGTGTAGAATATTTATTTTAAATGTTTCTTAAACTTTTTATTTATTTAAACTCCAAGAACACCTAGAACACACAAGAACACAAGTTATTATGATGCAGGTACCTTCCCTAGGGTCTCTACCCTGATATCATTGTAGCCTCACTTGGTTATTAGGTAGGTCCAGAGTCCTTGCATCAGATCATTGAGGGCCCTCAAAACCAGTGTCCTAGATGGTATTCCCTAGCCTATTTCACGCACCAAGATTTCCTAACATTGTTGCCCTACCATCCCATGAAATCCTTACTGTGCCTAACCCCGAGCACCATCCTATCTCTCAACCATCACCTTTGATACCATTCTATCATGACCCACATTCACAGAGATGGGGGAAGGGATATAAAACTGCCAGACCCTTCCTTCCTCAAGTTTAAGGATAGATAATGACCCCTAAGTCCCGTCTTCAATAGGCCCCAGAGTGGTGACTAGCACCATGGGTATAGAATCACACATAATATGGATGAAATTACCCTTTTTATTTAGTAGGATCAGAAGATACGATGGTAAAAACCCAAACAAATAAAAATATTAATGTAAAAGTAAATCCAAAACCCATTATCATATGCATGTTCAAAGATAAACCCACACAAGTACAAGAAAAACTCCAAAGGGAAAGTAAAAAAAAAGAATGAAAAAACAAACGGATATTGTCCTGATGTTCGAGCTAGTACGGTCCCGCATGGTCTATGAAGTCCTCTTGGAAACTTGAAAGAATTTTTATATACATAGGGTGAGCATACTGGTATACTCAGTAGGGAAAACCAAAATCTCTCGTGCACAAGTGGGGAGACAATCTAATGCTCTATGAGAAAATAGAGATAACCAAAACACCTAGTAAGGAAAAATATCCACCCAACCTCACCAAGGCATGCTCCAAAAATAATAAAAGTCAGGTAAAGTAATAGTAATAGAACATTGACATTTGGGTACCCCACACTGCTTTCCAACTGGTTATTTAAGACATCCTACGCATCAGAACTCCCCCACCATTTTTAATGTAGTACCACTACCGTCCCAACAACAACCTTATGGGCCACCAAAACCATATATAATGCCCACAGACACCTGGTCCACCACAATAATATGTAATTATACCCAAAGACACCTAGTCTACAACAACTACCGCCATGGTCGAAGACACCTGGGCCTCATCCCTAAGACACTTGGGAAACAAACCTTCCCGCACACACCTAGGCCAACCACCAAAACATACCCAACACGAAGAGTCTTGGGATAAAAATGGACCTCATGCCATCATAGTCTGCCCAAAGAGTCTTTGGATACTCGGGAGAGTGAGAAGAAAGGAGCTAATATCCATCCACCCAATAGGATGTTAGAAAAAACACCATCCCCCATGAAATGAGGGTGATCGTCACGAAGTGATCAAATTGGTTGGGGTGCGAATAATAAACACAAAACTCAATTTTTACATATAAGTAAACAAGAACTCACCCTAACCTAAGGGTTCTAAAACCATCCCATACACAAACACCCTCATTACTATTCATTCATACAAAAGCACAACAACCACAACCAAAGCACAAATCATTCCTAGAAAACAATTCCCCATTAAACCCATTCTTGTTATCATATTCAAGTGATTCCATTTAAAAATAATTATTCACTACTAGGAAACTAACGAGCATAGACACAAGCCAAGGAATCAAAAATATCAAAGTAGTAATTTAAGAATTCACACCTGTTTCTCTTGTAAAGTCACAACAACAAAAGGGATCTGTGAGATCCCTCGAAGTACTGGAACCAACCCAAGACCCATCGTATGGTCCCACATGGCCTCAGTTCTATAACCAACAACTAAACAACAGGGGATCCCATCCCTATCCATGTCCCCCACATGGATTCAAGCAGATCCACCACACATATCACCAGAACAGAGAAATGATGTTTTTTTCAAATTTAACCACACCATTCATTAAGTTCCTTCTTTCTATTTGCTTAACTGGGGTGATCACACAAGGATTATTGTTCAATGTGAATCCATTTAATCAACCAAGTTTATGTTATTAACCATTTTCCATGTTACATCCATTCAATAATATGATTAACTAGAAAAAAAGAGGATCATTAGTGCACAAGGAAGGACCACCAAGAGCAATGATTTTTAGTGGACAGAAGCCCATAAAATTCATAATATAACAATAAAGGTATACCACATAAACAACATCATTATTCCCACCCATTCATTCTTTAAAGGTTCATTTATTATCTTTGTCAAATTTGGTTTCATCTAAATCCTAAGGTAACATCATCATACCCAACCCGCATGATGCACAATAAAGAGAAACAAAGGAATAATCCCAACTTGGATGATTAATGATTGAAGTTTTCTTCCTCGCACCATGAACTGGGGATGCGCTACTTGTAGGGGAGGAACTCCAAGAACTAAAAGAGTGAGTAGAAAAAGATCCATCACTGGCGCACAACTATCCTCGGGCAGAGGGACTCCAAATTCACAATGGAAAGGAAAAGAGACTAGCCTAGAAGAAGAAAAAAACTTTTTGCGATAAAAAGCGAGATCCTAGAGTTACGGGATATGAAATCGTGAATGGATTTAAAGGCATATTGTTGTTTCTCCACACGATTGGGTGGTTAGACATGAAGGAATTAATTTTTATTTAATAATTCTCTTTAGAGAGGTGGCGATAATAGCTGTGAGTTAAAGGGTTTCCTTTTGACAGGGAAAAACCACGTAACAGGGGAAGAGCTGAAAAGTATGAGAAAAAGGTTGACAATGAGGAAACAGCCGCACATTTTCGTAAGTAAAGGTTTTCCTAGATCTTGGGGTATTTTAGATATCATTTATGGTTTTAAAAATGACCTTGAATTACTTTAAAGGTTAAAAAGACTTAAAAGTGGAATTACGAGAAAAATGGGGAAGGGAACCCTAACACCCCTTTGTGGTTGATTGGTGAGACTGGTTGGTGAAACCAATCGGTGGAGCTGATTGGGTGAATTTGATCAGGTGAACCTAATTGGGTGAAGCTGGTTGGCGAGACACCAATTAGTGATACCAATGGGTGAAACTGATCGGTAAGACCGATCGATGAGACACTGATCCGTGATACTAATGGGTGAAACTGATTGGTGAGACCAATGGGTGAAATTGATCGGTGTGACTAATCTGAGAGACCGATGGGTGAAACCGGTCATAGAGACTGATAGGTGAAACCGATCGGTGAGACCGATGGGTGAAACCAATTGGTGAGACCGATCAGTGAGACACAGATCGGTGAGACCAATCAGTGGCACTGATAGGTGACACCACAATGACATGTTTCCACTGACACCAACATCCTCCTGACTCACCGATGGTGTCCAAGACACCCCAACACTTAGAATTTGACAAATTAAAGGTCCAGGAGGGTCTGATCCATTACATAATAACTTATAACTAAAAACTTTTTTTTATTTTAATGGAATATTTAATTACATAATTAGGGAATTCCACATCAGCTGTTTTGAGTATGTTCGGTTCATAATTTCAAATAATCTTAAGTGTGTTGATCGTGTTCAAATGGGTAATAATACCATAATCTCAAGAATAATAATAATGAAATAATTGTCATTTTTATACATCTATTATACTTTTAAAATCAACAATTAAATATTTTGATGAAAAATAAACTATGTTAGAATCATGGAGATGATAGGTCGTATATAGGCATTTGTAACATTTCCATTTTTTAATGATCATGATGGAAATTAGGTAAGTGTTATTTTATATTTATATAATGATATATAATAAATAAAATATTATTTATTTCAATATACTTATATAGATGATCCATGTGATGTGCTTATGAAAGACAAATCACATCGGTTCGTGGAGGTGGTAGTCTACACATGCACACAAATGACATTATCAATTCTCAATGAATAGAAAGGTGAGAAAGTAGATGATATATTATATTTAAAAATGATAAATATTTAATTAATACCATATATACACATTAAATTAATAATTATAACCATTCATGATGGATGGTAATAAAAACTTAATTACATTGGTTCGTGATGCGGTAAACTTTGGTGCACATGAATGATGGTTTTCCCCCATTTGATGAAATTGAAGATTGTTATTGGTTATTAAATTAACAAAATAACAACCTAGTATATGTAAGATAATAATTTAATTGTGTCAACATGGTTGGAGAAGATTTTAATGAGGTATAACAATATATATAATGAAAACGCTTTCTTAAAAACCAAACCTCTTATTTATACAACTTCTATATTTTTATAACTAAAGCCTTGAGAGGATGGATTTTTGATCAAAAAATACCTATAGGATGTGGTTAGTTCTTTTAGTAATGGATTTTATCATGGATTGGTGGAAAAAAAATAACTATTCAAGTGTTTATATAAGAACATAAGGGTTTCCCTTTTCTAAAGAAGGGATGGGCATTCTTGGGACATCTTAAAGTATTAAATTAGTATAAATTAATTTTCTTATTAAAATGAATAGAAATTGATATAATTAGAATTTAATATTATTATTACTTCAAATAATTTCATACAAAAAAATTTACAGGTTTAGGTGATTTTTTACCCATATTTTTGTTTTAACTCTCTGTTAACCCTTTTGACGATTTCTGTGATGATAATTTTTTTACTATTTCAGGGGAATGATAGTTACTATAAATGGAAAATTAGTCCATAAATGGAACACAATTGATATTTAAAGTAATATACCAATAAATTTTTAAATTATAATCTTTTTAGGAATTTTAAATCATTTAATAATATATTATTTTATTGAAAAGTATGATAAATGTCATTTTTTGGAACTATTAATTTAATTTGACTTTGAAAAAAAATGATAGGAAATGAATTTGAAAAAAATAATTTAGCACAACCATAAAATTTTATATTTATCTAAAAAAATTTTGAGTATAATAATTCATTCAAATTATATAACATTTAATTTTTTTAGTATCATTAATTTTATATTTCATTTAATTGAATTAATACAATGTCAACATTCTAAAAGAATTAAATGTAATTATTTCATCACTAAAAATTAATAATAATTTACCATGACAAAATTTAATTTTTCCTTAAAATAAATATTTATAACCAGATATGGGTTTTTTTATCCCGGTCACAAAATATTATGTATTTTAAAAGAAAGAAAGAGACATTTTTTACATTCTGTTTTACTTAAATTTTATAAAAGACAAAAATTAGATAAATATGGAACCAAGATTCCATATTTTTGAAAAATAGATAGAAATGGGAAAACTAAACTCATCCACTAGGTTAAAAAATTATTATTTTATGTTTTTAGTCTTTATCATTTTACATATTTCCTAAATTACATAATTTAATCATCCTATGGTGAACATTATTTATTATGGTTACTATTCATAATGAGCGAAAATAAAACCAATATGACAACCCTGATCTTTTTTTTACACAATCAAACATAATTTATTACATAAACTTCACTTGATACTACATAGAAGATAGAGAGGTCTAGTGTATTTGGGGCTTAGGATCATTACATAACAACTTAAATCATGAAATAAAATATCTTTATTGAAAACTTCCTTTACATGACCACTACATTCCCTCGTACTTAGCATTGCATGGGATAACCTAGGGACATGCATAAGAAAAGGGTGAGCTATAAAGCCCTGTAGGGGAATAATCATGGAATAACATGAGGAATACAATACATGTTAGAAAATAGTCATATCAATAGAGCACAAGAGAAGCATAAACATAAAGGAATGATAAAGCATAATAATCATAACATGGAAATGTGGAAACAACACTTAACATGGAATTAGCATGAGCCAAGGCTCATTGCACATGGAGCATGAGTAAACCCTCATTGCACATAGAGCAGGGTTAAACCCTCGTTGCACTTGAATTAGCATGAGTAAACACCCATTGCACGTGGCGTATCATGATACTATACTTTACCCAATTCATTGGAGCGCTATCAGGGCGCACCCTTCTTAAACATTTCATTTCATGCATAAGTGTGCCACATGGATCATAAAACATTGAATCATTCAACATAATCATTTATTTCATGATAAATTAATTTGTAATATATAAATAAAACTATTTAAAAAATAAGTAAATGTGCATAAAGGTGAATACCTTTGATAGATAAATGCGCATGGTATTCACTACACAATGACTTTGGCTTGAAAAAGCGCGGCGCAATTTCGGCAGCATAACGGCGTGAATAAGAACTCATAAAAATGGTTGATGAGAGAGAAATGGGTATCTCATCATATTTACATGACATGGATAGTAAGGGTGTCATATAGATACATGTCCAAACAAATGTAATGGAATTTATATTCCTGATTCAAAATAATTTCTTCAATGTAAATAAGGAGAGAGAAATTCCTTTCAGAATTTTGGCATAGTAACAGGTGTACATGGGAGGCATTTAATGAGAGAAAAAGGGGTCTCCCATAATTAAAACATAAATAGGGTAGTATGGGGGAGGATAGAAATGATACCCCAACATTTATAATTGAAATTAAAAGGGCATAAAATTTTAAAGAATATTTGACAAAAATGAGAAAGGAAGAAAAACCTTTACTTGGATGTGTGCTTCCAAAGACTTGAGAGAGGCTTGAGAGAGGCTTCTTAGGAGCTTGGGGAACCTTGAGAGGATTCTAGAGATATGAGTTCAGATTTTGGAAAAACTCCAAAGGCTTTGATTGAGGAGGAGGTGGGAGCTTGGGTTGGTTTATATAGGAAAGGTGAGGGAATTCTTTATTATTTAGGTTTGGGACACCTCACATTAAACTAATCCAAAACAAAACCATCCCATGGTTTTTTCCCATGGTTTTTGGAAAAGGGAAGTGTAAAACAATATTTTATAATGTTAAATTCCTAAATTCTTAAAATAATTGGGTTTCTTATGTGGAGGTGAGTCACACTCCCAAAGAAAACAATTTAAAAAGACAAAATGTTTAATAAGTCTTGAAAGGTCCACTAAAGCTTTGTAAAATAAATAAAACAAACCCAAAATCAAATTATTTTAATGGTAAAACATTTATTGTCCGAACATAAAGTTTATATTATTTTATTACATCACTATTGGTTCATTATGATGTCATAAAACATATTATATATTTAAACGGTATTTAATTTTTACCCAAAAATTTGACTATCTTAGAAAATTATGAAAAATTCAACATTGAATAATTTTGGCATATTTATTCCATAAATAATATTAATTTTATCTAAATAATTTTCTAAATATGGTAATTTTCACTTTTAAAATAAAAACTGACATTTATCGAAAATTCATGCATTTTGACAAAAGTGGCTTTCAAACAATAATAAAAATTACAATTGCATTCATAAAATTATAAGATCATTTATACTTAATAAAAATTAATTTAAAAATAATAATAATATTTTATTAAAATATTATTTAATTTAAAAATCCATTAATACATCAAAATAGATTTCTTCATTGAACATTAACTAAAAAAACTATTTGTGCTTTAAAAACTATTTACAAGGTAAAAATAATAAAATGAAAGTATATTAATTATTATATACATAAATAATGTACATAACCCTAGTACTAGGGTCTTGTTACAAAATCCCTTATAACACATGCATAAGACCGAAGATTAAGGTGTGCGATGGTGACAGACTCTTGGGGTGGCTCAGAAAACATTGCTCAGGTGCTAATCTCTATCAATTTCCACTTCTCTTGTAGGTGGTCCCGCTCGAACTTAACATATTCAAGATTGTATTGGGCTTGTTCAAGAGTGAATCCCAAAGACGTAACCTTCTTTCTGAGCTCTGAAAAATGGGCTTCGTATAGGGCACGTCTACTGGATGAGGCTATCACTTCCTTTGTCTGAGTAAATTGGATTTGTTAAAGCCCTATATTTATACTAATCATGTGATCACTGTTCAATGGATATATTAGAAATGGTCACAATTCTTAACAGTGTTTTAAAATCCAAAACATAAAACCAAAGAAGTTGACATTTTATATAAACATTTTACATAGAGACATTTAATTATATCAAGAGAGATTTCCATTAATGAAAGATTGGGTCGTTGTAATCTTCCCCCCTAAAGAAAATTTTCCCTCGAAATTTCCTTTTCCCACACTAAAACAGATTTCAGTAACTTTGCTTCATTGTTTCCTCCGATTCTCATGTCGCTTATTCAAACTTGTGGTTTCACCATAACACCTTGACAAGGGGCATTGTCTTATTTTGTAGAAACTTTTCTCTATGATCTAAGATCTTCACTGGTTTCTCATCATAAGAAAGATAATCCTATAAATTTACCACCTATGAAGAGAGTACATGTGAAGGGTCCGGTATGTACTTTCTTAAGATGGATACATGAAATACATCATGTACTTTGGCCATGGTAGGTGGAAGTGCTAATCGATAGGCCACATCCCCAACACGATCAAGAATATCAAAGGGGACAATGTACCTTGGACTTAACTTCTCTTTCTTTCCAAACCTCATGACCTTCTTTCTTGGAGATATGCATAGAAATACCATGTCTCCAACTTTAAACTCAAGGTCTCAGGGAAAGTTATCTGCATAACTCTTCTGTCGACTCTAGACTGTCTTGATATGTTGCTGAATGGTTTTCACCTTCTCCACCATTTCTTCAACCATTTCTGGCCCAAGCAGCTTACGCTCGACGACTTCATCCCAACATGCCAGTTTTCTTCACCTTTTCCCATAAAGGGCTTCATATGGTGCCATTTGGATTCTTGAGTGAAAACAAATATTATAATAGAACTCAACCAGAAGAAGATGTTTATCCCATCCTCCTTTAAAGTCCATTGAGCATGCTCGCATCATGTCCTCAAGTGTTTGGATAGTCCACTCAGATTGGCCATCAGTTTGAGGATGATAGGCCATACTAAAGTTCAAAACAATATTCACAGCATGTTCAAGACTCTTCCAAAACATAGAGGTGAATCTTGGATCTTGATCAGACATAATAGATAGTGGTGCTCCATGAAGCCTTGCCACTTCCTTGATATATATCTGAGCTAGTTGATCTAATGATAAATACTCCCGAATAGCAATGAAGTGTGTAGCCTTTGTAAGATGATCCAAAATAACCCAGATTGCATTATTGCCTTTAGATGTCTTCGGAAGTTTGGTGGCAATGTCCATGGTGATGTTCTCCCATTTCCATTCTGGTATGGGCAATGGTTCCATCATCCCCTTAGACTTTTGCCTCTCTACCTTCACTTACTGACACACCAGGCACTTTGATGTATATTCAGCGATCTCATTCTTCATATTATCCCATAAATAATGCTCTCAGATATCTTGATACATCTTTGTTTTTTCTGGGTGAAGATAGAAGTTTTAACTATTTTCATCATCCAAAAGTTCCTTCTTCAGCTTTGAAATTGATGGAACACATAGTCTTTCCCAAAATCTCACAATTCCTTCTTCGTTAACATTAAACTCCAAGGATTTCCCTTTTCTGATAGCTTCCACTTTTTCCTGAATTCCCACATCATCATTCTGATCATATTTTAACCTTTCTAAAAGTGATGGTTGAGCAATCATTTGTGAAAGGGTTGAAGATGTTCCCTTCTTTATGATTCCCATGTCCATCTTCATCAAATCTAAGAATATTGGATCCTTTTCAATTCTCATCAATGATAAAATCACTGGGTCCTTTCTACTTAGAGCATCTACCACCTTGTTTGCTTTCCTATTGTCTTAATGGATTGAGAAGTTATAGTCTTTGATCAGCTCTAACCATCTTCATTGGTGCATGTTTAACTCTTTCTGTGGGAAAATATACTTGAGGCTTTGGTGGTCCGTATATATTTCACACTTCTCACCAAAGAGATAATGCCGCCAAATTTTCAAAGAGAAGATCACTGCATCCAACTCAAGTTCATGTGTTGGATATTTCTATTTATGAAATTTCAATTGCCTTGAAGCATAGGTAATGACTTTGTCATTTTGCAACAACACGCATCCTAGGCCCTTCTTCGAAGCATCACTGAATACCACAAAAAGTTATCTACTTGTGGGTAAAGTGATCACAGGCATAGTGATAAGCCTCCTTTTCAACTCCTTGAAGCTTTTTTCACATTCATCACTCCAAGAAAACATTACTCTCTTCTGAGTTAGTTTGGTAAGAGGGTTGGAAAATCGTGAGAAATTGTTCACAAATCATTGATAATATCCAGTTAACCCAAAGAAGCTATGGATATCTGTTACTGATGTTGGTCTCGGTCATCCCTAAATTGCATTTTTTTTGGAGGGATCCACAGGTATCCCATTGATTGTGATGATATGGACCAAGAATGAGACCTGCTTCAACCACAAATCACACTTGCTATAATTTTCATACAGCTTCTCCTTCCTCAAGGTCTCTAGTACAGTTCTTAGATGCTCCTCATGATCCTCCTTGGTTTTGGATTATATCATAATATCATCTATAAAGACTACCACAAATTTGTTGAGGTAATATCTAAATACTCTATTAATCAAGTCCATTAAGATTACCGGAGCATTAGTGAGTCCAAAAGGCATTACTATGAATTCATAGTGCTCGTATCTTGTATGAAAAGCAGTCTTGGGGATATCTTCCTTCTTCACCCACACTGGATAATATCCCGACCAAAAATCCACCTTTGAGAAGTATTGTGCTCCACACAGATGACTGAACAAGTCATCAATTCATGGGAGAGGATACTTGTTCTTTATAGTTATTTTGTTAAGCTCATGATAATCGATGCAAAGGCGCATTGACCCATCCTTCTTCTTGACGAAGAGGACTGCTTCACCCCATGGTGAAGCACTTGGGCGTATAAACCCTTTATCCAGATTCTCTTGTAGTTGTTTCTTCAGCTTCTCAAGCCCCACAACAGCCATTCTATATGGAGTCTTGGATATTGGAAACTCCCTAGGTATAATATCAATTGATAATTCAACATCTCTTCTAGGAGGAAGACCAGGAAATTCCTCAGGAAACACTTTAGTGAATTCCCTCACAATAGGCCTGTCTTCTAGGATGGTTGACTCCTTAAACTCAATCATCTAAGCCAGATATGCGTTATCATAGGTCATTAATATCCACACTTGAGATGATGAAGCTAAAGAAGATTCATCTTCCTCCTTGCACTTGTAAAGAATCAGGGGTCGATTCTCCACATGGAGAGTGATTTCTCTCTCACGGAAATTTATGTTGGCTCTATATATGGAAATCCAATCCATGCCATGAATTGCATAAAATTCCACTAGGGGGGAGTATGTAGAGGTTTTCCGAGAAGTTCAATGCACAAATTATGATAGGGGAGTAGTTATATTCATGGGATAAAATGATTTCCCCATTTTTCATACTCACCGACATCTTCACTTCCAAGATTTGTAGTGGTGTTGGGATTGTTCTACTAAACATTCGAGATATAAAATAATGTGTAGAACCTGAATCAAAAAGTATGTTATTTATTCTTGAATGAAAAACTAGTGTACCTATCACCACTTCATTTTTGGGGTTCACTTCGGCAGTAGTGAGGAAAAAAGCTTTACCTTGTTGCCTTGGAGGTTGTTGGTTGCCTCTGAAAACCCTTGGCTTAGGGCACTGATTTTCCAGATGCCCTAGTTCTTTGTAGTTGTATCAATGAACCATGTGTTGAGGTTTGAACGGGGTGTTCCTATCTTCTATAGCAGTCGTGGGTCTTTCTTTCTGACATTGTATAGCCAGGTTCCCTTCTCTTCAACACCTAAATCATTTCCTCGTCCCCTTCAGGAAAATTTCATGGGTGCTTCTTTCTGCACCTTTGGCAAGTGGGTTGCTGGGTCTTCTTAGCACCATTGGATTTATCCATCGAACTGCTATCATTGAAGTACACCTTATGCTTCTTATCCCCATGATACCCTTAAGATTCTCTGATATCCATTTAGACCTTGAGGGCACATCGGACAATTTCTTCATAGCTATCGAAGTCACGGATCACCAGTGCTTTCCACAAGCTAGGTTTCAGCCCACCAAAGAAGTGGGAAACCTTGCATTCAGGGGTAACGACAAAACCAGAGGCGTATCATGCAAGCCTTGTGAATTTTTCCCCATAACCTCTGACATATTTTTCATCTTTTTTCTTGAGGTAAAAAAAGTCCATTTCTATCTTAATCTAGAGAGTGAAAGGAAAATATTTATCGAAAAACATCTTCCAAAAATCCTTCCATTCCAATGCCTCGATATCCTATTCAAGGTTCATATTTTTTATCAACGTCCACCATTGATCAGCTTCACCCTCCATATGATAAGCAGCCATGAGAACCTTCTCTTTTTCAGAACATTGAAGGATGGAGAAGATCTTTTCAATGGAGTTGATCCATTGTTATGCGATTGATGGATCAGGTGCTCGATTAAAAGTAAGAGGCCTTTGTCTCGTGAAGCTCTCGATAGCGACTTGTTCTTTCTTAGGGTGGTTGAAATTTCTGCTTAAACAATGTTTCTATTCAAATCTTGAGTTAGCTGACAGAGAAGTGTAACAAATTTCGTGATTCCTGCTCCCATTGGATTGGGCATCTCATTAGTATAGTCATCACACTGATCTTCAAATCAGTTGTTAGCCCGAGTCCTCCTATTATCGGCCATTGTCTAGAATAAAAGGAAAGTTAGGGGTAACACATATAGGGTAATACAAGTACAAAACTGATGACTTATAAATAACTCTTATTTCATTAACATATGAATCTATTGGCTTCAGTTTATTTTATCCATGATCTACTTTCTAACATATATTCTTAGGGCATTTTTTTCGTCCCATAATAATGGTTCATACTAAGATTCTGAATTTACCAAAGCATATGCCTCAGGAGTGTCGTAACCAAGAGTGAAGAATGGCCCATTTTCATGCACCAGTTCCCAATGGAGTCTAGCTCAAATCGGTGTTTTCAGGTTTTACCCCTAGGATACATATGTGCCAGAGCCGACTCTACCTGCTCGTATCTAGATAGGGATGTATTTGCTTGATAACCACTTACTCAATACTCACTAAAACATAGGGATGTTTTTATTATACTTATTCTTGTCTCTAAGGCTTTACTAGGGTTACTTAATCCTAATCCCAAAAATAACTAAACTTATCATCTGATACCAACTATGAAAACCCTGATCATTTTTTACACAATTAAACATAATTTATTACATAAACATCACTTGATACAACATAGAATATCTAGAGGTATAGTGCCTTTGTGTCTTAGGATCATAACATAACAACTTGAAGCATGAAATAAAACGTCTTTATTGAAAAATTCCTTTACATGACCACTACATTCCATCATACTTAGCATTGCATGGGATAACCTGGGGACATGCAGAAGAAAAGGGTGAGCTATAAAGCCTAGTAAGGGAATAAACATGGAATAAAATGAGGAATACAATACATGTTAGACAATAGGAATATCAATAGATCAAAAGAGAAGCATAAACATAAAGTCATAATAAAGCATGATAATCATAACATGGAAATGTGGCAACAACACATAACATGGAATTATCATGAGCCAAGGCTCATCGCACATGGAGAATGAGTAAACCCTCATACCACATGGAGTACGAGTAAACCCTTGTTGTGCTTGAATTATCATGAGTAAACACCCATTTCACATGACGTATCATGATACTATACTTTACCCAATACATTGGAGCGCTATCTGGGTTCACCCTTCTTAAACATTTCATTTCACGCATAAGTGTGCCACATGGATCATAAAATATTGAATCATTCAACATAATAATTTATCCCATGATAAAAGAATGTGGAATACATACATAAAAATTTTTAAACAATAAGTAAATGTGCCGAAAGTTGAATACCCTTGATAGATAAATGGGAATGGTATTCACTATACAATGACTTTGGCTTGGAAAAGCGCCGTGCAATTTCGGCAGCATAATGGCGCGATATAAGAACTCATAAAAATGGTTGATGAGAGAGAAAGGGGTGTCTCATAATATTTAAATCACATGGAAATTAAGGTGGTAATATAGATATATATACCAACAAAATTAATGGAATTTAGATTCATGATACAAAATAATTTCTTGAATGTAAATGAGGAGAGAGAAATTCCTTTCGAAATTTCGGCATAGTAACGGGTGTACATGGGAGGAATTTAATGAGAAAAAAAGGGGTATCTCATCATTAAAAATTAAATAGGGAAGTATTGGGGAGGTGTAAAACCAGACCCCAACATTTATAATTGAAATTAAAAGTTCATAACAATTTATAGAATATTGGACAAAAATGAGAAAAGAAGAAAAACCCTTACTTGGAAGTGTGCTTCCAATGATTTAACAGAGGATTGAGAGAGGCTTCTTGGGAGATTGGGACACCTTGGTAGGATTATAGATAGAGGAGGGTAGAGGTTGTACTAACTCCAAAGGCTTTTAGTGAGGAGGAAGTGGGAGCATGGGTGGGTTTTTATAGGAAAGGTGAGGGAATTCTTTAATATTTTGGTTTGGGACACCTCACATTAAACTAATCCAAACAACAAGCCATCCCATGGTTTTTTCCCATGGTTTTTGGAAAGGGGAAGTGGAAAAAAATATTTTATAAGGCCAAAGTCTGAACTTATTAAAATAATGGGGTTGCTTATGTGGAGTTGAGTCACACTCCCAAGGAAAACAATTTAAAAAGACAAAATATTTAAAAAGTCTTGAAGAGTCCACTAAAGCATTTTAAAATAAATAAAACAAACCCAAAATCAAATTATTTTAATGGTACAACATATATTGGCCTACCATAAAGTTTATATTATTTTATTACATCACTATTGGGTCATTATGATGTCATAAAACACATTATATATTAAAATGGTATTTAATTTTTACCTAAAAATTTGACTATCTCAGAAAATTATGAAAAATTCACCATTGGATAATTTCTATGTCCTGATTCCAGAAATAATATTTATTTTATCTAAATAATTTTCTAAATATGATAATTTTAACTTTTAAAATAAAAACCAACATTTATCGAAAATAAATTGGTTTTGAGAAAAATGGCTTTCAAACCTTAATAAAAATTAAAATTGCATTCATAAAATTATATAATCATTTATATTTAATAAAAATTAATTTAATAATAATAATATTTTATTAAAATATTATTTAATTCCAAAATACATTAATTCATAAAAATAGATTTCTTCGTTAAACATTAACTAAAAATATTATTTGTGCTTAAAAAACTATTTACAAGGTAACAATAATAAAATGAAAGTATATTCATTATTATTTACATAAATAATGTACATAACCATAGTACTGGGGTCTTATTACATAACCCCTTATAACACCCCCATAAGACCGAAGAGTAAGGTGTGCGATGGTGACAGACTCTTTGGGTGGCTCGGATAACATTGCTCAGGTGGTAATCTCTATCAGCTTCCACTTTTCTCTTAGGTTGTCCTGCTCGAGCAAAACATATTCAATCTCGGCTTGGTTTTGGTCAAGAGTGAAGCCTAAATATGCAACCTCCTTTATCAACTCTGATAAATGGGCTTCGTATGGGGCACGTCTACTTGATGAGGTCATCGCTTCCTTTGTCTGAGTAAATTGGATTTGTTATATCCTTTTATTTATTACATCATGTGGTCACTGTTCAATGACTATATTAGCAATGTTCATGATTCTTAATTGTATTTTAAAATCAAAAACATAAAAACCAAAAAATTTGACATTTAATATAAACATTTTACATAAATAAAAGTTTAATTAAATCAAGAAGGATTTCAATTAATGAATGTTAGGGTCGTTACAACCAACCTACATGAAAATTTTTAACTCCCCATTAAAAATATGGGAAAATAAAATTCAAGATTCACTTTCTATAATTGGAAGATACAAATTAAATATTAAAACAAAAAATGCAAGGGAAAATAGTATTTCATAAAATACCTTTTATGTATAAAAACATTTGATTAAAAAATTCAACCATAAACTTGATTACAAAAAAGTTAATTGAATTATTTGTAACATAATAGAACTAATTTCACTTTTAAAACATTTTAAAACAAAATTTATCTTTGTGAATACATGAAACAAAAATTCAGTTTTCAATAAAAAGCAATATTTTTCACAATTCTTTGGAAAATAATTTTTTCTTAAAAAATTATAAAAGTCACTCCAAGATAATTTTGACATAATTATTTAAAATTGAATTCATTTTAAATAAAAAAAAATTTAAAAATTTCCATAAATTATTTATAATAATCACTCATAATAATATATAAAATCCACTTTTGAACAAAACATATTTTTAAAGAATAAAATGTCTACTAAAAATTGAGTTATTGTTTCCTAAGTATTAATCAATACATTTTTATTGATTATGTACTTATATATATTTTATAAAGTAGTTATTCTTATTCACACATCCTAATTCAAAATCTTGGTCATAATGATTTTATTTAAAAAAAATATTTTGTTCTTCTTTTAATCTCAGTGTTGGATATATTATACACTATTGAACATAGACTTTTTTAAATATTGGGATATTATATTCACCCCCATTTAATAAATTTCATCCCAAAAAGTTTAACTTTATCATGGAAATAAAATATTTTATATTTTAAAATACATTTGTTGAAATCCCATATTGTAAAAATGTTTTAAAAAACTTACACATGAAAAGTGGGAAAAATAAATAATAAGGTCATCTAGAATAACACATATTGGGTTTCAAATAGGAAAAAAATAACAGGAAGTGAAAATATGGAAATGGTTAAAAAAATGTCAAAAAAATGATGGAGAGTATTAGAGAACATTGATCGTGTGAAAGTGAATGTCAATGTGAAATCCAATGATCAAAAAACCATAAACCAAATAGGTGTGAAAAAAGCCCACATATTCATCAGAACTAAATGTAATAGGGTAACATTTTTTAAGATCATTTTCTTACATTTAAGTAATTCCTTCTCTATTTATACAAAGAACATAGAGAAATAAACATACTTGAAAAGTAAAATTATATCTATTAATTAATTTCCACAGTCTCATACTTTTCTCCAAACAATGAGTATTGAAGATTAATTTTAAATCCTAAAGAAATAAAATACCCTTCTAACATATCACATAATTACACAAAATAATAAAAATATTATCTTTTTTTCCTTTAGGTATTAACCAAAAAAATGTTTATCACAATTTTAGATAATTCCCCAAATCAATAAACCCTTATTTTATGAAAAAAAAATGATCTATAAATCCTAAACAATAACACCCAAAGTTAAACTTAGATCATTTGATAAATAACTAACCTTGAAATTCTTCAAAATATTCCCAATGATGTTTCAAACACAAAATCAGAAGGATTTGATCACATGTACTTCTAATATTAATATAAAATTTACCCACATCAATATTAGTCACTAATAAAGTCACATACCCAAATATTTATATTCAAAAAAAATATAATCTATAAAATATGGTAATAATTCCCCTAAATAACTTGAATCGGCACACAGCCACATGAAAATCATATATTCTTTTCAAAATATAATTCAACATATATTCTGTGAATAAAATCCCATCTTATCAAAATACATTTCCATTTACCTTAATCATATATGGTTCCCAAAATATTGAACTCCATTGAAAATAACATTAATCACTTAATCACCAAATCACTTATCAATATCACGATTATATTTATGATAAAGTCTATGCTCCCAAATTTTTATAACTCATAATTACCTCAATATCAATGATCTTATAAACCCTAAAAGTTATCAACACCTTTAAACATATTCCCAAAAAAATTCAATTTATTATTCCTCAAATAAATTTTTCACATGATAAATGTAAGGGTTACATATACCTCAAACATCTATCAAAACTCAATAAATTTCTACAAAAGTATTAACATCACATAAAACCTAAAAATAGGTATTTATTACTTTAAACACATGGTTAAACTTAAATTATAAACCTATCATGGTATCCATAACTCTTAAGTTAACCTCACATGAAAATATCTTAATCTCTAAAGTTATTGAAATATTTCATTTGATACCAACTATAACTATCCTTAACCCGTAATCTTGGATGTGGTGGTAAAAACATAATATTTACATTTATATCTTTGATACTGATAAATGTGACCCAATTTTAACTGTTAAAAAATAGAAACATCGAAATGAAAATATTGGATCACTAATATACCCAAGGATATTTTCGGATTAGTGTTTTAGATAATTAGGAAAAAAATATTATATAAAAATACCCATGAATTCATGCAATTTGTTTCTCACTATAAATAGTTTTCATATTCCATATTAATTATTAAACCTCTCCCATAAAATTATTTACACATTAAACCATTCTAGACACAAATAGCTTAACATAATTCTTCATAACCCTAGGAAAAGTAAACATAATAATGGTGATCTCAAATACTCATTAAAGGTAATCATAATAATTAACAATTTAATGTCATAAAATATAATAAGATGACTATAAAGGTATGATGAAATAATCTGAGTGCATGACTATAAAATAAAATAACCCATACCCATAAAAATATGGATCATTAAACATGTGACTTGGAATGAATATTTTTCAAATTCAAGGGTCATAAGAATCAATAATCATGATCTGTGTGATGTCAAAATTGATCATAATAAAAATTACAATAACATTGAAAGGAAATAGAATTAACTTTAGTCTATATATAGAATATGAATATTATGTCATTATATTCATGACCAATGTTAAAATCATGTAATAAATAACTGGAATCGGGTTCAATCCATTGGATTAACCACCCTGGCTAACTCCCTCCTTACCTTTAAAGACAAGGAGCACTACTCAATTCATTAGAGAGATAAAATGGGGCTCAACCATCGTATAAGCTATATCAAGATCACCCTTTCATCATATAGTTTATTAAAGTACGATATAATGAATAAAAATTAACCTTGAACATTTTAATCATAAAAACCAGGAAAATAATCATCATTCCATTATAGCTTGGTTAACCCATGGAATCGAAATGAGTTTCATGAAAATATCTTTAAATAATAATTGCAATGAATATAGAGAAATAATATGAATGGTATCATAAGATAATAATCATAGTTAATCATAGGAATCATTAATTGATGTAAATATAAGGAAAAATACATTCAAAATATAATTTAAAAAAATTATTTTAAATTGATGGAAAATACCACATTTGAGTAATATTTCATTAAAAATTATAAAATATTGTAAAAAATATTATTTTTCTAAATAAACATGAAAATATATAAACTAATATTCGAATAAAATAATTTTCATGAAGGTGAGAAAATTTGTTCATGTTGTATACGTTAAAAATGAACATTTTTTCAAACTTTTGTAAAGAGAGTTAAAAGTGACCCTTGTAAAAAAAGTTTCAAAATTTGCATTTTGGAGCCTTTAAAAAGGAGTTAAAAGATAGTTGAAAGTATATTAAGTAAATTATTTAAGTTTATAAAAAACATTTCTGATATAACATAGATAACATGGAGGAATAATTTTGTTTAAATCCATTAAGAACCTTGAAATAATGTAGTAATAAAAAAACTCTTTTTCTGCCTTTTTAAACTAAAAATCATTTGAAAGAAATAACTTAAGAAGGAACATAAAATTACATGTGTATAAAAATATGAATTATATTATATCTCAATATTTAGTGTATACATCATAACTTAATATGTATGGATCAATCAAAACATGTCTCAAGAAAGGAAATTTGAGAAAATAAACACATACAATTCAAACAATTATTAAATCAAAAAAAACATTGAATTAAGAAACATAAAATCATTCTATAAAACCCATAATTACAGTGATTTAATATGTAAAAACACGTTCATAGGGTAGTAATAACACAATATTACATGAATTGTGCCTTAAAGAATAGAAATTGAGTCCATGAAACCATTTTATCTTTTATAACAATTGAATAAATATATCATGAAAGAGTGAACTTAAGAGAAACATTATATATAATGATTAAATATTAATTTGTGATATAATATCTCAATTGGTAGCATATAAACCTTATAAATGGAATTATGTTCATAATATAAACATATATTCTAAGAAAATGAAATTTGTGTCTAATAACCCCTACAAAGATCATATCATTGAATAGAGAATTTTATCCAAGTTCTATCTTTGTAAAAAACACAAATAAGATACTAATTATCTATTTATATCTTGTGTTACCGCTACAGCTCTTTGGAATTATATTTTTGACATTTTTTCTTGTAGATGGTTACACTCTGACTCAATCAGTTCCCAACTAAAGCATTGTGTAGATTTTGATACCTCTTATAAAATTAATAATCTTTTCTTAACTACGGTTTTTGAGCATCTCCATGTGATCTAGTATGATAGAAATGATCTTCTTTATAATAATTTCTCATTTAGAATTAATGCAGGTCAGATGCAGATTCTTATTTCCATTCGAGATACTACCTCGATTCAAAAGGCTTTTTGTGACAACTCTTTCGGAGACTTTGAGATCCACCATCATCTTCGAATTTATGGTATCTACAAACAACCTAGATACAATTTTGAGGTGTTCTAGAAAGTCCCTCTTTCAGGATGGATCAATGTGAATGTTGTTGGAACCTCTAAAGGCAACCCAGGACCTGTAAGTTGAGGTGCTATTTACAGAGACTCTTCGTCAGTGCCTCAGATGCTTGTTTGGTAGTTGTGGTGTTGCCTCATCTCTGGAAGTGTAGATTATGGGAATTATCCATTCTGTTGACTTTGCAAAACAAAAGGGTTGGAGAAACATTTGAATTTAAAGTGATTAAACTACTATTTTTCAGGCTATTTGAAATGGTGTAGTGCATCAAGCCTAGTCGCTTACTACCCGTTGAATGAACTATCCTTATTTTCTTTTGGAGACTAACTTCATCATTACTCATGTATTTTGTGAAGAAAATATGGTGGAATACTATTTTGAGAATAAGGGAGTCAACCACGACACAACTTGGTGGGATGACCTGCCCGATGATTTACTCCCTCTTTATTATAAAGATTGTAATAATATTTCGTCCTTCAAACACATGTAACCATGGTTTTATATTGAAAAAATTGTGCCTTATTCATTGACTGAGACACTACATTTAAAAAAATGGCGAGATTATGTGTAACAAATTTAAACCATCATAAAATAAGTAGAAATACTACATAAATATAACAGATTTCATTTTACATATAATCTTGGCATAATATAATCAATGAAAATTTGGTATAACCCAATTAAATGAAGTTGAGTTAAGAAATCACTTACTACTAGGTAACTTTAAACACAAATCCCCACTACTAGAAATTAAATATATACCTATATACATATACCAACTATTTCAAAAAATCATTGGTATAGGTAACTTATTCAAACCTTATACCAACGGTTTTGAAAAAAACCATGAGTATAGGTACCTAATTCAGACCATACACCAACGGTTTTTGAAAATCCCTTTATATAGGTGACACCTATACCAATGATTTTTCTGAATCTGTGGGCAAAGGTTCCTTATAGAAAACCTATACCTATATTTTTTAAAAACCTGTTGGTATAAGTGACACTTACACCAATGATTTTTGAAAAATCATGGGTATGGGATCCTTATCCAAAACCTATACCAACATTTTTTTTTTCAAAACCCATTTTTATTGGATCCAAAAATGTGGGAACAAACACCAACAGTTCTGAAAACTTTTGGTATAGGTCTATACCAATGGATTTGAAAATCGTTGGTATAGGCACTAAAATTTTGTATGAATTATTTTGTCAAATAACATTAAATAAATAAAATTTAAATTATTTTTAAATAAAAATATATATACCTATAAAATTATATTCACAAATTCATTATAGAGAAGTGGTTAGGAGTTTGAAATATAAGTGAGAGTTGTTGGGTACAAACCCTTACTCTCTCTTTTATTTTATATTACCAATATCATAGGTTTTTTAAAACTGTTAGTATATTAATTTCATATAACCTATACCAATGGTTTTAAAAATTGTTGGTATAGACCCAGATACCAATGGAAAAATATCTATTGGCACTCCAAACTATTGGTATAGTCTATACCAATGGTTAGGGGGACTATACCAATGATCCCAAATTTTTGGTGTAGGTTGTTTTTGTAGTAGTTCCCCTTTGATAACATAATTTGAATTACAACTTAATTTAACATTAAGTATGACAAATTCATGATATAATACGTAAAATGGGGGGTTTAAACACCATATAAAATAAATTTGTTTTATAAAATTAAAATCTTCCTTAATAAAGATAAATTGAGATAAAATCTATTACCTTGAGTCTAAACTTGTCATATATATCATCTAACTCCTATGTAAAAAAAATATATCAATTATTATATTTATTGAGAACATTTTACAGTTTTAATCCCTTTTTTATAAATTATTTATTTTATTTATTTTAATGACATGTAAATTTAAAAAATTATGTAATTCCATATTTGGTGTTTTGAGGATGTTTAGTTCATAATTTCGAAATGGTTTTGGTGTGTTGAACGTGGTTGATAAGATGAATTCATATAAACTTTGTTCTGTTATTTACTTCTGTATTCTCATTGATTTATTCAATAATGCACTTGGTATATGCTTCTTTTTTCTAAAATGGGTATTTACAGGATTCAATAAAAGAAATTCAGAAAAGATCCATAACTCACCTATTACATGTCGTGACTCAGCATTATATGTCTTGTAATAGGATTTCACAGCATGTGACAAGACGTGATCCAATCCATGAAGCAAGTCAAAAAATCAGAAAAAATTGAAGCCAATACACACTGTGAATGATCCATACATGATGTGACACTATACAAAGAATTTACAAGAGAAATCAGCACTAGATGAATTATTGAGGATTAGTACACATCATGAGTCCTCTGTACACAATGTGTAGGTAGTAAAATATCATAAATTGGGCCAGATATGCATGATACTTGCAGAAGATCAAAAATACATGGAGATCTACACAAATCAGTATACAACTTTTATCTCTAGTACAAACCTTGATCAAATTCTCCTATATATAAAACACCTCATGAAATCATTTCACAGAATTCCAGGATGCGATCTCTCTCTATTTTTCATTCCCTACAAGTTTCCTTCACCCCTCTCTCCTTTAAACTCAAAATTTCATCATTTTTTACATTTTATTTCAATTAAATATCCATGGATCATGTTTTCTTAAAATCTTTCAAATTCTTATTGCATCGATTACCATCATTCATCATCAATTTCCATTGACATGTGTTAGATCCATTTATATTATTAATCTCAAGTAAGTGATTTATTAAAGTTGTGATTTATCTTTTTCAAACCTGATTTCATACACATTCCCACTTTAAATATAGACCCTTGCATGATTATGAATAATTTAAATTCAAATAGCATGTTAATCATGATTTTCAATCTTTATTTATTTTCATCCCAACCCAACATGAGTAGTTAAACCACTCAGGGGTAGGGATCGAGAGTAGATGTATCTGAACTCATAATTGATCTTTAAATATAATTTTGGAAACCTTAATGTATTATTAATCAGGATAAATAACTCAAGTCTATCTAATTCATGTAAACACCCCTAGTCATGGGATATTCAAGTAGAAGACCCTATACTGATTAAATTATACTAGGCTATGACCACTAACCTAAGACACTTTCTTCCCTAGAAGCTAAACATAATGCACTTTGGATTTTAGTATATCTTGGTCATAGAATAGTCACTTCCTAGGTATAAATAGGTGACTTGACCAAAGTCAACTAGAAACCATTGTTTTCTTTGCAACCTAAGCCTTAGGGACCCTGCCAAGATTAGAATTAAGGTCACCCTTTCTATAGATACTCAAAATTAATCACAACCCATCCTTAATTATTCGAAGTAACTATCAACCATAGATTTAGAAAAACTTCCAAACACTAAATCAATTCTAAAGGACTCCTATCAAAAGGGTCTCTATCCAGTGATCCTCTAAATAACCAGCTTCCTCCTCATGGGATCAACCCCGCACTTCTACTACGCTACTCCCTAGAAGTAAGTAATGTTTGGGATACAATAAATCTAATTTGACTGCATCCCATATAAACCTAATGATTAATGTGGGTACATAAAATTTTAGAATTATTATCGGGGAGCAACATTGTGCTTTTTAAATAACTCTAGCACTAGACCTAGGATTAACTTTCCCTTACCACATTTCTTTCTTTCTCTTTCCAGATTCCCTTATGTCCATAATTTTAAACAAAATAGTATATGTACCAAGGTCCCTTGACCCATTCAAGGAACATTGAGTTGGATGAACCTTTGGCCTTCGATCCCAAGATCGAAAGGTATCTATTTGTACACTGCTTGTCAGCAATAGTGAGAAACACAATCATGTGGGACCCAACCCACAAAACCTTCATCAAGTAATTCCAGGTGAATTACTAATCCATCAAGAAAATACCATTATGGATTATAGATTTCCATAAATCCATAATGAAAACCTGAGAATTGTATTCCCTTATATCCAAGTTCACTCATTCGATATTAAACCTGGACTCATTCACATGATCTAGAATATGGGAAAATTTAGTGGCCTCTAGAGAGAAGACCAACATTATCACATTTCTAACTTCCAAGAAGTTTTTAATAACTTTCACAACCAAGGATTCTCTTCAGATGTCATTATACTACACTACTTACCATTCTCCTTATGAGACATAGCAAATTAATGGCTCAAAATTTTATCTCCTGAGTTAATCATGACTTGGGATGATCTTTCAAAAAAGTTTTTGGACAAATATTTTCCACCAATCCTGACATGGAAGCTCTAGAATGATATCTGAAACATTGCTCAAGCTGACTAAGAATCATCATGAGAAGCATGGGACTAATTCAAAGATCTCATATCAAAGTTTTCACACTATGGACTGGATACGTGGATTCAGTTACCGAGGTTTTAACAAGGACTCCAGCTAACCGCATGAACTATTGTCGATGCTACTGTTGATGGAGGATTAATGTTTAAGACCCCTGAAGCTATATGAGAAATTATCATTGAAGTTTATCACAATGAAAACCTATGGAAAAGTGATTGTGGACCACCGTGTTGTGGTATCCACTAGGTAGATGAGATCACCATATTAGCTGTGTAAGTTGAAGCACTCACAAAGAAGCTTGATTCATTACAAATTCCATCTACCCGACCCCCTCTTGCTCATGTGATGGAGATTAAATCGTGTGAGATGTGTTGTGTCCCTCATCTTTATCAAGACTACATGGAAGGATATGAAGAATTGCAAGATCATAATTACATTAATTCCAATCAACAAAACCAGCTGCATCAACAACAACAACAATATTACTAGTAGAGGCCTTCTCAGCAACAACCTTAGAGAAATAACGGATATTTACAACAATGAATTGGTCATTTAAAAGTCAAGGACCACTAGGGTATCCACCGATGAACCCAATGCCAATACCATAACAAAAAAAGCAACAACCCTTCTAACAATGGCCTAAAAAAAATTCCAACCCACTCCACCAAGACCTCAGAAACCTCCTCCGCCTCCTCTAAGTAACATAGAGAACCTTATGGCTACTTTCTCCCCAAAGTCAGATCATCGAAAGACAACCTAGTATACAAAAATGGAAAACCAAATAGATTCTTTAAGTAATCTTGATATTAAAATTAGTCAAATCTTAAAGACCCTATTTGATAGGTTACTAGGTACTTTACATAGAAACACTATGATATACCCAAGGGAGGAACCCAAGGAAGTAGTACTAAGAAGAGGGAAATTATTGGACTTTCGATAAAAAAGCAGTAAAGATGATAGGCTACAGGAAGAGCCTAAGAATAAATCAAAATAAGTCAAAGAAGTTGAAAAAACCATATCCTCCACACTTAAAAAAGAAGTATCAGCTAAGAAGAACCAAATAATTAAAGAGACAAAGGAACAAGTTTATGTTTACCCACCCTTATATAAGCCAAATATTCCATTTATAGAGATAACAAGACAAGGTAGACATGAGGCACAATAAAATAAATTCTTGGAGACGTTCAAGAAACTACACATCAATATACCATTTTCTGAATCCATTTCAAAGATGTTAATATATGAGAAATATCTCAAGGATCTTCTATCCAAAAAAAGAAAAATAGAATATCTTTGAGTCATCTATTTGAATGAGTAATGATCTCTATTTTGTAGCATACAATTTCCCTAAAAATAAGAGATTTGGGAAGTTTTTCAATTCCATGTGTTATAGGAGAATGCATGTTTGGAAGAGCATGATGCGATCGTAGAGACAACATTAACTTAATGCTGATGAGTGTTTTACACAAGATTCAACTCCATGAATTCAAATCAACTAGAATATCACTATAGCTAGCTGACCAATTAGTAAAATATCCCAAAGGCTTTCTCAAATATGTTTTGTATAAAGTTGGAAAATTCATCTTTCCGGTAAACATTCTGGTTTTGGACATGTCCTAATAAGGTGGTGTCCCTATCATTCTTATAAGGTCATTCCTATCCATAGGAAATGATTTAATTGATGTGAAAAAAGGACGTATGATCTTTTGAGTTGGAGAATAATAGGTATTGTTCAACCTGGATAAATCTTCCCAACAATTATATGATGTTGTGGACTATAATTCAATTTATCTTTCCCAAAAGTAAGATGAGTACATGTCCATTGAAGAAGAAAGTGAAGATTCACTCTCAGAGAAGGAAGAATAGTCTATTTTGAGGAAGTAAAATTCATTGAACCACTCTCAAGGGACACTATTCCACCATTATTCCCCTCCATCATTAAACCAACCCAACTGAAACTTAAACCTCTACCCATTACACTGAAGTACTCATACATATAATTATCATCCTCTCTTCTAATCGTTTTTAATTTTGAACTATCTTGGACACAAGAAGAGAAATTAGTTTATGTTTTGAAAAGACATAAGAAAAAAAATTCCTAGGGAGTGGAAGATATCAAAGGAATCAATCCTACTAAATTCACTCATGTAATCATGCTTAAAGAAAGTGCAAAGACAAAATGACAATTTCAATGGTGGATCACACCCCCAATAAACGAAGTCATCAAAAAGGAAGTGTTAAAACTCGTGGATGTCGCAATCATTTTTCCTATATTAGATAGTGAATGGGTGATCCCACTATAATTTGTTCCTAATAAAAGAGGACACACGGTATAAAAAACTAATAAAAACAAATGGATTTCAACATGCACCATCAATAAATGGAGAGTTTGTGCAGATTAAAGATGTCTGAATTCAGCTACTAGAAAGGATCATTTTTTCTTACCTTTCATGGATCAAATGATAGAAATACTGGAGGGAAATGAATTATATTGTTTCCTAGATGGATATTCAGGATAAAACCAAATTTCAGTTGACCCCACCGATTATGCAATAACCACATTCACATTCCCATTTGGTACCAATTCTTATTGAATAATGTCCTTCAGAATGTGAAATTATCCAACAAAATTTCATTGATTCATGACTCATATATTCCATGACATGGAAGAATAGTTCCTAGAAATATTCATGGGTTATTTCTCAGTCTGTGGGAGATCATTTGAAGTATGTTTAATTAATCTGGAATTAGTTCTCCAGCATTGTGATGAAAAATGTCTGAACCAAAATTTGGAAAAATGACATTTCATAGTGCAAGGAGGTAGATTAATTGGTCACAAAATTTCTAAGGAAGGAATTGGAGATGATCCAGCTAAAATCAAAGTTGTCAAGGATCTACCAGATCCCTCAACCGTCAATGGTATCAGAAGTTTTCTCGGCCATGCGGGATTTTACAAACGATTCATGAAGGATTTTTCTAAAGTGGCCCATCCATTGAAACATCTATTTTCAAAAGGTGCTGCATTCAAATTCAATGAGTATTTCCTTCAATATTTCAAAACATTGAAGTAGACTCTAATTGCATCACTACTCATCATTTCACACAACTAGGTAAAAGAATTTGAGTTAATGTGCAACGCCAGTGACCTTGCTATTGGTGATGTGTTAGGACAACAAATTGGAAAAATATTCTTTCTCATATATTATGCAAGACACACGCTATGTGAAGCTCAAGTAAATTAAACAACTATAGAGAAAGAAATCATATATGTTTTATATGCCTTTGAGAAATCTTGTTCACGTCTAGTTTTTTCAAAGGTGATTTTTTACACTGATCACTTTGCCCTTAGATACATAAATAGCAAGAAGGATGCCAAATTATGGCTGATAAATTGGATCCTCCTATTGTAGGAATTTGATATACAGATCAAGGATAGAAAAAAGATAGAGAATATAATTTCAGATCATTTTTTCTAAATTCATATACCCATCATCAAAGAAGATGAGGAGGCTGACATTGAGGTAGATTTCCCCGATTAACTCCTATTTAGTATTGTGGTTTAACTGTGGTTATCATATATTTCTAATTATATTTCCATGGGATTCCTACATCAAGACCTATCTTACCAATAGTGAAAATGATTTTTGTCATATGCCATGAATTAATACTGAGATGAGCCACTATTTTTCAATAGTTGTGTTGATGGCCTATTAATATGTTTAATTCCTAAAGAAGAAACCCACAATGTGATTTATATGTTTCACATGTCACCAACTGTAAGACATAAGGGTCTCGAACATACATTAGCCAAAATTCAACAGAGTAGATTTTTTTGGCTCGCACTGAACAAAGACGCGAAAGAATTTTTCCAAAGATGTGACAGATAACATCGGACTACAAATATGGGCAACAGGAATGATATGTCACATAATCACATCATATAAGTCAAAATATTCTATGTTTGGGGAATAGACTTTATGGGACAATTTCCCACATCACATGGAAAATTATACATTTTGGTTGGCGCTGAATACGTCTCAAAATGGGTTAAATATGAAGCAACCTCACATGACACAAAAAAAAAAAAGTAGTCATGAACTTTCTATGGAAGAATGTGACTGGAAGACATAGATTCCAAGATTACTCATTAGTGATCAAGGAACAAACTTCACAAACTGATTTGTGGGAGGATTGATAGAAAGGTATAGAATCTGATACAATACAGGAACTTCCCACAACCCACAAATGAGTGGTCAAGTAGAACTATCAAATAGGGAGGTAAAGAAAATTTTGGAAAAAACTATGAATACCAACCAAAGTGATTGGAGCCTCAAACTGGACTATACACTATAGGCATACTGAATTTCATACAATAAACCCATATGCACCACACCGTTTAGACTGGTTTATGGGAAACCATGTCATCTGCCAGTTGAGTTGGAGAATCATTTATTTTGGGTGATCATGAAACTGAATTTGGATTCTGAGAAGGCTGGATAATTAAGAGTGACACAATTGACCACTTTGGAAGAAATTAGGAGATATTCAAATGAAAATTTTAACATCTATAATGGAAAAACAAATAAAGGGCATGACCATCACATTGATAGGTGTACCTTCATTCCAAGGAATAAGGTCATGTTGTTCAAATCAAGGTTAAAACTATTCCAGGGTAAGCTGAAATCTCAATGGTCAGGCCCATTCGAAGTCACTCCAATCTGTTCTTATGGAACCATCGAGATACATAGAGAAGGTGGACCACCATTTAAAGTTAACGGTCATTGAAGATTTTTCAGGAACCCTTCCAGTAAGGTTATATTATCAGCCTTAAATTAACGTAAGCTTCAACGAAGTCAATCTCTCAGCTTAAAAGGAAATGTTTACAAGGAGGAAACCCAGGGTAGGAAATCATAGACTATGTTATATTAGAATCCTATTAGGAGAGTTTTGGGTAGTCCATAAGCTAAATGTAGGGAAAGAACAAAATTTTGAGCAAAAATGGTTCAGTATACATCATGTACCAGTGGTTCACGACATGTACACTTTGCACCCAAAAATTCATTTTAATTTACCAGTACATGATGTGACCCATCAATACACATTGTGTAATCTTCCTGGAACTTTTTTTAAATATGCAGGTCGTGAACTCTAGTTTCATGACTCACTTTCCTACCCAACCCTCATCTCCCTCCTCCCTCCAACTTGATAGAAACCCACCCCTCCTCTCTCGCCGCGCACGTCCTCTTCCTCTTGTCTCTTGTTGTACCACCCAAATATCCCACCCTCTCATCCCTCGCCACACCAAACTGCACCCCCAGCCTTTATGGTTCAGAAAAAAAGACCCCAACACTCCTCCTACTTCAACTTCTCATCCTCTACCTCCAACGAACAACCACCAACCAAGAGCCTCATGCAGCACCTACCGAACCTCCTACACCTGCTCCTCAAGCTGAGACAACCTCACCCTCCACTGATGAGGATTTGCACCTTAACCTCATACTCTGTTTCACCAACCCACATCATCGAGTCAATCTTCTCCAGTTTCAGGAAAAACCCATCTGTACAAACAAGAATATTGACATGTGTATCCTGGCCTGGATGAAAATCATTCATGTTATCCTTAACCTTATGGAAATGATTCACATTAATATAATTCTTGAAGTCTATTAGGATAACTTCTAGGATTTATTTCTGAAGTTTTTATCCACTTTTGATATGTTCATTTATAGCCTTTAGTTCCATCTTGGTTGATGACTAAATGACTTATCTTTCACAATGATTTGGGTAGGGCCTAGAATTTACATAGAGGAGTTTTTCACTTCTGACATTTATCTTACACTTAAATTAGAACCACATAGAGAGGAGTCTTAGTGGTGGTGGGAGTTGATTACCCATGAACCCTTATTACCCCATGAGCCATGAATCATAAAATCCACTTAGTTGTGAGGTCCTACACTCCGTATAATTCATAGAGCCCTGGATCATTGATGGTTTTTTGGGTTGAGTCTAGGGGTGCTGTCAACTAGATGGAAGTTCTCATCCTTTCAGCATCCATGGGCAGCCCATCCATCAACATGGATGTCTAATTCGCCTGGTATTTGAAGACACATGGCCATAGGCAGCACGGTACTCTGATGGGTAGATATTTCATTATGCATATAGTGAGGCACCTTGGCGTGTTCGATAATTCACTACCCCTCGCCTAATTTGGACCTATTGAGTTGATCATCCTTGTGATGATGCACAAGATGTAGGTGTTAGTGAGGGAGGATGACGCTTACTTTTTGGGAACCATGTGTCTAGGACGCAGCACCGCAGGATCCACCACCATCAGCATCATCTGCGGGCCAACCTTTTGAGCCACACTCCACCCCCACCCCTATACGGCACATCCCTCCTACCACCTCTACCTCCACCCCATCTCCAATTCCTACACCCAACCTTCCCACCTTGAGTGATATCTAGGCCACCTAGCAGTGTATCCTGGTGAACTTGTGCCATATTTCCACTCACCTCTATCTCACCCTCATAGAGCCTATAGAGTTCACCACACAACCACCACCCACCCCTATCAGCCCCTCATCTTCTACCATCCCCACATCACCCTTCTCCAAGATAGATCTACCCACAGACCTTACTGACACTTTTGTCTAGTGGGAGTATTTAGTAGAGCAGGCCGGGAGGGGCATGGGGCTAGCCACTGACCCCACCCTAGAGGTACCCTGTGTTGATCCATCTGTCAGATCTATGGCCTCCCAATGGATTGATACCTCTCCACCAACTACCCTGACCCATCTACCCACATCCATGACACCACCATCCACTGTAGCTATCGCTCCACCTACTCTTACTACTGTTGTAGATGCTGACATAGTTAGACAACTTGTATCACAACCTCATGGTGGGATAACACTGGAGAATATCTTTGGCATAGATGAATGATCTTTTCATTTTATTTATTTTTGTGATTTGTTACTTTTTGTGGTAGGGTTGGGCGTTTATTTTTTCATTTTTTTTTGACCTATCTTTTTTTACTAATTTTTGATATATTTAAATATATATAGATTTATTTTTTCTTTACTTTTTGTCTTGATTTTCATTTATTTATTTTATTAAATTGTAATTTCTAGATCATCTATGTCATAAAAAGTTCTCAATGGTCGATTACCACCATCTGTTTTGGGTAAAAGGGTACTCCAGCATGTTATAGACATCTCACGTCAACTTCAGGACGTTTGCATGGAAATCCATGCATAGTAGAAGCTACCTAGAGTTGTGATCCCTTTCATGTCTCATCTCATTCATTCTCATGTTGTGGAAACTGAAGTCATAAACCTATCCAAGCGATCTTGAGACTTGTAAGACACAATAACCAGTAACTACAAGTGGAAACAAAGCACTTGAGCCGATGCAACCAATGAAGAATATCTTGGTCCATGCGTTTGGCTTACGATGCCATGTTATAAATTTATGAGTGGAAAACCACAATTGATATTTCATCTAGAAGTTTCCATCATAGTTTCACCCTTTTCATTTTTACTTGAGTCTCAGATTGAACTTCATTGTAAACTTTTCAAAAAATTAAATAAAAACTGGTTGCCTTTTCTTTTTATACTATGCACCTGCCTATTATTCAACTATTAAAATGTTTGAACCTATGTACTAATGTTTTATATAGAGTTGTAATTATTATCTAACACATTTTTTAGGTGACATAGAATTAGAATACGGACATCCAAATTCCCCCATGCCATGACACTATTCAGGGAGCTCTCGATTCCCAAATTTTTACAGTTAGTCACTACCATTTCAATTTTTCTAAGCTTTACTTTCCATAACACTTACACAAGAATTTGATGGATAGTGTGAGAATTTTCTCTCTCTAAGTGGGGGGGTTCTCATGATATTTAGTAAGGATACACTTGAATTATTTTGTGTTCTCACCTATCTTGTAGACATTTGTTTTGAAATTATAACCATGATTTAATCTTGAAAAACATTATTCCGATGTTAATAAAAGAAAAGTTAAGTTCAAAATTGTTAGAATCTATGTTTTGTCACTTTATATAAATTTTTAAAATGATTTTTGAGTTTAGTAATTTTATTCAAATTAAACATTTTTTAAATTATGGTTATTTAACTCATTACTTAGTTTATACCCATTGTAATTTCTAGTTTCTATTTTATTCTCATTACCATAGAGGACTCTAAGCCTACAATTGCATACTCTTTTTTAGAGCATATATCTTGAGTGATATCTTGGACTTGTATACCTATCAGAACTTTCATTGAGGTCTTATTGATGTTATGAATTACCAAGTACAAATATAAAATGATTGAGGCAGTATTGGTTAGTCAATTTTTTCTAAGACCCACCTTAAATTTTTCCTTTATTTAACCCGTAGTTTACATGAATGAACTTATAGGATGAAGCTTTTCCAAGATGATTTTTCCTTCCTACTCTACTCCTTATATAATACATAATGTATTTTTGAACAAGTGTGGGGGGTTTATTCAAATAGCATGGGAGACTTTTATTTATAGAGATGTATGGTGTACTTAGTATAATGTTTGTTTGTGGTCCATATTTACTTTATAGGATTTCACATTTTTCCTTTTAAAAATACAAAAGAAAAGAAAAACAGACATGGGTTGTGTTTTAAGAGGATAAAAAATCACTATTTTCATATCGATGAATCCCCTAAAGGATCACATGTAGTCAGGGGATGGATGTGAGATCTTTCCTGTACATGAATTTCAAAAAATAGAAATGAAAAAAAAACAGAAAGGAACATAATTCTCATTGCATACTTACGTGATATATATGGATCCAACCAGAGTTACTAGAGTGTGAACTTGATTATCGTGAAGGATGCAATGTATTACACTTATATTTACATTCATGCATTATGATTTAGATCTTTCCCTCCTTTTGAGCTTGATTTTCACTTTTGACAAACCTACCCATAGCCTCAAAGTCATCATAACCTTATTGGTGAAGCCCTCATGATTATTTTTGTACTTGTCTTTTCCAATGGATATAATAGAACCAATACAAGTATATGGTTTGGAACATGCACTCGAGGTATAAGAAAAACTACAATTTCATTTTATCCTTAGTGATGAGAGAAAATTCACTGTGTGGTAAATCAAAAATGGGTATAGAATTCAAGGAACTATTGAAACATTATAATTAAAAGATTACAGTTTGTTTAAAGAACTGATCTATGAGGCATGAGTGATTTTATATGCAAGAATGATTCTGGAGACTAATGTTTTCTCTTACACTTAGTTTTATTTACCTGAATTTAAAAAATATTTCCTATTTAAAAAATTTCTTATTTCTTTTTTGAAATCATTTTTAAGACCTTCTTTTCTTAAGGATAAAAAGTTGTTCATGTTTGGGTGGATTTGATAAGACCAATTTTTATATAATTTTTTTTCATTTAATTATCATTTTTCGTTGATTTATTCAATAATGCACTTGGTATATGTTTTGTTTTACAAGAATGAGGATCTATAGGATTCAAAGGAATAAATGTAGAAAAAGTGCATAATTCACCTATTACACATTTTGACTCAGCATTACATGTTGTGTAAGAGAATTTCAGAGAACGTGACTAGCCTAAGCTAATCCATGAACCAAGTTGTAAAATCAGAATAAATTGAAGCCAGTACATTCTGTGAATGTTCCATACATGATGTGACCCCAGTCAAAGAAGTTACCTGAGATATCTACACTATAGGAATTGCTGAGGATCATTACACATCATGAGTCCTCCATATATGATGTGTAGATAGTCAAACCTCATAAATCGGGCTAGATACGCATAAGGAATGAGGAAGATCAGAAATCCATGGAGATCTACGCTGATCAGAAGTACACGACATGTTACTCTAGTGCACGCTATGATCAATTTTTCTTATATAAAAAACACCTCGACGAAGCATTTCACAACATTCCAGGATGGGATTTCTCTCTATTTTTCATTCCCTACAAGTTTCCATTGCCCCTATCTCCTTTAAACTCAATATTTCTTCATGTTTTACATTTTATTTAAATTCAAGATTCATGGATTGTGTTTTCTTCAACACTTTCAAAATCCCACTGCATTAATTCATGTCATTCATCATTAATTTACAACGGCGCATGTTAGATCCATTTCCATCGTTAATCTCAAGTAAGTGATTTATTAATGTTGTTGTTTATTTTTTGAAAACAAAATTTCATGCTCATTCCCACTTTAAATTTAGACCCTTTAATGATTTCAAATCATTTAAATTCAAATAGCATGTCAAGAATGATTTTCTTTATTTTTTATTTTCATCCCAACCCACCATGAGTATCTAAACCACTCAGGGGTAGGGATCAAAAGTATATGTATCTGAACTCATAATCTATCTTTAAATATAAATTTTGGAAACCCTAATGAATTAGTAATTAGGATAAATAACTCAGGTTGATCAAATTTTTATGAATTACCCTCGTCATGGGATATTCAAGAAGAAGACCATGTACTGATTAATGTAGACTATGATACAACCACTAGCCTAAGGCACTTTATGCCCTATAAGCTAAACTTAATGTACTTAGGCTGTTACTATATCCCAATCATGGAATAGTCACTTCCTAGGTAGAACTAGTTTACCTGACCAAATTGAACTAGTACTATCATTTTCTTCATATCCTAAATCATTGTACATTTCAAATATTAGAATTAAGGTCAACCTTTCTCTAGATACTCAAAATTGATCTCGACACCTCCTTAATTATTTTAATTCCCCCTCATCTATAGATTTAGAAAAACTCCCAAACACCAAAGTAATTTGAAAGGACTCCTATTAAAAGGGTCTCAAGCCAGTGATCCTCTAAATAACTAGCTTCATCCTTATGAGATCAAACCTGCACTTATACTATACTAGACACTAGTAGTAAGTAAAGTTTGGGATACCAAAATTCTAATCTGACCGCAGCCTATACGAACCCAACAACACATGCGGGTGCGTCAGTGGTCAAAGGGGATATTATTCAATTATATACATAATAATTATCATGAAATAATTATCATATTTATACATTCAATCCATCATTAAAATCACTAATTACATGTGAAAATATAAAATTAATTACATCTATTCATGAGGTGGTAGTCCTCCGTACACATGAATGATGAATTTGCTTCCTATTTGATGGAATAAGATATGGATATAGCTTATTAAATTAATATAATAAAAACATAAAATGTGGAATATACTAATTTTATTATCTCAATATGGTTGGAATAATATTTGGATGTGGTAGAATAATAAATATAATGAAAACTCTTGGTTAAAAACTATACCACTTTTTTAGAAAACCCCTTTAGGTTTACACATAAAGCCTTTATAGGATGGATTTATGATCAAACAAATGAATATAGGATGTGGTTAGGGATTGTAGGAATGTATTTTTTTAGGTATTTTTTGAACAAAATATATCTTGAAGTGTGTAGAGAAGTGGGGAGGGGTAACCTTTTATAAAGAGGGGAGGGTCATTCTTGGAATTTCAACATGTGTTAAACAAATCTAAATTAATTTTCAAGTTAAAATGGATCCAAAATGATATAATTTGAATCTGATATGAGAAGGAGTCAAAATAATCTCATAAAATAAAAATTGGACAATTTTCGGTGATGTTTTCACCCTTTTTGTTTTGTTTTAACCCTATCTAGAGCATTTTTATGATTATCATGTTAACAAAGTTTTTTTACTACTCAGGTGTCAACATAGTTACTATAAAAGGAATATTGGGCCATAAATAGAAAATAGATAATATTTTTATCCATATCCAATCACTTGTTCAATGGTAGGATTTTTATAAATTTTAAAAAAAATTAATGGAATATTATTTTATTATAAAATACCATTAAACTCATTTTTTGAACAATTCTTTTTATTTTAAATTAAAATCAATATGACACCAAAGAAATTAAAATATAATCCTCTAAAACCTCCCTAAAATGAAATATTTATCTAAAAAATTCATTTTACATAGTTAATCATTAAAATTAAATTAATTTTAATATTTTTCGAATCGTTTGTTTTATTTCTCTATTAATTGAATAAAAATTATGTTGGCATTACATGAGTATTTAGGGTAATTATTTCATCGCTAAAAATTATAAATAAATTACCATAATAAGGAAATAAATTTTACATAAAATAAATATTTATAATAAAAAATAATTTTTTAACCTTGCCACAAAATATTATAGAGATTAAAAGAAAGAAAGCATCATTTCTGACTTTATCTTTTACTTAAATATTATAGAAGTAAAAAAATTAAATAGATTTGGAACCATATTTCCACATTTGATAAAATTGTATGTAAATGGAAAAAAATATACTCATACAATAGGAAATAGGCATGTATTAGTGTCCTTGTTTAGTTCTTGTCATATCATTTTTTACTATAATAGCATGATTTACCCTTACAATTGTGACAATTATTTTTTATGGTTATTATTCATACTTACCAAAAATAAAAGAGGAATATTTTAAAATTTTGGACCTTCTGATTCTAAATAATGAATCCATTTATAAAGATTCAGTTTCTATAAGTGTAATAAATTAATTTATTATTAAAATTTAAAATGCAATGAGAAACACTTTATAAGAAAAATGTATTTTTAAGTATAAAAATGATTTTATACAAACTTAAACCATAAAATTGGTTCTAATAAACTTAATTGGGTTATATATAATATAATAAAACTAAAATTACTTTTAAAATATTTTAATAAATAACATAAATTTTTAAATTATTGAAGTAAAAAATATATCTTTCAGTAAAAATCAGTATTTTTTCACTATTCATTGGAAAATTAATATTTTTTTTAAAATACCAAAGATTTATTATAAGATAATTTTAAAATGATGATCTCAAAAATTATATTATTTTTATAAAATAAAATTTCTAAAAGGTACAAATTTTAATTATAATATTTTCTCACAAAAAATAAATAAAACCCATTTTTAATGAAAACGTATTTTCGAAGAATAAAATGAATTTTTTAAAAATTGAGTAATTATTTACTAAAAATTAATAAATAAATTTTTATTGATTATGAACTTTATATATACATAATAATTCATTTAATACAATTTGTACTCACTAATTCAATAACTAGATTATAACTATCATCTTTAAATATAAATATTTCATGGTCCATTTAAGCTTGATGTTGTGTATCTTCTATGCTATCATACATATTATTTCCATAAAATATCATGATATTATAGATATAACCTTTTATCACCTATTTATTATTATTTTTCTTGATTTCAAGTTTTAATAACATCATATAAGGGGATTCCCGTTGACTATACTACTTTTACAAAACTTCATGCCACTTTTTCCTCTCTTCTTTCTTTCACTTATTAATTTTTATAATAAAAATTAAGATCTCAGACCACTCATAATATAATAAAAATAGTTGATATATCTTAAAACACCCCAAAATAATAAATTTGTAGCATGTATTCACCCAAAATTATTTGAAGTAATTTACCAATCCCAATCCAATATGTAAATAACATTGATATATTCCAAAAATTGGAATTATTTCCTAAAAATTTGGTTTTAGTTTCCACAAAATCTTTCATAAAATCATATTAAAATAATTATATTCTCATAATAAATATTTCAATCCATATTTTCTAATTTAACATGCTCTTCTAATTTAACATTTTATTAAAAATATCATAATTTCCCATGAATCTAAAAAAATGTCCATTTTGTAATGATATAATAATTTTTTTATCGAAAATGAAAATTTTAATTAATATATTAATCATTAAAATTAAAAAATAAAAACATATAACAGCAATAAAAAAATTAATGAGCAATAATAAAATTTAACACATACATGATTCTATGTAAAAAAATAATCTTTTAGATTCATGTTATGAAATTCAAGATATATTTCATTTAATAATCCACCTTTCTACCATATCCTATTATCAAGCCATTTTAGTCATTATTAAAGAATTTAATAAAAAAATTATTTATCATATATGTAAACATTAAAATAAATATTATTTCAAATATATTTATCTTATCCAAAAATTTATATTTAATTCACTAGAATGAATTAAATTTATTAAAACAAATTAACATAATTTATAAGTCATGTGTATACAATCTAAACGTGGAATCATATCACGTTTTTTTCAACCTAATTATCAATAAATATCAACATGAGGGAATATTAAATTTTATTTTAATAAAAAATTATAAGTACATCAATATTAAATTCATTTATCTTTTGTCCATTTTTGTAAACACCGATAACTAATTAATAAAATATTAAATATTTATTAGTGACTTTAATTAATCAATAATAATCCATATTTTCTCAATTTATCTCAATATTAATTTTTAATTTAACCAAACCTAACAAAAATCAAGCACATGTATCCACATATACCATTGTTCCTATACAGGATTCGTGAGACCCCATGAAACTCATTACCAAATTTGATTCAAGATAATAAATCACATAAACTAGACTTTAAAAAATAAGTGGGTAACATCTTGGACCATCATCACTTTCTCATACTACCCTACTAACATAAGTATCCACTATAAATATGTTGATCATAGATATTTATAGTTTATTTATGATCTATCAATAATTGTTATAACATCATATATTTTATAAATATATTTTTACAAATTTACTCTTTAAGTTTTATGATTGTAAAAATTAAATTCATTTTATATTTTGTATTTGAGGAAAAAAACAAATAATATATATGTGTATAAATTTTGATATATACATTTTTTGTGCATAAGATTTAAATTTATTTTTTCTTTTGAATTTGAAGATAATAACTAATAGTATATATATATTCATTAATTTTTTGGCTTTTTATGATTAAACAATTTGTTAGTCTCAAAATATGAATTCAAATATAGGGGAAAACTATAAATAATTTTCATGAACACATCATGAAATTGACATTATTTTATTTCATAAGATAATATTACAAACCAAGGATGAATACATTCTATCTGACTTATAAAACTAAAATGCGAAAATAAATAAAGGTAAATTTCATAACCAAATGCTAATAATTCTATTAACTAGAGTTTTCCAAAAATAATATAGATGTGGAGGAAAACTATTCTATGAATGAAAATTATTAAAAATAATATGGATATTTTTTAAAATAAATTTTTCGATTCTTGAGATAAGAATAAGTGAATAAAAGATATAAGATTTAAATTGAATATAGAGTATAGAAATAGGTAATATGAAAAATGTAATGGGCAAGGAGATCATTGGAAATATGAACATTAGAATACTAACATGGTAATTAAACTATTAAATTGAACATTAAAAGAAATTGTTAAATATATATATGTAAATAGACCCTAGGGTAAAGCCTAGTGGTTTAAAGAAGGCAATCACTCTATGCTCAGGGGGAATTTTTTTGATATTGATCCTCACTAAGTCAATTTAGGTGGGGAATAGTGGAAACACTTTAGGTTGAGGTGGGGCCTCTTTGGGAGTTACCCTAATCCCTTTAGTGGGTAAGCTTGTAGTAGTTTGGTTATAGGATTTTATCTCACATTCATGATTTCGAGTGTTCAATCTCCGATAAACTCACTACCCAATTTTGGGAGATTAAAATTTTATCATTAATATGTGTAGGGGTGGACATAGTGTGCTAAATTTTACTCAAGTGTGAAGGAGGCCCAATAAATAGTAAGTGTGAGGTCTGCTTCATGCATGCAAGTGCGTTCTAGTGTAACTAGCTAAGAGAGGGATGTGGGTAAATGTATTCCATGGAATGGGTATAGCATGGAGGATTATGAACGACCCTAAATACCAGAATGGTTTTTATGTTGGATGATGGATCTTAATAAAAAAATGGTTTGGGGTCCCACTCATTGAAATATCTATATAATATATAATATATAAATAAATTTATAGTCATTAAGAATGTCAAATGTGATGGAATATATTTATCTAAATAAATAACTTTTATATAATACTATTTTTTGAATATAAAAACATGATAAATAAAATTTTAAAATAATTAAAATAACATTATAATTTATTGAATTCAAATAAAGTACAATGATATTATTTTTTTAATAATGTGTTTGTTTTTTTTAAAGGTAGGGACAAATCACCTTTATTAAAAACTAGAAAATAGAGAAGGGAAATAATGGGTTCGTGAATGGAAATAATTACCTTGCCAATAAAATAGTAAAACCATATTTTTTTCTAATGTTATCACCAATCCTATTTTCCTCGTCACACATAGAGTTCCAATCCATAAATTTTCATCCACTTATGCATCCATGTTCTTTAGGATGATGTACTCTCCTCAAATTTTCCACTTGTTGTAATAGGTTTTCATCTTCACTATCTTTCGAGTCCAATCAATAAACATCAAAATGAATGTCCACCCACTACGATGTGTAATCAAGAAAAGAATCTCCATTGTAATTCTCGATGGGTGCCTGAGCCACATTTATGTATACTTCAATAGCCTGCATTTCATCATCTTATTTCTTATGATTCGGGGTCTAGGACTGCATCGTTATAGAGATAACCAGGACCACTATATCTTAAAACTTCCTTGTACTTCCCATTCACATTATATTTTTTATAAAAGGTTTATTTGAATCTTATAAAATGATGGATTCCATAAACCTGTAAGTGGGAATTCTTGCTAGAGTCTCCATCTGAAGGGTTACCATGATAGGGGATAAAGTTTTGTCCCTTGAAATATCAAAAAATGAAGCATGTCTAGGCTCAAAAGAAGATTATATTGGATTTATGAAAGGAACCAATTTGAAACCATCAGGATTCACTATGTTTTACTTTACTGAGTATTCTTCCATTCCTTCTGGGAAACTAGCTCTATAATCCACTTCACTACTAACGAAGGTAGCATCTATGTCTTTTCCTTTGGGATTATTCAATTTAGAGTCAAATTTCTAGTAATATGAGAAGAAGAGGCCAATTCCTAGGGGTTATTTTTTTAAGACCCATCAAACATGTTCCCTTGGATGGATCCATGTGGGGAACCATTGCATTTTTAGAAAAAAAATTGGATTTAAAACCTAAATATAGACTTAGAATAATTATTTCCACGTTAATCCATTTTTTATAATTTTTATATATTTTGAGGCAATCGTCCTCTCATGGAAAATCTGTTTATCATAATGTTCTTTCACTGAAGATTCATTATTTGAGCCCACCATTCCTTCTTCCACTATATCCACCCTTAACTTGATAGACTGCTACCCAATCTGATCAATTTTTTACACCTACAGAGGACTACCAACACTAAAAAATGGAGGCAGAAAAATCATCATCACCTTACATCTAAAAACAAGAAACCTCTACTTGTCATGACCAGAACCAACGGGGCCCGGACCACAACTCCCCATGCCCACCTCCAACAGGCCAGGGGATGGATACTAGTGCCGAGAAAGAATATCACTAACATGGTAGGCATTGCCTAAATACCAGTATGTACACACCCATCTCTAAGATCACAAAATGAAGAAATATAAAAACCAAAGTCAACCAATGCATGCATACATTTATATCCTACCACCATAGTACAATAGAAGTAATGGAAGCATAAAAGGGAAAAACAACACCCACCAAAGAAAACTATAAAAAGCATCTAACCTACTCAGAAGGGGGGGATCCCTGTCAACTGAAACTACCGAAAATATCCTCATCCAAGCTCTGGTGAACACCTCAGTCTGTCTATCTCACTAACATCTGTCTCTATCATGTCCACCATGGACTCTATTGAAAGGCATGTTTGTACACAAGACATAAAACATGTTCATTCAAATCTTATTTGGGGGTGAGTATAAAAATAATCAGTAGGAACCCAAAAAACCCAACAGAAAAAGGGAGAAACTAAAAATGAAACTATCCACTCGACATGTCCCAAGGGAAACCCAATCGAGACAGAAACTCCATCTCAAACCAACCTTGGATATACATGACAAGTCAGATCGATCTACAAGGGGTTTCAACCTTGACATGTGATAACACCACAAGGACTCCTAGAAATCGCCCATATGTACCCATCTCAGACACTAAGTCTCATAAGGTTTTAACCTCATAGCTAGAAACAGGATTCTCTTCATAGGCTCTAACCGTAACATGAAACTAGGAGAACACACTCCACAAGCTCAGCTATCATAGGTGGCGCCCATCTGAGAGATTTAATCTATCAGGAAAACTCTACCATTCTAAATGGTATTTTCAAGAGAACATGCTTCATTTGGACCATCTTACTAGGTCCATCTCTAGTTCCCAACACCAGAGGTTTGGTCATCATTACCTTATGCCCAGCGCAAAAAAAAGAAACCCACGTGAAGATGCTTGCCTATAATAGCCCAAATATTTTATGGTATATTTCCCTTAAATACATTATATACATTATATAGCCTTTATTTCATAAATCAATGATTCTCTATGAAAAAACACTTAGTTATATATAGGATAAAGTCATAACCTAGCCATTAAACTTAAATTTACCACTTAGGTGTTTTGAATTTCAAAAAAAAATAGAGATACATGGTTTCCATCAAGGTGATATTTGGAGCCTTATAGAATCAAGTTAATTTTCAATGAATAGTAACATACCCTTATGAATAGTTACTTACCCTTATGAATATTAATATAACCCTTATGAATTGTAACCTTACCCGTAATGGTATAAATAAATTTAGGCTCCTTAAAAATGAAGATGAATATTTTAAGTGTTGGTATTTTTTTATTAAATAATGATTTTAATTTAAAATTAAATTTATCATATTTATAAAATTATTTGTGAAAAATGGAGCTCATTTTTTGAGTCTACATGTTGAAAATGGTTAGGGTGAAATTTTGGGATTTTTTTGAATTACTTGAATTTTTTGTGAATAATAAAATATATTAATTTACCATATAAATACATTATAATTTAAATTAACTATTCTTAGAATCATGAGTGATGTAAGAACCCAAATATATAACTCACATATACTTATTACTATTCTAGGTCATGAAATCCTCATTATTTCTTGTCTTGTGGGGAAATAAAAAATTAATGAATATAATATTAAGAAACCCCTCCTCCCACACCACTTAAGCTTCAAGCCTTTCCTAAATTATGCTAAAATATCTCCATAATCTCTTCCCTCACATCAAAGGGATTATAGTCTCTCTAAAAGGACAAAAACAAATTACTTAATGAGATTATCAAGGAGGAGTACTTAAGAGGTGAACCTATCTTCCATTTTCTTTCAAGTTCTTTTACAAGTTCCATTGTTTTGTTTCTCTATCCTCACATCCCCACATACAAATGCTATTATAATTCTAGTACCTTACATAGAATTGATTTTTTTTTATGTTAATGTAATATTTCATCATCATATCTATTTTTCCCCACCTCTTACACTAAAAATGAAAATACCGTTTGAGATGTGTTAATTTATCACATTCAAGGACGACAGGTTTTCAATTTCTATTACTATATTAAAGACTAGTCATGAAACCTTTTTATTGTTTTAAAAAGATCATAATATATGTATTTTACCGTATGAAATGTTCTGGAATCCTTATAGACTCATAATATTAAATAATAATAATAAAAACAAGTTCATTATGAACAAAACCGTCAAGTCAATCCAAGCGTTCGTAATTAACTTTTAACTAATGAGTCATCCTCATGGTATATAACCCAAAATCATTATAAGATCAATTATATATCTATAATGGCACTAATAATATATATTAAAAATTATTTAAGTTTTAATACATTTCAAATGAACTTCCATTCATGAATACAAGTAAACCTATCATGAAAACCAAGGAAGAAAATGCTTCCAAAACAAAAAAAAAATGAACCTATTAAACCCCTAAAAATGGCTTGAATGAACCTAATAAGGTTATAATGAATCAATTAAATGTTTATGAGGTTATGTAATTATTAATTAATTAATCTTAATTTTATTATTCAGGTCATTAAGATCAATCAAAAAAACCTTTGGGCATAAGGTGAAGGGTTTCTTATCTTACTTTTAATTCCAGGAGATTTCCATTGTTCACCACTTATTTCTTGCATGTGGTGTATTTTGTTCTTCTATATGATATATATTATCATGATTCTTCTTATATTTATGGTATTAATTTATTAATTTGGTGGTTATTAATTTTTGGTTATATGACTCAATTGATTACAACGTGGTAAGGGTCTTCGTCTCAATTTCCATTTCATTGAGACTTACTTGGTATTGTGCACCTAGTCTTTATTATATAGTGTATCCACTGCCCATTTGATATAATTTTTCATTTTAAATTGTAAATATATTATATATCTATTATTCGGTCCCATGGATATGATTATTGTCTTAAGTCATATACCATTTCACATTTAGTGAGTATTCAGAATGTTGTTTTAACTGTGGAAATATTGATGAATTTGTATCCTCTACTCTATACGGATATTTATAAGGCATATTGTACTAGTATTAAATCTATTTATGAATAATTATTTGAACTTGCAGTGATGGGAAGGGCCTGCTATATCCCGTAGATGTGTCGATAGGTCTCATGAGACAAATCAGTTGGTGACAAACCCTTCTAGTTTGTTTCCAAAAATCAGACGAGTTTCTACCAACAAACATAAACCGTTTTGACATTATAGTGGTATCATGTGCCAAATATATGAAGTAAAATTAATAATAATTCTCTTTATTCATTTTTCGATATTACTATCCATGAGGTTTTCACTATGACAAAATCTATGGATGTATTTTAATTCTTATATTATTAATGGCATGTGTTTTTCATTTATTCTCCATGCCATGTTGACTATGCCAATTTGATTATGATTAAATTATTATAGATTCATTCTTCCACTATTAGTAACCCTTAACAATCAGTTGAGCTCACCGCTTTCATTTTTTTACCTTAAACATGTTATGAAGAGGAGACCATTTATTGAGTTCTTGTCGATGAAATTTATTAGTTTTTGTTATGTATTGTATTTGTTTACCTTCACAACGTAATGTGAGTTTTATGTATATATATAGTTCTTAAAGATGACTAAACTAAACATTCCTTAGATATTTCATTCCTTTTAGTCATGCCAATGTAATAAGTAATGCATTGTCACTAGGATTCTAGGGTGGGGCATTCCAGTTTTTATCAAAGAGAGTTTAGTAGAAAACATAAAAACTAGATTAGAAAATGTAGATTAGGGAACAAAGCCCTAATATATTATTTGAGGATAAAAAAACAAGAACATCCTAGAATTTTGGTAAGTAATAGATTGTGTGGATATTTCTAGAAAATATATCCCTGTATAGAAACAAACAAATAGTGGTGGGTGTGGAATAGATGTATGTTGGGGTAAAACCTAAAAACACCTCTTTCATGTAGACTCGAATGGTAACTAGTGCACGATAATGGGCCTTGCTGCACTCTTGGTTTGACACTCTTGGAGGATATGCTTAGGATAATTCACATTTCCATTACAATCCATTATGAAAGATTTGAATGTAAATTTTTCCTTAGAGAAAACATGTTTATGAGATTATCTATCCATATAATTTCAATTTATACTAAGTACTTTTCTAGTAGAGATTATAAATTATGGTTTATAACCTAATCTAGTGTATGCCAATATTTATAAATGTCACCTAATTGAAGAAGGGGAATTAATACTCATGGAAAATGTAGGGATTTCCCCATTGATCAATTCAACGCAGTCAATGTTGGAGCAGATTAGATCATGACCATATTGGGACAACATACTCAGGTTGTGAAAAATAACCATGCTACACCCCTGTTTGATCGTTTCATGTGGGAGAATCCCCCATCTTTTAGTGGGACTACTAATCTAGTGATATCTGAGCAGTGGATAAAGTCCCTTGAAAAGATATTTTTGGAATTAAAATTCAATGAAAATTAAAAGGTAGTACTAGTAGTATATTTTCTCAAGGGTTATGTAGATCAATGGTGGTTCTTGATCCAAAATACCATATAGGAAGAAGAAATATAAAGTATGTAATGAATAAATTTTAAGGAAATATTCTTCAACAAATATTTCCCTTGTGAAAAATGAACTGAAATGAAGAGGAAATTAATTAGCCTAAAGTAAAGTAAATAAGAGAGTGTTGGGGAGTATGGGGTTTTCTTAAAAAGATTATACAATTATTCTATATATTACGTATGTTATTTGGAAGACAAGACTGATCATTTCTTTGAAGTTCTTAATCCAAGTCCTCGAAGAGCACTAGCTTCTCAAACATTTTTTCTCATATAATGAAATTGTATTAAGTTCCATAAAAACAGAGAAGGAATTTTCTAGATCAAATTTGTTTAAGGGAAACTAAGATAACAATAGGTACTCTGATAACAATGGAAAAGGTGAATCGCCAAATAAGAACAAGGGAATGAAGTAATTCCCATTATGCGAGAACTGTGGAAAGAATCGTCCTGGGAAATGCATGAAAGCCATAGGAGTCTTCTCTAAGTGTGGAGAAAAGGTTCATCGATCTAATGAATGAAAGGGGAAGGAAAAATTCAATGATTTTTAGTGATACAATTGTAGAGATATTGGACACTTTGAAAATGGGTGTATTAAGTGCCAAGGAAACTTACCTCGGAAAAATCCCCAAGAGAAAGGGAAATATTATGTGATTACAACCACAGAGGTTGAAGTTCTTAATGATGTGGTGGAAGGTACTTTAATTTTTTCCTCAAACTTATCCAATGCATTGTTTGATTATGGATCATCGCATTTATTTATATCTTTCTAGTTTTTCATGAAAATTAGACATTCCCAATTTCATTTAACATAGAAGTTGTCTGTCAAAACTCCTAGGGGATGTATCATTGTAACGAAGGTGTGTCGATTAATCCCACTCATAACACATAAACATTCTTTATTTTCTAACCTTATAATCATACCGATGATTGAATTTGATATAATTCTTTGTATGGACTGGCTGTCAAATTATGATGTGAAGATCTATTTCAAGAAGAAAGAATTTAGAATTTTTGAGAATGGTGTAGAATCCATTATCTTTATAGTAGAAACATTGCTATTTGATTCTTATCTAGATCCACCCCAGTAGCTCTATAGAATTAAATTCATGGAGAGGAAGAGGACATGATATATATGGGTGAGGAAAGAAATATTCAAATTTAAGATGTGTCTATTGTGCAAGAATACATTGATGTATTTCTAGAGGATTTACATGGACATCCTCTAGAGTGGGAAGTCGAGTTCTCTACTGATTTAATTCATGGTGGAAGACCTATATCACAGACTACCCATAGAATGGCCTCTATGTAATTAGTGGATCTAAGTAAACAACTAAAGAAATTTAGTGACAAAGGATTTATTCAACCAATTGTTTCTCCATAGGGAGACCTTGTCCTCTTTGTTAAGAAGAAAGATATATCCATGAGTCTGTGTATTGATTATATAGAAATAAATGCCATTACAATAAAGAACAAGTATCCTCTACCACGTATTGATGATTTATTTGAGTAACTTCATGAATCCCAATATTTTTTGAAGATTGACCTTCGATCTGGATATCATGAGCTGTGTGTGAGGAAGGAATATATTCCAAATATTGCAGTTCGAACTAGGTATGGTCTTTACAATTTTACAGTAATGCCTTTTGGACTGACTAATGCACCCTATGTTTTCATGGATATAATGAATATAGTTTTTAAGGAATATCTTAATGAATTTATTGTGGTATTTATTGGTGATATCTTGTTACACTCCAAAACATACAAAGACCATGAGAATCACTTGCGGATTATTTTGAAAACTCTTAGAAGAAATGAATTATATGGTAACTTTAGCATGTGTGAATTTTATCTTCAATAAATTTATTTTATTGGCCATATTTTCTATAAGGATGTAATTTTAGTTGATCCTATGAAGAAAAATTAAATCCAAGAATGTCTCATGCCAATGAACATAACTGAGGTACATAGTTTTATTGGCTTAGCAGGTTATTATCAGCATTTTGTTCAGAATTTTGCCCGATTAGCTAACCCGATAACCAAGATGAAACATAAATGGGTTAAGTTTTTATGGATGAAATAATGTATATAATTCTTAGAATAATTGAAAATAAGATTGGTTAATGCTCTAATTTTGACTCTTCCTTATTGAAATTAGGGATTTTTGATATAAAGTGACATATCAAAGAATGGGCTGGGTTAGATCCTTATGCAAAAGGGGTTTTACTTTTATATGAATCTATATAGTGTTTTAGAAAAATTGATATTTTATAAAAGGTTTGGGTTTTATAGAGATTATTCATAAGAAGTTTTAGTTTTGGAAATAGGTGCACTCTGGAGATTTAAAATTAGAAGAAATTTTTTTAAAATGTGTTTCATTTTACGAAATTCAATCCTCTAAAAAAGAGTTTTTTAGAATTTAAAATCTGAGAATGTGTATTTTTAAAAAAAATTATGTCAGTTGATTCAAAAAACATGGATGGGTTATGGTTTAGGTTTCATTTCACTTCTTATATTCCACCTAGAAAGGTTTTAACTAAGCATAGTGTGTTATCATTTTCTCTAGATTTATTCCTCCTAGTTGATGGATATTCCCAGAGTCTAAGTGGATTACTTGATTCATAACCACTCTTGTACTCTAGGACTTATGGGTTTCCTTGAGTGATTTTTTGTTTTATAGAATTATTTTTGGATATATCGAGGATTCCTAATTACTTATCTTGTGGACAGAAATGAATTATAGATCAGTGTTTCATGTTCTTATATTTTTTGAATAGTGTTTAGTTTATGGGTTTCGTGCATTCCATCCTAATTGATTTCCTTATCTTAAGGCTTTAGGTGTTTTTAGTGTTGCGATCATTTTGATGTTGGTTTCTTAATGCGTTGATTATAGGTAGCCATTGGGTCTGAACTTGGGTAACTGGGATGATTTTTTCCTTTCAAATATTTGGCACTTGGTAGTGTTTTTTTCCTTGTGGTTGGATATTTATTGGTACAATATTCATATTCAAATTCATATTCTAACTACTAAGTACTGTTACCCAGGTCCTAGAGCCCATGTTCCTCCATGTAGTGGAATTCTAGTGATTTTTTCTTCATGGTCATTTATGGTTGAGATGTGTGTTAAGCTTGATAATTTTTTTAATATTTAGATTTTAGATTCTATTTAAGGGAATTCCTTCTTTGATAGTTAGTGAAAAGTTTTTAGTAATTGATCATGTTTGTCGGAAATGTGTGATTCTTGGTGAATACTTGTAGACACATCTTCTTATATGTGGTTTTTATTTAGGAGAGTGTATCTTTTCCCATTGTACCATTTTATAAGAATTATAAATACTGGGGAGAAATATAATGAGTATTTTTTACCTTTATACCTCATGTATTGTGTTCAAGTATTAGTGTTTCTTGTAAATATTGGCCTTTTTATGTTTTTAGGTATATTTGGGGATAAATGGTGAGGAGTGTTTTCTTCTAGTATTTTTTTACCATTATATTCTTCTAAAAAAGGTTTGGGTGTATAAATTGGTATGGTGGGGAGAATTATCACACTCACATGTAATTGTAGTTGTATATTTAATAATATTTTATTTTCTTTAATGTTCCATTAAAATTTTCTTTAGTTTTGGAATTGAATTTTAATTTTTCCAGAAATTTTGGGTATGTGCATGGCTTGAGCATGATCACCGCACAATTAGTAGAAACTATGTGGTTGAATAATATGGGGGTTATTTATAGAGAATGACTTGAGAGTATATTTTAGTACCAACCATTTTATTACCCTTAAATTTTCCTTATGTTCCCTTATATGAAGTTCATTTTGAACATACACTATTTTTTCAGCATGGTTATCACACGGGTAGTGTCAGTCCCAGGAGAAACTGTAAGAGCCTCAAACCTATAGTCCCAAATCCAATGTTAAAAAATAATATTTTCATTACTGGCTACAATACCAATAAAAATGGCCCAATTTTATCCCATTAAAACATATAACATAAAATTGAATTATTGGATCACATACATACCGAATGACCTTTTAGGTTTAAAGTTTTATATAATTAAAAAAAACTCTTACAAAACAACTTGGATAAAAAGAAAATTGGTTCATAAAAATTATATTCATTTCCCTATATGTTATTCACATCTTGTGATATTATTAGAAATAACATAATTAAAACCATTCTTCACAACTCAGAGAAAAGGAAACATAACCTGGGTGAGCTCAAATGCTAAGTAAGGGGAAACATAAGCATGAAAAAATGAATTTCTTGAATGAGAATAAGATGGGTATAAAAATATAATGAATTAATCAAAGTGAATAATAATAAAATAATATAATTAATATATAATAAAACCAATTTCATAAAACATGAGACAAGGAATAAATATTTAACATAAGAAAAGAGTCATGTATGTAAAAAATCATGATCCATCTAAAAAAATCATTAAGAAAAGGGTCCTTTATAAACTCATAGAAATCATAGATAAAACATTTCTATATATTATCAAATTAACTTAATATAACCCTTAAAAGAACCCTTACAAGTGTAATAAAAAAATGTTCAATGTATAATATAATTCTCCAGAGAACAAAATCATTTCCTTATGTATTGGAGGGCTATAATGGACCTAACCTTCCTTGGTTTATAATGAAGCAACCCGTCCATGGTTTATAATGAAACCACCCACCCTTGTTTCAAAATTGAACTAAAAATTATCATAAATAATATCCAAGAAACATAACATGAATAAAGTATATAGATATTTTCTTTCATCATAAAACTCATATAAACAAGCATTATTCATTTCATAACTTGATTAACAAGTGGAAAAAATTGGGTTCCATTACAAACACATTGAAAAAATAATGATACATATTGAGAAAGAGTTAGCATGGTATAATTATGAAATATTCCCATTTGAGTAAAATTAACATGAATGTTTGATTTATTTGATGAATAAAAGTACCATTAAAATATCATTAAAAACATCCGTGATGAAAATAACAATTTCACTTTGGAAATAATTTTTAAAAACTATAACATCTGATAATATTTGGGGAAAATTTATTTTAAATGAATCATGGAAACTTATAGAGGATATTTTACAGAATTTATCCATCATGATGGAGAAAAATTAGATTCATTTTTTAATCTCTAATTTAAATATATTGCTCACACCGTTGGTAGAAACTACCTTATTCAGAAAATTTTAAGAAGATTATTTTTAAACCATTTTAAAAGTTTAAACATGGGTAAAAATTATAATAAATAATCATTGAATACTTTTCAAAATTATTTTAGAAAATATTTTATAAAACAAAAATATAGAGGAATAAGGTTTTCTAATCAAAAAAGGATAAACAAGGTTGGTTTTCCTTAAACATATTTTATTAATCACATTTAGTACCAAAGTGAGAAAGATGGTAATAAAACATCAAAATTATAAAAATATCTATATAAGAATAAAAATTAAATGTATCAATCAAATAAGTATCAAATAATTTTTTAAATGAAAATTTCATCCCAAAAATCCTTATTAAAATGGGAATGAAACATAAATCCATTACCGCATTGGTAACTTCTGAATCATAAGTCCAATGATAGAATAACATCAAATAAAACATCATATATCAAGAATATAATGATAATTATAATATAACATGTCATACGAATGATATATACACCTTATAAAATAATATTGGTTTATAAAATAAAAGTATATCCCAAAGAAAGCGAATTTTAAATGAATAGCCTTTATAAAGATCTAATAATTAAATTTAGAATTAATCAATTGATAAATTATTTGAAACAAATTTAAATAAACAAAAAAAGTGGAAATAAAATATAAATAAAAAATCTATTTCACACAAAAACATGACATAATATCATCAAGTAAGAAGTGATATAACCCAATGAAAGGAGATTAAGATTAGAAATCCTTAACACTTCATAACATTAAATTCCAATCCCCTTGGATGAAATCATTTTAATTGAAATTTAAAATACCATGAATTATGTAGGATCCATTTTATAAATTATACATTTATATGTATATACAACATATAAAATGTAGAGACCCGAAGCTTATCGTACATGGACATTACATTACTTTTGGCGGATTACTTAGTACATAACAAAAACACACACACAAGGATCGTAATAGTTTAGTGTCTTTGGAAACTCAGAACGTAATCTTCTAATCGTGGTGAAATATCTTCAATATCTCCCATAAAGATCTTCCTTTTTTTTACCTAAAAACCTTTCTTTATATCCTGGGGAAAAGAAAACATAAAAGGGTGAGCTCAAATGCTCAGTAAGGGTAAACAAAAGAAATATCAATCACATCATATACATAAGAACATAGCTTTTGGAAATCTTAACCTGCAAAAGAGCTCATAATATCATAACATGGGATAAATCATAGAAGTGAAAATGAGATCCCCATAATCATAACATGAAACTTGAAACTTTGTGGCATGCACACATAATCATGAAAAATCATTTCTTGTTAGTCATGACTCATTGCCAAGACTATCTTAGTGGACAAAGTCCCTTTCTGAACCGAGTTCACTCCTCGTTTCAGTCCTGTATCACTGAACCGAAATAACCTTCCGTTCCAGCCATGTCTATCTCATGAGATAAAAATTATTTACCCAATGCATTGGAGGGAGATATAGGTCCCACCCATCTTATAATGAATCCTTTCTTATGTGTGCCACATAATCATAAAACATACATCATCGCATAACACATGTAACAAAAATGGGATTCTTGAAACATCATGACATCATAAATCAATTCATATAAGATAAAGGAATTCATAAAAATAATTCCATCACAACATGAACAAATAAATTTAATAATAGGGATAAAACAGAACCCTTTATTATCTTAGATGGAAAATAATTTTGATAAAACACTTGAACTCCATTCTTGAGGAAAATATCCTTTCTTCTTCAAAAACATTTTTCCTTTCATAGCATGTCAAAAAACTTTAAAATAAAAGAATTTGATTAAAAATAAACTTGAAAACTTTTAAAGGAAGCTTCTTGGAAATAATGTTTTAAAAATCCATTCATGCCGTATAAGTTAAAAAAAACATTCTTCGTACTTTTGTCGGAAAAGTCAAAAAGTACCTCGTACGACAAAAGATTCCTTTCATAGATATTACTAAAAACTCACCGAAGGGTAAAAATGGATTTAAGAAATTGTAGGTGGATGGAAATAATATTACATATTGATGAAACATGGATGTGGATGATAAAATACACCCCAGTAAATACTTATGAATAAACAATCTCGGATAAAAATGAGATTGTGATATTTTCCCTTACCTTAGGTCCGACTTGCTTTGTAAGTGTCTGAACCTCCTGTATAATGATTTAAATCATGTTATTGACTTATTCCAGAATCATACTAATTGTTATGATATCATATATGGTTCACTTATGACTTTATTTTACCCGTTCTTTTGTAAATTCCATGTTAAAGAACGTTTTGGGTAAAATCGTTTCATTTATCGTAGGTGTTTTGACTTGTTGTTCTTGACATCATTATTAATTATATCATGATTTACTCACTTCCAGAATATGATTTATATATCATATATATTCAGTATATATATATATATAATAGGTAGATAAATAAAATGAAAAACACCGTTCATGGAGACGGTAGTCCGTACGTACGCATGAACGCTGTTTTCCTTTCCTTATTGTCTTGAAATGGAAGTAAGTAGATGACATACATATGTATATATATACATAAATCCAGTAGCTTTATAATTTCATATATTTCATTATTATTTCTTATATATACATTATAATCATTCTTAAATGGTTAACATGGAGAATGAATCTCATCGCGTCGTGGAGACGGTAGTCCGTACGTACGCACGAGCGATGATATCATTTCTATAAATATTGAATTGAATTGGAGTGGATTATACAATATATCAGAATCAATATGATGTTGTAATAACTATGTATAGTTATTCTTTACACCATTATACCCATCCATGTAAGGTGGTGGTGGAAAATAGATTACACCACGGCGTGGAGACGGTATTCCGTACGTACGCACGTGCAGTGATTTCTTTTTCCGTAGGATGGATAGATGGTGAAATAGGGTTGTTTCATACTTATAATAACATATCAGTATATGAGTGATACTGATGTTATTACTTCATAATGAAACAACCTAAGAAGAAGAAGTGGAAGAAGAAATAAAGATGAAAGAATTGGTAACGGTAATTACCTCTTCTTTGAAGTGCCTCTTTGAGACCTCCTCTTAGGGAACTAAAATTGGTCTTTGAGGAAGACCAGAACCTCTAGGATGTTTCTAGGGAAGTGGAGAAGAGATTTTGGCAGGGTTTGGCCGAGCTTGAGTGCTCAAATTGGTGTGAGGAGGAGGGGGAGGAGGCGCCCTTTTATAAGGGAGGAGAGGGGCACCTTAGGAATATCTCAAAATATTATTTTATATTAATGTCAAAATCGGTTTATAATGGTTCCAAAGGGTCTTATTTCGAAGCTAAAGTGGGGATGGGTCGAAATCCTATCAACCAATAGGATTTATACAAGTTTAGGGTATTATTTTAACCTTATCAATTAGATTTAACTCTAAGTTAAATAATTTAACTTTTACCGTGTCTTTTTGTTTTCTTTCACTATATGGTTAATACACTTACTATAACATGCCAAACGAACCCCAAATTGTTTATTATTAATACATATATCCTTATCTAAGTAATTTGGCCGAACCTTAGATTTTTAGTAATAAAATAACAATTAATAATATAATATTTGATTTTAAAACTATTTTGTGTCAATTTTGAAACTATTTGATATATGATTTTTGTGAAAGTCATAACAGAATTATATGTTCGAACCAAGTTGATTAAATCAACACTAATATATCATAGTAACCTATAAAATTAGTGGAATTCATAAAAAGTCTCAAATTACATTCATTTGAGTATTTATAACATCAATTATGTTAATATTTCCTTAAAAGGGTAATTACTGCATCATCATTGTGTCATAAATAAATTAATTTATTTAAAGTCTAAAAATTATAAATAAAATATCTTTATGTAGGAAATCTTTTTAGATTTCTAATGAATATTTATAGTCGAATTTATCTTATGTATAACCCCATATTAAAAATGATTTACTTATTAAACTTTGATTTTAACTATTTTAACCCTTCTTTAAATAAATTAATAATAAATGTCCTAATCTAATCCAAGTGGGCCTAAATGGTCATATTTTATTCCTAAGTTTGTTTTTGGTCGAATTAAACTTATCCAATAGAATTAGGACATGTGTTAGGGTAATAGTAATATCATATTTACCCTTAGTTACCCTATTTACTATTAACCGTGGTAAAAAAAGTAAAAAGTTACTATTCACCAAAAATTATTTTCATCTCATTGAACCACATTTTAGTCCTTGATATTAACCGTGTCTGTCGGATTTTCGAAATTCCATTCACAGAAGCGGTAAAATTAATTTTTATGCAAAATTCAGTTTTTAACCTACCACTTAGTGGTTTCACTATTCATCAAAAATTGAATGTTTTCAGAAAAATACAAAAAATTAGGCCTAAGCTATATTTGATATTATGAACTCAAAAATGATTTCTATTTTACCAAATTCAAAACATATCAGTTGCATTAATTAATTTAAAAATTAATTCCCGTCGTCTAAACAAAAGGCGTGTTTTTAAGAGATAATAACTATCAAAAGATTGACACTTGTTTATAACTGGTTTAAATGTGAAATTGCATCCAATGACCAACATTGTATTAAATTGTAAAAATATATTCTAAATATACTTTAAAACCACTCAAATTAATAATTTATCACTATTAATTATTTCGATTGAAAAAGTTGTTTTTAATTAAAATTTAGTAATTTTCACTATTCATCAAAATATGAAAGTTATCCGAAAATCACCAAAATTTCAACCTAAGCTAATTTCGATATTCCGAATCCATAAATGATGTCCATTTTGAAAAATAAAATTTACAAAATTTCAAAAAGTGGTTATTAATATTCATAACGGCTAGTTTTAATAATATCTTAATAGCATATCGTTGTTTAGCGAAACTTGGTGTTGCGTACAACACACGCTATCGTGGAAGGTCGCGATTGCGTGTAATGGAAGAAAAGTCAAGGATGCGTGTTGTGAAAGATTCTTTTGGTGTAGCGTACAACACAAGACATTAGTGAAATAAAAAAAAATATTTTTCATAAAATCTCGGGCTGTTACATTCTACCCCCCTTAAAATGAATTTCGCCCTCGAAATTCGTCGGGGTTATAAATGGTTTACTATTCTAAAGTTTCTTTAATAGAAACCCACATCGTAAAAGGGAATACCAAAACTTGGCTTTAAAAACTAAAGTATGAAATGTAACGATTACCCAAATAAACTAATCACTGGGTTTCCACATAGGTGAAAATATGGATATGGAAGAGAAATCTAACCATCATGTTCTGATGGAGAGTGGTAGAGAACATGGCTATGGAAAAGCCAGTAATCACAAATCCATAAATTTGTGACGATCTAAGGTACCATCTGATTCATCAGGTATAAGAGAACTAGGACAACATTTTTGGTTTTCAAGATCATTTCCCTAAAGTTAAAGAATTTGAATTAGAATAAATACTTACTTTATTTTGGTACAATCTCACTGTTGTTCATGCCTTTAACAATTTCCACTTCATCTCTTAGTTGAATTTGTTATTCGTGAAGTGTTAGCAGATCATGTGATAGAATGACGGGTCATTCCATCTGTCTCAAACAAAAGGTTAGCAAAAATTATATGCATAAATCGATCTATAGTGAGATTAATCATATATGGTTCCTAAAATGGACTTATACTTCATATATCATACTGCTTAATATAATAAAACTAGTTTCTACTAAACAGGGACTTCATGTAGGTCAGTGGTAGGCGATAAAGGCCAGTCGCACTTCGGTTGTGGGTTCGATTCCTACAGCCTTGTCCGAAGCGATGGGTTGTCGCCCGTCCTGCAGGTTGTCCCTTTTTCTAAAACTACGTTACTATAACATCCCATCAATAATATCGAAAATCTTCTATCCTTAAACAATACTAACTTATGTCCAACATAATCCAGTCTAATCTTTAGGCTTATACATAATACTGCAGTCCACTCTCATAATATAGTGACAACGATCACCAGAGATTTAATACTGTCGTTGATCCCCACATATCATAAGATATGTCTTGTTGGTCACATTCCAAACATTCAAAGTCCTTAATCGTGTATTCTCTTGAATACCTTAGTGAAAACATGAGTGCAGTTAAAAGTTAATACTTTCCATATACCAAAATCCTCAAAATTCTATATACTCAAACCATGATATCACTTAGTCCTTATATCAATCATGAGCTCATGAATACTATTAAACATTTCATTTTCTCGTCTTCATTATGCGCATATCATCTTATTTCCAAAAAATATCTCAATCACTTTGAATACCACATCAATAAATATTGCAATACTCAATGATACAACATTATTTTGGAATCCCATTACATAAACACTTAATCATTCCACCACATCGTTGTCATATTCAACATTGCCAATAGTCATCGCATGTGATTTCCCTTTGTCCTTTGCCTTTAGTGGTTGCTCATTTTGATCATCACTAACCCTTGGATTAGGGCAATTATTAGCATAATGCCCCATTTCCTTGCACTTGAAGCATTGAAGTGTTGGCGGTGCGTTCTCTGCAGTGTTTGCTTTATTCACATCATTAGAAACCCTTTTTCCATTACTTCGACACTCAGCTGCTCGATGACCTTCTTTTCGACACTTAAAACATTTTCTAGTCCCTTTAAGACAATCTCCACCATGCTTCTTTCCACACTTTGAGCATAAGGAAACATTCATCTTCTTTTCACCATTATTCTGAGATTTCTCCTTGAACTCCATCTTTCGTTTCTTGTCAAAACCATGAGATGGATATGTAACACCAACTTCCATTTCTACCTTGATAGCACAACGCACAATTTCTTCATAGCTACTGAAGTCTCTTATAGCTAATGCCCTTCGAAGACTTGGTTTTAAGCCACTGAAAAATCGATCAACTTTACTTTCAGGTTGGATGATAATTCCAGAAGCATACCTTGCAAGTCTTGTAAAATTTGCTTCATAGGTACCAACAGATTCATCGTCCCTTTGCTTCAGTTCAAGAAACTCTTTCTCCATCTTTGTTCTAAGAATACGAGGGAAGTACTTACTGAAAAACAAGTTCTTGAACTCGTCCCATTCCATGGACTCAATTTCATCTCTTGGCCTCGTATTCTTGATAAGATTCCACCATTGATCAGCTTCACCTTCCAAACGATATACTGCTAAGATGACTTTATCATGTTCAGAACATTGAAGAACTGAAAATATCTTTTCAGTAGTACTGATCCATTGTTCAGCCACAAGTGGATCAGAAGA